>JAITYX010000056.1:2997500-4284669 GCA_021018815.1 Talinum fruticosum
TTGTTGCACAAAGATACAAGACTCATCATCATAGTGAAATTAAGGACCTAAAAGTTTTCCTATAATGTCAGAAGGCATTCCACCAACAGGTCAGTTGAACTTACCTGGGCATTCGACAGATAAAATTCCCAAGTTTTAACTAAAAATACTTCTGTTCTCTGAGGGGAAGACGCGGAAGCAAAAATTAAGGTCAACTCAAATCAATTTTGAGCAGATTAAGTCCCCATCCATGCAGTCAAACCCAGGTAAGTGCAAGGACACTCTACTCTCTACATATTGAAGTCTAGGTTCATTACAGATTGGCCAATAAACAATGGAAAACTGATATTGATTACATCAGACAATTGCACTAGCATCTCAAAATGCCAGAGTTTAAGATGAAAATGGCTTCATTAAATTAAAGAATCATACAATTTCCAAAATGAGAAGTGATCTATGACATAACATGGACAACCAAGTACATATTAAGTAGAAACACAGTTTTGACTGAGTACATACCTCATAATTCACGACACCAGACATTGCAGGCTGGCGAAGGCTCACATTGCAGATGGAACCATTTGCAGAAAGAACACATACTGTCCGCGGTCCATCTTTAGAAAATGCCATGATCTTTGATGCTATGTCCTGTAAACCCAAGAATCATACAGAATAAGAATCAAAAGATACAGGAGCACCTAAACAAGGACTTACGCCAGGGAGGGGGTGGAGACGAGTTTTTCCTTACGTAATAAAGTCAATAGAAGGATGACAAAATCCAAAAGCACTTTGAGTGCACAACATATTGGTTTCCACAGAACAAGCAAAAGGGCTAATTCTACCCACCTTGGGATCCAAAAACAAGTTCATGTATAGCACACTAGATAAGTAAGAAAATCAATCCGGATTCTTTCTAACAGCCTTAGGAATATACACGCAAAACTTCAGGAAAATGTTAAACAAACATAATTTTCAAGACACCATTCAAAAGAAAATAACAATTATACAGCAGTAACTTTGGAGCACACCACGTTCACTTTAACAGCAGAAAGTTATAATTCCTCAAACAAGTCATAATCAAACATTCAAGATTGATAAAACTACAATAAATATGGCTTCAGATACTTTTGAGGTGCCACAATTTCCCCCATTCACACAATTCTACATTGCGCATGAGCACAGGAGCACAGGTAATAACGAATTAGACACATAACAGTAAATCTGAACAATCACAAAATTGAGTAGCATAACTTAAGTAGAAATACATTCAATCAAACAATTAGCTTCTTGATTTAATAAATCCATCCAAATTACCATTTATAAAGTGTCACACGTACCTCCCCAGTGTTCACCAAGATAACGTGTGGCGTAAAACCTACCCCACAGTTACCTGCCCACAAGCAACAACGATCAGACGAATCAAGATTATAGGAAGAAACAGTCAATTAAATTGAAAACAAAATCCACAGTAACCCACCTAATGCATCCAATTGCAGCTTGCTAGAACTAGGGGCCGCCCCCGGTTACGCTTATCCGAAGATGGGGCAGCCCCACTAGAATCCCTGCCACCACCACTACCACTGCCGCCGCCGCCACTTCCCCCAGCCGGAGAGGAAATAGGGGTAGGAGCCAAACCCAAAGCAATGTTACTACCTCCACCATCAGGAGAATACTTTCTGGGTCTGCCCCTTTTCTTCTTCTGTGAATCAATGCCAAACCCAGATGGGGAAGGCCTCAACCCAGGAGAATCATCCCCAGAATACCCCGAGTTGAGGGGATCAAGGCCGGGTTTTGAAGGAGCTGGGGTGGTTGTCACTACTGATGAGTTGAACGGGAAGCGATTGTGGGTGTTGTTGTTGTTGTGTTGGAGCATAGAAGAAGCTGAAGCTGAGGAATTGGGAGGGATCATTTGAGGGTTTGATGAGTTGGGCAAGTTTGCTCCTGCCATTGTTGTGGGGTACCCAGAATTTGTGTGATGGTGCATCATCATCCCCGGCGGCGGCTGGTGGTGGAGCTGATGGTGGTGTTGGTGGTGAGGCGGGTGCGCTGGTGGGCCGCGGGAGTCCATGAGATGCAAGAGAGAAAGAGAGCGAGATCAAAACAATATACACAAGACAAACTTTTTGGTTTGAAGAACAGGGCCAGGGATATCTACTCTGACCAACTTCGGAGGAGAGTGTCGAGTGATGAAGAAGAACAGAGGAGAAGCATTAAGAAAACAAGGAGGAATGAAAAGGGGGAAATTGAATTCAGGAAGGAGGGTTTTGCGAATTATGATATTAGGGTTTATATTTAAGGTGCCTTTTCCTTTTTTTCCCCACTTTTTCCCTTGAAATATTTCAATTTCTTTCCCACCAGTTTTTTAAGATCCTTAATTCTATCCAAAAAAAAAATTTTTTTACTATCTTAAAAAATCTTGAATATATGAATTTACAATTAAAATATCATTAATTTTTAATGAGGTCATTTTGGAGTTAAAGGGGGCAATGAGTCGAGTTAGATCAATTTAGGACTAATTATATATACGGGTTATTAAAATTCGATTGAGTTTTGGTTTAAATTCATTTTGGCTTTTGGGTTAGATTGATTTGGGGTCAATTGATATTTGGTTAAATAAGCTTACTTTACAAAGAAAAAACACTTTTGCGAAAAATGTCGGGATCGGATTCGAGTCATATCAATTTAATTTTTCGAGTGTCGTGTTAGGTTTGATTTTGTTCGTGTTAAGTCATCGGTTCAGGTGGTTGGGTCACTAGTGATCAAGATGGGTCATGGCCGATTGACAAGTGCCACTTTTTTATGGATATTCCCAAGTCATCGGTTCGGGTGGTTGGGTCATTTTTTCAGGTGATCAAGTTGGTCATGGCCGAGTGACAAGTGCCATATAGATATTCACAGGTCATCGGTTCTGGTGGTTGGGTCACTTTTTCCATATGATCAAACTGGTCATGACAAGTGCCACTTTTTTTTTTATGGATTTTCATGGTTGAATGCTTGACATTTTAGGTGATTTATATGCATATTTGAATGTTTTATACTTTTTTTTTTACATTACATTCGGGTTTTGCAACTAGTATGTTTGTGCATATTGTAATTTTTCAAGGATAAGGTACATAAATAGAATGATGTTTTGAGGCCCTATTGATCAAAGATTGAAGCAAAAGAGGCATGAAGAGGCAAGCTCCACGATCTCCGTGGAGATTCAGGGAGAAGCAGGAAGAAGAAAAACAAACCATCCCAGCCAGAAGCCAGCACGTGCAGGTGCCGGTGACGCCCATGGTTCGAGCTGTGGCGGTTGTTGGCGCTTTTGCATGATGTTTAACGATTTGTCGCTTTACTTTATGAGGCTCGTTTTCATTCGAGACATCCGTTACGAGGGGAATCGGTGGCTAAAGCCAGACTAAACATACTGGGTATTCACATGTTGACATAGCCTGTCTTTTGTGGACAGCACAAGAAGATGCATACCATCTATTTTTCTGAATGTAGCTTTTCCTGTATAATATACAACAGGATGGACTTCCCTTCAACTTTCTGGTTTTGGAAAACTATACAGAGGAAGAAGGTGAAGAAAAGACCCAGGAAACTTTGCAATTCGTAGTCCAAATCATACATTTAATTTTATTAGTATAGTATGACAGTAAATGTATATTACAAGAAATATTCACTATCAGTATAATTCCAATTATCTACAATACAGTATACTGTTTTAAAAAAGGAAAATCCCTAGTTAATTTTGCAGTCCCTGCTTCAACCCCCTCCTCTCAGTTACATATATTCAGCTACATAATCTCTGATTAATCATTATCTATATATTACTAATAATCAAGAGCATAGAAGTCGATGATCTCCCTAACATTAAGCTTGAAGAAAGAGGAGCAATCATTATACATGAGCCACAGCATATGCTCAAACAAAATCTCATCCACATCCACAAAAATCACCCTTTTGCCATCTCGAAAACCATGATCATCATCCCTTCCCCTGCTTCTTCTCCTCTCCTTGTCACTCCCCTTCATGGTGGTTTCAATCAAGACCTGAAATGGGCTCTCTTCTAAGACAAATGGGTCGACCAAGAACTCCTTTCTTTCTCTCCCCACCACCACTGTCACCGGCCTGTGGTCTTCAAGCACCCCATCCTCCGTCAAGGGGCGGTAGTCAAGGCGGTGCTTCCCTGAGCACCGCCTCACGAAGACTGAAACCGGAACCACCAAGCACTCCATTATTTGGTAATGAAGGAGGGGGAACAATGATGGGTGAAACTAATGAAGGGGTCAATGTAAAGGAGGAGCTAATTTGGGTATTTATATTGTGATATGGGGGTTTTTGTTGATGGTTTAATGGGCAAGTGAAAGTGACAAAATTGAGGCTTGGGTTGAATTGGCCTGCCAACTAACGGCTAAATAACGTGTCTACATTTTACTCGGTTCTTTTTTAATAAATATTTTTTTATTTTTTCAAATATAGGGTTTCTGTTGGGATTTTTTTTTTTTTTTGAGAGGGGGTGTTAATTTTCCTGGAAAGGAGCCGTTGGAGGTGTGAGGGAGTGTGTTATGTCAAACATAAGAGTTTAAGGTTGAGTGCCGACATTAATATAATGGGATATTGATTAGTCAAACCATTAAGAGTAATTACCGTGTGGTTTATATATTAATCTCTTGAGTTTTTTGATAAGATGAATAGGTTATTGTCGTCATAAGGAAGTAATTAGGTTCAATCATTAACGCTTTGAACCCAAGTTAATATGATTTGTTGTGAATAGCTTACAAATATGAATGTGTTAATCAAGTTTCATTGCATATTTCAAGTTTCTCTAATAACAAACCTATGATAAGCTATATCGACAATAGCAGATTCAGGATTCGAACTAATTGGAGGCTTAATGAAGCATACATATAAATACATATTCATACTTTTTTCCCTATAAATTTTATTTATATATAACTTTTTCTAGAAAATATTAGAGTCGATTGACCACACAATCGTACGTAGATTTTTGGAAATTCTTTATAGATAAATTATGGTAATCGATAGATATTACGTAATGATATAAGTGGAGAAATATGTGGACTAAAATATCCATCCAAATAAAAGAATGACTGAAGTTACATCTTAAACTCAATGTCTCCCTCTATGATACTCGTGTAATATTGCATGTATGTAACGTTTGACTTTTATCTTATTGGCGGTCGAAAATACACTCAAAGTGAAGACTAAGTGACTTTTGTCTACATTGATGATGAAATTGCCTGCCACATTCCAAGCCAATGGCAAAATCCAGTATGGCTAATGCATTCTGTGGTGAGTGAAGAAACGACAGCAACAGTAGTCGCTCACCCACTTGAAGTCGAACTCTACTCGATCATCATCGATCAAACTGCATATTATGTTACGCGTTTAGATTACGCGTAATGAGATCCAGCTCATTCAGGTCTCCATCACTTGAGCTTTAGCCGATGTACCCCAGAAAATGACACCACTGGTTCAAGTCCCTGCAGCTGCGCCTGGTTCTTCACGTCTTTTCAAGTTTTACCTAATCTTAATTACTTCTCTCTCTCTCTCCTTGATCTACAATTCACATTCTTACTACACATGCATATATATGCCGTTGATTCTAAGCTAATACTGCTTCTACTACTTAAGATTTAATTCAAGTCATTTAGCTTAGGGTTCGCGTAAGATTAACATCAATGGGCCGTTGATTCCATGCACAAACAATTCAATTATGCTGTTTTTTCTTTTTCTTATTACCTTAGCGTTCGCGTAAGATTAACATCATTACTAGTAGAGGCGAAGCCAGAGGTGGGCTCAGACTTGGCCGAGACTGGCAATGGGTTAATCTGAGTACCCATTGACCCACTCGTCCTACTATAAGTTTGTTGGTGGGGTTGTTAACGAGTCCTTTGTGTGCCACAGGCTAGGCCGTCTTGTCTCTGTCTTTCTCTCTTAGCCACAATAACAACCCTAGTAACCGAGTGTTGGGTCAAGCTTAAAGGCACACTTAGCTATAAGGAAAGGTTTTCTTTTTTTTTTTTTTAATTTTCTTTTGGTGGGGTTGCGTGGGGTGGGGGTGGTTTGATCAAAATTAAAAGAATGTATTTGTTGCCATCATAGGTGGGGCTTTAACCGATTCAAGCTCATAGCTCATTAAAGAATATGGAATTTTTTAATTTATTTTTTTTGCAGAGGATTTTGAGAACACATTGACATGAAACATGTAGGTATTCGTCTTTGAAGCCTTTTCGTAGAAAACAGGAATGCCATTATTTAATTGCTTAAACCAGGAGAGGGAGAGAGCCGAATGCTTATCCTAAAGATACAGACACAAATAATGCAAAGGATGATTTTAATAAAACTTTGCAATCACGTAATAATAGGCGTAAACAAACAGCTGAAAAAACGAAGACAACCCAATACTCTGCACACAACACCCAACATCCCGTGATATAAATCCAATTAAATCCAGAAACCCACCAGATAACACACAATGTCTCCTACAAGTAGTTAGTCAGCGCATCTACGAGCACCGGATAAAGAGCACCTACTTGATCACGACTGATAAGTATGAGCAACAGGTCCCTAGTCTCGGCTTTCAAAACGTGGGTGACATTCCCATCGACCTACATATACCAGAAAAGGAGGACAGAAATGCTACTCTAGGGTATAACTTTTCAACCCTGACAGTTAGAACCAGGAATCAGCCTCTAAAACACCATAAAAATCAGCTCGGTCACGAACGAGATGTGTGAACTAGTTTTGAAGCATCTTGGAATTGGAGTTAGGCCAGCCCATGGGGTTGTACATTTGCATACTGTGAATGGGATGGTTAGAGTTTCCATATGAACCCATGGTCCGGTCAATATGGTGGTGGTTATTATTACCGTTTTCTTCAGATCCTTCACTCGACTCTTCCTCGGAGGGAGGACTTTCTGTGGCTTGTAGAGGTGGAGCAGAAAAGCTCAGCATATGAGAGTGAGGTACTGATGGCATGTACTTTGGCTTTTTCCCGTCTGCAATGAAGCTACCCACAATGATCTAGGAACAAATTTCAGAATTAGGGATGTGTAATTTTAATGAAACCAAAAATTCGTCGATGGCTAGGCTAGCAACTGTGTCAAATTGTGGCTCGAAAAGGGAGAGCATACCTGAACAGGAGTTGCTGCCATCAGCATTCCAGCAACACCACCGCCTAACACACGTCCATCTGACCCTGCCAATGACACACTCAATCCACCCGATCTGACTTGACCACCATTATTTTCTGAGAATAGGTATGAGCCTGACAAAGAAATGATCTCAAAACGTCCCTGCGACAGAAGTGACAGAAACTCCACAGATAAGAAAAGGGAATGTGGATACTGCATACACCACAAGCAAAAGGAACAAATGCGGCTTAAGATGCTGACACATGATACAAGGCCTAAGAATAAGGAATAAGGGATTAAGAATTAACAAGGTTAACCAAAATCTCGAAGCTGTCACAAGGTAAGAATCTACCGGCTAGCTGAATGAGCAAAAACTACGCCTTGATTAGGAGAGGTTGGATCATCGCTATAAACTCACCAGATGAGCCCACTATCTACATAGTGGGTTATGATTATGAAGGAATTTATGAGCAAGGGAAACTATCCAAGACATAAAAAAGAATGGGAAAGTGTCCTGATCCAGAAAAAACTATACATATCGTTAAAAGTTAAAACCAAGACTTGATGCTCTATCAACTCTTAAATACACCACTTATCCAAAAGATTGGATGTCCAAGCCTCAGAACCAAGGACTCAAAACAATAATATATATTAAGTTCTTAAAACTAGTCATGTGGCCCTGATGAAGTGGGGATTCAAGCGCAACTTACACAAAAGGAACTAACCTAAGACCCCTTCTTTTTTCAGAAAACAAGAAAGTTCCGAAATACATCTACACGCCAACTTTTTTACAGTCGGCAAAGCTAACCTCTGCTCATAGCAATCTCCATTGAGCTCAACTAGAGGGTTGTAGCGTAGGACAAGGAAGAACAAATTTAAGATGCCACACAAGATCATAACATGGTAACTAGAATTCTACGCATTATAAAGAGGCATATAATCTAGGAGAAACTAGACTCCACATTCATTCATTAAGGATAGCTAATTAGGTATGCTAGTAGGATTCCCATACTGAAAGTAAGAACTTATTGGGCAGAGATAGCATTTTGTAATGCCACTACCCAATAATGATCAGTTCCAGATTTGTTTTCCATATGAGATCACTTGGCGATCTATAACTGAGAAAATATATAAAGATAAAAAGAACAGAACTTCTTCAAAAACCACAGTACTGTCTGATTTTATCTTTCAAGAGTTATTACTAGGCCTTCTGATTTTTTAAGCATAATCTAATAAGTCTACAGAAGACACTTAAAGCTTCCATTCAAGCACTTTCCCCACCCCTCCTCTTTGTCCAGGCAACTTTACTGTAATCAATGTATATTCTCAACATTGCAAATCCTCACATTGAATACAATTTCAATGAAAGTTCGGGATAAATTTTTTTAAAAAAATCATAGGACAATTAGGATAACTATTGAAGTAATTGCAACAGAGAAAGTGTGTTGCTATACCAGATTCGAACTGACCCCATTCTCTTTAATCAGCACATAAGAGAGATAAGACCCTTACAGAATAAAAACCAAATTTTTTTATTAAAAAACCCAATCAAAAACAGAAAACAAAAATAACAACTTGCACTCTAGATAACGCATAGACGTATAGTTCTGGGTCTTCAGGCAGACCCCAATGGTTATAAAAGCTATGACACAAAGATTACACAACCTACATGTTTATGGTGGCAGAATTCACAGAAAGATAAGAGGTATTTGATGCTCTGAGAATGAGACACATCACCCCTAGATCCAACACAATACTGTGCCTTCACATCTTGAGCCCCCAAATTTTGAGTAAACCATTGTCCCAACTATATACAATCTCTGATGCATGAAAAACTTGAGTGCAATAAGACATGGTGTTCTAAGTCATAGTGTCATACATGATATTTCATCCCCATTCATATAATAAGAAATAGATAGCTTTCTTTCAAAGAGAAAAGAAAACTGTATAAATGCCCTTGGGAACCCCCCACCGCGTTGACAAATTACTCCTTTCACTAAAACTGATAGTATTGCTTCCAATGCAGCGTTTGGTCAGATGTAATCAGCCATGCAATGAAAACAAGTTTGTAATTGTGTTTCTATTACTTTGTTTGGTCGTATGAGAGTATCATAATCAAACACCTACCATAAAATTATAATTACCACAAATTACACAAAATCAAACACCTACCGTGCAATTATAATTACCACAAATTATACAATCGTGATACTTTAAGGTTGATTGCATTACATTACATCCAACCAAATGCCACATAATAAGTTGTAGAGTTGCAAAAGAAAACACTTAATGGAAGGAGGTGAGTGAAATGGGCTATCATAAAACACTATGAAAAACTACAGATATTCTGACATTTTCCAGCCATCTTCCCCCTCTTTGGAAATGCTTCCTCTCGTAAAGGCAAAGACACTAGAGGACAAAGAATTAACTATTCGCAAGAGGGTCGATTTCTCAGAGAGAATTACCAGTAAGTTTAGTCTATTAAACATACAAGGTTGGTGGAGGATGGCTCACGCGGGAGGGGGCGCAGGGGGAGACCAAAGAGAAAGGTACCCTAGTATCTTGCATGTCGCAGGTATTCATGAACTATATGCACCAGCTGCTTTTGTTGCATAAAGATAAGAGATTTACCATAGTGAAATTAAGAAGTTAACTTTTCCTAGAATGTGAAAAGGCATTTCACAAACAGATTAATTGAAGTTACCTGGGTATTCCACAAATAGAAATTCCACGATTAACTCGAATTACCTCCGGTTATCTGTGGGGAAGGAGGTGGAAGGAAAAACTAAGGTCAACTCAAACCAAGTTTGAGCAAATTAAGTCCCCATCCATATAGTCAAACCCAGGTAAATCCATAAATGTAAAGGCATTCTACATATTGAAGTCTATGGTTCATTACATTTGGTCAATATATTGTAGAAAACACAAATCGATGACATCAGGCAAAGTTATACAAACAACTCAAAATGCCGAAGTTTGGGATGAAAACGGCTTCACTAAATTAAAGAGACATACTTTCCAAACTGAGAAGTGATCTCAATATAAAATGGACAACCAAGTATATAATATTAAGTAGAAATTTTTTGACTCGGTACATACCTCATACTTCACAACACCACCAGACATTGCAGGTTGGCGAAGGCTCACATTGCAGATGGAACCATTTGCAGAAAGAACACATACTGTTCGTGGTCCATCTTTAGAAAAGGCCATGATCTTTGATGCTATGTCCTATAAAGCCATGAATCATCCAGAATAAGAATCAAAAGATACAAAAGCCCCTAAACAAGAAATTCCACTGTGGCCATCAAGAGTGGTTCGCCACAATAAACAGAAAATTGACAAAATCTACAAGCACTTCGAATGCACTGAGTCCCAGATTCCACATAACAAGTAAAAGACCTATTCTACCTACCTTGGGATCCTACAAACAATTTCAAGTATTGCACACTAGCTAACACAAGAAAAGCAATTTGGATTCTTTCTCACAGCTACACAAATATACACAAAAGGGTTCAGAAGAAGGTTAACATGCGTATGATCTGATTTCCAAGTCACCACTCAAACAGAAGAAAAAACAATCATACAACAGTAACATCATAGTTCACCATTTTCACACAATTGCTGAAATTATAATTCCTCAAACAAGTCAGTCAATAATTCAAATTCGATAAAAACACAATAATTATGGTTTCCAAGTACTATTGAGGTGTCACAATTTTCGCAGCACAAGGATTGAAAAATTAAAGACATACAAACAGTCAATCTGAAGAATCATAAGCTTGAGCAGCATAACTTAACAAGAAACACATGAAGCAGGCAAAGAATTCGTTCCTCGATTCAATAAACCCACCAAAATTACCATTTGTAAATTGCCACACATACCTCCCCAGCGTTCACCAAGATAACGTGCGGCGTAAAACCAACCCCACAGTTACCTGCCCACAAGCAACAAAGATCAGACGAATCAAGATTGTAAAAGGAAACAAAACATTCAATTGAATTGAAAACAAAATCCACATAGCCCACCTAATGCATCCAATTGCAGCTTGCTAGAACTAGGGGACGCCCTCGGTTCCGCTTATCCGAAGATGGGGCGGCCCCACTAGAATCCCCGCCGCCACCGCCGCCACTTCCCCCGGCTGGAGAGGAAATAGGGGTAGGAGCCAAACCCAAAGCAATGTTACTACCTCCACCATCAGGAGAATACTTTCTGGGTCTGCCCCTTTTCTTCTTCTGTGAATCAATCCCGAACCCAGATGGAGACGGCCTCAAACCAGAAGAATCATCCCCAGAATATCCCGAGTTAAGGGGATCAAGGCCTGATTTTGAAGGAGCTGGGGTGGTTGTCACTACTGATGAGTTGAAAGGGAAGCGATTGTGGTTGCTGTTGTGTTGTTGGAGCATAGAAGAAGCTGAAGCTGAGGAATTGGGAGGGATCATCTGAGGGTTGGATGAGTTGGGCAAGTTAGCTCCTGCCATTGTTGTGTACCCAGCGTTTGGGTGATGGTGCATCATCATCCCGGGCGGTGGCTGGTGGTGGAGCTGATGGTGGTGTTGGTGGTGGGGCGGCGGTGCTGGTGGGCCTCGAGAGTCCATGATGCGAGAGATAGAGAAAGAGAGTTAGATTTGTGAAAAGGGCAAAACAACAGGAAAAAGAAAAAAAAAGACAAATTTTTTGGTTTGAAGAACAGGGCCAGGGATATCTACCCTGACCTACTCTGGAGAGTGTGGGTGGGGGGATGAAGAAGTACAGAGGAGAAAGAGAGGCAATAAGAAAACGAGGAAGGATGAGAGAGACAGAGAGGGGGAATTGAATTCACAGTAAAGAGGGTTTTGCGAATTACGATATTAGGGGTTTTATATTTAAGTTGCTTTTTCCTTTTCTTTTCCCACTGTTTCCTTCACCAATTCTATTTCTTTTCCACCACTTTTTTTTTTTATTTAAAGGGAAGATCATATTAGATTATCCAGTTTAGCTATTATAATTAATTGTTATAGTTTCTATAAATAATTATAATTATAATTAGTTGTTATTATTATTATAAGTTGTTACAATCATTTATTATAACCGTTATGAATTCTTATAAAGTGTTACGAAAATTTTAAGATATTATATTATTTATTGTTTATCTTACAATAACAAGCATTTGATTAATAGATATTTTAAAATATTCATTTTTGCTAATCTATTTAACTTTTATTCGGTTAGAAATTTGTATGTTTTGTTAATAATCGTATTTTAATTTTATATAAATGTTTGTTTGGGGAAAAAATCAGTTCAGTAATACCTATCTCAAAAAATTATAAATATGCAATTATAAACTTTGACAAAAAGGCTAAGAATTATACAATTAAAAAATTTTACAAAAAAACCAAACAAAATGAAACAAATAGCTCAACAATGCCTTTTATAACTCGTGGTATAGTAGGCGATGTTAAAAAAAAAAAAAAAACTAGTGGTATAGTACGAGATGTTCAGCAGTAGCAAATGTAGTAATGATCACTTATTTGATAAAAAA
The DNA here is from genome assembly GCA_021018815.1 of Talinum fruticosum. Classification (NCBI taxonomy): domain Eukaryota; kingdom Viridiplantae; phylum Streptophyta; class Magnoliopsida; order Caryophyllales; family Talinaceae; genus Talinum; species Talinum fruticosum. Next base: position 3,010,147 of record JAITYX010000056.1, read on the forward strand.
TCAGCAAGATAGCAATTTTAATATTTTTTAGTAAAGTAATGTGTAAGTTTTGGATAATATGTACGTTATTATAAAAGTCAAAAACAAACACACCTAAGTTAAGAAGTTAAAAGTAGTTGGAAAAAACTGAGAGGAGTTAGAAAAAATTGGAAGAATTTGATAGGAGTTGAAAAGAGTTGAAGGAAATTAGAAGAAGTTGGAAGGAGTTGAAATTTTATTTTTATAATAATTTGATCATTTTTATTATAAAATACATTATAATTTTTTTCATTAACATTAATAAATAACAACCTTTATATATGAAAATATGCTACGTAGATAAGTCTATTGGGTGTGTGTGTGCAATTCAATGTGTGGTTAACTCAAATATATGCAAACATTTTGATATATTTTTGTCAAATTATTTACGTCTTTCATTCACAACTAATATAATAATATTGACCAAAACACAGGGAACGAGTGTCAACAGTAGATGGAGTTTACACAGCAAAATGAGGCTATAAATGGTTGAGAAAGAATCACAATAAGGTGGGATGGTACAAGTTGATATGGCACAAATTAAGAATTCCAAAGTGTGCATTTATAACCTGGGTGATGCTGCAATAAAAACTACTCACAAGAGACAGTTGCAAAAATTTGGGATCAAATGTAAAACTCAATGTGTTACGTGTGAAGAAACTGAAGAAACACACAAGCATTTGGTTTTTGATTGTGTATACATCAAGATGGTTTATAGAGAGACATTTCTTCAATTGTTTGGATCACATATTACAGATTTCACATGGCTGACAACATAATCTATTGACAGGCAAAGGGGTCGAAAGGAAGAGAACATGAGGTACATGGCAGCAACAGATCGTAGTATACGAATGTTGGATGGAGAGAAATAAAAGAATATTTCAATCAGTAAGCCAAAATGCCCTAGATGTTAGTGTGGAATGTGGTAAACTGATTAGAAGCAAAATCAAAGGCATCACACTGATTGCCTAAATATGTATTTTGAGGGATGCCCCAAATGAAACACATGTAAAGTTTCTGTTTTCAATGATTGGAAATGCTATCCTTAACTCAAAAAAAAAAAACTAATATAATGATATTGGCATATAAGTAAATAATACGAACATAATTAACCAAAAAATTTACAAATGTTTTCATTATCATCCATAACTGGAGTGTATTGATCATAAGTTATTTCATTCTTAAATTGCTTCATTAATGACTTGTTTAAAATATATTCATATTTTTCAAGTAGTTTTAAATTACACATCTCCATTATCTACCATGTAATCTCAACTCTTCCTTATATCTCCCTTTGTAGTAAGACTTCTATATCCATATATTAAAATTTTATTAGATATGATGGAACAATGTTTAATTTATTTATATTAAGTTATATCACATTTTTATTTATTTTAAAATATTTTTTCTTAATTTTAATTTAGGGTAAAATCAACACAATAAAGTTTGGTACTAAAAATTAAAGAAAAAATCTCAATATAGGTATTATAAGTGATGAACTAATGTTAAAATATTGATTGAAAAAGTAAAAAATTTCGTATCATATAATTTAATATTTAGTGGAAGTTGAAAGAAGTTGGTAGATAAGGAATTGAAAAGAGTTGATAAGACACAGAAGAAGTTGGGAATAATCTAAAGGAACTAGTAAGAGTTGAAATAAATTAGAAGAAGCCGAAACTTTAGATTATTAACCCAAAAGAACAAACCTAAATTGCACATCTCTACAAGCATTACGCGTGAATGTATGATCAAATTTCACTAATTTTCTAAATAAGATGGCAATGAGTCAAATTAGATCAAATTAGGAGTGATCTAATAATAGGATTGCTACTAGTTATAACTCCTAGTAGTAAGTTCCAAATTTTTGCTTTTTTAATATTCTATTTTAATTATAAGTAAATTTACTATCAGTTTTATATATTTTATATAATAATTTTTCTTCATTTTGTGAAATTTAGGATCTGTTCGAAATTACATGAAAAACTAGATATATTTATATTTATGTTTTTTATGTTCTTTTATATGTTCGTTTATATTCGTTTATGTTCGTTCATTTCTTATTTTAATAACTCATTTATGTTCTTTTATGTTCGTTTATGTTCGTTTCTGCTCTTTTGTTTTCGTTTATGTTTATATTTATTTTTATGTGTGTTTTGTATGTAAGTTCGAACAGATCCTTAAGGTGTCCACGACGCCTTTAATATGGGTTTTGTCTGCTTGTCTTCGTGTAAGTTTTTGTGTGATATTTGTGCTCTTACCTTGGTGCGAGTGTTAATAGAACTATGAATACTAAATTAAGGAAAATATTTGAATCTTATTAGAAGAAGCATGATTATTTTGATTTGTAGTTCTAATATAACATTTATTTATTATTATACACCATATTTGAAAAATTGACATCCAATGAGGACTCATACATATGCAATTAACAAATAATTCCACACCAAACAATTTCAAGGACCTAGAATTAGATAATGGAAACTATCAGTGTGAACGATAAGACCAGACTATTGTTAGAAAATTTGCCACACTCTAAACCTCACTTTAAATATAAAATTTATAGCAAATAATGCAGAAGTATAATAGGATGACAAACAATATCAAGAATTTAATGGAAATCGACAAATAGATGAGAACATGATTTTAATGTGGAAACCCAAATTGGAAAGAAAAAAAAACCACAAATGACACAGGCACCACGATTTCACTATTATGAGTGAATACTAGAATGATATCAAATCCGAGACCTTACTAAAAGCCGAGATATTCCAATCTCACAATACTCTCCTCACAATAACACTCTTCAATTGGAATTCTCTTCCAATTGGAACTCTCTAAATTTACCAACGCTAGAACAATTGGATATTTGGATGATAACAAAGATGAACTAAACCACTTTTCAATGGCAAAGCTACAACCTTAGGTCTATAATGACACCTATTGCAATTACAAGCAATAAAGTTGAGCAAGCAATGCACAAAACGGATGAAACAGAGCGAAGCAAGGCAAGCACGACCCAACAAGACGAAAAATTAGTGGCACCTTGCTGTCCGCAACTGCTTTGATTTTTCTTATTTCTTCTTTTTGCAGCACATTCATGACATGAAAGGCTTGGTCGTGCCACCTTACAAAAGTATTAGTTGTTTTGAGCCACATCGAACAAGAGGGATGAAATCAACTATCATTAACCAATGGTGAAAAGCTAGTGAAAGAGAAACTACTACAATACTAAAAACCTAAATATTATAAGATTATGCCATAGGATTAAATGTAAAAACAGCTCGCATAAGACACTTACATTTTCTTTTAAATGAAAATGGAGGGGGATGAGGCAAAAAATTCACCTTATACAACATATTTATTAACAATTGAGAAAATCTTAAAAGTACGAACTTAATATATCAATCAAACTATATGTTAGATGAAGTAATTTCACCTTTAACCTACCATATGTTCCCACTATCGTTAACTATCACTATTATTATCACGGGCATATAAAAAGTGCAAAACTTTAAATCGTAGCACTTTTGCATAAGCATATTGGATGAAGTATAGAAAAAATATTGTTGATGAGTTCTTGATGGGACAAAGCAAGTGAAAGATAGACAAAGTAGTCTTTAGTAGTTGATGTTGGTCGTCATTTCTAGACACAATCCCGCGGAAGAACTTCACGCTACTGCTGATCCAATGTATGGATTCCCATAAAATCAACTTTTTATGATTGATAATTTTAATTAAATGAGTTTAATCAAGCAAGAATTGCAAGGAACAAAATCATTAGGGAGACGAAGGATTAAAAAAAAAAAAAAAGAATTTACCAAGGCATGTGTGCACATGATAAGTAGAGGGCAAAGGCTGAAAGAAGTCAAGTGTTGGTATCAATTTGTTGTTGCAATGTTTGGTGTTCCACCATGTGGCCATCACATTCACATTCACATTTCACCAAAAAGGAAAATCAACCACAAATCTAAAGAAAAGACATGGTGTAGCCTATAGTCAATTGGGATGTTCTTGTAAGACTCCACTTTAGGATTGTAAAGCTAAGTTTTTCTAGTAGGTCGGTTTATAGGTTTAGAACTTTAAAAGTAAGTATAATACGGATTTTTACAGCTTTTAGAACTTTTACAACTCATCACGCGTTTTTATAACTAACTTTACAATTATTATTACAGCTTTTTTATATCTTAGAACTTTCACCTCATTTCAGCTTAAATAAAGTAGGATCCGATCGGTTTAACATTGAACATCATTTAACACAAGTACGATGAATAATGAAGTAGGGGATTATATTAGTTTTTTTCTTGTTATTTATGAGAAGCACCCTATACTAAGCCTTTTGTACACAAAGGAAGTTTGAATAATGTAGAAGGAAGCTTTTTAAAGGGTGTATTAGAGAGGGATATAGATTTTCTGCCAACCATAAGAAATTGCATCCTATAGGAACTCTAATCCTATGTGCTAGATAATATTTTCCGCGTCCTTACCTAATACCATCGACACCAAGGCATCCTGGCATGGTATTTCTAAAATTTCTCTTAGAAAAGTACTACTCTTCAATTTTGTTTTTTCCCCTACATAAGTGGGCTCCAATGATAGACCCAAATGTAGAGCCCATATAGGAGTGATTAGTATCCATGGGGATAATTGTTAATACATTAAATACTTATCGTTGGTGTAACTTTTAAAATTTAAAAGATTTGTCCCCCAAAATTTAATTTTAGAGGTTATTCAAAAAATACACTTATATTAATACCAATTGGACTACTCACTTATATGAATAATGAAGTTGGTAATGCTCCACTATCTCTACCTCTTGAACCTAATGCTTGTTTATATTTTCCTTTTAATGGATCAACACTTGTGAGCATGGTTGGCATGACAATGTTGTTAAGACCATTAACTAAACAAATAAAGTTTATCAAAATTGTCCGAAATGATTATTAAGTCTAAAATAATTCTCTTATCGATTTAGCATATATTAGACACTCATAGGACTACAAAAGAATTATTTGTAAGTTTGTATATTGTATTTAGTATATTACTTTAGCTTTAAAAACCTACAACAGAAGAAATGTATTTAAGTATACTTGTTTTTAAGTAAGTAAGATGTAACGATCATACATGTTTGTATCAACATAGGTCAAATTTAGTGGTTTAATATTTCTTTTCTTTAAGTAAATTATTAATTTATGTCTTATACACTCGATATAAGAACTTTAACACTGTATGAGCTAATACTGTTTTAAATCCAATAAATCGAAATTATAACACGTTTGTACTTGATGTAGTCATGAAAAAATTTTGTTTCCATTACCACATAATACATATGACCCCTACTTTAAAAAATTTTTTTTTTTAATAATTGATTATAATTTATATCATGTCCCCTACTTTGCCATTTTTTAAAAATTTTTTTGAGGGGTGCTCTTGAGGAGGCAGTGCCCCCAAACACTTCGGTACTTATTTTGAAATGGACACTAGAAGCCTACACAAGTAAACGAAGACCCACAAAAAGAAAGGGAACGCCTTTGTGAAAAAACGAGTATCCAAATCCCAAGCAAAGAAGCAACGACAGATATTCCTCGCAGAAATCCCTCTTTGCTTTCCCATTCCCCCAAATTCATCCTAAACTCTCTCTCCTCGCACATCCTCTCTCGACGATCCCTCCCTCGCCGGCGGCGATTACCGCTCGATCGTCGGCGTTTCTCCAGATGAGGTTCTTCCGACGGATTGCGGGGTATCTAGGGCTTGGGAAGGATGATGGGCACGAAACCAAGGATGAAGACGATGATGCTAATCGCAGTAGTAGCAGCGATGATGGGCGCCGCAGTCGCGGGAACGTAAACCCAATTCCCGGCCCTCGAAAGGGTTTCAGTGTCCCTGTACAAGTCGCCGTTGAGCGCCCTGTTGGTCCTGTTCTTGTTCCTTGTAATGGTGATGGTGGAGTTCAGGTAACTATTACCTAACTTTATGTTTTGGGATTTCGTTGTTTTCTTTGAGTTTTCTTGATCTGTGATCAAATGAGTCAAGTCAATGGCGGGGATATGTTTGATCTGTTGTATTTTATTGATGCGGTGATCGTTTGCTAGTTTAATGTTGACCTTGTGTTGGATTGTGATAATTCTAGTTTTAGATAGAGTTTAGGATTTCAGCAAAGAGTGAAGTGAATAGCATTGGAGATGAAAAGGGTAACATGTGTAGTGCGAAATGATGTAGATATCCAGGTGCCCTATTTGATTAATAAGTGGAATTGGGACTTGAACTCATGGGTTATTGTGGTGTCTCCAGCCACACATGACTGGGACTTTACGAGGAATGTCCCATAAAGCGTTGGAGGGGTAGGGGTCAACTATTTTTGTAGGTTTTACATTTTTCTAGTCTAATTTTGATGGTTCAACAAATGTTAATTAATGGTTGGAGATGGACACTCTAGTCCAGAATGAAAGTGTTGGACTAATGGTAGATATCCTGGTGTGAATAGGTCACTGTACATTAGACATTAGTGGGTTTACCATTGTGAAGTGCAATTGTCAAGCATTGTTGAAGGTATCCCTATTATGGAGCTACAGCAGATTCTAGTCTTGATCCAGTGTGCTGTTGAGACTTTGGAGTACAAGTTTTCTTGTTTGTGAACTTATTTGTTGGAGCTAATAGGAGTACATGCTCCCGCTTATATTGATGTTTCTAGATTTCACAATGACGTCATAAGTCAGAACTTCTTTACCATCAGAACGCCTACGAAGAATTTTCGCATATCTCCTCTTCACCAACATAATGTCCCTAACCTCACATTTCAGTTTATGCGACTTATAAGTAGCACGATTAGTGTCAACCGCATTTGAGGTCCTTACCAACCATCGAGCACCAGCTTTGTTGGCAAAAATCTTCCTACGACGCCCAATAATCGGAAATCCTGGACATAGGACACATATTTACTTCCAAGTGCTTTTTACTCAAACCCGACTAGGAAATAGGAAGAAGCTCTTGCCTTTGCACATTAACATGACTTTGGTGTATCTTAGTCTCATTAGGGTTTCTCAGATAGAAATATGCATATGATCTATAGTTTTGCTTTCTCAGGCCTGTTTTATAGAAATATGCATATGATCTATAGTTTCGCCGCAATAATTATATGAACAAACGAGCGGGCATGTCATTTTGTTGTATTGGATCTGTTGTGGCTTGGTCTTCCATGAATGTGATTTATATTCCATGGGATTCTGCAACATGGTTGCCATGACTTGTTAGGGCAGTGGAAAAGCCATTAGAAGCAAACGGTGTATTCAATTTTCATGCTAGTGCTAGTAGGTTGCATGATGTTTTCTGATGAAGTAGTCAGTTTCTTTCTAGTTAAGCAGTGATAACATTGTGATATGGAATCTATCTTTTCTGTTTTAAAACAGTTTCATTTTTCTTTTTTTTTATTTTTTTGAGGGGGGTGGGGGATGATATATGAGTTGAATCTTGAAGGACTTTTTAAAGCAACTCTTATTGTAATTGTGGTTGTTGTTCTTCAGTATGGCGACAAATGTTAAATTAATAATGTGGTTTGGGCCCTAAACCTCGACATCCCCCCTTCAAATCTGCCCCTTCACCAAAACTAAGAAAGAAGTAAACAAAAAGAGGGGTTTCCTAGTTTCCTTCTTTTCTTAGTCAATAGATACTACATGCCTTTTTGTCTTTTTTTCCCCTTGGAATGTTTCATTAATGCTCTTCTAAGATGGACCGATTTGTAGTTGTTCTATATGGTGCCGAAGTGGTTCTTTGATATGACAAGTTCCTTCCTCAATCTCTTTTGACTTATTCAAACATGGGGGAGGAAGAAAACACTCAATAGAAACTTGGAAGTATTTCAAAGTGTCATGCATAGGCATTTTGGCTGTAGTGAGAATGTGTTGGGCATCAACATATGATCACAAACTTTAACAATCATCTTTAATGACTGAAATTAGGAATTGGTTATATTTGTTCGCACCAAGTATGGAGTCTACGTTAGATCAATACAAAGATTAGGTAGTTAGAGCTAAAATTCCTCTATGACTTGATGAAACAAATTGCAATGGGTGTGACTTTGTCAAGTATATGTTACTATAATGGCTTATTTTTGTGTGATTCCAAGTCGTCAAAAAATGGGCGTTATTTTGGTGTACAATGCATGCTCAACTATTTAAGATGGCCGTGACTACTAATTAAACATTTTTGAAACCTCAATAATTTCTTATGATTGCCTTCATCTCTAGTGTCTAAGAAACTTTCACTACTCTATCTCTAAAACATTTTAGGATTTTTAAATACCCCCTTACAACTTCAATGTGCGTAATGGCTTCAATGGCACCGTTGTGTAGATTTAGAACTTGATTCTAAGACACTAAGAAAAAGAAAATGACATTATGGTAGTGTGCAAGTCAATTTAAGCTTGTGAGTAATGGTTAGAAAAAACCAGGAAATATTTTGAAGTGTCAAAAGGAAAACATAGTTTCCATTTACAATTCCTCATTCATTTTCCCTGAAAATCATGTGTAATAGCCTTCTTTCGGGTGGTACAAATTAGCTCGACTACTAAATTAAACATCTTAAAATGTTGTGAATCTCTCTCTGTATAACTTCATTGGGCATGTTGTTGGTGTATAATAAACTTTAAACTGTCTAGAGTAGTTCTGAAACATCCTAAATTATTTAAAGAGGTGAAGAAAGCACGTAGTCAATTTAATTGGTGCTTGGATATTTTTGCAAAATTCCGGAAACCTTGTATGATAGCCTTTGATTTGAGGTCATGATAAGAATATTCTCACTCTATGTTGAAAATCTCGTAGACATTATAGTGGCCTTCTAAGGAGTTACAGTAAATCTGATGGCTTCATTATTACAATATTCCAGTTTTCGAAGCATGATTTCAATATACCAATTAATGGGCATTGTGGTCATATGTAATTCACTCTAAATTAGAAGGATCCTAGATTACCTTTAAGCAGTTTAAGTGATCAAAACTAGAAAATACTATCTATTTTTGGAGACTTGGACATTTTGAAAATTCCCAAAAATCGTGTACGGTGGACATTATTTAGGGATATGAAGAGGATCCACCTACCCTACATTCAAAACCTATTACTTTTGGATTGAATACCCCCTGAAAGAGAATTCTTTATGTAGTTTGGCTTTGGCACCATCTTGTAGATTTTGAAGTGCAATAAGAAAATAGGGAAAAATGAGCATTCTGGTGGCATGCAATACCCCCTTTAAACCATCCATAATCTTGAAAGGTCAATGGAATTATAGGAGCTCTCATCATTTCACAACTTCTGAACATTTTTCAAAAAATGCTGAAAACCCTTGCACAATATGCTTTATTTTAGGAGTCCTTACATGCTCCTACTATCCCCCGCATGATTTTAATGTGCATGATGACTACATTGGACCATCGAGTAGATTTTGAAGCATGAGTCCATAACTTCAAATAACTGGTATTAAGGTGCTGTACAAATACAATGGACTTTAAGTCCTAAATTAGTTTTAGGGGTCAAAAAGAGAACATAGGAACCATTTGATAACTCTTGCATTTTTCTTGGCAACAAACAAGTTGTGGGTGAGGTCAATCTGCTGAGTATTCTATCTCCTAACTGTCCTTGGATGTTTAAGCATATACCTAAACAATTTCATTAAGCTTGATAGTTTCATTGGCACCACCTCGTAGATCTTGAAACTTCAAAATGCCTAAAATTGGCATTTTTGTGGTGTCGTATATCCGAAAGCATTTTGAGAGGTTAGAGGAAGCACATTCAGTTCAAAACTACCTTATTATGTTTCCAATTTCATGTATAATTTTGTTCATTTTGTGGGGCCCTAGTGTGGGCAGATTTAAAACCTTGTAGGACTTTATAAGTGTTATGAAAAGAATTCTAACAAGCATAATGGCTTCATGAGTAGCATCTCATAGATTTTGAAATGTGATCCTGAAAACCCCTTGAATAGGCATTGTGGATGTATGCAATGCACACTAAATTGTTGAGTCTTAAGAGCGGCCCTTAAATGCCCAAAATATTTGAAGGTGTCACTACAAGCATATAGTAACCACTTGACACTTCGTGGATATTTTTTTAAAAAGATCCACAAGTTGTGTATAATTGACTTTATTTCAAGGGATTCAAGAGGCTCGGACTAAACATTTTAAACCTCTTATAAATTATGATGTTCTCTGAGTATACCCTTGTAGGCAATTTTAATCATCACAGGTATTCAATTGGCACCATCTTATAGATTTTGAAGCTTGATTACAAACAGTATTATAGTTGCATACAATACCTATCCATCATGGACCTAAGATACTACAGAACATTTGGTAAGATTAGGAGCACGTAGTCAGGATCTCACAACTTTTTACTCTTTCAGGAGCTAGATGTGTGTAAAAACGGGTTTTCGTCATGAGAGGGTTGAATTGAGTCTATGGTTCATAATGAAATTGGCGACTTTTTCCAAAATTCTCCAAACCATGTATAAGGGCCTCCACTTTGGTTCCTGAGAGTCTTTGGGAATTTATGTCCTCTTATTAAGTTTTGAGCGTCCATCTAAACAATTCGAATGAGTTGAATAGGATCGTTGGCACTGTCTTTCATATTCTTTAATGCAATGTCAAAATGCCCGGAAATGGTCAGCAATAGATTAAGAACTATATGAGTGTATACGATGCACTTTGAATGGTTTATAACAGTCATTAAATATCCTAAGACATTTTGAATGGTCAGCAAAGTGTATATCACCATTTGACCACTTCTCATATATTTTCCCTATAATCCCAAAAATTGTGTATATATAATAACCTTAAGTTTTTGGGGGTCTTGAGGGCTTTTATCACTCTGGCTTTGAAACCTCTTGGATATTGTGAATGTCACTCTAAACCATTTCAATGCGCCAGCCAAGAGTTCAGTTGGATTTGACTACTACTCTGGCATTTCCCTGAAAACCATGTAAAGTACAATTTTATGCACTGTCGCCTGATGTTGTATCCCAGAGTTGCTCATTCTGTGATTCAAAGCTAGTGGCCTAAATTTGTATATTGGAGGTGCATAAGAGAAGTTAGGTTTTGAAGCAAGGTCCTTTGTACCATCTCTGAGGATCTCACCAGTAGGGACGACATTGTTTAGAGAGGTGTCCATTCTGTGTGCATGGAGAACACGTCAGAAGTAACCTCTGGCACCCATCTTTGCAATAGATTAAGAAGATAAGAAAGACTGGTAGACTAGGTGCAGTAGGGAGACCATGTCTTATAAGGAGTTGTCTGCAAGAAAGAAGATTGCCAATCTTGAAGGAAATAAATGTGGTGATTTTCAGTACTTTGGAACTTAAGCAATTTGGCTGGTTGTTGATGTTGCTTCATTTATGTTCCAAGAGTGGTTGTTTATTGGTTATCTTCATCTTCATGTGCTGGGTGTGAGAGCTAAATGATATTTCCTATGCCTATGGAAGGATACAAAAGGCATACTCGCTGTAAGAGCATGTGGCGGAGATGCTCTTGTTGAGGGTTATACTTCGTAATAATAATAATAATAGGAGCAAAATTGTTCAGGGGTTTTTCCTCGCCTCTGCCAATTCTTTGTTTTTTTTTTTTTTGGTGAGAAGTTGCCCCTTCCTCATAGTCATACTCATTCTCATGCGACATATTATCTCTATAGTGCTTCACTTCTGCTTTTTGTACTTGAACCTGTATATCCATTTTTTACACCCCGTTGTGACTCGAGTCTTGGCCTTAGAACTTGTGTTGTTTCTACTTTCCAGTAGGAGTCTCTTTCAAGTTACTTTTGGCTTAACAGTTGTGCCTGTCATTGAACATAGGGTCTAAGATGGTATGCAAAACGCCTGAGAATAGATGAAGATGGAGATATAGCTGATCAATTTCTTGATGAAGTGTTGCCAGAATCTCCTGCTGGCATGCAGGATGAGCAGAAGACATTCCCAAGGTTCCAAGTGAAGAATAATGCCAGACGTGCAAGGGTAAAAGATCAGGTCTTGACACCTGATGGGAAGTTTCAACAGAGTGTTGAATTTCAAGGTAGATTGCTGTGGGTATAATCAGTAGCATGGATTCTCTCTCTCTCTCTCTGGGAAGAAAAGCTGACGGCAGAATGAAAGAATCGAACAGTGATGGGGATGATATCGGAGGTATAGAGTGTCGAGACATTCCCTGGACCAGAAATCCTCCCCTTTATTATGGATATGGTGATCCATTTTGGCAGGGGTTGTGTACCGAGGTCTATGAAATATGGCATTAAAGCTTGTACAATTGTGTAAACTTGCGCTTGTGGTTTGAACTTTTACTGTAGACTGCTTAGTTGCAGATGTAACAGTTGCTTCATCTTCAAATCTTTCATTTCTGTCATTGATTCTTGTGAGTTCTACTATATTCTATCTAATCCCCCCGGCCCCACACACACAAATATGATACAGACTTGATAAGTACTCAGTTATCAATCAAGAGATTTTAGTAAAAGGTATGCCCAAGTCCAACTTTATGGTTTAAAATTTTACTCTTCCCCTGCAGCCTCCTCCCCCCCACCAACTCGGCCTCACCTCCCCCTTTTCTACATATAGATGTAGTAAAACAAATCACTAGAGGAAATGGCACAAGGAAACAAAATAAACAAAATAAATTATTTTCTTTTTGTCTTTCGTCCTTATAATTAGAGTCAAGCTGTCTTTTAACTATAATAGGTAGAGATTTCTGAGCACAAGTCTTATCCATTCATAAACCGCTAGTACAATATCTTGTTTAAGATGAATAAACATCGAACCATTTTCACATACTTTAATATAAAATTCGTCATTAGTCTTCATTTCTTGATTACTTTTTTGTAAAAAGAAAGAAAACACCTCAACAATTATACTATAATCTTGAGACTTTAATCTTAAGCTAATTAGTATTTTTTTTATTTTATCGAAGACAATATTAAATGTGTGTCTTTTTAGAACTGCAATTTAAATATCGAATGTGTCTCTTTGAACTGCAATTTTAACTTTCAGTCGAACTCAAGTGATATAATTTTTATTATTATTATTTTTTAGATCCAGTGATATAATTTGTACCACAAATGAGGCGAAAAAAAGGAGAAAATGAAAGGGAAAATTCCAGCGTGGAAGGGGAAATCTCTTAATTTCGGTTATCTTGGCGCGACCACCACCCAGACACCAACACGGTGTCGCAGTTGGATAGACTCTTCTGGTCCGTGGGACTCAGAGAGAGAGAGAGAGAGAGAGAGAGAGAGAGAGATGGAAGTTCAAGGTCTGCTACACAGTACCTGCTCTCTAGTCTACCGGAAACCGGCATTCCGCCGGCAATTCTCTTTTCCCCAAACTTCCTCCAACCCATCGAATTCCCTCCGGCTGCGGCGGTTCAACGCGACGTCGGAACTTCAGGCGCCGACGCAGGTGAACGGCGCTTCTCTCTCCTCGTCAGTGCCCAGCCACAAGGTCACCGTTCATGACCGCCAACGCGGCTTGACTTTCGAGTTCGTCGTTCCTGAGGTAATCTACTCGTTTCCTCTCTCTCATTGCCCCAAAATTGAAAACATGAAGATTATTAGGTTTTTTTTTAAGGAAATTGAACTGATATTTGTTTTTGATTGAACAGGATCAATATATATTGCATACTGCTGAGGATCAGAACATTAGGCTTCCCTTCGCTTGCAGGCACGGTATTGTCACTTTTCTCCATTTTATTTTATTTTGTTTTAATTTGCTTTCTGACATGATTTTCTCTGGCATTTTCTGTTGAAATGATTGAATTTTGAATACCTGTTGCGCATTCGATGCGTGGATTATCCACAGCTGATATTTCTGATATAATGCTTTGATACAATTTCAAAGTTGTGATGTTTTGATATGATATAGCAACTTGATTGTATGAGAAATCTTACTGAAGTTGGGAATTAACCTCTGATTCTTCCCTCTAGTGACTAGCCACCCACATAATATTTTGTTGGACAAATTTGATTACTCTTAAGACATTCTCAGAAATTTTCTGCACCTCTCTATCATTGTGGGATGTTGTGTCCCATAAATTCTTATCACAAAATATGAAACAACAGTTTTTAGTTTTTAGTTTTGATTATCTGTTAGATGAATGAGCTCAATGCTGGCTTGTCTGAAAATGCATGGCAGCAAAATAAAAGAAACCAAATGAACTATAGACTAGTGCCCTTTGAGTAATACTGAGTAAAGATGGTCATTCTTCTAATAGTTTTGGATTTACTTCTGAAATGTTACCAACAAAGTAATGAGGTAATCGTATAGCATTAAGAATTCCATGCTGCACTACTTTCAACATTCTCATTCTGTTCTACATCTGGGAATTAACTGTGTAAGGTAGAATTTCTCCTAAATCTTGTATTTTTACTCGCGGGTTTGATTTGGTAAAGAATGAGGCTATCATGGCCAAAGATTCAGTTGACTAAGAGTAGTTGATGTGGAAGATGCAGCACCTGTATCATAAATAATTGAGATTTTGGTACTTGCCTTTTACTTTGTAGAAGTAGGTTGTTCAGGCTGATTTTCTGCTGAAAGTAGGTGTGATGTCCAGGAACCTTTCTTTACCTGTATTTCATGCTTAATTACTCTTCCTTTTTTTTGTGGTAGAGCTATTTATCACAAATCATACATTTATGTGTCTTCCTACATACAACTTAATGTTCCTATGGACGCATTTGATTTCTACAATTTCTTTATATTTATCTATCACAAATATATGAAATTGACATAATAGGAATAGAAAATGGGTTTTGATTTGCCCATTGCGATTTGAAGTATGCTTTGCGGTATTACTTATTCCCCCCCAAGGTCATGTCACTGCAAGGGGGTTGGATTTGTACTGATCCTTTTTCTATGGACAGAAGTCTTCTTTGCTATTCTTGACCAACTTAACCAAGAGTACAGGACAGTGTTTGTTAAGCCACTTAACTTCTGCTGGGCAAGATGTATCAGCCGTTGCTACTCACAGACACAATCATGACTTATGATGACCCTTTTCCTGTCTCAGGTTGTTGCACTAGTTGTGCTGTTCGTGTCAAATCTGGTCAAATCCGTCAGCCTGAGGCACTCGGAATATCTGCTGAACTAAAATCTAAGGTATACAATACTTTGAAGAATATTCTATGCTTTAGCAACGGCAGTCTGCGAGCTTTGACATCCATGATCAATTTCTGATATTATATATGGCTTCAATTTAATATTTAGACAAAATCTATTGATCCTGTGACCAGCTTACAAATAGGGGAAGGGCTACTGCTGGTTCAATTTTTGATATGTAATAATTTTTGGTTTAAATATTTCCCAATCGGCCATCGCATTTCAAGGGGGATTGAGATACATGTGTGACAGCAAAAAATGGAAAAGCTTTGGAGTCCTAATAATTCTGTGTAGCATTCACATTCCAGACATCGATCTTTCTGTGATTCCACAGTTCAAATTCGATTGCATGTATATCCTTCTGTCTCCATTATCTTTCATACAGAATGAATTCCTTAGTACATTGGCCTTCTAGACCATACCAAATTTAATTGTTGAAAATACGAAGTTTTGATCCTTTTTCTTTATGCAGGGCTATGCGCTTCTTTGTGTAGGCTTCCCTTCATCTGATCTTGAAGTAGAAACACAGGATGAAGATGAGGTAAGAGATTATACTTTATCTCCTTCCTCCTTCCCCAGTCGCTGTAGCACTCAAGCTGAAAGAGAAGTTAAGGATCATCTCAGAAGGGATGGGAACACGAAGGAATCAAAATGAAAATACCGTCCATTTTATTGTGATCCCATTTTGGAACCTTTTGTTTTTTTTTTGGGGGGCTGTTTGGTATGAAAGAGGGAGTTGGTTTATGCTCTCTGGCTCTCTAACCCCCTTGAGAAACTTTGAAGTCCCCCAGCCCCAAAAAAAAAAAATTGATAAATTCCAGGACGTATATTGCTCAATACCATCTAGTATTCTGGTATTGTATGACGGAGTGTTAACTGAAAGATACCTGATGTTTGCAGGTGTATTGGCTTCAATTTGGGAGATATTTTGCGCGAGGTCCAATTGTAAGTTCTCTGATGTTGCTGGAATTATAAAAATGACTTTCCGTTCAGTTTGGTTGGGGTGGGAAAAATAAAAATAATTATGGCTATACTAAAGGATATGAGACTATTTATTTATTTATTTTTGATAGAAAGATATGAGACGTACTTATTACTGCTCTCTCAATGTATTATGTGCAGGAAAGAGATGATTATGCTTTGGAGTTGGCCATGGGTGACGAATGAGATTAGGGTGTTTGTAGCAATAACCTGTGGATTGGAATACATTTTGTGATGTGCAGTTCTTTCAAACCCAGAAATTCAGTGTCAACTAGCATAATCACATAACACCCTGCGACCTGTATTATTTAGGATTCTGATGTAATATTTGGAGAGTGGGAACAATCTGCAGTGCATGAAAGAGAATCAATGTTTGAAAGTCTCTGTGTTTTCTTTTTCCCCACGATTATGTTTAGCTATCTTCAACAGGCTGCTGCAGTATAAGACATTATTGTTCTTATGCTCTCATGAGGTGCTCAATTGTAAGCGTGTGTACCTTTCCATTGTATCTTCCCCGGTTCTTTTCCCATGGCTACTTCACCTTTGTGTATGTATCTAGTCTAGAACTCTTCTGCAACTTTTACCTATATTCCTTGAACTACTTATACAAGAAGCAGGTATTCCATACACATCTGTTCTAATATCGAAGGGAACTAAGTCAGAAGTTATATTTAACCCCTTGCTAATGCTTGTCCTGAGTTGCAGATTTTTAACTCGGCTCGTGTTGCAGAATTGGCAAAATAAATTCCAAAATGTACAGTATTATATTCAATCAGTTGGTAAATAATTCGTGGTGTGTTTAGAGGAGAGACTGCCTTATGCGCAGATGGTGATCTCTTGGAAGTATCCTTCCACAACTTCTCTTATTGTGGGAACATGACAATAAATTGTCCTGTTTAGTTGCATACTTGGTTGAGGCCCTTTGATAAATTCTCACTCTTTGGTGGTAATTGTTTTGGATTTATGCAACTCTTAGAGCATGGACTCACCACAATCAAACCGTTCCTTTCAACCTTTCCTTGCCTCACAATAATTTCAAAATTTTCTAATAAATATCCTTTTTTTTTTTTGGGTTGTTAAGGAGGTAAAATTTGTGTCCAATTTGTACGAGGTTTTAGTTTAAATGACATCCATATCACTTGTCATTGGCACCATCAAATTCAATTTTAAAATTTTAACAGTCTTATAATTCCTTACGTGTTTTAACTCGCGTAAAATTTTTCGACAACTTTCCTCTAAAACCTTTTTTTCCGCTCTATTTGAATTAGATAAGCATCACCAAAAAGTTACGCTTCTAAGACCAGTCTTTTTCTTTTGGCATCTCTATTTTCCTTTGGGCATCTCCATTTCACATGACTCTTTCAACCTTATTTCAATATCACCCAACCACCTAAAGAAATAAAGTAACACTTTCTGAATTCAATAAGGGTGCCCTGAATTTGATGCCACTTAAAAAGGAAGA
Source organism: Talinum fruticosum (assembly GCA_021018815.1). NCBI lineage: Eukaryota > Viridiplantae > Streptophyta > Magnoliopsida > Caryophyllales > Talinaceae > Talinum > Talinum fruticosum. Next base: position 3,027,719 of record JAITYX010000056.1, read on the forward strand.
ATACAACACACTGAAAAATAAATGCTTTACTTATCCATATTACATCATTCAAACCTAGTTTTCTCTTAGCACAGAACATGGTCATCATCATAATTACACAACAAGATTCATTGACCACATTAGAATATCGGTTATATTTTTCAGAAAACTTATGTGGACGAGGAGAAAAAAGTAAACCTCTATATACCAGTAGACTAATATAGTCCCTTATCACTTGAAGATTTTTCTCGTTGAATAATTCTCTCGTATATTTGGCCTTATTTCTTTCAACTATTGTTGAATTTTTGCTCGATAATAGTGCCAGCTGAAGCCTGCAAGGTAAAATAACTTGGTATGTTATTTGCAACAGATTTTCATCGAAACAGACACAACAAAAAGTTGAATAAATGTCCAAACATATAAAACTAACGAGTTATTCGGTGGGTATGAAATAGGTAGAAAATTAAGGGACAATTTGCTGCCTAAATTATTGATAATTTGGAAAGTTGCTGGGAGGTGATGCTGGTTTCCTTGCAACATACTGATTGAGGAATCATACCATGAAAAGTATGTGAGAAATTGGACAAGCAACAACTGAAAGGGTTAGAACAAATACAAAGAGGAACCCATCAAAGGCAAAATTATTAATTTATCTAATGTAATCCGTGACACATTGACGTTTGACCAATAAACTTATCAAAGAAATCCACCGGTGATAATGCTTATCACAACATCCTCACATGACTAGAACCTTAGCCTATAGATATAGACATAAATCTATAATTGACATTGTTTGTCTATAGACATGAAGCTAAAATTGACGTATTTAAAAATATGAGTCGGTTAAAATTTTGACAGAAAAAATAAATTATAAGAAAATTGGTGACAAAAAAATTAGATATATAGAAAAATGACAAATTATCCTTTTTACGTCTAAGTGTTATCATAAAATCTATCAATGGGATTTTATCAAATCTCAACTTCAATCATATACGCCATACTAGTACCTTTCTTGATGCTCCCTTTTATCACAAGTTGAAGTATAGAGGTATGTGTGATATGTACAATTTTATATGCATAATAGTTTTTCCTTTTGTGTGTTAATTATTAGAAAATATGTCAATTCGTAGTTTATAAAAGAACAAATGCGTGGGAAGTCTAATTAATTTTTAATTATTAGTAATCCTATAAGAAATTGTCTCATACATATTTTTTAATCTATATTTTAAACAAAGTTAAAACAAACATGAAGGGTAATCTCCTACAACTTAGGAGACCATTACACATAAGAATTTTTCACGTATTGAAAGTTTGTCATCAAGGGATCAAAGGTGCGTTTTTTTTATTTTTTTATTTTTTTAGATGCAACTAATAAAGAAAGTCGTATACTCACCCCAACTGAAGTGACAAAATTGCAAACAGCACACTTGACTGAACGGGCTCCATACTGATACATTAGTAGCATCCTGCAGTTCCCACAATTCACATGCGCTACTTGATTTGCTGCCCAAGATTTGAGATAAAAATAAGTATAAACATTGTGATTTGTGACATTAACATGGAATTATGGATCATAATTATAATAAGCTTGTTGTGGATTAACTAAATTACCTTCCAAGGCAAGATTAACTGTGTGACAACAAGAACACTGTACACTAGTGGCTCCTCTGATGTACATCAGAAGGGTATGGCATCCTGCACATACTAGTTGTGCCATCTCTGTCCCTGTTTAAGCATATTAACATTGGCATCATTATTTATAAGCTCATCCAACTCGTTTAGGATATATATGATTGTGAGACGTGGTTTTGATTTACATAAATGGTCCATTTTAAATATATTTAAATTTTTTCCTGTAAAACGGACCAGTTGGTTTATAAGGAAAGTCTATCTTCTTTTCAAAATTAGCGTATAGTCAAGTTTTTTGCCTTGAAAAAATATAATTCTATTATGAGTTTAAATTTAGAGGAAAATAAAATGAAAAGAGCAATTAATGTTGTATATGAGGCTCCACATCATGAGTATTTGGCATGAATATGATGCTTGGACACTTCAAATATAAAGCCAAACCTTGTAAGATACTGTGCAATTATTCTGTTTGAAATGGACACCTATATGAATGGAACATGGGTGCCACAATCCGAATATTTTTTTTTGGCAAGGGTAAGCGTGTTGACCTGAGGGATCCCTGTGCGGACTAACTTATTTTAGTGGCTAGAGAAGGATGCATAATCATTAAACTAGGTCTAACGGAGGCTAGTTGTGGCTAGGCCCCTTAAGTTTCCTACATAAAAGATTATATAAAAACCTTAAGATTTAACCTAGGGCCACAAGAATGGTAACCTCTTGGTATTAATTGAGCTGCAAGCTCATAGTGGGTGCTACAACATAGTCTACAACATAGTCTACAACATAGCAAAACTAACTTATATCCAAAAATAAGGCAAATCCATCTTTAGCCAGACTGAAATTAGCTTAATGCAAACTTAGCAACGTGTTTGAAATTTGCTTGACTGAAATCATTTACATTTTCTTGGGAAACCTATTAAATAAATCGATACTAAACCTAAGATGACACAACTTAAATCGATATCAAACCCTATATCCCATCAACTCTTCACTATTGAAGTAGTGTGACTCTTCCTTAGATAAATCCAAATTTCAACTGGGGTAAAGGGGAGAAGAAAGTAAATAAGAAAAATGAACAGAAAAAATTTACCAGGGGTGGAACAGCAGTAACGGCATTGCACACAGCACAGCATACTGAAGTAGCCCCAGCTGGATAAAGTAGAAGGTTTCTACACCCTGAACATACTAATTGGCTCTGCCCTCCTGCTCATAATTCAAATTATTATATTAAAATTTTCACGTAATCTCCCATTTGAAAAATCACTGACTACCCAAATCATATCATTGAATACCCATATAAAAAATACAAAAATATTTGGTTTCATCCAAAAAAAAAAAAAAGGTCAAAAACAAGAACAGGATTCACATTGTTAGATTTAAATAATTAGAAGAGAGATTATACCATTTGAAGGTGGAGTGAAAGTTACCGGTGGAGGAGTTGGATATGGAGCAAGAGGTACTGGCATCCTTAGATCTCCCTTTTCTTTTTTTTTTTGGGTTAATTTTTTTGCCCCCAAGAATATTCTGTACTTCTCCCCTCTTATCTCTATGTCTCTGTTTTCTACCTTGATGCCTCAAGCAACTTCAATCTCAGGAAAGAGAAGACTGAATCTCATATCATTAACTGTCTCCAACCAAAAAAAAAAAAAAAAAAAGGAAAAAGGGTCAAATATATCACCAAAAGAAAACACAAAGGGAGGAGATAAAGTCATGAATTTTGATGAGGGTCTACACATAAATGGTTACAACTGTGAAGGAGAAAAAGCATACCCTATAATGCTTTTAAGAACATTTCTAAACCACATAACAAAAGCAGAAAGTGAATGCAGGAAACATCAGTAAACTGGTGAAATTATGCAAAAGTGGGAAGAATGCAGGGTTATATTACTTGTAAAACAAGAAGTTTTGGTTTCATGGGATATGAAATTAGGTGGGGAGGAAGATTTGAAAATACCTATGAACAGAATCACCCAGATTAAAGGAGAGGATTTGAAGGTCAAGCAGTGGAGTTGAAGTCTTCAGTTGGATGTGGGGAAAACACATAGCAGAGATGAAGTTAGGGGAGAAGAAGGGAGAGGGAGGGGAGGGGGAGAGAAGGAGAGGGACAAAGGAAGGATATAATTGGACAAGTAGAGTCAGAAAAGTGTATTTAAAAATTAGGGGAAAAAGGAAGAAAGAAACACAAATTGCGAGGGGAAGGAGGATGGATTAAAAAGATATGTTCTTTCCTTTGTTTTGCTTTTGTTTGGAAGAGAAAATCCTCTGTCAATTCATTTTGGTGAAAAGGTCTCATTCAAGTCAGGCTTTCTCATATGCCATGTTAATCTGGTCGGACCAAAAATTAAGACTACATGAAAACTTCAATTAAACTGTCATTTACACAAAACTGTGTATATAGTAATACAATTAGGTGGCAAATTAAGGAGATAAGTCTTTCCGTGCGACATGTGGCAGCATTTGTAAGGTGTCATTTGTTTTAATTTGTTGCTTAGATATAAAATTATATATATGTTATTTTATCAGCAAGCTTACGATTTCTATTTTTAAAAGATTATATATATATTTAAAAAGATTATATATATATTTCGATTGAGCTTCTCACTAAGTTCCTTTTTGTCCTAGTACAATTTATGGTGCAAGGTAGCTATCAATGCTGGATTTGCATAACTTTCAGTTCTCTTTTTGCCCATCACAGAACTAGATGGACTGACTTCCAATTTATTTAATTTACAAGCTATGTTCAAGCATAATTACTCTAGGCACATCACTTATGACTTTTAAGCTTATATATGATTATTTCGATAATAAATTAGTATTTGTGAATCGTAGTTCTTTTGAATATCGAAGTTGTAGATAAGAGTGCAGATGATTATATGTACAGAGTATATTGAGTACACAATGTGAGATGTAGATCTCAAAGTTTTAAGACCAGTACTTTTTGTGCTGGTGGAAGTGTAGGTTAAGGTGGTCCAGGCCATTCAATTCCAAAGTGTATATGCTTGAGTAGTGTCCTTGTATGTGTAATAATGGAAGCATCTTATGACATGGTAAGTTAGTAACTGTATTGATCCATCACAAGACTAAAAGACACTCTAGTTGTTGTCATTTGGTACTTGAGGATGATGCTACTGCTAGCTAGCTAGCTAGTGTTTAGTGGTCTGCTTGTTTCGGTCTATTGTTAATCGTACTCGATATTTCTCTCAAATAAGGGAATATGCTCGGAGGTAAAATTCGAGCAACTTTTTTATAATTATAAAAAAATAAAACTAAATAAAAATGATTATAATGCTATAGACTTTGAATATATTTATTTCACATATACCGTCATTGGGTTAAATATATTTTAATTTACTGATATGATAACCTTATATTTTAATTATCACATGTAAATAATATATTTTCACTCACTTTTCTCAGTATCACAATTCTATCATCACATTTTCAAACTTTAGTTATTTTGTTTGTATATAAACACTGAGTCATAGATACTCTGACTCGCCAACTTGATGATGTATTATTACTATTATCATATGTGAAATATATATTCCTTTAATATTTTTACCACAATTATTAATAGGTGATAAATAATTTATAACTTAAAATATTATTAAATTAAGTATGTTCGACTCAATAATAACACATAAATATGAGACATGAAATGTTATTTTTAAAATAGCTGGACTATTATCGTCCAATACTTTTAAAGTAGGGATTATTAATATCGGAATAGCCTATTAATTAAAGAAAATGAACAAAAATATTTGGGAAATGGAGAGGGAGAGGAAATTAATTGAAGGCACCAAAAATGAGAATAATTTTTGCTTGGACTGTAATGAAGGATGAGGTTTATATGATGTTGGTGTATAATGGCAACAGGGTTTTACTTTTAAGAAGCCGCAGAAGATTGCCATATGGATAAAGCTGCTTAGGCTTAGGCTATAGTTTATACATATCAAGTCAAGCCAATTGGTCCACATTTTCCTACTGCTTTTGTTTTTCTGGTGTAATTTCATCATCACATAACTTGTTCTTCTTCTTCTTCTTCTTTTTTTTTTTTTTTTGGTAAAAATAATTTATAAGTGATCAGATGCCTCAGCCTCACCTTGCACTTTCTATCTGACAATTTATATCAAATGATTGAGTAGGCAGGCAATAGCAGCTGAGCACATATGTAATGGTTGAAATTATAAGGGCATTGTTGGAAACTATAAAAAAATAACAGAAATAATATATATAGTGAAAATCAACATAAAAGAATATAAACGATTAACATAAAAGAACAAAACGAACAGAAATGAACGAGAAAATAGAAATAAATGATGGTTTTTATGTAGATTCGAACATACCTTATAAAAAAGAAAAAAATATTATAAGTAGATGAAAGAATTGTAAATATGAAGTATTATGATTTCCTTTTCTTTTTTATTTGCTTTAGTTCTTTATAAAGACAAGTCTGAGTATATTCTCCCTGCCCAATACATTAGAAACAGGATTGGCACTTCCGTAATTTCAAGATATTTATAACAAAATATGTAATTGTACCCTGTAAGATTGAATCCTGACTCCACTATTGTTTTCTATCCTAATTTTTATTCTTTTAAAAAATGAGAAAGAAAAGAAAAAGATCCCAATTAGGCTTCAATTTTCACCCATGGGAACAAGAAGGAGGAAGTTTATTTGTATTTTGTTCACCATTAATATTGTGTAGTATATTGAATCATTTTCTATCCATAGGTTTGCCACATTCACAAAATTGGGTAGCTATGTAGACGTTTATCTTTTAAAAGGTTGAATTAAATCTACACCTCAGAAATCAGAATTAAAAATCCAAAAGGGCACAAGGGTTTATGATAATCAAGAAAACAATGGGCATAGATGAAATCCAACCCATGGTATTAGAAATAATGGTAATGAAATATCATATGTAGTGGATAGAAATACATCGATCATATATAAACCTAACAAAAGGCAAAACGTACTCAAACTTTCTAACTTCAGAAATGACAAGATTTTGATTGATACTTTTGAATTTCTTGTTGCCCAACTATTAGGCAATTTTGTGTGCCATGGGTCCATATTCCACACTTCATCCATAGCTATATTACTCTAATTTCTTCTTACCAGATAATTAGGTTTTATCTTTCGGTTCACTTGTTAGTATTGATATAATTTCTCTCATAACATCAGAAAAACGATATCAAATTGGTTACAACTGATTATGTTCTATATACTAAGCTCGTGCACTAGAAATAAATGAGAGGTTGTTGGGAACGACAGTGAAAGAGTAATATGTGTTATTTTTTCGGTAGGTAGAAAAGGAATACGGATGTACAAGTTGTTGAAATTAGACAATAAATAGTTAGATTTATCGGACTAAAAAAAAAAGTCAGATTTAGTTTCTTATCTATTAACTATATATGTTCATATCTCAATTCTTGTACTTTTAACTCCTTATTCCTGTTTATTCGATTTCGTTGTTATTCCTCATTTCTACCACCTTTACTGTTAAACCTATTACAAAAAGTGATAATCATATATTGAAAATAATCTAATCTTTTTAATTTAAATATAGTCATAACTACAAGAATAATAATTCCTCAAATGAGCTCGACTCATTTGATTTTTATTCCTAATTATTGTTGTATCGATAGTCTTTCACTCGAAAATAATCCAATCAAAACTAATGATGGGGGGACAAATGATGAGTTCCAATAATAGAGAAAAAGAGATTATTTTTTTTTTTTTAAGGGTTGAGAGGGGTCAGATGGAGAAGAGATGGCATTGCAAGAGCCAGCAAAGAAGGGACAATGGGGAAGAAAAAGAAAACATGAATCAAATAAAATAAAATTTGAAAAGAAATTAATTATTTTTTTGGATAGAAAAAAAAAAGAAATGAATTATGAAGAGTGTGCCTGGGGAAAAAGACAGGAAAAGAAGGCATGGGCTGGGTTGGGTGGGCAAAACTAAAAGGGCTTTCAAAAGTTTGTGGAAATACGTTTCAGAAACATATTTGGTGGTCTAGAAATGGCCATGCACACTAAAGGGACCACTCTCTCTCTCTACTTTTTTTCCAATTTTTTCTTCTCGTATATTTTGCCAATAATGTTGGGACTTTTGTATTTTTCTACTCTGTTTTTGTAGCATATTTTATATTTTTTAAAGGGTAAGTGGACTCATTTACTGGGCGTCATCTACAGAATGTAAGTCTAATGGACTGTCACATATATTATGCGAACATTCTTCTTGTTATGCAAAAAGGCGTCTTTTATGTGTTGATTTTTTGAATTTTTAAATTCTTATATATATATATATATAAAAGATAGGCGCGTTACTACAAAATTAACTTTTAAATACCTGTATGAAATCATAGATAATTTATTTTGAATACTTAATAAAATGATCTGGGGCCAACTATGATAACAAAAAGAAGGAAATGTAGACTTATTCCAATGACTGTGTGAGTATCGATTCAGCATATACGACATGTTTGTGTATATAATACTTTCTTTATTTTAAAAATATAGTACATCTTAGAACTAATAACGATCCTTTTTTAAGATATGAATAAAATTGTTAATTCTAAGACATTGGAGAAAGTACGATTTTTTTACTAGAAAATACCGGCCATGTACATTTACATTACGTTTACATTACGGGTGCAATAGCGTAGTCTACCTAGCCCTTAATTACAGTACATTTACATTACAGGTTGCGTTGGGGAAGAGCTACAACTTGTATAGCCTCTAGCCTCTACCCACTCATCCCAGCAACCAGCCCATAACCATATTTTTGCTTTCACGATGTCCGATAATACTGACATTTAACACGACGTATAAATTATGCCATAGTTTAATAAATTATGATTTGAACTAAATCGAGTAAAATGAGTTACCTTAGGTCTTAGTTTAAGTGAACTATAAAGTCATTTTTCCTTTAGGCGGTGTAAAGTTGATTGCTGTTACTTTGGTTTGCTATTAAATATGAGTCCAAGTCATTCAAGTTGGATATCTATCCAAGTATATGTTAACTTTGACCAAATCTAGTTTATACCATAACCAAAAAAAAAATATGAAAATAATAATCCATAATAACATTTACATCAAGCAATTTACCGTATGAGTAAATATAAATGGGAGGGAAATTAAAATCCAAAGAGATGATTTTTGAACAAAACTTGAAGAAGACTATGAAGAGTACTTGTCACAGAAGTGGAGGCAACAAAATCAAAGAAACAGTGTGAGAGTACAAATTTGAAACTAAGCGAAAACCAGGATGAACATATGAGGATCAGAAACTGTGTCTGTCTATCTTTCTCTCTCTCCTGTAGCAATGAAATTCCGTGGCTATAACTGAAACAAGTCATGGAATTGGTACGAGTCTGAGGCTGTGACTGACAAAATTCTCGTGGAAATAGTGAGAAAAAGAAAATGAGGCAAAAGATAAGCATTAGAAGGTAGGACACATACACATAGACCAGCTTTCTGAATTTGTCATTGGCGGTCAGTCTCTGTCTTCACAATCCCTGATTTGATTGATATGTAAACATAAAACAGTTTCATGTCCTGGGATTCTATCAGTCAGAACTTTCCTCTACCTCAGGCTCAGCCCATAGTTTTTGGGATTACAATACCATATCTTGAAACCCCCCTCTTTTATTTTTGGATTTTGGTAATATGGATAATTTGAAGTTGATTGCATCATATCTACATCATCATTCATCAATTCTTGAATCTAGATAATGTCTTTCTTTGTCCATGGGCTGATGAAATAGTGATCCTCAAACAAGCCACAGCGGAGGCCCAGATTAAACAGGAGTGGGTCTATATGGCCCATCAAACTAAGCCTGCCAATCTAGGTTCATGCAACAGTAGTTTGGCTGTTCTGAACTCGGCTTGCGACTTTGCTCAATCCAAGCTAGCTCAGTGGACAGAAATATAAGTCATCACAAAAAAAAAAAAAAAAACTATCAGAAATGAATTCTCCATGAGAAATTGTCATAGATTAGATTAATGAACAAGATTACAAGGTATAGAATCAACAATTAAAGATGTCCCAGAAGAGATGCTTGGTGATTGCTGTGTTAAAAAACTCATTTCTATGAGCAATTCTGTCCTTGTTGCAATATTATATACTGTTGCAGTGACTGGTTTAGAAATGAATTATGGCTAGTGCACTAATACCACTGCATTCAAATCAAGTCAACATAGAAAATTAATTCACTTTATGAAAAGCAATATGAAATTTAAGATCATTAATTTTAAATAGCAAATACATCCAAAAGAAAAACTTAAAAATCCTCAGCAATTTTGTGTCACATGACTGTTGTCCCTGTGCTCCTTGTAATCTCTATAACCTCTTAAACAAAGCTCCAGATACCCCATTTCAATCAACTAGATCCATTTTCAGAAAGCTGGGGAGAGCGAGAGAGAGAGAGAGAATGGCAGAAGGGGTACTGCTCAACATCGCAGAGGACATCCTCAAGAACCTGGGATCAAGAGCACTGGCTGAGATTTCATCTGCATGGGGATTCAAGTCAGACCTGGAAAAGCTTACAAACACAATCAATACCATCAAAGGTGTACTCTTGGATGCGGAACAGAGGAAATTTGATAACCAAGCTATCCGCCTCTGGCTTGAGAGACTTCAGGCTGCTGTTTATAAAGCAGATGACTTGTTTGATGAGTTTGCCACCGTGCTGCTGCAGAGGGAAGACATGGGCAAAAACAAATTTACCAAGGAGGTAAAAACTTTCTTCTCTCATTCCAATCAGATCGCATTTGCCTTTTCCATGTCTAAGCAAATTAAAACTATCAGACAAGATCTTGATGTCATAGTGAAAGACATGAATGAATTTGGTTTTGTGATACGCCCACATGAGCAAAATGCGCCACTACTTAGGCAGAGACATGAATCTTATTCCTTTGTAGGTGCTGAAGAAGTTACAGGCAGAGCTGATGATAAGAAGGCTATCTTAGACATACTTCCAGCCCCTAATAGTGAAGATCATCATGTCTCTGTTGTTCCTATGGTGGGAATTGGAGGTATAGGGAAGACCACTTTAGCTCAAATGGTTTTTAACGATGATGAGGTCAAGAAACACTTTGGTTTAAGGTTGTGGGTTTGTGTGTCAGAAACCTCTGACATAAACGAAATGGTTACAAAGATCCTCATGTCAGCCACTAAAACTGAGCCTCCAAAACTAAGCATGGAGCAGTTGCAAAACCAATTGCAAGCTGAAATCGTCGGAAAGAAATACCTACTTGTTCTAGATGATGTCTGGAATGAAAATCGTGAGAAATGGCTCCAGTTAAGTGCTTTATTGAAGATGGGTTGAGAGGGAAGTAAAATACTAGTAACTACACGATCAAGAGAGGTGGCCAAAATTATGGGCACTATTCCTCCATATACCTTGAAAGGCCTATCTGAAGAAGATTCTTGGAGTTTATTTAGAAGGATGGCATTTGAAAATGGACTGCAACACAAGAATCCAGAAGTCTTAAAGGTAGCTAAAGACATTGTCAAAAAGTGTGCAAATGTTCCGTTAGCCATAAGAACTTTGGGGAGCCTTTTATATGGAAAAGATGAGGGCAAGTGGTTGCATTTTAAGGACAGAAGTCTGGCAGACATCTCGGAGAACGGAAATAACATTATGAGCATTTTGAAACTTAGCTACCATCACCTATGGTCTCCATTGAAGAATTGTTTTGCTTATTGTGCGTTGTTTCCGAAGGACTGTTGGTTTCCCAAACATATGCTCATTACACGTTGGATGGCTCAGGGTTTTATCATTCCAATGTATAAGCAGAGTATGGAAGAAGCTGCAGAAGAATACTTTTCGACTTTATTACAGAGATACTTCTTCCAGGATGTAGAAAAAGATGAATGGGGGATGATTACAGGTTGCAAAATGCATGACCTAATGCATGATCTTGCTCAGGAAGTAGCTAAAAATGAGTGCAAGGTGGCAAATTCTGAAGAAATGGATTCTGATAACAGAATCCATCACTTGTCCTTTGATCATCATTTGACTTCATTCAGGAAGGTTCTGCACTGTGTGCAGAATTCGAAGCTTTGCGTACATTTCTCTTGCCATTTCAAATACAAGATGGATCAATTCTCAATAATTCAATGTGCAAGCACTTACTGTCAAGCTTTAGATGCTTGCGAGTGTTGATCTACTCAATCTCGGAATTAAAAGTCTGTCGAGTTCAATTGTTAATCTAATTCACTTGCGGTACCTTGATTTGTCTTACACACTCATCGAAGCACTTCCAGATTCAATCACAGAACTAAAAAATTTGCAGACGCTGGATGTGAGTGCATGTTACTGGCTTAAGAAACTGCCTAAAGGTATTAGGAGACTTACCGACCTTAGGTACCTGGTAAATGACAAATGCGATCGCTTAATACATATGCCTCCGGGAATAGGAACATTGACTTGTCTGCATGCGCTAAATTGCCTGGTGGTGAACAACAGAGACTCTTCATTTAGGTCTACAGCTCAACTAAGGGAGCTGGAAAACCTGAACAACCTCAGAGGACTCTTGTATATTAAATTTTTGGAGTGGTGAAGGACCCTAAGTATGAAGCAGAGAATGCAAGCTCGAGTAGTAAGCATGATCTGGTAGAATTGGTTATCGATGAGCATGAATGTTCGGATATTGACTGCAGTGAACATGATGAAGTTCTGCTTGAAGGCCTCACACCACACCCTAATCTGAAGAAGCCGATGATTTTAGCATACCAAGGTCAGAAGTTCCCAAGCTGGGCAGTGGATAACAACTTGTACAGTTCTCTCCCAAATCTTGTAAAGATCACACTTCAGTTGAGTATGTGCCAGCAAACCCCAGCATTCAGCCAACTACGTTTCCTCAAAAGCCTCACTATATCCGCCTTAATTGAGGTGGAATAACATGGAGGCTGCCCCCTCAGGAGAAGAAACATTATTCTTTCCAAGTCTAGAAAAGCTTGAGCTATTGGTCACGAGGAATCTGAAAGGATGGTGGAAAGAAGCAGGAGAAGTTGGTAGTGATGATCCAAAAGAACGGCAGCAACATCAATCTGGGAGGTCATTTTCAAATCTGTCCATCCTATGGATAGAGGAATGTCCTAATCTGAATTCCATGCCACTTTGTCCCAATGTTGAACGACTGAGACTGGTAAATGTGAGCAAGACCCTATCAGTGTTGCAGACTCTTGAAGTGTTGCATCCACCAAATCATCGCTCTCTTATGGGTGTACCAGCAAATTGAACAATTTGCATATCAGCAACTTGGAGGACCTTATTTCTCTTCCAAAGGACCATCTACATCGTCTTTTTGGATTGACTGTCGAGGATCCAAACCTGCAGAGTACTTCCAGACTTGAGGATATCTTCGCAAGGTTATCCTCTCTCCGCTGTTTGCACTTCCAGGTGTGTAATAGCTTAACAAGTATTTCTGGAGGCTTGGAACATCTTACTGCACTTGAATTGTTGCGCTTTTGGAAGTGTGAAGAGCTTGATTTGTCAAGAAATGAAGGGGAAGAAGAAGGCATGCCGTGGAAAGCCCTTACCAACCTAAAGATTTTGCATTTAGAGTGGATTTCTAAAGTTGTGGCGCTTCCTGATGGGATTCGATTTCTTAGCAAGCTCCATCATCTGGAAATAAGAAACAGTCGAGAATTGAAGGAAATACTAGAATGGATAAGCTGCTTATCGTCTCTTCGAGTGATGGGACTGAGAAATTGTCCCAAATTGAATTCTTTGCCAGAAGGTATTCGTGAGCTTACAGGCCTGGAAAGACTCGAAATAATTGAATGTCCTGGATTAACAAAAAGATGCACACGCAAACTGGTGAAGATTGGCCCAAGATCAGCCACATCCCACTTCTTGTTGTCTCAAAGAAACCACTGGACAATTCGTGAGCCACCCTCACGCTCTCTCTCTCTGTCTGTTTCGATGTGAAGATTCTAATGGACTGAACTCTGCCCTTTTTGTTTCTTTTTTAGAGCGGAGGCGTGAATACTCTTCACCAAGTTACCGAGCCTTTTTTTCCATCATCTGTGATGCGATCCATCCTTTTCTTCAGTTTCTTGGACTTATGAATTTTTGAATAAAAATGCATATGTATTATGTATACCTACTTTAATTTGTTTTCATGAGGTTAATTGTTAAAAGAATTATTTCACTGCATTAGTTGTACTTGTCATACGATCCATTCATTACTAACGTTTAGATCTAATAAAGAACCACTCATTTTGGTGCCTGAATTCTGATTAAGTTTCAGTATTTAAGGTTCGGTTTAGGTTAAGTTCAAATTGAGTCAATTTTGAGTAATTTTGTTCGAGTGGAGTTTAGTTTCACGTCGAGTTAAGTTCGGATTGGGTCAACTACGGGTGAAATCGATTCAGGTCAATTTGGATACAAGTTGGGTCAATTTCGATTTGAGTAGCTTTCAATTATATTTTGGGTGAATTTCGATTTTAGTAGAAATTAGTTGGGTGACTTTTGAATCGACTTAAATTGTCAGAAAGTGTGCAAATGTTCCCCTAGCTATAAGAACTTTAGGGAGTCTTTTATACAGAAAGGACGAGAGCAGGTGGTTGTATATCAAGGACAGAAGTCTGGCAGAGATATCGGAGAATGGAAATGATATTATGAGCATTTTGAAACTCAGCTACCATCACCTATGGTCTCCACTGAAGAACTGTTTTGCTTATTGTGCGTTGTATCCAAAGGACTATTGGTTGTCCAAATCTGAACTCATTAGTCTCTGGATGGCACAGGGCTTTATCATTCCAATGTATAAACAGAGCATGGAAGATGCTGCAGAAGAATACTTTTCTACTTTATTACAAAGATGCTTCTTTCAGGATGTGCAAAAAGATAAATGGGGGTGATTATAAGTTGCAAAATGCATGATTTAATGCATGATCTTGCGCAGGAAGTAGCTAAGAACGAGTGCAAATTGGCAAATTCCGAAGAAATGGACTTTGATAACAGAATCCAACACTTGTCCTTTGATCATCATTTGACTTCATTCAGAAAAATCCCGCACAATGCACAGGAGTTGAAGCTTTTGCGTACATTTCTCTTACCATGTCAAATACAAGATGGATCAATTCTCAACAATTCAATCTGCGATCAGTTACTGTCAAGCTTTAAATGCTTGCGAGTGTTGGATTTGCACACTCTCGGGATTAAACGTTTGTCAAGTTCGATAGGTAAGCTAATTCACTTGAGGTACCTTGACTTGAGTTATACACTCATTGAAGCACTTCCAGATTCAATCACGAAACTAAAAAATTTGCAGACGCTTAATGTGACTGCATGTTACTGGCTTAAGGGACTGCCGAAAGATATTAGCAGACTGACCAACCTTAGGCACCTGATGAACTATGAATGTGAACGCTTAATTCATATGCCTCCGGGAATAGGAACATTGACTTCTCTCCATGCGCTAAATAGCCTTGTGGTGAACAACAGAGACTCTTCAACTTTAAGGTCTACTGCTCAACTGAGGGATCTGGAAAATCTGAACAACCTGAGAGGACGCTTGTGTATTAAAATTCTTGGAGTGGTGAAAGACGCTATGAATGAAGCAGAGAAGGCAAGCTTGAGTGGTAAGCATGGTCTGGTGGAATTGGTTATCGAAAAGGATGAATGCTGGGATATTGACTGCAGTGAACATGATGAAGTTGTGCTTGAAGGCCTCAGACCACACCCTAATCTGAAGAAGCTGAAGATTTTAGCATACCAAGGTCAGAAGCCCCCAAGTTGGGCAGTGAATAATAACTTGTGCAGTTCTCTCCCAAATCTTGTAAAGATCAAACTCGAGATGTGTACGTGGCAGCAAATCCCAGCATTTAGCCAACTACGTTTCCTCAAAAGCCTCTCTATGTTAGGCTTGGTTCGGGTGGAATACATGGAGGCTGCCCCCTCACCAGAAGAAACATTGTTCTTTCTGAGTCTAGAAAAGCTTCAGCTAGTGGTCATGGAGAATCTGAAAGGATGGTGGAAAGAAGCAGGAGAAGTTGGTGGTGATGATCCGAAAGAATGGCAGCAACATCAATCTGGGAGGTCATTTTCAAATCTGTCCGCCTTATGGATAGAGAAGTGTCCTAATCTGAACTCCATGCCACTTTGTCCCATTGTTGAGGAACTGAGACTGGTAGATGTTAGCAAGACCCTGTCAGTGTCGAAAACTCTAGAAGGTGTTGCATCCACCAAATCATCGCTCTCTTATGGGTGTACCAGCAAATTGCACGATTTGCAGATCAGCAACTTGGAAGACCTTATTTCTCTTCCAAAGGACCGTCTACATCATCTTTCTGAATTAACTGTCCAGGATCCAAACCTGCAGATTACTTCCAGATTTGAGGATATCTTCGCAAGGTTATCCTCTCTCCACTATTTGCAGTTCCAGACGCGTAATAGCTTAACAAGTATTTCTGGAGGCTTGGAACATCTTACTGCACTTGTATTGTTGTGCTTTTGGAGGTGTGAAGAGCTTGATTTGTCAAGAAATGAAGGGGAGGAAGAAGGCATGCCGTGGAAAGCCCTTACCAACCTTGAATGTTTGCATTTAGACACGATTCCTAAACTTGCGGCGCTTCCTGATGGGATTCGATGTCTTAGTAAGCTCCGTCGTCTGGAAATGAGAAACAATCAAGAACTGAAGGAAATACCAGAATGGATAAGCTGCTTATTGTCCCTTGAAGTCATGATACTCAGAAGATGCCCCAAATTGAATTCTTTGCCAGAAGGCATTCGTGAGCTTCCGAAGATGAAAAGACTTGAAATAGTCGCATGTCCGGGATTAACAAAAACATGTAGACGCCCAAATGGTGAAGATTGGCCCAAGATCAGCCACATCCCAGTTGTTATTGTCGCAGAGAAGCCACTCGACATGGATAAATATTGAATTTAAGTGCCGCGAGCCCGCGACCCAGATTTCTCTCACTCTCTCTCTCTCTCTCTCTCTCTATCTCTCTCTCTCTCTCTCTCTCTCTGTGTGTGTTTGGAGAGGTGAAGATTCTAATGGACTGAACTCTGGCCTTTTTGTGTCATTTTTGGAGCAGAGGCTTGAATACTCAACCGAATACTCAACCGAGTTACTGAGCCTCTTTTTTTTTTCATCTGTGGTGCGATCCATCCTTTTCTTCAGTTTCTTGGACTACTGAAAGGTATAGACCTGATAATTTGTTTTGATGGGGCTAATTGTTATATAATTATTTCACTGCATTAGTTGTAATTGTCATATGATCCGTTTATTACTAATGTCTAGACATGATAATAAGTTTGTTGGGTTAGGATTAAGTTTGAATTTGGTTAACTTTGAGTAAATCTTGTTCGAGTTGAGTTTAAGTTCGGGGTTGAGTTAAGTTCGGATTGTGTGATTCAAGTCAATTTCGGTTTGAGTAACTTTCGGTTATGTTTCGGGTGATTTTCAAATCTTGTAGAAATTAGGTCGGGTGACTTTTGAATCGACTTAGATTTTCAATCAAATCCATTTATTTGTAATGTTTTACAAATACAAGAGATAAGATTATATAAAATTAGTCCATAACTGAATCAATTTGGACAAATTTGAATTGATACTTTGAGATTTTATATGAACCAACTCAAATTTATTCTTATATATTTTAGAAAAGGGATGTTGTGAGATCACAAGAGATAAAATTAAGTGAATTGATTCAGGTTTATTCAAAATCATTCAACCAATTTGGACCTAAATTAGACACTAAATTTAAAATAAGGCCAAATTAATTTAGTCAATTCGAACCAATATGTTCCACACCGAACTAATATCCCCTTGTTGCAAAGTTTGTATTGGGTAGTCATCATTGGTTGTACAATTGTGTGATATACGGTACGTGCATAACATGTGCAACTAGTAGTTTGTTAAGCATTAATTACTTTGGATAAATATAAAATTTACAAAAAATTGCACTATTTCGATAGTTATTCTTTTGAGTTTTGGGTCGAAATCAGTTGAACTATTTCGGTTGTTAGTTCGGGTCATTCAGATTGAGCTATTCGATTTTGGTCAGCTTTATCGATTTACTCAAGTTATTGTCTAGTTATTCAAACAAAAATAAAAATGGGGTGTTTGCTAAATAGTTATTAGCTATTTTGCATTAACTATTAACTATTAATTGTTGATAATTAGTTGCTTGTATTAGCTGTTGGCAAAGAGGTATTTGATGAAATTAGTTTTTTTATGCCCTTAGTTCTATCTTTCGAGGGCAAGCATGCACCTTCCCTGTCATTTTACTAAAATAGTTCTCTTCCTTGTCAGTCATCAAGGGTATAGACAGTTACCTTCAAGAGACCAAAGACTATGACCTATTGTGTTTTTTTTTTGGGGGGGAGGTTTGTTCCATTTCATTTGCAGTATATCATATGAGTAATGGAATAACATGTACAACTACATTGAGTTGTGAAAAACTTAGATCTTTGGGAGTAATTGTTGTGTCTATCCCTTGGACGTGTATTGTATGTATATACTAAATAAAGAGAATTACAAGACACATACAACTCTATGTTTAAAGTCCTATACAAAAGAGAACTAGTAAACTGTAAATATATACAATAACTACTACTGGACTCCTAGTCAGATACAACTACCAGAATTTTCGTACTCAGTATTTATAAAGGAACATAGAATTGAACAAACTACCAGAATTCAGAATGGAGGAGCTGTCCCTTGGAATGAACTGTACTGCCATCCCACCTTGACTGGCGGAAAGCTTATGTGAACTTACTACCTTAAATGAATGTGAAACAATAATGTACTCCACTGCTTACAAACGTAATATGAAGTCTGGGTCTAAGCAAGTGAGAATGCAGATGACTATTCTTCTGTTGATAAAAGCAACTGTCAGTAGAGCAATGTTACGTTTCAGTTTTCTGACAAAAATCATGACTGGTCAAAGTTTGAATTATGAATAGGAACTCTGTATATAAACTACTTTCGCAGATCAAACCCATACTAGGAATGAGAACCGCATAAACATTGTGAACTCATCTGTATAGTCCCTAACATAAACATTCAGCATTGGGGCAGATACCTCATGAATCCTAGGGAACAATAATAGTAATCACAAGGTTAAACAGAATAGCTTTTAAAAGGTTTGGCACAATGCATTTCAATGCATAGACCAGAGTCTGCATCATCCTCGTCCAGATCGGAGCATCTCCTATACAAATTTCTTTTAAACCAGCAAGCTAGTTTCCTTCATACCATATAACACCAAAATATTAAAAAACGCACAATTTGCTACCAATTACAGTTTAATAATTCATCAAGTCCACAGTTTTTTGATTTATATGCTTTATCTCGACATGATGAAACAAATCTGGTAAAAGACCAACCAACAGGAAGGCACTGCTCTAATTCCAATTCATTACTCAGGCATTCGACAAGTATTAAACTTTAGCCGTTTTAATTTTCAACAAGGGGAGAAATATTTAGTTGACCTTAAATTCTTAAGATCAAATTCAAGCAACAAGTCGTAGCATTGAAGGGGTCTATAATGACAGGTGAAAATAACTCAATCACTACTAAATCAAACTTATCTATGTAGCAGATGACTTGTTTGAAGAGTTTGCTACAATGGCATTGAGAAAGGAGGTCATCAGTGGAGTCGGTTAACTGAGGAGTCAATTCAAGTCAAGTTCCATATAGGCTCTGTCAAAAGTGGATAGTAGTTATTGTGGTTTGTGAAAATATGTTCCAGTCCTTCAAATTCGATAATGAAATATGGGGTAATGATTTTGGAATGATGAAAAGAAGACGTCACGTAAAAGATGCTTTGAGGGGGGAAGCCAACAGCAACAGGGAATTGTCCAAACCTCCACTGAAGATCCAAAACAATGGCACAGCAGTTTCTGAAGCAAATAATAAAATCAGACACCATTTCTCCAACAAAGTTTACACCGAGATCTTACATTTTTAGCCACCAAGTCAAAAAGATCAATAATGGCATATGAAACACGAGCTAAGTAGAGAGGACTTAATTCATAAATGCAAACAAGTGTGAATATATCAGCAAACCAGAAGCACAGATGATAAGATCTTGCCCTAGACAAGCAAACATGACAACTTATTGAATTTGAGTTACCCAATCCATTAAGGCATGAAAGCATAAGCTGTGATAAAAATGTCTGACAAAACATTCAGGCTGACATTGGACATTGGCTTCCTTAATCTGGCCAAAGAAGAAGCAATAATAGCATTTGAAGCCACAGGCTCACCAGAATCCCACCTTCGAAAAGCCATTCCTTCCCGCAGATTTCCACTTTCTACAGCCAGGCTCATAGGAGCAGCATCTCCAATGGAAATGGTATTAAAATCCTATTATTGCCTTTTTCCATATTATATATTGCTGCAGTGACTGCTTTAGTAATGAATTATGGCGAGTGCAGTAATACCACTGCAGTCAATCAAGTCAATATTCAAAATCCATAATTAGTAATTACTATTACATCCCAAAAAAGAAGGTAGAAATTTTATGCAATCGTGGGTCACACGCCCTGATTGTCCCTGTACTGCTTGTAGATCTGGAACCCTTTAAATTCAGCTACTTAAACACGTCTCCCCTCTGCTCAGATATGATGCACAGTTCTATAATAGTTATTTTGGTAGGGAGGTGGATGGGGAGGTGGAGGTTCTCTACTTTCAACTACAGCATATAATGCAAGTAATGGAACAACACAGACAACTAGATCAAACTTTTCTGGTAGACTACCAAGAAGGCTCCACATTATTGATGAGAGACACCCCAGTCAGAGTTGATGGCGATATCACAACAAGTGATCTGTGTTTCACTGTGTTCACTTTCCATCCTTTTCTGATATTACTAATAAGCCCTTTCATATCCCTCCATACAGACCACATAATCCCTCTGCATATCCGTGCAGAAAGAGACAGACACACAGTGACAGTGAGAGAGAATGGCGGAAGGTGTACTGCTCAACGTCGCAGAGGACATCCTCAAGAACCTGGGATCAAGAGCTCTGGCAGAGATTGCATCTGCATGGGGATTCAAGTCAGAGCTGGAAAAGCTTACAAACACAATCAACACCATCAAAGGCGTACTCTTGGATGCCGAGCAGAGGCAATTCGAGAACCAAGCTATCCGCCTCTGGCTTGAGAGACTTCAGGCCGCCGTTTATAAAGCAGATGATTTGTTTGATGAGTTTGCCACTGTGGCGCTGCAAAGAGAAGACATGGGTAAAAATAAATTTACCAAGGAGGTAAAGACTTTCTTCTCTCGTTCCAATCAGATTGCATTTGCCTTCTCCATTTCCAAGGAAATTAAAAGTATCAGAAAAGATCTTGATGGCATAGTGAAAGACATGAATGAATTTGGTTTTGTGCTACGCCCACATGAGCAAATTGGGTCACTACTTAGGCAGAGACGTGAATCTTACTCATTTGTAGATGCAGAAGAAGTTGTAGGCAGAGATGATGACAAGAAGGCTATCCTAGACATTCTTGTAGCCTCCAATAGTGAAGATCATCTTGTCTCTGTTGTTCCTATAGTGGGAATTGGGGGTCTAGGGAAGACCACTTTAGCTCAAATGGTTTATAATGATGACCAGGTCAAGAAACACTTTGATTTAAGGTTGTGGGTTTGTGTGTCTGAAACCTCTGACATAAACGAAATGGTTACAAAGATCCTCATGTCAGCCACTAAAACTGAGCCTCCAAAACTAAGCATGGAACAGTTGCAGAACCAATTGCAAGCTGAAATCATCGGACAGAAATACCTACTTGTTCTAGATGATGTGTGGAATGAAAATCGTGAGAAATGGCTCGAGTTAAGGGCTTTATTGAAGATGGGTGGAGAGGGGAGTAAAGTACTAGTAACTACAAGATCAAGAGAGGTGGCCAAAATTATGGGCTCTGTTCCTCCATATATCTTGAAAGGCCTATCTGAAGAAGATTCTTGGAGTTTATTTAGAAGGATGGCATTTGAAAATGGACTGGAAAACAACAGTCCAGAACTCTTAAAGGTAGCTAAAGACATTGTCAAAAAGTGTGCAAATGTTCCATTAGCCATAAGAACTTTGGGGAGCCTTTTATACGGAAAAGACGAGAGCAAGTGGTTGCATTTCAAGGACAGCAGTCTGGTGGAGATATCAGAGAATGGAAATGACATTATGAGCATTTTGAAACTTAGCTACCATCACCTATGGTCTCCATTGAAGAATTGTTTTGCTTGTTGTGCGTTGTTTCCGAAGAACTCTTGGTTGTCCAAACATATTCTCATTAGACTTTGGATGGCTCAGGGCTTTATCATTCCAATGTATAAGCAGAGTATGGAAGATGTTGCAGAAGAATACTTTTCAACTTTATTACAGAGATGCTTCTTCCAGGATGTAGATAAAGATGAATGGGGGATGATTCTACAGTGCAAAATGCATGACTTAATGCATGATCTTGCACAGGAAGTAGCAAAAACTGAATGTAAGGCAGTAAATTCTGAAGAAATGTACTTTGATAACAGAATCCGTCACTTGTCCTTTGATAATCATTTGACTTCATTCAGAAAAATCCCGCACAATAAGCAGAATTTGAAGTTTTTGCGTACATTTCTCATGCCTTGTCAAGTACAAGATGGATCAATTCTCAATAATTCAATCTGCAATCAGTTACTGTCAAGCTTTAGATGCTTGCGAGTGTTGGATCTGCACAATCTCGGAATTAAAAGTTTGTCAAGTTCAATAGGTAATCTAATTCACTTGAGGTACCTTGACTTGTCTTACACACTCATTGAAGCACTTCCAGATTCAATGACGGAACTAAAAAATTTGCAGACGCTGGATGTGACTGCATGTTACTGGCTTAAGAAACTGCCTAAAGATATTAGCAGACTTACCAACCTTAGGCACCTGATGAATCATAAATGTGATCGCTTAATCTACATCCCTCCAGGAATAAGAACATTGACTTCTCTTCGTGTGCTGAATTGCCTTGTGGTGAACAAAAGACATTCTTCAGTTTTTAGGTCAACAACTTCTACTGCTCAACTGAGGGATCTGGAAAACCTCAACAACCTGAGAGGTATCTTGCATATTAAAATTCTTGGAGTGGTGAAAGACCCTATGCATGAAGCAGAGAAGGCAAACTTGAGTAGTAAGCATGGTCTGGTGAAATTGGTTATCCAAAAGGATGAATGGTGGGATATTGACTGCAGTGAACATGATGAACTTGTGCTTGAAGGCCTCAGACCACACCCTAATCTGAAGAAGCTGAAGATTGCACAATATCAAGGTCAGAAGTTCCCAAGCTGGGCAGTGAACAATAACTTGTGCAGTTCTCTCCCAAATCTTGTAAAGATCAAACTTGAGTTGTGTACGGGCCAGAAAATCCCAGCATTTAGCCAACTACGTTTCCTCAAATGCCTTATTATAGTTGGCGTGAATGACTTGGAATACATGGAGAGTGATCTGTGTAAGGCTAACCTCTCAGTAGAGGAAACATTATTCTTTCCATGTCTTCAATGGCTTAAGCTGTTGCACATGCAGAATCTGAAAGGATGGTGGAAAGAAGTGGGAGAAGTTGCTAGTGATGTTCCAAAAGAATCAGGAAGGTCGTTTTCAAATCTGTCCATCTTATGGATATGGGACTGTCCTAATCTCAAGTCCATACCAGTTTGTCCCAATGTTGAGGAACTGACACTGCTAAACGTCAGCAAGACCCTGTCAGTGTTGAAGACTCTCGAAAGTGGCAAATTGAAGGATTTGCACATCAGCAACTTGGAAGACCTTATTTCTCTTCCAAAGAAGAGTCTACATAATCTTTCTACATTAACTGTCCGGGATCCTAATTTGCAGACTACTTCCAGATTTGAGGATATCTTCGCATGTTTATCCTCTCTCCGCCGTTTGGACCTCATTGAGTGTAATAGCTTAACAAGTATTTCTGGAGGCTTGAAACATCTAACTGCACTTGAAAAGTTGGGCATTTGGGAATGTCAAGAGCTTGATTTATCAACAAACGAAGGGGGAAGAAGGCATGCCATGGAAAGCCTTCACCAAACTTCGAGTTCTGCGGTTACTCATGATTCCTAAACTTGTGGCTCTTCCTGATGGGCTTCAACGTCTTAGTAACCTAAGTCGTCTGCAAATAAGAAACAATGATGAATTGAAGGAAATGCCAGAATGGATAAGCTGCTTATCGTCTCTTCAGGAAATAGAACTGAGAAATTGCCCCAAATTGAATTATTTGCCAAACAGCATTCGTGAGCTTACAAGCATGAAAAAACTTGAAATAGTTGGATGTCCTGGATTAACAAAAAGATGCAGAGGCCCAACTGGTGAAGATTGGCCCAACATCAACCACATCCCAATTGTAATTGTTTCAGAGGAGCCATTCGACATGAAAGATTATTGAATTTAATTTCCACAAACCACAATCAGTGGGGATGACGATGAATTCGTTATGTTCTACTTCAATCTATTAATTCATTTTGTCATTTGTTTATTAGAGCTCTAATGGTAATAAGATAATCACCTTCAATTAGCAGGTCTAATGGCAATGAGTTATCGCATGAATGAGGATGGAAATTCCAGGAACTATTTTGATTTTAATTAACACTACATAGCTAAATTTAATCTAACAATTTCTAGTATTATTGCTTACCGGAAGAGCACCGCAGGCGTAGTGGTTTAATTTGCTGCTGCCACCTGCTATTCTTGGCGGCTCCGCCTTTTCCTCCCTCTGCTCCGCCGCTCAACTCGGCCCAAGTGTTGTTGAGGTTGCACCCTCGGTCGCTAACTCTCTCTAGTTCGATCTATATATAATTATAGGCTCTCTTATCATATCATAGTTATCATGTCTTCTAAAATTAAAAAGTATGTGATCATATAAAATATGATCGAAGTAATTTTTATAAGTGTACTTTTTATTTTTTTGAAGTGTTCTATATCCATACTTTAAAGGACATGGTTTAAGTTTTTTTTTTATAACGTAATTTTGATATAAATTTATTCACAACTCACTTATAAATTTAGAAAAATAAATTATAATATAAGGGAAATTATAGAGGATATAGATAAGGGGACAAAAACTTAATATATCTATGACGATTAATTATTAGACTAATATTTTACTAAATGATGGATTGAAAAAAGAATTCATTACTTTTTATTTCATATAATTTTAAATGTTTACGATCAAGGAGACTAGTGGCCACTTGCTTTATCCTCCACCCAACCCACCCGGGTTCGATTTTGGGTGGGAGCAATATTCCTCATTTGTGAGGATATTGTGTGGTGGAGGAGGTTAAATAGTTATAGTATAATTTATAAATAGTATTTTGACAGAAAATTCCATTATATTTAAACTACTAATGTATTCATAGTCTATATGTTATCTTTGACTTTCATCCCCCTCCTTTGTCCCTAAATATGTTCCTTACTATTTAAATAAATATAAATTAGTTTCTTGAAACTAAGAATTACTAATTCTATCAAAAAAAAATAAAATTACCTAACTCTTTTACTTTTGTTTTAAAGCAAAATGCGTAATTATTTTCAAGCAAAAAGTAGTTATTATTTCCTTATGATTAGAAAAACTGTAACTAAATTTGTATGCAATTGTTTTTTTATGAAATTTTATGAAATTTTAATCTATACACTATATAATGCCAATCTTTTCAAATTTTGAAATGTCTGCAACCGGAGTGAATTAAGGAGTTTCAGTCCAATAAAAAAATGAATAATTTATCATTTAAAAAATAAGTTTCCACTCATCTATGGGCTCTAATAATAATAATAATAATAATAATAATAATAATAATAATATCTAATATAATATAATATAATATAATATAATATTCAGAAAAATTAAAAATAATTAAAAATAATAAAATAAAAACATAATCTTAAACAAAAAGTTAAACAAATAATAAAATGAACTAAATAAATAAATAATTAAATTACCAAAATATTAAACTATTTTTTGGACCTAACGACCTAAAATCTAAAATAAAAATGAAAAAACTAAATTTATAAATTTATTACATTAAAAACATGCTTGAACCTAAATTAGTAAATAAGTTTGAAAAATAATCAAATTACTTATATATTATAAAATTATCTAATCATAATATAAAAATTAAATAATAATTAATCATCCCAATTAATTCATAAAAATATAAAACAGAAAATAAAAACAAAACTAAGTAGAAAATTAATAAATAACAAATATACGAAATTATATAACAAATTAAATCAAAAATTTGACAAAATATAAAAGTAACCTAAAATCCAAAAATATTTTTTTATAGTTTTCAAGAAAAATTAAACAGAATTAAAAATAATATATACTATATATAATAGCAATCTTTTCAAAAAGATGACATGGCGGTCTCGTGAGTGAATTTAGAAGTTTTGTCCAATAAAAAATAATAATTTATCATTGAAAAAAATAGGTTTTCACTCATATATGGACTCTTTTTACTCCATAATAATAATAATAATAATAATAATAATAATAATAATAATAATAATAATAATAATAATAATATAATATAATATAATTTTTAGAAAAATTAAAAATAATTAAAAATAATAAAATAAAAACATAATCTTAAACAAAAAGTTAAACAAATAATAAAATGAACTAAATAATTAATTAATTAATTAATTAAATTACCAAAATATTAAACTATTTTCTGGACCTAACAGACCTAAAATCTAAAATAAAGTTGAAAAAGCTAAATTTATAAATTTATTAAATTAAAAACATGCTTGAACCTAAATTAGTAAATAAGTTTAAAAATTATCAAATTATTTATATATTATAAAATTATCTAATCATAATATAAAAATTAAATAATAATTAATCATCCTAATTAATTCATAAAAATATAAAACAGAAAATAAAAACAAAACTAAGTAGAAAATTAATAAATAAAAAATATACAAAATTATATAACAAATTAAATAAAAAATCTGAAAAAATATAAAAGTAACCTAAGATCCAAAAATATTTTTTTATAGTTTTTCAGAAAAATTAAAAATAATAAAATAAAAATATAATCTTAAACATAAAGTAAAACAAATAATAAATTGCACTGAGTAAATGAGAAAATAAATAATTAAATTACCAAAATATTAAAATTATTTTTTGGACCTGAATATATCCTAAACACCTAAAATGAAAATGAAAAAAACTAAATTTAATACTAATAGATTAAAAAGACTCTAACTAAACCCTATAGTAATATAAAAATAAAATTAGCCGAAGAAGAATAATTTTATTCTAACTTCTAACAAACTGACTAAAAAATGACTAAAAAATAACAAAAATGAAGAGAAAATTAATTTAAAAATTAAAATATATTAAAACATAAAATAAAATTAATATATATTTATGTATTTATTTATTTAGGGTTTGGTTTGTATATTAGCTCTCATATATTTTTATGTATATTGATATGCAATATTATTTTGGGCCTGAAATATAATAATTTTGTCTAATATTATTAATTTTTCATTGTTGATGATGTTTTCTGACTTGGTTCCATAAAATTGTATTAGTTCAAAATATATTTATTATAAGATTTTTTAAAATTAAAATCAATAGGAGCACATTATAAAAATAATATTTAAATATTTAATTATCTCGAGGAAGTAATTTGGTTATTATATTCATCCTATGTAAGAATGATTTAATAAACCTTAAGAAATCATAAATTAATATAATAAAAATGTAACAATTATATATATACTTGATATTAATAATTAAAAATGCCTACAAGGTAGAAAGTTATGATTCAAATATGTTGTGGAATAAAAAGTTAGGAATTATATCGATTCGGATCGTAATCTGTGGACTTTAAGTTTTTAATTTGTGTTATGTTTAAAGGATTGCAAACTTAATATGCCAACTTTTATTAAGCTCATATGACTTCGAATAAATTCATTTGTCTCAAAATTTTTGTATAACATACAGCTCATTTTTTTTGTTACAAATACAATTTATTTTAGTTTCTTCTTAACATGTCTATCTCGTGATTTATTATCGATAAACATATTTAAATCTTATCTTTTACTATTGTAAGTTTTCTAAATTATTAAAAGAAGAGTATTTGCCATCAAACCTCCCCGCCATCTTGAAATACAACTTCATGTTACTCTTATTGTGTTAATTAATTGAGAGTAAGAGTTGTGTCTCGAGGGAAACAATTGGTTGTTAATTGAGTAAAACATGTATTTATAAAACATCAATTGTATCAATATTTTTGCCCCATTGATTCACTACTAAAATCGCAATTAATTTTCAATATAAGTACAAAACATATATGATTTTATTAACCTACACCGCGAAATGACCTATCATGCCCTTTACTATGATACAAATTACCTATTATTGTTAAATATATTTGGATCACTTCTATTATATAATATTTTTTACTATTAATCTCAGTATAAGTAGTCATTATATGTTTAACTATCTTTGTGTGCACAAGTAGGTAAGAATGGATAAATCATTATATTCACCTTATAATTTTAAAAAAATTAGATCTTATTATGGGTATATCTATACTTTTTAAGAGTTCGTGTAATATTTAAGTCAATGATGTTTTAGTAGGTTGGTTGCATATAAATATTTATCTAGGCATCTATTAAGTTAAATTAGTATTAACTTTATAGAGAGTTATGAATTATAATAGTTTGATGTTCTTTTATTGATTTGATGTACTTTGTGTTGTAATATTAATTTACGACATAATGATATTTATTGTCATCTATAGATTATATACTCAATATCTACTAATCATATATTATTCCTTTTCTTACTAATATTTACCTTTTGATACCCAAACATATTGTCACACTATTTTTATAACTCGTATATGTTAGGATTATTTAAATTGTTTAATTCTTAAAGGGGCTTGACTTCTTAATATTTCAAATCATGAGTATCATCTTAAAACCTTGATGATATTTTTTAATATTTTGTTTTAATATTTTAGATTATTTATTTATTCTTTTAAAATTTAGAATGATTGTAAGATGAATGTGTGTAGGGCTCTAATGATTTTTATGTGTTGGGTTCCGATAACTTTGATAAGTCATGAAAGCGTTTCGCTATGAGGGGATAATATGTACAAGAATGTTGTTGAAAGTGAAATCATTCAATAAAATCAAATGATCGAGAAAAAGAAACTCATAAGTACAATATTACTCCGTAATTTAATAATTTCTTAAGTTATGCATTATATAACATTGTTCCAGTGCATAAGCACGAGTCCGGACTAGTTACATAAAAATAAAACTTAAATTTACAATAATATAGACTTTTTTTTCTTTTGTTTTGTTTTTCAGAGTTTTCAGTGCCTTGTACGGGCATTCCCGCTAGTGATATAAAAATTTGCAAATAACATTGGAGTGTGTTGGGTTTCAGAATTGATTGATCCTGAGACAAATGGATAGAAGGAAAGCCACGTTTGCTTATAGTTCAACTGTGCTACGGCAGATGCTATCCTAAGCATACCACTGAGTGAGAGCAGGCCAGAAGACGATGTTTTCAGCGTGAAATCAACTTATTGGTTGGGTCAGATTGATCATCATAGAAAACTGGACAATCACCCACGGGCCTGACGGTATGCACGTTTGGAATGGAGTCTCCACACCCTGCCCAAGTTAAAAAACAATTTCTCTCGAGAGCATGCTATGATATCCTTCTGTTAAGGAGGTCCTTCAAAGACAGCATGTGCTTAGTGGGAGAGTTTACGAGCTGTGTAAGGTAGAGATGCAGTCAATTAACCATGTATTTTTCGACTGTCCAAGAGCAAAAGAAGTGTGAGGTTGTTCGTTTGGGACAGTTGGTGCCTGAGTCCCCTGGTAACTCTTTCAATTATAGGATGTTGTGGCTGCTTGGACGAATGGACCAGTTGGAGGTTATTCCAATCTTTGCAGTGGTCTGGCAGTCCTGGATTAGGCAGAATAAAGTCGTCTTTGCGAGAAAGGAGGTGAGCATCTCTTGTATGGTCCGGGGATATATAAAGTTGGTGGAAGACTATTGTTCATATAATGAGAAGGTGTATAGAGTGGAGGTTCAACGAGATGATGAGTCTTTTTCAGAGTGGTGTTCGCCCATCGTCGAGGTGGGTCAAGATTAATTCGGATCCTGCCTACCTCCAGAAGATGGGTATGTGGCTAGGAGTGGTGTTTTGAGATGAAAATAGGAAAGTGCTAGCGGTTGCGTTGCAGAGGAGGATGGACAACTAGACACAGGAAATGGCTGAATGTGCAACAACTTTGTTCGGTTTAAAAATGGTGAGGATAATATGTTGGCAAAGGGTAGTGATGGAAGTGATGCGTTTTGGATGATCAAGATGCCTCAGTCGGGAAAAACAAGGTCTTGCTTATGAAGAAATTAGGAGGATGGTTGCTAGTTTCAATTATTTAATAGTTTGTCATATCAAAAGGGGCGAGGGCTAATTCAATGATGCACCTGACAGCCACATTATTTCGCAAGAATGGTATTGGACAAATATTTATCGATGTTAGCGACCAAGTTGCTATTTTCATACACCAATCACTAATAAGGAAAATTTCAACCAAAAAATCCAGCAAATGTATGTTGGTTTCATTGGCTTCAAGGTGCACCTAAACCAGAATAAAAGGGAAGATGAGGTGTGAGTATGACAACTTAATGGGGAGTGATTGCCTCCTAAACTTGAAATATTTGCCACGAACTCAAATACAAGTATGCGAAACAGTAAATAATAGTATAGTGAAACCTAAATGGGGTTTTAGAAGTTATTTTATTTCTAACATTCCTTTTTACAAGGCATATCTATTAGTAAATCCAAAGTGTGGGGAAGTGTATAAAAACCTTCTTATGTCCAGGATAAGAATTTATCTAGATAGACAAACACATTAACAAATATTGTACCCTAACTATAGTTCCATAGAAGACTTAATCCAGTGGAATATATTGACAATTTAACTAACCAAACATATTCAAAGCAATCCCTACCTGATGTAGAAAGGTAGACGAACGAAGATGATATGTACTCAAAAGTGCTCCAAAAGTTGACGATTAAAATGCCCCATTGACTTTAACACTCCAAGGTCAATCAAGTTGCATTGGTAATTCTAAAGAAGTCAATAATGTTTGTCATTTTATTTAGTAGATTAAACAAGTTGAAAATTACTTCAACTCGAGTGTATAAGATGTTGTCCAGTTTGACATCGTAGTGTATGTAATGACAAGTCATGAATATGTTGGAGCGCGTCTGCCAAACTATATAGAATTTGCAAAATTTGCTCGATTTGAATTTTTTGGTTATTTATTTTGTCATAACTAGACAAGTTTGAAAGGTTATTTGATATTCACTTCATTCAAGGAACTGCTACGGTTGAGGTTGAAAGTTTATGAAATCGAATGCTAATTGTGTGGCGCTTGCTCTTGTTAAATCTGGAAAAACTACACCAATGGCCTCTCAACCAGCAAATTTGGTGGTTGATCAAGTTGTCACTTGTAGATTTTTTGAACCTCAGTTTATTATCTAATGAATTTTTCTATTAAAATAATGAATTTTTAAAATTGGATGAATTTTTGTATTTTAATAAATTTTACAATAACGTTGACGAATTTATGTACATATATATCCCTTTTTCTTACATAAACAATATTAACTAAAGTTTAACAATTATTTAATTATTCCTTTTTATTTGAATTTAACTAAAAAAATATGATTAATACATATTAATAAATTTAATACAAATGTGATGAACATCTCTTTTAAACATATATTACTGAAATTTTGCTAAAAATTATTATGAATATAATAGTTATTTATTTATGTAAAAGGTATATAAATAAGAAATAAAAAAGAGTTGTGACCCTATTTCGTCGCTTTTTCATAGTTGCTCCCCATATTTTCATCAGAACACAGATAGAGAGAGAGAGAGAGAGAGAGAGAGAGAGAGAGAGAGAGAGACACCAAGTCCGCTTCTCCAGGTGTGACCCTATTTCCTCGCTTCTTTATAGTAGTTCCCCACACCTTCAGCAGAACATAGACAGAGAGAGAGATGGATCAACCACTCATTGTCAGTTTTTCTCATTCGGCATTTCCGTCGCATGTTAAAATCTTCTGGGTAGATAGTGGGTTCCAATCGCGTGTTTGATGCAAGAAAGGTCAGTAATTTGCATTTAGTCAAACCACATTTTTCTGAAAAAACTTCAAATCATGATGATGAGTCATTGTATTGTTGTCTTGGCTTTCTTGGTTCCATTGCTAGCTTCTGATTTGAGATGATTCTATTGTGAAATTGGGAGCTTTAATCAACTGGCTTGTAGGCCATTGATTTGATCAAGATCCTCGACTTGGTTCAAATACTCACTGGTTCGTATAGTTGTCTTGGTTCTCTAACTTGATTAGATATGGAGGTTGTATGACAAATATTGGTGATTCTTGCTTGGGATTAACATTGAAATGGCTGATAGAATGTCCATGTCATGGGGGATCTATTGTCGAAACTCGTTGTTCTGTTTGTTTAGTGTGACATCCATACTCTTTATACTGTCTTGGTTTTTTGTATTGCGGTCAGCTGGCCGCTCTCGGCTTGTTTTTCTACCTAGGTTGAGAAACCAAGTTGTGTCCAATCCAAATGTGGGTTGCCAGAATCAATATCCTGATAGAGGGGGAGCAGAATTGGGTGCCAAAAGAAAAGTTCTCAAGGTTTTCATGTATGATTTGCCATATGAGTTTCACTTTGGGCTTTTGGATTGGAAACCAGAAGGATCTAGTGTTTGGCCAGATATTAAAAAAAAGTGCCTATCTACCCTGGTGGGTTGAAGTTGCAACATAGTATAGAATACTGGGTCACTCTCGACCTCCTGTTTTCGGAATATTCAGGCATTTCTACTTCTCGTGTTGCTGTAAGAGTGTATAACTCAACTGAAGCAGATGTGATATTTGTCCCTTTCTTTTCATCCCTATGTTTCAACCGCTTTTCCAGGCTTAGAAAACAGGAGAGACAAAGTCATGACAAGGTTTTGCAAGATAAATTGGTCAAATATTTGGAAGCTCAAGAAGAGTGGAAAAAATCTGGGGGTGTAGACCATGTTATTGTGGCTCACCATCCCAATAGTCTATTGTATGCAAGAAACCAACTATGGCCTGCAATATTCATTCTCTCAGATTTTGGGAGGTATGCCCCTAATATAGCAAATGTTCAGAAAGATATCATTGCTCCTTACAGGCATGTTGTCAAATCGTATGTTGATGATACTTCAACTTTTGATAGCCGTCCAATCTTACTCTACTTCCAAGGTGCCATTTACAGAAAAGATGGAGGTTCAGTAAGGCAAAATCTATTTTACCTATTAAAAGACGAAAAGGATGTACATTTCGAATTTGGTAGTGTCCGGGGAGATGGTATAAATAATGCAACCCGAGGAATGCATTCTTCTAAATTTTGCCTCAACATAGCAGGAGATACTCCATCGTCTAACCGTCTATTTGATGCCATCGTCAGCCACTGTGTCCCTGTTATCATCAGCGATGATATCGAGCTTCCCTTTGAGGACCTCATTGACTACTCTGAATTTTGCATTTTTGTCCGCAATTCTGATGCCATTAAAGAGAACTATCTCATAAACTTGATTCGGGGCATTGGAAAGGAAGAGTGGACCTGCATGTGGAAGAAACTGCAAGAAGTTGAGAGGTTTTTTGAGTTCAGATACCCATCAAGGGATGATGATGCTGTCCAAATGATATGGCGGTCCATAGCTCACAAAGTGCCTGCATCTAAGTTTAAGCTACACCGAGCCAAACGGTATGCTCGCACCTCAGGTGACTCCGTAAAAAGGAGCCCCCATCATTTGTGGTGCCACATAATTTTTGGTAGGAAATTATACCTTTTTTTTTAGGGTGGATGAAGGGGTTAGAGGCCTGGAATTTTTAGGGTCCTGCTGAAACTGATTGAGAGAGGTGAGAAAGTACTTTTGCACTTGCAGTGTCACCAAAACTTTTGGGATGATCACGATCTTTTCAGGTGAATGACAGGACATATTTTTTCCTCTTTTCTGATAAAAAAAGGGCACCATGAGAGGGGTATGCTCTCAGCGACGACTGTAATTGTTTTCTCAAAATTTGCCGATGTCGACAATGGGGGAGAGAGGATGATCAAGGAAAAGGCAAGGTGAGGAGATGGAAGAGGCGCAAGCTATCCAACAATCGCTATTTCGATCCACTCGTTCGACAGAGCTTCAGGCAAAGGTACACCCTAATCCTGTCCCTTCTAGTGTGAGAATTGCGACAAGTTCTGCTGGAAGATTGAGTTGGTCAGACGGGCGGAACAGGGAGAACAAAAGGGGCATGGTGCCCTATGACTTTAGAAAATATTAATAAGATGTAGTTATATTGACTAAGTTTCAATACCTAAGAGGTTCCCGACCCTTAAATTTTATTTCGCCAGTGATTCCATTGATCCTGTGATTGAATCCTGACGTTACTGAGTTTTGTATTATTCAATTTTTCTTAAAAAGATTAGTTACTTGCTTGCTCTAGCCCCATTTTTGTCATTTTAGCCTTTTGAATCACTAACTTTGATGTTTATTTACTTGCATTTTCGAGTGGCCATTTTGTTCTACTTTTTTCTTCAATATTATCAATAAATAATACTAATGCTAAATCTTTAGTTCTCTACTAGTTTTTCCTAGATAAATTATGTTGGCATTCTTTTTTTTTTTTTTTTTCCATTATTCACAATTTTGATTATTACAGAAATTGTGTATTTTGTAATCAATTTAATAATATTTGACGCTAATATATATATATATATATATATATATATATATATATATATATATATCACATTGTTATTACATAAGCAGCGCTTATATCGTAATTTCGGGTGTATTGAAGTGGGGACATATGTTGCTCAACAGAAGGGAGGGGGAAATTAGGGGCCGAGGAAGAGAATTTTGGGGGTTAAAAAAAAATTTTTTTAGTCTTTTAGTGATAAAGAATCACCTAATAATTTTTATATCAGAAAAGTTATATACTGTACAAGTTTGACAAGTACATTAGAGAAGTAAATAATAACATAATTATCCACTCGAGGATGATCTCCTATCATTAAGGGATTTACATAACAATATTCACATATTGTAACAATTACAAACTCAACTAGGCTATGTGATATCACAAATTTACGCCACTTATTTCCATGGGAGAAGTTACTGCCATTACTACAAGTTTTCTTTTTTTTTTTTTGGGGGGTGGGGTTGGAGTTACAGGATGTCAAGCTGTTCGTATCCAATGATTGTCGCCATCTTCAAAAAGCAATTCAAAGAAAATGAGGAAATTGCACATGATTGACTCATTCAAAGTCAACTACTAGTTGTCCCCAGATCTATAAGCTCTCAAGGCTTCGGCTTTCTCCAGAACTTCCATCAATACTCATTCATAGAGGGGGAAAGGGGAGAGACAGAATGGCTGAAGCTGTACTGTTTACTATTGCAGAAGAAATCCTCGAGAACCTTGGATCCAGGGCACTCGATAAGATTGCATCGACCTGGAATTTCAAGGACCAGCTTGAAGAGCTTAAGAACACTATCAACGTCATCAAAGATTTGCTCTTGGATGCTGGCAATCAGAAGGAACGGCGTAACAACACAGTTCTTGAGAGGCTTAGAGCTGCTGTCTATGAAGCAGACGACTTGTTCGATGAGTTCACTACTTTGGCATCACAAAAAGAGCTCATGGGTCAAAACAAAATTACCAAGGAGGTAAGAGCTTTCTTCTCTCGCTCCAATCAGATTGTACTGGCTTTTTCTGTTTCCCAGAGCATTAAGAAAATCAGGAAAAAGCTTGATGGCATCGCCAGGATGGCAATGACTTTGCCTTTCTGCCATGCTCCCACGAGGAACAAGGGGTAGTACGTAGGAATAGAGATGAAACTTACTCATTTGTGGATGAGAGAGAAGTCATAGGTAGAGAAAATGATAAGAAGTCCATCCTACACATACTCTTGGCTTCCAGCACTTGCGATCAGCATGTTTCTGTTGTCCCTGTTGTGGGAATTGGGGGTCTTGGGAAGACCACTTTAGCTCAGTTGATTTATAATGATGATCAGGTTGTGAGACATTTTGACTTAAGGTTGTGGGTTTGTGCATCTGACAATTTTGATATTAAGGAAATAGTTAAAAAGATCCCATGTCTGCTACTAATACCGAGCCTGAGAATTTACAATTGGACCAATTGCAGAAGCAATTGCAAGCACAAATCATTGGAAAGAAATACCTGCTTGTTCTAGATGATGTATGAAATCAAAATCGCGAGGAGTGGCTTAAGTTAAGACAATTGTTGAATGTTGGAAGAGAGGGGAGTAAGATACTAGTAACCACGCGATCATGGGATGTGTCAAGTATTATGGGGACTATTGATAGTCCTTACGCTTTAAAAGGCTTGTCAGAAGAGGAGTCTTTCAGTTTATTCAAAAAGATGGCATTTGAACCTGGACAAGAATATAAGAATCCGGAACTTGTAAATATAGGGAGAGAAATCGTTAAGAAATGTGCCAATGTTCCTTTGGCTATACAAACTTTGGGGAGTCTTTTATATGGCAAGGGTGAAAACAAGTGGTTGAATGTCAAAGACAAAAGTCTTGCGCACATATACGAGAGAGGGAATGGCCTCTTGGTTATTTTGAAACTTAGCTATCGTCACCTATGGTCCCCTTTGAAGAATTGTTTTGCTTATTGCGCACTGTTTCCCAAGGATTATGAATTGGATAAAGAAATACTAATTAATCTTTGGATTGCTCAAGGCTTTGTTATTCCAGCAAATGAAAGTCAGAGTCTAGAAGATGCTGGTGAAGATTATTTTCTGACTTTATTACAAAGGTGCTTCTTCCAGGACATAAGGAAAGATGAATGGGGCAACATTAAAAGTTGCAAGATGCATGATTTAGTGCATGATTTGGCTCTTGAAGTGGCAGGAATTGAATGTAAGGTTGCAGAACTTGAAGAAATGAAATTTGATCACAGAATTCACCATTTGTCTTTCAGTTATAGTTTTGTCTCCATTGCGGAAAATCCCAAGCAGTGCTCCGAGTTTGAAGCTTTTGAGGACATTTCTTTTGTGCCAGAGCAAATAAAAGATGGATCAATATTCAGCAAATCTGTCTGCCATAAATTATTGTCCAACTATCAATGCTTGCGAGTGTTGGATTTGCATAATTTAGGGGTTAAGAATCTACCAAGTTCAATCGGGCAGCTTATTCACTTGAGGTACCTCAACCTCTCCATGACACCCATTAGAGCACTTCCAGAGTCAATAACGAAGCTTCAAAACTTGAAGACATTGGAACTCTATGCATGTCATAGGCTGGAAAGGTTGCCTACTGATATTGGAAAACTTACAAACCTCAGATGCCTTGATGTTGGTGAATGTGACTTAACTTATATGCCTTCAGGCATAGGAATACTGACTTCTCTGCACAAACTAAATTTCCTTTTGGTGAACAATGAGTCTCCGGTTTCTAGGCGTAATCCCACCAATGCTCAACTGCGGAATTTGAAGAACCTTAACAGGCTCAGAGGAGTCTTACATATTAAAATTCGTGGAGAGCTAAACAACCCAAGCTATGAAGCAAAGGAGGCAAACTTGAGTAGCAAACATGGTTTGACAGAGTTATGCATCTGTTTCAGTGAGTGCTATTCAACTAGGGGTAATGAACATGATGAAGCTGTGTCAGAAGGCCTCAAACCTCACCCTAATCTTAAGAAGCTTGTCATTAAATCCTATGGAGGTGAGAAGCTCCCAAGTTGGGCAAGACTGGATAATTTGTCTACTATTCTCCGAAATCTTGTAGAAATTGAATTTGAGGATTGTAGAAGATGCCAAGAAGTCCCGTCATTTGGCCAATTACCTTTCCTCAAACGCCTAAGTCTTGTGAAACTGGAAAGTGTGGAATACATGGAAAATGGTCCGCAGGAGGTTCCCTCCTTGCAAGAAGAAGCATTGTTCTTCCCTTGCCTCCAAGAGCTTACACTTAAGCTTATGGGCAATCTAAAAGGATGGTGGAAAGACACTGAAGAAAGTGTTACTGATGATGATCAGACAGACATACCCGTTAAGCTAGTGAAGCTACAACATCAATCGAGAAAGTCGTTTTTAAATCTATCAAAACTGCACATACGGATGTGTCCTAACCTGATGTCCCTGCCACTTTGTCCCAATGTTGAGGATTTGAAACTAGATCGCGTCAATGAGACCCTCTTGGTGTTAAAGGTCGCAGCAGACTCTGCCATTAGTTTTGATCATACAAGGACATCATCTGATTACTCTTCAAAGTTGAAAACTCTGTGCAGCGATGTCAAATATTTGATTTCCCTTCCAAAAGAGTGTCTTTTACATCTTTCTTCCCTAGAGCTACGA
The DNA here is from genome assembly GCA_021018815.1 of Talinum fruticosum. NCBI lineage: Eukaryota > Viridiplantae > Streptophyta > Magnoliopsida > Caryophyllales > Talinaceae > Talinum > Talinum fruticosum. The sequence continues at coordinate 3,065,732 of JAITYX010000056.1, forward strand.
GATCGTAAGCTGTTGAATACTACTAGACTTGTTGAAGTCTTCAGAAGTTTAAATTCTCTCCGCTTTCTGAAATTCCATGATTGCACTAGCTTAGGATCTATTTCCAGAGGTTTGGAACATCTAACTGCACTTGAGAAGTTAGCCATTGAGTATGGTGATGAGCTTGTTTTGTTACCAAGTGATGACACAGAGGATGGTATGCCGTGGAAAGCCTTGAACAACCTTCAGTATTTGAAGCTCGAATATCTTCCTAAATTAGTTGCTCTTCCTGATGGCTTTAAGCACCTCACAAACCTCCGTTCTCTACATTTAGAAAGCAACCGCAATTTGTCGGCACTGCCAGAGTGGATAAGTTGTCTTTCATCTCTTGAACAGATGGAACTGAGGTGTTGCTCCGAATTGACTTCTTTGCCGGGAGAGATATGCAAACTCACTAGGTTAAAGAAACTCGAAATTGTTGAATGTCCAGGATTAACAACAAGATGCCGAAGCCCAACTGGTAAGGATTGGCATAATATCCAGCACATACCTCTCCTCATTGTCAAAGAGAATATCTATGATTGATGATGTCCTACAAGTCTCATACAGTTAGCATAATTATTTTTTGTCTCTCTCCGTTTTCAGAGGCTCGCATGAAAGAATGTGTTGCTTCTAATCGCTTCATACTCTTTCCCGTTCTCACTTATGTATCAGTTTCATACATTGACAAAGATTCTATGGTTATCTGAACTTTGCTTTTTATGAAATCCTTATTCTGGAGTTACCCTCTCATGCTTCTACTGTTTACAATAACTTAGTAGAAGTCGAGACCGGAATTGAGTTGGAAATTGGAAAAATAATAAGGAAAAGGAAAAGGCTGGATCAAGTTTTGCTTTCTATGGAGTCACAAGCATTAACGTTACTCACAGTCACAGCACTGAAACCAGCAAAAAGACACCCAAAAAAGGAAAAATATGAAAACAGAGGGGAATATATCACCGTAAAAGCATTTATATCAGAAAACAATACTACTATAAATTCAATTTCGTGGTTGAATATTGCCACATGTATTATTTGTTTTTGTGGTAGTAAAATAGATCATTTTAGTAAGATATTCAGTACTATAAACTCAATGGGTTGATTGGGATATTGCCACTTATTTTAGAAACATCTACATGAATAGCAAAATTACCGATCAACATGAAATGCGGTACTTGAACCCTTAGTTTATTAAGATAACCATCCATAATTGCATTCACATTAAGCAATTTACCGTCTGATTGAATAACATAAATAAAGGGGAATAGAAGTCTGAAGAGGCGATTTTTTCGGCGTGACTTTTACAAACTGAACTCTGAAGAGTACTTTTCACAAAAACAGGGGCAACTGAAAACATAATCGCTTTCACCAAAACATGATGAATTATGAGGCTCAGCCCACATTTTGTAGGATTACAATACCGCCTTCTGCAGCCAGGCTCACAGGAGCAGCATCTCCAGTGGGCATAGTATTTAAATCCTATTATTGCCTTTTGCCATATTATATATTGCTGCAGTGACTGCTTTAGTAATGAATTATGGCGAGTGCACTGACCAAATGACAATCATATTCATCAAGCGCCATATCAAACAATTGTCATCAGTACTTCCATGCTGTCATGGGACCATATGTTTTTGGAAGTTTTAGTTCCATTGACTGTTTCAAAAGATGCTCAGATAGTACTTTGAAAATAAGATCTTTTTAAATTGTCAATACATCAGAAATTACAGTACAAAAATTTGTAATTCAAAGGTCCATCTGCACCCAAAAATGGGTTTTCCGCAGCTTTAATTAAGAGGGTTCAAGGTCCATCTGCACCCGTTCTAATACTGCTCTAATACCTGTTAATTTGTCAATGTGGGACAATTCCACTAGATAAATTCCAACATGAAAAGAACAACTCCACTGTAAAAGAAAGCTGGTCTCAACTTCTTCCGCTTGTAAATTGCCAAGAAGGCTCCACATTATTGAAAAGAAAGACCCAGTCAAACTCGATGGCTATATTACAACAAGTGATCTGCATTTCACTGTGTTCACTTTCCATCTTTCTTTGATATTTCTAATAAGCTCTTTCGCTTCCCTCCATACAGATCACATGATCCATTCGCATATCAACGCAGAAAGAGAGACACACAGAGTGACAGAGAGAGAGAATGGCGGAAGGTGTACTGCTCAACATCGCAGAGGACATCCTCAAGAACCTGGGATCAAGAGCTCTGGCTGAGATTGCATCGGCATGGGGATTCAAGTCAGAGCTGGAAAAGCTTACAAACACAATCAATACCATCAAAGGCGTACTCTTGGATGCCGAACAGAGGCAATTCGAGAACCAAGCAGTCCGCCTCTGGCTTGAGAGACTTCAGGCTGCTGTTTATAAAGCAGATGATCTGTTTGATGAGTTTGCCACTGTGGTGCTGCAGAGAGAAGACATGGGTAAAAATAAATTTACCAAGGAGGTAAAAACTTTCTTCTCCAGTTCGAATCAGATTGCATTTGCCTTTTCCATTTCCAAGGAAATTAAAACTATCAGAAAAGATCTTGATGGCATAGTGAAAGACATGAATGAATTTGGTTTTGTGCTACGCCCACATGAGCAGATTGGGTCACTACTTAGGCAGAGACGTGAATCTTACTCATTTGTAGATGCAGAAGAAGTTGTAGGTAGAGATGATGACAAAAAGGCTATCCTAGACATTCTTGTAGCTTCCAATAGTGAAGATCATCATGTCTCTGTTGTTCCTATAGTAGGAATTGGGGGTCTAGGGAAGACCACTTTAGCTCAAATGGTTTATAACGATGATCAGGTCAAGAAACACTTTGCTTTAAGGTTGTGGGTTTGTGTGTCTGAAACCTCTGAAATAAACGAAATGGTTGCAAAGATCCTCATGTCAGCCACTAAAACTGAGCCTCCAAAACTAAGCATGGAACAGTTGCAGAACCAATTGCAAGCTGAAATCATCGGAAAGAAATACCTACTTGTTCTAGATGATGTCTGGAATGAAAATCGAGAGAAATGGCTTGAGTTAAGTGCTTTGTTGAAGATGGGTGGAGAGGGAGTAAAATTCTAGTAACTACGCGATCAGGAGAGGTGGCTAAAATTATGGGCACTATTCCTCCATATACGTTGAAAGGTCTATCTGAAGAAGATTCTTGGAGTTTATTTAGAAGGATGGCATTTGAAAATGGACTGGAACACAAGAGTCAAGAACTGTTAAAGGTAGCTAAAGACATTGTCAAAAAGTGTGCAAATGTTCCATTAGCCATAAGAACTTTGGGGAGCCTTTTATATGGAAAAGATGAGAGCAAGTGGTTGTATTTCAAGGACAGAAGTCTGGCAGAGATATCAGAGAATGGAAATAACATTATGAGCATTTTGAAACTTAGCTACCATCACCTATGGTCTCCATTGAAGAATTGTTTTGCTTGTTGTGCATTATTTCCAAAGGACTCTTGGTTGCCCAAACATATTCTCATTAGACTTTGGATGGCTCAGGGCTTTATCATTCCAATGTATAAGCAGAGTATGGAAGATGTTGCTGAAGAATACTTTTCAACCTTATTACAGAGATGCTTCTTTCAGGATGTAGATAAAGATGAATGGGGGATGATTGTACGTTGCAAAATGCATGACTTAATGCATGATCTTGCACAGGAAGTAGCTAGAACTGAATGTAAGGTGGCAAATTCTGAAGAAATGGACTTTGATAACAGAATCCGTCACTTGTCCTTTGATCATCATTTGACTTCATTCAGCAAAATCCCGCACAGTACACAGAATTTGAAGCTTTTGCGTACATTTCTGTTGCCATGTCAAATACAAGATGGATCGATTCTTAATAAGTCAATCTGCAAGCACTTACTGTCAAGCTTTGGATGTTTGCGAGTGTTGGATCTGCACAATCTCGGACTTAAAAGTTTGCCGAGTTCAGTAGGCAAGCTAATTCACTTGAGGTACCTTAACTTGTCTCACACACTCATTGAAGCACTTCCAGATTCAATCACAGAACTCAAAAATTTGCAGACGCTGGATGTGACTGCATGTTACTGGCTTAAGAGACTGCCTAAAGATATTAGCAAACTTACCAACCTCAGGTACCTGATGAATGATAAATGTGATCGCTTAATCCATATGCCTCCAGGAATAGGAACATTGACTTCTCTCCATGTGCTAAATTGCCTTCTGGTGAGCAACATAGACTTTTCAATTTTTAGGTCTAGTGCTCAACTGAGGGATCTGGAAAACCTGAACAACCTGAGAGGACTCTTGCAGATTAAAATTCTTGGAGTAGTGAAAGACCCTATTTATGAAGCAGCGAAGGCAAACTTGAGTAGTAAGCATGGTCTAGTGAAATTGGTTATAGAAAGGGTTGAATGGTGGGATATTAACTGCAGTGAACATGATGAAGTTATGCTTGAAGGCCTCAGACCACACGCTAATCTGAAGAAGCTGAAGATTGCATGGTACCAAGGTCAAAAGTTCCCAAGTTGGGCAGTGAACAATACCTTATGCAGTTCTCTCCCAAATCTTGTAAAGATCAAACTTGCCTACTGTAGATGCCAGCAAGTCCCAACATTTAGCCAACTACCTTTCCTCAAATGCCTCATTATTATCAACCTTGAAAATGTAGAGTACATGGAGAGTGATCTGAATAAGGCTAACCCATCACCAGAAGAAACATTATTCTTTCCTCGTCTACAACAGCTTAAGCTTTTGGAGATGCAGAATCTGAAAGGATGGTGGAAAGAAGCAGGAAAAGTTGCTAATGATGATCCAAAAGAATCAGGAAGGTCATTTTCAAATCTGTCCATCTTGTGGGTATGGGACTGTCCTAATCTCAAATCCATACCAGTTTGTCCCAATGCTGAGGAACTGACACTGCTAAACGTCAGCAAGACCCTGTCAGTGTTGAAGACTCTTGAAAGTGGCAAATTGAAGGATTTGCACTTCAGCAACTTGGAAGACCTTATTTCTCTTCCAAAGAACTGTCTACATAATCTTTCTACATTAACTGTCCGGGATCCTAATTTGCAGAGTACTTCCGGATTTGAGGATATCTTCGCAAGTTTATCCTCTCTCCAACGTTTGGACCTCGTCGACTGTAATAGCTTAACAAGTATTTCTGGAGGTTTGGAACATCTTACTGCACTTGAAAAGCTGGGCATTTGGAAATGTCAAGAGCTTGATTTGTCAAGAAATGAAGAGGAGGAGGAAGGCATGCCGTGGAAAGCCTTCACCAAACTTCGAGTTCTGCGGTTACTCACGATTCCTAAACTTGTGGTTCTTCCAGAAGGGCTTCGAGGTCTGAGTAACCTCCGTTATCTGCAAATAAGAAACAATGTTGAATTGAAGGAAATACCAGAATGGATAAGCTGCTTATCATCACTTCAAGAACTGGAACTGAGAAATTGCCCCAAATTGAATTCTTTGCCAGAAAGCATTCGTGAGCTTTCAAGCTTGAAAAGTCTTGAAATAGTTGCATGTCCTGGATTAACCAAAAGATGTACACGCCCAACTGGTGAAGATTGGCCCAAGATCCAGCACGTCCCAGTTGTGATCGTCTCGGAGGAGTCATTCGACATGAATGATTATTGAATTTAACTGCCACCAACCACAATCAGCGGGGATGATGATGAATTCGTGATGTTCTACTTCTACTTCAATCTACTATTAATTCATTTTGTTATTTGTTTATTAGAGCTCCAATAGTAATAAGATCATCGCTTTCAATTAGTAGGTCTAATGCTAATGAGATTATCGCATGAATGACAATGAAAATCCCATGAAATATTTTAAATAACACGAGATGCTTAAACTGAATCTAACAATTTCTAGTATTATCGCTCACCGGAAAAGCACTGCCGGCGTGGTGGTTCAATTTGCTGCCGCCTGCTTTTCTCGGCAGCGCCGCCCTCTCCTCCCTCTGCTCCGCCGCTGAAAGAGGTCAAAGGGTTATGGAGGTTACACCCTCCGCCGCTAACTCTTGATCTCACCCCTTGTTTCTCTCTCTGTTACTTCGATTTCGCTTTGCCTTGTTTGATCTCACCCCTTACTAGTTCTCAGGTTTCCTCTAAAAGTTCGTTTTTTCTGTTTTCAAATTTTGAAGACCTTTCTTTTTTTTTTTGTTTTTTTTAATCACAAAGTTTGGAGGACTTTTCACAAAATTTTGTGATTTTAATAGGAAAAATTGAACAATTATTTTTCATACCGCGCACTATTTGTAAAAGAGTACGAGTTCAACAGAAATATTGATCGGTCTTTACATGATTAAGTGTTTTGTTATACCAATCAACAAAAGTCAAAGTTTGATGGTGAAGAGTATTTTCTAACATTGTTGTAGAGGGATCACAAATTGTAAAATGCATGACTCGACTCGATGCACGATCTGGCCTTCAAAGTAGCTGGAATTTAGACCGTCAATTTCTCAATTTCTCTTCATTTTGTCATTTGTTTATTAGAGCTCTAATGGTAATAAGATAATCACATTCAATTTTTGGGATGTATGATGTACTACATATGTTGGTATATATCTAGAATACTAGCAATGAACAAGGTGATCATCAAACGCTTCCTGCAATAACCATTACTTCCCACAGCGTGCCTTCGATATCAACTGCACACATTCGCCTAGCATCTGCCTAAAGTTATTTGGCAAAGCTTGTAATTCCAAGAAGTCAGCTTCAAGAGGGCCCAAAGTTTTTTCCCCCATCCATCTCCACCTGTTGCCATCCCATCTGAGCAACGCATTGGTGTTGTAGAAGAAAGAAGCAGTACACACCTTTCTCATAACCCATTTCCATAAAAACTTCATTGGTTTAGTCCTTACATCTATCAGGAGGGAAACTGTAAATTTTTTGGTGCACTTGTCCCAGTTAACGAAACTGTACTCAGTAGTTAATTGGTTCTTCGCAAGCATAGATGATCTTAATCGGGAAGCTGGGGCAGGGTTTAGAAGTCAACCACTCAAGGTGTCAGTTCATGAGACAGCATTTCAGTTACAGAGTAATTGAATGATACAGCTTCACTATTCCTGCAAGTCTTATATCCAAAATCTTACATGTATTGACATTGTACGAAACACACCCATCCCGGAATATGACATTATTTTCCCCCATACTTCCAGATTTGAGAATTACTCCTCATTTTGGACAGGCAATGCAACGAAGAATTATTTATCATTGAAGATTCTTTTCAAACATGACTAACAACTGGGTGAGCTACTCAATTCCAATTAATAAATGTCCATAACACATGACACGATCCCATTAAAAAAAAAAAAAAGGCCAACTGCTAATATCTGTCCCACTTCCAGATTGATCAGACCTAGTAAAAGTCAATGGCTTCAGAGTTCCACTATCCTGCTTTCAGACTCAAAGACCTTTGTAGATTTAAGCTCCCATATCCACCCCTAACATATCCCATTAAGAGAAATTGCTCATCCAGAAAACTTAGAAAGCGAGATAGAGAATGGCTGAGGCATTATTGTTCATTATTGCAGAGTCGCTCTTGAAGAATCTGGGATCAAGAACACTGGCTGAGATTGCAATAGCACGGGGATTCAAATCTGAGCTGGAAAAGCTCACACACACGATCAACACCATCAAAGACGTACTCTTAGATGCTGAGGAGAAGCAATTGGAGAGCCAAGCAATTCGCCACTGGCTGGAGCGACTTAAGGCTGCCATGTATAGAGCAGATGACTTATTTGACGAGGTCTCCACTGTTGCGTTGCAGAGGGAAGACATGGGTAGCAACAAATTTACCAAGGAGGTACGAACTTTTTTCTCTCATTCGAACCAGATCAAACTTGCCTTTTCCATTTCCCACGAAGTTAAAAATATCAGACAAGATCTTGATGACATAGTGAAAGACATGAAAGAGTTTAGTTTCTTGATACGCACTAACGAGGAAAGAGGGTTATTACCACAGAAGAAATATGAAACTTACTCCTTTCTGAATACACAAGAAATTATAGGCAGACACAATGATAAGGAGGCCATCCTAGACGTACTTCTAGCCCCAAGTACTCAAGGTCATAATGTATCTGTCCTCCCTATTGTTGGAATTGGAGGTCTAGGGAAGACCACTTTAGCTCAAATGATTTATAATGATGATCAGGTCCAGAAACACTTTGATCTAAGGCTGTGGGTTTGTGTATCTGAAACCTTTGACATGACAGAAATAGTTCAAAAGATCCTCATGTCAGCCACTCAAACACAGCCACAAAAACTAGGCTTGGACCAGTTGCAGAACCAATTGCAGGCTGAAATCATTGGACAGAAATACCTACTTGTTCTAGATGATGTGTGGAATGACAATCGTGAGAAATGGCTCCAGTTAAGTGCTTTATTAAAGATGGGTGGAGAGGGGAGTAAAATACTAGTAACCACACGATCAAGAGATGTGGCTGAACTTATGGGCACTACCCCTCCTTATACCTTGGAAGGCCTATCTGAAGAGGAGTCTTGGAGTTTATTTAGAAAGATGGCATTTGAAAATGGCCAGGAACACGAAAGTCCAGAGGTCTTAGAGGCAGCTAAAGAAATTATCAAAAAGTGTGCAAATGTTCCCCTAGCTATAAGAACTTTAGGGAGTCTTTTATACGGAAAGGACGAGAGCAGGTGGTTGTACTTCAAGGACAGAAGTCTGGCAGAGATATCGGGAATGGAAATGATATCATGAGCATTTTGAAACTCAGCTACCATCACTTATGGTCTCCATTGAAGAATTGTTTTGCTTATTGCGCATTGTATCCAAAGGACTGTTGGTTGTCCAAATCTGAACTCATTAGTCTTTGGATGGCACAAGGCTTTATCATTCCAATGTATAAACAGAGCATGGAAGACGCTGCAGAAGAATACTTTTCTACTTTACTACAAAGATGCTTCTTTCAGGATGTGGAAAAAGATGCATTGGGGGTGATTATAGGTTGCAAAATGCATGACTTAATGCATGATCTTGCGCAGGAAGTAGCTAAGAACGATTGCAAATTGGCAAATTCTGAAGAAATGGACTTTGATAACAGAATCCAACACTTGTCCTTTGATCATCATTTGACTTCATTCGGAAAAATCCCACACAATGTGCAGAATTTGAAGCTTTTGCGCACATTTCTCTTACCATGTCAAATACAAGACGGATCCATTCTCAATAATTCAATCTGCAATCAATTACTGTCAAGCTTTAGATGCTTGCGAGTGTTGGATCTGCACTGTCTCGGAATTAAAAGTTTGCCTAGCTCAATAGGTAAGCTAATTCACTTGAGGTACCTTGACTTGAGTTCTACACTAATTGAAGCACTTCCAGATTCAATCACAAAACTAAAAATTTGCAGACACTGGACGTGACTGCATGTTACTGGCTTAAGGGACTGCCTAAGGATATTAGCAGACTTACCAACCTTAGGTACCTAATGAATGATAAATGTGATCGCTTAATTCATATGCCTCCGGGAATAGGAACATTGAATTGCCTCCATGCGCTAAATTGCCTTGTGGTGAACAACATAGATGCTTCAACTTTAAGGTCTACCGCTCAACTGAGGGATCTGGAAAATCTGAACAACCTGAGAGGACGCTTGTGCATTAAAATTCTTGGAGTGGTGAAGGACCCTAAGAATGAAGCAGAGAAGGCAAGCTTGAGTAGTAAGCATGGTCTGATAGACTTGGTTATAGAAAAGGTTAAAAAGTCTGAGAACTGCAGTGAGCATGATGAGCTTGTGCTTGAAGGTCTCAGGCCACACAGTAATCTGAAGAAGCTGGAGATTGTACAATTCCAGGGCCAAAAGCTTCCAAGTTGGGCTGTGAACAATACCTTGTGCAGTTCTCTCCCGAATCTTGTAGAGATTGAACTTCGGTGGTGTAAATGCCATCAGCTCCCAGCATTTAGCCAACTACGTTTCCTCAAATGCCTCACTATAGTCGGCATGAATGACGTGGAATACATGGAGAGTGGTCAGTGTAAGGTTAACCCCTCACTGGAAGAAACGTTATTCTTTCCATGTCTGCAACAGCTTAAGCTAGTGCACATGAAAAATCTAAAAGGATGGTGGAAAGAAGCAAGAGAAGTTGGTAGTGATGATACAAAAGAATGGCAGGAACATCAATCAGGTAGGTCATTTTCAAATCTGTCCATCTTATGGATAGGGAAATGTCCTAATCTGATGTCCATGCCACTTTGTCCCAATGTTAAGGAACTGGCACTAGTAGAAGTCAGCAAAACTCTGTCAGTGTTTAAGACTCCTGAAAGTGTTGCATCCACCAAATCATCACCCTTTGATAGGTGTAGCAGCAAATTGAAGTATTTACACATCAGCAATTTGGAAGACCTTATTTCTCTTTCAAAGGATTGTCTACGTCATCTTTATGATTTGACTGTCCTGGATCCAAACCTGCAGAGTACTTCCAGATTTGCGGATATCTTCGCAAGTTTATCCTCTCTCCTCTATTTGGAGTTCAGGGAGTGTAATAGCTTAACAAGTATTTCTAAAGGCCTGGAACATCTTACTGAACTTTACACGTTGGTCATTTGCAAGTGTCGAGAGCTTGATTTGTCAAGAAATGAAGGGGAGGAAGAAGGCATGCCGTGGAAAGCCTTCACCAACCTTCGATATTTGGAGTTAATCACGATTCCTAAACTTGTGGCTCTTCCTGATGGGTTTCGAGGTCTTAATAACCTGCGTCAACTGGAAATAAGAAACAACGAAGAATTGAAGGAAATACCAGAATGGATAAGCTGCTTATCGTCTCTTCAAGTAATGAAACTGAGAAGTTGCCCCAAATTGAATTATTTGCCAGAAAGCATTCGTGAGCTTACAAGCATGAGAAGACTTGAAATAATTGCATGTCCTGGATTAGCAAAAAGATGTACACGCCACACTGGTGAAGATTGGCCCAAAATCAGCCACATCCCAGTTGTCATCATGGCAGAGGAGCCACTAGACATGGACAAAGATTGAGTTCAAATGCGGCGAACCACAATTCGTGAGCCACCCTCACACTCTCTCTCGCTCTCATGGTTAAAGAATTGTTTCACTGCATTTCTTGTCAAAGGGTCCGTTTCTAAATCATTGTGTACCTATTCATGTAAACATAAAAAGGTGGTGTTTGGTAAATATTATAATTTTTTTGGCAGTAATTATTAATTATTTGTTATTTAGAATTAATTATTTGTATTAACTTTTACAAATATGTGTTTGATACAGATTCCTTTATAATTCTATTTAAATATTTATTATTAGTACATAATTTTACTTGTAGATTATTTTTTTGTCAAAAATTTATAACTTTTGACCATAATAGTGCTTCCATTAATCAACCCAAATTAGTAGGGTGGTTGGAATATTGAAACTTTTCATAGAAAGATATTCATCATCACCATAAACTCAATGGGGTGACTGGGATATTGCGACTTATTAAACTCAATTAAGTATTGATGCACTAGCGTTGTAAGTATGCTCCTTCCCTGTCAATTTACTAAAGCTTCATTTGATTCTAAGAAAATTAGAAGGAAAGAAAATAAATGTGGAAAATAAATTTTTTTCCCATGTTTGAATTTAAGAAAAATGAGAGAGAAAAACTTTGATGGAAAAACTCATGGAAAATTTTATCAATTTGGTCAATGATATTTTCCTTCCAAAATTGAAAGGAAAATGGAAGAAAAATTCACAAAAAGAGAGAAATGGAGAAAAAGAGAGACTTCGTTATAAAAAGCCATTAGGAATTTTCTCTCTCTCCAATTAATCAATGCTTATTAAATATTTTCTTTCTCCTCTCCATGACAATGTGATGGATGAGTAAGATGTTGAAAAATGATTATAATTTTTTTCTCTCTATTTTTCCTTGAATCAAACACAAAAAAAAAAAATATTTTCCCCTTAACTTTTTTTCCTTATCACTTTTTTTCCATTTAAATTTTCTTTCCAACCTATTTTGTTCAAATCAAATAGAGCCTAAAAGAATTCATCAAGTCCTTCAGCTATCGCTTGACTTCATCATGGAAAATTCCAAGTGTTGAAATTGCCACTTTTATGGACATTTCTTTTACCAGAGCAAATACAAGATGGATCAATATTCAGTAAGTCGGTATGCCATCAATTACTGTCATGTTGTAGATTCTTGCGGTACCTAAACTTGTCCCGCAACACCCATTAAAGTGCTTCCAAATTCAATCATAACTCTTCAGAATTTGCATACACTAGAAGTCAATGGATCTCAAAAACTTACAAGCTTGCCTACGAATATGTTTCAAAAGCCAGCCAACCCTAGGAGCCTAACTTGCCTTAATAATCTGAGAGGGTTCTTACTGATTGAACTTTGGGAAGCATCTAAAGACCCTATCCATGAAGCAAAGGACGCAAACTTAAGTGGCAAACATGGTCTGATGGAGTTGCACATAAAATTGTATTTACGGCCATATGCATTTAGGGGTGAAGATTATGAAGCAACATTGGAAGGCCTCAAACTACAACCTAATTTGAAGAAGTTGAGACTTCAATGCTATGCTGGTAAAAAATTTACCAACTTGGGTACAAATGGGTAATTTGCGTACTTATCTCCTAAATCTTGTAGACATTGAATTTTGGGGGTTTTTAAGATGCCAGAAGGTGCCATCATTTGGCCAACTACCTTTCCTCAAACGCCTCAGCCTTACAAGTATTCCGAGTGTGGAATATGGAGAATGGCGAAGCACTACATAAAATTCGCTCATTAGTAGAAGAAGAATTGTTCTTCCCTTCCCTTCAAGAACTTACACTTGAGTATATGTATCATCTTAAAGGATGGTGGAAAGAAATGGGAGAAGTTGTCAGTGATGATAAAAAAGATTTGCCAGTTCGACTACCCAAGCTGCGTCATTTATCAAAATTGCACATACGCAATTGCCCGAACCTAAAGGCCATGCCACTTTGTTCCAATGTTAAGGAATCGACACTGCTGAACGTCAATAAGACTCTCATTGTCGACGACGGCAGCAAGCTCAACACTAGTGTTGCCAGTGCTGCGACATCAGCACCCTCATCTGATTCTCATTCAAAATTGATGAGTCTATGCATTAGCAATGTAGAAAAGCTAATTTCCCTGCCAAAGGAGTGCTTCCATTACCTCTCTTCCTTAAAGATCAGGATAGTGAGTTGTTGAGAATTTCTAGACTTGGTGAAGTCTTCATAAGTTCACATTCTCTCCGTCATCTTGAACTCATGCGATGCCATAGTCTAGAGGCTTGGAACACATATATGATTCGAGGCTTGCTCCAAACAAGCAGTTATGACAACCTATTCAAACATCCATTTCATCAAGGCATATAAGTCTTAGCTTTATGAAAAAGTACCAACAAATGTTCAGGTCGATTTTGGATGGTCGTCAGGTTTTGAAGCGATACGCTCACTAGAATGTCAACGGAATCGCGCCGCCAATGGCCATAGTTTAAGATTTCTCTCTAGACAATCACTAGCAAGTCCATTTCCTACAGGGCTAAAAAGATAAAGGAAGAGATTGATAACATAGTCAGAGGTAGCCAATTTCACCTTTTGCTACGCTCTTGTGAGGAACGAAGCATAGCACTCAAGCACAGACGTGAAACTCACTCCTCTGTAGATGCACATGTCATTGGCAGAAAGGATGACAAGGATGCCATCTTAGGCACAGTTGATGTATACCAAGATCAGCATCTCTGTTGTCCCTATTGTGGGAATTGGGGGTGTTAGGGAAGACTAATTTAGATCATTTGATCTACAATGATGATACGGTCGAGAAGCTATTTGATATAAAATTGTGGGTTTGTCTGTCTGACAACTTTGATATTAAGGAAATAGTTAGAAAGATCCTCATGTCAGCCACCAATACTGACCCTCAAAATCTGGGACTAGACCAGTTACGAAAGCAAATGCAAGAACAAATCATTGGAATGAAATGTTTACTCATTCTAGATGATGTTTGGAATGAGAACCGTGAGGAGTGGATCAAATTGAGTGACCTTTTGAATTTCAGAAGAGATGGGAGTAAAATACCAAAAACTACACGATCATGGAAAGTAGCTAAAATTATGGTACTGTTCCTAATCCTTATGCCCTGAAAGGCTTGCCTGAGGAGTCGTCTTGGAGCTTATTCAAAAAGATGGCTTTTGAACCTTGACAGGACAAGATTCCAAAACTCCTAGGCATAGGGAAAGAAATTGTTCAGAATTATGGACATGTTCCACTGACTATAAGAGTCCTAGGCATCCTTTTATATGGCGAGGATGAAAGCAATGGTTGTATTTGAAAGAAAAAGTCTGGCACATATATCTGAGAGTGAAAGTGACATCATGACTTTTATAAAACTCGGAGAAACAGACTTTGATAGAAGAATCCGTCTCCTTCGGTTATCATTTGACTTCATCCTGGAAAATGGAAGTAATGTTCTGAAATTGCCACAGAACCAATATACGATCAATTATTGTCAAGCTGTAGTTGTTTGCGGGTATTGGATTTGCATGGTCTAGGAGTTAGATCTTTGCCGAGCTCATTAGGTAAACTAATTTACTTAAGTATCTCAACTTGTCCCAAACACCTCAAAGCACTTCCGAATTCAATCACAAAATTAAGTATCTTTGCTTGTCCCTCTTGTGAGGTAAATAAGCATATTCTATGACATCATAGGCTAGAACATGCTCCTATGGCCAAGTTGAGAAAATATCTGCTATAGAGATTACTGCAGCTCATAGTACATGTGTTACATGTCCCATGGCAAGAATGTTTAAGTTGTCTTTTCTGTCTAGTATTCCCAAGTGTACAAACATGTTTGACTTGGTACACCTTGATGACTTTACTAGAGTAATATGGATTTATCTTTTGCAGCATAAATCTCAAGCTTTAACTACCTTGCAGACTTTTTGTGCTTATGTCAAAACTCAGTTTGATTGCACAATCAAGGTGATTAGATCGAACAATGCTCTAAAATTTAGGATTTTGGGCCAGTGACATGACCATGTCAACTGACACGGTCTTGCCCGTGTTACTCTCTGGTCTAGAAATCGGTCAATTGACACATTTGTTTGTCGCAATTTATATGACTAACATATAAATGAACCTTGAGTGAGTACTCAGGGTGCCGAACCACAGGAGAAGGGTTTCAAGTATCGAGCCTAATTTGAATGGCTCAATCTAAACCAAATCAAATATAGAGTTTAAAATAATGAAAACCAAAGTTAAAGAAAGGTAAAAATATTTTTAGATGGAAATAATATGAACTTTGGGGATATTGGCCAAAAATAATAGTAACTTTTTTGGGTCATAAATTGAATGAACTTTACCACTATGTAATGATATCGGAACACAATTAACTTTTTGGGGTGAGACTCATTTGAAAATTGACGTGTCAAGTGAAGTTGACACGTGTACAACGAAGTCAAAAATTTGACCTTGGATTTTGACTTAGCTTAATTGTTTAATGGCCACATAAACAACCTGTAAAATTTTAAATTTGCTCCTATCTTCCTCTCGTGGCCATTAAACAATTAAATTAAGTCAAAATTTAAGGTCAAAATTTAAAGTCAAAATTTTGACTCCATTATACACGTGTCGCCTTCGCTTGACATGTCACCTTTAGACGAGTCTCGACCCCCAAAACTCAGTTGTGTTCTAATGTCGTTAAATAATGGTAAAGTCCATTCTGTTCACCACCAAGAAAAAAAAATCGTATTATTTTTGCCCAATACCCCCAAAGTTTATATTATTCACATCCATAAATCCAAGCTAAAAAGGTAGCTAAGACAAGGCCCTAACGTACTCTACTTAAGCTAGCAAATGGAGATAGTCAATTGCATCGAGAAGGCTCACCGAAGTCCACTTTCATGAGTCATGAGATAGTCTAAATACTCTAACCACCTATTTTCATGAGGTTAACCCAAATAGACTACAAGGTTAGCAATCCTCGGACCTAACTCTAGTTTGGGTTATTTTCATGCAAAAATTACATCTATTCACTCTCCTACACTAGCAAATCGACCTCACCTTTCAGCATAAGTCAATCGCCCAAAAATCTAGATGAAAACTCTTTCAAACATTTCATCAAACACTTAGTAGGCATAAGTGAACTCAAATTTGCAAGCATAAAATTGGGTGTGGTTAATCACAATCCCAGCCAACTAAACTACTAATTAAACATTACAAAAACTAAGTTAGAGCATATACTAGCAAAACAAGAAATAAATACGGAGGAGAGAGAAAGAATAAATCTAATTAGTTTGATACAAGTAAATAAGCATGAATCAACACTAAAAATTAAACATTTAAAGGAATTACAACCTAAACTAATGCTAATCTAGCAAAATTAACAAGAACAAAATAAGAAATAGAGAGAGCAAGGAAAAAAATCCTTAGCCGTTCATGCTTCAAAACTCCATGATGCACAGTACTCAATCCAAATCTACATTAATCTAACCTAATTAATCTCCCTAGTGGAGTTTTATTTTCACTAACTACAAAGCTAATCTAACTCCTAAACCCTAAGTAGGGCTTTCTTTAAAGGGCCTCCCCTAAAATTTCACTAAAAATGGCTTTATATAGTTGCAAAACGCCCAAAAAGCAATTCGGAGCCCCGGTTCGGTGACATGTCAAAATGACAAGGGATGTCAAAACGACATGGGCAATGACACGATCGTGTCAAAGTAACATGAGCTTGACTGTGTCGCTTCTTGAATGAAATCTAGAAAGAGGCACAGGCATGTCAAAATGACAGGGCAGTGACACGCCCATGTCACTTTCTAGATGAAAATTGAAAAAGAGCCTTGAAAATTGGAAAAAGAGCCCTGAAAATAAAGGTACTGCGGTTTGGGCCATAGACCATGGGACCTCTAATCGGTCTCTTCTCCATTTGACATTTGTTGGGCGGCGTCAAGATGTCTCGGGTAACGTGTATGTGTCGATTTGTGCTCTTGGACATAAATGCTTGGATATGGAGGCTCCAAAACTTGATCTCGAATAGCGGAAGCTCATTGAAGGTAACGACAACTACTTGACTTACATAATCGTGTTTCGATTTGCCGTTATTCCATAGTTTTTGCTCCGTTTTCCGCGATTCATCAAATTTTGCTTATTTCCTGCAAAAGTAAACAAAACAAATAAAACTCCTAAATTATATCATATACGAGACAAAAACAAGTGTTAAAAGGTGTATAAATACGTCGTTTACTGAAATATACAAAGGTAGATGTCAAAAAAATGTAACTGAATTGTGTGACATCTACCAAAACAAAAGAAAATTGTCTTCAACTCAAAGGGTTCAAACTTAGGACCTTCAGTTTGGATGCGATTCATATGCCATTTTTCTGTACAACACTTGCACGTACCTCTCTTTCTAAGTCTCAATTTTCTTCATTTCTTCATCCTCTTTAGGTATTGTTTGACCTAATTTATAAAAAACTGTTTTTATTTTTGAAAAACAGTTTTTTAAAAATAATTTTTGTAAAAGTTATGAAATATTTTGTCTAATTTATATGAAAATATTTTTGAATAATAAGTTATTTGGCTTAGTTTTATCTACTATTTATTATAGTATAATTTGATATTATTTTATTTTTTATTTGCATAATAATTATTATGTAATGGTTATTTTTTATATAAGATAATATTTATTTATTTATTAGAGTAAGAGATAGAAATAAAACAAAATAAGAGAGAGAGGTGAGAGAGATAAAGATAGAGGAGAGAGAGAGATAGAGGAGAGAATAAATAAAATAAACTTGAAAAAAGAGATGAGAGAGAAAAGGAGGAAGAATGTGATTCTCAGTGGTTATTACGTATTTTTCAGAAATTAAAAACAAAAATAAGTATTTGTTGTTTCTGTTTTTAAGGAGTTTTTTATTCAAAATTATTTTGGAAAAAAGTTTTACTTTTTAAAAAATTAATGTTTGGCCTAATTTTAATTTTTAAAATCCAAAAATAGTTTTAAAATATAGGCTAAACACCCACTTACTACCATAAGCTATAATGTGTTTATCAAACACGGTTATCTAGCTACATCTTAGCATAGGAACACGAACACAAGACCAACTAATAGCAAAAAATATGAAATCAGTAAAACTATGTGAACTACAATAGTAAACAAGTGCATTTCCTATAGCATAGTCCGTACCAAAAACTAACCACACACTTGATAACACCAGCTATGGAATCAGATCATTCGGTGGAGTGGGGGTGGGGGCATAATATGATTAAAATACGTATTTTCTCAAGTTGAGAAACACGAATAACTGAATGAAATTTAATGTATCAAACTGTAGTCTATACTATATCATGAACATTGAAGAATACAGCCATGATCACATAGATGTGTCAGAAATCACACAGCATAGGCAAATGGCCCACCCTACACACACACACACACACCAATAAAAGGGTGAAAATAGAGGATACGGGACCTCAATCCTGGACCTCAATCCTGGACAACAGTGAGCCAACTGACATTAACATATAGCTTTTCCTGTGAAAACCTTTTACCTCTCATACCATGCAGGGAATTTAAAAAAAAAAGGCCAATCCATTCAATTATATATCTTTCATATAAAATGCTCCCATTCACCCAGATCTGCATGAAGTTATTTGGCAAAAGAACATTATGCCTAAACCTCATTTTCTGAAAGATTCGAATTTTCTATCCATTGCATCTCCATGTGTAACCTTCCATATATCCAGAAAATCCCTGTTGCTAGTGGGGACACTGATAATTCTACTTCAATCTGTTATCATTTTCCCATTTAACAATCACATTATTATTGAAACTAAAATATTCTTTTAAATGTAATATTGATCTGTAAATTATAAACTCAATTTATCATGAGTGGTTTAGACCAGCTACTAAAGCAAATTCGTTAACAACTCAATGGAAAGAAATTCTTGCTTGTTTTAGATGATGTGTGAAATGAGGACGGTGAAGAATCGCTCAAAATGAGTGGTCTTTTGAATTTGGGCTGAGGGAAGTATGATACTGGTAACTCGGCAATCTTGGGAGGTAACCTGAAAGGATGGTTGAAGAAGTAATGAAGTTTCGAGTGATGAACAGAGAATGGCCGCCGCATCAATCAGAGAAGTCGTTTTCAACAATTAAACAAAATTCTGCATACACGGATGTCCTAATTTGACTTCCATCCCACTTTGTTCCAATGTTGAGGAATTGACATTTTACATCCATGAAACCCTATTGGTGTTGAAGACTCTTGAAAGTGGTGCAACCACCAAATTCACCATCACTCTCATGTTGTTGTGGCATTAAATTGAATTTATTTGACATTTGCAAGACCTTATTTCCCTCGAAAGGACTCTCTGCATCATTTATACTATAGAAGCCAGGGACTGTAACCGGCAGTGGACTTCCTGATTTTGGGATGCCTTCAGACATTTATCTTCTCTCCACAATTTAGAATTCAATCACTGCCACAGGACTTTTCCCGTTTCAGCTAGTTAACATGCCCAACATTGTCAACATACGACAGCATTTGTCCCTGTAAAAACTTTGTCAGACGAAAACTGTATGACGTTAACCAATTAGGAAGTGCAACAGAAACCAATGAATTGAATGAGGTAACTAGATACAATTTCTATGTTATTCTGACACGTCTTCCATTCAAAAACTTATATTTTCTGTCATTGTGCCAAAAAGACTAATCTTGGGAAAACCCAATCCATGTATACAACAAGGACTTAATTAATATGTAAAACCGAATACAAAAATGATCCTTGGACAGACTGTCTTCTTGCAATTGCGTATAAAAAATTCTTCCCCCAAGCATACCTCACTGTACCGTCACTGCACACGACCTAAAGTTGGGCCTACACCTATCCTTGACACGTTCATATATAATCAGAACACTCTCAACCACACACAACTACAATAAATTAAGACTATATTATTTTGTCAATTTCTTTTTTTTTTGGGGGGTTGACTTCCATTTATGAATCAATAACAGCAGTGTAATCTGTAGACGCGCAATTAACAAGGAGACAAAGTCGTAATTAGTGAAAAATCCTAGACCAACCTTGAATGCTCAAAAAATTGTTGCATGGATATGTTTTGGAGTGGTTCATTGATATAAATATGCTAGGAGGATGTTAGAGAGGGAAAAGGAGTAGAAACATTATCATCATCATGTACTTGGTTATGCTTCTTGATAAACCAGAATTTTACGTGCTTTTTCATTCTCTTATTAGCTAATTTCGACACTTCAAAGGCCTTCTCACCTAAATTCTTATTTGATTTTGCTTACTTTCTTCATTTATGATTAAAGTATGCGAATTTCTATGTTTTGAGGTAATCCCACCTTTTACGATGAAGAATACATCTTTCAAAGTGCTAAGGAAAAGAGCGGGAGGCCATAAAAGGTCGGAGAGCGAAGAAAGAGGTCAAGCCAAGTCAGCACGAGCTGTAGCACTGGCTGTGCTGAAGAAAAGAAGGAAAAGAAGACCTAGCACAGGCTGTGCTAAAGCGAGAAAAGGTCAGTACAGGCATTGCCAAAGTCAGCACAGGCCATGCTAGGAATTCGGAAATTAACCGAAGGCGCCGTGAGCTTGCACGGGTTAAGCACGGTTTCAGCACTGGTCGTGCCAATCGGCAGTTTTCATTTTTCTGCATATTTTATTCCAGAAACTGTTAATTTTCGAACGGACTTTTTATGCTGCGTTTTCTAGGCTAGTTTCCCTCTACTTGTAAGCACTCATTTCCATTGTTAAGAGATCAAAGCTTGGAGTTATTTTTAATTAATCGCAAGTTAATTCAAGTTTACGGTATTATCATTCTTCTCTCTACTTTTATCTTGCATTCTTTTCAGTCTTCATTCCTCAATCTGCTGTCAAATGCCATGAATATGTGTGGCTAAATTTCCAACTTAGGTTGGGGATTTTGCCACTAATATGCTAGTTTAATCGTAATTTATGCTTTAATGCTAATTTGCAATTGTTTGATGAATTTCCGACTTGTTGATACTTGTGAATTAGTGTGAGGTTCGAGAGAATCCTGCTTTTATTATTTTTGGGAATTGAGTAGACTTCGAGAGAAGAGGCTTAGTTCTACTTGAACTTGTTAGATGATTACAACTTAGATATGAGAATAATTTAGGTTGTTATTAAGGGAAGAGTCGATAATCATGTAATTCTTTGGTTGTGATTGTGTGAGAACAACAATTATTTCAATTGAGTTAGCTTAATGACCTTCGAGAGAAGGCTTAGGTGGTTTGAATTGCATCGATTCCCTAATTCATCTCAGTTGTGAATAGTGTAGAAGCATATAATTAAGATTGTTGGCATGTTAGTTTGGTAAATCCCTACCTAAGGTTTTCTTTATCTGATTTTATTTCGTTATTTAAGTGTTTATATTACCAACTAAGTGAACTGTTCCGTTGCTTAGTTCAAAAGGACATTGACCTTAGACTTGTAAGAGACATAGCTCCTCGAGACCGACAACCGTACTCTCTATAGTACAACACTTCTCTTTTGTTGCTATAATTTCATGCATGAAGATGGAAGTGTATCAAATATGTTTAAATCTTTGTGAAATTGTAGTTTTGTTGAAGTTTGGGTTTGACATTTGTTAGAGAATATACTTGGTATAATGCTCTCGGGGATCGATGATCGAAAATGTGTGTTTGCCCAAAACTTGGTATGAGAAGTATGTATCTTGCATGTGCATTTTAATGGGTTTTATTGAGCTAATATGATACTTAGAATGGTGGAAAGTTTATAAAACGAACCTTTCATAAACATCCCATAAGGATAAAATAGGTAGAAGATATGAAATGGAGTTTGGGAGTCATTGCCATCCACCACGGGTTCCCCACAGGCTGTGGGGCAGGCTGTGGGGAAAAGCAGCAATTTAATTGATTCAAAATACCGACTGCGGGTACTCCCAACAGATCGTGAGGTAGCCCGTGGTGGCCACCAGAAGTCCCCACTGACCATGGGAAGGCCCTTGATGACCTCTAGAGCCAACCATTGACCTCCACTGGTTGTGGGAAGGTCCGTGGAGACCTCCAAAGCAATTTTGGACCCCCACAACCTGAGGGCTTTCTCCCGTGATGCTTGTAAACCTTGTATGTTGTGTCGAGAATCGAGTCTAAGACTTGAAGTATAGATTTGGGCCTCATGAAACAATTTACTAAATACATATGTGAAGAAATGATAGAGATAACAATTATAACGTTAAATAAGAAGTTGATTCCTTGGGTTTGAGCACTTTACCGGTACGAAATCTAGGAAGCTGACATAAGATGATATTCCGGCCTACAGGTAGAGGCTTTCACTCCTAGATCATGAATCCTTCTGGGTAGTAAAATTGGGTATACGCATGAGTGGTTCTGAATCCCAGTACCGTGGTACGTTGGGTCGGCTCACAGGCATCAAAATACGAAATCTAGGAAGGTGACTTATTCCGGCCTGAGGGCATCGGCTTTCACTCCTAGATTACGAGTTCTCCCAGATGGGAAACTTGAGTATATGCGTGAGTGTTTCCGAATCGCTGTACCATCGTACATTAGGTCGGCTCATAGGCGTCGAAATACCAAGTCTGGAAAGGTAACACATTTCGACCCACGGGTAGCGGCTTTCACTCCTAGATCATGAGTCCTTCTAGGTAGTAAACTTGGGTATACGCATGAGTGGTTCCGAGTCCCAGTACCGTGGTACGTTGGGTCGACTCACAGGCGTCAAAATATGAAATCTAGGAAGGTGACTTATTCTGGCCTGAGGGCACCGGCTTTCATTCCTAAATTACGAGTCCTCCCGGATAGGAAACTTGAGTATACGCGTGAGTGTTTTCGAATCCTTGTATCGTCGTACATTGGGTCGGCTCACAGGCGTCGAAATACCAAGTCTAAGAAGGTGACACATTCCGACCCATGGGTAGCGGCTTTCACTCCTAGATTACGAGTCCTTCCGGGTAGTAAACTTGGGTATATGCGTGAGTGGTTCCGAATCCCTGTACCGTGGTACGTTGGGTCGGCTCACAGACATCGAAATACAAAATCTAGGAAAGTGACATATTCCGGCCTGAGGGAAGCGGCTTTCACTCCTAGATTACAAGTCTCCCGGATAGGAAACTTGTACACACGCGTGAGTGGTTCCAAATCCCAATACCGTGGTACGTTGGGTCAGCTCATAGGCGTCATTTGAGTACCAGGGTACTAGTTTTTGCCCAAAGAAATTAAAGATGATAAAAATTAAGCTAAGTTCCAGATTGGGAATTGATTGGTCACATTTATGAAGGAAATGTGGTTCACTTGGGTTCTAATGCATCATGGTTTTCCCATTCAATTAAGGGTGGAGTAAGGTAAGATTATCTTTATGATGCGACTTGATTACTACTAATATTATGGTCATTATGTATTGATTGCTATTATATCTATCTATATATATATATATATATATATATATATATATGTATGCATGTAAAGTTATTTTGGTTTTTGAGAGGTGAAGGACTCCCATTGAGTTGTGGTTGCTCATCCCCTACTTTTTCATATTTTTAGATCCAGAGCAACAGTAAGGTTCCTAGAAAGCTTTGTCATTTTGGAGGCCGTTTTGGTGCTCTCTTAGCTACAAGAAACTTTAATGCATTGATTTCTTATGTTTAATTGTGTGTGCTTTTGAGTATGATGTGTAAGATTTATTTGGTAATCAGGCATGTCCGTAGCTAGAGGTTTATTGGCATTTGTAGACCCTCCGATTCGGCCTCGGTGGCCCCCACCAAAACTCCATTATTATTGTACTCTATTTTATGGTGTAAGGTTGTATGAACTCAAAAGTTTAAACTGAAACTGTGTGGGCTCAAGACTCATCGCAACTTGTCTATCGAAAAAAAAAGGTTTCTAGCTCAACTTCCAATAGTTTAGCAAACAGGTTATGTTTGCCAAGTTGTTCCCTAGATCAACCTTAAAGATCCTCGAAGAGGGTCCCGGCGATGTGACGTCTCTACCCGAGGGTTGGGGCGTTACACGATCTCACTCCAAGACCTTCCCAAAAACCCAAGATTACCCAATCTCACTACTCTCTCCTTACAATAGCACACACAATTGGACACCCCAATTGACACTCACCAAAATCCCATAATTTGGATATTTGGATACTTGATTCTAGATTTTTACCATTAGTCACCCTTACAACGAGATATCTTACTAGACTTGATTAGAGACACCCCCAAGGGCTCTCACCCGGGTGATCCTCTCACCTCAACTTATGTATGCCCCCTTACATTTTTCCACACACACCCCTAGATGCTTGGATTAATTTACAAAGATGAACAAACAACCTTTAAATAGACAATAAGCTAACCCCTTCACTTGCATTGCAATAACAAGCATTTAACAGTCTTAAACCAAGCATTAAGGGCTTTAAACATGCATTAACACAAAAGAAACCGACCAAAAACAGCTAAATAAGCATCCGAGGATCTGCACCACATGGCAGGGGCATGCCTAGTGGCACGGTTTTGACCGTGCCACCTTTCGGCCCCAAATTTCCTGCAGCTCCTTCTTCGTGTTTTCTTGTCCCTGCCTAACGACGTCATGCTCGTGCCACATTTCCTGTGACCATGCCAATTCCTTTGCTTGCATAACCCAAGCCTAACACATGATTTTGGGCCATCTCCTAACATCATGCTTTCTGCAGAATTAACATGAAGTTCAATTGGATAAATGGAGTGATGTGTGAATCTGTAGTCAACTTAATTGAATACACTAGTTAAAGGATCATGCAAGTGCTTTATCAGAGGTTGTTCATGCATGGTCTATGTTAGTTTGAATTCTATTTTTCTTTTCTGGATTGAAAGAAAGCATAAAACCAAACAAGAATCACACTAATAGAACACAAATTAAACTTAATCAAGCAAGTATTCCACTTGATACATTGGTGTCTTCATCCATCTTAAACAACTATGTGCTCCTTTCCTGCCAATTTGCAATCGTTCTCTTTCTCATATAAAGGATTAGAGAAGCTCTTCATAACATGCCTCTAAGAGAGCAAAGGCTACAATCAACCACTCACTTCATATTTTTTTTGGGAGGGGGTTGTGGAGGAGGTAGGAAGGGAAAGGTAGTCCTGCTTTCATCTCCAGCATATAATGCAGGTAATAAAATGAGATAGATAACTAGATCGACTTCTCTAACTCATTGAATCTTCATTCTCAAGATATATCAAGGAATGAGGGATTGAAGGAACTACCAGAACTGAGAAGCTGCTTGTCAATTCCCATTTCTTGGGATGAACGTGAAATCGTGAAATGGACTTCTCTGGTGGAAAGCTTTAGCTAACTTTCTAGCTTAAATGGACTTGAAATCGTGATGCATTATAGATTAACAAAAAGATGTCGACACCAAACAGATGGTAAAAATTTGAACAAGATTAGCATTGACATCAGCAATAAATCAGATTATCACCTTCAATTATTAGCAGACGTTCAAAAATATGAACCTATCAATGGATAATGGCGAGGCAACTAAAGCTGGGCTATTAACAAGTCTTAGTCAAGTCGACAAAATAACCATACTAACATTCATCAAGCTGTCATATATATCGTACCTTTGCCATCAGTTTCCATGCTTTTGAAAGTTCTATAGACAGTTGATTTTTCAAAATATGTTCAACTAGTAGTCTAAAAATCAGAGATTTTTAATTGTAAACACATCAGAAATTACAGTAGGAAAATTTGTAATCGGCACAATGACAAGTGAAAAGAACACCGTCGCTGTAAAAGAAAGCTGGAATCAACTTCTTCCGTTCCCATTGTAAATTACCAGGAAGGCTCCCCATAACTGATGAGAAACATCCCAGAAATCCCAGTCAAATTTGACAGTTATATCACGATTATTGATCTGCTTTTCACTGTGTTTACTTTACATCTTTGATTATTTCTAATAAGCTCTTCCAGTGTCCTCCCTACACACCAGATAATCCCTTTCCATATCCAGAGAGAGAGAGAGAGAGAGAATGGCAGAAGGTGAACTGTTCAACCTTGCAGAGGACATTCTTAAGAAACTGGGATCAAGAGCAGTGGCTGAGATAGCATCAGCATGGGGATTCAAGTCAGAGCTGGAAAACCTTACAAATACAGTCAACACTCTCAAAGACGTACTCTTAGATGCTGAGGAGAGGCAGTTCAAGAGCCAAGCAGTCCACAGCTGGCTTGAGAGGCTTAAGGTTGTTGTGTATAGAGCAGATGACTTGTTCGATGAGTTCGCTACTAAGGCGTTGCAGAGAGAAGACATGGGTAAAAACAAATTTACCAAGGAGGTAAAAACTTTCTTCTCTCGTTCCAATCAGATCTAATTTGCCTTTTCCATTTCCAAGCAAATTAAAGCTATCAGACAAAACCTTGATGGCATAGTGAAGGACATGAATGAATTTGGTTTTCTGCTACGCCCACATGAGCAAAATGGGTCACTACTTAGGCAGAGACATGAATCTTACTCATATGTAGATGCAGAAAAGGTTATAGGTAGAGATGAGGATAAGAAGGCTATCCTAGACATGCTTCTAGCCCCGATAGTGATCATGTCTCCGTCGTTCCTATAGTGGGAATTGGGGGTCTAGGGAAGACCACTTTAGCTCAAATTGTTTATAATGATGATCAGGTCTAGAAACACTTTGATTTAAGGTTGGGTTTGTGTGTCTGAAACCTTTGACATAAAAGAAATGGTTACAAAGATCCTCATGTCAGCCACTAAAACTGAGCCTCCAAAACTAAGCATGGACCAGTTGCAGAACCAATTGCAAGCTGAAATCATTCGAAAGAAATACCTACTTGTTTTAGATGACGTGTGGAATGAAAATCGTGAGAAATGGCTCGAGTTAAGTGCTTTATTGAAGATGGGTGGAGAGGGAGTAAAATACTAGTAACCACACGATCAAGGGTGGTGGCTGAACTAATGGGTAGTATCCCTCCTTATGCCTTGGAAGGCTTGTCTAAAGATGAGTCTTGGAGTTTGTTTAAAATGATGGCATTTGAAAATGGACTGGAACACAAGAGTCCAGAGGTCTTAGAGGCGGCCAAAGAAATTGTGAAAAAGTGCGCAAATGTTCCATTAGCTATAAGAACTTTGGGGAGTCTTTTATTCGGAGAAGATGAGAGCAAGTGGTTGCATTTCAAGGACAGAAGTCTGGCAGAGATATCGGAGAATGGAAATGACATAATGAGCATTTTGAAACTCAGCTACCATCACCTATGGTCTCCATTGAAGAATTGCTTTGTTTATTGTGCGTTGTTTCCGAAGGGCTTTTGGCTGCCCAGACATCAGCTCATGAGAATTTGGATGGCTCAGGGCTTTATCATCCCAACGTATAAGCAGAGTATGGAAGATGCTGCAGAAGGATACTTTTCGACTTTATTACAGAGATGCTTCTTCCAGGATGTGGTAAGAGATGAATGCGGGGTGATTATAAGTTGCAAAATGCATGACTTAATGCATGATCTTGCGCAGGAAGTTGCTAAGAATGAGTGCAAATTGGCAAATTCTGAAGAAATGGACTTTCATAACAGAAACCAACACTTGTCCTTTGATCATCATTTGACTTCATTCAGCAAAATCCCGCAGAACGTGCAGAATTTGAAGCTTTTGCGTACATTTCTCTTACCATATCAAATACAAGATGGATCAATTCTTGATAATTCAATCTGCAATCAGTTACTGTCAAGCTTCAGATGCTTGCGAGTGTTGGATCTGCACAATCTCGGAATTAAAAGTTTGTCAAGTTCAATAGGTAACCTAATTCACTTGAGGTACCTTGACTTGAGTCACACACTCATTGAAGCACTTCCACATTCAATCACAAAACTAAAAAGTTTGCAGACGTTGGATGTAACTGCATGTTACTCGCTTAAGAGACTACCTAAAGATATTAGCAGAGTTACCAACCTTACGTACCTGATGAATGATGAATGTGATCACTTAATTCATATGCCTCTGGGACTAGGAACATTGACTTGTCTCCAAGCCCTAAATATCCTTGTGGTGAACAACAGAGACTCTTCAACTCTGAGGTCTACTGTTCAACTGAGGGATCTGGAAAATCTGAACAACTTGAGAGGAAGCTTGTGTATTAAAATTCTTGGAGTGGTGAAGGACCCTATGAATGAAGCAGAGAAGGCAAGCTTGAGTAGTAAGCATGGTCTGACGGGCTTGGTTATAGAAAGGGATAAAAACGCTGAGGACTGCAGTGAACATGATGAACTTGTGCTTGAAGGTCTCAGGCCACACAGTAATCTGAAGAAGCTGACGATTGTAGGATTCCAGGGCAAAAAGCTCCCAAGTTGGGCTGTGAACAATAACTTGTGTAGTTATCTCCCAAATCTTGTAGAGATACTACTTTGGTCGTGCAAATGCCAGCAAGTCCCAGCATTTAGCCAACTACGTTTCCTCAAATGCCTCATTATAGCCTACATGGAGGACGTGGAATACATGGAAGTGAACAGTATAAGGCTAACCCCTCAGCAGAAGAAACATTATTCTTTCCATGTCTACAAAAGCTTCTGCTACGGGATATGGAGAATCTAAAAGGATGGTGGAAAGAAGAAGGAGAAGTTGGTAGTGATGATCCAAAAGAATGGCAGGAACATCAATCAGGGAGGTCATTTTCAAATCTGTCCACCTTAGTGATATATCAGTGTCCTAATTTGAAGTCTATGCCACTTTGTCCCAATGTTAAGGAATTGTCAATAGTAGAAGTCAGCAAAACTCTTTCAGTGTTGAAGACTCTTGAAAGTGTTGCATTCACCAAATCATCACCCTTCTATGGGTGTAGCAGCAAATTGAAAGTTTTGGAGATCAGCAGCTTGGAAGACCTTATTTCTCTTCCAAAGGACTGTCTGCGTCATCTTTCTAGATTAATAGTCCAGGATCTAAACCTCCAGAGCACTGCCAGATTTGAGAATATCTTCGCAAGTTTATTATCTCTCCGCCATTTGAGTTTAACAAGTATTTCTAGTAGCTTGGAACATCTTACTGCACTTGAAGTTTTGTCCTTTTGGGAGTGTCAACAGCTTGATTTGTCAACAAATGAAGGGGAGGAAGAAGGCATGCCATGGAAAGCCTTTACGAACCTTCAATATTTGCAGTTAGTCACGATTCCTAAACTTGTGGCTCTTCCTGATGGGATTCGAGGTCTCAGTAAGCTCCGTTATCTGGAAATAAGAAACAATCAAGAACTGAAGGAAATACCAGAATGGATAAGCTGCTTATCGTCTCTTCGAGTGATGAAACTGAGAAATTGCTCCAAATTAAATTCTTTGCCAGAGAGCATTCGTGAGCTTCCGAGGATGCAAATCCTAGAAATAATTGAATGTCCGGGATTAACAAAAAGATGTAGACGCCCAACTGGTGAAGATTGGCCCAGCCACATCCCACTTGTTATTGTCGCAGAGAAGCCACTGGACATGGATAAATTTGATTCTAATTTAAGTGCCGCGATGCATCCTCTTCTTGAGTTTCTAGGACTACTGAATTTTTGAACAAAAAGCTTACGTATACATATTTTTAATTTGTTATTATGAGGGGTTAATTGTTAAAGAATTATTTCACTGCATTAGTCAGTCATATGATCCTTTAATTTATGATAAATAGCAATTAGTCCTTTTTTTTATTAAATGTCAACTATTGATATTTATAATTAATTATTTGTAAAGAGGTGTTTGGTGAAATTATTTGTTTCTATAAAAACTGTTTGACACGTTTCCTTTTATGCCCTTAGTTTTATTTAAATAACATCTCATTAGTTTTAAATAATAGTTACCGATCTTTTAAGGACAAAAACAACAACCGCACCACCACCAATGCCATCTGAGGCTTTTGGAAGATCCAAGTTTCTCTAGTCTTACCCTTGCAAGTTAGGAGACTGTATGGACACAATCAAGAAAAATAAGAATGAGTGAGATAAGATAAATTGAACGCTTGTTTATAATGAGATGAAACAGCTTAGATTGAAAATACTCAACTCTTCAAGGACAACAGAAAGGAGTAAAATAACAGGTATGAGAAGGAACCTAGCTTAAGAATTCTCTAGTTTAATCTTCTCCATATATCCCTGGTTTCCTTCTCTATCCTACCATCCCGCCAATACTTTCACATTCTCTTGTCCATCCTCTTCAAGTAGTGGACACGAATGACTACTTAAAAGTTCCGCTCAGAGTATATATCCCCCCCAACCCCCACCCAAAAAAAAAACCCAGGCCATGACAGAGGACTTGCAAATCGGAAAAACCAAACAAGAATCACACTGATAGAACACAAATTAAACTTAATCAAGTATTCCACTTGATACATTGGTGTCTTCATCCATCTTGAACGACTATGCGCTCCTTTCCTGCCATTTTGCAACCGTTCTCTTTCTCATACATAGGATTAGAGAAGCCCAAAACTAGATATTCACTGTAGTAGTGATCATATTCACAAAGTGAAAAATAAAAGGCTTTCAAAACGTTTTCAATTCAGAGTCTGCACCATCCTCGGGTCCAGTTCAGAGCAGCTCTTATACAACCCTTTTAATCCATCATGATGGTTTCCTTCACACCAAAATATTAAAAAACACAATTTGCTACCATTTACAGTTTAATACTTTATCAATTCCCCAGTTTTTTGATTTATATGCTTTATCTCGACATGATGAAACAAAATCGGGCAAAAGACCAAACTGCAGGCACGCTTATATTGCTCTAATCCAATTTAGTATTCAGCATTCGGGTAGAATTAAACTTAAGCCATTTTAAACTCTAACAGGGGGAGAAATATATTTTTTGGCTTTAATGAAGGGTATAATCCATTTCGAACCGTGAGCATTTAAGGTAAAAGTTGTCTTACAAGTGTGGAGATTCAAATTTGTGTTCTCCTTTATAGAGGGGAAAGCCGCTACCACCTTAACCAACATTTTATTGGTGACAGGGGAGAAATATAAAGTTGGGGAGAAATATAAAGTTGACATTAAATTCTTACCATCGAGTTCGAGTAACAAGTCTCAGCATCAAAGGGGTTTTGCAATGACGAGAAAAAAAAACTCAATCACTATTAAAGTAAACTTGTTTATGGAGCAGGTGACTTGTTTGATGAGTTTGCCACCATGGCATCGAGAAAGGAGGTCATGAGTGGGAGTCAGTTAGCCAAGGAAGATATTCGTGGATACAGAGGTCGGATTCTCCCAAGTTTGTTTGTGATGGACAAGTTGTGCATCTCTCTCCCAAATCTTGTAGAGATTCAACTTCTGGGTAGTTGGAGATGCGAGCAGGTTCCATCATTTAGCCAACTACCTTTCCTCACGCCTCAAGCTTGTACTCCTAGGAATGGTGGAATATATGGAGAGCGGTCTCTTTAAGGTACCCCCATTGCCAGAAGAAACATTTTTCTTCCCATCTCTTGAAGAACTCACCCTTGAACATATAGATGATCTCAAGGGGTGGTGGGAAGAAGTGGGAGAAGTTGATAGTGATTCTGAGAACTTAGCAGTACAATATCTTCGAGGAAAGTCTTTTTGAAGCTGTTGAAATTGCATATACGAGACTGTTGCAACTTGAGCCTTGAATCCATGCCACATTGTCCAATCGTTGAGGAGTTGACAGTATTACGGGTCAAAACACAGGTTCAGAATTACCCTATTATGAGACTCATTTGAGTGTTTGAGGTTGAAGACCCTGTGTGTTGCTTCTGCGTATTCAATGCCCAATGACTGTTTGCATCATCTTACTTCTTTAAGCATCCAGGATCCAAATCTGCTGAGTACCTCCTAGTATGAGGAAGTCTTCATAAGTTTATCATCTCTCCGCAGTTTGGAATTGGCTAGCTGCCATAGTTTAAGAGCATTTACTTTGAAACACCTCACTACACTCAGAGAAATTGGTAATTCAGGACTGTGAAGCACTTAATTTGTCACCAGTTGACACGGATAGAGATGGCATGCCATGGAAATCCTTAAACAACCTTCGCTTCTTGAAATTTGGCCAGATGAATAAACTTGTAACTCTTCCAAGTGGGCTTGAAAACCTCGTCAACCTTAACTCTTTGGAGTTGATATCAAACTATAATTTGAAGGAGCTACCTGAATGGATAAGCTGTTTCTCATCTCTTAAGCATATGAAACTAGATAATTGCCCCAAACTGACCTCTCTGCCTGAAGGGTTCCGTAAGCTTACCAGCTTAAGAGTACTTGAAATCATCAACTGCCCCAGAATAACCAACAGATGCCAAGGCCCAACTGGTGCAGATTGGCCTAAGATCCAGCACATTCAACTCCTCATCGTTGAAGAAAAATCGCAGGATTAAATTCAATTGCGTGAATCACAAATATTATATCAATGACGTTGTCAAGTTAAGAGTCAAAGCTGATAGCTTATCTGATTGGATGTAATCACCTGTAATGCAAACAAATTTGGAATTCTGATTCCAATGTCGTGTTTGATCGTGTAACAGTAAATTCTTTTGAAATCATTATTATCACGAGTCACCTAATGTAATGATGTTGCTCTGTATGTAGTCTCAAACAAATTCAATTACAATGACTTAAAAAATGAACTTGAGTATCATATCAATTGTTGAATTTCATGTGCAATTGGTGTACTAATCAAGTGCTCACAGCATCAGAGAGATGTTCACAAACTATAAAACAGAGCTCGAAAACAGATATTCAAAACCTCACAAACACAATGAACACATAAGACAAGAAGAGATTGAGGGAGAGAGGAATTAAACAAGCCGCTTTATTTTACTGATCTATGTTACTCAGGCCATACCCATGTTGAATGTCCGATATGGGTGTTGCTTTTGTCTAGAATAAAAGGTTAAGTGTCCATACTCATGTCTAAAGTGTCAAGTGAGTGTCTTGAAATAAAATGAGCTGATACCAACTGTGAACTACACCCAACACTAATGAACTATACCCAATACTACCACCCAGAAGATAATCATACCAGTAAATTTTAAAAAGACGAGTGATTACAAGGAGACATCAAAAAGGAGACAAAGCTGTAGCCAAAGCTAGGATTTCTAGGAACAGAGCACGGCTAACCATAGGAAGTGTACCTCAATCAAATCTCAAGTCCCAATTCACCCATGGTCCTCTTCCAGTTTGAGTGAAGAATCTCAACATTATGCCATGAATATACAGCTAGAAGTTCCACAAGAATTAAAAGCATCACACTACTATTTGCATCATACTGAAAAAACTAGTGCAATAGAAACCACTGAACAGTTCAGCACCATAATTAGGTACAATTACTACGTTATTCCAACAAGTCTTACATCCAAAATCTTACATTTTTTGTCACAGCCAAAGAGATCAAACTTGGCACATGAAATTCCAGTTCAATCAAATAAAAACAGCCTCCTAAGTATGAAAAATTCAATTCATATATACAAACAAGGACTGCAATAAGGAAAATCTAATGCAGGAAGTATCCAAACCTTGCTTAGGATGAAGCAGCCTTGATAGCCTTTTGCAATTCACTCTCCACTTCACTCAACTTCTTGGCCTCCCTGTGCCCATTCTCTTCAAAATTACCATTGCCGCTACCCTTTTTGCTCCTCCACTTATCAAACTCACCCAAACCCTCAACAGGCGGTGATGGCAATCCCCTCTTCCCTACAGCCTCTCTCTCATCACGGCGACCCCTCAAAGGAGCACCCTGTGACCTCACACTCTCGAGCATCTGCTTCATCTGCCTATTCTCTTTCTGCAACTCCTCCACTTCTCTTCTCATCCAACTACACATTCCCTTCAAAACCTCCAGCTCCCCAGCTCTGCCCTCTTCATCTTTCTTCTTATCCTCCACCTTCTTCGCTTCATCAACCCTCTCTAGGGAAATCTTATTCACGACCAACACTGGCAATGGCGTTTTTGATCCAGGGGAGCCACTTTCAGGGGGCAATTTCACACCCCACCTGAAATTAACCACTGCCCTTTTGTCAAGGGCATCGAAGTCCTAGCTGCAACTAAAATACCAGACAAAATCTCACGATAAGAGGAACCCCTCTTCAAATCTCTCCAAACCAGTGGCTTTTCCGGGCCAACCAACCCATGACCTAACCCGTCGCTAGTTTCAAAATCTGAGACGGACCCATTTGATAAATTGCCATTTGGGGAGTGCCCATTAACCTGGATCGGGCTTAAGATGGAGGAAGAGACGGACTTGAAGAGAGAGAAATTCCCAAATTGGGGCTTCACTTGGAGAGAGAATATGGGGTTTAGTGAGCTAGGGTTAGGGTTTGCCGACGAGAAGAGATTGAATTTGGCAGTGAATACGAGAGGCGAGTTGTGCGGAGAACCAAACACGCCGATTCCGGATTTGAGAGCGATGGAGAAAGGAAAAGTGCCGGAGGCGGTGGGGAGGGTGGGATGGTAGGAAAGAGAGAGAGTGGGGCCGGTAGTGAAATTGGACCGGAGAGAGAAGGCGAGGTCGGAGGAGTCGCCGGCGACGACGCCGGAGAGGAAAGGGAGGCCAAGGACTGTGACTGGGATTTTGGCTCGAAGAAGAGGGTTTTGGTGCTGAGTTTCCTCCCGGAATTTCAAAGACAGCTTCATCTCTACGATGCTCTCTACTCTCTCTCTCTCTATGTGAATAGGCTTTACATCTTTTATATCGATTGGCACCTTCAACCACAGCCTCAAGTTGTCTTGGATGGATCAGAAACGCTTAACATCAAGCTTTAAAGTTGATTAACTTCGAGTAATTCAGCCCAAAAATAAAAAAAGTTGATTAACATCAAGTTCATATGCAAATGACAATGCATCCATTTAAAAATTTTAAACAATCAAAGACTAAACTATATTATAATTTATATGCTCAAAATGATCACCTGTGTGAACTAATAATATATAAACAAACTCATATTTATGGATAAAAATCTCACTTATTAATTAAGTGTTTATCACATAATGTTGATTTATTACTCATAATGAACTCAATAAACGTGCGTTGGTTATGTATATCTTGATTATCAAGTTGACAGTTGTGATCGATTGCATTTTCTAATTTGAACTCAATAAACGTGCGTTCGTTATGTATATTGTTAATTGTCAAGTTGATATTTGTGATCGATTGTATTTTCTAATTTGACAATATGTAAGAATTTGTTTTTTATCAATATTAAATTTAATTATTATAAAAGGGTCTTTATAGTGATACAATTTATAATAAATAAGTTGGTGGAGAATATTAGTGTTTGAGTGGACTCATATAGTATACTCATTTTTTAACATTCCATAGAATCTTAGTAAAATGATTAAGAATAAAAGAAAAAAATATGGAAACGGAACAATATCAAGAAACTTTGATGTAGTATATAGGCATCAAAATAAGGTTTAGATATATGCAATTTCACATATGAATTCATTACTTCGATTCAAGTGTTGTGTCTTTTGGTAGGATAAACAAACAAAAAAAAAACAATGTTATGTATCAACTCATCTATTAAGAAATGTAGATGTAAAGCGTGTGATAAAATATCAAATATGAAAATCCAAGTATTAACAGTTAAAAAGTTCATATGACTTATATGACTGACTTGATAACTATATTTTATTTGAATTAAATATAATATTTTTATAATTTCAAAAAGTACACAGTAAAGAGTTTATGCACGATCAATAATAAATAAAAAGTAGAACCTTTGTTTGTATTTAGGTACAAACATGTAGCAGTTTTTGTCTCTTTATAACTTGGTTCCTATCATGTAAAAAAATTACAAGGTTGTGAAGAATATATACCCCTTCAAGGCACCGAAGAAGCATTTGGTTCAGTGGTTAGATGTTGTCTTGCCAACCTCCTCAGTTAGGTTTAATACTGAGATGGAACAAATTTTCCACTTATGCATGATTATTTGTGATAGGCTTATTGTCTTGGACTTGGCTTGTGTAGGTCCATTGGGTACCTCTGAAATAGGGTCCAATGAACTAGATCCATTTACCCATAAAAAATATACCTCTTCACCGCTATTAGCATACAAAAGCCTATGACATAACCTAAAGTTGTAGTTTCCTAATGCAGTTTAACATCAAATAACTACATCGTTGAAGGAAAATGCTTTACTTAATACTCCATTGAGCATTTCTCAAGTGGAAGGTAACCTAGCTATAATTTACAATACAATATATCGATGAGGTCTTAGTTTAGTGGTTAAGATTGAGATTTTGAGTATATTATATTTTAGGTCCGATTCTGCATCATCTATTGTATTATACTATTAATATTTCACTAATTTACTTGAGAGTATTCACGGGCCGTTTGGTTTAACTAGGCTAGAAACGGAATACAATCAGGAATAAAATCAGGGGATATGAGAATGATTTTTGATTCCTTCTTCCAATTATTTGGTTCAATCAAGGAATGAATTCAGTGTGTCATTGATTCTCATACTATTATTTGGTTTTCTCTAAATATCAAATTTTATTATTTAAAATTATTTTCTTTTTGAGATTTTTAGTAGTTCATTTTTTAAACTTATGCCCATATTTTATATCTCCAAGCATATTAACCAGAACATAATTAGTAATTAGCAATCCCAGCAGTGGCTACTGTAAATAGTCTAAGCATAATTAGGGACTTAACCACATAAAATTATTTCATATTCACTACAAATTGAATTCAGGGAAAAAAAGGCAAAATAAAGATGACGATGGAGGCGTTTATTAAATTAGAATATAAAGGAATTGAACATGGCAGCATCACCAGCTCACCATACTTGTTCAATAAAGAACGACGATAACAAAGAAAATAGCTATATTAATAGATATTCATAAATATTGATAATTCAAAAATTATAAAAAATAAAATAAAATAAATTCCTTAAGCTATAGGTTTAGATAAACCAAAAGATGAGGTAGGTATTAATACACATACCTTACGAGGTTGGCTAAACCTTTTAGAATTTAATTCCTTATTTTTTTAAAAAAAAGGCCAATCAACACATAAGGTATGAGTATGAATTACTTCATTCCCATGGATAAACTAAAAATTAATGAATCGAACACTCCCTTACTTTATATTTGAAATAATTACTTAAAACCTAGTGATATTAAACTCATAACAAGAGGTTAAAGATTTGATTCCATATAGAAATAATTAACGATTTGATTCCATTAAAAAATATTAGAAAAATTTGAAAAATTGAGCCGAAGGCCAACTCCAACACCTTTGTTAGACTAAAAGCCTCTTTAGCTTATTGTTTAACAAAATATAAAATAACATTAATACCCTTATTAGAACTTCGGTATACCATATTCAAAATTTTGTATAATTTTTATATATTATGTTTTAAATCGCATATCATATTTAAATTTTACATATTAACTTAACTTATTTATATGTCCTTAATAAATACCATATCTAGCTCTATATATTTAATTTCAACTTACTCATATATTCCTAATACATACCATATTTAAAATTTCATATACGATATATTTATAATTTCTCCGCGTAACAATGAAAAACCTTTGTCAATCTAACAAACCCTCATATACGAAGAGAGGCCCTAGCTAGCTTGAAGTTACCCTTACCTTTTCAATTAAACCTTTTGTACTTGAGCTCTCGAAGTTTAGCAAACGTAGGTGGGTGTACTAGGTAGACAATGGTACATGGGCATTAGATTATTCTTTTCCCTTTTTTTTTTTGAATTGAGATTCGAGATCCCTTTTGCCCAGAAAAATATTCGAGTTCCAGGAAGGCAAAAGAAGCACGTGGCGAATCCCAGGTGGGTGAATAGCAGGTGGTCCACCAAGTCCAAGTCCAACCCAACCCAACCCAAACAAACAGGTTACAGGTCAGGTCACCTTCCCTCTCTTTCTTCTTCATTTTAGCCTTCGCGTTCGCCGTCGCAGTCCCCACTCGCAACTTGTCCCTCTCCCTCAAAAAATAACAAATTCCCCGAATACCCCAGACTCACAATTCATAACCCCCGTAAACCCGCAACGACCCCAATTATTAAAACCCCACACTACACAAAAATCTCCTCTGAACCCATCCGCTGTCAGTCTCTCTCCTCTCTTTGCCTCAGGACCTCCGCCACCACTATACTCACACTCCTCTCTCTCGCTCTCTCGCTCTCTCGCTCGCTCGTTCTAATGGCGACGGTGAATCTATCCGCGCAAATGGCGATGATGAAGTCCGACGGAGCCAAGGTCGTCGTCTCCGATCGTCTCTCGTCGGCCAGGAATTTTAATGAGCTCTTCTTCAATGGCGCTCCCATTGGTACTGGTATCAGGACTGGTAAAACAGGCGTTTCCAAGGACGCATTCCTTGTTCGATCTGTGAAAGTCACTGAGCCTAGTCCTAGCCAGAGCTCTGATTTGTCCTCCCCTAACGGTTCTATCTCTCCTGTAACTATTTCTTCTCTCTCTCTTAATTTGACGTTTTTATTGCTTCCTGATTCATTGTGAACAGTTAATGGATAATAGTTGGATTGAATGTGGCTTTTTTGTTCATGTTCTATCAAAATATATACATGCTCTGAGTTTTGGACGAAGGCTTTGTGTCTTCTTTTGTTCTACGGCTTATTTAGGAATGTTATGGAGGATAGTCAGTTGTAAATTCGATGATCAGATACGATATAGTGCTTCAAATTAGGCCGAAAACCTTAAAATACATATATTTTTGTACCAAAACTTGTTTTTGACGTTACTTGATGATTGATAGGATGAGAGTCTATGCTTTATAGATGTGAGTCTCTCTTAAGTGGATACTAAAGTTGAAATCTTATATTGATCGTCTAAACTGTGTGTTCTTTAGGCTCCATTTGACTTGCAATCAAGTGATTATCTGCTGAATCAATCAACGCGTAATTCTGGTGCTCTGCGCAAAACTAAAATTGTGTGTACGATTGGTCCTTCTACGAGCTCCCGTGAAATGATATGGAAACTAGCAGAAGAAGGGATGGATGTGGCGCGTTTGAATATGTCGCATGGTGATCACGCATCACATCAAAAGACCATTGATCTCGTGAAAGAGTACAATTCGCAGTTTGATGACAAGGTTATTGCTATAATGCTGGATACAAAGGTACTTCTGTAGCTCTCTGGCTTTTGCCAGCTCCTTAAGCTGGATCGTTCCAATCTCTGCATTGTGTCTGTTGTTCTTTCTGTCGTGATTTCTCTTCTCACGAGCTGTGTGTGTGAGTACGCCCATTTGATTTACTGTTTTGTCTATTCATTTAAATTACCTGATTTTGAAAAATTGTTCTGTTGCCTCTGTTTATGGCCTCCTTTTGTAAAGCTACTATTCGGCTGATGAACACTCT
This sequence comes from Talinum fruticosum, assembly GCA_021018815.1. Classification (NCBI taxonomy): domain Eukaryota; kingdom Viridiplantae; phylum Streptophyta; class Magnoliopsida; order Caryophyllales; family Talinaceae; genus Talinum; species Talinum fruticosum. The sequence continues at coordinate 3,104,973 of JAITYX010000056.1, forward strand.
ATGGTAGTATTATATGATTTTCCTCGTAAATAACACACTCTTGCTGCATAAGAAGCTCTGACCCCCTTAATCATACAATAGATAACAGCTCTGAATTTGTTGTGTGCTTACTAAAGTTTAGAAAATGAAAAGAGTATGTAAAAGACGGTAGAAATGTCATGCTTTTCTTGTAGAATTTCATTTTTTTTCTTGTCACATCTTTTCTGCATTTGGGAAGTTGAAATTTCTGCTAAAGTGGTTCAAAGTGGATCTTGATTATGATCGTATGTCTTCTCTATATCGTTTGTGGCTTAGCTTGTGCTGCTTCACTTGCAGTGATCAGTTTTCACTATTGATAGGTTGAGATCTGCTACCCTGGGTTTTGAAGGCCAGTGTTAGTTGAACATAAAGGAAATCAATATCTCAATATAATGTCGAATTCCTTTTAAAAGTTTGCTTCTATTCTGTCTGAACCAAGTAGATTTCTGTTTCTTGCACTGAGGAAGCCAACTACAATGGGTCAAGTACACGTGTGTATAAGCATATTTCTTTATTCATAATGCAGATTTTATTTCCATTCTTGAACAGTATTTATTTTGAGCCCTTATTGGAAAAGCAATTGTGCTGCTTTGCAATCATTGGCGAGCAACATGAATCCTTCCTTTTTGTTTGTACTATATCATATATATCAGCTCTTGCAATGATGCGTGGTATAGGTCATACTGGGCAGGAAGTTTATGCTAATGCCCTTGTTTTCATGTAGGGCCCTGAGGTTAGAAGTGGAGATGTACCTAAACCTATCTTACTTAAGGAGGGACAAGAGTTCAATTTTACCATCCGAAGAGGAGTAAGCACACAGGATACCGTCAGTGTTAACTATGATGACTTTGTGAATGATGTGGAGGTTGGGGACATACTTCTGGTTGATGGTAAGCATATTGGCCACTTTGTGTTACTGAAATTATGCTAGAAAATGATGTCATGCTGCTTATCTCTGTTCAGATGTTATATGATCTCGGAATTATAAGTTCATTATGAGGTTCACTGCATTATGTATTTTTGTTTGGAATGTGTTTACAATTTCTGAGTTTGCCCAAGATACTATCTACTTGATATCTACATAGAAGAAGTTTCAGTGTCTCCAATGTAGCTTGGCAGCTTTGGTTGTGATGGTTCTCTAATGTAATGTAGGCCCATAAGAGAGGTTCTTGTAGCATAGGTTTGATTGAATGGCATTATTTTGGCACGTTATGGTTCTATATAGAGACTTAGAGCTCCTTGTAAGTTTGAGAATGTCTTTGATTTTGGAATGAGTCACTTTTGTGACATAACACGTGTATTCCTGGAAACCACTGCTTATTTCAGGTGGAATGATCTCACTGGTTGTGAAATCCAAGACAAATGATACTGTAAAATGTGAGGTTATTGATGGAGGGGAACTCAAATCTAGACGCCACTTGAATGTCCGTGGTAAAAGTGCAAATCTACCATCAATAACAGGTTTGGTTTTTCTTTTTGTCTAGTCTCTGCTGATTTTCTCCTCCACTGAAGTGACTTTGCGTAATGTTATTTAGATGACTCTGTGCTGGTCCTGTTATCTTTGTAGACAAAGACTGGGAAGATATCAAGTTTGGGGTTGAGAACCAAGTTGATTCCTATGCTGTATCTTTTGTGAAAGATGCTAAAGTGGTTAATGAGTTGAAAAATTATCTCAAAAGTAAGAGTGATAATTTGTTATAGCTTTATCTGAACTTTGTTATCACTAATCAGTTTTTGAACTAACTTATTTCGTTTTTAGGCTGTAATGCAGACATTGATGTCATTGTGAAAATTGAAAGTGCAGATTCCATACCAAATCTTCAATCTATAATTTCGGCATCAGATGGGGTTAGTGAACATTATTTTGACCTTCACTGCTCTAGTTACGTTTGGCTTCATTTTATAATATTCACTAAATGGAACCATCTTAGCTAAGATGCGGAGAAATTGTTTCAAGATAATTTTGAGTGGTATTTGGCATAGGAGTTTTACCATAGGTCTTAAATGGGGTATTAGCACTTCACAGATTGTGGTGTTCAATTAAAGATTACTGTTAGTATTTCCTTGTTTAATGCTTTTTAATTATTGGTTCTGCTTGCATCATGATCGTTTGGCGAGTAAAGTTATTTTATTAGTCACAACAATGTTGTAAACTGACCTTTGACCTAATGGTTGACTAGGACATGCTGGCAGGTGATGGCAAATAATTTGCATAATCAAATCAGATATATTTCGAAAATCAATAAACTGCATGAGGTCTTAGGTCTACTCCATGGAATCACAACGTTGCACTAGGGCAATGCGATTCCCCTTGTGTTTAGTGCAATAGACCCTGTTCAGGTTGAAGCCTTTTAACTTTTAAGGATCAGTTAGCTATAGGTTCCCTGGGCTTATCTTATCTAGTTTCTACAAAAGTTGTTGATCGTGGATGACAGAATTAGTGATATTCTTCTCTTGAGATTTGATAATGTCTTTTTATGCACTATGAGCTATAAAATAGCTATAAATTTTGGCTCATAATTTTTCTATGTTTTTAATGGTGTACAGGCAATGGTGGCTCGTGGCGATCTTGGAGCTGAGTTGCCTATTGAAGATGTGCCGATTTTACAGGTAGGCCTTTGTTATATCCTTTCTCATGATCAATTTTTGAAAAATGAACATTGCTAAATAAGAGCATATATGTTATTGATATTACACCATCAAACCACATCAAAACATATCTCCAAGATCCTCTTGTCCTTTAGATATATCTATCTAGCGGCTTGTATGCTTCCATTAACTACGTTTCACACTTCCGCTTGGTTGATACTTTGCATGCAAAATGTTCCTGCTCAAGAGTTGTTTTTATTTATTTATTCATGGTTTTGAAGTGATTAGATTGAACCAAGTTCTTTTCCTGTAGTCTAGCATAATTTTTAAAGCGTACAAATTCCCACCTCTAATCTCTGGCCTGCTGCGTCAACCACAATATTATTTGTACTTTTCAAAATATATTTTTTCTTGGCAGCTTTTTCTTTTTAATTTTTTCTATTTTTGTCTTTTCTTTTTAGGTGTGGGATGTAGAGCCTTAGTAAACTTCTATGTGCAATTAGAATGGGCCCTTCTTCAGTGAGGATCTTTTCCTATTAAGAGGAAAAATCCCTTTCTGCTCTGTTCTGGAATACTTAAACATTTAATATTTGCTGATGTAGAGATAGACATGGTTTGAATTATAGGAGGAAATCATTAGAAGGTGTCACAGCATGCAAAAACCAGTTATTGTGGCAACTAATATGCTTGAGAGCATGATTAATCATCCAACACCTACAAGGGCTGAGGTATCTGACATTGCAATCGCTGTTAGAGAAGGTTCTGATGCAATAATGCTGTCCGGAGAAACTGCTCATGGGAAGTAAGTCAGAATTGGTATATATGTTGTAGACTATTCTTTGACACGCATATAAATGGGTTTACTTACTCATATGTTCGTCTCCCAATTGTATCCTTTGCTCAATTTCTCTTTGTTGACTCAAGGTACCCATTGAAGGCCGTTAGGGTAATGCATACTGTGGCATTGAGGACTGAGTTAAGTTTAAAACCAATCAATAATAGTCCTCCAGTTCCAGCTAATGTATACAAGGTATGTGGCAATAGTCTTTCGTCTCTCCCTTCTAGAGAAGGGTAACCTTCTATGTTGGATTTCTATAGCTTCTGTATTGGCCATGCAGTCATTTTTCCTTCTCTAGTATGGTCCTACGCAAATATATTTCTGCATCTGCTTGGTGGAGAAAATATATTTCTTTGGGTGCTAAAAGCACCCACGGATGTGTACAAGCAGACTTTTGGAGTAGATGTTCCAAAGCAACAAGGTCGGAGTTGATACTGACAATTAGCTATTTTTGCAGAGCCATATGGGGGTCATGTTTGCTTTCCATGCAACTACAATGGCTAATACTCTTGGTACTCCACTGATTGTATTCACAAGGACAGGGTCAATGGCCATTCTTTTAAGCCACTATCGACCTTCTTCAGCAATCTTTGCATTCACTAATGGGTAAGTGCATATTAGCTTATGAAAGAACATTTACAAAATTTGATGCAGGATAGCAATTTCTAATGACAAACATAGAAGACCATTTGTTGATTAGAATTAGAAAACTTTCTACTCTAGTCTTTTCTCTTTGTTCTAATTTTTATGAAACTTGTGAAATCTTCATTTTGTCAATGCTCTAAAATTTCAGAATTCTTTGCTTGGGATGGAAAGAGATCTAGAAATATAGAGAAAGGACAAAGCCTAAAATGATGTTTATATACTGAAAATTTTATTTTACCAAAAGTTTTAAGAGGTGGAGAGAGTGTGAACAATGTTGAGCCTCACTACTCAAATCATCAACATCAACCAAAATCAAGCCTTTAAAACAAGAGTATATTTTTGGGGATTTTTGTGGAGAAAAGAATACAAATTTAAGGGGATATGTTAAAGCCACCAAGCTAAGACCTAAAAATTTCACACCAAGATAGCACCTTGGATAAAGAATTTCTTGGAATTTTGGACAGAGAAACTGCCAAGAATCTCTAATTTCAGTCAAGTTCATCAAAATTTGATTTTATTCCTCAGCAAGATGGACTATAAACAGCCAAATACATGGTTAAAGTGAGGCTTAAGTGGGAGGATAAGAGCCCTTAGATCTACAAGTAATAAACCAAGAGACTAGCTAATTACAAGCTAATTGTGAGCTGAGCTGAAATTTTGGATGGCTCTACACCGTCATCTCTGAAGCTTCTAGAAGTGGTCCAATAGCTCCAAAAGGAAAAACCACCACTTGTCGTGGCACCTTAGGAATATTCCTAGGAGCTTGCGATATGCTAATGACATCTTAATTAACCTTGATTTGTACCAAATATCAAATGTAGAGAATCTTAGGTTGGTACCATTAGATAACATGCATCAATCGGTCAACCTTTAGGGAAAGGAAAAACATATGTACATATGTATAATTCCTAGGCATTAAGCTCAAAACCCGACCCATTCTAGTGATGAATGGCCCAGTTGTCCTACATTAGGTGAGGGTGAATCTCATTTTTCTTGAACTCGAGAATGATGCCTCGTTATGTATCGGGGTATTTTTCAGTTCAGTTCAGTGTATGTCTGAGTCTGCAAATTATAAGCCTTTTGAGATCCACAAATCCTTTTGTCTTCCCCCAACCCTCCTTTTGGAGTGTAATATGTTGGAAAATAGTTTATTAGCGTGTTAAAACTTCATGCTGATGAACTATATGCTCTCCTTTATTCAGTTCCAATACCTAGTGGCCTAGATTTTCATTAGTTTCTTGGTTTCATTAAGATCTTATGCTGAAAGTTTAATTAGGTTTTCAGAAATGGCATTCATAGACAAAGGAGGGTTTTATGTTCATGCATGCTTATGTTCATATTAGTTTTAACCTGGAATTCAACCCTCTATAGTCTATTCTGGTTGTCCGGATGGCATGGCATAAGTTATTTGCAAGTTCCCTAGTTGATCTCAGTTTTTGGAAATCCTCCATTACTGCTATTATTTTAACCTTTTCAATTAGTTTTGTTTCGCTCCCCCTCCTCCTAGCCTAAACACTGATGAATATACTTTTGTAGGTTTTTTTTTTATGACTAATAGTTTTTGTTAAGGAAGCAAGTCTATAAATTTCTAACCCTTTGTTAATTGTTGAAAATTTGAAATCAGTAAGTTCATCTTATGTCAAAGTAATCTTAAAATATAAAAATTTAAAAACAAATAGTTGAAATACAAATCTGTCGACTCTCAATCCAAATTCCAGTTCTTAAGATTGATGATATGATATTATTTTAATTTAATTCACACTATCATACCAAGAACTAAAAGAATTGCTTCAAATTCATAACCTCCCCCCCAATACAAAAAGAAGGGGGAAGGGACAAAATTACAAATGAAAAATACACAATTCACTGGTCATCAAACTACCTTACAGGTCTGCTTGGGGTCTTAGATAGGTTAGGTCCAATGGTATCTGTGTTGTTGTCAGATTCAAAGAGGTCTTGATCTCAACCGATTTGTGCAATTAAACAGGTTAGAAATCTTTGATTTGAACATCACCTACAACTTAATAGTTAGTTAATCTGCTCCTAATCTATTTAGCCAGTTGAGTTAGGCTGAAAAGAGTTAGCTTTAGCAGCTTCTTTTTCTGACAAGAACTTGAGAACTTCTTTACTACTTAATCAATTTATGCATGTGAAAAACTTTGATTGTTTGGCTAGTGAAATATAGAAAACGATAAGAATGACAAAGTTGAAAGGCTGGCTGTATATTTTCAAACCTCACAACAAAATACATTCTCTATATCTACAATAAACTGGTCATGGGGTTTGTATACCATCCTATGAAATTAAATGGGTCAAAACAGGTCATTTTCATTTCAAAAATCCCTACCTTAACATAACCAATATCAGTAAACTGATTAAAAGTCTTAGCCTAAACACATTATATTTCTTGTCTGGTTCATTGTGTCAATTGGTGTGCCACATGTCAATGCCTTTCCCATCAAGCCCCCCTCCCCGCGGTCTAAAACCCTACTTGGAAGCCTCATGGACTGACCTTAATTTCCACAATTATTTCCAGAAAAAGGGTCCAGCAGAGGTTGGCTATTTATCATGGGGTGAGACCTATATATATGGAGTTTTCAGATGATGCAGAGGAGACATTCTCTAGGGCAATTAAGCTGCTAGTGGTAATGTTCTGTCACTAGTAGCAGATTCTTCATCGCTAATATTCACAGCTTATGTTAAAATTGGAAACTTGTTTCATGTGCTGCAGAGCAAGAAACTAGTAAATGAGGGGCAGTATGTTACTCTGGTCCAAAGTGGAGCACAACCAATTTGGCGCGAGGAGTCCACTCATCACATACAAGTCCGTAAGGTCCAAGGCTAACTTGCACTGTAAAAACTTCCGGCTTTACATATAATGGTGAAAAGTTCAAGCTAGTGGATTCTAATTAGTATAATATTTATTGTTTATTTGTAGTATTGTGTTTGTTGTTTTAGCTACTCTCGTTTTCAGACAGTGGAAGTTTCTTCAATGGGTAGGCTTTGCGACAACTTGTACATGCCGCTGTTTTCTGAGTTTGGGCTAATTGCCTTAGTTTCAATGTCAATTTTCTTCTTTACATATATATGCTGGGTTCATATCTCGAAAAATTGAGCTTTTATGATGGTATAAATTGGGCAGAGAAAGATTGAATCTTATTTTTGCAAGTAGAGGCAAGCAAATTTGTATTACTGGGTATTTGGGTGGGTAGGAAGAGACAGATTCCCACAATTTTATTTTTCAAAATCAGATATTTTTATGGCTGTTTTTAGAACCATTCATAAAGTCATGTCGCATTTATTTGGAGAAATAAATCCTGTTTGGTGTTCCTCCTCCTTTCTTCCACTTGACTTGTTATTTCTTTCCCTGTCTCCATTTTATTTTGCCCCAACCCCCGGCGGGGAAAGTGTTTCTCTTTGATGGGGGAAGTGTTTCTCTTTGATGATCGTTTTGCTTTTTAATAATTGGAGGATCCTAAGCGTTTGCTATTACTCTGTTATTTTCTTGAAGCACAAAAGTAGATTTCTTCATGCTTTGTTAAGACATGGGTGGAAATTAAACTTAGATTTTTTATTTTTTTGGCATATGGATGTAACAAAACCAATTGATAATGCTCAAATCAATACAAAAGTGATAATACCAATGTCATACAATTCACTTCCTACCATAAACCCACAGATAGTTATGGGGTAGGAGGGACAAAAAGAAATCAATCCCCTTTGATGAACTTCTCATTGCCTGAGTCTTTCAGGGAAATAGGCACAAGCTCCCAGCTCCCTTCAATCACCCACAGGCAAGAGAGTTGCAAGGTTCAACCTTTCTCTTCCTACCACCCAAATACCCGCCCTCCCCCTGCAGAAACGCCCAAATATCTTCCTGGTGAATTGGTCCTGATTCCTCTTATTTATATTCAAGCGATGCCATGCCATGCCATGTCATGCCTTGATGATCCAGATATTGTTGGAAACATTACACATTACATTCGGGTTTGTTGTCATCTTCCTCAGACTGTCCTTCTCGCTTGATGCATTTATACCACTTTGCACATGCTATGTAGACGACAAAGTCTATTGTTGTCAGAGCTGCTAGGAGGAAGAAAAACCTGTCTAGATGACCTTTGTTGAGATTCCCTGGTATCCATCCTGGCATATGGTCCTCTGTTGAGATCTTCATAACTATTGACACGAGTAAACTGCTCACGTAGTTTCCTAATGAGATTGATGTCATACAAAGAGCACTTCCGAAACTCTTTAACCCATCTGGGGCTTGGGCATTGAAGAACTCCAACTGTCCCACATACATGAAAACTTCAGAAGCCCCAATGAAAACATACTGAGGGATTTGCCAGAAGATGCTCAGTGAGCTTGGGCTTGATGCCCTGCAATGAGGACAGTCCTTTGGGGCGTACTTCAGCCTATAACACTCGACAATTCCAGCTGAGATCATGGCCATCACTGCTATGATCAGGCCAATACCCATTCTCTGGAGCTCAGTGAGCCCTCGAGAATCTTTCTTCTTCATTCTGCTGACAATGGGATCAAGAACCCGTCTGTAGATGAAAATAAAGGCGGCTACACTGAGAATGTCAAAGCTGGACATGCTTGCTGGTGGGATTCTGAAGTTTGAAATTGTAGTCTTCATGACAGCACCTTGCTCGACAAAGAGTGACGCCATCTGTGTAAACACCACCGAGTAGATGATAGTGCACAACCAAATGGGGAGTAGTCTCAATATGCACTTGACTTCTTCGACCTGTGATATGGGGCTAAGACGCCATGGGTTGTAAATGCCAAGCTCCCGGTTATGGAAGTCAGCAGAGCTAACATTTGCTGCTCTGTCTAAGAATCTGCAATATAAGGCAAACTCAGGTTAGCGTCATTATAATTTGGTGTAGATATTCTGATTTCTTAGGCTATCTGAAACCTACTTTTTAAAAGCTGTCCTCCCTTGCTTGTGTACTAATTATATTTATTCATATTCAGTGATTAAATGATGTGGATTTGTGTGATTTGTTCACTTACTTGAATCCGTCAGTATGTAGCATCTTTCTCCCTCCAGTTGATGAACATTCCTTTGCCTCTATTTCATATAGTTCCTCCCCTTCAGCTGGAACTTTCCATTTCCTGATGGCAGCAACAATGACTTGGCAAAACCTTGAGAGGGGGTTACCGCTAGGCTTGAAGTGCCTGTAGCTCGGTGTTCCAATAAGAAATAAGATGAGCGCTGCAAAGGCAGAGCCAGCAGACACCCAGAACCCAAGAGCCCACATCCCATCATCTTCAAAGTATCCCAATATAGTATTAGAGAATAGAGACCCAAGGTTCAGAGCTAGGTAGAAGTAGCTGAAAAATGCCACTTTTGAGTGTGCCTCTCTTGAATGTTCTGCATCAAACTGGTCAGCCCCGAATGTTGCAATGTTTGGTTGATACCCTCCGTTTCCTAAAGCCACCAGGTAGATAGAGAGGTAAAATAACCCAATCTCCATGCTCGTGTGTTGCCTGCATGGAGTTATCCTATCTCCACAACCTTTTGGTTTCATCAAGAAGAGGTATGATGATAGAGAGAGTGATGCCAAACCCTGTCATCAAGAGCATCCTGGTTAGGGTTTTGTAGATTATTGAAAAAGTACATTTAAGTTGTATAGTATTTTGGAAATGAGCTGAACTCTAAATTTATCATTTCTAGATTACTTACCACAACAAAGATTATTTGAAAGATGGCACATGTTTTGTATCTACCCCAGTAGGAATCGCTGAGGAAGGCACCGACAAGGGAGAAGATATAGACAGTTCCAGTCCATTTGCTGACAGTATTAGCAGCATCAGCATTGTTCTGCCCCAGCACCCTTGTCAAGAACAGCACCAGGTTCACACCCACTCCAAAAATGCCAAGGTAGCAAGGCCTTGATTCACTGATTCAAGTGAACAGGGATGAAAACACACTTAGAATTTTAAACCCTTTTAAAGATCGTGTTATATGATTAGTTAATTATGCAAGCTTAGCTCAGCAGTTTGATCATGTCTTTAAAATTCCCCAGAAGACTGGTTACCTAGTAGGCTCAATACATGAATTTTCCGGAACTACAACTTACGAAAATTTCTTAGCCATCTATATCTATTTCATATATATGTTCTGAATTCTAGTTATGCAGCTTCTCGAGGACTTCAGATTTGGCTGTCAAAAGAAGGGTTTCTGGTGGTAAGTTCTAGTCGACAACTGATCTGTTTCCTTTCAGCCACAAATTGTCATAGCTATTATTGTCGGAAAGTCAATAATAGAAGGATTAATTGCCACATTTCTGTGTTGTTAAGCTCAGATAGAATCCCAACTTGGCATTCATTATTTTCCAATTCATTTATTGAACTACTGCTGTTTTATGATGTGCACTCTTAATGAGTTTAACATCGAGTCCATAGCTGATCCTTTCGAATTGAAAGCCAGTCTCGCTTTCACCCTCAATTTGGTTCAGAATGGGTTTATAGGCCCGGCCCCATCCGTCTTCATCAGCTAGCATGGTCCCAATTATTGACTACTTATTTGGATTTTCGTTGATTACAAATAGTTCTAGTACTGTCATTTATCAGCTGATATTCCGTTCAGGACATTTTTGTGTACCCCACATACGCTTGATAACTCAGGCATTGCTTGAACTGGTTTGACAAAGTGGTTTACAGTAAACTTTAATTTGTTTTTTCCACCCAGAAAAGTTCTGCTGCTATTGACATTTACGAGCAAGACAACCTCTATGAATGGTGGCAGTGCACTGTATTTCTTCTAGAATTTAGATGTCCTTTTTTTTTTCCCTAATATTAGTTGTCATGTAACTGGACTAATCTTATGGATATGTTCTTCTCTTGCTCACTCACATTTTTGTGGATACGGCTTGCCCATGTTGGCTATCCTAATCCGACCTAACTAAAGGATCATAACCGTGCTAGGTAGAATCCTTTTTGGGTCTAAAACAAGGTGTATAGGTCAATACAAACAGGATTCAAAAGCGCTTCTTTTGAAATAATTAAGTCTAGAGGATTTTATCAATTAAAGTAATCGACACTCACTGATATCAAAATTCAACAAATCTAAAATTTTCTTGATAATTATCTCGAGCATTTTCTTGACCGGTTAACTTATAAGAGATTCTATTTCATTTTCAGATATAATTGTAAACCCGTTTCAATTCAAGATGAAACTATAAGCTTACCTAAACCACTTTTTTGCCTACTTTTTTTTGTTGAACAGGCAATGGAAATTTGGGAATGAATGTGAAGGATTTTCAGGTTGGTTTGTGTTTAATGATGGGAGAAATGAATATCTACATATAAGTTAGTTGGTTTGTTCCTTTCCACATCCAAGTTTGGTTAGATCTACATATTACACGAAAACATAACTTAGCAAACTATATGTCAATAATAGGTTGCATTTATCATGTGAATAATGAATCTTCTTCGGACTTGAACCCGATTCGGATATTTTTCCCTCACTTTTGTTGGAATTAATCACTTAAATTATTTTCTTGTATGGAAGATTTAATTTGTTAGGCCAAAATTAATATGGGACTTGTGCAATTAAAGAGACACAAATTCAAACGAAATCCCAACAGATTGGATCCAATCAAATTACTCCAATTCAGTTCTTCGTTGTCAATCAAAATCAATAATCTAATTCAAGTTTAGTCACGTAATTATGCTAGCCAAGCTTGCATGACTTATAAATCTCTAATAATTGGCCAAAAATGTCATAACCGAATTTAAACAAATATATTTAAATACATTCCACTAATATTTTGTCCAAAAATTAAAATATAATGATATTACAGCAAATCAGGAAGTATTTTTACAGAAAGTTTGATCACTATCAGAAACCTCATAATAATAGATGAGAGTGAAAACGTATTCTATTAGCCATCTTTACATCTTTAAAACGAGTGGTTATCTTAAGCTAAGGGCTTGTTTGTTAGTGAAGAAGTAAAAGACGGTATAATTTTTTATTTTTATTTTTAGATGAGTCATAAAGGATAGTGTAATATAATAGAGTAGGAGGAAGAAATTAATCATGAGACTGGCCTGTTCGAAATTATGTACAAAACAAACAGAAATAAAAATAGAAATGAATAGAATTGAACAGAACAAATAGAAACGAGAGAAAACGAACAAAAACAAAAATAAATGATGATATTTATATAAGTTCAAATAAATCCTAAATATACTCAAAACATCGATATTAGCCACTAATTTAAGAAGACTTCATCGGTAAAAGATGGTATAATTGATGTATTAGTATATTGATGTATTAGTATATGATGTATATATGTAAATTTCATACGTTACAAAAAAAAAAATTTGCCCAACACGTCATGAAAATGGCCCTCCCTTCTTTAATGTACCCATTTTTCGTGTGAGGCACGTCTTTCACTCTCAACTCATCTGCATGTCCCTCTCTCTCTCTCTCTCTCTCTCTCTCTCTCTCTCTCTCTCTCTCTCTAAGCTTGGGTTGGGTTGTCATCTACTTACTACTGACGGATAAGCTACGAGATTTAGGGGGTTCAGATTAAAAAACCCCACCAAATAGAAATACTTCCAAACCAACTATTCTTATCAAACGTTTCTCAAATAGTACTACCAACAAGAAATATGCCCTTTTCTTCCCTTTTCCCCTATTTATCACTCTCAAGCTGGCATGAACTCCCTCCCTAAACTCACATAAATAAGACCCATCTCTTATATATCTACTTTTCTCCTCTACTTTTCATATTGTCCGTTAATACTGCCATTTTACTCGTATCTTTTGTCGAGTCAGATATAAAAAAATATATGTATTTGAATTACTTTATTTGAGAACTGTTAAATTTATTGTGTCTAATAAGATATTGGATATGCAAGGACATATGATAAGCCGAACTATACTTCTTGACATATTTGAGTATATATGCTTTTGTTTGTGTCTTAACTGCTGATACCTACTCTAGATTTAGAATCTTTTATTAAATATATGTTTTTAACGAGGTTTTATAACATGTTTCATTTGATTAATCATTTTAAAACTTTATAATTTGTGGCTCTCAATCTCAACATTTTATTAGGAAACTCATCTTGTCTATAAAGGGATTTTGTTACTTTTTAAACTAAATTGATAGTACTAATATGAATTATTTAAATAATTTTGAATAAAACAATGTACTAAGAAAAAAATAAAAAAAACTTATAATTCAGGTAAAAATCAAGAGGATTTCATGTAAGGGTTTTTTTTAAAAAAAAAAAAAAGATTTTGGTCAATAGCTTTACAATAATATAGGGACTCCAATTATTATTACGATAATAAAAACATGACAAAATTGAAAGTGACCATTTATATTATTTTATGAACCTTTGAAATTTGTACGTCATCCCACTAACATTGGAGGATCAAATCAGAAGAATAATAATTAAAACATAAAAAGAATATAATGAAATTAATTTTGATAGTGAAAAGACAATTTATGCGTGGGCAGGCAATCATCCTTGGAAAGCTTAACTGGCGTCACACTTTCATTGACTTGTGTTGAAATACTTAGTCACTTCAAAAACTTAATAAAATTATGACATCAGCATGGACTTTTAATTTAAATTGAGACTAATTTATTTATGCTCACAGTAAAAATAATAAGTTACAAGGGAGGTCATTATATAATATCAATATTTTACATAAAATAAAAAAATAAAAAAGATACGAGAAATTTGTATATAGTCGAGATGAAAGCAAGCTTACCAAGAATGATAACACCGGCGAACCATCTCCCGGTGTCTTGGCGGCTGGATGGGTGACCTCTCCAATCCACTGTTCCATCCATGGTGTACACTTCATCCTGCTCTTTCGTCTTGTTCCTCTATTTTTTTTTCGACAAAGATAAAATAAAATAAAATAAAAATGATATATCAAAATTAAGATGATCTTGAATCACAGACGAGCTAATTTTTCTAGCTAACAAAATGCATTAGAACCCTAAATATCTTTATATACTATATTGGGTATATTTTTTTATGTTCACACTAAATTATCTCATGCATGGTATGGACAACTCTCTTTGCATGACCACCCAAATGACCTCCAAAAAGAAGATAAAACCAAATGTCATGAATGACCTCAAAATTCTATGCTAATCAGATTTTCACCAAGTGATTAAGGTATATAGGCTTAATTTTGAGAGTTTTTTTCCAAAAAAAAAAAAAACAATTTTCTCTCTTTTATCTTTTTTTTTTTTTAATGTGATGTGATCAAGATGCAGGGAAAAAGATGGAGGAGAAACTGACCTGCTTGATTGCCCCCATGACAGCCATTGATTGAAGAAGAGAAAACTTTGATGATGATGATTAAGTTGGGTGAGAGTTAGAAGGAGAAAGAGGCAGAAAGCTGAGTCTCACTTGCAGGAGGACGCAGAGGAGAGAGAATGTGGAGGGAGATACTTGAGGATGGAGAAGCAGGGGATGTCAATATATATAGAGAGATTGGTGGGCAGAGGTTAAGCTTTATGTGGGAAAAAGGAAAATAAAATAAAATAAAATGAATAAAAATAAAAATAAATGTTCAAAAATATACCCAGATGACCAAAATCACCCTATGTATTTTTACTTTTTCTATTTTTTCTTTTTCTTCGACAATTCATAAAGAGGCAGTGCAATAACGAGACAACACAACACAAAGACAAGTAGAAGGAGAATCGAACATGGGGCCCAATATACCCAATTACTCAGTTTCAACTCTCTTTTGGAACGAATTTTTGGCTCAGAATTAATTTAATCTATGTTGATCCAATAAATCACCCCCATAATAGCAAAAAAAAAAAAAAGCAATAAAATCAGAAGAAAATTGTCACATAACCCTCCTGAAAGAAGGAACAAAAACTAAGCAGAGAAAGCTGTAGTTTTCTGCCCCCAGTAAATTTGCAATGCTGAGGGGGAAAAAAGGCGAGATTTTGTGGTCCTCAAATATCCACATTGTCTTTCTTTCCTTGGGTGATTAAAAAAATTATTTATTTATTTCTAAAAAAATGTTTGTTTAAAGGAAAAAAGGGAATGAAAATTTAGTTCATGATGGGATTGATTTGAGACATATCCTTAGGCTTAGATGGGTGTTTATGAAAATTGCTGTAGAATTATTAGCCCACTAGAATAACAAATAGACACATGAAAATGACATGTTATTATATATATGATATATGAGTATGTCCCATTTTTCCATGAGCCACAAATTTGGCTTCATATAAATACAGAAATTCATTAAGAGTTGGAATTGGACTGGCACTTCTGCATTAGTCATCTCACAACAATAGCAGTAGATGACTCAACATGAAGATGCAACTAGTTTAGTATATCGATCCATCGATAATGTTTCTAGAATGATATGTCTTAATTAAGATACGGGTTTAAATCGCCTTCATATGTTTTTTACATGAAAATATACATCCACTAACTCTACTATTAGATTTTTTTCGGATGATATGATGAGCTTTTATTTAATTATTAGAAAATGCCAATTTGGATTAGAACTCGTCTTTGAATATGGTTTGTGATCCCTTTTTTGATGAAAAAGAATCGTTAATTAATAGTCATATGACATCCGCAATGATAATGGTACTTGATGACAAGAAAATTTGAAATATTGAAGTAACTAAATTCATGATGTAAAAAACTATCTTGATATGAGAAATATTTTATTGACATTAATATTTTTATTTAATGGAGACTTGTAAAATTCTCTATATGTGTGTGTATAAAAATGTGTAATATATGAATTAACACAGTTAAGCAGAGGATAACAGTTTAATCTTAATCATCATATAATATATATGATTGTCGATAGGGTGAGATCCAACCATCCTATTCATGACTGAATTATTATCTAAACCTACAAGAATTTTCACCATAGGTAACAAGCGAAAACTCACACCAAATGAGGCTCGATCTACGGGACATAGCGAAATTTACTACTCTACATGTAAAGTAACAAAACTATTAGTAAACTTCCTCATAAACTAAATAAATCATTAAAAAGAGAATCAGAATTAAGATTTATTACAAATCAAACTATTATAACAAATAATAACTCCTGACTAAAGTTGAGAAATAAGGTCGATTTTACAGCTCTTTCAAAATGAACCCGAAATGTTAATTGTAGATTCTTGTCACTCACATAATGAGCAAAAATATATTCCAAATAATATACTGTATATATTCTTTATGATATTATATGGCAACATCTAGAAGAATTATCAACTTTAACCACCCACATATATGTATGTTGTGCTCTTACCCAATATACTGAAACCATATGGATTAGATTCTGCCACAATTTTACAAACAAATAACCAATTTTTTTTTTATCATATAACCAATTTATTGTGGGAGATAATTTTTTAAAAAATTTAAAAAATGAGAAACATGTTCAATTCTGCTTGATTGGGCAAGCATCGATTTTTGCATCATTCTAGTACGATACGTTGGGCATCATTCTCATCCCACGCATGATTTTAGGAAAATCAGTATATATTCTATATTCTTGTTCAATTTTACATTGGTTTTGTTGTTTATAGTAATGATACATAAACATTACGTTATCGAAAATTCGTGGAAGAAGATAGCATATGTTATAAAAGTAGAGTTATTCTGACGTACATATTGTTAATATTCGTGGAACAAGATAGCATATGTTATAAAAGTAAAGTTATTCGACGTACGGATCGTTAATAGATCTAATCTCTTAACGTATCTTTTATACGTGCTGATTAGCAGAAAATTATTCCTTAACCCACATTTTGATGTAGATTGGTACCATCCATTGTTCGACTATTTTGGACCATTTAATGTGCATATTTAAACTAATTTAAGAAAGATTTTGCTTTTAATTTTTTTTTCCAATTATTAATAGCCAATAAGCTAGAATTAAGGTAGAATCAACTTTTTCTCTCAACTATAGCTCATTTTGAGCATGCATATTTATCATAAGGAATTATTGTAATTATCTCATATTTTATTGTTACTTGTACTATATTTCACAATCATAATTATGGAGAAAAAACCAGATAAATTCCAATAGAATTTATGTATTGTTTTGTTTGTCTTGGTTGGCTTAAATGATCTTTTGTCTTTGTTTATTTTTTCTTATTCTTCTTCTTTTTGGGGGAGACTTGGTAATAGCAATGGATTTAGGGTGTGTTTGAACCGACATACAAAACGCATATAAATAGAAATATAAATAAAACCGAACATAAACGAACATAAACGAAAATAAAATAGTAGAAACGAACATAAATAAACATAAACGAACATAAATGAACATAAACGATACATAAACGAATATAAACGAATAGAAATGAGTTGTTAAATAAGAAAAGAATATAAACGAACAAAACAGAATATAAACGAACATAAAATATCATATAGTTTGTTTTTCATGTAAAGTCAAATAGACCCTATCATTTATAAATTATGTCTCGTGACTATTTTCGTAATTAATATTAATTTAATTCAAATAGTTTGTCATTTATTTTCGTATATCAAGTCTTTAATTTGAGTCTTTTAAATAGAAAGAAATTACTGTTACGAGTTCTATTCCTAATAAAACGGCAATACTTACCAAATTTTCATAAAAACCAACACAATTATTTATTTATTTATTGTTTTTTGGGGGTTTCTTACATATAAATGAGCATGGACATTCAATTTTGTAGTTTGTTGACCATGTATTTTCATGCAATAATAACGAGAGAGAACGCTATTCCAAAGTATTTGTCCAAAAATTATTATTATACTAATTATTCAATGGTTCCTAACAATAATTCTCTATAAATTCCTAATCTCGTGGAATACTTTGATGTGTTCAGTTTCGTTTGTATCATCCAGATAATATCAACTTTTAGCCTCAATTATATTCAATAATTCAAAATAAGATTCCATTGTTGTTGCTTCCATACTGATCGCGTTTCGTAAAAACTCCCTCCGTTCTGAAATGATAATTAATCCTCTTAATAATAAGGTCAACTTTCAACGTGTCATTTTCTAAGAATTTTTTTTTTCAAAAAGTGTAAATGTATGGAAACTTAAGTAACTATTTTCACAAGGGTCTTACCTAAGTAGTCATACGACAAAATATTTGAGAAAGAAGTAGATTGACTAGACCCTCGTACAACAAGGTGAGAACATTATTTCTACATAATATATTTTTTTATCCTTATCTCAAAATTTAAATTCATTTTAATATTAATCATCCCAATGTTTAGATTTAATTCGATTTTTCATACTCAGAGTAAAAAGGCAAAAAAAAAAAACGTTTTACAAGTTTCAACATAATCATTTTAAATAAGGAGCAATTTTCAAACAAACTAAAATAGAAGAGAGATCTACAATATTATATAATTACATATGTTATAGATCTTTTTTCTATAATATATATATATATATATATATATATATATATATATATATATATATATATATATATATATATATATTAGTTTGTTTAAAGTTCCTCCTTGTTCAAAATGATTTTTTTATTTAATCATACACAAATTACGTGTAAGACATACTTTGTAGGGGTGACTTTTTGAAAATTTTAATACGACTAATATCTTATACTAGAGTGATAATTAATTTGGAGGTAACTAAATAATTCATGATAAAAGTCACCTCTAAATGAATTATTAATCTCCTCTATACATTTAAAATCACTATAAAAATTTCTGTCTCTAACTTTTACATAAAACAGTCGACACGGGACCTACTTTTAAGCATATATGTTATCATAAACATAGATAACTAAGAAAGTACAATCACTCCCAACACTCAATATACCAATAATATTGCAAAACACCCACAAGAAGGCACATGATTTATCATGGGGACTAAAAGAACTAAGAAGCTAAAAATGTGACAACATATCACTATAGGAACACTTCTACTACAAGATTTTTTATTGGAACCCACCTTCTCAAAAGTTGAATAAAACAAGGGAAAAAAACACCATATTTGTAGCCACAGAATCTCAGTTGCTACTTAACAAACTAGCAAGAGCATCAACATACACCTTCCACAATATATGTAAAAAGAGAGTTTGTACCAACACCCTTCAATACATTTTGAGAATCAACATGTAGCATATGTGATGTATCCCCTTGGAAGAGCTTATAAAAGTCGATACAAACTGTATTGAAAATTAGGTTTTTGGACGATATTAATCCGATTTTTGGCAATGCTGAACACCATTAATCCAACCATTAAAATTAGTCCTCAATAATAAAACCTTACACCTTATCATTTTAGCACGCCACTGAATTGAGGTTATTTAAGGGCAATTTTCACCCTAACTCAGCGGCATACTAAAAACAATGTATAAATTGAAAGTTTAGATTATTGGAGGCTAATTTTAAAGGTTGGATTAATGGTGTTTAATATCCCTAAATGTCGAATTCATATCAACTAGAAACCTTTAAACATTTTATCAGTTAATTTAGTTTATATTTATATAATCTTTATAAATGTAAGCATCATGAGAAATACATTCTTATTTTTATTGATGTCCTAAACAAATATGGGATTGGTTTGAATGTGTGATTCTTTGTATTCTTCCCTAGAATGTCCTCATGAAAGCATCTTTTAAAAAGGTTGTTTAATAGTAGAATGTTTGATTTTCGAAATGCAAATTAAGTTAATTAAGTCCCCTTAAGTAATGTATAAAACCCTATCTAAAGCTAATAATTCATAAAATTAATGATTTTATTAATTGTACTTGGAGTGGTGTTGTGTTTCTAACTTGGGATTGAGTGTAAGGATTCAAATGCAATCATAAATCAGAATTGGCCCTTTTGATTAATTGTGTCACTAGCCTTCTTAATTGGTGTCCCTCCCTCTCACTCTCTCTCTCTCTAATAATCCTAGATGATCATGTTTTGATACAACAATTTAACAACCTAATTAAATCAACCTAACTCTTATAATTATTTTTGGTGTACGCTTAGTTATCCTTATGATTTGATAATTAGCGGGCCGATGATCAATGGCGGAGTCAGAAATTTAAAAAAAAGGTATCTAATATCTTTTGAGCTAAATTAAAAAATGTCCAATTACTTATAATTTCAAATCTTTTGATAAAAACATAAGTTGTTTGTTAGTTTTTTTGGGCCAGGACACCCGTGGCCTCTTCAAGGCTCCGCCCTTGCCGATGATAATTGTGCACACTATAATATAAGAAATATCTATTTCTGATAATTATATAATTATAAATAAAGAAGTAAAAAGTATAAGCTCGTGCATGAGATATTTAATTTGTTTCTATGCTATATTACTCACTATTTGAAAAAATTGTCAAGTTGTGACTCTTGCAACTAACAAGTGGATGAACATCCCATGTTTTCTAAATCAATTTCAAGTAATAAATGATTTTAGCTTCTTCTTACAATGTATTATATAATATACGGATGTATACGTACTTATAATAAAAGGACAAATCTCAAATTCTACACACGGGTTTCATTTTATTGTATTAGATCATCTTAGATAATGTAAGCTAGCTAGATCCCAATAACACGGAGGAAAAAAGGAGACAAAATAAGTAAGATATAAGTATACCGAAAATCGATCCCTAACTTATATAACAGGATATCGATAAGTGTTACTGTCATGCAGGCTACACACTGCTGGCAAGAGATATTGTATGTGAAAAGGGAATAAACTTTAGTCTAATTACCACTAGCTAATACGATAATTAACCACGCAATATGTAAATCTCAAGTAAAATCCAAGGATAACTTAGAGGGAATAATCCACTTTTTGGCATACTAATAGTAGAAGCTATTCTTTCCGCCTTCAAGAAATCAATCAAGAAAAGCTAAGCAAAAGTACACAAAGAGAGAGAGAGAGAGAGACAACTTCAACAGCTACCACTTTGAGGCAAAAGCTGTTCCACATACCTTGCACCTACCATTTTATCCCCCAATTAAATCAAGATACATATAATATATAAATTATAATTAATTAGCAAATGAAGAAAAAAATAAAAAAAGTCACATCTAGTTTGATTCATATATATATATAGTGACATTACATAGCAGCCATTGTTATTAAAATGACTAATTAACAACTTCAATATTTTTAACACATAATTTTTATGTTATCTGTGAGTTGTTTGTGGTGATTTAGCGATAGTTTTATTTATTTGACAGATTTAATTTAGCTGTTTATTTGTTTCATCTGACTAGTTGCAATTTAACTGTTTAGTTGCATATTTTATTCGTCTAACTACTTATAATTTAACTGTTTTTTTTTATCATGCTTGTTCGCATCTATCTTGAGTTTTTCTTATTTAGGTCCTATTCGGCAAAATGAACTGTTTGAGTAGCAAATAGCTGTTGGTGTGGCTGATAATTGTTAGATTTTAGCCATTAGTGAATAGTTTGTTTAACTGAGTGGTTGAATAAATGTGTTGTGGTAAATTTAGTGGTTGACTTAGGTGATTATTGTAAATTGACGTAAAAGAATATAGATAATTTGCCAAATATAAATTAATGAAGGGATGTTTTTGTCAAAAAATATGAAACGATACTTTTAAATATGAAAAATTAATGTTCTTACTTTTTCGAAACACTAGTTGAAACAATAGTTAAAACATTACCTTATCGAATACTAATATTTGATTAATTAGTATTTTAACTTGGTTAAAACACTAAAAGTTAATCCAAATATTGTTGCTGAACAGAGCTTAATAATAGAAAAAAATATTTCAAACATTTATTTTAATTTGATTAATTAGTGGGTGTACTACAAGTAGTTAGCTAGCTAGCTGGAAAGCCCTTCTTGTTTCGGTATTTAGGCTCATCAAAGAGGGACAACTAAATCCCCCTTGTCTTTGTCAATCACTCCATACACAGTTTGATTAGCCAATTCCATTTTGCATGGATGCAATATTCTCTTGGGTACGTTGAGAATTGTATGCTTGCTATTTGTGTTGATGAGTTTCCTTTTTTTTTTTTTTTTTGGAATACTCCAAAACAAATGGGTCATTGCATTCACATACTCTTATGTCAATATTACAAGAATAAACAAAATATCAAAAAACATGATATATCATATGAAATGAAAACCTTTCGTTTATAGAACGAGTACTATACAACTATCAATTAAGAGCCGCGAATAATCCCCAAGAGCGAACCCTAATTTATGTCATGCTTAACTTCAACATCAACTCTCTTAATTATCCTTTGATTTGAAATAATTTAAAATGCAAATTTTCAAAATATACAGAAATCTTAATTATGTCGAAGAATTTTCATACGTATGATAAAACAAAATCTTCTGCCACATAATTAATGATTAGTTATTATTACATGGATTTTGAAATCGAGAGATGGGACATTAACCTAATTATAATGATATTATGATAGCTAACCTTTCACATTACCAAAGAGATTAATAGCATACTTGGACCCCATGCATGACTAATGAAATGCAAGGGCTCATATCAAGCAAAAGGGTTAATTTTGGACTTGCTTATATGCACTCTTCTCTATTGGAGAAAGCCAATTTACTTTTAACCCTACAATTTCTTATAAAATTAATTATTATAATTAAACCAACCCCCTTTTTCTTTTCTTTTTTTTTCCTTTTTTCTCCCCACATAACTAGCCGTATCAAATTGAAAAGTCTCCCTATATATGCTTCTCTCTCTCAATCTCTCCAAGAATTTCGACATCTATGCTAATTTGTTAGGTCACATGTCTAAATCACCACACTCGGATTCCACTAATTAATTAGGCTTTATTGGCATGCATGGGGGTTACCCTAATTACATGGCTACAATCTATTCTAGCTATGTTTTTTTTATTGTTAATTAAAAATTAAAAATGTTGTCAAAAGACCCACAAAAAAAAAAAGAAAAAAAGTTGGGGTTCATTTTTGCTCAATCTAGCTAGCTAGATTCTTACTCCTTTTATGGTCCCTGAATTTTTAGTTCCATATTTGTGAGAATTCATTGGGTCTTTAAATTTTATAGCAAAGGTGGGAATTTCCCTTTTAGAACACACCCGAAGCTCCATTCAATTACTATAATAATATTGACATAATTAAATAATTAAATGCTAATGAGATCATACTAATTACTTCACTATCGAAATTTTTTTAAGACACGGGTGTTGAGAGTTAAACGAGCTTGTTACGAGGGATTTTTTTTTAAGACGAGGGTGTTGAGGGATTTGTTTACAATTAAGCTAAAAATAAAATTTATTTAGGGTTTGTGTTTTTTTTTTAAAATCATCCTTTTAAATATATGTGTAGTATATGAAACCATATGTATCATATTGGATATAGATTTTTTTAAAAGTTCAAATTAAAGTAGTATGCATGATCAATTAATTAGAAATTGAATTATGGATGTTCCACTCTATGTAAAGTTGTTGCGTTGATGATAAATTAAGCATTTCTTGAAAAAAAATGATCCCTTTAATTAAAAAGTTTCCAAATGGAAGGCTTACTTTTCATTTTTAAAAGAGAGAAATGTAGATATTTTGGGCTTTTTTGGTGATAATATATTGGGCCTTTGTGTGTCCTTTTCTATTTTAAAATGTATGCAAGGAAATTCTTTTAAGTTGCACTAAAAACAAAGAAGAAAATAAATATTAAGTTACTGTACATTTATGTCTTAAATTTAACTAGAAAGTTTGGTTTTGATAGTGTCATATTAGAGTATGATATTTCTGGGGTCTAATGCATTGTGTCTTTTTTTTTTTGTGTAATTTTGAGTAGTTCTCGAGGATTTGCTTTATTTG
Organism: Talinum fruticosum; assembly: GCA_021018815.1. NCBI lineage: Eukaryota > Viridiplantae > Streptophyta > Magnoliopsida > Caryophyllales > Talinaceae > Talinum > Talinum fruticosum. Next base: position 3,128,850 of record JAITYX010000056.1, read on the forward strand.
AGTAGTAGTTTTGGGTCATCTCGGTAATCTTATGTGAAGTGAGATGAAAATTCAGTAGTCCATTCTCTAGTTAAAGATAGTTGTGTAGGGTTGAACAAATTTGGGTAGGAGTTTGTTCAGTTCAGGTTACTCCTCTTGTAATCAATCAATGAAAATTGGTAATGAAGTAATTTGATTGGACCTCAAAAAAAATAGCAGTAAGAATTTTATTAAATCTACTCTAATAAAAAAATAATGATGACGACTTTTTATATTTGAACATAAGGCTTTAGTTCACGTAAATAGATACCGCAAATCACTTGAACAAATTTGTGTTGATAAAGTGTCCTTTAATATTTCATAATAGTCTGTTCGTTATCAATGAGGTCCTTGGTATATTAGGTCTCGAGTTCGTGTTCACATCCCTTATTGTATTGTGTTACTCTTTGTGACTCATCTCGACAAATATATTATTTTTTAAAAATTTTATCTAAAATAGAGGCATTATAAAAAGTTACGAAAAAAAGGAGGAAAAATTTATACACATAAGATATGAACAAAATGAAAAAAGTTGGCCTCAATAGAATAATTTTTGAAATTATCTCACTCTTTAATAATCAAATTGAGAAAAAAAATAATGAAGAAGGATAAAGCATGTCTTGTAAATTCGTTTAGGAATACTATAAGACAATATTTAAGAAAACATAATATAAAAATTAGAAAGATCATAGAGGAATATTAAAATGTAAGTCAAGTGAAATATTATTGAAAAAGAATAACCATTTTCTTTAAATGAAGTTAAAATATGAAAAAATTATAGAATTGCGTCTCAAACCCCTAATCACAAGAAGTGCATAAGCATCGCTAATGTTTCAAACCACTACACTATTATAATTTATTAATCTTTTAGCATTTTATTAATATACACTCACATATCATTTGTAACCGACCAACCATCAATTCAGAGTTTAAGTAATACAATGCATTTTTCCAAACACTCTGTCTCTCTCTCTAAGTATCCTCTGCTTAATAAGGAATCCTAAAGAGTAGAGACTACATAACGCAAACATATACATAGGCTATATCACCCAACACTAGTCCATTGAAATTTGAACGCACTACAGGTGGCTTTAATTCAATAACACAATCTGGAACAAGGCATATCATAAGGCTCGCTCTTTCAATATTATCAATAAATCAGTAGTGAAGATAACAACACAACCCCAACCCCTACTTCCACGAAAATAACATACCCCTCATTGCTATTAAGACGAACACCAAAATATAATGACACAGATAACAACCAACAATCACTATGCTTCTCATAAGTAACATCCATCTCCGTGATCAACAAGTTGTCAAAAATTACAAAAAAATCTAAGCTAAAATATCTAACCTTAAAAAATACAAAAGTTACACATCCGTTATTATAACATACTAAAATAAGACTGTTAAAAACATATACATAGACTATTTTAAATACCGATGGAGCATCCAAAGGCAATCCTAGTAGGGCTCCAGGTGGAGGTGTTACTAGAGGAGATAAAAGGGAATGGCCTGGAGGATTTGCCGAAAATTTTGGTATGTGTACTTCAGTGGGTGCAGAACTTAAAGCAACTTGGAGAAGGCTAAGGCTGGTTAGAAGTTTAGGCTTAAAGAGGGTGTGGCTACAATTAGATTCAATTGTTACAGTTGGTATGATTAGGGGTAATAAAGAGTGGGGCACACAATTTACTCCAAGTTTGATACAATGCAAGTGCTTATTAGGGAGACCGATTGGGAAGTCAACATCACTCATTACTATAGTAGAAGACAATCGGGTTGTAGACAAATTGGCTAATTTGAGCCTTACTATGGATTTATGTTATCATTTTTTTCAATATTCTAGATTAGGGATATTAAAGACTTGCTCTTTGTAGATAGTGTAGGTGTCTCTTGTCCCACACTCATTAATAATTGATTTCGTTCTTTAGGGATTGACCCCTCTTCTGCACACAAAAAAAAAAAAAAAAAAAAACTAAAATAAGAATGCTAAAAACATTAAACCTACAGCTATGGAACTGTTCACAGATAAAAAAATTAAAAAAATATTAGGACCATTATTGATGCAGGGACAATATAAGGGTTATTATTGATGCAAGTGTCCCTACATACAATAGGTAAGAAGAAGTTTTGGACTTTCGGCTTAACTTTGCGTAACCGAGACCTGTCAATTTAAAATCGGTTTTGAGCAAAGCAGTTGTAATATTGATCTTCACCCCATCGAAGGTCGGCGATGATGATGGCTTCAACGACAAGATGAAGGTGGCACTTAGCAAGGACGATAATAGTTACCATTGGTAAATTTTTTAAAAGAGCAGTACCTATTCGTTTCATTTAAAGAGGGAAACTCTAATTATTAAGAATTATCAAAAACAAAATAATGTGTTAGAAAAGGAGTGAGAAAACTCTAAGTATCAAACTAAAAAATAACAAAATGTATGATACTTTCTAGTACCTATTCATTTCATATTTTGTTCGGTGATAATTTCTATTATCTATTCATTTCATTATTTTGTTTCATAATTCTCGATACATAGTATAAAAATAACAAAATAATGTGTTAAAAAGAGAGAATAAAAATTAGTGGAAGATCAACTTTTTTTTCATTTTTATTCTCTCTTTTTAAAATGTCTCCTATTTTTTTTATTTTATTATAAATCTATATTTATACCTCATAAGTCCACTCTCTCAACATCAAGAATTATCAAAACAGACACTAATATCAAGAATTATAAACCTAGATGCCAATTTCACCTACTTTAGAGTTGTTGCGAAAATCTAACCTAGTACGATAATATAAAATAGACTTGACATGAAATTATCAAAAAACCATGAGCTAAATATAATTTGACCCGACTATGATATGAATTCAACATGTATTTTTAATAACTAGCGTGAAAATATGTCATTTATTATTTTGTTTCCAAACAATCACTAAATGGACACAATTATTAAATAAATCCAGCTGAATCGAGCTGTCTGTTAGCTTCAGTATATACTATTTGAAACAAAAATATCAGCCATAAATTTACTTATTAATTTCTTAATTCCATGTAGTTAAAGAAGTTACATTTTTTTATCGTATCGGTTAAATAATCGGACTCTAAGAAGAACAATGTGAAAGGAAACTTAGCATATTTCTAAAGATCGGGTGTTGAATTTCTATACATTTGTCATAAGGGCCCGTGCATTTAGATCATGAAGTATAATTCGGTTAAGGTTGTCTTTTTATCGTATTAGGTGTAAACTACGATAAGACAATGGTCATAGAAACCGAATGTGATGGACCTCCATTAAAAGCAGTCACGCTATTCTAATAGTATGTGTCAAGGAGTTTAGTTGGTCTATCCTTAAAACTAAGAAATTAAACATTTTATGGTTGTTTATTGAGCTAGTTTTATAGTAATGTTTAATTTACCTTATCTTACCGGTCAATTAATTATAAAAAAAAGAAAGAAAGTTGCAATTTTTTAAATTAATGTTTGCATCACACCACAAGCCATTCAAAAACACATTATATTTTGGCGTTGCGCCAATGAAATTTCTATTTCATTTTTATCTTCAATTTTACATTTAACTTGTATGAATAAACTACTGTTAATAAATAAAAAGTACAACTCTCCTATTACATTTGTTTTTTTGGATTATTGGACGAGAATAATACAAATTTTGGGGATATTGGCCAAAATTAATATGAACTTTTTCTTGGCCGTAAATATAACGAACTTTAGGGGTATTTTGCAATATCGTAACACCGGCGGCAACTCATTTTTAAAATTTATTAATATAAAATAAACAAATTTTATTTATTTATTTATTTTAAAAAACCACCCTTGGCTGGCACTAAAAACTCATAAATTCAAAGTCAAACTTTGACTCCGCCGTACACTTGTCAATTTTACGTACCACGTCACGTTTCCGACGAATCGCCGCGTATAATAACTCGGTGGTGTTCGATATTGTAAAATACCCCCAAAATTTGTTCTGTTCACAGATCAAGAAAAAGTTCAGTATTAATTTTGTCCAATACCCCCAAAGTTTGTATCATTCCCATCCAATAATCTTTTTTTAATTCATAAGATTTAAATTCGAGATAATTGAGACTTTAATTAAGAAATAAGTATCAAATCACTTTAATCAATTCATAAAAATTTTTATTTTAATATTTATTTTTTGGAATGAATTACTTAAATTTTGTGTTAGTAAGTGGAAATGGACATTTGCTAATGGCCTAGCCTAAGAACTTTAGGACCACACATGTTGCCCACCAAATAAAAGTTATTGTTTTAATATCAAGATTATTGATTTAATTTCATTTTTTAGAAATGGGTTAAATCTCATCATGATGGTCCAATTGGAAATAATCACAATAATATAACTTTTCCCAAGAATTATTTTTAAAGCATGCTTATGATCATGAATCAGCAAATCCTGTAGGAGATCATGAGATCATGTCTAGCAGGAAAAATCAGAAATGATTAGCTATTAATGTTCCCAATAATTAAATAGTATTTGGACAGATTTTTTTTTCAATTGTAATTAGGTCATGATGTGAACAAGCATATATATATATATATATATATATATATATATAAATAAAATAAAATAAAATAAATTTGGTGAAGTTTTAGAAGATGTTTCCTGTTTGGATGACAAATAGAATGAGTGATTTCCAGCTTTGGATTTTCTACAGTAAGTAAAGGTCCTCCTAGTCATTTAACCATTATTCTCTCCCTCTTGTGTTGTGTGTTGGGGGTTGGTGAGGTTATATATCAATTCTGTACTTCTTATTTTTAACCTTTTCTTGTCCATAAGATATAGAAAAGTCAGTATAAAACGTATAACATATTCGTATACGACTATATATGTACGTTCGTCGATATGTACATTGATCTGTATATATAAATATATGCAACATAGGGATCATATTTTCAAACTTTACAAGTACGTAGAGTTCCGAATTTTAATCAATAATGGTAGACAGGACAAGTTGCGAAGGTTAGATAACAATTATGCACGTGGAAATGTACATGAAGCACTTAAAACTCGACAGTAATATTATTAATCAATTATTGTACGTACAGCGAAAGCGCATCGATCGATACGTGCATCTATTAAAACATTGACAAAGGATCAAAGTTAAAAGTGAAAGGGAGGTATTGCTAGGAAAAGATAATGAAAATGAAAACATGCACAGTTGTTATATACGTGTATAATCACATATCACAAAAACCTGTCGAAATTCTGTCTCTTATATACACCACTGTTGTTGTACATACGTGAAAGAGAGGTACTGCTATGGCCAAGTATTTTTAGGGCTTGTTTGGGATACAGCAAATTGCATAATGTATACTACTATTGTAATTAGCTGGAGGGCTCATTATATGAGTAAGAAAAAAATAAATAAACATTTATGCTATATATATGTATATATATGAAACTTCTGGAATTAAATAAAAGAATATCGATCCTCTCAGCTACCTACCAAAAAAGGAAAATGGAAATACCTACACGGATAAAAAATTTCTCTGGTTGGAGTGGAGATAAGCAAACACAGCCTCCCATTCATTTTTGCCTTTTACTTCGTATATGTGCTCTTAATTTTTTTTTTCCTTTTAATCATTGGGTTTAAATAATGTTTTCTGTTTGGGTTAGACTAACTAATTGTATTCAATATAACCGACTAAATTCTTTCTATGTTTGAAGAATTTGTTGGTCGTGTGTTGTTTCTTATTCTATCTTTCTATACATTTATTCGAATATAACGACATATTGATCGACCATGTCGTTGTTTACCAAAAGAAAAAAATGTTTGTTTATATTGTTAATCTTTTTCCACCTTTGAAAATATATATACAAGTGATAACTCCTGAAACATATCAATTATAGTTAGTCACTTATAAAATAAAAAGTTATCCTAAAATAAATTATCAGTAACTCTCACGTCATCGAAGAAATAATCTTTTAGATAGCACGTCTCACTATAATACTTTCATAATATTGTCTTACTCGAAAATTTAGCTTGTAGATTAAAAACAAGGAGGGGGATCCTGTCTTAGGAAAATGTTTTCTTATTGGGCTCAAAGATTATGGGCTTATTAACCATTGGTGTAAAAAAATTTATGGGCTTTTTTATTAATTAAATGGGCCAATAGTAGAGTTACATTTCATGTCCTACATCTACCACCATGTTGAAATCATTTGTGGGCTAGGCTGCTTAAATAGATAAATACATTAATGGGCCCACTCAAACTACCATCCATTAAACCCTGATCATTATGATTGATGACTAAGATTTTTTTTGGGGGTATATGTTGCCCATTTTTGTATAAGATGGAATTAAAAATTACGAAAGTTTATGTGACAGTATGAGATTAAATAAATTGTCAATTTTTTAAATTTAATTAATTAATTTTTTAAAGTTATGATAGTCTTATTATTTTAAAAAAATCATTCTAAATTTTAAACTTAACTTTCCCATAAAAAGTAACTTGAGCAAAAATAGACATAAGTTGGTTGAATTGAAGGTTTCAGTTAAAAATTTTACTGGCTACATTCCATTTGCCTCATTTGCTCACATATAGTTTGCATCAGTGTAGAAAACATTAATCTTAGTAAATATTAATTTTTTTAATGTGTATATGAGCGCGTAAGAGTCAATTTAAGTGAAATTTTAACTTCAGTTCTTAACCTTAAATTTTAAAGACTTTTTATCAACTTTGATAACAGAAACCGCTGGTAAAGATCCACGTTTTAATTAATTCTTAACATATAAAGTAGAGTTTAAAGTTTTTGATATCATTTGATAAAGATATATAATTTATAATATTTAATAAAGATAGAAATTAAACATAGACATTTATTAATTATTAAAAAATCAATTATTTATGACTTTTAGAGATCCTGATATGATGTTTTCACCCCTAAGAAAACAAAAAGATCGGCCTTCTGTTAAAAAGAAAGAACAAAAGGAAATTGGGGGTTACTTGCCATTAAAACTTATCATGATGAAATTATTAAACTTTAGATGCTTTTTGTTCTTGTTAATGAGTTAGAAAAGTAACTAAACTATCTTTAATATGATAATTTTTAAGACATTTTTCATAATATGATAATGTTTATGTTATAGATTCAAGTCCCACGATATATAATTTATTTTTATTTAAAGAAATTTTTAAAAAGACGTTAAACTTCTTAATAAACTCGGTTATTTAACATTATACTTTTATCGGGTCTAATTTGATACGTTGCTTTCCTTTGACTATTAGAAAAACATCCAAATATATAATTTAAAATGGAAATTTTTTTATCCACTAAACCAATTCCTTGTTTGAAAATGGACAAAATCTTGGGAAATGCAAGGGAAAAAACACAAGGTCCAACACCTACTCTCCTAACCTATACGCTGCTGCTGCTCTGTGCATGGTGTATAGTTTTCACTGCTGGAACCACCAGCAAACCCAGAAAAACAACTTACAAAAGGTTAGGTTGGGTGTGTGAATCAATAATCTGACCTCTTCAATTTCAAACACTCTCACCCTTTCCTTCAATTTTCATACCCCCACCCCTGAAAGTCTTATTTTCCCAAAGAGATTCCCAGCAATTAAATGCATATTTCACTCTCTCTCCTTCTCTCACTGCCCTTCTCAGTCCCCCGGCACGTGCTCCTTCATGCTCTTATCATGTGACGATCCTCTCTCTTCCCTCTCTCTATCTCTCTCTTCTCTTCCCCCACTTCACCACCTCACCTGCTTCTTCGTCACATTTATTTGCCCATCTTTTTCTTTCCCTATCCCTCTGTGCTGTGGACTACTACTCACTGTTCTTCTGTTTCACTTGAAAACTTGAATCTCCCAGAGGGTCCAATGTCAATCTAATTGTTCAAGATTTTGCTCTCCCCAGATGATAATGTAAAAGATATGGGGTGTATACAGTCCAAAACGACACACCTTCCTTCTGCAAACGACGCCCCTCCCTCCCTGACACCGACAAGCAAGTCTCAGGTCTTCCAGTCTCTCTCCTCAATATAGTTTCCCACTTCTGTTTCAACTTGTTTGTTTCTGGGTGTGGTTTTGTTTTTCTGCTGTTAGCTTGATTTTTATTGGGGTTGTTGATTTTGGTACCAATTGCTTCTGGGCAGTGCTTCTAATCTTTCATTTTGCCATTTCTCTTTCTGGGTTTTGCTTTATTTTGTTTGGCCTGCTTGATTTTTGGTGGGGTTGCTACTTTTTCTCTATTTCTTTCTCATCTCTGATTACTCTGTTGTATTGAGCTGTTTCTATTTCTGGGTGCTGCTTTTATTTTGATGGGTTTTGTTGATCTTCCTGCCTGAATGGGTGTGCAGCAAATGGAGAAGGGGAAAATGGGGATGCCCAGAAAATGCCTGCATTTAGGGAGTACAGCTTGAGCGAGCTCAGGAAAGCCACAAATGGATTCAGCACAGATAGTATAGTGTCAGAGAGTGGGGATAAAGCCCCTAATGTTGTGTATAGAGGCAGGCTTGATTCTAATCGCTTCATCGCTGTTAAACGCTTCTCTAAGCAGTCTTGGCCTGATGCTCAACAGTTTGTGGTTTGATTCTTATCTTTTAGCTCCATTTTCAAGCTCAAATTTGATTTTTAATCTTAATTAGTTTGTTTGGTTGACTGTCTAAATAGGGAATAGTTGTGCTGTAGTCTATTTGTGCTTTATTGTTAGAAAGGTTGTGCTGCAGTCTATTTGTGCTTTATTGTTAGGAAGGTTGTGCTGCGCTCTATTTGTGCTTTATTGTTAGAAAGGAAACAAGACTTAATGGAGGTTAAATGCCAAATTTAAATGGGAATTGTATGCTCTTTTTGCATTTCAGTCAACTTTGGGCTGTACTCTTGTGTGACTTTTTCAAAATTTTCACAATAATTGTGCCTTTTCTGTGTTCCTTTACCAACATTGAAAAGGTTTTGATTCGAATTCCATATTGTGAAGTCAAAAAGCCGTTAATTTGCCTTGAAATCCGTATCCATTATAGTTGCTGGCTTTCTTTCATTTTCTCCCTCTAAAGTTGCTAGAATCTCAAGTAGATAATACTAAAAATTAGTTTAGCTTGTTTGAACTTATTTTACTTTGTGAACAATGTGTTCATTTGGCTGTGGAATAATGCCGCTACTCTAATTGTTTTACCTTGAGCTAATGAAATGTAAAACTGTAGGCTGAGGCAGCTGGTGTTGGCAAGGTAAGACACAAGAGATTGGCTAATCTCATTGGATGTTCTGCCGAGGGGGATGAGAGATTGTTGGTAGCCGAGTTCATGCCTCATGACACGCTTTCCAAGCATCTTTTCCATTGTATGCTTCATTCCTCATTCTCTGTACTTCCTGTATGCCCATTGTGTATTTTTGTTGGGTTATTTACCTAGGTGAATAATTGAGAACTCTAAATGGCCCCTTGCAAGTGGTCTATGTTCAAAGCTATCCTTTTTTCTGGGAGATGATCCTTAAATGTGTAGATCTGTGTTTTGATGTGTGTGATGTTTTTGACTACTTTCTCCATGGTAGCTTTTGTTTGAACTTTGTCTTTTTGGTTGTGTCTTATAGATGATAAGCAACCTCTGCCGTGGGAAATGCGCATGAGAGTGGCGTATTATATTGCACAGGCACTTGATCATTGTGATGCGGAGAACCGAAAAATTTATCATGACCTGAATGCATATAGAGTACTTTTTGATGAGGTGTGTGGCTCTCATTTTGCTGCAATTTCATTATACATCACCCTTTTGTTTGTTTACATTGTTTCTCACTTTGTCCAGGATGCTGACATTTCTGAGTTTTCTTGTTTCCTGGCGATTGAACTTCTAATTAGAAATCTTCATTTCAGTTTGTGATCAATGTATGATCTTCAATAGGGCCATTGAGGGCTTTGTCAATGCAAACATAATATCAGTAGAATGAACTTAAGAGATAATGCTTCACTTTGTCTTATACCATGACACATTCATTTTCCCATTCATCTGTTATTTAGCTACCTCATGCTCCAGAAGTTTTGATTTTCAATGAAATTCAAGGGGTTCTACCATCTGAAATCACTAGTCATTTGCTTGGTATTCCTGAATCTGTGTTGTCGGATAGTGTCCATGTTCAATTAATGTTTGCCTATATTAATTGCTTCTAGAGACCTTTTTTGTGCTCATTTATAATCTGTACGACAGTTTATACTAGTCTGCATTCTTGATCAAAAGAGTTATGACAAAGTTGACTCTTTTTAGGAAGGTGATCCCCGTTTATCCACTTTTGGACTGATGAAGAACAGCAGAGATGGTAAAAGCTACAGTACGAACTTGGCCTATACACCACCTGAGTTCATGCGGACAGGTAAATTTACATCTGACCCGTGTGAAATCACCCAATTGATCCACAATATGCATTGTTGTACACAATCTGTTTCTAGCCATTGAAAATGCTATTAGTAGACTGTCAGATCGGCTAACTGAAAAGGAGTTTTTGATTAAAAAACCAAACAGTTCTGTCATCCTTCAGTCAATGTCACAAGCTAATGGCTCAGCGGTCATGTCACTGTTGAATACTATGCTTAAATAATTTGTTACATGTTCATTCGTCTGTAATTAGAGATGCATTCTCCACTATGGCATTTTTTCCTACCTTTTGGAGCAATACTGTAGAGAGGTTGAACAAGCTGAAAATGATCTTTGTGAATCATTTTAATAATTTCTGGACATTGACAATGGTGCTTGGTAGGTACTGAATCTAGCTGAACTGGAGATAGCTAATTAGCTTCTTGCATTATCAGAGAGGTTTAAAATGCTTACTTACTGAATCTTGTTATTTGCACAACAGGGAGAAGGAAACACGCATTGTAAGGGGAGCAATATAGGGGGGTGGTCTTGTTAATGCTTGACATAGATTTCTGACTTTTTAGTTTTTTTTTTTAATTGCAAATTCTTAAAATTGGGTCTCCAATTGTTTACTTAAAAGTATATTTCTAGAATCTTGTTTTTCTTTCTTTCCTTTTATTAAAAAAATTGATTATTATCAAATTCGAGGGTCTCCTCTAAACTGTATGTTGTAAAACTCTGCAGGCAGGGTCATCCCTGAGAGTGTGATCTACAGTTATGGAACCATTCTACTTGACCTCTTAAGTGGGAAGCATATCCCTCCTAGCCATGTATGTAATCTAGAAGCCTTTCCCTTGTCCTCTTTTTTATGGTCTCCTTGTTTCATGTACTTTAAATATTTCCTGCATATTCGAAAACATTGTCTGAGATTTACATGTTATGTAGTAACTAGTTTTAGAGTTTTAGGTATATATACGACTATCCAGAGCATAGGTAGGCATAAATCATGAATCAAGCTCTCTGCTTGTAAGGGCAATGTCTACATTGGTGGTGATACATATATTTTTTTCTTTACTTTTGGTGGTTGTTGTGGATGGGCACACGCCTGCTGTCTCCAATTTTCAGTAAAAATTCTATTTCCCCATGTGGTGGCCTTGAATATAGCAAATCATGCCAAGCTTAATTTTGAGATGAAACTTAAACAGCAATTGGATTAGTTCCAATATTGCATCATATTAATGATATGATCTAGTTTGGTTTTCATATTCTGTTTCTACTTCCTGCTGTAAAGCCAATTCTATGATATCATTCTATTGCACAATTGAATAGTTAGAGTAGGCCAGGCATGAACAGGCTCCTGCCTATTTCTATCTGTTAGTATGTTGGACTTGGTTCACACATTCGAAGTTTCCCTTTTTTTTTTTTTTTCCTTTTTATCTATTTGCAAAATTTGGGACAGGGCCTTGAGATTGTGCTTAATCTCAACAAGTGCTAGTTGGTTATTTATGGATGTTCGTTCTACCTGTTCAAAATTTTTCTGTAATATACTCAGCAAATGGTATTATGCATGTTTTACAGGCACTGGACATAATAAGGGGAAAGAATGCACTGGTGTTAATGGATTCCTCATTGGAAGGACAGTATGCAAATGAGGATGCTACTAAAATGATAGAACTCGCATCACAGTGTCTTCAGTATGAGGCTAAGGATCGACCTAATATAAAGTTCATTCTTTCAGAAGTTGAACCACTTCAAAAACAGCAAGAGGTGTGTTTGAGGTTCATTTTATTTCGTTGTCGGTTTTCTTTTTCTTTCTTTTTTTTTTTTGGGGCGAGGGGCGGGGGTGGGGGGTGGGGGTGGGTGGGGTTAGAGGACAGTTATTGAGCCGTTTTGATGTAGTCCAAAACTAAAAGGGCTTGACTCATATTATGTATTGCTAATGGGAACTGTTGATTCTAGGTTGCTTCCTATGTTTTAATGGGTCTGCCTAAAAGTGCACCAGTTGTAGTACCGACTGTGCTTTCTCCCCTTGGAAAGGCCTGTGCAAGGATGGATCTCACTTCCGTGCATGACATATTGCTCAAAACTGGCTACAAAGATGAAGAGGGTGCAGAGAATGAGGTACTTCGAATTCTTCCGAACAGCAACAATTTAGATCCTCTAATATGGGCAGCCAAGCAATTTATCACACAGCTTGCCAAAAAGAAATTGGAACCACCAATTTGCTAGTTAACTGTAGGGTTTATGCTGGATACATCTGGCTTGCCATGACTTGTCCTAGGAGGCTGCAGGACTAGTCTAGGTATTGGGTTATTTCTTCTGTTTTCCTAGTTGCAAGTGGGCTCCCTTTGTGGACCCCTGTACCAGAATAACCTAGATAGGCTAGGGAGTTGGAGAAACTAGTAGGTATCAGTCGGCTCCATTGCGTCCTGTTTTACGCTTGTCTAATCTCTGTTCAATGTCATGTAGCTCTCATTTCAAGAATGGACTCAGCAAGTTCAAGATATGCTGAATACCAAGAAGTTCGGAGACATTGCATTTAGAGACAAGGATTTCAAGAGTGCTGTAGACTATTATTCAAAGGTACATAACTGATCTAGGACCCCATCAAGCAGGGTCCAAGGATCCTGATCTTTTATCCATGGCAAGTAGATAGGTTATTTCCTAGAGAAACAGAGAGATCTTGTGATCGAAAGACTTTCATATGCGAACTCTTCCTCTGTTAATTATATGTGCCAGTGCATCTAACCTCTTTTTTTTTTTTTTTTTTTTTATGCTGGCTTCAATGGAACAGTTGGTGGTAATGATGTCTGTTCCTTCAGCCACAGTATTTGCAAGGCGGGCCCTCTGTTACCTGATGATTGGACAGCCCGAGCTGGCACTGAGGGATGCCATGCAGGCTCAAGTGTGCATACCCGAGTGGCCAACGGCCTTCTATTTACAGGCATTGGCATTGTCGAAGCTCGGGATGGAAGCCGATGCTCAAGACATGCTGAATGATGGTGCTTCCTTCGAAGCTAAGAGGCAAAATAGCTGGCGGGGCTGAGTTTGGGTTTTTCTTTTGTTCTTTATCATCTTGTAATGTAATGTTGCTGTGAGGAAAATGAATAGACAAAGGGGGAAAGGAAGTTTGATTTTTCGAGATGGTTTCTTGAATGAGGAACGACGATAGTGTGAGAAATTGTTCTGCCCCTGTGCCATACTTGATTGGAATCATACAATACATAAATGCAATGTGACAAGATATTATAGTTCAGAAAGTAGATACACTGATTAAGTTTAATTATACTTGCCTTAGCCTGTATCATCCATGCCCCCTTTTTTAATAGAACTATTCCCGGTGTGAGTCTTGTATTATGGGATTTGGATATATTTAAATATAGATAATTTAAATCCCATATTAATAGTCCCGTTATTATTTTTTGAGGTATAAATAAGGTTCTTAATTCTAAAAGAAATAAATAATATATGACAGGGTAAAGTTGAATAGTGTTATGGGTTATGGACCAATTCAAATATAGATAATTTACATCCTGTATTATTTATATTGTTTAAAATAAAGAGTTCTGTTTTTTGAGGTATAAATAAGGTCCTTAATTCTAAAAGAAATAGATAACATATGATAAACGGGGTAAAGTTGAATTGTATTATGGGATTTGGATAGATCCAAATATAGATAATTTATATCTCACATTAATTGTCCCGCTTAGAATCAATATCGTATAGTTGAACTGTATTATGAAATTTAGATATATCCAAATATAGATAATTTACATCTCACATTACTTACCCCGCTTAGAATCAATATCGTATAGTTAAACTGTATTATAAAATTTGGATAAATCCAAATATAGATAATTTACATCTCAGATTACTTGTCTCCCTTAGAATCAAAAATTCTGTTTTTGATATATAAATAAGATTCTTAATTCTAAAAACAACGAATAACATATAATAAACAGGCTAAAGTTGAACTTTTTAACCTGAGCTTGGCTTACGAGCTTTTCTCGAGCCAAGCTTTTCGAGTTTCTGACAAGACTTCACGAGTTCGCTCAGCTGACTTCCACTGTAGTTGAATATTTAATTCTAAAGTAAATATAACCTGATATATTCCCGTAATTTAAGCAGATTTCTAGAAAATTCTTGGGGGAAAGATGGTGGGGATAATAACTCGTCAAAGCAGGTGAGGAAACACGCAACGGTCAACATCGTCATCGTAATTAAAATTCTTTCCCACCCATCTGCGGACAAACGATTCAGCAGAAACAACAAAGGTACGCGAATCTCTCTCTCCCCTCTCCCCAATTGGCTCTTTTTGAATTGTCAATTTTCTTCTTTTGTTTTTCCTGGTTGATTCTGCTGGATTTTTTTGCTCATCGAATCAAATATACTGCTACTATCATGCCTTTTACTAATTGCTCGGGAAGAATATTGATAAACGGCGTTATTCTGCCAAGTACTGGATAGAATTAGTCCTCTTTAGATATAATGATCTTGGAAAAAGAAGGGATTTCCTGGGCTTTAAACAGAAAATCTTGGAAAAAGTTTATGACTTTGCTCATAGTATATCTTGGCCTTGTCAGATCACCTGGGTAACCAGTAGTTTTAGGTTTTGGATTGAATTCAGGTTAATTTGGATAAGGTCATGTTTCTTCGGTATGTTTGGGTTTGGGGTTATGGGGTATGATCATTTAGGGTTTAAGTTAAAAAATCGGGCTATCCTATTTCAAGCTGGTTTAGGGTTGTTGAGCTTTTATATCAAGTAAGATCATCTTTGCAAAGTCTAATTAAGTAGCCAGTACCTTTGAATAATCAAATGGATTGAAGGGATGAAGTTGTTCTTGGGTTGAGCCGCGCTGAGGCTGATGGAATTTGGGGTTGAGTCTGGGTCAAGTTTGATCGAAGTTGGGGCTTACCTTAATCTGATCCGTGGTCGGATCTGGTCTGGTTCTGGTTCAAGGTTGTTTGTGTTGGGAATTGGGTACTGCTCAGTGTTGAACGGGTTCGCTAAGGTTTGTTAATAGAAGAAACTCGAATTGTGTTAGATGAGACTCTCTCACTCCTAGAAAAGATGTTACTCCATTATAGAAATATAGTTCCCATTAGCTAAATGCCCCAAAAATACCAAAGTAGACGTAAAACAAGCATCCTGATTTTGACTTAAACCAAATTGAGCTGATCCAAAGCTATGTGACCAGGATTTGTCTAACTAATATTGATTGCATTTTCTCGACAAGCTTATACCCAAACCCGACCTGACCTGTATCCAAAATAATCCTGAATCTGAACAGCCAGCCAGACTTAAAAACACTGTGCAGTTGGGTAATGTTCTGTTGCTGTTATGTAATGCGCTTTCCATCGGTTTTTATCTCAGGGAGGGAATCCTGTCATTTATATGGATATAAACCCACCAGCAGGGAAGGAGGTATCTTTGGATGTTGCTAGGGAATTGCTAATAGCAATTTCCCAATCTCCACCAGATAAGCGTCTTCTGAATTCAGAGCCTGACAAGGAGCAGTCAAAAGGTGAAAATGGTGATGCAACGATGAACATTGATAATTCAGAAGAGCTTAGATCAGAACTGATATCGATTTCCTATGTACCGTCATCAGAGAAGATTGTGCTCCCATCAATGGGCATCAAGGAACCGTAGTTGTGGGAAAATGAGCCTCTTAATCTCGAGTGAGTTTATGTAAAACAGTCTCCAGTTCTGTGTAGTTTGGCCCTTGCGTATATATATATATGTTGGCTTGGGTTTTTCTGGAGGCCTAAAGTGTGAGTGATTGTCTGTTTAATTATGTAATTAGCAAAAACTGAAATTTGTGCAATGCTACTGTTGCACTTTTAAATTCCTTCAATCTCCAATTTGTATGATGAAGATATGACTAATTATTGGATATTTGGATGGAACAATTACACAAATAATGAATTCGAAGACTTGAGTATCCTCCTCATAATTGCCGAAAATGCCCAAATCATATTTGCAATCCCATTCGAATTCTAAGGAGAGTGAATTTAGTGTAATTAAACAGTGAACATTATTGTTATAATATTATAGTATTCGACAAGATTTATTCTAATTTGGGTAACTACCTTACTGTTAAAGACGAAAGTTACTGTTTTTTTTAGGGTAGTCTAATAGTAGAATGACTGAGTTTTAATAAAGAGATTAAAGTTCGATTCTCTCTAGGTTATATGTGTGCCTAAAATTTATCCATCAGAAAAGGAAAAAAAAGGCTATTGAAATTAACGTGAAAATTTTTAAGTGGCCAAAACATGAAAACTTTGATTTTCTTTTTTTTTTTTTTTTAAATACAGGATAGAGAGCAACATCCTCATAAGATCTGAAAAGCATTTTTGCATTGAATCATTAATCTTAATTCTAATTCATTCTGGATGGCCCAAGATATATGATATGTGCATGCAAATTCAAATTTAAAATTTTTGCTCAACGTACTGTAAAATAAGTGTATTTATTTTTATATACGAATTTTTTTCCAATGACAACATAATAGATTTTTGATCCAACACATTAATATTTTCACCACCAATCATAAGAAATTAAATGAGAGTGTATAAAAAATAAATATGTTCATTGCTTGATATATATATTAAATGAGAGATTGTGGTTCATATATAGTTTCTTTTGTATTGGAATAAAATCGTATAAATAATTTATTTTAAAAATAAAAGTGATTTCACTAGAATTGACCTCAAAAATTGAATATGTTATTGATTATCGAGACTCAAAGTATGTAACCTTCTCAATAAAGATTGAGAAAACTCAATTCTCAAGAAAGTATCCGCTGAATTTTAAAACAAATTCAAATGACATATTCATATTTAGTCTAATTTCCAAAGAGATTAATAATCAAGAAAAATATTGACTGGGTAGCTATCGATTTGATCCAAGCATGAAATATAATCTGATAAGTTTGGTTGGAGGATGACAATTGTGACATACAAAATTCCCCCATAATCACATCTCATGATGGCATTCATAGATTTTTTCTTTTATAATTTTATTATTCTACACAAAAAGGTTATTTAAAAAACAGAAGTCAATAAAAAAATTGATTTAAGAAGGGACCAACCAGGTTCGAACCGGTGGCCTCTTGATCTGCAGTCAAATGCTCTACCACTGAGCTATGGACGCTTTTTTGAAATTAGATTAACCAAATTTTTATTCATCGTTAACTTTTTATTTTTGACTGACATTCGCGTATCATGTCCGTACAGAAAAATTTCTGCATTTGATTCATTTATGTCATATGAAGATTTTAAATCATACCAATATGATCATCATAAATCTGATCCTGGATTCCATACAAACTATGAATCATTGTGTTCAATTTCTACCATAAATAGAACTCTGAAGTGTTGACCTGAAACACAGCAACATAACAAGAAATTAACAGAAGAAACAAGATTGGTCATAATTGAGAGAGAAAAAAGTTCAATCAAGAGTTCTTATAGCTATGAGTTTGATGTGGGAAATGATGGAGGGCGGTTCATCAAGCTGGAAGTCCATTGGGGTGTTAATTGCAGTTGTTTTGGGAGGTTTAATGGCATTTTATGGGTTGCTTAAGAATGCAAATGAGTGGTTTTATGTCAGGAGATTAGGGAAGAAGAGGCACTCTCTTCCTCCTGGTGACATGGGTTGGCCTTTCATTGGCACCCAACTCTCTTTCCTCAAAGCCTTCAAGTCTAATGATCCTGACTCTTTCATATCCAACTTTGCTGCTAGGTCTCTCTCTCTCTCTCTCTCTCTCTAAACAACTGAAACAGGACAATCTTAAACTTCTTTTTTCTCTTAGGTGATTCTTCCTACAAGAAATAGCCAAACTAATTAATATGCTTTTATTTGGGTGAAAATATTCAGATTTGGACCAACAGGAATATACAAAGCAATGATGTTTGGAAAGCCGTGTGTTATAGTGACAACACCAGAATCCTGCAAGAAAGTGTTATCTGATGATACAACATTTGGCCCTGGTTTCCCTGAGTCGATCACGAAACTCATGGGTAAGAAGGCATTCCATGGCATCTCTCACGAAGAACACAAGCGCCTTCGAAGGCTAACAACAGCTGCCCTGAGTGGCCAAGAAGCACTATCCATATACCTTAGGCATATCGAGGATATCGTGATCAAGTCCTTGGAGGAGTGGGCTAGCATTTCACGCCCCATCGAGTTCTTGACTGAGATGAGGAAGATTGCTTTCAATGTAATCATGTATGTCATGGTTGGTGATCAGAGCTCTGACCACTTGATTATGGAAGCCCTCGAGAGGGAGTATACTGCTTTGAATCATGGGTTGAAGTCTATGGCTATTGACCTCCCTGGATTTGCTTACCACAATGCAATCAAGGTAGTTTCCTGAATGCAAATATATGTTCATGTTCTTTTATTACTTTTCATTTTCTACTGGATCTTATATGGGGTATTTATTTGGGAATAGGCAAGGAAGAACCTGCAGAAGATATTCCAGATAGTTGTCGATGAAAGAAGGGCAGAGAAGGAGGGGAACGAGCAAGGAGAAAACAAGGACATGTTGGATATGCTGATGGGAATTCAGGATGAAAATGGGAGTAAATTGAGTGATGAGGAGATTGTGGATTTAATCATCATGTTTTTAAATGCTGGGCATGAATCTTCTGGCCATGCAGCTATGTGGGCAGTTGTTTTCTTGCAAGGTCACCCTGAGGTCTTTCAGAAAGCCAAGGTGAGCTAGATCGTAGTCTACATTATTGTCAAACTTTAGTCTTCCCAATTTAGACGATAAAACTTTTTAAAGAAGTTAATTTCCTTTATGGATGACTTGGAAATATCTTCTGTTCCTCGGAAATAAGGATAAGGCTGTGTGCGCCTAAATCTGTTCAGATTCACTATAGAGCTAGCTAAATTAATGGCTTTCTAACTCATGCCAGGAGGAGCAAGAAGATATTGTAAAAAGGAGGCTACCGAATCAGAAAGGATTGACATTGAAAGAGACCAGGCAAATGGAATACTTATCCAAGGTATGTGTTTAAAGGGAATGAAATTCTATTCATTCAGTTTTTGACTAATTAACCTGATTCTTACGATTCTAAAACACAAGGTTATTGATGAGACCCTACGAGTAGTGAACATCTCATTTACACTTTTCCGAGAGGCAACAACTGATGTTAACATCAACGGTTGGTATTTGTGATTGGAAATGTTCATTTATGTTGAGCAGATGAAAAATTATTGGTTCATGTAAAAGCTAATGAACCCTGTTTCTGCTGAAAGGTTATAAGGTGCCTAAAGGATGGAGGATTTTGACCTGGCTAAGAAGTGCACACCTTGATTCAGAAAAGTACCTAAATTGCAAAAAATTCGATCCATCTAGATGGGATGTAAGTAGTACTATACATAATTATCTTATGCACTGTAACCTGTAAAGTTCACAATAAAATCTTGTGTCATTTACTGAGTTATAATACATTTTTGAAGGATCCTAAAACAAAAGCAAACTTCATTCCCTTTGGAGCTGGAAGTAGGATGTGCCCTGGACGTGATCTGGCAAGGCTTGAAGTTTACGCCTTCCTCCACTATTTCCTCCTAAACTATAAGTATGTATTTTTCATTGCCTCTTGATTTAGATTAATAGCTCACTGTAGCTTTTTCACTAGACTTGGGAAAACAGAGCTTTTATGGATAATCTGTCACCAGAAAAAAGGAACTCATTGGTGACCTGTCATAGACCCAAATCAACCCTGAAACCCATTTGTCAAGTCTATTTTCTGATGCTTCTACTTATACGTATTAAATTCTTTCATGTGCAGATTGGAGAGGATTAATCCAGGGTGTCCAATAAGATTCTTGCCAATCTCTAGGCCTCTTGACAATTGTCTTGCCAAAGTTGTAAAGGTTCCCTAATTGCTTTATATCGCTGTTGTAATGATATATTGACATATACTTCTATGTTTTATTTGTGCCACTAAATCATTCATGAACTATTGTACCAAGATACAAGAAATAACAATGAAGTTGATTATTTGTCAGAGCCAAAAAGCTGAAATGTCTGATTTGCTGATTAGGACAATAATAAAGTAGACTCTAATGGTCAGTAAAGAGTATTATATGCAAGTATGCTATCTTACAGAAAAGAACTTCACAAAATCTAATCAGCAAAGTACATTTCTCTCTTCCGTTTAATTCTCACTGTAAAGTGCCTTGGTGAAGGACTTCCTTGGATGCTCGAACGAGGAGAGCTCCTCTCTGTATCATTTGGGCTTGGGGGCAGTCTGTATTAGGCATACTTACTACTACATTGTCCATATCATCCATCTGACAATGTTGAATACTCATTTGCTGTTCCTCTTGTTTTTTTCTGAACTTATGGGAAGATTCGTCTTTGTCATCAAAGACATCTGCTAAGGTTTTTAGTTTTTCCTTAATTGAAGGGTTTGACTGCTTCAGAACATGCCAATAATTGCACAAAAATTTTGCTGCGTAAATGCCAAGCGCAAAAAGTGCAGTTAACCCAACAATGAGAAATAAGCCCCAAAAACTCTCAAGTCCGAGCCTGTCATAAGAAACATCCGGACTATTTGAACTCACACAATTGTCTTCTCTTTTAATCCATTTTTCTCAATCAACTCCATTTTCTCTCCTTCTGTCACTTTTAGGATTGCCCTTGAAACATCGCCTACTAGTGCCGAACCTTTAGGAAAGACCTGTAGCCACAAAGAAATTAGTTTTAGTGACAATTGTATTTGAGTAAAACTACTGAAGGAAAGAAAAATAAAATATTTTCATGTACTAAGTCATCATATGCAAAGAAAGGGTAAAGTAAGAAATAAACAACGGCAATGCTGGGAGATCAATATCTATGTAATCATAAATATCCCACCACGACAAAAACAGTCAATGTGGCATAGGTAGAGCAGAATTTTTAGAAAAGAGCGGCATTGAGCTACTCACAAATCCAAAGCCACCGGTCTTGTAAGTGGGTTTTACCATGGAGTACTTGTCACAGAACTTTGCAACAAAAAGCATCATGTAGGGTACTTCGTCAAAGACTGCAGCAATACCCCCATTTTTACTCCCTTTCGACAAGAGTTCATCCAATTCCTCGCAATCTTTGTAGGGTTTCAACCTTGATTCTTTGAATCCTAACTCCTTCAAAAGCCCGAAAACAAAGGAGCCTTGTTGATATCCCACATATTCATTACTTTTTATCAGCTCATTAACATCTCGTACCAAAGGTTGCAGTTGCTGGACTGTTAGCATCGAAGTCAAGCTTGCTGTGTAGCTTTGAGTAAGTATGAATACCACAAATGTCCATACCACCATGATGAACCTCGTAAGGTTGTTGAACACATTCTCTTCTGTTATAATACAAGACAAGAAAAAAAGTTTATATTTGTACATCTTTCTAAATGTAGAACATAAATATGATTGTCAAATTGGAACATTGAACAAAGAACTTACGATGAGCAAAGACCATTGTTGAAAATGAATAGTACAGAGTGGTGCCTGCTTGATGCAAGGGAGGCCCCGAAAGTCTTCATTGACTCGATGTTCAAGAACCCAAACAACAAAAGCAATGAACACAAAGAAGAAAAAGGTAGTGAACCAAAGGTCCCAAGTCAAGGGCTTCAGAAACAACCATGCCTTGCTTGCTTTTCTCTCCTTTACAGGAACAACCATTGTTACACCCGACTCTGTGTACGGAAGTGTATAATCAACATATTGAGACCGGTTTGCTATTATGGTCACATCTCCAGCTATTGCATCATAGACCTGTTCAATAAAAATATGAGCATAGGATATTATTAAAGATTCGACTCTTAAAGCAAACTTTCCTTGGTGGACAAAATATAACTTTCAAAATCTAACTAGTACCTTTCAAAAGAGAATTTGCTAAATCATCAAAAAGCCAGAAAATGGACACATAGTAAAATTTACTCACCCCATGATTAATCTGGTCGACTAGGTGATTGTAATAACCGATAACACTACTATCTTCCTTTATAAAGGGAACATATTCATAGTCAACATTGTACGGAAGCTCCGCCATTGCAGCATCAAAAACATCTATACAAAATCCAATGACTTTGGAGTTTGTTTTAGAATCATTTGTAACTTTCAAAAACTCTTGGAAACCTGACCTTACAGGAACAACAATCCTTAGCTTCTTCACCCATCCTTTAGGAATAGAGAAATAATCCCTGGCCATATGATAGCTCGAAGATCACCTTTTGATGTAGAATATCGCCCATAGGTGCTTGCACTCAAGTCTTTCATAAGCCCATTTTTTGGCGTCCAAAATCCGACCTCTTTCCAACCATTTCCAACTACGTTTATGATATGGAATGTTGATGATTGTAGTTCCCCTTCACTAAGGTTAAAATTCCCGGCAAGCCCTTTGAATCTAGTCTTCAAAATTGCCTGAAGAAGCTTTGGACCGACAGTGGAAACACTAATATCTTCGAGATTAGTAGAGTTGGACGATATATTCATCTTCTCAAAGCCTACATCTAAACTAGGACTGACTTCCTCTGCTGCCCAAGCCATTGCTGAAATAGCATCATAAGCCCATAAGCCATAAACACTGAGCTTGGTATCTACGTTGTTTGGATGGTCATGCTTGAACTTCTGTGACCACCTAAGTGTGAAATTCTCTAGCTCTCGTGTCTTGGGTACATAAGTTCTGACAACCAATGCACCTTGCATTGATTCAAGCACACGATGATCTAACGACTGTAGGAGATTACCAATCCCACTTGTCACTATCCAAGCGCAATCGTTGTTCATCATGCCTAGCTCTTTCGCTTTTAGAAACACCCGCAATCCTATATGTGGCCACAAATGGACTATGAACACCCTATTTTGCATTGTCTTTAGCTTGTTCAGCTCTTTTATGATTTGATCATCAGTTGCACTCGAAGAGATGACAGTTTGGTAAGGGATACGAGTGTTGATCCCCTGCAAGATGTCTACCAAATATGGCATGATGGCTTCTCCATACTCATCGTTGCCATAAATGGGAATGACTTCTTTCCAACCAAATGCTTGGACGAGTGCCCCAATGGCTTGAGCTTGAATGATATCATTTTGGGTAGCTCGGATGAAGTAAGGACTCCCGAGAGCGGAAAGGATAGGACTTGTAGCTGAGTATGAGATGATGGGCACTTGAGCTTTGGACCCAAGGCTTATCACAAAGTTCGTCTCCCTTGATGTTAGTGGCCCTATCATTGCCTTCACTTCAGCATCTTTTGTGAGTTGAAGAGCTGCAACATAAGATCATGAGGGAGAAGTCGAATTACTTCATGTTAACAAACCCCTAATATCTTGAAGATTAGCCCCTAAAGCAAAATTAAGAAAAAATATTTCGAAATAAAAGGAAAAGATGACATATCTTATTTAATAAATAAATTAAACATTTTCCTATCATATCGGATGAATTTTCAATATATGGATATGGAAGTCTTACTCTGAAGGAAAAGATGAGGAAGAGTTGAGACCTCTTATTAGAGAATAACCACAGTATGTAATTTGAAACTAGTTGAGAAGGACGAGAGTATGAAAGAGAGAGTTTGTGTGTGTGTGTGAGAGAGAGAGAGAGAGAGAGAGCGAGAGAAATAAGGGGAGAGAAAAATATTAGTAAGGGGGTTATTTTACGAAGAAATAAGGAATGAAAAAATGAAGGTTTTTTTTTTTCATGGCAATTGATATATTTTTGAAATTAATTTAAGCAAGCAATGAGGTAGTTTAGGAATGAAATAACTTATGATTGATATTAGACAATTTAACAATCTAGTTATGGGTGATAATAAAAGTAAAAATATGTGTAACTTTGACAAGATTATTTTGTTAAAAATGTTCGTATTAGTTACTTAAATATAAACAATATTCTAGTAGTTATAAGTGAACGTCGTAATTAATTTGACAAAAATGTATGTGTATAGAAATATTTGAATTAATAAAAAACTTTTAAATATTGATGTACAAGCTCGGGCACACACACAAAAGAAGAAAAAAGAGACTTATTTACATTACATTTTTTCTATTCATACATTACATATTTTCATATATAAAGACGGTCACTTATCAATGTTAGTAAAGTAAAAATACTGTAACATATTTTATTGTAAATTAAATTCTTTATAACTCCTTCCAACTTCATTAAATTTCTTCTCACTCCTTCCAACTCTTTCAACTTTTACCAGCTTCTTCTAACATTCGACTCGATTTATTCAACCCAAAAGAAACAGGCTCTATAATATTATCAATGTGAGACATCCACTTTTACATTCTCAGCTTTTACTGATTCCATTAAGCTTTCCTTTAAATAAAGTTAGTGCAATATCGAGATTATGTTAAATTGAGAGGTTTTATAAATCTAAACGGGTTCTGTAGAAATACTGAGCTAGATGACAGTTGGAACTTAAATCCGAGTAAGTTTTGTGAATGTGGGCATGCAAGAGAAACAGGTGAGAGCATATACATCAAAATTTCACAAGTACTTTGCCTCGATAGTTTAGTGGACATTGTTGTCGATAGTAGGAATTGTCACACGACTGTTTTACAATCATCACCAAAACTCTACTTACTGACAAAATCTACCAAATGCAGCTGTGACATGCAATGTTTTGTGTGTGTTGTGTGTGTCAGAGAGAGAGAGAGAGAGAGAGAGAGAGAGTAGGCATACCAGCAGCAGCAGCAGAAACAACATCAGACCTGTTGTAAAATCTGGTATGCAAAACAAGCCTGGTTTTGAAGTGAGGATGAGAGGCATAAAAATCTGAAAGACCCATTTGAATGCAAGCAAAAGCCACCTGCTCCATCCAATCCTCCTCATCCAAAATCAGCCCCACTCCCATTTCTGTTAATTCATCCCTCCTAAATGATGATCTCTTTTGCCCTATTTTTGCACCAATTTCCCTTTCTGATCCAACCGCTGCTACCTTTTCTGTGAAGCACAAAATCAGCAAGATCATCATCATCATCATCACCATCATCACCATCACAGTAACTGATGAGTTTGCTGATCTTTGCATCTTGTTTTTGTAATTTTGAGGGTTTATTTGGTACATAGTTTTATAGTAGCTACAGATCGGCTTGATTTTCAAGAGAGGAGTATATGTTACGAATCGAAGTGACGTAGAACCAAATCCAAATGAATGATAAGAGTTATGGAATAAGGCTAGGTTAGTTTGATTTTGAAGATTAGACTAATGGGTCTGGCTGATTACATATTTATAATGCCTGTAAGCTTTGATTTCAACAAAGCAAATTAATTAAGCAAAGAGATACCCATTAACACCCATTTAATCAATTTTGCATGGGTCCATATATAAAGTTTGCATGAGTCCATAAAGTTAACAAGTGTTTTGACTTCGATAATGCAATACATACAGATGAGGTCAATCGATCTTCCCCTAAAATAACTAAATTCTTCACTTAAATTTTATTTTTAAATAAGGCTTTCGAATCCATTCACTGACTATGGAGAGATATGATATGAGCCCTAAAAATGTCAATTTCCAAATCAACAACTACATACCAACTTTAGCCGTAATTTTTTTCCTCGTATGCTGGTTCACACCATCTTTTTGAACCGAAAGTAACATAGCTTACTAGTTTTATAAGTCATTTGGGTGATGAATATTTACTAGGACAAACTAGTATTAAATTTCACATTTTTCCACAATTGTCCCATTATTTTCTTCATAAATAAAATACTTATAAAATAAAATAATAAACAGTAATTGGTTTAAATTGCGTCGAATAAATTTTTTGAAAAGTTCATTTGAAATTTAAAAAATTATTGTTTAAAATAAAACATGGACACAGAAAGTACTTTGAAATAGGAAAGAGTATGAAGAAATAATATCTGACCGCCATGATAGATATATAGTTGACAATTATTACATAAATTCAACACCAACAACAACTTTAAGTATGAATTTGTTATTTAAATATACGTAATTGTACTCGTACGAAGATTTCTGCTTACAGATCAATGTATTTTTAAGTTATTACAATCCAAGTCCAAAAAGTTCTTGGCTACAAGGCAAAGAAAAAGTGGTGAGGGACATAATAAGACGACAAAAACAAAATAAGCGAGGGATAAAAAAAATAGTAAAAATGCTATCCAAATGAGAAAACTAGAGAAACCGGCGGCTCAGCAAATTTTGGAGATGCATAATAAAGTAACAAAGCAAGTGAACATTATATCCACGTCCTAAAGTCAATATGCAAACTTACCTAAATCCTTGGCCGGCAAGTCAACACCATTGATTTTGTTGCATTTTTTAGTGAGCATGCAATAGTTTTATGTAAATAAAGAATATATTTATTAATAAAAAATAAAATATCTAAATAAGATATTATATTTAAATATAAAATATTAGATTAAAATAAATTGTTTTTTGGGCCATCGATCATTACATATCATATTATAAATTTGGACATCTATTTACGGTACTTTAAAGGTACCTATTATTTATAAACTAACACCGAGTTGAGGGGCGGTTGACTTGGCAAGGTGCTAACGTGGCTAACAAAACTGTTGATTTGAGCTTGATGCAAAATGTGTATTTATTTATTGTTTCAGTGTTGTTTAAGTGAAGCATTGCTCTTTCTCTTCTTCCTTCTGGGTCATAAACTCAACATGTCATGTAAGTGTCACCTAGTTAACCATCCCTCAACTCAGTGTTGGTTTATAAATAACGAGGCGTTGTATGGTATAAAAAGAAATATTTCATCTGTTCTACAAAATGTATTTTTTTCCGTAGAATTTCGTTTAATGTAAGAATGAATATCAAGGCGTGGTATGAAGTGAAAATCTCACGTATGGTAGAATACTTACTGATCTTATTGGAATGGCTCTACCCGGTGGCTTGATTGCTATTAATGTCTGCAAGTAACAACTTCTCGTCCGTTTTTAATCTTCAAAGACCCCCAATGAACAATTTATTTTAATTCAATGTTCCTTTAAACATATACATGTAAAATAATTATTTTTTCTACCAATAAAGTATTGGTTGAGGCGGTAACTCCCTCATGGTAAAAAAAAAAAAAAAAAAGAACACAAGTCTAAATTCTCAAAAGCACAATTGTTAAAAAACTTTTAGCTTAAACGCTCGCAACATGAAAGAAATCACACCAAAAACAAAACAATTATTTCTCTCAATTGTGGTATAAAACTCCTCAACATTATCCAAAAATCTCTATTTTGAAATAAAATTAAACATGAAATTAAAGTTATTGAAATTCTGTCAATAAAGAACTATCCATAAAAAGAAGAGAAGAAACTAACTCTTATAATCAAAAGAGAAACTAATGAGGTCATGGCCTAGAGGTTAAGAATGGGGTCTTGAGTACATTAAGTTTGAGGTTCGATTTCCTCTGCCCGTTATATTGTATTGTCCTTTATGACTCCTCTATTGAAAAAAATAATCAAAACGAGAAAAAAATCAAAATTTATATGCGTGTGTATGTTTACTTTTAGGGAACCATTCAATTGTTACTATTTTTAAAGATTGATCAAACATTTTGCTAAAATGGTCCTCACCTATATGGATAATCTATGTCACATAGACTCACTTAATTATGAGTTTTCATAAAGTTTAAAAAAAAAAAATTGAGGCTAGACAGATGTACATGTACATCTCAATCAATTAATTTATATATATCAACTAAATAAAAAATTCATAGAAGTAATTAATTATGATGATGATCTTTATTTATTTATATAATAAGGACTAATAATTTACTTTTATGTAACGCCATGATGCCTATCCTTATCCTAACTTGTTTCTCTATATATATATATAACAATACCTTCATATGCTCCATGCCTAAATGTTTTCTTTTAAATTATTATACTCCTACACTTTTTTTTTTTTTTTGCCTTAGAATAAATTCAGCTCTATTTTGATATGCGCTGATAAAGCTAAAGGAAAAGAAGAGGGTATAACTAATTTTTAAGGACATGGTGCATATAATAATTATTCATTATGTTAATTTAAAATATATTGATTTTTGTGTATCCGATTTTTTACATTTTTAGAAACAGGTCAATCGATTAGGATTATTTATGCTAATTAGACTTCTTATAATGAATTTCACATCATTGCAATATGGATTTCTCTTTATGGCACAAGCGATCAATAAATATATGTAAATCGATGAGGTCGATATCTTACAATTAATTATATAAGAAATTTTTTTATCTTTTAAATAACGTATGTGTTTTAGACATAATTACATAAGAAAGTATCTTACATATTACTAATGAACATATCGCTACTCACCAACCGAATTCAGGTATATGCTCTCAAAAACTTAAGGATATTATATTGGATTGGTCCATATCTGTGTCCCTTATAATATAGAAATGATTTCCATGCAGAAATTAAATTAAGAGACTTTTGACACCATGGCCATCTATGTACATGCATCTTCGTTTGCTAGTGGAGTATTTGTTACTTTTTTGAATTGCCTTTTGGGTGCCTTTAAGGTAAATAATATTCGCAAAGTTAACAACATGCATCGACCTTTTTCACTGTCAATGTCAAAATTAGGTACTCTTTTTCTACTCCATACATGTGGGATTACACTACGAATTCCAGTATATAGATCTGAGTTATCATATATGTTATTATATATGTGAGACTATGGAATTACATAAATTATACAACGGATTCGAGTCTATAGATCAGAATTATTATATATGGTATGTGAGATTATACAAAAATATTAAATTTTCTCTTTTAAACTCTGCCATGTTACTGAGTTATAAACCTAAATTCATGGTATAAGTACGATGGAATTATGTTTTTGTGGTGATTTGATTTGTTAATTTAATAGGGTTACTGTAGTTAGAAGAGATGTCTTACTCTTACTCTTAATTTCAATTTTTTTTAAAAATGGTTTTATCCAATCAAACAAGCCACAGCTCGCAAATGTCAATTGGGGTGAGAATATCTTCTTGCTATTCACATTCAAATCATGTTCTACTGTTAAAGAGTCTATGAACTTTAACCAAACTCAAGTTTGAAAATATGGATTTCTACGTTAAATTGTAAGAAAATGTGTGTCTATGTCAATCCTATGGTTGTAGCACCAAAATATATAAACAAAAAAATGTCGTATAATTATGTCACGAGATGTGCACTTATATATGTAGATTTTTCAAAAATATAAATAATTATTTAAAGGAATTCGTTTTTGGAACGAATCTAATAAAATGTCTACTAGATTAGACTTGGAAGAAGGGAGAATGCAAAGATCGAACTAGCCATGAAATCCCACAAAAAGAGAATATTTTGTAACAAAATTTGAACTTGATAACAAGTAATAAATAGGAACTTGTCGTCATTGTTCGGGTGCAAGTTATTTGGAAAAATATTTAAAAATAAAAGATTGTTAAATACAATAATATAGGTAAGGTGATGAGATACGTTATAATGAATATAATATATGTGTTAAACAAGGTCATAAAGGGTAGATTCTCACTCCCTCCATACCTATCACTTTGGTGGATGAGGCTTTGTCAACCACCCTCCTAAACCCATTTATTGTTAGTATATTGTGTTAATTTTTATATAATTTGGCCTGAATCAGACCAGCGATGTATACAACCTATAAAATTTCAACCCAAAAGCAATTAACGGTGTAATTAAATTAATCACATGACAATTCCCATGATGACATATTGAGAAAAAAATGATTTTTAAAAAACTCACAAAACAGTATATTAAAAGGGCCCAACCGGGTTCGAACCGGTGACCTCTTGATCTGCAGTCAAATGCTCTACCACTGAGCTATGGACCCACTCGTTGTTAAGATACTACTATTTTTACTTAGTATATATAGATATAATTTTGTTTTTGCATTCTGAAACTAATTTTTGACTGGAATGTGCATCTAATATCTATACGGGCAAAATTGATC
The DNA here is from genome assembly GCA_021018815.1 of Talinum fruticosum. Classification (NCBI taxonomy): domain Eukaryota; kingdom Viridiplantae; phylum Streptophyta; class Magnoliopsida; order Caryophyllales; family Talinaceae; genus Talinum; species Talinum fruticosum. The sequence goes on from JAITYX010000056.1 coordinate 3,159,128, forward strand.
TACGTTATATTAGATCATACCCATATGATCAAATCCTGGTTTCCTTACAAATTTTCTCTCACCTATTCTGATTATTTCTATTCCCCATCAGTGTCATATGTAACTGTCTGTCAAACAAAAACAAAAAAGAAACTTTATGGTCGGGTTGTAGAAATATACGGATCCAGTTGACTGAACTTTCAAAAATTTTCGAGTTCCAGAAAATATATCTATATAACCTCCCTGTATTTATCTAAAACAGGTGCTTGGAAGAAATGACCATATATGTGATACAGATGAAAACTTCAGTGGTTAGATCCAAGCTGACAAGTACCTCAACTGCAAGAAATTTTACCATCCAGATGGGATGTAAGTAGCACTGGATACCCATAAATATTAGGATATAATTGCCTTATACTACTGCAAATCTGCAATGATTCCTCAATGCTTAAAGTTTTCTTTTTATTTTTCCCTCTAAAATAATATCATATTTTTGAAAATAAAAATTTGATAACGATAAATCTTTTCTCTAGGCGAAAAACTGAAATGTCTGAATTCAATATCTTATCAGGGAACTACAATTGTATCATGTATGTGTATGTGTAAATGGGCAGGATGGTTCTGTTTTCAAAAATAGGCTCTTCTGTGGTATATGAATTTATACTACTAATTACATATATTTATGGATTAGAATTATAAATTAATCAAATAAAATCTATTCATTGGTATACTGCTCTATGTGAGTATGATTTCAGAAAAACTTCAGAAAATCTGTCAGGGAACTAGAATTCTCTGCTAACTACGAAAATGTCGTGGTGAAGGACTTCCTTGAGCACTTGAAAAAGCAGAACTTCTCTCTATATCATATGGGCTTGGAGGGCAGTGAGTGTTGGACATACTTTCAGTTACATTGTCCACATCATCCCTCTGACAGTTATGAACACTCATGTCTGACAGTTCTGGTTTTTTCCTGAACGTATGAGATGATTCGTCCTTGTCATCGAAGACATCTACCAAAGTTTTTACTTTTGTCCTGATTGAGGTGTTTGGCTGCTTCAAAATGTACCAATACTTGCACAAGAAAGTTGCTATGAAAATACCAAGGGCAAAGAGAGCAGTCAACCCAACAATGAGAAATAAGCCCCAGAAACTCTCTAATCCGAGACTGTTATAAGAAACACCCAAGCTGCTCGAGTTCATACATGTTTCTTGCTGTTCGATCCATTCTTTTTCAATCATCACCATTTTCTCTCCTTCTGTCACATTTAGGACTGCCCTTGAAACATCCGATACTAGAGGTGAACCTTTTGGGAAAACCTGTCACCAAGAACGCAATTTGTTCCAGTGTTACATTGCATTTGAGGGTAATAAATTTAAGAAAGATACATAAAATCCATTCGAATATTAAAAATCCTAGTTTGGCAAGATCTGGCATTCAAGATGAATGTGTTCGTATCCCTAACGAGAAAAAGAGGCGAAGGCTGGATAGGAAATTAGAAAAAAAAAAAAAAAAAGGGACATGATTTACTCACAAAGCCAAAGCCACCAGTCTTGTAGGTGGGTTTAACCATGGAATACTTGCGGCAGTACTTTGCAACAAAGAGCATCATGTAGGGCACTTCATCGAAAACTGCTGCAACACCCCCATTTTTACTGCCTTTTGACAGAAGTTCATCCAATTCCTGGTAACCTTTGTAGGATTTCAACCTCGATTCTTGGAATCCTAACCCTTTCAAAAGCCCAAACACAAACGAGCCCTGTTGATATCCTACATATTCCCCCTTTTGATCATCTCATTCACGTCTTGCACTACAGGTTGCAGCTGTTGGATCGTTAGCATTGAAGTCAAGCTTGCTGTATAGCTTTGAGTAAGTATAAATACCACAAATGTCCACACCACCATAATGAACCTAGCAAGGTTGTTGAACACATTCCCATCTGTTTATGACACATGAACGAAAAAGGGTGTCTAATGTTGTTTATACATACTTTATACATCATCCTTTTAAATGTAGAAATGAATATGAGCTAAAATCGATATATTATCATAGAACTTACTGTGAGCGAAGACAATAGTTGAAAAGGAATAGTATAGAGTGGTGCCTGCTTGATGTAAGGGAGGGCCTCGGAATTCTTCGTTAACTCGATGTTCAAGAACCCAAACGACAAAAGCAATAAACACAAAGAAGCAGAACGCAGTGAACCAAAGATCCCATGTCAAGGGCTTTAGAAACAGCCATGCCTTGCTTGCATTGCTTTCTCTAAAGGGAACCACCATAGTTACCCCTGACTCTGTGTATGGGAGTGTATAATCAACATATTGAGACCGATTTGCTATTATGGTCACATCTCCAGCCACTGCATCATACTTCTGTTAAACAAGAACACAAATAAAGGGAAAATTAAGCCAAAAAAATGTTGTCTTCTATACAATTATCATCACTTAAACTCATTAGGAATTCTCTTTAGCTGCTTACCCCTACCACTATGGACTCTAATCAATAAAGAAATTGCATAAGCCAGAAGGAACCAAATAAACACATTTTAAGATTTACTTACCCCGATATAAACTTGGTAAATTAGGTCATTATAAGAACCAAATGCACTGCCATCTTCCTTTGCGAAGGGAACATACTCATAGGGAACATTGTAGGGCAGCTTTGTCATTACAGCATCAAAGACATCTATGCAAAAGCCAGTGACTTCTGTGGTATTTGTTTCTGGATTTCTGGTGATCTTCACAAACTCTTGAAAACCATACTTTACAGGAACACCAATCTTCAACTTTTTCCAGTTTCTGGAATCACCCATCCTCTAGGAGTGGCAAAACTATCTCCTGGCCATATAATCCCCCGAAGATCATCTTTTGGTGTGGAATACCCTTCAGAGCCCCTTGCATCCAAATTTTTCATGAGGCCATTTTTCGGTGTCCAGGATCCAACCTCCCTCCATCCATTTCCAACAACATTCATGATCTGAAACGTTGATGATTGTAGTTCCCCTCTACTAAGGCTAAAACTCCCAGCAAGCCCTTGGAAGGTAGTTTTCGAAATTGCTTGAAGAAGCTTTGGACCAACCTTAGAGACCCCAATATCATCTAGATCAGTTGAGTTTGAAGATGTATTCATTTTCATGAAGTCTGAATCTAGACTAGGACTGATTTCCTCTGCTGCCCTAGCCAATGTTGAAATAGCATCATAAGCCCATAAGCCATACACATTGAGCTTAGTTTCCGCCATGTTTGGATGATCATGCTTGAACTTCTTTGACCACCTAATTGTAAAATTTTCAAGCTCCCGTGTTTTAGGCACATAAGTCCTCATAGCCAATGCTCCTTGCATAGATTCAAGCACTCGATGGTCTAAAGACTCTAGGAGATTACCTATCCCATTCGACAATATCCAAACATAGCCTTCGCTCATCATCCCTGCCTCTTTTGCTTTCATAAGCACCCTCGATCCTACAGTGGGCCACAAATGGACTATGAACACCCTCGTTTGCCTCGTTTTGAGCTTATATAACTCTTCCAGGATTTGGTCATCAGTTGCAGTCACAGAAATGGCGGTCTGATATGGGATACGGACATTGATAGTTTGTAACATGTTTACCAAATAAGGCATGATCCCTTCTCCATAGTCATTGTTTCCATAAATCGGAACAACTTCTTTCCAACCAAAATGTTGGATAAGGGCCCCAATGGCTTGAACTTGGGCGCGATCATCCTGGGTGGCTCGAATGAAGTAAGGGCTTCCAAGGGCTGAAAGAGTAGGACTGGTTGCTGAGTATGAGACGATGGGTACTCGAGCTTTGGTCCCTAGGCTAATCACGAAATTAGTTTCCCTCGACGTTAATGGCCCTATTATTGCCTTCACTTCAGCATCTTCAATAAGATGGAGAGCTGCAAACACAGGATCATTTGAGAGGAGTCAAATTAAATCACTCAGGATTAGATATATCCCATAATATGCATGGACTAATACTATTTCTTTGCACATAGAAATAATCGGGTTAATTTTATATCACGACCCTGAAACAGTACAACTCAAAAAATTAATGCTTACTAAACCAAGATTAAGTCTAATAAAGCTCGGACTTGACTCAATCTGTGGATTAGTTTAATCACATGCCCATTTAGCTAAAGACAATGATGTATCCCTAATTCCCTATTGAAATGAAGTCTCTTGATTCCAAGTCTTTGAAAGGGCATGTTGACTACATAATTGAAGAAATAAAAAGTGAAATAAAATGTCAAAATCAAAGCTAGCTTGAACCACCATATTGTTAGGTTGCTTATATAAATATTTTTAGTTCAATACTTCAACTAAAATGGACAAGAGAAACAGTTGGAGAAGAAAGAATAAATGGAAATTTAAGAAAACAAATAATTTGTATCCGCAGTTAGATTTCTACCTAATTAGTTTGATAATTAATTATTACTCCCTCTATTTCAAAATACATGTCGTTTTAACATTATATGAGAATACCGATAAAATCCAAAATTCATGACAAGTTTTATGTTAAAGACTAAGTTGCCCCTATATTTTATTGAAAATAAAAAAATCAATGAAAAAGAAGAGAAACAAAGCAATTAATAAGGACAAAGTTGGTAAGCTAGTAATTAATATGTCATTGGAATTGTAAAGTGACAAGTATTATGAAACGAGAAAAGTTAGTTAAAGTGACATATATTTTGAGACGGAGGGAGTACTTCTTAGTGATTACATATGTGGTATAACAGTTACGATTAATAATTAACGATTATCGGTATTTACCAATAATTATTTATAACAGTTAGTAACGTTTATAATTAAACGGTTAGCGATTACAAACACTGTCATAAACATAAAATCGTAGGTGTCTATAATTTTATTTACAGTGAAGCACTTGTATTTAATAATTACCAAACTTGTAATTAATAGTAGTATATATATTGCATAGATTTTTCCAAACTAAAAATTTAATTTATTTTTTTTTGCGTTTGATGTGATAGCTGACATGTTTTACGTTTTATAAGGAGAGAAAATGGTGGAAAAATTTTAGATAACGTAACACCAGATCGTGATATATTTATTTTAATTTCCATTAATTATAAGATAATCTGTTTCCATCATCAAGACTGATTTATTTTAGGTTATCTTATGTGTTTATGAGCATAGTCAAAGGACCCTTGACTAAAGACTTTTTATTAGGTGAGAAAATCTATAAATTTTTAAGACCAACTCTACTAATTTATGGCTTGAACAAGTCGTTCAAGATTGGGGCCATCTTTGATTATCATAAATCCAATTTTTCTTGATTTAATTTGCTTCATCATGGATTATTTAAGAACAATAATTACTTGGAATATTAACAATAATTAGTTGAGGTTCAGTTCTAACTCCTAGTGTTAGTCCAATTGAGTTATATTAATTACGTCCACTTTCTTTTTTATTTTTCTTTTAGCTTTATTTTGAGTATAATTATTTTATGATTTATTTTAAAATTTTAAAATTAATCGAATTTAAAAATTCAATCATATAAGTTTATATATATCACAAGATGAAATGAAACTCACACAACTCTCTTGAAATACTTTGGTTTACCGTTTTTTGACTTTCGGAATTTAGAACCGGATCACTAATTTTCATCTTCAATATTTATTTCATGATTTATTAATTGTAATTACATAATTGAAGTATCATTTCATCAAGCCTTCACGAATGTAAACTTATTCCTCTCTATCGGTTTATATACCACAACGGAATCAAATTTTCTTAGTCTTAAGTTAAACCAAATATTTAAAGACGGGTAGAAACTACTAAAGTATCACGTATCTACTCATTTAATTCATAATTTTATTTCGTTCCAACTTTCAGAATCAAATGGATTAGAATATCAGTTTCCAATCTACCAAACCTCAGTTTGCACAAATTACATGCATGCATCTTCCAAATGAAGTTTAGAGAGAGAGAGAGAGAGAGAGTGAGAGGTGATGAAGGCATACCAGCAGCAGCAGCACCAACAACATCAAGCCTGCTGTGATATCTGGTGTGCAGAACAAGCCTGGTTTTGAAGTGAGGATGAGAGGCATAGAAATCTGAAAGACCCATTTGAATGCAAGTAAAAGCCACCTTCGCCACCCAGTCCTCCTCAGCCAAGGTCAACCCCACTCCCATTTCTATTACTTTATTATCCCTACTGATTTCTGGCACTAATTTTGCACCATTTTTTCTCTCTGACACAACTGCTTCTGCCCTTTCTGTGTTGCACTCCACAGTAAGCAGCAGTATTAAGCTCATCACCATGAAACTATTCAAGTTCATTGATCTGAATTGACAACCTTTTTTTTTTAATTTTAAGGTGAATTTTTTTGGGATATGTTGCTGGGTTTGATTTTCAAGAGAAGAGAATGTATATTATGGAAGCAAAGGCCAGGTATGATTTGGAAGGAAATTAGACTAATGGGTCTTGCTGGGGTATTAATTATATTTATAGCTTTTGTAAGCTTTGATTTGTTCAAATACTATATTTAATTAAGCTAAGAGATACTTCAATCCATTTGCATAAGTCCAAACTTAACAAATAAATAAATATTTTCTATAATTTAACAATGCAAGCTAACTACAGCTCAGGCTAATTGTCTTTTTCCACGAAATTACCAAAATTCTTCTACTTCATTTAGAAAATTAAAAAGGGTTTTAAATATCACAAATTGAACTTTTGGGATTTCGATCACAAAAACTCTGCAAGTTTAAAATTAGTATTCACATATGTAACTTTTAAATGTTAAATTTTTTTCATATCAAACGGATAAACTATAAGTGATAAGTTGTAAGTGTTACTAAACGAGAAAATGAATCGACCTACGTATTAAGTACAAGTAATTGTCGTGTAAAACCTCGACAATAATTTGGAGAATTTAATTTAAACCCAGATCCAATTAAACCCATACATAAAAAAATAAAAAAAAAAACCAATAACACAAACTTTAAATGCATGGTTAATTCTAGCCTTTTTTTTTTTTTTTTTTGGTGTGGAATAGAGATAAATAATTATGAGTGTTCATAAACATGCTGATGCTGGGTACACATCACTTCAATATATTATTGGATAGGTTGGTCTTTGAATCCTTAATCTTTCCACTTATGACTATATATTGTTGCTGCTTTTGACTGAAAATTCGTTAATGACCATTTTTAAAAAATATTGGATCATAATATTTTATACTTTGGCTATGAATAATAATAATTTTAACTTTAATGTTGGCTATCGGTTTTCTGCATTATCAACATATTTAACATCCTTATATTAACATATAGAGTTTGAAAGTGTTTTAACTTGATATAATGCAATAATTTTTCAATGTTATACATTACATAAGAATTTTAAAATGTACGCAATTGTATATGTTTATACACTTGTATTATTGAGTAAAAAATCTCAAATTTGATGCGGGTATAAAAAAAAGTTAAATTCATTTAAAGTATAAACTAAAGATAATTAACTTTGAATTAGTTGAAATTATTGTCATTCAATGCATCAAAAATACAAATTATTATAATATTATTGTGAAAAAATTAATTATTAAAGATAATGTAATACTTTTTTTTTTTTGAGCAAAAAAGATGATGTAATACTAAAACAACAAAAAAAAAAAAGATGAAATAATAATAGTAACTTAATTAGTAAGGAACTTTATATTTGCATACTATTGTTAATTTGCTATCAACATCTTAGAGGATGTGAGTTGTTCATTCATTGGTTGATATGAAGTACATATATATATCACACAACTTAAATTACTCCTTTCATTTATTTAAAAGTATATAAATAATATTTGAAATTTTCAAAAGGGTTATTTAAAGTAGTGGAATAATTGAGTCAAATGTTAATGACCTTCCCACCTTTTGATTTCTATGTGATTCTAGTTCTATTAAATCATAGGAAATTTTCAAAAACATTATTTAAAGTATGGAAATTGTATAGGAAAATGTCCTTTTTGTTTTAAAAATAATGATCTTATTACTTAAAAAGGCATACAACATTTAAATAAATCGAGCTAAAATTTAGTCTAAAGCATCCCCCAAAAAAAAAAATCATTTGGTACATATGTCTAGTTAACTATAGAATTCCATCTATAGAAGGAATTTTCATTTGGATATTGTTTTTGTATATCACGACTTCTCGAGACTACTTTATATACCTAGTGAATAGGTAGAACACAAAATGATCTAATTTCATTCAGTATACTTAAATAAAGTCGATTCTTAATAAAATCATATAAGCATACTTAAAAGATTATCTCGAATAAAAGATTCGAATTAGAACTCTCTATTAAGTCATTTTTTCTTTTGATATTTAATTATTTGTTAAATAATGGAGTCACGTTATACATACATTGCTATACAAGTTGTAAAACTCAATCTCCAAATTATTTGCATCAAAAAAATTACTTAAAGAAAACAAATAACAAATTATTTAAACTCATTTATAAGTTGACTATTATACAAAACCAAAGCTTTTTGACTAACTAATTAAGGACGAATATATAAATGCAACTAGAAATTGAAAAAACTTTTGACTGTTTGGTCAGTTCAATGTCAAAGTCTTGAGAAATTTTATATCTTTTAAAAAAAAAGTCTTCTGATTTTATAAATATTACGTGCATATATTTAAATTATATATATGACTTTGTCAAGTGCAGTTGAGTCCAGAAATGAGTATATGCCAACTGAGGGAGTCTTCTCTGCTGTTCACACACACTAACTTTTATTTTTAAACATTATATTAATTCGACTTTCTATAAATTCCTATTTCGTAGTCAAACCCAAAGTTTCAAAATATGGGCTTCTTATCTAACACGTTTAGATATGTTTTTTTAACTTTACCTCATAATATACTTTCATAACTTATTATAATTATTTATGACTTTGTACAGTTTTTTACAATCGTATGACTCCTTATTATAATGTTTTATAGGTTCTTATACCTTTTACAACTATCCTTACAACTTTTTACATTTAAAAAAACATAGGATCTGACATGTCTAATAATAAAGATAGGTTCGATTGATTACTCGTATATTTTTAAAAATTATTTTATCTCCTTTCATTTTTAAGATAATAGTTTGACTTTATATTGTCTATTTTAAAAATTTGTCAACTAAAAGTTTAAGGAAAAAACACTAAAAACAAATATATGTATGGGACTCAAGCTTGGACCGTTGCAAAGGATTTTATTTTTTCTCGTTTAATGAAAGGTATAATTCCTTCAGCCAATGACTACGAGCGTTTAAGAGTAAAATACTTAAAAATATATATTTTTAGAGATTTAAATGTGTATATTTCTCCTTTTCAAATTGAGATCGCTAAATGTCAACAACGTTAATTGAAAAGGATTTTATTTTTGGCACATATAATATTTTTATGCTAAGAATCTTACATGAAGTGACATATTTTGGCCCATGATCATGTGATTCACCTTAATTATTAAAAAGGGCGTTATTATTTTTCCTCAAGTAGTTCACATTGATGTTTTTTGTTATACGGATGTATTAGCTGCTGTAGAAGTTTGGTAATGGATGTGGCAAATTGATATATTTTATATGTGGGTGTGGTGACTTTAGATGTTGATGTTGCACATTTTAGATTATGTTTATAGTTTTTTTAATTAGTAAATTTATATTATTTAATTGGATCCATATCTCAAAAAATCCAACAGTATAAAATTTAACAGTCCAATTAGGAAGGGGTCTATTGAATCATAGCAAAGTGCCCTCCATAAATAAGAAACAATTTATTCTCCTAAAAATCAGATCTAAAAACACAAAAATTGTAAGTGTCAATGAGTTACGCTCTCTCATTTTTACTAACACTAATATCATAGTGCCTCTTTCATTCTCCCTAAAATTTTTAGGTAGCAGCTTGTGTAATTTGTAAAGAGGGCTCCTTGTATTCTTGCCTCATTAAAAATAAACTGAGAATTATACATGGGAATACGATAATGATGAAGAGGGATTATAATGAACAGCAGATAATTAAAAAGAAGACAGTAATAGGGCAACAGTGTGAAATACACCAGGAAATCTCTGTCATTAACCCTTTTGCGAAATTCAAAAAGAATTAAACAAAAACACTTTTTGCGTGGAACTCTTCTGTAGCACCAAGATAGCTTCTTCAGTACACCATTCGACCGTTTATTTCCCTCAAAAACCTCCCTCGAATTGTCTAATGGAGTAGTGGGCACCCGAAAATCCGTAACTTCTTTATGGTGACAGGGGTTCTCTAGGGAAGAGAGTGAAGAGAGTCAGTGAGAGTGAGAGCGAGAGATAGAGACAGAGGATATCAACAATGTTTTACTCGCAGTGTCTACTGTCAAAGAAGGGGCCTTTGGCCGCCATCTGGGTCGCTGGCTGCTGCTTCAAACGCCTCAAGAAACGCCAAGTCGCTGAGACTCATATCCCCTCATCCGTTGGTTCGTCCTCTTCTCGCTCTCTCTCTGTCTCGCTGTTAGTTCATTTTTTGGCCATTTCCTCTTGTGGGTTTTCTCCATTTGCATTAAATGTCCAGTCTTTGATGATTATTTGCTATTATTTTGAGGAAACCCCTCGTGGGTATGAGTTTTCGTCGCCCTTCTGTGCTTGTCGTGATTGATCACCATTGCAATGTCTAGAAGATTTTAATATCAGCTTAAGAAGCAATAGATGGGTTTTGTTTGCTCTTTTGATCCTGTTGGATAAATTATGCCCCAATATGTTTGGAATTATCGTCCTCTTTCTTTGGTTTATTCAATGGTTAAAATGGGCACATTTATCTCCTGTTTTGTTCATTATTCTTGATTAAACCATGATTGCTCATCATTGGCGTTTGTTAGAATTTCTTTATTTCGTTTTTTGTCGCTGTTTACATGCTTTGGGAACATGAGGATTTATGTTTGTTGTTTAAATAACGGTTTAAATGTGCAAATATAATCTGTTTTCCATGTTCATCCCTACGTGTATTTTTTGGGGGAGTGGGGTTGTGATATCTTCATTTATTATGATGGGGAAACAAACTGTCAAGACTTATGCGAGATGGGAGACCTTTTCTGTCACTGTTTCATAGACTGCAAGGGCTTAAATTGCTCCAAAGTATCTAATGTATGTCAGTAGCATTTCTCTCCAATTTCTGTAATTCGTCTTGATGCTTCAGATTTGTGTGCCTTAAATTTAAGACATGATTGACAGAGCATGTCATTAGAGTGATTCGGTTTGTCCAATTGAAAAGTTTGTTCATGATGCCTCTATGAGACAGATGAACAAAATATGTACTTTGTATTTAAGTAATCTATAGGTACCTGTAGTTGCCTTATTCATGTTATTTAATAGAATCGAGTTTATAGTATGGAACGTATGGTGATTGTGGCCATAGACGAGTTGATTTCATGAGTGTGTGCAACAACCCTTTTGATCTCCTCGATGAAATTTATTTGATAGCAATACCAGTTAGTCATCCATTTTTGTATACTTCTCACTGTTCCTTTGTTTTTCTGTTGAAGTAAAAACCTTTTATTGGTTTTTTTTCCTTTTTATTTTTCAGTTGCATGATGTTTGTGGGAACAGCTAGCCGCTATACTTTTATGCTGGTCTTATGGGAAGATGTAGTTGTAGTAGCCTTAGCCTTAACCTTAGTCTTGCTAGCAAAGAGGCTATTTTCACAAACCCACATTTTTTAAATTTTGGAAAAATTATATTTGAAGTGATAAACCCACAAAGTACAAAAAGAAAGGTGATAAAGTGAAGTTTGAATGTCTTTTTACGTATTAAAAGCTGTTGATATTGAGAGTTTTACCTTTAATATTATTTTTTGATGTATTTCCTGTCTCTCATTACTTTGCAGATAAAATTCTTGTAGAAGGAATGGATTCAGTTACTTATAGAATATTGGCGTATCTTCTTCTTGGAGTGGTTAGAATATATTCAAGGAAAGTAGACTATCTATTCCAGGACTGCTATGGAACTGTCTCTGACATAAATAGATTTTCAGTTGGGAAAAAGGTCATTCCCTTTAGGGATCTCGTGCGTTCGTCTAACTCCATTCTCCTGCCAGAAAGGTATGAGCTGGATACCTTTCAACTGGAGGTTGCCGATGTTGCAAACGGGTAAGAATATGATTTTACAAGTTTGATTCGATGTATATTTTCTTTCTTTCTGTAAATCGTGATTCATTTGTTTATCCACCCAGTGCCAATACTGCAAGAAGTGAAGACATTATGCTTCAAGGTATTGATTTCCTTCAGAAAATATTGGTTTACACTATACTTTTATACTGGTGTAAGTTGCTAACTTGCATTTATGTGATGCAGATGCGAGGGAGGATGTACAAGGGCCATGCTCTCCAGACAAGGTATCGTCTTCAAATCCTTTACAAGCAGTTAAGTTGTCGAAGGCAGATTGAACCTGTGGATGTTTGGCATAGAAAATTTTCTTTTGGGGTCACTAGTCATTTACTACCATCATATATGTTCATGTCATTGCCTAGCAGTTTAACCTTTGTAATACTCCATTAATATACTCCTGAATATTTAAGATAAACAATATCTCACACTTTCTGGGTATCGTATGTAAGGCATGCTACTCAAGTGAATTCTGATGCTCGTGTTTTGCTTGTGCTATCTTGTCAATAAATGTGCTACAGTGCTACTAGGTGGTTTTGTTAGCAGTGCATAGTATGGCAAAACGTTTTTTATTAAAAAATATACATATGATTTCTTTGATGGCCTGCATAAGAGAGGGGTCCTCAAAGGACTAGTTATAACTTACACGCAGTAGTATCCTATGACTCTAACATGTAACCTTGATATAAAATTTAAGAGAAAGATAGTGTGTTCACCACACTTCATGTACGGTCATTGGCCTAAAGGGGACATTGGTAGTCGATGGAAGGAAATTTGACTCTGGAATATGTGTGTAGAATCAGAAATCAGGCATAAAGCTAGTTTTGAGGAAAAACCAAATACTTGTGTCAAGTCAATGCTTATAGTGGATAGGATGGCTTCTGTAGCCTTGACACAGAAGCCTGACATATAAAAATAACATATTGACTAGTTCAGTATATTGCCAAATATCTATCGCTGAACATGTGATTTGTTGTGAGCAGCTTGCCAACATTGGATCTTTTTGATAACTTCGTATTTCCAAATAAACTGGAATTTTATCTACCTGAGGAATGCTGAGAAGTCTCTAAAACAGTTCGGGACTTGTTTGTTGTCCCCTTCTTGATGGTGGTGGGCTTGTCTTTTTCGTCTTAATCAAAGCACTCAATCATGATTGACTTTAAATCATGGCGTTGGTCAGTGTGAATTTGTTATCTCCTCTTATGTTATCTATTAGTCTTACGAAATGGAGCTCATTTGACGAGATTCTATCACTTTGTGTTAGTATGGTGAATGAGCTGCATTCAACTCACTTTTTCTTACAATGATTGTTTTGGTAACATGTGGCTGGTTCTGATGTATTTCTTGTTCTATATATTGTCTGCTTCTGTACTTTTGTAGAGCGGTTCTGGTAATGAGGTATTCCCTCATCTGGAGGAGAACTGTAATGCTCAGACATCATCTGAGTTCGGTATACAGCAGGAAACTTCTTCATCCACTCAGACGCCTGACAAAGTAGCTGCTGAACAGGAAACTTCTACCAACGCTTGTACTCCACCTGATACGTATGGAAAATGAAATCTTAATTAGCTGAATTTCCAAGATTCTTGGGTTTTACTTTGATTTGATTGCGTGTGATTTTTCCTGTTGTGCTGCTGCTTTCAGAGTTCTTTCCTCTCATCAGATGGACATTGATATGGAGTTAAGCCCTCCTGACCACATCAAAACCATTCGAACAAGCCGGCAGAAGGTTCGAGAGTTAAGGTTCACTCAAGAAGAGGGTGTGGACGTTGATATGATCTGTGGTTTGGATGACGAACTTCTCAACCTTATTAATGAATATCAAGAAGAAAAGGCTGATGATGGAGATAGGAATAATGTGGAAAAAGTATCTTTAGAAGAACATGACCATGTTATACCAGAAGACAAGGAAATGCCATCAACTGTGGAGAAGATTCCTAACTTAGAAGTCCCAGATACTGCAGGTGTGAATTATTATGTAGTTTGTGTATCTATCTCTTAAGTTTTAAGTTAGCATCATGGCCAAAGGGAAGTAACAATAGAATATTTCTGGCCCATGCCTTTATACGCAGGTTCTATGTCTTCATTAAAGCACTTCCTTTCCATCTGCCATGAACTACCATTAACGAACAAGGCCTCCTATTAATGCAGGTGCTACTGTACTGAAGGTCTTAGCTGTTCCTACTCCTGCCAAGCAGAGTGTTCAGAGACCCCGCAAAAGAAAATGCATAATTGATCAGATGATAGTGCTTGATAATCAGTAAGCTTTTGCGATTTTCATTGGTATATCACCATGGTGAGATAGTCATTTCGAAGATGGTGAAAAGATCGAGAGTATAGCTTGTTAAGCATTAGCCAGGACTGTTAAACAATGAAGCGTCAAGTCTCTTCTTAGAAGTTGCAAACATACCTTGCTACTAGTAATTATACTCCTTGTTAACTGACATTAAGAGTGTGAGAGATCAAAAAAGCCAAGCAAATCATGAAGAGAACGTCTGATGTGCTTGTAGTTTCTAAGTCATATATATATCTGACATGCTACTTTGTTGCAGGGTAATGAAGCAGGTCATCAACAATGCGAGTGACCTCGTATGCAAGAGAAGGAAAGCTCCTCACACGGTCATTGATATATGGAGGTTTTTCCGCATCCCCACCCTTTCAAAGAGCTTCATGGAGCCTTTAATACCATGTGAGTGTGTTCCTTTTAATCTTTTAATTTGTAGTTTGTGTGTTGTATAAGCTAATCATTCATAAATTATAGGTGATGCAAAGGAGATGCAACAAGTCTACTCTAGTGAGAAGATAGCAAAAACTAAACCATCTTCAAGTGTAGCAGCTGAGCCAGTTCAAACTACTATAGAAGGGGTTGGTAAGCCTAATGATGGAGTTTCGCCGAGGAGCCCGGCTGACAGCCGATTGGCAATCGCTCCAGGGACACCAGTTCAGTGCCCAACATCCACTAGAGTTTTTGCAAGTCCCAGGGCTGTAGACTCAGACGGAGAGGGCCCTATTCAGTTCCACGAAAATGTGAGGAAGCAGCTCTCTGTCCATGAGGATGAAGAAGATTATGGTCCACGTCTGGTGGATGAGGTAAATCTGTCAAGAGAATTCACTAGATAGTGTCAGGAGTTTGAGATAAGTGTCGTCACCACCAAATCAAACTTTTCTTTTCCTTTCTGCTCTTTTTCCCTCGTGTGTCTTGACCCCCCTCACCTCACGCGGCCGCTGGTGGGCATTAGTTCCACTAGTTGATTTAATTATCTGCATGAAGTATCTGATCCATGAAAATGAAGAAAATGAGGCAATCCATAATGAAATTACCTATATTTTCATTGGTATCTTGGGAGTTTAATGTTAATGTGCATTACCACATGGTGAGTCAGGAGCAATGTGTGCTCTCATAGGTAATGAAATGACAGTGCAGTAATGCTTTCTGCTGGGGGGTTGTGGTAGAAATTGCTGCTATGCAGCACGCTGACTGCGGTGTAAAGTTGTAGTATTCATTGCTGACACTTGACACTCTGATATGGCTATGGATTATAAATACTTGTTCAGGCCTAAAAGGCACAAATTTTCATAAAATGGCCTATTTTAACACCTGAACACATACTTATATTGGACACACTGCCTGACTCTAAGCAACATAGCTGGTGACCATAGTTGTCTAACAGTCTTCAGGCACCACGTGTCTTCAATTTCATGCAGTTTTCTTGCTCTTACTAAACCCATTTATATGACACAGAAAGATAAGAGAATGCAGAAGAGTAACTGAGGTAGTGCTGAGAATCTCAGTTAATTTAGCAAGTTCATTCTGGATGCATGTTTATCCTTGGCAGAAACGGAGAAAATTTGGTGCTTCCTTACCCCTGTGATAGATTACAAAGATGATTTTTCCATTGGACATGGGTCTAAGGATTGAATCTAGTAAGTCAGACTGTTATTTTATACCTTGAAGTCAGTTTGAGGAGCACAAATTTGAAAGCAAAGGCATTGAAAAATGAATGTAGAAATAAAAATGAACATCACTTGAGTACGACAAACACCCGTTGTAGGTTTCTAGACTCCTGCTTTGGCAAGGTCTTTATTGGGTCAAGTTTACACAATGTTATGCATGCAATGACAGAGGAGAAGATAGATAACTGACGGGTAACAAATATGGACAACTTTTTCTGCAGGGTCAGAGATATATGTGGAAAGGTGTGGTGAAAACACAACATAACACACCAACAATGTTACACTATCTCTTGGAAGAGAGTAGATGAAGAGCAGATGTGTAGTTTAAGGTGGGGGTATAAAATTCCACTGCAAGCTGTTAACCAACCAGATTGAAGAGAGTAGGACATAAGGGATAGAATTATAGTAAGTACAAATTTGAGAGCCGCCAAGGCATGAGAATCCAAAATCCTCAATTTTGTACCTACAGATAGACATTAAAGTCTTGCTTTGTAATGTTGAAACATTAATGCCAAGTGAGTTAAGATTTTATTGGTGCCCAAACCCAAATTCTTTTGCGATGTTATTGTCTCTTGCAATGGCTGATAGGCATTTTAGGTTTTTCACCCAAACTGGTTTATATTTTCCATTCTGCGGATGAATCTTTGGGTGATCTTTCATTCTTTCCCTCTTATATCAATGTTGGACATCTAACACTGATAATTCTGTACAAATCATGTAGATGGATGCAAGCGAAGGAGATAGCCAAGAACTCCGTAAGAACAAGAGTAAGTCATTTCCCATATTAACCTCCTCCCAAAGATAAAAAAGGCTGTTTTAAAAGCTAATTTCAACAATGGTGTTTTGGATTTTTTTTTTCACCTCATACCTACTAACAATAACTGAATCTTCTGGTAATTGCAGATGGTATATCTGCCAGAACCAGGTAAATAAGTCAGCACGTCGGTTTTCAAGTTTTCTATCACAGGGCCCTCTTGCAAATGAGTTAATGAAAGGCTCAAACTTGTGTACAGAACTGTGGCAAGTCACTTGCACCAGGTAATCCACAAAAGGAAGCAACAAAAGGAGGAATCAGTTTCTTTGCTTCCCATTCTTGGCCGTAGAACAAGGGCTGAAAATGCCAGATTCTTTTTTGAAGTACTGGTGAGTTTAGAACAACTGGAATCTAAGTTAGAATACTTTTGGTCTCTTTACCCTAAAGTTATTTATACTCTCTATTTTCTCTGGAATGCAATATACTGTTTTGCAACAAGGTACAGGAATCTGAACCGGTCTTTATTTAAAATATAAATCTCAATACAAATGAATGTTCAAAGTTACTTTCTATAACCATTCATGACTAGTACGTTTTAGTATTGACCAGTTGTCTGGTGCGTTTGTGACCGTGATGCCAATATTTCAGGTGTTGGCTGGTGGAGGATTTCTGAAGGTGATGCAAGAGAAAGCCTATAATGATGTGGTGTTGCAAGAAACCCAAAAAATGGAAGAAGTCTTCGGGAACTGCTGATCGCCTAGCCCCTAGGAAGTATTTTCTGTTTATACTTGCACAGTTTTCCCGCACAAAGACATGCAAGTTTCTTAGGATCAAATGCGATGTAGATGATTCGCATCTGTTGCCACTCAGCAACAAATTTTTCCCAGGTAGTTTGGGTTCTTTTTTAACTTAAGTAGATTATTAGGTTTGTCAATATTGACAAATAGTACGGGTTGGGGAAGTGCATATCAGCTATGGGAAGAACAGATCTTGTGCAATACTTATGCTCTATGTTAATCTAATATGTTTTTATCCTTGTTACCTCGATCTTGAAGAATTACAGTCTTCATGTTAGATTAATTGTTCTTTTGTTTCGATTCGAGTCTTTGAATTAAGAATGAAGGCTGTAAAGAGCATCATGAAGCCTAAGTTGCTGGATCTCATGTTTTAACTCAATTTTCATTTGTGCAGAAAAATTTGAGTTAGCTTTGAAAATGACAAATTAACACAGTTAGTTTTTGTTTTGTTTCACACATTATTTAGTTTAAACATGGGGCATAACTTGGGCTCAGGCTAGTCAGTTACAAATGAAGATTTAAAGTTGGAAATTAGAAATCTTTGTGAGCAATTTTAACCTGCAAATATGGTTCAAACAACAACCCCTTTAGCTACTTGGGATGACAAAGATTTAGGACTGAAAATCCTTTGTAGAAGAGGGCCTAATGGTGGGCATCTTCCTCCTCACAGAACTTCTTGTACTCTTCATGACCCATCAAGCTTTCCAACTCTGCTGGATTACTTGGCTTCACCTTGATCATCCATCCTTCCTCATATGGACTTGAATTAATCTGCCATTAAACATAAAATTCTCCATGACAAAATGAAATTAAACTGATAAAGCGCAATTTTATGCCACAGTATATCCGTGCTTTATTCATTTTGTATAAACTTAGAATCTAAGATCGGAAAATTCGTAAGAATCTGGGAAACTTTCATGTTATCTTTTCTCTTAAATTGCAAATTCTAAGGAAATTTTCAGACCAAAGTTTATAGTCAAGACAACATAAAGATAGCTAATATGATGTATGACTATGGATATAGAAGTAATGAAAGTCTTAATGTAGTGGTTAAGACTAACGTCCCTTATATATTAGGCTTCCGGGTTCATGAGAATCCCAAAAAAAGGAATTTACGAATATAAGCAAGTGATGTCCGATGGACAAGATATAAAAGGACTTACCAAACCAGGAGAATCAGAAAGCTTGGTGTTAACCTCAACAATTTCACCAGAGATAGGGGAGTTAACATCACTAGTAGCTTTCACACTCTCCACTGAAGCAAAGGCCTTTCCTGCTGCCACTGTGCCTCCTTCTGGCAGCTCTGCAAACACCACATCCCCAAGATGGCTCTGCACCAAAACCCAAATCACACTATTAATCTCCTCATCATCTTAATCATAATAGGGACAGGTCAAGTTCTAGATTTATAGGGTGGACGGGCAAAAGATTCAATTGTTCACAACTAATCCTCTGTATTATGCATGGGTATTGGTTAGTTCAGTCAATAAAGAATTTAAGATCGATTTCTGATAGCGAAGATTTTAGGGTGAGATTCTGCCCACATCGGCCTTCGTGTTTTTGGAAGTAACATTTTACATAGTACTACTATATATTGTTGAACTTGATTTGCTTTTGTTTTTATCTACTTTGTTGAAGCTGTTCAGTATGACTTTTGTCCATTTTTAAATTCTACCAGTTCAAATAAACCCAAACCCAGACTTTTGTCATAGGACTAGACAGTGAAGTGAGAGAGTACTGAGAGGGTATTTTATGAACCTGAGCATGGTCAGTGACTCCAATGGTGGCTACTGAACCTTCAGGTTTGACCCATTCATGAGAAGATGCATACTTCAACCCCTCCAAAACTGCACAAACAACACAAGATGAGGATCAAAAACTGAACTAGAGGAACCCAGAAACAGAGTAAAAAGACAGGGGAGTAGAATAGAATAGAATGGAATAGAATACCAGTGGAGAAGCATCTGGAGAGAGAAAAAGCAGGCAGAAGATGAGATTTAGGGGCACAAGAGACACCAAGGGCATTGGCTGCAGAAGAAGCCCACATTCTCAGAGCCATTTTTTCTCTCTTCCCCTTTCTTGCTGGAGCTCTGGCTAGCTAGCTATGTACTCTGGGCTGTGGGTTTTTCTTGTGGATATTTTCAAGAATGGTTTTGGGTTGATGATGGGATAAGGAGGGAAAAGGCTCCATGGTAGTGCATGTATTATCATTTTTGGATGGTGTACAACGAATGCCTCATCCAAAAGCACTCATTTCCCTTGCCCCCACTTATTTCCTCTTTTTTTTTTTTGGTTCTCTAAAAAATCTTTCCTTTTTCAAAAAAAAAAATTGTTTTGATTTTGTGTCATACTAGTATATCATTGTGTACAAATTTTATCATAGACCGGATTTATAGACCCAAAACACAAAATAACAAAAAATAATTATGTATTTTGCTTTCAATTCAAATCTCCCCTTAAAATAGCATGTCGCCCAAATTATTGAGTGATATATACACTGAACTACAAGTCCATGGTTTATAAGTTTTATACTACTATCCAAAAAATAAAGGAGAAAAAATTATCTTTAAAGTAGATTTCTAATACACTTAAAAAAAAGTTTTTACAAAATTGACTAATTAAGATTTAAAGTATTAACATGAACAAATTTTCCCCTCAACTATATTCATTATTGAATAAGTATAACGTTTGCTGATTTTTTTATTTAATTATTCACAATTTATACTCTTGCGGACTAAACGTAACCTTTGATAATTATTAAACCGACTAAAAAAATAATGATGCGCTTAAAATAAATAATAGATATTTATTATTTTATCCAAACTACCCATGCTCTAGTTATGGTTAAAATATGAATGCTTTATACGTTTCTTTTTTATTGAACTTAGTTTGCCTTTTATATTTTAGTTATTTTGACTTTCATTAAGGGTAAAAGTGGACAATCATATTAAAATGTAAAAATTAAATAGAAAGTAGTATAATCTTGTCAAAAACAAAAATAGAAAGAAGTATATAATCAAATTGGGACAAATGAAAATATAAAAAGGACAATTATTTAGAAATAAAAGGAGTACTATTGTAAGATTTTAATGCATTTTTCTTTCATGAAAGACAAATAGTTATTTTTAAAATTGAGATCCACTTGGTATTCACTTGATAGAAAGGTACAAAACCCCTCATTCACACCAAAAAAATAAATTGGAATAGAAGCCTCGAAAATATATATTACAAATTAGCCTTTTGTTTTTATTGTAAATAAAAAAATATTTTTATATTCGATATTTGAATTCAATTTTAGTTACAAATAATATTGATAGTAGGTCTTATATTAGATTATCTTATTTATGATACAAACATCGAAATTATATTTAAGGTTTTGAACGCTGATAATCCGACCTTTGAGAGTGTTGGACGATAATATTATTAATACATTACTTTTTTCTTAAACTTCAACAAGTCGACCTTTTAAAGTAATTATTTTCAATGTATCACTGCTGATTTTTTGAATTATCACTTGTCCGAATACTTAAATGATCGTTATTTCTTAACATGTATGTGATGGTAACCCTAAATAACTTTTTTTCTACAAATGCAAACACATAACTAATTTAAATTAACACATGATCATCACTTCTTTAAATTTCTTAACAATATGAGTTACTTTCATGTAGTAAAGAAAACGGAAAGGAATACTTTTTATGATCACTACTACCATATACAAAGTAGTTAACATGTGAGTTTTCTGGTTTTTATCGTTATTATTCAATTGTTTAACAAATTAGAATATCTAAAATCGAATGATAAGTTAAAAATAATTACCCTAAAGGATCAATAAAAAAAATTATTGCCTCAAAAATCAATAAAAAAATCGATGTTGACAAGAGGTAAGAAAAGTCCAAGGGTTTTGACTTTTTAGACAAAGCCATCCGGGTTCGATTCTTACAGTACAAATTTTTGAAGGAAAATAAATCAAAGTCTTCGTAGAAAGAAATAACCGAAGGGTTGGCCACTTTGCCTCGCTAGCAGATCCTCTCTCTCTCTCTCTCTCTCTCCACTTTCTGGGCATAATCGAAAGAGGGATTTGAGTAGAATCATCACAGAAAAAAATGGGTGAGATTGAAGATCATGAAAAGAGCAACCCCACAACACAAGAGGAGAATATGGTCGAAATCATTCTGAAGACTATTGGCCCTGCTCGCCCTACTCGCCTCAGAGTCCCTTATCAGATCAAGGTCATTCATCATTCTTGTTTAGGTTAATTCCCCGTTTTTAATTTGGTATGATTCATCTTTGGCAACCCATGTTCATTATTTTGTTGGAGCGATGCTGATTAATCAGGAAATTAGGGTTTTTGTTTCTAAAGTTGCAACCTTTACGTTTTCTGCTGGAAATGCTTAGATTGCAGCTGATGTGTATCAATTATGATAAAAAATGTGGTCCTACCATTTTTGGGGGAGTGTGGAAGAAAGGGGCTTTCTTTGAAGGTAAACCATTAGGGTTTCATAAGTTGAAAATTTTCTGAAATGTAGATGCTAATTCGGTGAATAATTGCTCCTAGCCCCTTTTTTTCCCATACTGTCATGTACAGCCAATTAGAAGATGTCTAGATGATGCCACTATTATGATAAATTCTGCATGTGTAATTAGCAATGAAATTATTGAAGATGATTGGCATAATTGACTGAAGGCCCAAAGTAAACTACGTTCTTCATCCTATGTGTGTTGAAGATTTAAGTATGAAGTTCGCACTCAGTGATTTTAATTAAGTGCTGTTGATGACTCGATGCACTGAAATGCTATATTTTAGAAATTTGAAAAAGCAAATGGTTAGAATAGTCGGTTTCTTTTGCCCATGGTTTTGTTAATGTGCTTGTACCTTCTTTGTGCAATAGGTACGTGATTTGAGAAAATTAATTGCCGATGACAAACAATTGCCCTTTGAAAGTCTGAGGCTTATTTCTCGAGGAAGTGCATTGGATGATAGCAAGAATGGACAGGATGTCTTCGTCAAACTTGCCGATGGTGGTATAGATCTTACTTTGAGTGACTCAATTGAATCAACTAGATTGGTTATTTCTTTTCTATGCTATCTTCTTATTTTATATCTTCCTTCCTGTATGGTTTCCCAGTTGATGTCATGGGCTGTATGCATGTATGTTAACTATTGTTCTTTGTTGACTTGTACCTGGGAGTTGCCATATATTAATACACCTTGTATAGAGTAACATCTAATGATGTGTCCAGAACTACTGATGCTAAAGCAATATGGGAGAAAAGGGGGAGTCAAAAGGTAGAGTTCCTATATCAACGGCCTTTGGAGATTCAAGTTCCATATGCTGAAACATCATTTCTGGACTATGGAGGACCGAGTACTTGTTGGTGTTTGCCTCTGGGCCTATATAACCCCTCGCCTCTTGGCAGTGTCTCTAGCATATGTCCCAATTTGGGATGTTAGCCTCGCATCCTTATTAAGTATAAAACAGAAATTGAAGTTAATAAAAGTTGACCTTGTAGAGTCTTTGTATTTACTAATTTGTAAAGAACACTTCCTCCGCAACTTTCCTGGTCTTAGCTCAATAGACTGATCTTCTTATTGATAAATATGTAGGTTTCTCCACTTCTGCTCTTGCCTCTTACATAATTCTTCAGATTAACTATGAAAATCTTCTTGGAGTGTGGAGCACAGTGAATCAGTGATGTTAAGATTGTGAGTATCATTTGTGAGGAATACACATCTGGGTACATGTTAGGCACTTACTCTTTTGCATAAGGAATTTGATTGGGAAAATAGTCAAAAAAGGAAAAAGAAAAAGTAATATCCATGAATATTGGATAAGGTTGAAAGGCTCTGAAGAAGAACTTGTGTATATATTTCAGAAATTCTTTAAGGGACGTGAAAGGCTTGTAAAATTGTGCATAGTATTAGCGTTAGGGGACATAGGCATTGATGTCAGTGGTGACAAAAATTTCCTATTAAGACACTAGACGTAGATTTACTGCTATTTCCTAATGTGTGAAAATCTCAGTATAAGTGTCGACTGAGATGTAAGGATTCAAGTATCTCATCATTTTCCTTAATATTTTGAAATTGGAACTATTTTTTTTTTTTTGGGTCCAGCTTTCAAATTGGAACTATCAATATGTGAACAAGATATATGTCAATTAATGTTTGGAACATGGCCCTGAACCTCTGCTCAGAGCCTCAGATAAAAATGCAATCAGCACTCAGAGGATCTAGTATAATAGGATTTTCAATAGGCCATCACAAGTGCCATAGCTCTCTTGTTGGGGAATTAAGCAGTTCTTCACCTGTGATCATTATCTAGTAAAAAGTTTATTCCTTTGGATAGAATGTCCTGAAATATTTCGATGTCAAAAGAGGAGTATGCACTGAAGAATTATCTAGTGAACTGGAAATTATTGATGTCCTTGATTTTGCGATCTAACTTTGTTACCAAGCCTCCATTTTTAAGCAAGAGTTTGGATTGAATTTCCCTTTATGGAAGGACACTTCAGATACTAAAGTGACTAACATATCCTCTCCGACCCCCCTATCTCCTTGGAAAGGTCACGCCTGTAGTTTCAGTAACCTTAGTTTTCTGTCCATATGTTTAGAGCTTATGGCAGAAAGTTTGGGGTCTTTAGTGGTGAATGAGGCTGAAATTGTTAGCGTGCTGGTTTTCTTCTCAGAAACCCTTAGTTCTCTAATTCTACGTTTGGACTTGGTAAATTTGAGGAAAAGATAAAAGAAAATTGGGGAGTGGGATGGGGGATGGGGGATGGGGGTTCTTCATTATACAATAATACAACACTGTTAGTTCATATTCCTCTTTTAGTTTTCCATTCTGTGTTCTTTCTATCAAATTTTCTTATGTCCAAATATACCATTAACAGGAGCTTAAAAGGAATTAAAGAGTACGATTCATGAGGTTGCTGCATATAGCTGGTCAGCTGTATTTATAATTGGGAGTTTCTCATAGCTTACATGAGTAGTGCCCAAAAGATCAAAGTGTAAAGATCACTAAGAATGAAAAAGATCACTAAGGACATCCTAGATAACATAAAATGCATGTTTGCCGAACTGTCATTGTTGAGCATTTTGTGGTTCACAATCAAGTTTTGCCATGCGAATAACAAATATTTCCGTGTTGCTGAAGCCATAAGATTTCAGATTATATCTGTGATCTATCCATGAGGATCATAGGCTATAGGGTTTCCGCATTTTAATTCTCTAGATCTTTGTGTGTATATGATATATGGGTTTTTGATGTTTTGTGCTTTGTATTGAAAGCTTTTGAGATTTAGTTAACATTTTTAGGTTTGGTAATTTCTGATTGTTGGAAGACCAAAAGCTCATAATGAAGATCTCATGATACATGAGATCGTTGTTCAAAGATGAAACATTTTAGATTCTTATGCTTTTTCGCTTTGCGTGCATCACTTTCCCACATTGATATCGATATGGAATATTGGCCGACAATTGCTAGCTGAAAGAAGATTCAGTTTTATATCCAGACCACACCAATGCTTTGTAGTCCCAAGTAGGTAGTTGTCTGTTTTTTTTTTTTTTTGGGGGGGTGGAGGAAATGCGTGCAACTGTGCCTCTGACTTGGAAAGAGACTGTGCTGAAACCTAGATTTAGAAACCTTTGATTGCCCTCTAGCCCACAGTAAAATAAGTAGAGAACACGATTAGTGCAGCATTTTGTCTTAGGCTCTGCTCTGTAAGAAGCTGGCTGTAAGGGTGTAAAAAGTTGTAAGATAGTCATAACTTGTAAGGTTAGTTCTGAAAAGTTGTAAGCAGCTCTAAGGAACGGTAAGCCAAAAGTTGTTAGCAGCACCTATAAGGAAATCTAAGCGATTATAAGAAGCTGTAAGGTAGTAAGCTAAAGCTAAAAAGAACAGGGCCTTAATCCACTATATCCTAAAGTTTTATTGCCCTAAAGTAACTTGTTCATTTGATTAGAAAGTGAACAAGAATAGTTTCTAAATCTGTTCAGATTGACTGCAGAAATTGCAAATGAATTGTTGCCTTGGCATGTGGATGCCCTTCCCTATATTGATGTCTTTCCAATATTAACACCCCCATTTATATTTCAGATTCCTTCATTGTAGCAGTGAGACCTAAGGCACCACCAAAGCATATTCAAGCTGGATATGATGATGAGGATGATGAAGATGATTTGGTGAGAACAATGGATGAGTGTTTCAGTTAACTCCTTTCAGTATTAGTGAGCCAGCTTCTCACTTCCTCTCTCCCTCTGCCTTTGCTTGGTGTTTCTTGTCTGAATTTGCAGAAATTCCAGCCTCCAGATTCAGCAAGTGGATGGAAATGGAGGCTCTTTTGCATTTTACATGATAAATTGAAGCTTCCTGGTCAGTCCATAACTTGAATCATACACCACATAGACCATACAAAATGTGCTGATGAATTCTTCTTCTTATTGGTAGATATCGTTTTGATCGCAATTTTCTCTCTCAGTTTAAAGGCATGGGCTTTTGTCATCCTATGGTTTATCTTGGCTCCTATTGCACATAAATGGGATCTGGGACCAATATATGTAAGCCTCGTAACTCACAGTTCCATGATTGTTCACTTCTCTAGTTTCACAACCCTTAGCTTATTATAAGGGAGATATGAACAAGACCTAAATTGCCAAACCTCTGATAAAACATAGGTGCATGGAAATTCCTCCTTTACTTTTTGGTTGACTGTGTTGTCATTTTCAGATAATTGGAACCGGATTTATGATTATCTTTTTAAATCTTGGACATCGACAAGCAGGTGAACTCAGGTATGAATCAAAATGGGCATGCCTTGATCTCTTTGGTGCAATTGCTTCTTAACATACTCTAGTACTCCACTACATTTGGACTCCTGGAGGTTTGTTATGCTTGAGTAGTCCTGGAAAAACCCCCCATGCCCAATTATTCAGGCTGATAGAACCCAAGCCGGGCCCAATCCAAAGGGCACAACTAGGTAACTTGATTTTGACCAATACGCAAATAGACCTGACTGAAAACCAAGCTCAACCCACCCTTTTTTGACTGGTATTGCTTTCATTTTCAGGACTATTTGATCAAACCATTGATAGCACTTAACACACTCAAACTTGCACAGTTGCACCCAACCCAATTGAGCCAACTCAAACATGACTAGTTTCAATCAATCCAAACATGACATAACTCAAAATTAACCAGACCTGAATCTAACTGAACAAACTATTTGCTTGGCCAATAACTCGAGTACCAATTTAACATTTGGTTTTTGTCACAAATGCAGTGCATATTCAATCTTTAATGAGGATTTCAGAGAGCTTCCTGGAACACTTAACGCAGAACGCCTGGATAGAGATCTTCGAACAGGTCAGCTTTGACAGATCAACTCGTCATACAAACTCCAGCTTCTGTAAACTCTACTACTGGAAAGTAGATCTTTTACCGCTTCTACATTTAGTGTTGTACATGAATGAAAATGATCTTGAAACCTTCTTGTAAGATTTTAGTCAACTTTCTTGTACATGAATGAATGAATATGATTTTACAACCACAGCTTTTGTAACTGTAAGTTTTGTTTATTGAATTTGTAGATGGCAATACAAACTTAATGCAGATATAACTTCTTTTTTTGAGCTCAATTCTTTTTAGCTCTAGCTAACACCATTGTAGCTTTTTACAACATCTTACAGCTTTTCGCAGCTAATCTTAGAACTATCTTATAGTCTTACAACTTACATTTTACTGTTCCTTGCCACTAAACAGAACAAGGCCGGAGGGCCATCAATTCATGGACTCTCAGAATGCACGACTCCTTATAAGTAACCGCATAGCACTGAGAGATAAACTAGTATTCTTTCTAAAAGGTTGATAAAAAGTTAAAATTACTGAAGGGAATGTAGTGGAGGTAAACTGAGGTAATTAACTTTGGAGAACTTTATTTGGATTTGTTTAGGGGGATAATGAAGGCAAAGGGTGGTGAGTTTACTATAAATGTGTTTCCTTGGTCACTTTCACCCACAAATTTGAGGGCGGAAGAATGATCTGAGGTAACTAATGGGGTTGAAGAAGGTGATGAATTATTCCTCTTTCCTCCTTCCCTCTTTCCTTGTTTTAATTATCTTAAATAGAGGTTAAGTCAACTAACCTCTCTTTTCTTCTCCTCTTGTCTCTATCTTCAATCCAAATAGAAGATTAAGATATGAGTTTGAATTTGATCCTCTTAAGTCAATTAGGAAAAGAAAATAACAATATACGTCAACATTTTCTTTTACATTGGTTGGCTCTTATTCAGACTACTATGAACCATATACAATGGGGCCAAGGGGGATGTAGGACACATCCAGACACAACTACTTTTAGTATAAGTTTCGATTTCACAAGATATGGAGAGATTCAAATATAGGCAATTTTATCCTGTTAACATTTTTATAAATAAAAAGAGGGATTCCAAAGTGAGAAGTGAGAAAGAAGAAAATAGGGAGTGGAATACAGTTGGGAATGGAAGGGAAGGGACATCCATCCAATGCAGTGGGTTGTTGGTCGTTGGACAACCAGTCCTCAACGGCACGCAACTTAATTTACTACTACAAATGAGGCTTTGTCAACCCCCTCCCAATCCCAATTTCTATGTTTCCCTTTACTTTGCCTAATTATACTTTTCCTTTGACATTGAAATTTCAATGTCCATCGCATTCCTCCCCACTGGAATGGAATGGGGGTCACCTACTCGCATTCAAGAAGGGCGAACAAAGACAATGATGTTTTTTTCATTTTAAATGCCTTTTTTAAATGGTTGCTATGGATGTTAATTAGTTGGGTTCTCAGTTTTAAGTCGCTAGATCTATCATCAAATGTTCATAGTCATGTTAATTTGTCACAAAAGTCAGAGAACACAAGCCTCAAATCAGACTCACAGTAAAAAAAAACAACCATATGCGCGAATAAATAAAAAAAACATTTGAAGCACAAGTAGTTTAAACCTTATACAAGCTGACTCCCTTTAGTTTTTGTAACTTTATTGACCTATCTGGTCCCAAAAATATTTTAAACGTAGCAGCCCAAAATAAATAATATTTTGATCTATTTTATAAATTATTAATAATCATAAAAAAATCCGAAAAAAAAGACTCTCTCTCTTATTATAATATATGGATATAGATGGCGAGGTAATATATTGATGAATGTTGAAAATAAAAACCTTGATTAGTAACATCATTACTTATGAAAGTGATGTGGGAATTCAATAAGCCTCATTAGTTTGGATTCAGTTGGAGTAATACTTTTGAAATTCCAACGCGGGAATTTCTCTCTCTAATCCTTCCTTACTCCCTCCCACCCCAACCATTTTTTTTTTTTTGGGGAAACCTTGATTAATGATTTATTAATATTACTGACGTATATAATATTGTAATTTTGTATTTTTAAATGAAATGATGATGAGATTGACATGTTTTTGTGTTGTTTTTGTAATTTTGATCTCTCATTTACATATTACAAAATTTAATTAAAATTTGTCTATAAATTTTTATCTTAATAAAATAATTTTCGAATTCGAAAAGAATTCAGTAAACTTAAAAAATTTACATATATTAATACGTCAGTAGTAACATAACCAACATTGCACACCCCACACTCTTTCCTAGGCTAATCCCTTTCGCCATATATCCATTTGAAGTCGTTTATAGGATTATGACTCATAAAGCCGTGAAAATTAATTACGATACGTTATATCTTCCATAGTATTTGATATAAAATCTCGTCTCATTTAATAATAATTTAACAATTTACAGAGGTAGTAATATTTTAACTTTCTATCTATACATAATAATCAATGAAACCAACTAATTAACGACTTATAATAATTTTAAAATTATGATTTATAACAAAATTGTCCAACATAGAGTGGGATTGATTCTAAGAAAAGATGATAGAGAGTTTGAAGCTAATTAAAACGGACGAATTAACTCATAAATTATTCTTTGGATCAGGTAATTAATTTTCTTTTTTAGTGGTAGATAATTAATTAATTAATTAATTATGTGGGAAGGAAGGGGTATTAGTATTTTTTTAATTAGAGAGTTCACACGTATGGGATGACATAAAGAGGGAGGGGCAGATGTCGTGTAGTTGCGGAAGAAATTCGCACAACCGACAAATACTTTGACTTCCCATTGAAACCAACCATCTCTCTCACTCTCTAATCTAATCTTCCCGCCTTCACATGCAAAATTCCCTCTCCATCATTCTCTCTCCTTCCTACCCCTCAATTAACTATAATATTTCAATTAATGTTCTTCTCCTCGACCACCCGATAAATGGATCATTCTATTCGATTTTAAGTTGAATTAATTTAAGTTAGATTATATTTAAATCATATAAATTTAATTTAGTGTCAATTTTAATATCGATTCGGATGGACTTAAAATCAATTGATATTTAATCAAATAAAAAATATTTTAATCGGACTCAATTCAATTTGATTTAGGTTTAAGTTATATTTAATTAATTTTCTAAATATCAAATCGAATTCAATTTGATTTAAATTTAGGTTGGATAATTTTATTAGGTTTACTTCTCCTTTAATAAAAAAAAGGGAAATACTTTTGATGATTGATGAATCAAGGTGGAGTTCCTTTTCTTTTGAAAAAAATTTATAATGGGGTTTTTTTCATTTGATGGGAAAAGTTCCTCCGTTTCTGCTACCCAACCCAACATAAACCACCCCCACCCAAACATATTTTGCAATTTATATATATATTTTTTTGCCATGTATTTTAAGTTTTTGACTGAAAAATTAAAACAATTTATAATGTGAGAGGTACAAATATGATGTCATTTAGATGGAGTCAAGCTCATATGTTAAGCAATTCTTAAAAAATTGTCAATTAAATCACTAGATATATATTTTTTGAATCTCTCTTGATTATATAATATTCACATTTTATTTTAGTTTTATTATCTTGTACATAGTTTTATTTTTTAAAAAACATTTGACAATAGAAATACACATTTTATAGATGAAGTATTATTTTTAAAAAAACTTATCTCTTGTCAAACAAAAACTAATTGTTTGTTTGTTTGATTTGAAATTTAACCCCCATAAAAAAAAAGTAAATAAATCAAATATTAATTTTTAAGAATATTTACAAAATGGGTATTGTGTAAACCTTTTTAATGGAGTTGTACATATGCAAGTGTCATGTTTTAATTATGCCAGAGCTACTCATATTAAATACCCATAACTTCATTTGGTTATAACTATTACATATGTAGATCTTCTTTACTCCTTTTATTTATTTTACGTGTCATGTTTTAATAATTTTCCTAGTGATATTTTTTAAAAAATTTAAAAGATTTGAACTTGTAATTTCATTCTTACCAAATTAAGATTGTAACCACTTTAAATTAATACTATTTACATATTTTAAAAATAATAATTTAATGACTAGACACGATAATAAAATGTAAGAAGCCAAAATGAAAAGATAACTAATTACGCACTAAATTGAAATTAATTTTGAGTTACTCCAACTTTTTTTTTTTTTTTTTTTTTTGGAATTTCCATGAAACAATGACATGAAGATTTTCAGTCTAAAAGAGAGAATGAAGGCTTTTGGATGATTTTGAGGAAAAGCAATCCAGAAAAGATGGACAATGATGTTTTTTCTTTTTCTTTTTTTCTTTTTTCATAAAAGATAATGATGCCTTCCACTGTATAATTCTACATATACTACTACTACTTTAGATCAACAAATAAATACCATAATTGTCTAAAGTGCCCCTCTCACAGCATTCTTCATGCAATTTTTTATTTTCTTTTTTGTGTTGGTTATGTATTTTCTAATAATTTTTTTCTTAAAAGATAAATAATGTTATTATTTGATTTATTTTTAAAATCAATTAAATTTCTCTTTTCAGCTAATTTTATCTCTTATAGGTCCCATATTTTTGTTTTTTTTAATTTCCTACAAACGCATGTACAACTAATTTTTACGTTTCCGCTTGCTCCTTACACCTTCCACGCCCCTCTTCTCCTTTATTTACGGTTTCTTCCAACTACTATATATAACGCTCACGAGTAGCTCCCTACACCCTTCATGCTCCCTCCCACTCTCCTTTATTCATGATTTCTTCCACCTACTATAACGCCCACAAAAAAAGTCATGAGCTCCCAACATCTTCAATGCCTCTCCTCTCCTATATCTACTTCTCCGTTCACCTACTATATAACGCCCACATAAAAATAAAGCACTGATATCTATGAGATAATTAATAACACAAATATATTCATAGTACAAACAGTCTTAAAAAAGGTTCTTTTTTCTTTCTCCTCAAATAACACCCATATTTAAGGCCACTCACAAAAATTACCTTTTCGATTCTCCTATTTCTTTCTCTAAAAATA
This sequence comes from Talinum fruticosum, assembly GCA_021018815.1. NCBI lineage: Eukaryota > Viridiplantae > Streptophyta > Magnoliopsida > Caryophyllales > Talinaceae > Talinum > Talinum fruticosum. The sequence continues at coordinate 3,191,147 of JAITYX010000056.1, forward strand.
TATTTTAAAAAAATAAAACCTCAATAAATATACTAGTAAATACTCCAAAAATAAAGAGACATTGTAGAATATGGTTCCTTTCATCTACTACATAACGCCCGTAAAAAAAAAGTTATTAACGCCCAATGCCTTTCACGACTCTTTTCTCCTATATCAGCTTCTTTGTTCACTTACTATATAACGCATATAGAAAAATAAAACACCAATATATTCATTATAAAACGGATCCAACAAAATTCCTTTTTCCTCTCCTCAAACAATACTCATAATTAATGTCACCCACAAAATACTTTCTCCTATTCCCAATTCTCCCTCTAAAAGTATTTTTTAAAAAACTAAAAACCTCAAAACTAGTATTTTTTTTACTAAATCAGGTTCTATCAAAATGCGGGTATGATATTCGGTTCGGTTGCCCAAATGATGAGGACCTTCTTTTTATTTAAATAAAAAAAAGGCTGAGAGATATTCGACCGGAATCCGTGAAAGGTCTATAATTTTGATTTTTTTTTAACTTTTTTAAAAAATAATTTTTTACCTCTTATTTAGGGTATGTTTGGTCAACCCCCATTGTCCCACTTGTATTGGCACTAATTGACCACCTTGCTTTACTAAGGTTGAAATTTCTAAACTCTATAGTCTAAATTTAAAACTAAAGTATTTATATCATAGTCATTTATTTCAAATAAATTTTTATTTAAATGTTATACGTATATATTTTTCATTTTATGGTGTTTTTTATACAAAAAAATATATACAATTATATTATATAAATTGACTCCCTTTGAGAGATTACGAATGTATGTAATGATTGTTGTTTGTTTTTCATTGTGTATACTCGTATATATTAATTTGTTAAAAAATATTATTCTTTATTACTTAATTAATGACTTAAAAATTAGCAAAAAAAAAAAATTCCCCAAAGTTTTTGTATCGGTGGATACACTTTAAAATGATGGATGAGTAACTCATAATCCTAAACCAATGTTGAATAGATATAAAATTTGAGGAAAGATCAATTAATTGTTGTAAGTAAAGTTGTCAAAAATTAATAATTTTAATTTTTATAATGTAAGTAGCTTAAAATAATATAACATTTAATATTATATATTGACATAAGTGAGAAATCATTTAATTTTATTAGATGTGAATCACAAAAAGGAAGCATGTGTAAATATGAAATTTAATGTAAGTTGAGGGGTATATCCATTCACATAAAAATCATTTCTTTTAAAAATGAAAGAATTGTGACACATGATCCCTTTCCCTTTGTTCCTTTTGTCTATGAAAAGTAAGGTCTTCACATAAACCCATTTTGTAAGTGACCACCCTTTACTTCTTGAGGATGCCAAAGAAGCAAAATAACCATACAATGAGGGTACTCCTACTACTTAATTTACTCTTTTATGTATCGCACTCTTTCTATTAATAATTTAATCTTTAATTTACTGTATATTGTGTAATCACATATTGTGTAGTTTTAAAAGAAAAAAAAAGGGAGGAAGTAGAACATCTTTTTATCACCTAAGATTTGAATTTTCCTCACCAAACATTCTATTGAATTTTTTTTCTTTCACGATAATAAGTAATAACGTGGTGAAAATATCAAAATGTTAAATGTTTCTAAAAAGAAGAGTGCGCCTGATATACTATTGATTAAAATTGAGCGAAAATGGGGGAAAAAGTTTTTGAAACAAATCAGGATGTAATAAATTGACTGATTTTGATAGCTAGTATGTTCTCATATTGGTTTTCTTATAAATATGCTTAAAATTTAGTTGAATGGCTTGTTTTCTTCAAGTATGAACATCTTAAAATTTATTAAAATTTAATTTGGATATACTAGCGAAATAAAGGGATGAAAACTCAAGGAAAAGTTATTAAAATTGTCCCTTTTATCTTAATTTTATGTAAATCTGAGAGGAATAAAGATGGGGTAATAGAGCGAATGAATGTACAATATTCGTTGTCCTTTACAAAAATTTATTTTTTCCAAACAAAATACATTAGCAAATAAAATTTTCTTCCTACTCACTTCCTCTCCCTTTCCTCAATCAAAATACATTAACAAGTCAAGAAAGACACAATATAGAATAATAAAATATAGAGAAAAGATGACTTACTAAGACGGCGAATAACGAAAAGATAAAAACGACATTTTTCACTTCTATATTAATTCTTATGTAATGTTTAGTTGGATATAATATAATGCAAGTAAACCTTGTAAAGTTATTATAATTATTAAAGTTATTAATCCTTCGTATTGTTTCATTGGATGTAACATATTTAATAATTATTAATGTATTGATGTTAGGTTCAATCTAGGCGAAAAATATTCATTTTATTTTTATGTGCTTTTCTCGTAATCATGTCAATCCAACATATGCTCTTTAAAGTTATCCACAAAATTTTTACGTCTTTTACATAAAATTATACTATAACTCCCGAAAAAAATAATTTGTACCACTTTTCAGTAATTCATTACAACTTATATAGTACACAAGATCGAGTATAGACTCTCCTTTCAAACTTTCCTTTTCGCACCGATGTTCAAAAAAAAAAAAACTGTTCAATTTTTCTTTACCTCTATCTCTTTCCCCACTAATTATAAATGCATCAACGTAATTAGGTGGATTTTCCCTCCATTATCAATTTTTGGATTTAAAATTTTAAAAACACAATCCACCAAATAAATTTTAAAAATATAAAATCTAATTTAATAGTTAACTTCATATTTACATAAATTATAAACTACAAGGTGGACTATATAGTTGTCAACCAACATTGTAATAATTTGAGATTTATGTCCACCATAATTTTCAATTATAATGTGCATAATTTTTATGAAAGCACAAATTATAAATAAATACCGAATTTAAATCTCATAATTTTTTTTTGATCAGAAATCCCATAAAAGAATTCTAAATAGATGCAAAAAATTATTGTAAAATATAAAAAAATTTAAAAAGTAACATCCTCCCAAAAAAGATTAAATGTAACAGCCTTTTTTCAATTTTGTTTTTTTAAAAAAATCCTGGGTGATTTTAAAGCCCTCCATTTTCGAAGGAAGAAAATTCAATTTAGAGAGAGAGAGTAGGAGACAGAAAGAGAGGTTTAAAAATAAAATAAAAAAAAAGGTTAAAAGTTGGTCTCTCTCTCTCTCAGACTTCACTCTCACTCACTTTCTCTCTCCTCTTTTCTCCTTCCGACTCTCTCCCTCTCCTGGCGAGAGAGGGGTGGTTTGTCTGGAATTTTGAATCTCTTTGACTGGTTTTCTCTTTCAAGCGACACAAATAGAGCCACAGACACTCTTTAGAGAGAGAGAGAGTGAGAGAAGGAAGAGAGAGAGAGAGAGTGGACGCCGAGAGAGGAGGAAGATTTGCCGGCGGGAGAGGAGGGGGCTTCCGGGAGTCAAATGTGATGGGAAGCGGCTTCTCTCACTTGATCCCCTGCTTCAAACCCCCGACCACCATTACAACAAGGACCACCAGGGCTCTCCGTCCGGTGACGTCATCTTCACGGCGGAGCAGCCCCTCGACGAAACCCTAGGCCACTCCTTCTGCTACGTCCGTTCCTCCAACCGCTTCGTCTCTCCTACCCCCTCCGATCGCTTTGTCTCTCCTACCCAGTCTCTCCGCTTCGACGACAGGGACAGATCCGACCCCGTTCGCCCGCCGGAAACCACCGCCTTCCGGTCGATCTCCGGCGCCTCCGTCAGCGCCAATACCTCCACTCCTCGCACCCTTGAGTATGGCGCCGCGTCTGTTGGCAACAATGGCTTCGACTGTACGTCGTCGTTTTCGGCGCTCCCTCTTCAGCCCGTCCCGAGGGGGAATCCTCTGGATTCTTCCTCTCCGGGCCCATCGAGCGTGGGGCCCTCTCCGGCCCCCTCGACTCTACCTCCGACGTCCCCTTCTCCGCCCCTCTCGGTGGGCCCCCGCAGCCTTACAAGAAGAGGCGGAAGAAGAGCTTCGCTGGGTTCAAGAAGACCCTCTCTAGAAGCTTCTCGGAGAAGAAGCGCCCGTGGGTTGTCCCAGTTGAGAGGAAGGAGGCCAGCGAAAACGCGGAGTTGAGGTTGAAGAGAGAGAGTGAGGAGGCGAGTGATACAAATGTGCAGTGGGCATTGGGGAAAGCGGGGAGGATCGAGTACATGTGGTTGTATCGGAAGAACATGGGTGGTTGTTTGTTGGGATTTATGATGGGTTTAATGGCCCTGATGCTCCCGAGTTTTTGATGGGTCATTTGTACCGTGCGGTATTCAATGAGCTTAAAGGCTTGTTTTGGGACAATGAGGATAGTAGTAATAATGATAGTTGTAGCATTAATCCCGTGATTCAAGTACAGGGAAATGTGGAGGAAGAATCCTCGATTAAGGGGGAGATTGTAAATGAAGGGGAGGAGAGTCATGTTTCAGGGAAGAGAGTGACATTTCAGGCAGAACAGAAGGAAATTAGGAGAAAGTTGTGGGAGTTTCTTGCAGAAGATGATGCAGAAGATGGGCTTGATCTTTCTGGGTCGGATAGGTTTGCGTTTTCTGTAGATGATGCAGTTAGTGTCAGCAATGCAGTGTCTGCAGTGAGCAGGCGTTCGCTGCTGTTGTCGAAATTGAAGCAAGGGTTAACTAGGAGTAAGGATGGTCATGTTAGAAGTTTTTTAGTTGGAGATTTGGGGTAGAAGAGAAAGATAAAGTAGATGAAGAGAATAGGGTTGATCAGGAGCGAACTAGTAGGAGTGGTAGAAGGCGAAAAACAGGCCCTGTTGATCATGAGTTGGTTTTGAAGGCGTTGTCACAGGCGTTGGAGAAGACAGAGAATGCTTATTTGGAATTGACAGATAAAGTGATTGATCGGTATCCAGAGCTTGCCTTAATGGGTTCATGTTTGTTGGTTGTTTTAATGAGAGACGAGGATGTATATGTGATGAATGTGGGTGATAGCCGTGCCATTGTTGCCCAATTTGAGCCCCAAGAGGGTTCTTCAAATGCAGGATCAAAGGAGGCTGACAGTGGGTCGAGTACAGAAGGCATTGTTGAGGAATCCACAGCCTGTGGTGAGAAGCCAAGCAATGTAGCCTATGATTTCACTCAACAAGTGATGAAGCTTGCCGCATTGCAGCTGTCTACTGATCATAGTACCAGCATTGAAGAAGTAAGGCTACACTTCTTTAGTGCAATTTGCGATAATTTATTGGATGCCTGCTTGAAATTCTGGTTGCTGATGTCTCATTATTATGCTGCGTATGCCATGTTTGTTGGCGTTTGATCTGGATTCTGAACTTGGATGATACTGGTCGAACTTATAATGTCTTATGAGTTTTGAGCACTAGAATTTTTTTCTAAAATTCATAGAGTCCTAGTTTTGCTGCTGCACTGGTTTTCAGGTTATAGTACCCTAACAACTCAATGTCAATATAGATAGGATAATTTATGATGAGGTTTCACTGCTTGCCAAAATGCTACCCAGTGGCCATTACGAGCAATGGATAGTTGATCTCATTGAAGTGAACTGATTGTCAACTTTGAATCAGGGCCTTTGCATGTTCTAGGTCTATAATTTTAAAAACAGTGGATAGATTTCTATGAAATCATCTTCAACATTATGGAATTATAGGAGAGCTGCAAAATTCCAGGGACTCATTATTCAGTAGTGGGAAGTTTAACTGATATGTGGGGTTGGCGTACTCATCCAGCATTTGTGATTGATTATGCATTTCTTTTTCTTTGTTTTTTAGGTTTTTATTTGGGAGCGAGGGTGTGGTGATGTTGGACTGGTGATGTTTTGGCAATGGCATTTTTCTTTTACCACTGCTGAGTGTTCTGCAGTAGGCTAGCGGCATTAGTTATTAGTACTGGCATTATTCTTTTGTTGGTCTGAAATCTATTATAGGGTTTATTAGATTGCATATATTGTTAAAGGAGGAAATGATTCAACTAAGATGTAGGAATCAGAGCAGCCTGACCCAATTGAAGTTTGTAGCTTTAAGAGAGTCTAGACAATTGGAAATTTGTGCTTGTGAATACATCATATTCACGAAGAAACGCAGAATGAGGCAGCAAAAGCCCTAGCTTGATTTGGATATGTCTTTTCATCTTTGTTGTGATAGACCACGTGATTGAGCTGGTTATTGCTGTTTACGGAAGTCAACCATTTGGTTTGGTTGGTTCATAAAGATCTTATGAGTTTGTAGAAGTACGAATGAAGGGATGAAATGGCTGTTGTGAAGAAATGATATTGTGCAGAAGTGAAAGGAAGATAAAGAGAGGACAATTGGCCCTTTTTTTTTGTTTGAGGGGGCGGTTGTGGGGTCTTTCCTGGCAGAGTTTATAAGTAAACATTGAGCATTTGTCTGGGATTGCTTGCTATTACTATTTTTAACAGTCTTCATTCTTCAACTCTGCTTGTTATGGCATAGAAGTGTGTTAAAGTGCTAAATTGATTTTTTTGGATATAGTTGTTCCTGATCCCCTTGCTGAATTTTTTCAATTGATTATTTGTTAGAGTATCAACTGAATCTTCTTGTATCACTGGAGGTCCTTCTGGAATCAATTGTTGTGGATTTATTAGTACTAATAGCCTACTAGAGTACTTGTGAGCTCAGACGAGTGCCCAAATTGGCAAAAGCCAAAGGGTGGTCCTAGATTGATTTGTAATGTCACTTTCTTTGGAAAGGGCGAGAGCTTCTCTAGATTCTAGTTAAGATGTTACAATGGACATCTCAAAAGATACTGCTGTTCCATTCTTGGCGATGTCCTTTTCACTATTGTTTGTAGCATTTTTTTTTTTTAATGTCAGACTGCTGCCTTATGCTCCCTTGACCCTTCACTTATGACCTAGTGATTTTGAGAGGGATTCATATATTTTCTAGACCGAAGGTATTGTTCAGTAATATGATAATGACGTAGGAGTTCCATCAGATGTTTGATAACAATGTTATGATACCTATCATAATTTATAATAACATTAGAAATTATTTGTCAATGTAGAGGAATATATTAAGTTCAGTATATTTATACTTTTGCTTTCATGTGTATATTTTTCTATTAAAGGAAATGGCACTGTCATGTCCAGCAATTGAGGTTTGAGCTTGTTGAACATATAAAGGCATAAAATATGATATGTTGTTTGGTAATATCATAGAAATGCTATTAGTCTGCTTTGATTGTGAGTTCTTCATAGTGAAACATAAAAAGATGTTCTGTGGCTTGTGATTGTATTTGGCTGATTAAGTGAATTTCTTAAAAGGAGGTGCTCTATCTCGGCTTATCGTGGGTAAGTCTCTTGACGTCTCAATTTTTGGGGAATAACTTTACAGTGAGGTATTCTTCCCCAAGTTCTCACCTTGTCAATGTTGTCATGATTACAAACACTTCTTGATAGTGCACCTTAAAAGGTGTTTTGGAACTTTTTTCACTTTAGCAAAAAGAAAGTGTGTTGGGTATATTTCCTATCTGACTTTTTTCAAGTTAGTGAGTAGTGAGTGTTTTTCTTGCTGAGGCAGGTGAGTCTTCCTGGCTCTGGTGCATTAAACATGATAATACCTAGTTACTTAAGCAACAGTGGTATTTTTTTCTCAGAAGTGTTAGCATGACTATTGCCATGTGTCTGGAGCCTCACTCAGTAAAGAAAGGAAGATCCTTTGAAAATAGACCTGCAGGCAGTGGATAGAAGCATGAATATCCATATCATTTGCTGTTCTATTCCAAATTGGCAATCAGCCTAAACCTTCATTCTTGCACTATGTCATTTTGGCCTTCTAAGCTTCATGCCACTGAGTCCACAAAACACAAGAAGAATTAGCTGAATTTGATTCTGGGGCTTTGCAAAGTACAATGCAGTATTGCTTACTATAAAGTTTTAGATTTAAGCCAGTTTTTGCTAAGGTATCAAGTTGTGAGAATGTAGCACTAGATGTTAACGATTTGATTATGGGGTTGCATACTGTTAGTGTTCTGCTGTGACATTCATGTGTCAGTGACTTCCTTTGAGGGTTGAGTCATGAAGTTGCCGATGTTCAACCACCTTCTGTTTCATCTTCATTGTGGACTGAGGAAACTTGGTTGTAGTAAAACCAGTAAAAAGATATTGTATTTTGCATGTAGAAGGATGGATGATAAGTAGGTAATGGCAATGTGGTAATCGTATTGTACTTTTAAACTTAGTCAATTGAATTATACAGTGTTTTCTTTTCTTTTCTTTTCTTTTAAAATTTTTTTTTCAATAACGGCAGTGTGTTGTGGTTTACAAAGCATTTAGGCCCTATTCCATTTTGCTTTAGCTTGGGTGCTTAAAGCTTCTTACGGCTGCTTACAGCTTTTTATTACTAACTTTACAAATTCCTTACATTGTTACTTCATGACATTTAGTTGTGATAGCCTTCATTGTGCTTACTAGTTCCCTGTCTGTCAGTCCCTCTTTATGTAATGTCCTGTGAACTTCTGGTGTATAATCTGGTCTTTTATTGATCAGGCTATTGCACTTTACTCTTTTCAGTGTGCCATATTTGACATTATTGTGTTGGAATTTCAGTTGTCTTATATATTTTGGTTGGACATATAAATAGTTAAATATCTGCAATCTATGATTGAAAATCGTCATACTTTTTGTTGAAATTTTTTGTTTCATCAATCTGCAGGAGGTCTTAAGAATTAAGCGTGAACATCCAGATGATAATCAATGTATTGTCAATGATAGAGTTAAAGGTCGTCTCAAGGTTACTAGAGCTTTTGGAGCTGGATTTCTCAAACAGGTGTGTCATTTATTCATACTAGTCTGGACCCGTACTATGCACAGAACAATATTATATTATGTATACATGATGAAATTATTGAATCATGGAGCGATATTTTACTTGTGAGTTTCTTTTTCTCGATCATTTGATTTTATTGAATGGTTTCATTTTTAATAATATTCTTTTACATGTTATCCCCTCATGACGAAAACGCTTTCATGACTTATCAAATTTATCAGAATCCAACACATAAAAATCATTAGAGCCCAACACACATTCATCTTTTAAAAATTCTAAATATCTAAAAAATAAAAAAGAATCTAAAACAATAAAAAAAAATGGATGTTAAAAAATACCATTAAGATTACACTTGTGATTTGAAACATTAAGAAATCATACCCCTCTAAAAATCAAACAATTTAAATAAACCTCACTCATACAATTATAGAAACAAGTGTGACAATATTTTTGGGTATAGACAATAATAGTTAATTATAAATAAATTCAAACTGTTACTCCACCTCTTAATCATCGATAATTTTATTTTGAGACTTCATCCTTTATCTTCTTACATTTGCATCATTAAATCGGATGTATTTTCCAATCATTTGCCCAACATCCAACTCAACTTATAAATTAGATTCACATATTTTAGCTTCACTTATGGAACTTTCGAAACTAAATTTATAAAAATATCTGCATTCTAAAAGTTATAACATCCTAATTATCTAAAAGGGAATGAGAAAATTCATTAAAGAATAAATTTATTGGTTATAAACATTCACACACAATGATAAAAGTATATCGAGAGAAAATTCATTTTGCAAGCTTACCGAAAAATTTTATAGAACATTAAAATCATTTCGGATAGAAATACGGTGAGAAAAGAATGACAACTTCACTTTTACATAAATTAGCAAGTGAATCATATAAATTTCAACTTAATAACTACCAAATTAGGCTTCATAAATCATACTAATGATCAAGTAGGTAATAAATTAAGAAAATGATTTCTAAGGGAGAACATATATAAATCATAGAGACATGTAACTTAAGATATTTTTTTTTTTTTGGTCGTTGCAATTTAGCAAGTTAGTCAAAAATCATATAATGAAGATATCTTACATACTTGAGGTAAGATATTGAAATGCATTCAATTTTTTTAAGCATTATATGACAACCATGATCATGTAATCTCTATTCTTTGACCCTTTATTTGCAAAGAAAATGTAAATAAAATTAAGTTCAAGGATTTATCTTTAGTTAATTGAGACACCATCTCAAACTCCTCCTCTCCACTTTAAAGTACACATTATTATTCGAATAAGGCCCAAATCAAGAGATGTTTAAATAGCAAAGTTAAGCCGGCAAAGCAACCAAGCTTGCTAGAATTAGGCTTCTATAACTCAAAGGCACGAGACTTTCAATACGTTTTTCAAGTATTTCGAAACCCCTTTCTCTTTTGTCATAACCGATATGTCATTTTTTTGTTCCTAAATTTTGCTTATCCTAAACAACAACTCTATTCTGTTTATATCGTAAATAACTAAAAGTAAAATAATCTAAACTAAGATTTTGAAAGTATAAAAAAGAAACATGAAAGGTCAAGGTGAAATATTAACTCCACATAAGACAATTACCATTATTCAACATTTGTTTCAATATATGGAGAAAAAAATACTAATAAGACTATATTATCATACACATACACACAAAAAGGTCGAGTAGAGTCCACTTATAAAATGATTTTTTTTTCATTTGGGTAAATTATATTATTTATTATTTAAATCAATGACTTATATTTAATGAAAATAATTTTTATACTTAAGATTACCCTAAGCTCTTACAATCACTCACGTTGCAATATTTAACCAATTTTAAAATACTACTATTATATATTGCATAGATCATTATTATTATTATTATTATTATTATTATTATTAAATTTATTATTGTAAGAAGTAAAAGAGAGTCCATAAATGAGTGAAAACATTTTTTTTCAGGGATAAATTATTTTTTTATTAGACGAAACTCTTAAATTCACTCTCAAGCCGCCATTTCATACTTTTGAAAATATTGCTATTATATATAGTATAGATTATTATTATTATTATTATTATTATTATTAGATTTATTGTTGTAAGGAGTAAAAGAGAGTCCATAGACGAGTAAAAACCTATTTTTTTCAAGGATAATTTTTTTTTTATTGGAAGAAACTCCTAAATTCGCTCTCATGCCGTCATTTCATACTTTTGAAAAGATTGCTATTATATATAGTATAGATATGAACCACAATACTAAGTATTATGGAAAGTTGTTTAGAACCACTAATTGACTAGCCCACTCCGCTGTGCTGTTTTCACTTTTCACAGTATTGCAAACAGATTTCCTGTGACAAAATGCGTTCCTAGTCTCCTTAAGTATGTCCCTTAAACAGTAACAAAAGTAATGGTCCTTTTAATGGTCAGATTGAGAAATCATGTTCTTGCACGCATAGCTTCCTTGGGAACCCATGATACTATGCTTTAGTACTTAATCAGACTCTCTTGAGGACTTGTCAAGTGCTTTTGTCCTTTTTACCCCGGTGTGGCTGGGCTTATAAGTTATAAGTATTCCTTCTTTTTTTTTTCCTCGTTCTCTCTTTCTCTTTGAAAATCTGAGAACAAGGTTAAAGCTCATAGTAGTGCTGTGCTTGATGTGGAGAAAAATTATGTGTTACTTGGATTTGAGATCTGGTACAGATATGCGTCCACATTGCAGTCAGCTATTTTTGAGAAATTTTGTAGGATTTATATAGTATAATCTGAAATGTCTGAGTATTGTACTCTGGCAAAGTGTTGAGTGTTTTAACATGTGTATACTAGGGTAAAATGAAGATTCCGGTAATTGATTTTCTTCAAGCACCCAAGATTCAAAAAGTGATTTGATCTTTTGCATTGTTTCAGCCCAAGTTTAACGATGCACTACTCGAGATGTTCAGGAACGAGTTTGTTGGTAATACACCTTATGTATCTTGCATTCCTTCACTTCGACACCACAAACTTGGCCCCAGAGACCAATTTTTGGTGCTTTCGTCAGATGGTTTATATCAGTATCTAAGCAACCAGGAAGTGGTCTCCTTTGTTGAGAATTTCATGGAAAGGTTCCCAGATGGAGATCCAGCACAACATCTAATAGAGGAGCTGCTAAATCGAGCTGCCAAAAAAGCAGGTAACTTTTATTTTTTGTTAGGAGTCTGACAATCTTTTGCCTTTTGCATATGCATTAAATCCAAATTGAATCTAATGGATACTCTGAAGTATTATGGCCCATGGGAGGGTGTGGGTTCATATGTAAGGACCCATACCCTTGAATTTCAATTGTAGAAAGATGTTAGACAGCCAACTAGGCTGGTGCTGCATGAGATCGGTTTAGTGACATATATTGCCTTAGTATATTGGATCTGAAACTGAGAAAATTGCCTAAGTTTTCATTATAATGATCACTCTCAGCTATTCCCATCTTCTGTTGGGAATTTTTAAAAGCAGTTTTGTGGGTGAGTAAAAATGGTACATTTTTCTGTGCTATTTTTAAGTTGCTCCTGCAATTTAGGTTGATACATCTTTCCTGATGTTCAGAGTTTTTCTGATTTTTGTTCCTTTTGGAATCAGGAATGGATTTTCATGACTTGCTGGATATCCCACAAGGAGATCGGCGGAAGTACCATGATGATGTCACTGTCATGGTGATATCTCTTGAAGGGCGAATTTGGAAGTCTTCAGGAAAATATCCCTAATTATGATGTTCATATTTCAAAGACATTGGCTCTTTGCAGGACTTGTGAAGAAGACATGGTTCTAATCGGAACCTCCAAATGGATATCGAATTGAGATCCGTGGGTGCTAAAAGGATGAACTCGACCCAGTTCTCATGGGTCTGAATGCCTATCCTGGATCTCAATTGGCATACAATTTTTGGGGTCAAAGCAATTGGAAAAGACATAAAGTGCGCGAGTCCCTGTGAACTGAAGCAGGTGGCAGAATTGGTATTATTGGATGAACAAATTGCAGGAAAATTCTGGGTTGGGAATTGGGAATTGGCAGTGTTAGGTAATTTAGAGAGGGGCCTTTTTTCTGTATTTTTTGAGGTTCTTTTTTGTTTAATTTTATTTTCTCCCTTTGGGATTTTGCGTAGGTAGGGTAGGTTGAGGCTCTTCAATTCATTTGTTTTGTATTCCCTTTTGTTTTTCTTAATTTTTCTTTTTTAAATTTAGAGCCAGAGAAGGGGGTAAAAAGAAAGTGTAGTGATATTTGGTGGGGGAAAGGGGTTACAGAATCTGTAATTTTTAGCTGTGGATTTTCACCTAATGCAGTTTACAGCTGAAAGTTTATACATGATCTTGGCGTATAATTTTCTTCATGCTTGCGTGACATTATTACATACTCTTGGAAGAGTCTGGGACCCGGCAAACACATTATTCAGATAAGATTTAAAACAGGTAATTTTTTATTAGAATAGATATTGGGTTAATTTATATTTGACTTAGTAAGTCAAATATAAATTAAGTGATTTGTACAATATTTTAGGAAGAGTTCAATTATGTTTAGTCAATTCAGCTTTCCGAGTACATTTGAGCGAGCAAGTTTTCGTTATCGAATTAGGTTTTTGAATCTCGAGTTAGTTTTACGAGATCTAATATTGACATTCCACTTGCCATTCTTATTTCAATGTCGTTGACCGAGGAACCTTAATGATATAGTATTTTCGATAACAACTTTTTACTTATTATCATGGTTGACTTTCCAGCAGCACCAATGTCATTCTACTTGCCATTCTTATTTCAATGTCGTTGACCGAGGAACCTTAATGATATAGTATTTTCAATAACAACTTTTTACTTATTATTATGGTTGACTTTCCAAGCAAGCACCAATGTCAATGTTGTAGTCTTCCTATGACAATGTAAAGATTTCATGTAGATCTCTAAACTCGGCGTTACCTAATTTTTTATTTACAAAAGTTATCCTCCCTCCAAAAAGTCACCAAAAACTAGAAACAGAAATAGGAAAATTGGAAGTAGCCCTTAAATGAAATTGGGTTGGGCCAAAAGGGATTAAAAAATTGGGTTGAAGATCCACCACAAGTGGTGGGTAGCCTTAACCGGATGTGTCGGTAACAAGGAAAGCCCGAAGGCTGTTCCCGTCCCTCGTCGGGGAGATGCCAACCATCTCTCCTTTCTACGAACACATTTCTCCGGCTCCGTTCTTCATTATATAAAGGCTTGTATTTAATTTCAAAAGTCCGATGTGGTACATTACTACCTTCCGGAAAATATTGAAATCTCCCGCCTTTTCATAACAATTCGGTTTTACGATCGGTTTGTCCTTTTACTTGAGAAGAAAGTGCAATTATTCCGTTCTAAAATAACAAATTGCAAATATATTCCAGGCGGTTATTGGGAAATTTTCGAAGATTGTAACATCTTAAATTGTGAGTAGGACTTGTAACATCTTGAATGGGCCTAAAGAGTAGGACTTGTAATATTTTGAATTGTGAGTATGTTCGTTAAGATATCATTGAATTTTGTATATTAAAAAGTGATCCTAAAGTACTGAAGAATGAGTATGGTTTGAGTGTTTTGATGGTGTACAACGGTGTTGAAATGATCTATAATGAGCCTAAAATAGTCCAGAACATCTTGAATTTGAGAACTTTTCGAAAATTTCCAAAAATTGAAAAAAAAATCCACAATAGTCTTTGTTTTTGGGTCTTCGAAGGAATTGGCCACAATGCCTCCGAAACCCATTGGGACGTTAACAAAATTTTCTTTATAATTTAGATGATCTTGTTGATTACCAATTATAACATTGTCATTTTATTTTGGATATTAAAAGGTAATCCCATAGGACCCAATAATGAGAAAGGTTTGAGTATTTTGCTGATGTAAAATGGTGTTGAAATGATTTAGAATGAGTTTTAAATAGTCAAAAATCTCTTAAATTGTTAATAGGTTTGTGAAGATATTATTTGACAACTTTTCGAAAATTTTCAAAAAATTGCAAAAACCATTGCCTTCATATTTGGTTCTTGGAAGGACTTGACCACAATGCCTCTAAAACCCCTTGGAACGATAATAAAATTCTCTTTATGAATTTAGGCGATCTTGATGACTACTAATTATGACATTGCCATTATATTTTGAAGATTAAAAGCGATCCCAAAGCATCCAAGAATGAGCATGATTTGACTGTTTTGATGGTATACAATGGTGTTTAAATGATGTATAATGGACCTAAAATAGCCGATAACATATTGAATTTGTCAAGTAGGTTCGTCAAGATATCATTTGAGAACTTTTCAAAAAAGTTTCAAAATTGAAAAAATCATGGATAATAGCTTTCATTTTCGGGTCTTGGAAAAACTTGACCACTATACCTCCGAAAACCCTTGGAATGTTTAATGTATTCTCTTTATGAAGTTATATGATCTTGATGATTACTACCGATGACATTGCTATTGTGTTTTGGATTTTACATGGTGATCTCAAAAAAGTTAAGAATAAGGAAGGTTTGATTGTATTACTAGTGTACAATAGTGTTGAAATGATCTATAATGGGCCTAAAATAGCTAAGAACATCTTGAATTGTGAGTAGGTTCATTAAGATATCATTTGAGAATATTTCAAAAATAAAAAACTCATGGATAATAGCCTTCATTTTTGGATCTTGAAAAACTTGACCATAATGCCTTTGAAACCCCTTGGGAAGTTAGAAAAATTCTCTTTATGAATTTAGGTGATCTTGATGATTACCAATTATGACATTGTTATTGTATTTTTTATTTTAAAAGGTGATCCCAAAGCACCCAAGAATGAGAAGGTTTGAGTGTTTTCCTGTTGAAAAATGGTTTTGAGATTATCTTAAATTGGCCTAAAATAATCAATAACCTCTTCAATTGTTAGTAGGTTTGCAATGATATTGTTTGACAACTTTTCGAATATTTCCAAAAATTACAAATAATCGTGTATAATAACCTTCATTTTCGGGTCTTGGAAAGAGTTGACCAATATGCCTACGAAATCCTTGGGAATGTTCAATATATTCTCTTTATGAAATTATATGATCTTGGTGATTACTATCGATAACGTTGTCATTATATTTTGCATCTTTGAAAGTGATCCCAAAAAAGGACAAGAATGAGCAAGGTTTGAGTGTATTGTTGGTCTACAATAGTGTTTAAATGATCTAGAATGGGTCTAAAATAGCCAAATACCGTTGAATTCTCAGTATGTTTATTAAGATATTATTTGACAATTTTCCTAAAATTTTCAAAAATTTCAAAAACAATGAATAATAGCTTTTAATTTTGGGTCTTCGAAAGATTTGACCACAATGCCTGTGGAACCCCTTGGGACGATAATAAAATTTTCTTTATGAATTTAGATGATCTTGATGATTACCAATTATGACATTGCAATTGTATTTTGGATACTAATAAGTGATCTCAAAGCACTCTAGAATGAGCATGTTTTGAGTGTTTTGATGGCGTACAATGATGTTGAAATGATCTATAATGGGTCTAAAATAGCCCAAAAACTTTTCATAAATTTTTCAAAATTTGCAAAAAACCATGGATAATAGTCTTCATTGTTGGTTCTTGGAAGTTAGTTGACCACAATGTTTCGAAACCTCTTGGGACGTTAGCAAAATTATCTTTATGAATTTAGATGATCTTGATTATTACCGATTATGACATTGTCATTGTATTTTGGATATTAAAACATAATTTGAAAACACCCAAGAATAAGCAAGCTTTGAGTGTTTTATTGTTGTAAAATGGTGTTGAGATGACCTAGAATTTGCCTAAAATAGTCAAGAACCTCTTTAATTTTTAGTAGGTTTGTTAAGATATTATTTGACAATTTTTCAAAAAAATTTCAAAAATTGCAAAAATCATGGATAATAACCTTCATTTTCGGGTCTTGGAGAGACTTGACCACTATGTCTCTAAAATCCCTTGTGATGTTCACCGTATTCTCTTTATGAAGTTATATGATCTTGAGGATTAATATTGATGACATTGCCATTGTATTTTGGATCTTAGCAGGTGATCCCAAAAAATGACAAGCATGAGTAAGATTTGAGTTTATTGTTGGTTTATCATGGCGTTTAAATGATCTACAATGGGCTTAAAATAGTAAAAAATCTATTGAATTCTCAGTAGGTTCGTTAAGATATCATTTGGCAACTTTTTGAAAATTTCTGAAAAATTTAACAAATTCATGAATAATAGCGTTTATTTTTGGGTCTTGGAAGGACTTGACCACAATGACTCGAAACCCCTTGATATGTTAGCAAAATTCTCTTTATAAATTTAGAGAATCTTGATGATTGCCAATTATGACACTCGTCATTGTATTTTGGATATGAAAAGGCGATGCCAAAGCACCCAATAATGAGCATGGTTTGAATGTTTTGATGGTGTACAATGGTGTTGAGATGGTCTAGAATTGGCCTAAAATAATTAAGAACCTCTTCAATTGTTATGCTATTTTAATCAAAATAGTAGTTCTACAAAAAAAATTAAAATTTCACAACTACCTCACAAAGTAATCCTAAAAATGCAAGAGTTCATTTTTCTTTCTTTCTTTCTTTCTTTCTCTCTTTTGAGTCCCTTAAATTCTCCTATATATTTTCACCATCCTTACATCTCAAGAAAATAATATTCTGTCCTTAATTTATAGTACTAATACTACAATACAAATGTCAATCCATTTAATGTCCTCTTAGGAGTATAGATTTATCCGTACTCACAACATATCTTAAAGCCTAAAAATAAAATGCGGCTACCATATCAAATTTTATCTCTCTCTCTCTCTCTCTCTATATATATATATATATATATATATATGATCTCTCCAAATTTCACTCTCTACTATTTCTTCAATTTTTTCACAAATCTACAAGTTTTTCAACAATTTTGTTGAGATAAGTGTATAATTATTTTTTTTTTTTTACAATTTCAATTGATTTTAATTTTAATTTTATATTTAACAATTTTTGATTTTGGTATACACTACTACTGATACTATTGTATACTATAAGAATACAATTGTACACTAACAAGTATACAAGTGTGCACTAGTTAGTATACAATTACATGAATCAATATACTATTGTACATTAATAAATATACAATTATACACTAATCAATCACGAGAGTATATGATAGTCTATAATCCCGAGAGTTCATTAGAATTTTTCTACAAATGCAGCCAAAGTTTGAGGGGAAGGGGATCGGGAGAAGAGGAAGTTCAATGAAATGATAAAATAATTACAATATCGATGAGGTCATAACCTAGTGGTTAAGACCGAGGTATTAAGTACATTAGATCCCATGTTTGATTTCCCCATCCTTATTATATTGTATTGTCTTTTGTAATTATCTAAAAAGAAAATAAAAATAAAAATGGGCCTTAGAGGGTGTTGGCGAAGGGATGAAGAAACAAGTGGGTTGGGTTTGGGTCAATTTGGGTGATCATGAGTCGCCTTTTGGTATAGCTAAACTCGAATTGGGCCGAGGTGGTTTCATGTCAAACTGTTTTGAGTTAGCATTGTAAATTTTTTTTTGGATAGATGAATTGTTGTTTTTTAAACCCTAAGAACTCTCTACAATATAATCTCACATCGCCAGCTTTGTCGGAGTAAATTGAGAGTTGTTAAGTCTCCTTCTTACTTGAGATTTTGGCATTTGGTGAGTTTGAGTTTGAGTTCAATTCAATGGCAAGTGTGACTACTTCGCATCTTCCTCTCACCTCTTCTTCAATGGTTTTAAGGACCAAGGTAACTCCTTTGTTGTTCTTCTTGTTCTTTTTCTTCTTCCTTTCTCTCGTCTTTGTTTGGATTAGGCCGTAAATAGCAATTGATGGTTTGATGAACAGATTGTTTAGCTGCAATTTTTGGGTCTTATTTTCATGTCGAGGTTGTCATTGCATGCTCTGGTTTAGTGGGTAGTGTACTAGTGTTGGCTCTTGAAAGCTTTTGGGATTAGTACTATGGATTTTACTCCGGTCTTGTGGTGGCTGACGAATTGCTCGGTTGTGGTCGGCGATTGGGTTCCGGTGTTGTGGGAGGTGGCTGGTGAGAAGTAGAGGGTGGCGAATTGCAGCGAGCGAGGGGGCAGCGAGCGAGAAGGTTAGGGAGGCAGCGAGCGAGCGAGCAACGAGCAGGTGTGGCCAGCGATTGGGTTCCGGTGCTCGAGGTGGCCGGCGGTTTTGGAAGGTAGAGAAGGTAGAGAGATGACAGAGGTTAGAGGAAGGAGATGAAACTGGAGAGCGAGCGAGGTCGGAGGAAGGTGGAATGAATTTTTTTTTTTTTTGTCTAAATAAAAGTGTTAATGGTTTTAATATCTTCTTTATTTCAGGACCGTTAGATTAAATTTAAACGGTTGAGATGATAAGTTCTCATAACAAGGGTAGTTCACATTTTTAGGTGTTCTCATATGAACCCTCTCATATATATATATATATATATATATATATATATATATATATATATATATATATATATATATATATATATATATATATATATCCAATCTCCCTAATCTCTCCAAATTTCTCTCTACGATTTCTTCAATTTCTTCACAAATCTACAATTTTTTCAACAATTTTGTTGAGATAAGTGTATAATTAGTTTTGTTTTTGCAATTTCAATTGATTTTGATTTTAATTTTATATTTAATAATTTTTGATTTTGGTATACACTATTATTGATACTATTCTATACTATAAGGATATAATTGTACACTAACAAGTGTACAAGTGTGCACTTGTCATTATACAATTATACATGAATCGAGTATACTATTGTACATTAATAAGTATACAATTATACACTAATTAATCATGAGAGTATATGATAGTCTCGCAATCCCGAGAGTTCATTAAAATTTTTCTACAAATACAGACCAAAGTTTGAGGGGAAAAGGGACCGGGAGAAGAGGAAGTTCAATGAAATGATAGAATAATTAAAATATCAATGAGGTTATGGCCTAATGATCAAAATTGAGGTGTTGAGTACATTGGATCCCATGTTCGATTTTTCCATCCCCATTGTATCGGATTATCTTTTATGACTCATCCGAAAAAAATAAAAATAAAAATGGGCCTCGTAGGGTATTGGCGTAAGGGACGAAGAAACAAGTGGGTTGGGTTTGTGTCAATTTTGGTATAGCTAAACTCGAATTGGGCCGAGGTTGTTTCATGGATAGATGCATTGTCGTTTTTAAACCCTAGCTTTGTCGGAGAGTTCTTGAGTCTCCTTCTTGCTAGGGGTTTTGGCATTTGTTGAGTTTGGGTTCGAGTTCAATTTGATGGCAAGTGTGACTGCTTCTGCATCTTCTTCTTACCTCTTCTTCAATGGTTTTAAGAACCCAGGTAACCCCTTTGTTGTTGTTGTTGTTCTTCTTCTTCTTCTTCTTCCTTTCTCTCTCTTTGTTTGGATTAGGCCAAAAATAGCAATTGATGGTTTGATGAACAGATTGTTTAGCTGCAATTTTTGGGTCTTATTTTCATGTCGAGGCTGTCATTGCATGCTCTGGTTTAGTGGGTAGTGTACTAGTGTTGGCTCTTGGAAGCTTTTGGGATTAGTCTTATGGATTTTACGAATTTGGGATTTATTGATGATAAGGTGCAATGAATTTATTAGCTTTCGGGTGCCCAGGAAAATAAAATCACCTTTGAATGGCCTGTTTAAGGAATAGCAATGTGCAGAATAAGGAAGTGAAGTGTAAGATGTGACTTCGAAGGGACTGATTTTGAAGAAGAAGATAGCAAAAGTGAATTATCTCGATTGTCAACAAGGGAAGAAGGAATACTGTAATATGCGTAGAATCCTTGGTTATTTGGGTGCGTATTTGTGCTCTGCTGAATGCATATCTTGGTTTTGAGGCAAGATACACGCAAAAATTATGGAACTTTCGGCTCACTAAACTTTAGCAGCTTATGAATACCCCCTTTTTTCTTTGTTATCCTCACATATCCATTTGTTGCATGCATCACCCTACTCGGGGACAGCAAGAAATTTGCTTCAATAAAGTGAACTCACCTTTTTTACAAGAAAAAAAAGGCGGTGAGGTAAAAGTTTGTTCATGCCGCTAGGCTTTAGGCATGCGCCGATTATGTGATTAAGACTTAGAAAATATTTGACAACCTTGAGTAATTTCTTGTACAAGTTCTCTCCAGGTTCATGGTAAAGTGTGCTGCTCAAGAAGATTGTCATTGTTGAAAGAGGTAATGTAGATGTCTTCCCGCAGAAACATTAATTGGTTTTGAGCTTATCTTCCCAACAAAAGCGAAATGGTAGAGTGAGATAAATTATATGCCAGTTCACATTATTAAATGCATCAACCTTCTCTCCTCAATGTTCTATGTTCATTGCTCTAACGTGAGATGCAAATCTGGTTTGTTATGTTGCCTTTTTTTTAGTTCGGTGCAAACTCGTGTGAATTTCGTGGCCATCCAGTTCTTCATGGTAGCAAGAACACAAGTAGAAGCCTGTAAGAAACAAGGTGAGCTTGTAATTTCATAGATGGTGAGTTACATGATCCTTCTTAAGATAGATATGCATGCTAATGTCAAATGCGTTTTCAAAACAAAGTTGTCGGTTCTTAGGGAAGGCATTTAGGAAAAAGGTTCCTCATATAGGGCATCATTTTGCGAACTTTTATGTGCATTTCCCATCCATTCATGTATGAAAATTCTAGTATGGTCTACATTAGATATAAAAATTATTCCCCGTAACAAAGCAATGGCCGTAAAACAAATATATTACTCCTTACATTCGATTATTTTCTTCTTTAATGGAAAAAACGCACACTTTAAGAAAGGGAAATATTAACCGATAGAATCTAGTTTAATTTAAAAAAAACAGAAGGTATTGTTGAATGTGGTGATGTGCTTGTGCTGACCATCTAGGAATGTTGATTTAGGACAAAATTAATTATTGACAAAGAAAAATGGAACAGATGAAGTCTTTTCATGCATTGCGGATGCAAGAGCTTATCTAAGTTCATCTCATATGCACAAAAGTAAAGCATAATGAATTCAATGTACATACCACGGTTTTTGACAAGTTTGTTAGAAAAAGTTAGCAGAGTTATTTTTACCAAGTACTTTTGTTATAATTTTAATCATATGTGCATGATGAATCCATTCATAGTATACCGTTTTCGTGAAGTAGTTGTGGCTAGATTCGTAATGTTATTGTAATAATTAAGTGCATGGGGCCAATGTAATTAGCCACTACAAGTACGAGTCGTATCCACATATAACCAATCTAATTTCACTCTAATACTCAAGCTAAGCTAGAGGAAGCGAGGATTCAAGTAGTTCTAAGGCTAAATTAATGAGATTTCAAAAGTTAATAAAGACTTAGGTTAGGATTAACCACTAGATTATGCCGTACTTCACCGATCATTATTTCTTCACAACTCATTCATATAATCATAATTAAGGTGATCGGATTATCAATTATAGTCTCATCAACCACACTCTCATGCAATTAACAATAATAGAGTCACAATAGGAAAGATCGTATCTTTCAATACTCAACTAAACCTTTATTAAGCACACCCATCGAATTCTCTTTCAAGCTTCAATTCCAAAATATGTGAATAAAGTAAAAGCTCAATTAATCATGCATGAATAAGATGATCGAATTAATTCATGATTGACATAGGCATAATCCGGGGTAACCCGACCTAAGAAGGAAGATTAGCTACTCATATTAATGTTTGAAATAGCAATGGAACTAAAGAAAATATGATTGAACTATAAAGAATGAAACTTAAAGATAAATAATTAAAGAGTAAGAGATAAGAATAAAATTGGAATTATGAATGTTAATAATCTTCGAAGAAATCTTCAATAATATTCTTCAACATCAAAGTAGCAGCGTAAAAACTCCAAAGTCTCGTGTAGTCAGTATGTGTTTAAAGCAAACCAAAAGCCGTAATAAATAGTTTTCATAAAATTCTAGCAATACGGCTAGGCCAAACAACATGTCTAGCAGGGAATAAGTTTCCAAAAAGTTATTCTAGCAAATGAATAACAAGGCTAGCCTAGTTGTTTTACAATTCTATGTAGGGTGGGGTTCCCAAATTCTAGAGCATACGACACTAGTGGCCATTTGGGAGGGAAATTCTTGAGCCTCTCACACTCGCTGTGTTTTTCACTACGGGTAGGAGTGTCCGCATGCGGGAAATATAACAGGACCATGTGAGCAGGTGCGAGCATGCCGTTTTGAATCTTTGCTTCATTTCGTGAACTTCGGCCATGACAAGACTAAGACATTGGGCCTTTTGCCTTCATTCTTACTTCTTGGCCCATCTTACGGGTCCGCAACTACTCTTTTGATCAAATTGTCTCGTTTGCCCATCATTAGAGTCCAAATCCCCTGCAAAGATAAGAATTTACCAAATTAAAGGCATTCTAGTCAAAGAAAGTAATTCCTAACCCTTTCCATATACTTTTGCCCAATAAATCAAGAAATCCATAAAAGTACGTAAAATTGAGGTTTAACAACCCCATGCGTAGCCTTTTCCTTGTCCAAGCAAAGCTTAATGATCAATAATTTTGAGGGTTTTTCAAAAACAAATTATTAACAATCCCATGTGAAGTACCAACAATCAATCGATTAAGCATGAAATCACGAGTGGCAACCACAATGCAAAGCAAATGCAAGGACTTGAGTTTCTGAAAACATTTTAGAAGAAGAAAAACGTCAATCACAACAACCACCCCATATCGAGCCTAAATAATACTCAAGATATCATTAAGCAAAGCAATGAGAAGGCTAGCCTTGGTAGAATCTTACTTTATGGAATTGGAGAAATTAAGTTCACTCACACTCATGTGGATAGTGGTGGTTCTCTGTAGTCCGTTAATCATTAGAACACTTTACCATATGCTTTGTTATATTCTCAAATTTTCCATCACTATGAAAACAAATGCACATGCGATCAAAAGGGCTTTTAAGGGTTGTAATGGGGCTTAGGTTCAAGTAGAAGGAGAGAAATCATTTAGGGAATGTGGAGCTAGGTAGCCAAGTGGCCAAGTTGTCTATGGAGCAAGAACACTTCCCGAACATCATAGATCAACTTCTTTAACTTTTTTATTAATCTCGGATGACCTGTGCCACACACCCTTTGTGTTAAATGCACTTTGATCAAGTCATTATTCATGCCAATCCTTTCTATTTCAAATTCTCTTCTTTTTTTTTTCTTTATTGTTATGCTAAACTTGATTTGCATAAACATTTGTAACAATTCTTGAGTCACTGGGGATCTTGGTGTACTCTCATGGGACATCATCATTCATCCCCATTTATTTCCATCTTACTAAATCAACCACAAAGTAACCAAACATCGTCCAAGCACCTTAACATTAGATGTTAATGCTCCATTCTACTTGGCTAAGAATAAGAGTGGATTTCTAGGACAAAGGTGGAATATATAGGTAAAAAAAGAATATGTTAAGGCACAAAGGGGCTAGCAAAGCGTACCTTTACAAACAAGGTGGCTTTTTGGCTTCATAAGTGAAAACAAATGAATGCTTCCATCACGTTGTAATGATGCACATGTTAAATGTGATTTCAAGGAAAAACAAACCAAGTTCTAGAGGAATGTACAAAAGGAAGAGTTACTGAACCTAATCATCCAACCAACTCAAGAATGCCCAAATCAAACCATTCACATCATTGAACAACCAAAATACAAGTGATCAAAGTGATGTATGCCAAGTAACAAAATCAATTTCTCAAGTTTCCTCAATAGAAATGGGCCAATCAACAATGTATAAATCAAGCTCATCAATCAATTGTAACATTTCTATTTATCATCATAGGAGGGTTTTTCAATAACAAAAATAATTTTTTTATAAAGGTTTATGGAAAGCAGGAATTCTAACTAAAACCAAAACAAGATTCTTACCAAGAAAATGGAAAGAGAATGATGGGTGAGATTACCTCAATAGTGTGGATGCCCATCTCTAAAATTTTCTTAAGGAAGCAAAAATAGAAAAATAAAAATATGTATATTACAATGCATCTATTCTACATGCTCTATTATATGGTTAAACCTAAAACATGAAAAATCTTACAAAAATTAAAGAAAATGGAACTAAAACTAAGTGAATGCAACCCAACTTGCCATGGATGTAATTTTGCCCCCATTCACATTGAACCCAACCCACAATAATGCCAAACAACAACACTAAACAATAAGCACCCCCTTATGCTTAGGACTTTTATTGTCCTCAATGAATGTAGAATAAGTGCAAGCACAAAAGGGAAAATGGGAATACTTTCATTTTTTTGTGTTTTTTGCATAAAAGCAAAGAAAGTGATTAAAAAGCCTTGGGTTGCCTCCCAAGTTCTTGTTTGAGGTCCTGAGCTTGACCTTAGTTTTTCTCGTTAAGGGGTATGGCATGTGGGGGTAAGTTCATATTTGCCTCGGAGGCCAAGCGGTTGGCCAAGTCCATGAACAATGGGGTCTTACTTGGTTGTTGAATGATGAGGTTCGTGGTGACCCATGAGAGCCGTTTTGATCCCGAAACCAGGTGGGAGTGGCTTCAATTCCTCCGTAAGTATCTTCTCCTTTTTTCCTTCACCTCTTGCAACCGCCTACTCCTACTCCACCTCTTGTCCCGTGACCACAACTTTGTGAGGATCATCCAAAGTAATTGTCATCTCTTTTTCTTCACATCGATTAATCCTTTGGCGGTGGCTAAAATAGGTCTCCTAAGAAGGATGAGAATATGAGCATCTTTTTCCATCTCCATTGTCGCGAAGTCACAAGGGATGAAGAACTTCCTCACTTGAAGGGGAACATCCTCCAAGATGCCTATGGGATACTTGACTCAACGGTTCGCTAATAAGAGGGATATGTAATGGGCTTGAGCTTTCCAACATGCAACTTCTTGTAAATGGAGTGCACTACGAGACTCACACTTGCTCCAAGATCACATAATGCTTTATCAATCACAATATCACCCGCGAAGCAAGGAACGTAGAAACTTCCTGGCTGGAAAGCTTAGGAGGTAGGTTGTTTTGGAGTATTGCGCTGGACTCTTCAATAAGTGCAATGGTAGCATATTGCTTCAACTTCCTTCAGCTCGACACCATATCCTTGAAGAATTTGGCATATGATGGCAAGTCGGTGATAACCTCCAAGAAGGGGATGTTGATTTGGAGCCTCTTGAGCATGTTCATTTACTTAGGGCATTCCCAATGTTGTGGGATGGGATCTGGGAGTGGGCCCTAGATCCCCTCAAACTTTCCCAACGCCTTTTTTTGTGTTAAAAGAATAATGGATCTGCCGGTCCCAAGAAGAATATTTTATTTTAAAATCCAAATTTGAGATACAATGAGAGAAAAATTAGATCTTTTGATTAGGTGGAGAGGTAGGCCCCCACCAACTGATCCAAATTTTGGATGTCTGGGGATGCTTTTAGCATACTTATTCTCATACTTGGCCTTAACCAACCTTTGAAGATAGGGATTGTGGGTCTATATGGCTCAATGGGCTTCGTGGGTGCCACCTTAGGGGTTTTCTCATCCTGTATCACAATGGGCTCCTCACTAGAACCTCCTCTTATCTCCTTAATATGAACCTCCTTCTCCACAACAACGCAGTCTTTACCCGTACCTTTGATGGGGGAAGATTGAAGCCTCGCTTGCTTCCTGCTCCTCCAAATGACAACATTGATGTGCCTATCGAGATTTAGTTCCTAGAAGACGACTCGCTTGTTGAGGTATGTGTGCAATCTAACTCTCTAGTATCTTATGGTGGGTAGACATGCCATCAACCTTTGTGGTAAGTTAGCTTGAGGGTAGCCTTGGTAGAGGAATTGATATGGATCTAATTTTGGATGAAGGTTTTGAGGAGGGACTTTAGATAGGTCTTTTCCGAGGGTGGGATGGTTATAAGAGGGCCGAGGTTGGCAACCCGGAGATACGGGACGAGATTTTGGAAGCGGTAGGAGAAATTGGGGTGGTTCTTTCATTCAGGATTGTTGGTTTAGGAATATGGACTGGCCTAAGACTTTTGGTGGAAATTTTGAAGGGCATAAGCCTCGCCCGGATAGGTCAACTTGACATGCCCGAGTGAAACAACCTTGATTTTAATTAAAGTAATATATAAGTTAAAAGAGTTTATTAGTCTTAATTAAATAAATAAGGTCGACTAATTAAAACTATATAATCAAATATATGTAATTATATAGTTTTAATTAGTAAAACATATCGGATCCGTTTACTCTTCTCCCGACCGGATAAATAAAAACACGGGACCACCCTAGTAAAACATATTAGACCTTTTGACTCTTCTCCCGACTACATAAATAAAAACACGAGACTACTTATGCCACTTATTTGGGTTCAACCTAAATGATGCTTAAAAGGGGGGTTGGGTGGCTATCGGAGGTAAGGCCACGGAGAGAAAGTAAAACGAGAGAGAGAGAGAGAGAGAGAGAGAGAGAGAGAGAGAGAGAGAGCTTGAGATTGAGAGTGAAGGAGGCAGGGAGCGAGCAGCGGAAGAGAGGGCGCAGGCGCAGGCGCGGACACGGAGAATGAGAGAAGCTCCGAGAAAAAGAGGCAAAGAGTGAGAGAGGGGCTCGGACACACGACAAGGGTGAACAAGGGGCGAGCAGGATACCGTGAGCGAAAGAGCAAAGAAGAAGCGGAGACAAGCAGAGACAGAGAACGAAAGAAGTAAAGTGAGGGAAGTTGAACGAGGGCATGACGAGGAGGGAACGAGACAAAGGCTGAAACCGAGATTTGGCAACATGAGACAAAACGGGAGACGACGGTGAGCGGAGGCGAGAAAGGGCAGCAAAAGGCAAGTAGGGCGAGAATCGAAGGAAAAGGGGAAGCCAAGGGTCTCAAATTGATTCTCCTCAACATCAATCATTCAATCAAACCTTAAGGATTCGAGGTGGGTGGTCTTATACTCTAAAGTTAATAGTAATTTTGAAATCCAATTGAATTTTGTTGTGAATGTTGAATAATTGTGCTATAGAATGAACTTGGGAGTTATTAGGACTGAATTGGAACATGGGAGAACCTGATTGAGTTTGCTAAGGTTTTATGGATGATCTTGAAAGTTCAATTAGTGACAATGGAATACTTGTGATTTCGATTGTAGATTATTAGTTAATGTTTTAGTTGAACCCTTTGTGACTTCCTGAATTTTCTTCAATTGAATTTAGTTAATGATATTGGGAAGTAACGATTTGGAGTATGAATGGAGGGGGTATGAATTCATATTGATTGATGCGAATTAAAGTCTGAAGTTAGAACATTAGTGACTCGTTTGGTTAAATATGGTTTGTGACTATTTATGGTTATAAGTCTCAAGTGAAATTGAATCAACAAAGGGGCAGATTAGGAAGACGTAAAATGAGCATTTAAGCTTGGTAACAATTCAAGATAATTGGGGATTAATTGTGGCTTTTGAAAATGGAATGAGGCTAATGTTAATTACGCATACGAGAATATGACATTGTTGCTTTAGTACAAAATGAATGAATTTAAGTATGTGCTAAATACTCGAGTAAAATTTGAATTATGGAAGTGTCGGAAAGCAAAAGTATAAAAGTAAGGGGAAACTAAAGAATCGAGTTATAACGATTATTAATGAAACATTGCTGCCAATCCGATTGACTTGTCGGGACTACTTGAGTAGATATGCTAGCTGGAACTCTTAATATGGATATGCTTGGCTTGGAAAATGATTCGATTTCAAATAATGCTCCAAAAAGGTAGTTTTTGAAAAAGTTTAGTTGCTTGCGTAAAACGCCATCTTGATTGCAACTTTCCCGATTCTTGTTTTAAAGTGAAAATGTGTTAGAAATGAAATGGGATTTCAGCATGAAGCGGTAGCAAAACTAAGCTATGATTATGTAACGTAGAATCGTAACAAAGTGAACTCGTAATTTGACTAGTGGATGGTGTTCAAACTAGTTTTGATTGATTTTGGGCTAGGATTGTTTAACACAGTAGAAGAGCTCGGACTTGTGTATCAAACCGTGGGGTCCTTGCGTATCGGGATACCTTTCAAGTTTGCGTATTCAAGAAAGGTTGATTCTTTTCTCGACGAGGGAAGCGGAGCCTTCCAATAGTTTCACTAAAACTAAGTCTCGAAGCCTGGTCATGGGGGTTGCGTATCCGAAAGTGTCCGGTTCTAGTTCAAGTCTAAATCCCCCACTTTTACAGCTCCAAAGAATTTCACTAATAAGTACATATGTTATTATTGTGCTATTCAGTTTTTCTCAATTGCATTATTATTGATAGTATGTGTGAAAAATTTCTGTTTTAAGAGTGTAAGACTCTCCATTGAGAGGATTGATGCTCACCCCCCA
Organism: Talinum fruticosum; assembly: GCA_021018815.1. NCBI lineage: Eukaryota > Viridiplantae > Streptophyta > Magnoliopsida > Caryophyllales > Talinaceae > Talinum > Talinum fruticosum. The sequence continues at coordinate 3,220,269 of JAITYX010000056.1, forward strand.
CGTATTTACTCTCGAGTTGCAGGTACTCCTTAAGGTGATTTGTCTCATACCCTTATCATTATGAAGCCACTTGTGTTGATGCTAGTTCCGAGTGGCACAAGTTTGTTGGAATGTGTAATTTATATGTTTCGATTTGTGTTGGCTTGCAACTAAATTCATATAATTTGTGTAAGTGTGTCATAAGCCAACTAGTTTGTTTTTCGATTGATTGGAATCCGGCGTGTGGGCATCTAGTTGTTGATCTCCGATCGTGTGACTTGTCGAGTAATTTCTGTTCTTGTTTTTTATGCATGTGTAAGGCTTTAAGCATAGGGGAATAGCCAAATAACGAATGCTGAAATTTTTGGAAAATTGTTTAAAATATAACAAAATACCTCTATTACCTTTAAGAGAAAGTTAGAAAACCCTTTCAAGGAATCCTGGCAATGTAATATTCCTCGGGTGGGAGCGGGGTGTTACGCCGAGAACATCACAAGTCTCACAAACAAATAAGCCTCTGTAGGTTCATTAGAAGTGTTTCTAATGGAAAAAACCGTGTTCATTTTGTCCATCCTATGTGAGAGTATCAATTTTGCTTGTCAATTTTATTCGTTTGTTTGGATAACTCCTATCATCATACCAATTATGGCTTGTAGAAGCCATATTCTCTATTAAGCTTTTTGCTGCCTCGTACTCTTTTGCCATCAAGGCTCTTGCTGCAACTCCAACTAGAGTCATCTTGTATTCTCCAAAACCCATTGTAGAAAAGGAGAGGGGTAGCCATTGGAGCATACCATGGTGGGGCACTTCTTTAAGAGGCTCTTGAATGTGTCCCATGCTTGATGTAGAGACTCTCCTGGATGAGTTTGCTTGAAAATGACCATCGTATTGCGCAACTTAGTAGTCTTTACAGGAGAGAAGAACTATCTTAGGAAGGCCTTGGTGAGAGTGTCCCCGGTGAAAGAATTTGCGTCTTCATTCTCAGCCACTAATAAGTTTCACCCTTCAATGAGAATGAGAAGGGGAAGAGTTGAAGGTGAATGGCGTCGTTCGTAATGCCATTCAGCTTGATGGTGTCTCACTTCTCCAAGATTGTGAGATGTGGGACAAAGGGTTCTCCTTCGTTTTGGCGCTGAAGCCTTGTTGAGCGATGAAGTTGATGAGAGATGTCTTCAACTCAAACTAGTAGGCGGTAATAGCTTCACAATAGTAGATGTGGCACTAGATGTGGCACAGTGGCACTAGATGTGGCACTCAGGATGGAGAAATCTCATAGTACCCTTTGAGCATAATCCCATAGTGCCCTTTGAGCTTTGTTATGCTGTTCCCCCATCGTTTTCTCCTTCCTTTTTCTCCTAACCGCTGCTCTTATCTCAAGATCAAAAGTTGTAAGTTTTACTTCTTTGTGACCCCTGTTGTGCATGCAACAAGGAACTAAACCAAGCGTAAGAGAGTTCAGGAAAGAGAATAAGGAGAGAATAAGGAAAGAGACACGCATGGGAAAACATAAATGGAAAACCTAGCTTGGACAAAGAGTGATTTCAATGCTTTGTAAGATGATTCCTCAACAACGGCGAAGTCCGTCCATGACGGGACTTAATTTCGAGTGGGCCTCTTGCCTTCATTCTTCATTTCTTGGCCCATCTTACGAGTCTGCAACTACTCCTTTGATCAAATTGCCTTGTTTGTCCATCATTAGAGTCCAAATCCCCTGCAAAGATAAGAATTTACCAAATTAAAGGCAATCTAGTCAAGTAATTCCTAACCCTTTTCATATACTTTTGCCCTATAAGTTGAGAAATCCATAGGCAAAATTGGGGTAAAAGTACTTATAATAGAGGTTTAACACTTAACATTGTTATCCTGAACTAACGATGTCTTTGCTGGATTGCATTCTACGTTATGCCTTTCATGTTGCAATCATCATGACCTTTGGTGCGCGCATTATGTCTAATACAGCTATCAAAGTAGTCTTATTGAATGACAAAGAGATGGAGACCAAAGTTGGAGGTCTAAAGGGCAAATTAAATAAAGTGGTCCTTGCTTATAGTGGTGGGTTGGACACCTCAGTTATTGTCCCATGGCTGAGGTATGTTCCAATTTCTTAAACTGGTGTTTTTCCTTGTCCTCTTTTCACTTCCTAATTTTTGTTTTATTAATGTTTCAGATAAGAGGTCTTATGCTTTTAGTGTAAACTTTACCCCAATTTGTTGTTCAGGGAAAATTATGGTTGTGAAGTCGTTTGTTTTACTGCTGACGTTGGCCAGTAGGTTTTTGTCCCTGTTTTTTCTTTCACGAATTCAATTCTTTTCTTTTATTTGCTTTGATCCGGTGAATGAGGACTTAGTCCAATGTTATCTTTGGCAAAATAGATGTGGGATTAATGGCGCTTTGGTACCCAGACTTTTGATTATATAGGAGTGTAAGAGACCACTGCCTTAGTTTGAAAAAGGCGCAAAGTTCTTTAAATTTGAGGGAAGAGGTGTAAGGTGAAGGTGTACTTGTCACATAAGCGAGGTCCATGTCCTTGTGAAAGTGCTTAATCGCTTATATTTGTTACTTTTAATATGCCAAGTTTGCTTGTTAATAATTGTTGTGATCCTACTTAGTAGAAAAATTGAAGGGGGAAAAGCACGAATGAAGGATATTATGCTTTTTTTTTTTTTCAGATTAGGGAAAATGGCTGGGACATTGTCAAATGATGACTATATTCTTCTATCGACTATTCAAAATGTTTTAGGATATTCTAGGGCAGTTATAGACCTTTTAGAGTGCATTGTATACTATCTTAATATGTAATTTTTGGGTGTTTTAGATTTATGTTTTAAAATCTACAAGATAGTCGTAACCTCTAGAGACCCTGAATGTGACGGCTATTAATGTTTCCAAAGTTTCCTAATCCAGTGCCAGCGTACCCTCTTATTCTTTCAAGAATGCGTGGGTATCCTTGATCAAATCTGTCAACCCCCTTCACCCCTCCCCACCCCCAACAAAAAAACCGGAGAACGAGAAAAGAACTGGAGAATGCATGCATTATAATGTCAATATTGAGTAGACTGTTGTGTTATTGATCTAACTATCGCTGTGAAATTTACTCATAGATGTATCTTTTATCGGTGCCTGTTTTCTTTTGGTGTCTGTAGTTATTTTGATTGTATTCTTTTTCTGATCCAGGGGATACAAGAATTAGAAGGCTTGGAACAGAAAGCAAAGGCTAGCGGTGCTTGCCAATTAGTGGTGAAGGACTTGACAGAGGAGTTTGTCAGAGATTACATATTTCCATGCCTAAGAGCGGGTGCTATCTATGAGAGGAAGTACTTGTTGGGAACTTCAATGGCTCGACCTGTCATTGCAAAGGTATACTTGTGGATTGCCTGGCCATCTTACCCCTCCCCCTTTTCCTTCTCACCCCTCTCATCAGAAACCTCAAAAGGACACCCTGTTTCTAGTTCCAATCCATAAAGTCTTAAGAGTTGCCTTTCCTTGTGAATGGAAAATGTTAAAGACCAATACTTTCCATTCATTAAGAGGTGTCACTCTAATGCCTTTTCTATTAATTAACTATCCAGGCCATGGTTGATGTTGCTAAAGAAGTTGGGGCAGATGCAGTTGCTCATGGGTGCACTGGGAAAGGAAACGATCAGGTAAGATACATAACCATACATCAGAAGACCAATACTATGTCTTTGTCTGATCAAGTTTATCTTTTTAGGTCCGATTTGAGCTTACATTTTTGCTCGTAATCCTGCACTCAATGTTGTGGCTCCCTGGAGGGAGTGGGATATCACTGGAAGAGAAGATGCCATTGAGTATGCCAAAAGCACAATGTACCTGTTCCCGTAACTAAGAAATCTATCTACAGCAGAGATAGAAACTTATGGCATCTCAGTCATGAGGTATTACTACAATTTTCACCTTGTTTTTGTTTATGCATTAAAATACGTGCTTTGGGATAAGAGATGTGTTTTGGATGGTTGCTTACAATTACAGCATCCAATGTCCGCTTTTCCAGGGGAATTGAAGAAGTCACTGTTGGACAAAATTTTTATTTTTTGTTTTTTAATCTTTAGATTGTCATGGAATAAACAAAATGTTTCACTAAGCTATCCAGAATTCGAGAGTACTTCTTTTGCTGGACAATATTTTTATTTTTTAGTCTTTACCTTAGGGCAAGGCTGTAGATTTCCGATTGCCCTTGCAAGGTGGGACTTTGGGATGGTGATTTGATTTGCTACCTTTTGAGTTAGCTGCTATTCTTTCTGGTCAAGGGGTGAGAGAGATTTGTTATTTTCATACATGTTTGGTAGGGGAGACTCAGGTCCCATAATATGGCTAATTCTAGAGTTTTTGGTGTTGAAGGGGGACATCTTGGAAGACCCAGCTAATGAGCCTAAGACGGATATGTACATGATGACTGCAGACACTGAAGATGCACCCAACACGCCTGACTACGCCTTCTTGTGATAAATATGCTGTGTAAACTTCAAGTCCTTTAACCTGTTGCCTTATTAAAGTTGCACTTTGTTCTGTGCTCGATGCTATTTGATGTTTGCAGATACATTGAAATTGGAATTGTTTCTGGCATCCCTGTATCTCTTAATGGAAAGGAGCTCTCCCCAGCAACACTGCTATCTCAGCTCAATGAGATTGGAGGAAAATATGGGATCGGACGTATTGACATGGTTGAAAACCGTCTGGTCGGAATGAAGAGTCGTGGGGTCTATGAAACCCCTGGCGGGACCATCCTTTTCACCGCTGCCCGGGAACTTGAATCTTTGACCCTTGACCGGGAAACAACGCAGGTGAAGGATTCCTTAGCCCTGAAATACGCAGAGCTCGTCTATGCAGGTCGGTGGTTTGACCCACTTCGTGAGTCGATGGATGCTTTCATGGAGCAGATCACAAGAACCACCACCGGATCAGTGACCCTAAAGCTGTACAAAGGGTCAGTGACAGTGACCAGTAGGAAGAGCCCATACAGTCTGTACAGAGAGGATATCTCATCATTTGAGACCGGGCAGATTTATGATCAAGCAGATGCTGGTGGCTTCATCAGGCTATATGGTTTACCTATGAGGGTCAGGGCCATGCTTGAGAAGGGCATGTAATCACCTGGTGACTGTGTTGTGATGCGACTATTTGTGGGTTTAGAGTTAGTCGAGAGTTTGACTTATTGTGCTGTAAACTCCATTGTTATCCAGAATAATTCAGGTGATAAGATTTTGCCCATTGTGAAGTTCTATTTATCAATTGGCACAAGAAGTTTGAGATGCCTGCTTTGTTCACCTTTGACTTTTTTTTTTGGGCGTATATATTCTATTTGTCTATATTCTGCTTCCTTTTTCTTAAAAAAATATCATAAGCTATGTTTTGTATTTTACGTGAGGAGGCTGTGCTACAAAAACTAGAGATGAGATCCCGCCACATATTAGAATACGAAACCTCCTGAAAAATTTTCCAATTCACCGTAACTAGGGTTAGTTTTACTAGCGACCAAGCAAGGAGGACATCTATCAAAATATGTGCCTTCCCTATAATAATAATAATAATAATAATAATAATAATAATAATAATAATAATAATTTGATCATCAATTTATTGTATAGTTACATGATGTTGTTGTCATCCTTTTATCTCTACACTTGTTATTAAAGGTTGTCAACATAGAATATTCCCACGCTATTCATTTTATCGTTTATAATCGCTAATCGTCGATAAATGTTGATAACTCGTTAACAACTAATCGTAATCATTGATAACTGTTAATCGTAATTTATGATAACACTAGTAATAGTTGATCCATAGGCAAAGTTGAGTAAAGTTGTACTTTTTCTCAACTTAGGAATGTTTCCGAAGAGAGGAATTGAGGATTTCAGAAAGGAGCAACTTTTTGTGATTTTCTTCAAAGTGTATAGTCCAAAAGAATTGCTAAGGCAACGTTTTAAAAACACGAGGAAATCCACATAGAATGAAGCAAATCTGTCGTTTGGGTTAAAATCATACATATACCAATTTATGTCATGTTGTACAACGCCTTCCTCATCTTTTACAAAAATACTGCCAGCAACTTTTAGCATAGAAGAGCCTTACAGAACATTTGGAATGGTTGAAGTTGTGTGACAAAATCCCCATGAGGAGATTGCAGAGTTGTGAATTGTGATCCAGTATCCTCATAACAAGGTACTCAATCATGAGGAGATTGCCGAGTTTGCCAAAGGGACTAAAGAATGGTCACAGGATGTCATATTCACAGTTCTTCAATGCTTTCTTTTCTTTGTACAAATCTCATACGTGTTCAGAGCTTATAAGTAATGAAATGGGTATTTTTATGGAGTACACTTGAGTTAGAATTTTACAATCATCTAGCTGTGTCCCACAAGCAATGGTGTGTTTCCTAGTGGACATTTTTATAAAAAATCTAGGCTGATGTTAGTGCTGGAAGTAAAATTGTGGAGGAAACGAACAAGTGCTAAAACAAACAGTAAGTTTCATTTTTCAGATGAGACAGTCGCATGAACTATTCCTACGAGACATGCTTCATTTTTGTCAAAGCTGCTTGCATTGTGTGCTCCAACCCTGATTGCACACCCAAAAATGATGGCTATTATCTATTATTTTTCCAGTTTTTGGAAAATTTTCGAAAAATTCTTAAATGATTTCTTAACTAACCTAATCACAATTTAAGATGTTCTTGGCTATTTTAGACCCATTATAGATCATTTCAACACCATTGTACACCATCAAAACACGCAAACCATGCTCATTCTTGGGTGCTTTGGAATTATTTTAATCTCTATATGTGAGTTTAACAAGTATCTTACAAGATTCTGACAAAATTTGTCATTAAGCAATGACATAGTTTGGAACATATTCAGCAAGAATTTGTCAACCAAGTCCAAAACTTGTAAAATGGAAAAGGCAAAGAAAACCTCCTAAATCAGAAACAAAACTGGAATCAATGCATTTAAGATACTTAGATACAGCAACACATTTTTCACAATGTCTAGATTATACAGGATTGCTGGAAGTTTTGCTCTTTTTATATCAGTTGAATAAAATTTTCTGCTTCAAAAAGATTTGTGCATTTGAAAACGATAATGGGAATCATCAGGTCGAGGATGCTCTACCTGCAGGGTCAAGCAACTCGGCAATGCGACTCTTTGCCTTGTCCCTAATAGAAGCGAAAGGAATGCGTTCAATGACCTCGGCTCCAAAGGAGAAGATGAGGGCCTTTCTAGCTGTCTCCTGGTCGATACCCCGAGCTCGGAGGTAGAAGAGCTGGTCCTCTTCTAAGTCACTGATTGCAGCTCCATGAGAGCACTTGACATCATCAGCAATAATCTGAAGATTTGGTTTCACATTCACTGTTGCTTGTGGCACGAGAAGGAGACTCCTTGTTAGTTGCCCTGCATCTGTCTGCTGAGCATATCTGCATTCGAGATGAATAAAAACAGCGGCCTGGGAATTAGAATAAGTATAGACAAAGATCTAACTTGCTCAATTTAGAAGACTCTTAACCATTCAATGGGCATATCTGAATTTGGGGCACCAGTTTCTCTTCTCTTCTCACCCACAGAAGAGGGGGGTTGTCAAGGTGCGACAGAGTTAAAAAAGCAAAGGAAATTCTAGTTACAAACAGCATGCTCAATATTTTGGGAAGTTGGTGAGAGGCAGCAGCATTCTTAAAACCAAACACATGCTTCTCTTTCCAGCCTCATGTGAAGTCATAAGTATCAAATTTTGGTATCTTCAGTTTTCTTAGATGGTTTCTTGCCAGTTCATTTACGGTACTTCTCTATTTTGGCAAACACCACTAAATGCTGGATGCTGGATATCCCTCAATGATAACTCAAAAACATGAGGAACATTGGTTGGAGGTGATAAATAACAACTAATTAACCATAGAAGCCTTCCTAGCATTCATTGGGCCATTTTGGAGGTCATTGAGTCCCCAGCAGGCTTCAGGTGGCCTTCACCTGCATTATTGCAATTTACGCACGAAGAACATGGAATGGTGGCAGCGTCAATGTGTCTGATCATCTCCCATGCTTTGAACCTTATACCCTTTGGCCTACCTTAATTGCTCATAACTCCCACATGAGAAGTCTAACCAGCCCATGGAGGGTCCCATGTGCGACTGCATGATCCAAATGTCACAAAATCATGGGAGTCCTCGGTGAAACTGGGTGATAACGAATCATGATCCACAGGTGCCTTCCATTTGTGTAGAATGCTAAGGGCCTCACTGATGGCATGTTGACTGTCATTGAGTCATTGGGTCTAAGCCCCTCCATTGCTTAAATTTTAGCCTCTTTAGCCTCCCTTAGTCCCTCTTAGCACCCAAGTTGGGACCAAGAGTAGATACTGTCATACTCCAACAAGCTGTGAGTCATGACCACAGGGTTCTCCAGCAAGGTAGTGGACAACGATCCATTATCCAATAGGCTTCGGATGTCCCTTCACCTCATAAGATTGAAGGCAACATGGCATGGTGACAAGTTGTAAGTTTTCTTCCTTTGGCCTCTCCTACTCATACACTGCCCCTATGTACAAACCGCAAAGTCTAAACTGGTTAGGGATAGAGGAAGGTCCATTTACCCAATGTAAGGGCATTTGAGGCCACAAAAGGTCATGAGTGAAGGTGATGAATGACTAACACCATTGTCCAAAGAAGCCCTCCAGCCTTGATTTTGGTGATTGAGATAGGGTATTGATCCTTAGGCTTTATGGCCTTCAGTTTTAGTGTAACAATGCAAGATGGCAATCTTATTGCTGCTATAAGTTTCGTCCCCTTTGGCATCCCCTAGTCCCTTGCAAGGTAGAGCCCCTAGGCAGGATGTCTAAAAATGACCCCAAAGGATCTTGCGATGCCCTTGTAAGGGCAAGTAATGACTATGAGGAGGTCTAACATAAAGGTGGTGAATGATCAACCATTGTCCACAAAGGCCCTCTTAGTATTGCCTAAGGGTGGGTTAGATGATTGGTTCTCTAATAGCCTAAGTGTAGACTTATCTTCCAAGGAATTGCGACAATGTTAGGGCCTAGGTAATGGCAAGACAACGATGTCACTAGGTCTAAGCCTCCCTCGCTTTAATTTTTGGCCCTCCTTGGACCAGCCCTAATCACTCATCTAGACCATCAAGATAGGCTTGTTTTGTCATGCCCATTCCATAGTGCTACGACTCATGACCTTGAGGGGATGCCAAGCTAAGGTGGTGGATCATGATTCATTTCCCATAGAGACACTCCTAGCCTTCATTTTAGTCTGACAATTCATACGTTCCCAATAGATCTTAGGTGGCCTTTACCTGCATTACAGACTTGTAGTAAGACAAAGACCTAGGCAAGGCACTGTGGCAGTATCCGAGCACCTCATGCTCTGATTTTTACTCCCATTGCCCTTAGCCCCTAATGATCCTAAATAAGATGTCTAAATAGGCTTCAGGGAGGGTCTTCTTGTGCCTGGTTAAATGCCTGTTGGAACCACTATCCACGAAGGCTTGATTGGGTTTGAAGTTTGGAGTTCGGACAGCCAGGTCACAAAGTTCCTTTCTCCTGCACTGCGGCAGTGTGGAGGACCTAGCAAATGGCATGCCCGTTGTTTCATTGAGATGTAGCATTTGCACGCCTTTAATTTATCCCTTTAGATTCCCCTAGTCACATATAAGTTTCCACTAGGAAGGCTAAATACCGCTGAGGATGATAGGGGTCATGAATGCGCTATGCTTTTCTAGAATCAATACAGCCTAGTTTTTTATAACTAATAAGTTGTTTGTCCCAAATTTTCTACACTACTTCAATGACGTATGTACATATTTATATAATAGGAGTAAAACAAACCAAGTATCAATGGATTAGATTGAACAGAAACGTCATGCTTAATATCTTCAAATACATGGATACCTATCACTTCCATGTAGAATAGTCGATGCATAAGAATACAAAACACGGTATGGGATAGTAGAATGACAGGATAACATGGATGAAGTACCACAGTTTTTCAGAGATTTACTTTTGCGCTCTTTAATAGAGGCCCAAACTAGAGAAGGCGGCCAGACTGTCAATAGTCATTGGTGTTTCTAACCACAACTAAGTAGCAAGAAGAAAGCCCTTTGGGTTTAATATTCCATTGCATATCAATATTTTCCCATGGATAATGATGAACAGAAATCTCTGTGATGCACAAGTTTCAGTACACACTACAAAAATACCTTGTATATGACTTCCCAACCAAACAATTTAGAATGACACCAACACAACACCCCGATTTCAACCTAAATTTGATTGACTCAATATGAACCAAACTAACACAAAACAAAACCAAACAACCAATTTGCTTGGTCTAATGGTCAGACATGGCAAATCTAATCTGTCAATTATCCAAGCAAATTGACATAAATCCAAACCCACCTCAAGATACAAAATAGAGAAATCAGATTTTAAATCAATCCAAATGAACCCAATCCAAACGAACCCAATCCAAACCTGAGATGAGCTTCAGGCCTAATTTCACACTGAAAAAGTCAATAATTAATATATCTATCTAGGAAAACCTAAAAATTCAAAACAAAAAAGAAAGAAAGACAAGAGATGGTAAAAGCAGCAAGAAATATCACCCAACCTGTGATCCACAGCACTGAACCCCAGTAATGTGGTTGGGGCACAAAATACCAAATAGGCTTTCTGTACCCATAGAAACTAACAAAAGAAAAAAGGAAGCAGAAGAAAATAAAAGGGAGATCACCAGAACATCGGCTATAAACACACTAATTTATAGCAAAAATACAAATGCCCATTAAAATTTTGTCCAATGCGGAAAAATTGCTTCCAAACTCCTGTTGAAGCACAACTATTCTAGCAAACAGATGGAAGCAGTAAAGAAGTAGTAAAGTTGTTACACTATTGACAGTAGCAGTCAGCAAAAGGTAAAACAGAAAAGTAATAACAACCACATTAACAACGACACTAGTAATGAGATAAAACAATAATAGCAGGCAGCAGCAGTAACAACAATGAAAAAGCATATAAAACAAAGGGAAAATATAAGACCACATGAGCTTACCTGTTGACTCTAATGTTCCCATCAAATACGGCTTGTCCACGTGCATGGGCTACAATGCACTTGTGAAGTTGGCGGGAATAACCGCGTGGATGCTCCAAAATCAGTGTGCTGTGCAAATCTTGTGTCTGATCATTGACCGACAGATGAAGAGCTGATAATTCTGTTACAGTGTCAGGACCAGCTTGCTGAATGTGAAGATTATGTCTGCTGAGTTTCCCACCAGAACTCACCTCTACGAGTTTATAAGTGCTAGCTGATTCCTACAAGCAGCCAATCAAGCCCATCAATCCAAAAATTCTCCAACCCTCCCCCCAGCAAATAAAAACAAAGGGAAATAGTTTCATTTCATGTTTTTATACAAGAATCACAGAGATGATGTCGTACGAACAAAATGGATTTGAAGGACCAGTGATATCAATACGAGTAGGTTGAGAAAGTATGATTCAGTTATTCATACTTTAAGATCCTGCGGTGCTGCAGACCATATTAATCGAATGCCTTTTATTATACCCTGGCATAATTTTGACAGACACACGACACTTTGACATGAATACGATACTAGACCCGATTCCATTAGGCTAAAATTTTCCAGGATTTATTAAAAATAGCCAAGCAAGATACTTGGACATTGGCCGCTTGGAGCCAGGTTGTACATGACCACAGCTTATTTGAAGTCAAAGCAATGAGAAATTGTAGATAGCAGAAAAGGAATTATTTTAATCTAGCTAGAGCTTTCAATTAGCAAGATCTATTTCATAGAGCTGCCATCAGTTTTGACAAGATGAAGAGGAAGCCGGCTCCTCATATGACACCGGCAGCCCATCCAATCACAGCAATCCATAGGATCTGCATCCAGAAAAGCACAGGTTCTCTGGCAGGCTTTTCTCGCAAAGAAACTAAAGCAAAAACGAGTGTAAGCAATCTCCTCAAAAGCATCTAAAAGCACTTTTCCAGTAATCTTCACTCAGCAGCCAGATGGACCTAACTTTTCCATCTGGGTTGGATCTCCATAAATTACACAGTTTTCTAGAAACTAGCATTCTTGAATCTTCCAAGTCCTGAGTAATAGCTTCTCCTGAATCATTAAAAAAATTACTTTGCTGTTCTCTTCGTTCATTTCAGATGGATCTCCCTTGAAATGGCTAATTTGGGAAAAATGGGAACAACACCTCAAATACAAATTAAAGGCCTCACTTCTACAACAAAACTGCTTAGTAATTGTATGGCACCTAGATGGTTTCCAAGACATATCTCTTACATGTTCACTAAGACATTTCATCAACATTATAGGATTGCTCAGTACCTTCTTGGTTAGTACGATACGGTTTCAGGTTTAACTTAGTCTAAAATTCCATACATCAATTCACAAACTAAAATTCTTGTCAGTAGTCATCTAAGGGAGCTTATACTTCGGATTTTGTCCATGCTTGTTGCTATGATTTTTTTCTGGTACATATGAGCGCAATGGCCGATGTTGCAAGACTCAAACCTAGGACCTTGGCAACAACTGTCAAGGACTTTACCAAATATGCTAGTTCACACTTATGTGCTTGAGGATGCAAATCACAAAGATGATAAACCTAAAGTGATATTAACAATGTTAAGCCTAGTTGACACTACTTATTTCTTAGCCTGTTCAATTAGCAAAACCTGATATATATAAGTTCCATTCCATGACCACTGCCCAGAGCCATGAAACTACAAGGCAATCATCTTACAAGGAATGCATGCAATTTTGACAAGCTAATGCACTAAATAATACTCCCACCAATACATCAAGATTCAACAAACCCTAACTCATCATACATCAACTCCAGCAACACAAGGAAGACTCAAGAAGAACAATGAGTTTCTATTTTTCAACATATATAAAACATATAAGTTCCATGACAACAATAACATCAAGAAAGAACTATCAAAACTCCAACATAAACAGAAACAAGCACAATGTACAAATAGCATTTGTAACTTAATTTTCTCCCGTCAAATCTCAATAACTCGATAGATTTACTTCTGAAACAAGAAGATAGTAAATGCAGGGACGAAATTTACCTGCCTAACGGAAGTCCACTTTATATGGGCAGCTCCTAAAGATTGTGTTTGAATGTAAGAGTGACTAACAGTTGCTCCCTCACCAATTGCCATCTCAAGAACTGAATTTGTCCAGTAACACTTATCCCCCTCTCCATCCACATACTCCTCAATTATACTCACCTCCCCTCCCTTCTCCACCAACACCAAAACCCTTGGGTTTGATATGGGCAATGAATTCGACCCGAATTCACTTCCTTGCATGGAATAATACCTCAAATGAACCGGGTTTTCAACCCGACACCTCTCAGGCACATACACAACAACCAAATCCGGAGCCCCGACACCATTAAGGGAGCAAAACAAATCCCCATCAACACTGGCCACAAATTCAGATGCCCTTTTCATGGCCGCCTCTGAGGATAGCTTTGAAAGGCTGCCCACGAACATGCCGTCAGGCAAACCCGATAAGGAGTAGAGGGAATCCACAACGTACCCATCAACAATAACGAGATTGGGTAATTGGGTATCGCTGGAAATGATTGAAAAGACAGAATCTTGCGGAGGGGGAGGAGTTGGCTGGATCTGAGAGGTTCTGATGAAGGAAGTATCGGTGAATCGGAAGGGCTCATCTTTGCGGGTTGGCCATGAGAGAGAAAGGAGTGACTCAGAAGAAGAATCCCTGAGCTTCTGCAAAGGCAAGGGAGTTGAAGAAGATGAAGGGAGAGAATCCTCTAAGGTCTCAGCAATTTGAAGCACAAAAGGGTCAGAAAGGGCAGCATATGGTGCAAGAGTTGAGTTGGGTTTTGAGGAAATTGAAGTTTTGGGTTTGCGATTAGAGTGAATTCTGGTTGTGGGTGATGGGAGATAAGAGTGATGGGAGGAGAAAGAGTAGGATGCGATGGAGGTCGTGCAAAGATGAGGGTTGAGGGTCAATGGCGAAGCAGACATCATAAGGAAACCACACACAGAGCGCGACTGGTAATATGAGGTCTCGACACCAGGAAAGAGACTAGAGAAAGCCGGAACTCACAAGCCGGGCTGCTGTGTTACTACCAACTTGAGCAACTTCCATCAAAGGAAAACTACCAAAAACCAAGGAAGTAACATTAGTTTTCAGGTTTGATTTCTCGATCCTCCATTGTATTACATACATAATAGGTAAAACAGAATGAGAAAAGGAGATGATATAACTTTTTTTTCTATAGTAAGTGAGCGAGCTCAACCACTAGGCCCTCTCTAATAGAGTGTGTAAGAGTTGACAATCAAGGGAATTGTATCCACCATGATTTGAACCCTGATGGAAAGTGTGAAACCTAATTCTCATACCAATAGAGCTAAGTGTTCTTGATGGGAGATAATGTACTGTAATGAATTTTCCATGTAAGCCACTTGCCTATTATTTTTAGCTTTAGTCTACAACTTTATAAATATATATAACTTTTTACAACTAACCTTCCAACTATCTTACAATTTCTTAAAGTATTACAACTTATAGTTTGCATCCTTACCACTCTTTACATTTAAAAAACAGGGTCATCGTAAAAAAAATGAAATAGTATTGTAAACACTTCAATATACAAGTACATAAAGAAAAAATATAAAACTTCTTAAAAACCAATTCACAAGATTCCCTTTCATTGAGCAAGAAAATTAATAAAGGTTGTATGAATGAATAGTTCCTTGTTCAAAATCTCTCAATCTACAAGTTTGCAATGTGTATTGTTATATATCCAAAACTTGTATGCTCAAATTTTTTAAAATAATGTAATATTTAGGCAACTAATAGTAAAAAAATTTGTTTTAATGATACGCACATAGTTTTATGAACAATATATGTTAAATATATCATGGAAAGATCTATGGTAGTCAACAATTTTTTCAACTATGATAGTTAATGGAAAGATCTAAGTAATACGTAATAAAAAAATTATTAAGTGATAATATACACGATCCCCATATTCTCTCTTCTTTCTCTTCTCTACCCTCAGCTTTCTGTGTTTCCACACTTCAACTAGTTTGTTTAATTTGTTTTCACACTTCAAACCCTGAGCTTTCTCACCAAGAAGACCAATTCACGTTGATTGATACTAACACGCAAATAGTGATCATTCTAATTCCAGTTGGCGTTGGAGGGTGGACCATTTACATCACCAATAAACGCCAGAGGTGCTCTAAATTCCTATTTCTGATCCAACTTTTCTTGCTTTAATTTTGTTGCGTTTTGTGTAGATTGCTGCCCTTAATGGGAAATATTGGCTGAGTTGGGTATTGTTGGGAAACCCCAATTTTTCAATCCTATTACATTCTAACTGTTTTTCCTCTATGTTGTTGTCATGATCTGGGTTGGTGTCAAATGAAGGTCACTTCATTCATAGAGGTTGATGAAATTTTTGAGCTAACCTACATTGCTGGTACATCTCCACTGTGCTATCTCCTTCTCTCCTGGTCTCTCTCATCTAAATTATTCTGTTTATCCTTATCTCGTTTCTTTGCTTTTTTACTCATGAATATTGATGGGAGTTTGGGACATCCCTAATATTTCTTCTTTTTGTTTTGTTTATTTTTCATTTGGGTTTTTGCTTACACAGTATGAAGAAAGACAAAGAACTCTCCAGTTTTTAACTTCTCTTTCTCACTATGCGATGTATATATATTGTAATTCCTAGCTACTTTCTTAAAAAATAATAATAAATAAAGCATGTTGGAGAGGAATGTCCATTTGAGGTTTGTTTCCTTACTTGATCTAGTATTTTGGATGGTGGATTATTTTCTTTTTGTTTATCATGATTGTTGTGTTTCTTTGGTACTCTGTTTTTGGGGAGTCTTTGGTATTAGTTTGTTACTTGACTTTTATAACCTTTAACTTATTAGCCTTTTCGCTGAAGAATTATCGAGAAACAAAATCAATTGATGCATATATATATATATATATATATATATATATATATATATATATATATATATATGTTATAAAATCATACAACGTGGTCTCTTTAAATTGGTTTATATCCCCAGTTCTGCTTTTGGTTACTACAGGTAATAATTGAAAAGGATACAACTAATATCAAGATTTTTTTTTGTCCAGAATATCAAAATCATTTTAATCATCGTTATGGAGTATAGAGCTTGAAAGTTCCTAATAAAAGCAGGATATGAGCCGTCATAAATTAATGAAATTTACAAAGTATAATGATGGTTATTGGTTCCATATGAATCATGATATTGAAAATAAAGCATTCCAGAATGTGATATATTCAAGAATTTATGTTGTTTTATTAACGTACTATGTCTCTCGGGCTTAGGCTTGCTCATGGTTCTCCTGAGCATGCATTAATTGAAAAAAAGGATGTGATATATTCGCATGCAGGGTACTATAAATAAGTGCACATATGATGCACCCAAACATAGTTATTAAACTCCCGATCCAGATCTTACAATCCTACGATTCTACGATCCAAAAACCCTCTATTGATCCAACTCCTATTAGAATCTTAAACTCATTAAAGTTTTACGATCCTAATTTTGTTCCAAAACTATATGGTAGGATCGTAATACGATTCTAAAATCATACGATATAATCTACGATCCTAATAAAATTTATGAAGTGCTCATACATAATATTATATTTGAGAATTCATTACAACAATTTTATTTTGTAACAAAATCTTCGATAAAGCATAATTCAATTGAATTTATAGAAATCTTTATGAATGTGTTCTAAGATTTTTATTCTTATAAGAATAATTTGACTATTACAAACAAATATTAAAATCTTAAGATAATCAATGCGATTCTAGGATTCCAATTCTAACCACCTTGCATCGATTCTAACTAGAATCTTGATTCTAACAACCTTGCACCCACGCATTCACAAACTATTTGAGGATTTCATTGAACTTCCACTTCTTGTAAAGGTGATTAGTTTAATTTGCTCTCAATCATCATGAATGCAATGGGGAAGAGTTTCTTCAAATCTACTATTGTGGCATTGCTCTTGCTCTTTGTATTAGGTATATATTCCTAATTACTTTTCTAATTTCAATTCATATATGTTTATTTGTATATAAGGTATATATCTACTTGTATATCTACGCATTTTGAAACCAGTGCTACATTAAACGAGTATATGTGTAGACAAGGAGAATATGATGAAAAGAAAATCAAATGAAAAGATGACAATTGAAAGGACAAATTAAATTTTTTTCAGAATATTTTCCTCTAAGTTGGTTTTAGACAAAGAAAGTTACATGAATTCTATTCAAGTAAATGGTAATTTTTTAACTTTTTTTCTATTTTTTTATTAATCTATGTTATATATAAAGGGAAGAGGATTAAAATGTTTCATAAATTTTAATTGACCATATTTACCCTTTTTAGCTTAAATTAAAGGATAAAATTGTCTCATACAGTTATTTTATGTCAGTTTCCTCTCTTCCCCTCACGTCAGTTTTCCTTTTCACTCTAAACTATCTCCTTCTTAACCAATCAGCGTGAATCTTCTGCAAATATTTTTTCACAACAGCTGTGAAACTTCTTATTTGGTCACCAATCTTCTACAAATAATCAAGCCGCTCACCAATTTCTTTTTTGGATTTGGTTAACAATTCACGTAAGTTATTTTTTTGTTAATTGAGTTTTTTTTTGTTTAAAATCTGTAAAGGAGCTCTAGAAATTGAAGCAATCAAGCATTCACAAGACACCACAGATCTAACTTCATCCAAACTGACAATTTACAAAAGTAAAATCTAGAATTCGGGTAAAAGGAGAGAAGACATGAACATACCTAAAAACGATGGAGATAGCGAGAGCCGGAGAGCGAGAGGGAGCCGGATAGCAAAACCGGGCCGGATATCAAGAGCAAGAACGAGCCGGAGCGGAAGATGGAGAGTGAGAGCCGGAGAGAAATAGGCCGGCGATGGCAGAGCGAGAGTCGGAAAGCGTGAGGTAGCCGGAGGGCCAGAGAGAGTCGGAGAGCGAGAGGTAGCCGGAGAGCAAGAGGGAGCCGGAGAGAGAGAGTCCAGGACGGCAGAGAGGGAGCCGAAAAGGGTGAGGGAACCTGGAGCAGAGACCGAGAGAGGGGGTAAACTAGGGAAGTGTGAATGAGGTAGGCCAACACTGCGGCTAATGACAGACCAAGGAGAGGGAGTCAAGTTCAGCGTTTTATTTTATAAAAGTCCTATGAATTTTTTAAATATTTTTAGTAATTCAGATTATTTATTTTATACTGTCTATGAAATTTATTTTATAATAAATTTTATTTTATAATAAATTTTATTATTATTTTAAGTAGTTCATGTTATTCAAATACTTATTATAAATTTTTTAAATAATTTATTTAATTAATAGTTTTTATTTTATATATAATTTGTAAGTTGTGTTTTATGAATATCTTTATGAATATTTTAAGTAATCAAAAATATAATAAGAAGTTTGAATTCTGCAATGAAAAGAGAGAGAGTTTATAGTGAAAGAAAGATTATTAATTGAATTTTTTTAATTTTTTGGTTGAAATTTTTATTTTGTGAAGCATGTATTTATATTTAAGTACGGAAGATTAACTCAATTTACAAAAAAGACAATCAAATCTAATTTTTTTTTTTAAGTATCCTTCTTGAAAGCCATTCAAATGATACCAAATACTAGTAAATAATGGTGATTTAAATAAATAAAGGAATTAATTTTTATTGTTTAGTTTGTACATTTGCCATTTTTCTATATTTTATTAAATATGATCCGCTTACTAATAATTAATTTTCTCTCATATAATATAAATTATTCTAAAGGATTAGTTTTTTTTTTTTTTGTCTTCCTCCATTGTTTCTAACTAAGTTATACTTTCAAAATTATAAAACTCAATCCTCACTGAATACTTCATAATATAGGTATCTAAATAAATAATATCATAAGATACATTAATTTCGTGATTTTGCAAACTAATCTATAATCTACATTACAATTAGTCTATCGATAGTAGTATTCTATGTTAATGCTCCAATCATATTACATTGATAAATTTTAATATTATTTAATAAAAATAAATAACATTGTTAAGATTTGAAAGTTATGTGTTTACCTATATAATAAGTCATTGAATTAAAAGGATTGAGTATATGTTGATTATTTGCCATACCACATGATCGTCCTTCAATTCATTTTAATTACGCGTTTGCAATTTAGTTATGTACTATTTTTAACTACAAGTAGACAAAATTTGAGTATATCAATAACTCAACTCTTGAGTAAAAAACTATCGTAAATTAATTTTAACTAAGAATATAAATATATATATATATATATATATATATAGAGAGAGAGAGAGAGAGAGAGAGAGAGAGAGTTCATAAGTTTTATTTTATAAATATCTTTACCATTATTTTAAATAATCTATATTATTCAAACATTGATTTGAAATAAGCTAAGCATATTATTAGTAATTTTTATCATGTTCAATAAATTATTAATATGATTAACAACTTATGCAAATAAAATAAGAAGAGGTGAGTAATATCTAATAGAGCATATAAATGTTCGGAAGACGGAAAAGTATAATGTATCATACTCTAAGAAATCTAATTTAATTTAGTTTTTAATTTTTAGATAGGAAAATTAGTAAGGCAAATCAATTTATAGAATTCTCGTACGATGCTTATAAAATTCTTAAATATGAACATCATTGATTTGGATACAAGAAAATATCTTTATGAAAAGTTCTCTAAATACTATCGATGAATTAAAACCTCACATGCTTAGAGAACGAGACAAAGTAATCAAAGAGTCGTTGGTCGAATATATATATGCGAATCCAACCGATGGAGAAAGATTTTATATGCAATTGTTGCTCGATCATGTTAAAGGCCCGTAATCATTTGCACATCTCGGAACCGTTAATAGTATTACTTATCTAACATTCAAAGAATCTGTAGAAAAATTAAGTCTCATGTATAATGATGCAAGTATTCAATGATGTTTAATGGATGCATCCATAATGAGAATATCATCGTCATTTCAATAGTTATTTGTCATCTGTTTCGATATACTGCCAACCAATTGGAGTCCGTAACTATTGGGATGAATTTTTTTCATTCATGGATGAGAATTATCGTTCAACTTCCTTAGTAGATCATGATTTTGCACTAAATTATGTTCTACTTGAAATATATCGAATGCTAAAGCAATTAGGTCATAAAATTACAAATTTTAACCTCCCACAACTAAATCCAAGTTGATGAAGGGGTTCAATTGTCTATGACTTTACATGCTAAATTGTCTATGCCAATGCCACCTAAAGATATTCATTGTGCCCAAAATCTCAATGATAATCAACGATATGCATTTAACACAATTATGGAGGCTATTAGCATAAACAACGGTGTCATGTTTTTTGTAGATGCTCCGGTGGGATAGGAAAAATATTCTTATATCGTGTCATTCTTACTAATATGAAACTTGAAGGTCAATTCGGACTCACTGCAAGTAAACTTTTGAATTGTCTGCAACACTTTTATATAAAGTTAAAATAGCACATAAAACATTAGGGTGCATTGTCAATGTATTGTCTTACTAGACAATATGTAGAAGTACATTTGATAAAACAGGTTGTACTTATTATATAACATGAAACCATTGTGACTCATCAACGTTCATTGAAACTATTGATTGTAGTTTTAGAAATATTACAGGAGTAAGCTTTGCAAAAACTATTGATTGTAGTTTTAGAGTTATTATATAAGATGAAACCAAAATCTTATGAAATAACCGCCACCAAAGAGTTTGCACCACTACCTGCACAAAATTGCTTTCAAGAGAGTGATTTTATCACACTATAATATTTAGTCCGTTTTAAATTATTGTTGTTCATTTCAGACTTCTATCATTTATTTCATAATTGAATTATTCATTTCTTCAAGTAAGTTCTTTAAAATTTATTGCTATAATTATTTATTATTTCCAACACAATTTTTATATCAGCCTTTATATTTCTTATGCATGCACACACATAGAGACACACACACATTTGGCTATAACATCACAAAAAATTTCACCTTTTTTGTTTTGTATGAATAAAAGTATTGAAGTTTGTGATATATAGATGTACATTTTCACTAGCAACTTTTAAAATTTTATCAGTTAAATTGACTGATATCCACTAACACGATTAACTAAATTATCGCATTAATAATACACAAAGAAAACTCTTGTGGAATATATTTAACTACTAGACCCTCACTATAGCTTTTGATCAACTTAAATAATTAGTGGCAAAAAAATAGTCTCACTATAGATAGTCAAAAGATTTTCGAAACTATTAATTAACATGCACATATAAATTAATCTCTTGGTCCATAAACCATATCTTCCCAAATCTTGACCCTCGTGTTTAAGGTTTTGATCAACTCAACTTTATTAATCATCATATAACTATATATAATATATGTAATCAGCTTTAATCTTTACATTAATATAGTTAGGGGACTTTTGAGAGTACATTTCACATAACTTTAATGTTCAACATTTTTTAAAAAAGTTTTTTTAATAGTTAAAACACTCTATCGTATAATTAAAAAATAAAATAGGAAAAAATATCATATGTATAAATAGTCTAAGAGTGTAACGGCTCCTAATAATATGTTATATATATACACACCTTTTTTTTTTTTGCACATCTAGATCGAGTATCACATATCACACAGCCTACTGAATTTACTATTTGTGTTTCAACTTATATAAAAAAATATTAATTTTTATATGAAAAAATACACTTTGTTTAAAACTTTAATATTTTCATCAAGAACCTACACAATTATTCAATTGTCTGGTAGGTTCTTTTATAGCTGGCCATTCTTTTAAGCATAGAAATATTAATATGCCAACCTAACCAATAATTATTGGCCAATAGTGCCACTTTGTCTTTACTATTTTCCCAAAAATGTCACTGTGATTTTTCCTTTTTATCCACATGCATATCACTAAGTTTGTGCTTTTTTATTTCTCAAATATAATTACTTGAAATATATTATATCAAATAATGTCACTCTACTCAGTGACATTTAGGATAACAATATACAACATCACATGATACTGAAACACGATATATTTAGTGACATCTAGGATAACAACATAATGATACAATGACACACGATACTAACACACAGTAATAGCAAGAACATAGATTTAAAAAAAAAAAAGAAGAAAATAGAGCGACCATTGACCAAGAACTTACATATCTAATTACTTAAAATACTTTGGACTGCAGCCAAAAAAGAAAAATGACTATTGTCTTAAATTTTCCACGCAATGCCAACAATGAAGCACATATTGTCCCAGTAATGTTTGAGAAAAAGATTATCACTCGGCCCCTTTTCTTGAAATAAGTGGGTCAAAAAATTTTGCGACAGATATATTGATGATGCTACTTTGAATTGAAACAAAGATAGCTGCAATTATACAACTTTTTCTCCTTTCACATAACAATTTTTGGGTCCTTCTATTTGTGTGTTAGCCATTTGTGATTAATTCTAATCAATAATTAATATATGTTTTAAGAAGTCGATATATATAGCCGTATGAGTTATCCCGAAAAGACAAAATGATGATACGAGTGTTATGTATTTGACATATACCACTCGAGCAAAGGATATATTATACAAGATAATTGACCTGTATCATCTTCGCTTTAATTCTAATATTTTTATATTTCCCATACTTTAAAAAACTAACTTTAGTTGTCTCAATTTCGGGATATTAAAAAATATATTAGTATTATAGGTGGGGATATTACGAGCTAATTAATTCGAGATATTATAAACAACATGATCCAAAGTTGAAAAATATTGAAAATCAATAATCCTTTATATAATTACAATATATATAATGGTTGGATTCTATGACATCCATGAAAACAAAACCACACACATGAGGGGGCAGAAGATAATACACCTTAAAACTAATGAAACTACCACCCATAAGCTACGAACTAATTGAGACTAATCAAATCAAAATCATGATCAAAAGACAAAGATGGGTAATCATAACAAGAGAAAATGTTGGTTATGATGATAAACTAAATGAGGTTAAATTATTAAGAAAAGATGATCAAATCCATATGGCTTCCATGTCATCAACGGACCAAAGGTGCCGAAAGCACTATACAAAATGACAACTAAGATAAGACACAGGAGTGCTCCTCTCTACTTTCTAGCTTCCACACATTTTTTATTTTTTTAAAAAATAATTACCACAAAAAATCCCCCTCCCCTCAATTTTAGACCATCCCCCTTTTCTTGTTTTTTAACCTCATGTTCACACTTTGTATGATTGTTGCCCACCTTATCAACTAACTATACATATATATAGCACTGCACAGTAGAAACGGTCCATCTTATTTTGTTCCACTTAATTTTTATTAACTTTATTATCTTTAACCGTCGATTTACTTATATATCTGTAAGACTAATAGAATTACTAAAAAAGTAAAAAAAATGTACGATTAAATTTTGCCTGATTACATTGACATATAAAAAAGTCTAGGGTGAGATAAATTACTATGCTTATAAAAAAAAGGGAAAAAATACCTTCACATTCACATTATCACTTTCCAAAAAAAAAAAGGGTCATGCAAAGATTTGAGTGACATTGGATTATTATTTTTGGCAATGAAAAAGAGACAAAAGGCAACACAAACCCGCGTTTTCCCTTTGTAATATGATCATCATCATTATTCATTCATCAGTCATAACCTTGACCATATGTATATATGAGGGTGTGGATGAGGCTCCTTTTCGTTGTCCAGATGATGTTTATTGTCCTGAATAGGAATTATTGCATTGGATTGCAGCTTTCCATGTCACTCTCCTCAGTTTTTGTCTAAAGATATGTAATGAGAAATAATCTACCTTTAAATAGTACCTCCACTAAGATTTAATGTTGATTAAGGTAACTATTGACTCGTTGATTTGACTTTGGGTTGGGTACGAAAATAAAGTTAGGGTTTATTTGTTTTAGCTGGAGGAATGAAGTTGGAAGTAAGGAGAAGTTGAAAGGAGAATAATGTTAAGGGCTTATTTGTTTTAGCTGGAGGAATGAAATTGGAAGCAAGGAGAAGTTGAAAGGAATTTGAAGGAATTAAAAGGAACTGAAAAAAGTTGGAAGGATATAAAATGAGGTAGAAAGAGCACGAAATAGTTTTAAATATAGTTATTGAAAAACTAGAATGAAACATCCCATAAATAGCTGAGATGTTGGCCACTAATTTCCCCTACATCCTCATCTTGTTTCCCTAACAATCCTCAGTGACAGCTTGTAGTTGCCCTGTCGTGTAGTAGTTAGATGTTTTTTTTGCCCTAACTTTTGTTTCTCTGTTTCTCTCGTTGTCGGTGTTCTTGTTTTGTTTTTGCTCTTTCCGAGTAGTTTGCCCACTTTGCCTATTGTCACAAATTATCGAAAAAAAGGAGTTGAAATAAGTTGAAGGAGTTTGAAGGATAAGAAGGAAAGGATTCCAACTAAAAAGAATTTGCCCTAAATCTTGGAAAAATTTATGGGTGGAAAATTAGGCTCCTTGTAAGCATAATTACCTTTAGAATTAGGTTTCTAATAGATTTATTCAATAATTATGTCTCTCTTTTTATAAAATACCGTCTATTAAATCAAGCCTTATATAAAAGATCTCGTAAATGGGCAACATATATACCTTACAAAAAGAAAAGTTTAAGAGCACAAAGTCTTGGTGTCATGATTTTTTATCTTGTTGCCCTTTTGATGGAGGTAAAAGAAGGTTAGTTAGAAGACCATCCTTTTAAAAACCTTTTCTAGCATGTATTCATAACGGATGCATCCTTAACTAGTTTTCATGACCATGATGGTGTATTTAGGGGTGATAGTGGTGTTGGTTTTATATTCTAAATTCGGATGCTTATGAAGTAACTTAATTTGGACGTGCAATAAGGACCAAAATTTAATCTAGGCCCTTTTTTATTTAGTTTTATGTTTAGTTTACTTGTCTTATAATTCCCTACAACTTTATATAACTCTTTATAATTCCTTATAACTCCTTACAATTCTTTATAACTAATTTTACAATTATTTTACAACTTCTTACTGTTTTACTTACAGCTCCTTATACTCGTTATAAGTAAATAAACAAGGCCTTAATTCAATAGAATTTGTGTTATCCTAAAATTGTTTCTCTTTAGATAATAATGCAATACTCAATTATTGTTGCTTATTAGTATTTAAATAATTAGTTTAAATAATAAGATTACTTGAGATCTATTTAAAAGTTTTTCACTGAAATATATATTGCATTGTGAAAATATTGATTACGTACTGAAAATTTTGTTACGAAATTTCAAATGAGTGATTTTCTTTCCTAAAAGTGCAATTCTTTGGTTTCCAACCCTAGAAAAATGGAAATCTTATGATTTTGGTAGCTTTTGACGAAGTCTATAGGCTATAAGCCTATAACCCTACACCCTCATATATGAAGATAATGCATTATGTACTTGGAAAGTATGCTCTAATGCAATCAACCAATACTTTTTACTTGTAGCTTTCCTATACTTGGTTAATAATGTAAGAAGGAAAGAGAGGGGGATCTGCTTTTGCATTGCAAATGTGAACTTAAAATGAAAAGGGCAAAAGGGAAATTGGAGCTTCCACTAACCACTATGGGGTTGGTATATTATGGCCTTGAAAAAGGTTCAAAAAAATAAAATAAAATGGAGTTTACACACTTTTAGGGCCTCTATTTGAGGTAATGGGCCCGGCCCAATGACATCATATCACTTACAAAAAGATAAAAGTAACAAAAAAAAAAGTGTTTTATTCCTACTCATGGTGATGTGGAAGGTGCTTGCACCACCATGACTTAAACAAGAAAACCGCTTATTCCCTCCCTCCATTAGTATATGTATCCAAGATTCATAATGCCCTAAACTAGTCATTGTTATTAGCTTATTGATAAATGCATACAAGGTAGTTGGAGTTTCTTTTGACTGGTTGGTTTTTTTACACTAATAATCTAATATATCAGTCGCTTTTATTAGACGTCAATATATCAACCTTTCAAGGTAATTATTTTCAACATACTACTAACAAATTTTTGACGTTGTAACTAGTCAAAACGTTTATGTGATAACTTTTTTTAACACACCTACGGTGCTGTTTTTCCTTTTTTTAACACATATGAGCAACTTAAATTAACACCTAATAATCACTTTCTTAAATTTCTTAACTGGTTAAAGTGCTTCCATGCTTTATAAAGGGGAAGAAATTAGTTATTATAAGCACAATCATATACTTAATAAAAAATAGTTGATACATAAACTTTCAAGCGAATCAAACATTCAAGAAAAAAGTTTAATATATTATCGTTTCACTTGCTCTAAAAATTGATTTATTTACGATAAAAATAGTAATTTTGGACGAATTTGGCATCAGCCTAGTCCATTAAACAGTGGGGCCTAGAAATTCGTTTTCCACCAACATCCTCAAACATCAAGCAATGCTGCTACTCCCGGGTCTTTCAAACGTCTTTCAATTTTTCTTTTTCTTTTTTGAGATGAAACGTCTTTCAATATCAGAGAAAAAGATTATCTACAAATTCTTGAAAAAATTTGCAATAAATTTGTAGAAAATTGAAATTTATGACATCGAATGGACCCTTAGTTGCTAAAATAGGAGCAACGCTTGCTCAAACTGAAATCCAGAAATGAAAAACTGAATCTAAACTATAACTGTAATTTAGAGGGTAGTGATTGATCAATAGAGTGGATTCTAATGTGAACGGGGAAGATGGGTTTGTCGTATTACAAAGGGATTAAAGACCCCACAAACTTTGGAATTTTGAGGAGCATCCCAGACAAGCAAACTCTTTCAGCCTTTCGGTGTATATTATTTTGGACTCGTTGTCTCTCTTCCAACACCTATATATACCACCATTGCTCCTCCTCGTTTTACTCTACACACGCTTTCCTCATTTTCTCTCTCTTCCTTTGCATCGTAAGAACATTTCTGTGTTTATTGTCATCAATTTTGACTAAAAACACTGAAGTTCACCGGGTTTACCATCTGGGTACTCCTAAAGTTGAAACTTTTGTAGTTTGTAGCTAGTTTTTCAAGGTTTTCAGTTAGTTTAGGCTTGTGGGCAGGGCTGAAATCTGAGGTTTTTCTGGTGGGCTGTACTTCAAGGTCTTGGGTTTTATTGAATTTTAATTGGGCAGTGATCAGGTGGGTGGATTTCTTGACCCACTAGCATCAAATTGAGGAACTTTTACAAGAAGATGATATTGTTGTACAAGGGATGTATCCTGTGGGAGTTTTTGCAATTCTTGAGGCCAATTTTTGTCTTGGGAAAAGCTTCTACTTTTGGATTTTCCAAATTTTTAACAGGTTTAGCTTGGGTACTTAGCTGGGACATTTGGCACCCACCATCTGTTTGTAGAATTGCTTGAGTGAGAGTGTGTGTTTTTCTATTTTCCCCAGTTGCTAGAGGTAACTTTGATAGTGAGCCTTTTAGCGGAAGTGAGATAAATGGAAGGAGGAACATTGCCACCGGGGTTTCGGTTTCATCCAACTGACGAGGAGCTGGTTGGATACTACTTGAGAAGGAAGGTTGAAGGGATAGAAATCGAGCTTGAAGTAATCCCTGTGATCGATTTTTATAAGTATGATCCATGGGAATTGCCAGGTATATAATTCATTATCAATCAATAGTTTGGAAGTTAAATGTTGAGACATAAAAAATTTGCTTCTCAATCCATCTACATCAACTGTATATAAACCCTATTCATAACTTAAAATTTGATTTCCCTGAACTAGCTCAATATATGATTTATGCAATACATTTCAAATTGTTATTGTTCTAGAATTAAAAAGCATGACTCTATTTATTATCTTCCTCCACTTTAGATTACACAACATACAAATTGATTATGCTGGTGGGGCATCAAACTTTCAGCTTCTAAAGCCAACTCAATGGGTGTCTTTTATTCTTCACTTGCATCATTGCGAAAGAAAGTTTCTAATGATACAGTTTCGCGTTCCCTTTTCACAATTTGATATGTTCTCCATGACTTTACAGACAAATCATTTCTTCCCAAACGTGACATGGAGTGGTTCTTTTTCTGTCCAAGGGACAAGAAATATCCACATGGCACACGTACGAACAGAGCTACCAGAGCTGGCTATTGGAAAGCCACGGGAAAAGACCGCAAAGTGGTCTGTGAATCTTCTGTGACTGGTTTCAGGAAGACCCTTGTTTTCTATAAAGGGCGTGCTCCATTGGGAAATCGAACAGATTGGGTGATGTATGAGTATCGCCTGTCTGATGATAACTCATCAAATGCTCAAGTAAGCACCTCAAACTATTGACACTTCTGTTGTTGAGCTACTACAATATTTATGTTGTTCTCAATACTTTTGCACAATTACTTTCTTTAGGGAGCTTTTGCCTTGTGCCGTGTTGTCAAAAAGAGCAGTTTCAATGAAGAAGGGAAAGCTAAAAGAGTTGGAAGCTGTTCAAGCAGAAGCAGTAAAGAATTCACCTCTACTGAAGTCTCAAATGATCCCTTAAGTGTCTCAACTGACTATCAGTACAATGGGAGTACCTATTCCACTCCCATTTCTTCTCCTTATGTCACACCAACAATGACAGATTTTGACACAACTACTTTGATGGGGATGAACTCTCCTAGTCTGTGGGTTTCACCGGAATTCATTCTTGACTCCTCCAAGGTGCAATTAGAATTTTTCTGTTCTACATGAATTTTAGATTTTGGATGACAATGATATTGAAGTAGTTCTCCTGTGGTTCCATTTGCTGACACAGGAATACTCACAAGGGCAGGAAATGACATCTGACTGCTTTCCACAATGTGATTTTCAGAAGACGATGAGTCCATTGCAGCCTTATCAGCAAGGTATTTCTTCATGTTCATCACACTCAAATTTCACGGAGGTTGAGCATGTTGATGATCTCAGTCGAATTGCCTGCATGTCACCCTACTCTGCTAACACTGATTACATGGGATATTGTGGAAATGCGGATGTGTTCTACAATGGTTATGATGCAATCAATTCACTAAGCTATCAAAATCCCTTCTGAAATGGAAAAGGTTTCCTCAGTGTATCTTTATTGTAGGCCAGGATAGGAGACTGATTGATAGCTTGGTGCTTTTGATCCAATATATGACTTGAGCAGGATTAGGTTTTATCCTTTATTCTCGTGTAATATGTAAAATCATCCAAGACAAACGCCTTTTTACGTTTTGCTCTTGGATTACTACAATAAAAGTATGATATTTGAAATACCTGAGGCTGATATTGGAATAATCTCCTCGTCGCTCACTTTTTACAGATTATCTTAGGAGATGATTGTAAGTCTGTCTTTATATATTTCCCTTATTTTTTGTGGTTGTAAAATTAACATATTTTCCAGTGTTTTAATTCAATGTATCTGATGTTGTAGTAACTTGAAGGCCTCAATGTCACACTTTTTTCTGAGGTAACAGGTTCTAGTTTTCAACATGCATGTCTGTTGTCAACATCATTCCTAATGAGGATAATATTCTTAGAAAGTTAAGTGACAATGCAGTTGTACCATTTCTAACTACAACAAATTTATCATGACTGATTGATGCACTTTCTTAAGTGCCTGTGATGTCATTGTCAATGCTAATGAGATTGATGGTGAACTAGGCTGCCTGAGTGAACTCATTTTCTTGAATCATGAAACATGGCAGCCCAATGCCGCATCACAATATATATCGGAACAATGATTACACGATAATAATTAAGCTTTTGGCTCAGTTAGGCTGCCTTGGAGAATGGTTACTCATGAATTCATGAAATTAAGGCAGCTCAATGCCATATCTTCAGTTGATTTGGTGCAATGATTAGATGCTAACATGCAGCCTTTGTCCAAAGGAAAGCAACATTTGAGCAGAAGCTGATGCCTTTAACTTTTGCCTTTGCTGCTAGAACTTGCAGCTTAGGCTGCACATTGTGTGTGAAAGCAGGTAGAAGAAATTCAAATGCTATTGTCATCTTACAGGTTCTTTTATCCGAGTTTTCATTAATAATATTTTGCATTAGACATTCTTTATCTATTTTCTTTCCTCATTCCTTTTTCCTTGGCGTTTGTAGGTTCTCTTTTTCACCATAATATATTTTTCCTCTTTGTTTGGAGAGGAGGGTAACATTTTAAACCCCTAAACCCTCGTCCTTTCCTTTCTTCGTTTTCTGTTCCGTTACCACTTTTATGCTTAGGAAATTAGCAAAAACAACTTTAACAGTACATTTCTTTATGTCATATTACATCTTTCACCGAAGTACTGTGATAATTTAAGCAATCATAGCACTTTGATTCTTCATTCTAACCCAAAGTACTGTTGTGTAACCTGGTCACTGTATAGAGGTAGATATGATATGGCACTTCGAATAACGGTAAAACAGACAAATTCCTGACAATAGTGGGGTTTTGACTCTGAAATCCATTCATAGATTCTTCCTTCCCCTGTTTCATACGAAGAACAGCCCGCATGATATATTTTTCCATTGCAGGCGATTTGTGCATCGTCTTATCTCATACCAAATTGTGTTTTCTGTATCATGATCCACTACAAGGTGATCCACAATCCCAGACTTCGTGGTTCTACTTACTTATCAGTGTGACTGTAATGCTATTTTTTTATTTGGGTGAAAACTTGCATAAGCCAATAATATCAGGATGCAATTACAGACCTATTACTTTAATACATGGAAGGACCATGCCATAGAAAGGTATCTATACATGCATATAAGTTATGCCCTGCCTTTCCTAGGTGGTTGCTGCCCTCAGAATCAAGAGTTGATAAATCTTTCCAAGCACTAGTCACTTAGCGGTCACAGTGCATCCAACTTATCATGAAAGGCAGTATTTTTGTTAAAGCTACTAATTTTTGCCTTTTGGGTGTTTGAATAAGCACCAAGTTGGACCTTTTATGGGATTAATGTATGAATGCATCTTTCAGAAAGGGACAGGAGTGACATTTACAGTTTCTTACATCCCTTTCCTATCCTTTCTTTTCTTACTTCAGTGTTTTCCCACTCCATCATGTCCTATAATTTTCCTGCAATAGCCTTGATATTGCTATATAGATCAGTGACAAGGGCAGTATGGGTCCTACTGGAGGACCCACCCCCTCCCCAGTGGCGGAGCCAGGGATTCAAACGAGGGTGTCCAACGTCTTTTGGGTCAAATTTAAGGGTGTCCAATTACTTATAATTTAAAATTTTTACTCTAAAAATAAACTAGTTTTTTTATTTTTACTCTAAAAATTTTTACTCCGCCACTGCCGCTCCCCCAACAAAAAAAGGGAAAAAGGTTGCCTACATTGGATGTCCACTGACCTTGCCTCAGCTCGATGCACAATACATAATGGTTGTTTCTTTTTCTTTATTTTTTTGAGGCGGGGTTGGGGGTGGGGGTGTATTTCTTGGTCCTCTTGGAGATACCCTGATTTTTTTTCCTGAAAGGTCATTCTGATTTCTGCATATCTTAGGTGTGAACACCATGATTGGGATTTCAAACTTCTTAAAAGATCCAACTCATAGTGGAAGGGCAAAAGGCAATGTAGCGACTAGTTGATGTCATCAAAAAGCTCTGCTGGATAAATGGGTCACCCAGGCAAGTTATCATATTCTCTCTAGGCTCAAGTTTTCTGGTTGTTCCCATTTCCCCCTTTCTTTTGATCTGCTTTTAGCAAGAATCTGATAAAAGAGAGGGCAAATAATGTGACGTAAACTAAAGCACTGAAAAAGAAAAAAAGGGCTACATGCCTAAATCACTAAGCTTCTTTTATTAAACCCTCCAAGATTCTTCAAAATTGGATTCTCTGGCCTCTGAGAACCCTTGGCAATGAATGACATCTACTCACCCTACTACTTCACTGTGGGAAATGGAATAATTTTGGAAACCCCCTTCCGCTCTCTCTGTCACATCTTGATAGCCAATAGATTTTGTGACTTTTGAAAGCTCTTTTGTAGGTATATTATACAAAAATAATGGGACAGATAAATCAGATAAAGGGGTGTTATCCTTTGTTACCCTTTCTTTTGAAGAGGATAACATAGATTAGTGAAAGCTTGCAGTTTCTGGAAAATAGATGACTTGAATATTCCAAAGATTTGCCTTGGGGTTCATCTCCAAAACACATTTATTTCCACTGTGGCCTATTAGCATAAGATTAACCTAGCCTAGACTTTATTTGCCTCAAGTCTTGAGTTTGCATCAAGTCTCCCTAATCCAAGCATACTTAGGCTCGGCCATACCCATTTAAGCGTTGAGTACAAGGCTCTAAGTCTTGTGCTTGGAACTTTAAATTTTATATGTTTTTAGTTCCATATCAAAGTGTCTCGAATAAGGATATTTGAGACAATATGTTTATGGATCTTCCCTATCACAGGCACTGGTGGTGGCCTAAGACAGCTCCACTGCCTCCAACTTTGGATAGAATGAGAATCACGTTTGTCATCCACTGACTAGTAAAGAGGGAATGCATATAAAGGTACCAGAACAGATCTCCCCTTCTGTAGGGTGAAAGCACCAAATTTGAAGGGTTTTTTCTTTTCTTTTTTTCTTCTTTTTTGTAATTGGTGATTAAAATAGCCAGGGGTTAAGGAAAGGATGCATCTCGTTAGTACTTTCCCTGCAAATTATTTTAGTCAGGTTTTGAACCCAGGGATTTTTTAGCAAAAAGAAAAGTTGGATTTCATCCCTTCATCTTGCATTCAATCCAAAGTATTTGGGAAGCATATGAACTTCAAATGGGTCCATAGCTCAGTGGTAGAGCATTTGACTGCAGATCAAGAGGTCACCGGTTCGAACCCGGTTGGGCCCTTTTTCATATGCTTTTTTCCCTTTTTAATAGATCATACCAGAAATTTTGCTGCTGGTAAGGTTTTCAATAAATCTGAACGGGTATTAGTTCTATTTTTTTCTGGCAATAACTTCATATTCTCCTTTGTTTTTCTTTTTGGATAGATATTATACAAGGATATTTTGATGATTATGAAGAAGAAAACCTGAGTTAATTATTCTAGCGAAGGTCAAATGGAAGAGACCAAAGATGAATAAATGATGCAAACAATTAACAGGCCTTGCTAAATATGTTAATACATGAATCAAAAATTAACTTATAAATAAAATTCAGCTGGAAGAACTCAAGAAATTAACCGACTACATAGTGCGGTTATGCAGATTAACGAGCTTATTCACATATGCATATCTTGGAAACCATCGTAGGTGATCAGCCATAACTTAAAACATATCACACCAATATGGATCCCCCAGTGGTAGAATCTAGACTCTATGGTGGCTAATGTGTACATAGTTTTATCCCTAGTAGCTGTTTTTGGAAGAGCCATGAGAAAGATTTTGGAGAAGTCACTTGAATCAGAAAACTTAAATTATTAGTTTCGTAGATAAATTCACATAACACCATATTCAAGTGCACTTGGATACATTATACAACCTCTAATACTAGATGGTTAGCTTCAAATTTGTTCTTTACTGACTAAATGTAGTCAAAATCCATGGGAAGGCAAATGATTCTCTAAACCATCTTCAATAGGCCTTTTATCACAATTCACCACAACTTCGTCCCCAGGCCTAAACTCCTTGAAGTGAGCAATCCTCCCAAGCTCCTCCACTTCCTCAATTACAAGATCCAACCTTGCAACTGTCTCCACCAGCAATGAGGCAAAAGCCGCGAATGGGAGAGCCTCAGCAAACTCTAAGCTTGTGATCGCTATCTTGCTGAGTTGTGGTCTCAACATCCTCCTTTCCCCTCCTTCCTTATTGTCCTTCTTACTCTTCCACTCAAGCGATGCAGAGGTGTCAGTCTTGATTCTAGGTATAGCAACATTGGTGGTTGTGGCTGGCTTTTGGTTGCCATTGCTGGCTACTGCAGTAGCCGCTAAGGCAAGGAGGCTGCTGGGATGTGGTGTGGGAGGGTGTTTGTGCTGGTTGTCCGTGATGGGGTAAAGGAAAAGACGGGGTTGGGACTTCAAGGCAGTGTCAAGGTCTTGCAAGGCTTGGTGGAGCTGGTCTGAGAGGATTGATGGGGAGCAAAGGCGACTGTTGCTTATGCTGTGGGCAAGTTCCTTCAGAGCTTTCGAGACTTCAGCTGCCAGGCGGAGGCAGGGGTCCTTGAATAGGGGCCGTACAACTTTTGGTGTCTGTGGAAATAAATAAAACTTAGGAGATCAGTAGATAGCTAATTAGTCAACTCATCACAATCTCGGACCTGACATAACAAAACTGACTTGTGTCCGAATTACTTGACTTGAGTGATCGAAGCAAGGCAAACCTCATTTAACCTTACCCAAACGGAGTTGACTTGAGATTTTATTCACATTGCATTTTCTTGACAAGCTTGTTGGACTAGTCAACAACATATCTAGATATGGCTTGAACCTAAAAACCCAAAATGACATATGCCTACCTAATCTGGCATGAGTATTCCATCTACCCGTTCTTACTCAGTTTGAAGTAAGCTTATCCAAGTTTAGCAGAAGTGTACCCAAAATGACTTGAGTTTTTTAACATTTGACTCCCAAACTCTTAGTTTTTCAAGAAGAGTTTAGCAGAAGAGTACAAGGAGAAGAGTTTAGCAGAAGAATTTAGCTTTCGTCAGTTCTACTATCTATGTCACATGAATTCCTTTCAACATCAGAGTTGCTACTTGTTTCTAATTTCTCGTCCGTTATTATGTTCCTCTTATGCAATGGTAACCATCATGCATGATCTCTTTGCTTATGATAGTCTATTAGTCTGAAATTGATATGGATTGAGCAAAAGGATTACAATGCAGAAAACAAGATTTCAAGATCAATACTACAGAAAATGAAAATCCTCGATAGACGAAAATCCTTACAATACAACTATATACTAATACAATGCAGAAAACAAGATTTCAAGATCATAACTAAAGACAATGAAAATCCTCCATTGACGAAAATCCTTTATTGCAGCCCGGCAAACTATCTAACCTAAAAAGGTCTAATCCAAAACAATAAGAAAATTACAAATTTGGCATATAAAAATAAAGCCCTAAAACTAGTAAAAGCGCTAGACTTACCCATATGGATGAACCTACAAACAAAAAATATGAAAGAAAAGTAAATGCAACTCCCAGTATTGTTAAAACTCCCCTATATCTATTAAGAACGGAGAACTTATTGATCTTACTGCTCGACTTTGCATAGCCGAAAGAGGTTAATGCAGCACCAGCTCCATGCAAAGCGACTATAATCATTGTCTTCAACTCATTGGAGGTAAACGGATTTAGGTTCGTTATGTAATGGACACTTAGTCCTACAAGTATCGTCACAACTCCCTTCGGGAAAAAGTGTGAGAGAGTACCTAGTAAGTATCAAGGACGCCAATTACCAACAAGTATCAAGAACATTTGACAAACAAAGTTTCAATTATCAAGAATCATCATAAGATACTCCCATTTAGAAAATATAAAAGAAGTGAAAAAGAAGTACCTTCCTTGGCGGCGCACCCTTGCCTTGATCAGGCGAACCTTGCGCCCTGCTGCGAGCGAATTCTCCGGTGCTACTGGCACGCTCTCCCTTTCGATATTTTTACGGACACATTCCGCACTACAGGAGGCGGAGTGACAATCGAATTCTCCGATGCTACGGCACGATCTCCCTTTCGGTGAACTCGGCGTGGCCCCGATCCTTGGGTTTGACAGTGGCTCAAACATTGCAAGGAGAAAAGAAAGAGAGAGAATAGGACAAAAGACAAAGTGGGCAGAAAGACGACTGCCATGATCGGTCTTTCTGCTATTTATTCATAAAGTAGGGAAATGGAGGGAATAATTACATATGGCGAGAGGCAAAGGAGAGAAAGGCGAGAAATGAAGGAGGAGAGACGGGGGTTATTTACTTTTTTATTCGAGCAAGTAGGGCTGGGCTATTTCTTTTTAAATTCAGATTTTGGGTTGAGTTTTAACCGTCATGGGACGATAATTTACTCGGACTTAGTACCAGTGCGGCGCTAGCAAACTAAACCCGAGACCCTTTTGTAAGCTTGATAGTAAGCCTTAACGATGCTTGACTTAAGCTTGAGATAGCTAAGTAAGCAAAGACATTTAGAGAGAGAGAGAGTTTGGGAGAATGCTTTTTATTAAACTCTTGGAATGGATTTTGGATGAGTGATTACAAATGAACCCCTTGGGGGTATTTATACTTGCCTACCTCCTCAATGGATGGTGGAAATCTATTTAATCCTACGGCCTAGATTAATTTTCTAGATTCCTCTCTACTACTCCATAATATTCCATAATGTTTCATAATGTTCCACATTTGTATGGAAGCTTAGATATTTGTATAGGTCTCGGGTCGGATTTGGGTCTTAATTTTTCAGACCCAAAGTCGGATCCGACTCGGACCAATTAGAATTAGATCTGACCCAAACCCATAGGATCTAAATTTTTGGATCCATACCTCTTTAAATGGGTCGGGTTTTATGGGTCCGGGTCGGATCCATGACCCACTGCTATCCCTCCTCGATCGGGGCATAAGTTCAAACAGATTTCCAACTCTAAAACATCTGAAAATCTCATCTACAAGGTTTCGAACACTCTGGTGGTAATTGTTTTTCCTATGCTGGCTTTAGTGTGCGCTCCTTCCCGGGCGAGAAAGAATATTCTTAAGAAGGCAGTTAAATTAGCTCGAACTCCAAATGCTCCCAAGGAGATCAGGTTAGGGTTGTTGTGGCCATCTGCTGTTATACCCGAATCAATTCCATTAATTCATGGCTTAGATAGATCAGGGTCGAAATCCTTAATGGTTTTCCTAATCAAATCAAGACGGCTCGTCCTTACTATTATATTAGTAAAGAATCTCCCCTCCCTTAACTTAGGTATTTTCTTCTTTCACACTATTGCTCAAGATTTTGAGTCGATACAACGACAAAGAAGGAGGCTTGCATCATGCTTTTTTTTTCTTGAACAACACCGGTGCCCGATTTATCCTCTTTGGCTGGCCCACCGCCCCTTTGCCTTATTCCGCATCGCATACGGATTTGGATGCATATTAAATCTGATATTTCTTAAAAATTTGTATTATCTTCTGCAACTCCAACAAGCGGGAATACATTTTTTCATTTATTAATAATAAATAAAGAGTCAACATCAAAATTCCTTCTTCATTCGCATCTATGTCTACAAAGAAGAGGAAGCGCCTTGACTCCTCAACCACCGACCGCCGACCATGTTCAGAGAGCTCCTCCCCGAATCCCCTCTATTCTCCTTTGTCTTGTGTGCCAACTATATCCTCTACTGAATTTGGATATTTCTTTTCTACACCCAAAAGAATGGAACGAATTTTCTCGTGTGTGAAAAGACCAAAGAAGAAGGCTCTTGCGTGTTAGAAATTTCTTTATTTGTGCGTGACAATTTTATATTCTAATAAAGGTCTCTCGCTAGTGCTCTACTGATGTTGCCTTGCTAGCTTTCTGGCTCTACTAAGCTTTCCACTCTGGAACTAGCTTTCATTCACTTCGCTACCTTTCGTCTGATCTAAGTCCTAACTCTTAACTACAATACAACTAAAATATTTTGACCCCAATGCATACAATTGCTACAAGCTGTTGAAAGTCTTCTTGAAGAAAGGTGGTTTTTCAATAAGAAATGCTGCACAAGGTAGTAATAGGGAAACTCGTGGTTTGATTGAATCCTTCGAGATGGAGAGGATAGTTTTGGTTGTAAGGGAGAAAAAGGTCTGGTGGCATCGTATATAAGATTACGACTTCATTTAGAAGCGATATGTTCATCCAACTAGAAATTGAATAAGAGAAGAAAGCAATTCCTATGCCCAAAACTCCCATGCTTTCCGGATCATTGATTAGCAACCCACTAAAATGAAATTTCCGTCTTTTTACTAAAATAGGGAAAGTCT
Organism: Talinum fruticosum; assembly: GCA_021018815.1. NCBI lineage: Eukaryota > Viridiplantae > Streptophyta > Magnoliopsida > Caryophyllales > Talinaceae > Talinum > Talinum fruticosum. The sequence continues at coordinate 3,258,292 of JAITYX010000056.1, forward strand.
TTCTTTATTTTTCGAGAAAACGGAGCAGTAAAAGAATGAATCAAAAGATTATTCGAGAATGGCTATTCTTCCCAATTGCTCCTTGTGATGCAACGGAACCCAATCAATTAGAATTTCTTCTTTATTTTGATTTTGGTTTTCGTATCATGGATCTTAGTTCGCACTTTATGACATTTCACTATAAAAAAATCCAATCTCGCAAAGGAATGTTCATGGAATTACTATCGAAATTATTGGGACCATATTTCCTAGTATCATCCCGATGTTCATTGCTACACCATTATTTGCTCTGTTATACTCAATGGACGGGGTAGTAGTAGATTCAGCCATTACTATGATGACTATTGGACATCAATGGTATCAAAGTATACCTCTTCACGAAGGTGATTTAAGTTATTCGCAAGGCATCCGACTTGCTGCTAGTAATCTCCCATTCCGATCGTTGAGAGATTTTCAGTCTTTGATTAACTTCTCTAATTAATCTCGGTTTTTAATTTTTTAAGGAACCTCTACTCTCTCTCTCTCGCTCTTGACCGTCTCTCTTACTCCCGCTCCCCTTCTCTCTCTTTCTCTTTGTTTCCGGTTTCTTCAATCATCTCTCGCAATCGCTTCCCCAAGGTTTCCCTTGTCTCTTCCCTCTCGCAGACTCTCTCAGCACCTATCGACTCTCTCTCTCCCCCGCCTCTCCATATCCGCGAACACCATGCATCGTTTCCCCAACCCCACCTCTCCATACCCCGAACCCCATGCTCTATTTCTCCAATCTTTCATTTAACCCCTCCATAGAGAGAGAGAGAGAGAGGAAAAGGCCGAAAAGAGAGGAGAAAGGCCGGTGCTTGGAGAAGAAAGATGAATCTCATCCTTCAAAGCATGCATGTCGGTGTTGGGTGCCCGAATCGGACAACGAATTCAGTATTCAAATTGACGTAGGTAAACTCTTAATCCCCTCTTTCCATCCCCTCTGTCTTTTTAATTAATCAACGAGAAAAATTATTACTTTTTAATCAACGCTATTGGGGCACTAATGCTCGGAAAAATGGTTAGGCGATAGGGATCGAAATTCTCGATTTTTCCACCAAACAAGCAACGACCAAGAAATGACACTCTAATATCGTGAGAATTAAAGATGATATTGGTGTTTGGCTAGAAGATGCGGACGGGATTAATCATAAGTTCATTTTGGATTTTTCTCGAACACTTACCTGGAATCATAGTTCTACTAATACTTTGAACCAGTTTTCATCGATAAGTAAAGTCACTCGAAGGAAAATTTGAATCTCATTAGGTCTATTATGGAAGATGAGATCCATACTACGCTTTTCCAAATCAACCCTTATAAAGCAATAGGATCCGATGCTTTTGGAGCTTCCTTCTTCCAAAAGTTTTGGTATATTCTTAAAAGCCATCTTTGTATTGCTATACAAGATTTTTCTCTAGTCTAGAAAATTGCTCAAGGAACTTTAAATTTTATATGTTTTTAGTTCCATATCAAAGTGTCTCGGATAAGGATATTGGAGACAACATGTCTTTGGATCTTCCCTAAGACAGGCACTGGTGGTGGCCTAAGACAGCTCCACTGCCTCCAACTTTGGATAGAATGAGAATCATGTTTGTCATCCGCTGGCTAGTAAATAGGGAATGCATATAAAGGTACCAGAACAATATCTCCCCTTCTGTAGGGTGAATGCACCAAATTTGAAGGGCTTTTTTCTTTTCTTTTTTTCTTTTTTTTGTAATTGGTGATTAAAATAGCCAGGAGTTCAGGAAAGGATGCATCTTGTTAGTACTTTCCTTGCAAATTATTTTAGTCAGGTTTTGAACCCAGGGATTTTTTAACAAAAAAGAAAAGTTGGATTTCATCCCTTATCTTGCATTCAATCTATAGTATTTGGGAAGCATATGAACTTTAAATGGGTCCATAGCTCAGTGGTAGAGCATTTGACTGCAGATCAAGAGGTCACCGGTTCGAACCCGGTTGGGCCCTTTTTCATATGCTTTTTTCCCTTTATAATATATGATACCAGAAATTTTGCTGCTGGTAAGGTTTTCAATAAATCCGAACGGGTATTAATTCTTGTTTCCGGAGAAATCTGAGTTGATGAGGTGGATGATGATTCGGAGAGAGGAAGAATTTACTGCTTCGGTTCCGAGGACGTGGCACGATCGATCCGAGTCCGAGTGGCGACTGCTTGAACCCGCAAAAGGCGAAGCCCGGGTGGTGGATCCCGGGAACGCCCTCCGACGCTCAAGTTAGTAGTGAACTAAGTTGAATTGATCGAAGAGATCTTCGTTGATCTGCGTGGGGGATTCCTTGGGAGTCGAGAGGTTTTCCAAAGATGAAAGTTCTCGAGATGAACGTTGATAAACGTTGATGAATGTGGATGAATGTTGAGAGCTTAGGAGCTTGAGAGTTTGGATCGTGGGAGATATGAGACTTTGTGAAATGTGAACATAACCCTCCTTTGAATTGGAAATAGTGTGTATTTATAGGAGATTTTAAAGGGATAAAACGGTACTTTACTAGGGCTAGGGAGTGGGCTTTGGGCTGTTACCTGGCCCGTTAAGGGCAATCTTGGGCCAATTCCTCCCTTTTCCAACCGATTTGGCCCGGTCGGTTGGTGACGTGTCGGTTGAGTTGGAACTATCCGGAAATACCCGAATCAATTCTATTTTTTTTTCTGTGGCAATAACTTCATATTCTCCTTTGTTTTTCTTTTTGGATAGATATTATACAAGGATATTTTGATGATTATGAAGAAGAAAACCTGAGTTAACTATTCTAGCGAAGGTCAAATGGAAGAGACCAAAAAGATGATGAATAAATGACGCAAACAATTAACAGGCCTTGCTAAATATGTTAATACATGAATCAAAAATTAACTTCTAAATAAAATTCAGCTGGAAGAACTCAAGAAATTAACCGACTACATAGTGCGGTTATGCAGATTAACGAGCTTATTCACATAAGCATATCTTGGAAACCATCGTAGGTGATCAGCCATAACTTAAAACATATCACACCAATATGGATCCCCCAGTGGTAGAATCTAGACTCTGTGGTGGCTAATGTGTACATAGTTTTATCCCTAGTAGCTGTTTTCAGAAGAGGCATGAGAAAGATTTTGGAGAAGTCACTTGAATCAGAAAACTTAAATTATTAGTTTCGTAGATAAATTCACATAACACCATATTCAAGTGCACTTGGATACATTATACAGCTTCTAATACTAGATGGTTAGCTTCAAATTTGTTCTTTACTGACTAAATGTAGTCAAAATCCATGGGAAGGCAAATGATTCTCTAAACCATCTTCAATAGGCCTTTTATCACAATTCACCACAACTTCGTCCCCAGGCCTAAACTCCTTGAAGTGAGCAATCCTCCCAAGCTCCTCCACTTCCTCAATTACAAGATCCAACCTTGCAACTGTCTCAACCAGCAATGACGCAAAAGCCGCGAATGGGAGAGCCTCAGCAAACTCTAAGCTTGTGATCGCTATCTTGCTGAGTTGTGGTCTCAACATCCTCCTTTCCCCTCCTTCCTTATTGTCCTTCTTACTCTTCCACTCAAGCAATGCAGAGGTGTCAGTCTTGATTCTAGGTATAGCAACATTGGTGGTTGTGGCTGGCTTTTGGTTGCCATTGCTGGCTGCTGCAGCAGCCGCTAGGGCAAGGAGGCTGCTGGGATGTGGTGGGGGAGGGTGTTTGTGCTGGTTGTCTGTGGTGGGATTAAGGAAAAGACGGGGTTGGGACTTCAAGGCGGTGTCAAGGTCTTGCAAGGCTTGGTGGAGGTGGTCTGAGAGGATCGATGGGGAGCAAAGGCGACGGTTACTTATGCTGTGGGCAAGTTCCTTCAGAGCTTTCGAGACTTCAGCTGCCAGGCGGATGCAGGGGTCCTTGAATAGGGCCCGTACAGCTTTTGGTGTCTGTGGAAATAAATAAAATTTAGGAGATAAGTAGATAGCTAATAAGTCAACTCATCATAATCTCGGATCTGAGGTAACAAAACTGTCTAGTGCCTGAATTACTTGACTTGAGTGATCGAAGCAAGGCAAACCTCATTTAACCCTACCCAAACGGAGTTGACTTGAGATTTTATTTACATTGCATTTTCTTGACAAGATTGTTGGACTAGTTAACAACGTATCTAGATATGGCTTGAACCTAAAAACCCAAAATGACATATTCAGAGCCTTCCTAATCTGGCATGAGCATTCCATCTACCCATTCTTACTCAGTTTGAAGTAAGCTAATCCAAGTGACCCACTTGCTAGATCATTGATTTATGATACCGGTAATCTTACTGAGAAAATACGAGGGATTCAACTCAATTTCACTACAAATCTATAAGAACAATTAGGTGAAGCTAAAGCTGACCTGAATTTCAGTCTGCAAACAGCCATGCAGGGCAACAACAGTGTAGCCAAAATGGCGAAGTTTAGCTCCGACCTTGACATACTGCTTCCATGGGAACTTGCAATACCTTGACTTTCGAGGCTCCCAGCTTGCATACAAAGCCTGAAAAGAAAATGAGTAGAACATTCATAAACTTATTTTGTCATTGACAGAAAATAAAATTGCTAGAGCTTCAAATTAAGAGTTAAGCTCAATGAGTGCAGTTATATCTCCTCACCAATGTCTCATCGGTGGATTTGGCATCTAAAACTGCCTTGTAGATAGGATCATCTGACCATTTCTCTTCCCGGATTTCTGAAATGGAGTCACTGAAGTACTCGTTCACACAAGCTGCATCATTTTAATTTTCTCAGTAATCAGCGTATGTCAATGCTTTCAGGTTTTTTTCTTGAAAAATCTATATGTAGCTATTTGCTTTTGATGAACTAAGGTAAAACTGCATATAGCTAGAGGCAGACCTCACCAAGATGCTATCCCACGGCAAGATTAGAGTCATCAGACCTCGGAAGCAAGTGTTTTGAGTCAGGCCGGGGGGTCATTTCAGTTTTGCTGTTGGATACTCAAGTGATAAGTGTACCAAGAAAATATGATCAATTTTGGTTTTGGAAATTATCAGGTCAATTTGGTTCAGAACAGTTTATCGAGGATATGGGTCATAGTCAAGTTGCCTTATTTCTAGTCTGAATTGGGTCTGATTTGAGGTACAGTGATTGTGTACGAGGCAATTTTTCTGTGTGTTGGTGGGGCCCACACTCTATTTAAAAGGAAAAGTGTTCTTTTTGTACACACCTTCAATAGATCTAGCCAGGCCTTCAAGCTTGGAAACAGTACAGTTATGTAGATCTTCTCCTGACCAATTTGGGAAGACAAAGAGACTCATGAAGAGGCAGATTCCACAGCCAATGGCAATGGTATAGAACCGCTGTTGTGCTATCCTTAGAACACTATGCACACGATAGCTTGACACTGTGATCAAGTTAAACGTCAACAAGAAAATCACAACCCCATAATCGTAGTTTTTCTTTATGTATGGAATGAACCTTATGTATGTTGCTGCTGTTCCTGCAGGATTTCAAAGTAATTATTAACTGTCAGCATACTCTAATCTACTATCAATCAGAAAAGTTCAGATTATCTCTTATATAAGGTGAAAAATGAACATTACACTTCTTTTGGATATTTGTTCGTGACCTTGAAATTGCTCAGTTGAGTTGAGATCAGATTGGAACATTTTGGGTTTGAGTCAAACTTAGATTGGTCTCATGTCAGTTCTAGACAGCTAAACTTGCTAAAAGAGCTTAAGAGAATACAATGACTAATAGCCATGAGTTAGGTTAAGATTGAGATGTCTTATCTTGAGTTTGGCCAATCTAAAGTCATCATGATTCTACAATCAAGAACCTGAACGAAACAAAGAAATATGAGAAAGTTACCAATCAGAAAAACTGCAGTAGCAATGAAAATAGCTCGAAACACATGACCGGATTCATTTGCAATGAACTCAATGAAAAAAGCAAGTGATCCTGCCAAGATTGTCCCCAGTCCTCTGTTCAATCCCTTGCACAATGTTGCCCCTGTACAAGCATTTCATAAATTCAGTATGACTCTAGCATATTGCTTTGGTATCTTGGTTTTTAGTGTAAAAGAACACTCAAATGTCCATATATTCAGTACACTGTCCCTAAGAAGAAATGAAAATTTCAAGTAACATAAGCAAAAAGTACAAAATAAAAACTAACCAACAGTAAACTCGAGCACAACAACAACTGTCATGACAGCCCAAATGGCATTCTGCCCAACTCCATGGAACAAAGGCTCGAGCAAGTACAGCAAAGAGACTAATGTCAAGGACACCCCAACTTTGAGTGCATGGATCATTCGCCTTGGGTCCTCGCGACCCACATTCCAAAACGTCCTGCATATCAAGCATGGTAATTTCCTGATCCTCTCCTTGTAAATCTCCAATTTGCCATTCCCTGCGCCCCATTCCTTGTCTTGGGCCAAACCCGGATCCCTCACCTTAGATGATGCCATAATTGATAGCCACAAATACATAGCCCTCCTCCTTGGGGGATGGGGGGCAAGGTGCTAAATATATTAACGCAAACAAATCAAACAAACAAAGGTATGCAAAAGTAGTAATGTGTATTTATATAGATTTTGTTGGTGAATAATGGAGTCTTGGGCAGTTCCAGAGCTTTTATGAATGTCACAATTTTACGACAAGAGGGCTTGTTTGAACATGAGAGAGGAAAAGAGACTGCCTCTATCTGATACTCACATGTGATCTGCCATTAAAAGTGCAGCACGATATTAAGTGAAGCTTAAGGTGTAGCTAGTTGGATCAAGTCAAAAGAGCCAAAAAAAAAAAAAAGGTTCTTACTAACAAAATGCTCTTTTTTCCCCTCCCTTCCCAATTTTTCTGAAGTCCACTAGAATTGGAGTCTGATTTTGAGATATTATGATTAGGACATCACGAGGGTGTTTGCTAAAGTTTACTATCATGTGCTACTGTATGTGGATGGAAAAGAGTGGAGCCTGTGAGTAATTTCAGTCGAATACACAAAAGCTCTATTTGATATAAAAATGAGTTAAGTCAAGCTTTAAGGTATCTAGATTAGTAGAAGATCTGTCTAAATTATTAAAAAGATTAAAAGAAGAAAGCATAATTATAATTGCTTGATCTATAATTAAATCTTTTAAAATTACTTCTAAATTATACCGATCAATTCAATTAGGATTCCATTTCATCACTTTTTTTTTTTTTTTTATAATTAATAGTCCACTAAGAATAAAATGCAGAAAACTAAATATAATAAAACCTTGACTCCACTATATAAGTTGCTTCTTTTTTTTTTTTTTTTCGATATCCATCCAACCCATTTCATCACTATATAAGTTGCTTCTTTTTCGATATCCATCCATAATTCTAAAACATCATCATATACTCATTATTATCAACAATCTGAGTCTGATGAAGGTCAAAGCAATATTTGACTAATTAAAAGGCTTTTTTTTTTGTGGTTTGGTAAGTCCAATTCAAATACTTGTATCTTACGGGAACAATTTAAGTGAGAAAAAGTATGAAAAAAGGTACATGATCGAGTTTTCCATCTCAAAAAACCTAAGTTCATTTTTAGTTTATTTTTTAAATATTGTCAACTATCTCATAAAATATAATAATAAAAATGATTGAAATTTTTTTTAGAAAGAATAGGACCCATTAACTTAGATTAGTGGAACCTTGAGCTAAATTTATCCATTTAAAAGGAGCATATGGCTCATCTAAACTTTAAAAAAAATGGTAATTTTTCTCAATTTATTATTTCAATTAGGTTTCAATTTCTAATAGCATGCTAATTTAAATTTCTATTATTATTATTATTATTATTATTATTATTATTATTATTATTATTATTATTATTATTTACATGCTTTGAGTTAATCTTTTCTCAAATTTTCACATTATTGTATATATAAAGAAATAATATAATCGATATCACATACCCCGTTCGTAAAGAGTCTAAATATATTTTTATTGATAAAATAATTTTAGCCAAAACTTGTTAAATTGGTAGTAAATATTGACATATAAGCTCTTTAAAAGAGACTCTTTCAACATAAAAGGGTCATATGAGAACTCTATTTTGTAAATATATTTCCTAAAACAAGAAAACATAATTCTAATTTAGAACCACAAAATAATCAGCAAATCTACCCTGAAAATAAGTGGTCAATTATTCCCATCCCATGCATTTGGATTAAAATTTAGGCCATATTTTCAACTTTCACGAGTAAAAGTTATTAACCTCATTATAAAATAAAAATAAAAAAAACAGTAATAGAATTCCTTTTCTTTTATTTTGTTTTTTGTTTTTCTCTCCCTCTTCTTCTTTTCTTTTGAATACACGGGATGCTTATTGTTCACCTAAAACATTTTTACATTATAACTTGGCTGGATTTTCATCTGTCCTCGTGTATTCTCAACCTCTACTTCTCTCAAACTATAGAAACGACTTCATGTTCTGCCATGTGTCGCCTTTGCGATCCGACACTTGGCACTGAACGGAGTTGCCATGTAATTTCCTATGCCACCATTACTTGTGAAATTAAACTTATTTTTAGAGTTCTGTTGTATTTTCATTGACCTGAATTGATATAACATATTGTCTAGAATCATATTTATTTTTAAAATAATGAAACATCAATTGTTAATAAATACGTCGAAAATATCTTGACAAAATTAATGTTAGTTAACATATAATTATATTTATACTTTGATTCGATTTAAGGATAAATTTTAAAAAACTGACTTTGTCGTCAAACATTAATCTTTACACTAAACACATAAAGGGCATTCTCTTTCACCTATTATTTTCTAAACTAAGATCATATCCATATTTTGAGGATCTATTTTTCTTCATTATGGTGAAAAAAATAAGTTATTATTTCTTGTTAAAAAATTCATAGGCTTTTTATAATAACTCTTCAACTAATTACTAGGTAAGAGATAAATAGTTATTTTATTGAATTAAATTAATGTCTTATTTTAATGGTGCAAAAATTAATATCTTACAAAAATTATTTATACATATTTCTCAAGTTCTTGAAATTCTAAATTTTATAATTTAAATATCACAAATTCTTATATAAGAGCATGATTTTTTAAACGTTTTAATATAACTAATAACTTATACTATAATGACTCTTTAATTTGAAAGTGACTAGTAATTCATAAACAGCCTACCATTAGTGAGACTAGAAGGCCGGACCTGAAATCTCAGGGTGAAAAGAACTGCAAAAAACTTAGCTAAAACTAGACCAACCTTCAAACAATCACCATTAAAGCCGAGTGATTGGCATATAAATATCACAAAACAGCAGTCAAGACAAAACCCAAGATCCACAACTGGCACAGCAAAATAAATGATCCTCCAATCATTCGCATTAAATTTAAATTTAATTCCCTTTTAGCTCCAGAATCAACAGCGTTTTTTATATTACCCTGTGAAGTTTCAAATGTAGCAAGCAACTGCTACCAAAAACTTTTTAAGTATAGAAACTCAATTTTCACCAGTCACTCTTCTTATTTTACCATTTAGGCTTCCATTCTCTGAAAAAACAGAAGCATGTAACAAGCTCACTCTTCTTCCCTTTTATTTACATAAAAGCTCACCTGTAAAGTTCTTAACTGGGCTGTAAAAAACCTCCAGCCATTAAACTGTGTTTAAGAGCTTGCGCCAAAAACCCGGACTTTCTGCTCGATGGGAACCCGGCAACATGGACAAGTAGCCTTTCCCTTCTTCCCATAATCCTCACCACAGTTGGCACACATAACTTGATGAGCACAAGGTAAGAACACCACAGAAACCTCTTCTTTCATGCAAATCAAGCACTCCCTCTCACAACCAGCTTCCTTTTCCGGTTCATCCAATTCCCTTAGGAGCCGGGCGATTGTTTCCCCTTGAGTTGTGGCTGATTGGGGGCTCCCTGAAGAAAGGGTATTGGACAGGTCATGTGGGTTGGTGGACTCTGCACTTGCTTTGAGGCGAGAGAGTTCCTGCTCGAGCCGTTGGAGATCATCCTTGTGGCGCTGGAAGTCTATCTCTATTCGTAAGCGCAGGGCTTCCAGCTTCCTCTTGTTGTTGCCCTCGGTTGTTTCCTTGGCACGCCTTTCCTCCTCCACCTGAGCTATGGCTAGCTCCTTTTCCTTCACTTCCTGCCTCCATTTTGCCTGCGGAGAAAATGTCAGTTACTTCATAAAATGATAACTTGATAACAATCTGATGTCAGTCCCGTCATATGGATCACGGTGAAGCTACAGAATAAATTATCCCACTATGGTAACTTTTACCTTATGACAACTTCAAATAAAGTGTCATAAGCGCCATGTAAATTAATTATGTAAATGTATTAAAGGCAAAAACAAAGACTGCCTACTCCCATTGGGAATAGATGAGATAAACGCATGGTTGCACTTGAATATGACACACTAACAAAGCTGTAAACCAGCAATATGAGCATAGAGACCATGCATCCTTGCCAAATGAGATGAAACAAAAATACCACTGATATAGCCAGTGGGGAGGGGAATACAAAGAAAGTCTAATGGATCCGAACACAACAGATTAACTATCTGAAGACAAGGGAAAAAAGATGCATAATAAAAGGAGGATGAAACTCATGGACATACAACAATGCACTTCCATGCATCTTCAGTAACGTCTTAGGGTGCTTTAGGGAAAGATTCCAATCGAACAGCAGAAGACATCGTTTCTAACTTAACAGACCAAACTAACAAAGTAACACCCTTGACAGTGATGCCCTAAAGTTTTATCTTTAAACCCTTGTCCTAGAAAGCAATCATGGTTTGTGTCGGTGTGTCTGGATTTTAAGATATGAATTTACGTTGTACTAATTAGTATCCCTAGAACAAACTTACAAAGTTATATCTTTATAAACCAAGTTTTTAGAATGGATGACGAAAGAAACTGAAAATGATAATTGAACCATACATGCGAAATGAGAATTAGCTTCCTTTTCTACAGTTGACTCACACGCAACTCTTGATATGGAAATAACTGTGACAGAAATGACAACTTTGGAAAATTTGTTTTAGGTTTCGGTCACTGAGCTGTTTCTAACACTTGTTAATGTCATATTACATTAAAGAAATTAGTACTATAGTCTGTATGACTGTCTTCTCAAAAGCAAAGGTCCAGCAAGGTAGATACACACAACGCAATTAGTTACTGGTGAATACAATAAAAAAAATCAATGCATGAAAAGCACGCATTAGTATGAAAAAATCATGATATAATAATAGAGTAAAAGCCAAAGTATCCACAACCTCCCTCTCATTTCACTTTTTGGGTACATGCTAAGTAGTCAAGAGCATGTGTATGTTATAATGCAAGATTGACGTTTTCAGTACACAGCTACATTGTCATAGCTTATCAATGAGAGACCAATCTCCATGGCTACATCTACACCAATTATACAAGTGACAACGAAGGGAAAAATCCTTGCATCATTTTTCATCCCCAAACACAGCAATTTTGATGAGCACAATATTATGTCTTCTTAGCTGGAAGCCTCAAGCACATAAGATAATTATTTTCCTCCCTAAACTGTCCAAAATACCATTAGTTATTCTCAATTCTGCAAAATTTCCTCATATGCTCAATTGGTAACAAATGTTCACATTGTTAATTAACACCCCCCAAAAAAAAACAAGAGGGGGGCAGAGAAAACGAAGGCAAAATATATCACAATTCCCTCTATCTAAATTAGTTTTTCGAAGTCTTGCTTCAAACTATGAAAGGAACCATCTCTTGGCTAGGGAATTTTCATTTTGGGTTGGAAGAAGCTAAAAGAAGAATGCCAGGTTAACTCCACAAGCAACTTTCTGGAACACTCGGAGAGAGAATAGGGAGTCTCCGAGGATGTGGAAATGCCTTTTTCAGCGGAAGAAGATAATTTTGTCAAGCCTTATTTTCTTGGTATAATGAGAACTCTCGCCATTCTTCTTTTGATGTATTTGACGCATAGCTTCAACATTGGATGTATACTAGTACTAGTGTAGGATGCTCGCTATGCCTCTAGACGCTGGATTGTTACATATACACAATATATTCTATTTATCTCATTAAAAGATAACTAAAGATATATAATTTCTTTCGTTATTTTAAATGTATCAAGTCCCTCAAAACTGTTCAAGAATATAGCTCTCATAACCTTTTTTTCCTTCAATTTCCTACGAAACTCTATTTCTAAATCAGATTCCACGAATGTTAGAAATATTATTAAGAATTTGAAAAAGGAGTAACTTGTAAGTTTCATGGAGTTCTATTGAAATTTAAGTCTTCATTAACTACTCCTTTCATCCTTAAAAAGTTTGTCACATTTTGAGAAGATAAAAATTTTTAAAAATATTATTTATTACTTACAACGTTCAAATGAAGGGTCAATTTTTTAACTAAATAAAGAAACTTTGACAATAATTTTGGGGCATGTAACATAGAAAATTTTGACAACCTTTCAGGAACGGAGGGAGTATAACGTGTTGCAATTTATGACTGCTATGTTGTCATAGGACAGCACAGGTGGCAATTGGAAACATATTCCAATGAAGATTTAGGTGATGATGTGCTATCTAAGGTAGTGTGTAGCTATTTCTCAGAGAACGACAGTAATGCTAGCATCCAATTTTTTGTTTACATTATTAAAAGAGTTCCTTGTCAAGAACAGATCTCTAAAAGTACATAGGAAATACATGGAACCGACATAGCACTCTACCTCAGTTTGTACAGTGATTATATTTGCTATACTATCAAGATAGGGGTACTATGCAGAGCAAGCACGAGTTGAGCTATGTTGCTTGGACTCTAGTTTCGCCTAAAGTACCACTGCAGGATAGTCACACACAATGATATGGTAAAACATACAAATGATACTTGACACTTCTGTTTAGCTGAAAAAGTCTAAATTTTCATAAATTGGTCAAGTCACATGCACAGATATCTAAACATGTTGGAGAATTGTAGCCAACTCTGAGTAATATAGGAATTAAGGCACAATTATCTCTAAGTGATATGAAAAACAGTGTTCCTTGGACTCTCATTTTGCCTGAGTACCACTGCAGGATAGTCAGACACACTGATATGGTAAGGATGATACTGGACACTTCGGTTTAGCTGAAAAAGACAATTTTGATAAATTGGTTAAATCACGTGCTTGGATATCTAGACATGTTGGAGAACTGTAGCCAACTGACTCTGAGTAATATAGCAATTAAGGCACAACTCTCTCTAAACAGTAAGGCATTTAGTTTCCAAAACAAGCTTAAGGATATGAAAAATAATGTGAATATCGATGGTATGTATATCTTTTAATATTGTTCCTCTTTTGTTAGGTGTTAATGTCTCATCTCGTAGAACAAAAATATTTTTACCCATTATTACCGGAAGAAGGAAAGTTTCTCTAAGTCGCGAGAAACAGGCTGCTTCAGAGACACTCTCTAATTCTATAGTGATAATAGATAATCTCATGGGTCCTGGAATCAGCTTATTTACACTGCATGAGTAGTAAACTTTAGTATTCTGGAACCAAATGGAGCTTAGATCATTCCAGAGCACACTAAATCTGTTTTAACGATCAAGTTCTTCATAGAGGAAGTAAAGGGAGGTCGGGTAGTAATGACAAGCTTAAAATTAATCAAACAATAGCTATCAGCCATTCAAGATAGGTGTCTCCATCAAGGATGACATTAAAGATCTACTTGATATACTTTCCAAAGCACAACAGCAGCTCAAATTTTCAAGGTCGGTAGATCACACACACCGCATATCCCTTGAAAAAGAAGCAATCAGCTGATACTGCAATGCAGTCTTCCAATGAAAATGCCAGAAAGGCATGAGCAGGTACTCCATCACAATCTTAAGAGGATGGTTTTATGTTGAACACAAGATGTGGGACATTAAAGCAAGTCTTCAATTGGAAGATCTTCCAAAACAAGAACAAAGAAAAACCAAAAATAAAAACTACAGAGGAATGAGCACTCGAGCATACAACATAACAATCAGGTACCTAAACACAAATCCATGAAAGGGCCAGCTAGGCATCGTTCATTAGGTTTAGGATTACATGAGATATGCATATAAGATATAAGTCAACAGTCACAGCACGCAAGTGACAATCTTCATAAAGTAACCTTCTAGCCACACAAGCAAGTTCCACTAATCTTAAATGCAATTTCCAGCACCTAAACCATACTTGTGGATATCATTAAGAAACTTCTGATAAAGAACTGAAATAAAAAAAGTAAAAAAAAAAATACACCAATCAAATGGAAGTCGCATACTTTATTCTAAAAATCTTAGCATTTAATAATCATCACTAGAGATTCACCCAAAAGTTTTCACAGCAAGATTCAACTTTATGCTTTAACCTGCAAGAAGTTGGATGAAAGGACTAGCTAACTGGCATATCAATGCCAAAAATTATACACAAAAAAGGAAAATTTGGAAGTAGATTGATGTTAGAAAGCAGGGAAGATATGGAGCGAAGAGGTCAAAAGAAGACATTAAACATTGTACGCCATGTACTCATCAACATTGAAAATACTAGAACTAATGCTGTAAATCAAAATAATTTGATGAATCTAATCAATCTAAAAAGTAAGAAAACAAGCAAGAAACCTTACCCAAAAGCACCATTTGTTCATCCACATTGAAAATTTTATAATAGCTACCGCAATAAAATTAGTTGATGCACCTAGAAAACCAAAAAGTAAGGGAACAGGAAAAAAACCCTTATTCCGGAGAGATGAAGAGAGAACTAATATTAGTGGGGGTGCGGGAAAGTGAAGATCCATGCAGACCAAAACTAGAGTGTTCTGGTATTTGCATTCACGATGTGATATAATTTTCAATTCTGGTTTGATATATCCTAAAGCAAACTCCCTTTCTGTCTCTGTAGAGAAACAAGCTAAGCATTTTGCACTGTGAAAGATTCTCTGATTTTCCAATATCTCCTGTCCAGTCCACCAAAGACTTCCATTGACGTCATAAATGATAATGATTGATGAAGGACAATAGTAACAAGGCCACCTATCCATGGAATGTCGAAGACAATTGCCATTAAAGGTACATCGACCAATCCTTCTATCAAAGATAAAGAGGGAGAGAAAAAGAGGGGGCGGCGAAGACTCTATATCTTAAAGGAACTATCCACAAAGTTCCCAATTATATGAAATGACTGTCATATATAGTGTACTCCTCGGAGTATATACTCTCAGGAATCACGCATATACTTTTCCCTACATACGTTTGTCATATAAGGAATTTTTTATATATATATGTGTATTTAAATGGCTTGTGAGTAATATAGGAAATGGTTGCACACATCATAATGTGAGACAATAGGCCATGGAAACAGAAATCTACTATCTGACCTCCTCCCCCCCAACAAAAAAAAATCCAAAAAAAAAATTAACGAGACAAGAATATATGCAACACTTGAATAGTAACGTCAAACAAAATTGGAAAGAGAGCTACAAGACCATCAATCTATGTGTTCAAAAGAGTTTAATACTCTCAAACCAGTCAGCTGAAGCAGTAATAATAGATCGAAACAATGCATGGCACTGCAAGAAGCAACACTGCCAGCCACATCCATCCAAGAAGCTTAAACACATGCAACGCTTAAGCAGCAGAAGTGTTCACTGAGAAGTCATCAAGAGAAACCATAACAGAAAGACACTGAAAAATTGTAAGAGTGACAACCTTTAATTGATTGGCAGTATCTCAAGAACAAGTATATAAGGCGACTCACATGCAAACACAACCAACACATGCAAGCACAGAAAAGATACACAGCAATACGCGCAAAGAGTGCATATTGACACACCTCAGATTCCTTTTGAGCTGCATGAATCTGAACCATCTGATGTTGCAAATCAGCAACCTTCTGCTTTTCAGCAGCAATTTCCTCCTGCAACTTTGTTTTCTGCTTCTCCCATGCTAGCAGTCTCTTTAAACACTTCTTCTCCCTTTTCGCAACCTCTAAACAGGTTGTTACTGACTCTGATGCACTCAACTTAAAAGCCTCCATCTCTGCTCTGATTTCAGCATTCTCAATCTCAAGCTGCCTAACAGCTGCATTTGCACGATCTACTTGACTACTAGCCTTCCTCAGAGCGTTCTCCATCTCTGAGAGCCGCTTCATGGTTGTATCTTCCAGGGTCTGCTTGCCCTTTTTCAACCTCTGAGTCTCTTCCCTTTCCATCCTCAACAACTTGAGCTCTGTAAGATCATTGCTGAGTTTTTAGCAGCCTGCAATGCCTTCTGGTGAGCCCATTCCTTTCGCTCCTTCACCTGCTTCTCTAGATCCTTTACTTGATGCAACAAGGTCAATATTATCTCATCCTTCTGATCCTCCGCAACACGCTCCAAATTTTCATCTAGATTCAACTCTCGAAACTTATTAAGTACAGAGCTAACCACATCTTGATTACAATCATGAGACTCCTCACACAGCTCAGCTGGCACATCGGCAGCCAATGTAGGTCCTTTTGAGGAATCTACACTCACCGCAGAGCTGGTGCAAGGTTGAGACTGCATTTGCATTTGCTGTTTAGCTCGGAATCCAGCAGCAAAGGCTGCAACATTTCTCTTTAACAAAGATTTCATAGAAGGACTGAGATTAAATCTTTTAGGACAATCGATCTCTCTCTGAGCATTACCCTCTGAATATGAGAAAACCCCATCAAAGCCATTAGCAGGGAGCTCCAAACCAGCCCCATTTCCAAAACCCCAACCCCCATGGAACTTGCACATTCCAGGGGACACGCTAATGCCAGAACTTGCTGCATTGGTTTCAACACTATCCACACCGCTCATAGCATTAACAGAAGAATTACTGGGTGAAGGAAGCATGGGAATTTCAATAGTACTAGCCCGACCCACATGGAGATCGCTCATAAGGAGACACCACATGGCATCCCCTCGACTCAGATGCGGGCGGACTTGCTGCAACAAGCAAACCATACCCGCAAGCGAGTAATCCTCCAACTGCCTCAAATCCGTAAAAACAAGCTCAGATTCCTCTGAACCCCCATCATTCCCACATGACCCACTATTCAAATAAGCCAGTGAATTATGCAAGATATTAGTGAGCACATCCATACCCCCATAGCAATGCCCATTCCTCAAAATCGCCTTCAACGCAACCTCCTCATCATAACCCAAAGCAACAAGTTTTGAAATCGCCTCATTGTACAAAAACTCCAAATTCTTTAACAAAATCTCCTCCAATTGCTCCTCAGTGCAGTAACCCCATCCACAATCATCAAAACTGGGGTTCTGGGCAGTATTCAAATTTGGGTGTTTAGGGTTTGTTGTGTTTCCCACAGAATCATTAAAACCCATGTTATAAGTCCACGGTTTAAGCCCAGATTCAAGCATGGACTTAGAAAGCGATGAAGCTTTATCGCTGATCATGTTCTGCTGATGATGATCAACATCAGTAGTTGTGGTGGTGGTGGTGTTTTTCGCCGATTGAGTTCTCCGATTGGGTCTGATGTGCTTCTCTCTCACAGTGCAACCCATTTTTGTGACAGGAATTAATACGCAGAATAGAATAGAATAGAACGAACAACCCCCAGTGAGCAAAAAAGGGAGAAAATTCTAAAGATTTCAATGAAAAAATAATCTGTTTCCTTTGTTGTTTGATGCAGATTAACAAACAAAAAAACAAAAATGGATTGAATTTGGGGAAAAATTTTGGAGGACGAAATGCACTCACAGATGAGGATTGAAGATCTACGTCAGCTTTGTGGTCCGTTTGTAATTGTAGCTGCGCATGGACAACAACCGAAGTGTGAGGAGAGAGAAACTGCGAGAGAAACTCAGAATTTCAGGAGCCTTTATATATCACCTGGGTTGGTAAAAATGAGGTATGATGCGCAACGCCAAAAAATAAATAAATAAATGAAGGGAAATTACGAAAATGCCTACCCAGTATTAACAATCTCAAAGGGTTTGCCGTTTGCCTTTGGATTCCGATTGGCTAATTAGTCAGCTAATTAGTATTAATCATTAATTCAAGTGGTTAAGTATAAACAATTATTGTCATAAATACTATGGTTTTCGTTTATATTGAATTTTATATGAAACAATCTTATCAATTATTTTAATAAGACTGTTGTTTTTTTTTTGTGTTCAGTAACAACTTGTATAATATCTAACGACTCAGTAATGGTTAAACGCTAACCGCAATAACTTGTAACAAAGAGATATTCAGTTAATCGTAATCACTTGTAACAGCTCGTAACGGTTTATAACAACTAACGGTTAATCATAAGAGCTCATATCGACTTGTAATGATTAATAACTAGTTTTTAATAATTAAAACGAACTAATTAGTTAAAAAAAAAAGGTTATTGGCCTAGATTGAATGGAGGCATGGAGCTATGGGACTCCATACAGAGGGCATGTAAAGCCCAAAAGTTTTTCTCAAATGGATTTGGGCTCTCTTATGCCAAAATCATGCCTCAAGAAACAACTCCGGTTGTTGAAGGCCTTGTGCCTTTATGACAGAGAAGCAATTAGCATTATATTTTTTTCAGCCATATAAGTGTAAACCGTAAAATATAAGAAATTGTTACGAGGCGTATTTATAAACCGGAATTTTACGTGCTTTTCCATTCTCTTATTGGCTAATTTCGACACTTCAAAGGCCTTCTCACCTAAATTCTTATTTGATTTCGCTTACTTTCTTCATTTATGATTAAAGTGTGCGAATTTCTATGTTTTGAGGTAATCCCGCCTTTTATGATGAAGAACACGTCTTTCAAAGTGTTAAGGAAAAGAGCGGGAGGCCATAGAAGGTCGGAGAGCGAGGAAAGAGGTCAAGCCAAGTTAGCACGAGTTGTAGCAGCTGATCTGTCGAAGAAAAGAAGGAAAAGAAGACCTCGCACGAGTCGTGCTAAAGCGGAAGAGGTCAGCACGAGGCAATGCCAAAGTCAGCATAGGCCATGTTAGGAATTTGGGATTTAATTGAAGAAGTCGTGAGCTTGCACGAGTGCAGCACGGTTTGCCAAGACTTGGTCGTGCCAATCGGCAGCTTACGTTTTTCGCATCTTTTATTCCGAAGCTGTCATTTTTCCGGAGAGACTTTTTATGCTGCGTTTTCTAGGCTAGTTTCTCTCTACTTGTAAGCACTTATTTCCATTGTTAAGGGATCAAAGCTTGGAGTTATTTTCATTTAATCGCAAGTTAATTCAAGTTTACGGTATTATTATTCTTCTCTCTACTTCCATCTTGCATTCTTTTCGGTCTTCATTCCTCAATCTGTTGTCAAATGCCATGAATATGTGTGGCTAAATTTCCAACTTAGGTTGGGGATTTGCCACTAATATGCTAGTTTAATCGCAATTTATGCTTTGATACTAATTTGCAATTGTTTGATGAATTTCCAACTTGTTGATACTTGTGAATTGGTGTGAGGTTCGAGAGAATCCTACCTTTATTGTTTTTGGGAATTGAGTAGACTTCGACGAGAAGAGGCTTAGTTCTACTTCAACTTGTTGGATGATTACAACTTAGATATGAGAATAATTTAGGTTGTTATTAAGGGAAGAGTCGATAATCATATAATTCTTTGGTTTTGATTGTGTGAGAACAACAATTAATTCAATTGAGTTAGCTTAATGACCTTCGAGAGAAGGCTTAGGTGGTCTCGAACCGCATCGATTCCCTAATTCATCGCAATTGTGAATAGTGTAGAAGCATGTAATTAAGATTGTTGGCATGTTAGCTTGGTAAATCCCTACCTAAGGTTTTCTTTATTTGATTTCATTTCGTTTTGTAGTGCTTGAGTTACCAACCAATTCGAATGATTTATTTGCTTAGTTCATAAGGACATTGACTTTAGACTTGTACGAGACCTAGATCCCCGAGACCGACAACCGTACTCTCTATAGTACAACAACACGTATTATACTTGTAAGACACTCGTAAAAAATTGAAAAAAATTATATGTAACATAACTATATAAATTTATTAGAAAGTGTAGGGAGATATTATGAGTTTAAAGTCTAAGGTCGCTCAAAATTAAATATAAAATTTAATTTTAAATTATAACTTCTCACTAAAAATATATTATATAAATTAATAAATTTAACTTAAAATTATACCCTTCTCATTAGAAATATATTACATAAATTATTCATATTAATTTTTAAGAGGCTATAAATTAATATACAAAGGTCACGATATTTAAAAATCGTTACACTAAATATTAATATCTCGTATATTTAACTATAAAAAAATCCAATACAATTATCTGGTCTAGTCCAGATCCACTTACCAGTAACTGAAAATGTAAAAATGAATTCTTTTGGAAAAGCTTGCAGGAAATAAGACCCAAGTCAAGGCAGAGGGGTGAGAGTAGAAGAAGGTGATGGCAATGGCGACCGGAGGAGGAGGAGGAGCAAGTCGAGAAGGGACGGCGAAATCAATGGTGGCCGATCAGATTTCTCAGGCGATCCAATCTATCTCCAATCTTCTCCAACTTATGCAGCAATCTTCTCCTTCCCAGGCATTTCTCTCTCTTCTCCTTCGTTATTCATTCATTCCTCTACATTTTCTTGTGAAAACTGGTGGTTCTATCGGTTGATTCTCTGTTGTAGTTGTAATCTGCGAAATTGGAAATTGTGTTAGTTCAGTGAGTGATTTTACATATGCATTTCTGGATTTCGATCCCTCCTCTAGGGTTTTTTCCCTACAATTCGCTCGAGTTTTCCTGTGTTACTGATTCAGTTCATCTTTTTGCAAGTCTATGGCTTCTTTGGAGCTTAATTTATAGAATGTTAAGTTGTTGATCAGCCTATTTCTCTACCGATAAATTTGGTCAAGCACGGTTTTTTTTTGTTTTGGTGTTTTTGGGTGGAGGATGGGGATGTTGGGGGTTTGAAATCAGGTAATTTGGGCTAAATTTCATAATTTCTTTCATAATGTGAAGCATTAAATCCTTTAACTTGACCCAAGGTATCCATGCTTTCTGAATTGTTCTCATAAGGTGAAAAACCACCAGAAAGAGGAAAGAGAAAAGTGACACCTACAGTTCCAACTTCCTACAGCATAGGAACAAGATGAAGTCAAAGAAAGAGAGAGCAGGGATGGGGAATTATCTCATACTATGTTACATTTGCTCCAAATTATTTGTGTGACTCGAGTAAATGTAAGTTTTTGAGGGTGATGTAGGGAATTTCACATACTCAAAATTGCCTAAAATAAGTCAAATTGAAAGATTGTTGTGTGAGAAAATGGAACAAATAAAGATAGCTACGGGATAGTTGAGAAGTAGTCTTTTTAACTTAGGCCAAAGACTTGAACAGGCAGTTTATCACTACAATAGACAGCGGAATAATAATTGTGATCAAAATACTCGAAGCCTTGTCGAGAACACGCATAAGCCTTGTGTCACGGTACGATAATTCACTCGAACTGGATTCCTGTTCGGCGCTATCAAACTATACCCCGAGAACCTTCTTAGAGCTTGCTAGTAAGCCTTAACGATGTTTGACTTAAGCTTGAGAGAGCTAAGTAAGCAAGGACACTTAGAGAGAGAGTTTGGGAGAATGCTTTGTGTATTAAACTCTTGGAATGGATGATTACAAATGAGGATCCCATAGGGGTACATATACATGCCACCTTGGAGATCTATTTGATATAACGGTCAAGATTGAGTTTCTAGAATTCTTTATACAAATATCTACAAGTCTACATGAGTATAGAATACTCTAGAACTTGGTGGAACCAAGGAGAGAATTCTAGAAGATTCCAGGCCCTTCCGGAGCGTTCCGTGACACTTGCGGACAAAGCAGATGAGCATTGGTTCTGAGGCAAAATGTAGCATTTATCTTTTGATTTTTTTTTTTTTTGGTTTTTTGTGTAAGAAAGCTACTCAAAATCCTCTTCTAAATTTCTAAGCTATAGTTAATTTTACAACAAAACTAACAAACCATTGCTTAATAATGAGGCTTGTTTTTCAATGTTAGCTCGGATTTGCTGTGAAAATTCATCTCCTGCTGCTATGTCAAATGGATGGCGATTTGTTTAGTTATGTTTGTTATGGTCATGTGTAGGCTCACCTAGAAAAGCTGCCGAAGAATCTGTTGGCGAAAATGGGTACCATAAAGAATACAGAGCAAGTATGTATCACTTACGAACTCAACGTTAATGACTTCTGTTAGGAATTTTATTCAGAATTTGCATGGGTAATAATGCAGGTGTTGCAGCAACTGCCATTGGTAATTTCATCACTGGATGCATATATGGAAAATGGATTACACAGGTTGTATCTTACAGTGCTGCACCAGCAGCAGTGGTGCTTATTTAAGTTCATTGTATTTAGTTTTTTAGAGGTTAGATCATTGAGGCTTTTCTCTTCTTTTTGCCCTGTTTTGTTCCTCATACTGATTAAGTGTTCACAGTGTCCAACATCTGAAGACTGTAACCCAATTGCTCTCAAACATGGAAAGCTCCCAACTTAAGCCTTCGTCTCAGTCACATCCCTCTGAGGAGGTAAGACTCAATCTTTCTGGCCTCCCTCCTTGCACCAAAATAATTTGGGATGAAAGTGAGATACATTGTTTGTCCGTAGTAGTAGAATCCACACTTGGTGTCATTATGACTATAAGCTTTTGGTATTCTTAGGTTGAGAACGGATGTAGTTGGTATTTCGATATATATTGATGTTCATTAGTCCTCTTATTTTGAGTTGGCTAGAGCTGGAAAACATTAATAAATAAAAATCCTCTGCAGATGACTTCAGTTTTTCAGATAACACAGAACTAAAACTGCATAACAATACCGAACAATCACAAGTTTCGCGGCTATCTTTCTGAGGTTCGGCTAAGATTGTCATCTTAACGCATATACATGTCTGAAAAACCAAGATTCATTTATTTTAGCTTAATTGGAACATCCAAGTAATATGTTTTATCAGGGTGTCTGTATCTGTGCATTGGTACATTGGCATGTCATAAAGACTGGCATAGGTTTGAAAAGGAGTGTTTTCAACCTAGTGACCTTCACATCTATACCGGCAGTCATTTAGAGGATTGATGGTCTTTCATTTCATGTTTTCACAGTCCAAACAGGAAGTAGTAAACCATTCTTCAGAGGGATCTCAAGCTCCCTAAAGATGCTAGAGGTGTTATTATAACCACTAAACTGTAATTTCTTCAGCTGGGTTGCCGCCTGCTCCAATTATGCTGCTTACTTATCTAACAATGATGAAGTGGTGCATTGAATTGTTTTAGGTTGCGTTTTCTCATCTTGATGTAAACGGATTCCTATTCTTTCATCGCTCTTTTTCCCCTGTTTCTCTAGTTATATTTGAGGTTGTTCTAGTCGACCACCTATACAAGTTCTTCCTCCTCGTCCCTGGACTGTCACCAGCTCTCGGCTCAAGTTCTTCCCCAGAACTGTCGGGTAACACAGAAGATCTTCGTAGCTCATAGTCCTTGTATAACTTATAAGTCATAGCAATCACCGAGAAAATCCATACCACAAGAAAAAACCATCCGAGAAACGGCTCTATTGCCGATAAACCTATGATGAATAAGAGTGCATCTAACAGAAAACCTATCTTATCCAAAGCTGAATGATACTGAAATATACCTGGCTTATGACTAGCCTACAGTGTTACAAAATCAAGGAAGAGAATGCTTATCAAGATTTTCACTAATACCCTATGTGACTTGAAAAGAGCAGCGATTTCCTCTTCTTCATACTTCAACTTGAGGAGAGCGACTAATGCTCCTAAAATGAAGACGATCATCCAACGACGCAAAGAAAGCAAACTCTTCCTGAATTTCATTAACAAGTACGGTAAGTTGAAAACATTTTTATGGGAAAAAAGTAGATATAAGAAACTGAAGATCTATTTTAACTCGTTTGAGCAATAATAACTGTAGCAGTTAATCATTTCAGCTTGTTTTATCTTATCTCGACTATAATAGTGATTTTAACAGACATTTTGAACAAATGCTTAAGATTATTAGATACCTAAATGATCAAATGACTCATCAAACACTTTGATGACCTTAATAAGACTGAAAGTGGTAAAAAAACATAAACACAAAAAAATGGCTTGATGAAGAAGAGATTTATTGGTATAATTAGACCCCTTGTTTTGCTAATTTTTTGGCTACACAGCTATAGCATGTATCGTGTACGCACAACTCAATGGAATCATGCACGATGAATGAATTTATGTTAAAACGAGGAAGCGTGCATTTAATGAAATCTAACATAGTTATTGATGAGCTTCAAAAACAAAATCTGAAGATGGTTTTTTCTTTTCATGTGTTTGTTATGTTGCATAGGCAATATATATGATAAAACATGAGTTGGATTACGTGTAGGAAAGAGTGGAAGAAAGTATATATATATATATATATATATATATATATATATATATATATATATATATATAAAAGGAAAGACAAGTGAGAGCAGGAAGATGAGGAGACGAGTGAGAGTGTATATATTACTGACTGACCTTCCATTGTTGGCATCCCCTGCAAAGGCGTGGGCTTCTACTTGAGAGCCATTCTCTTTCCAACTACAACTCCATAATTTACAGAGGAATTAGCAAATTAAATGGTGGCATCAAAAGCAAACAGTGGGTGACAGGAAATGTTGTATCCGTTCGATGAGGTGCTAACTTCTAAGCAATCTATCGGCTGTAAAAATGCCACAACAATCAAAGTTGAGCCATGCAAGAAAAAGGCTTGTTGACCATCTGTATTTTTATTCTACTTTTTTTCTCTTATAGTCAATGGGTTGGCGTTGATGAATGAATATTACTATTAGTAGCTTAATGGCAATAAGATATAGTTTTATGGTAACGTTTGCTCTGTGCACCGTGCTGCATATGCCAATTAGCAAAGTAGTACTTTTAGCATATTTGGTCTAATTTTTAAAAAATTATTTTTAAAAGCATATTTGGTCTAATTTTTAAAAAGTTATTTTTATTTTTTAAAAATAATTTTTTAAAAATCCTTTTTGAATTTTTTTAAAATATTTTAATTAAATTTTATATAAGTATTTTTTAAATAATTAATTTATTTGGGTAAACTTTTTAGAAACAAAGAGGGAGAGATGTGTTATTCCGTTTGGAGACTGTGTTATTCCGTTTGGGTTTTGATACACACTGGATTGATCTAATTTTGCGATGTGTAACATCTATACCCTTTTCTTCTCTAATCAATGGCCAACCTACAAGTTGGTTTTCGCCCCCAAGGGTTCTTCGCCAGGGAGACCCCCTCTCACCGTACCTTTTTCTTCTTTGTGTGCAAGGGTTATCATCCCTCATTGATAATGCTGCAGATAGGAAGCTTATATATGGAATACGTATCTGCAATGGAGCTCCTAGAATTTCACAATTGTTTTTTGCAGATGACAGTTTGCTCTTCGTTAGAGCAAATCAAAATGAGGCAAATCAAGTGCTAGAGATCTTACGCCAGTATGAGGAATGTTCTGAGCAAGTGGTCAACATGGATAAGTGTGAAGTCTCATTTAGTCGAAATGTGAATGATGATACGCGTCAAATGCTCCAGAGGAGGTTAAATTTCAAGGCAGTGGAGACTCATCAACGGTATTTGGGTTTGCCTTCCTTCATAGGGAGATCTAAAAAACTGTTTTTCAAGGAATCTTAGACCAGGTCCAGAAAAAGCTCAAGGGGTGAAAGGAAAAGTATTTGTCTAGTGCCGGAAGAGAAGTTCTTCTCAAAGCAGTAGTTCAATCTATCCCTACATACTCTATGCAATGCTTTGAATTCCCAAAGACTCTTTGTGATGACTTGGAGAGCTTATGTCGTGATTTCTGGTGGGGTCAAAGAGGGAGAAACGTAAAATGTGCTGGGTTGGATGGAACAAACTGTGCAGTCCTAAAAGATGTGGTGGTATGGATTTTCAAAATTTCCACAATTTCAATCTTGCTTTGCTGGCTAAACAAGGGTGGCGATTACTTTGTCAACCTGATTCTTTGGTAGCAAGGGTCTTGAAGGCTATATATTTTGCTCAGTCAAGTTTCTAGAAAGCCTCAATTGGGCATCAGCCGAGTTACTCTTGGCGTAGTCTTCTAAAAGCTCGAACCCTTCTTTCTGATGGCTCATGGTGGAATGTCGGAAACGGCTTGCACATATCTATTTGGGATGACAAATGGCTTCCATCTTCGCCAGGACACCGAATTCTATCACCACCTCAGATTTTGGAGAATGATGCTAAAGTGGTAAATCTCATAGATCATGAAGCAAGAAAGTGGCGTACAGAGTTGGTCCAACAAATTTTTACACCAACCCAGGCGCAAGAAATTCTCAATATTCCTTTGGGTGAGGAAAATACAACGGATTATCTTGTGTGGCAACACTCAAGAGATGGTCGCTTCTCAGTACGATCAGCTTATCATCTAGCACAGAGAAGGAGTAGATTCTAGGAAGAGCCAAATTACCCAGGAAGTTCCAGCGAGTTTGATGGCAGATGGAACAAAGTGTGGAGTGCGACGACACAACCGAAGGTAAAACACTTCTTCTGGAGGGCATGTCATGACTCTTTACCAACTACAGTTAACTTGTTCAGGCGCGGCATGGATGTAGACATTTATCGCCCCCTTTGTGGCAATGCATATGAGACGCTCACCCATCTGTTCTTGGATTGCTCTGTGGCCTGTGAATTGTGGATGAAAAGTCCTTTCAGAATCAACCCACAAGAGAGACATTTTCTTGATTTTGGGGCCTGGTGTCGTGCTTTTATGGAAGATTTAGATGATGAAGAAAGGGGCCTTCTCATGTTTTTGTTGTGGACGATATGGAACTGCTGTAACAATTGGGTTTTTGAAGCGAGAAAATGGAACATCCAAGTTATGATTGATAGAGTTGTGGACATGTGGAGAGAATCATCAAGAGCTCTGTCTTCTGAAGGAAATGTAATCAATGCAGCGCCGGCCAAAGATAGGAGATGGAAGCCCCCACCTTCTGGTTGTGCAAAGATGAACACTGATGCATCACTAACGGAGGCTAATTCAAGGGCGCTTGGAGTGGTAATTCGAGAAGAATATGGTGATCTCATTGCATCGGCTGGGATGAAGGAAAGAGGAAACTGGGATACTGAAACTAGTGAGGCATGTGCTATAAAATTCGGACTCAAGGTTGCAAGGATGATGAATCTTAAGAACGTGATCATCGGATCGGACTCTTTGAGCATCATCAAATCACTAGTATCTGAGAACTTCAAAGCTGCTTATTCCAGTGCTTTCTTGCATGACTGCTATCGTCTGTCAAACTCATTTGCTTCTATTAATTTTGTTTTTGCTGGTAGGACCTGTAATAAGGCCTCTCATACTTCATATTTAAAAAACAATTTGTAGAGTTAAAAACAAGTGACAACTCAAAATTATAGATTATCTATAACTAATGAATAAACCCTTGTGTAGAGAATTCTTTTAATTTTGTTTCACTAAAAAATGAATTTAGTGTCTTTGTTATACAATAAATTTCATTGAAAAATATTGATTAGAGATGTATAAATTCATACCTCATTTCTATGAAAAAAAAAATTATGTCTGATATATGTGTATCTAAATATCTAAATTATAGAAAGACATTTACTGTGGGCTTCGGTAAGATAATGAAAAACTAACTCCATCAATACAATATAATAGATAAAAAAATTTAACACGATTAGACAAAATTACTACGAAATAATTTAATAGATATAATATATAAAATGAGATATAAAAAAATGTGTAAAATAATTTATATTAACTTACGTGCATTATGTGCTTTTATAAGCAAGATAATATACCGACTGTACTCGATAGAAACAAGAAAGTAATATTCGGATCTCTCCGAGAATAAAACGGATGGAAAGAGAAACTCCTCTCTAGAGTAGGGAAGGAAGTACTTGTAAAATTGGTCATACAGGCCATGCCTTTGTATCTCATGAGTCTCTTCAAACTCCTAATGACGATGATATTAATGGGCTTTGTGGGCGGTTTTGGTGGGGCGCTATGGTGGGAAAACGTAAGATGCACTGGAAGAGCTGGGCAGATTTGTGTCAACCTAAAGTCTTCGGTGGCATGGGATTCTGAATGTTAGATATGTTCAACAATGCGTTACTCGCCAAACAAGCGTGGTGTGTCTTCCAGAACGAAAATTCTTTGTTGGGACAGGTATTGAAAGCTAAATATTTTCCTAACTCAAACTTCCTCAATTCTGCCGTGGGTTACGCTCCGAGCTACGCTTGGATAAGAATTTGGTCCTCCAATTCACTATTGAAAGAAGACCTCGTTTGTAGAGTTGGGAATGGGAGTCAGATTAATATATAGCGAGATCCTTGGCTAATCGACGGAGAGAGTAAACTAACCACAACACCAATGCCAACAGATGCAACTATAAGCAACGTTTCTATTAGGGTAGAATTAAGCATTAAATTTATAACCGTAAGTGCACGACATAGTTGTAACTAGCCATTAAGCACAGAGTCGTATCCACGGATGTTATGTTTCAAATATCGAAATTATCTTAAACTTTTTGTTTAGGTGAATCAGCATGGGATGGATGTACATGATGATTAAACTAACCTAGAAAGCAATAAAATAATGCTCGTGTTGTAATTCTACCACTTAATAAACTAATAAATCAAGTCAAACCTAAATATACCCAAACTTATACAAGTATTCAGGAGTGATCAATTGTACCATCAAAACATACTCAAGCCACATTTTCGAGGGTCGTGAGCTAGTCTAACTATTCTAACCACCTACTTTCGTGGGGCTAGCTCAACTACACTATAAAAAATAGCAACATCGGATTTAACTAGAATTCAAGTTATTTTCACGCCAAAATATCAACTATTCTCTCTATTCACCCTAGCAAATTGACTTCACCTTTCAATGATAGACCAATCGCCTAAAAATAAAGATGAAAAGACCATTTGAAGCATCCTATTGAACATGTAAATAGGAGAAACAATCCCAAAATAATAGCATAAATTAGGTAAATTAAGGCTCATATAAGATTAATTAGTCATCAAATAGGCTAATCATGACCAAAGCGACTCAAATTAACAACTAATTAACATGAAATACAATTAGTTTATCGACTAAACTAATATATATTGACTCGAGCAACGATATAAATTAACAAATTAAAATTAAATAATAAATCTAACTAAAATTAACATCAAAATATAATAAAAATTAAACCTTTAAATTAAACTAAACAAACTAAAGAGAAATGAGAGATAAGAGGAAAAAAGTTAACATGTACAAATCAAATTAAAACTAAAAATTATCAGCAACTAAATTAAATAATTCAAATTAAAATATAAATTGAATATTAAAAATATTAAGTCTGAATTTACAAGTGAAAAATTTATTAAACTAAACCTAAACCTAAATTAATCTACCACTAATCCCTACTAAAACCAAAACCCCTCCCCCTCCTTTATATCTTCAGTGCTCCAAACTACCTTAAAATAAGAACAAAGCTTTCATCGGGGTCATGGGTCCCATTTGATTGGAGAGAGAATTCCAAGTTGAAATTGCTCCATGGTTCTCACGTGGGTTTTGTTAAAGGCAGAAGCCTCGAGTGGTGTAGATAGAAAGAAAAGGAATATTGAGGCATGTTGGGCACGTGAAGAGGCCAACCAATTAAGCCGAGATATTCACACGGCCATGCCAAACTGTACGGGCTCCTGTGTAAATTTTTTAAAGTTTCTGTGGTTAGTTTATACAGCTGTGCGTACTTTCATAACTGCCTATGTCTGCATAATTTTATTTTTTGTTTTGCTTCCTTTTTGCTCTAACGTTTTTTATTAGATTGATTTCAACTTATTACCTATAAAATTAAATAAATTTAATAAAAAATTTTAAAATATATTATTTTATAAGTTAAAAATTAAGTAAATAAAGGTATTAATGACATAATATTTTGACAGTGGTGGAGTCACTTGAAGGGGACACCCTTAGCCTAAAAAAATTTAAAAATTTATTTTTAGAGTAGAAATTTTAAATTATAAGTAATCGGTCACTCTTAAATTTGACTTAAAAGACGTTGGACACCCTTATTTCGAATTCCTAACTCTGCCACTGTATTTTGGTTGATCAATTGAGACCATGGTTAATGGATATTATGGATGAACTGTTCAACAATCGGGACAAACAACTAATATCACCCATCCCCATTAGTGCACGATCACCCCCAGATAGACAGGTTTGGTGCTACTCGGACAAGGGCATTTTTACGGTGGAATCCGCTTATCTACTGAGATTGTCAGTTTTCTGTGATGATTTTGAAAGTCTCTGGCCAATTTTGTGGAGTTCCAAGGTGACACCTAAAGTAAAGCAATTCTGGTGGAGGTGGTGTACCAACACGTTACCCACTAAGGAACTACTTGCTAGGCGACACATTGCCTCGAATGCTAATTGCCCTCGCTGCAGTGGTATGTAGAGAGTACTTGGCATGCAATCTTTGATTGCCAAATACAAAGCCCCTCTGGTCTGCCCTGGACAACACGGTTTTGCAACCCACAAACACTATTCAATCACCGGGGGAACTCTTTGAGACCTGGAATAAGGATTTGGACGAAGAAACATTTATGTTCTGCACCACACTAGCGTGGTATGCCTGGGGAAGCAGAAAGGAGAAGGTCTTCAATGGCACACGTGCGCCACCTTCGGTGATACTTGCTAGAGCCTGGCGAATGGTCAGAGATGCTATACAGATTGAAGCCAATAGTAGACTACCGTCTAGTGTTAATGTTGTGGCACTCACCACGGCATGGCGAGCACCCCCAGCTGATCATATTAAATCAACGTGGATGCATTCATAGGGAATGATGGGTGGATTGGGATGGGGATGGTGGGACGCAATCACAAGGGGAAGTGGAGATGGCTGGTATCAAACGGGTCCGAGCGACATGGCCAATAAAAATGGTCGAAGCCAAAGCGGTGCTCCATGGGCTTAAACTAGCACGAAAGTTCGGGTATCACAAGCTTGTCATCGTGTCTGATTGCCTCACGCTAGCGTTTACAAAGCCCTTTGACTTTTCTTTCGGAACTTGATTTAGTGTTAGACAAGATTTTATTTATTAGTGCTTTCTTTACGTCATGTATTTGGATGCATGTAAAAAGAGATAGGAACATAGCCGCCCATAATCTTGCTAGTACCACTTCTTCAGGACAGAGCAGGTATGTCTAGGAGTATGCCCCGAATCAATATCGAATTATGTACTCATGGACATGTTATCAATGAATTAAACTCTGCTTTTCTATTTAAAAAAGCAAAATAATATTGATTTCATTGAAAAATATCGATTAGAAATGTATAAATTCATATCTCATGTATACACATCTACTTATATTTAAATTACATAAAATTGGCTTGAATAAAATAATAAGGTGTTACTTCTCATAAGGATAATATGAAGATAAAAAATTGATACCATTAGACAAAAATATTAATAAATAATTTAATAGATATAATATATAAAATAAGCTGGTATTAAAAAACATTTAAGTACAGAAATAATATGCGTTAAGCTACGTACATTATGTGCTTTTATAAGCAAGATAATCGCCCATATATGTGGTTCTCTCTCAAAATAAACCGTATAATATTTTTTCAAACGTAGCTAGAGCAATTTGTCGGCCCAACTATTTATTCATGCTAAAAGTAAGGGATGTGGAAAGGATTGACAACGGTTAAATTTCCAACATGAACTAAATATAATCAATACTAATGCAATTTTTTTGCATTTGAGTTGTTACTTTTTTCCCGAATAAAATGAAGTATTTATACAAAAATCTCTTGAAAAACACATCCATTTTCTCAAAAGCATAAAAACTAATTATTATTAAAATATGTAAACGTTACTATTGATTAGTGAATCTTGATTGTGCAATGACAATTCTAGTAAATCTTGCCAAAAAGAGAAAAGCGTTATAGTGAAACCTATGAAAGTTATTAGCGTTGGATATATTCAATAACTTTTTTTGTCTCAACTAATGAGTAAAAGGCTTTATTTGTTTAGATTGGATGGATCTATGGGCCCTTAAAGCCCAAAAATTTTTAGGCCCAAATCGTACCTATGGGCCAGCCCTACCATTCGTGGCAATGCACCGCAATCAATGAAATTATTTACCCGTTTCAAAAAAAATAAATTATATGAACTGTATCCAATAATTAGTGAAAAAGTTTAGGAAAGATTTTCGTGAACATTTGTTATTTTTGGTGTGCATTGGGGTGTCAAGAAGACACATAAGTTTGAAAAGGGAGTGAAGCGCCGAAATTGCGGCCGAAAACGAGAGCGAGCTCTATACTCGGATAGACGTCCCGGAGAACAATCTCTTTTATATGATCCCGCCACAAACGCGAGAGGGAGAGTATAAAGAGAATTCATTCAAAGTACAGGAACTGCTTTAACAAAAGGGCTCGAGGAGCGAATCGGGCAAACTCTCGGATAAACTAACAATGAACTCGAAATTGTATTAATTAAAGGATAGAAATAGAAGTGCGCTTTTTCACGATTTACAAGTTGAAGATACTTATATCGACGCAAGCTTGAACGCGCTCTCGTGATCACTCATCTAGATCTCATGCTTTCTGCACTACATATTTTAGGCTGTTCTTTGATCGTGATCAATACTTCAACTCATAGTTGTTAATTTCAAGGATTGACAATATTGTATATCATGTTTTTTCAATCCAAACACGAACTAGTGAACCATTCTTCAATGGGATCTCAAGCCCCCCAAAGGTGCTAGCTAGAGGTGTTTTTACTTTTTATAACAAGTAAAATGTGGGAAAAATTTCTTTAGTAAAGAATCAGTGGTAAATATACGTGTAAAGGTAAAGCTGTTTATATCCGAATCTCTTCAAATCCAGTATAATTGGGACTCACAATAAAAGTAGTAGTTGTTGTTATAAGGTTGCTTACCAGGAGCGGATCTGTTAATGGCCTATCGGTGTCCCACGACCCTATAGGCCCAAAAGAAATTTAGCATGTAATAAGGTGGAGCTTTTGTTTTATATTCGCGACACCCTTAAAAATAGGTAGCAAAGGCCCAAATGAATAATGACCCAAAACTATACATAAACCCACATACTCTCTCTCTCTCTCTCTCACAGTCCCTCTCTCACGCTCTCTGCCTCTCCCTTCCCCCTCTCTAATTCACGCCCTCACGTGGTTAAGTATTAACAATTATCGTCATAAATATGGTTTTCGTTTATATTGAATTATTGTCTGAAAAAACAAGATTCGCCGGAGTTTATAGCCTAATTGTTATATCCAAGTAATATGTATTTACCTTGATATGTCATAAAGACTGGCATAGGTTTGAAAAGGAGTGTTTTCAACCTAGTGACCTTCACATCTACACCCGCAGTGATTTAGAGGATTGATGGTCTTTCATTTCATAATTTTACAGTCCAAACAGGAAGTAGTAAACCATTCTTCAGAGTGATCTAAAGCTCCCTAAAGATGCTAGAGGTGTTATTTCTTCAGCTGGGTTGCCGCCTGCTCCAACTATGCTGCTTACTTATCTAACAATGATGAAGTGCTGCCATCGTATTGTTTTAGGTTGCATTTTCTCATCTTGATGTACATGGATTCCTATTCTTTCTTCGCTCTTTTTTCCCCTGTTTTTCTAGTTATATTTGAGCATGTTCTAGTCGACCGGCTCTACAAGGTCTTCTTCTTCCTTCTCCTCTTCCCTTGGACTGTCACCAGCTCTCGGCTCAAGTTCTTCTTCCCCGGAACTGTTGGGTAACACAGACGATCTTTGTAACTCATAGTCTTTGTATAACTTATAAGTCATAACAATCACCGAGAGAATCCACACCAAGAGAAAGAACCATCCGAGAAACGGCTCTATTGCCAATAAACCTATGATGAATAAGAGTGCATCTAACAGAAAACCTATCTTATCCAAAGCTGAATGATACTGAAATATACCAGGCTTATGACTAGCATACAGTGTTACAAAATCAAGGAAGAGAATGCTTATGAAGATTTTCACTAATATTGTATGTGACTTGAAAAGAGCAGCGATTTCCTCTTCTTCATACTTCAACTTGAGGAGAGCGACTAATGCTCCTAAAATGAAGATTATCATCCAACGACGCAAAGAAAGCAAACTCTTCCTGAATTTCATTAACAAGTATTGTAAGTTAAAAATATTTTAACGGGAAAAAAGATGTAGATATAAGTAATTGAAGGGCTATTTAGATTTATGGAATGTTCAAAATGGCGTATATACTTTTATTTATAACAACTTTTAGCTCATTTTATTTATAACAGGTATAAGAGTTAATCGAGTTCATTTCACCTAATAACATTTAACTATTTCAACTCATTTTAATTATAATAGTTAATCATTTCAATTCGTTTCAACTTATCTCAACTATAACAATTGATTTCGAACAAACCATTAAAACTATGAGGTACCTAAATGATCAAATGACTCATCAAACATTTTCATGACCTTAATAATAATAAGGCTGAAAGTGGTAAAGAACATAAAAACAAAAAAAATGACTTGATAAAGAAGGGATTTATTGGTATAATTATACTCCTTGTTTTGCTATTCTTTGGGGTACACAGCTATAGCATGTGTCATGTATATGCACAACTCAATGGAATCATACAGGATGAATGAATTAACGGGTTAAAATGAGGAAGCTAGCATTAGATTGCATAGGCAATATTATGATAAAACATGATTTGGGTTACGTGTAGGAAAGAGTGGAAGAATAAAAGGAAAGACAAAGTGAGAAGCAGGAAGATGACCTTCCATGAGCTCCATCCCCTTCGTTGGCATCCCCTGCCAAGGCGTGGGAGTGGGAGTGGGCGTGGGCTTCTACTTGAGCCATTCTCTCTCCAACTACAACTCCCCCACTCTCGGATGGATCATAATTTACAGAGGAATGAGTCAATATATAACTTTTGTATCCTGATGAGGATATGATGATAATGTTTATGATGATGGTGATGGTGGCGCGGTGCCACAACAATCAAAGTGGGGCCATGCAATGCATATTGTTTTGACCATTTGAGGCAATTGGGGTGCTGCATCCATCTGAATGTGGTATGTTGCATTCTATTTTCAACAATGATCGTTAAAAATTGATAGGAATCGTTAAATTTATTTTATAAGATCTTAAATCATCCAATTATATTTCATGGGAATCGGCCCTATAATAACCACTAACCAGCTATTTTTCCAATGAAAAGAAAATAAATTTAAAAAAGTAGTTGACAAGACCACCGGTAATCCACCTTTTCTTCTTTCTCTCTCCATAATTACTCTTAAATTGATCCAAAAATTAATTTGTTCACATTAATTTATACAATTCATACG
The DNA here is from genome assembly GCA_021018815.1 of Talinum fruticosum. Classification (NCBI taxonomy): domain Eukaryota; kingdom Viridiplantae; phylum Streptophyta; class Magnoliopsida; order Caryophyllales; family Talinaceae; genus Talinum; species Talinum fruticosum. The sequence continues at coordinate 3,293,642 of JAITYX010000056.1, forward strand.
CATATTTATCATGAGTGCAAATTAAACCTATACATATTAGGGTTATATCTTTTGTTATGCAAAAATAATAATTAATTTTATTTTTATAATTAGTTAATTTTTTATTTTTATTATTTCTAATTAATTTATAACAATAAAGATTAATTATAATCTAATTATAAATTTCTTTGAAATAATAATTATTAGATTATATAATTTATTATAAACAATAAGTTATTATAATAATTAAACCTACATAACATTTTACGTGGCATCCTATATATGTCTCATAAAATATTAGTACTTATATTTAATTTTAAAAAATTATAAAATATAATAAATATTAAAAATAAAAAATATATTAATAAAAACACGATTGGTAACAATGCCCTAAACAACTTGGGCATGTCAACATTTATGTAGATGGACATTAATTGAATTGAAGCACTGTGGCTGGTGTATTGGGTAAAGCTTCTAAGAAACTTCTATCTCTATAAATGTCAAAATCACACTGAAAAGTTTATAGAATTATTTTAATTATATTATTTAATTACTAGAACTAAAAACATCTAAGAGTTATGAGGTGTGTGGAGACGGACAACTTTTTCTTTTCTGATAAATGGTGGTGTTCCACGCATTGGCAGATACAAGGGGGTCAGCAGGTCAACTGACCCCTTTCAAAATAAAGTAAAATTTTTATATAACAAAAAGTAACGAGTGATTGTGGATAGATGAGTTGGTAATGATTTTATAGTATGAATGAGAGGTAGCGATGGCAATGGGTTGGGTTTGGGTTGGGTCCAATTGCACTCAAACCCATGTAACTTTTTAGACTTTGACCCAATCTCGACCCGAACCCAGCGGGTCTATAAAATTTGGACCCGGACCCGACGTATCCACGGGTCTTAAACGGATCTAGTATATTTTTATCATAAATAAGTTTAAAAATCAGTATTTTGTACCTATTTAATATCATTGTAAATTTACAAGTAATTTTGTGAAATTTTATGCTCCGTAGACCAAGAAAAAAAAAGCTCTTCATTAATTAATATGTAGTTGTTGGAGATTTGAAAGGAGACATTAAATCACCATCTGTGGCAAAATTCAACATCTAAGGTATCCGAGAAAGTAGGGTTTACTCAAATACCGAACAGACTTGCCTTGCCGGGGACCGATTAACTTCCCGGAACCGAGACATAAGATCGAAATATGGCGAGTGCGAGTGCGAGTGCGAGCTCGGGGAGGAGACAAAACCGAGCACAATAGGCCAAAGAGCGAGGCCGACGAGCAAAGAACGTGGCCGAAGAGCGAGGTCGGATAGAGGAGGGTCGAAGAGAGTAAACTCCAGTCGACGATAGCGAGTGACGAATATTGATGATGAAGATGTCGCTGCTTGCTGCGATTGCGAGTGCGAGTGCGAGTGCGAGTGCGGGGAGGATACAAAAACCGAGCACAATAGGCCAAAGAGCGAGGCCGACGAGTGAAGAACGAGGCCAAAGAGCAAGGTCAAAGAGAGGAGGGGCCGAAGATAGTGAACTCCGGCCGGCGATTGCGCCGAGAGATAAGAGGGAGTGCGAGAGGATGGGGGTTGCGCTGCGTGAGTGAGGGAGAAGGAAGGGAGCGAGCAATGGGAAGGGTTTCCAAATTGCACTTTGAAGTCTTTGTTAGAATTAAAAAAATAATAATAAAATTAGTATTCGGCTCTTAAACGGGTCTTGGGTCGGGTTTGGCTCTTAAAATTTGAGACCGGACCGAGACAGTTAGACCCGAGTCTAAATTTTTTGGACCCGGACCCAATTAAATAGGTCGGGTCTAGGACCCACTGTCATCCCTAATGAGAGGTCATGGGTTTGAATCCCGACAACTTGCCTTTTTTCAAAATCCAATCCCTCCATTTTATTTCCTCCCCTTGGTTCATTTTTGCTTGCTAGCCACACACCCACCCACGATTTTTGCTTGCCATATTGCCACCATTGCTGTCACCACCAGCCCAACCGGAGCCGTCCGGCCTGCCCCTCTCGCGGTTACACTCTACGCAGGCAGCACCGCTCCTCCATCTCTAGTACTTGTCTCTCTCCCAACCCACCACACCACGGCGGCACGGCTATTGGTTGCCGGCGCCGGCCCCAAACCAGCCGCCTACCGCCCAAACTCTCTGTCACGAGTTCACGGGACGTCCATGTCTCTCCTCTCCCGTACTAAGCTCTCTCTTTCTCTCCAAATCGGAAGTTCTAACTTCTAAAATTTTTCATTTTATTTCAATTTAAGATTTAATTTGTATGATATTAGATTTAATTTCTTTGATTTAATTCTTAATTTATATAACTTCATTGATTTTTTAATTTCACTTCATTCGTTGTTTAGACAAATTTCACTTGTAGAGGTTTGATTTTTGTTGTTAAATTCTTATTATAGGTTAAAATGTTTAGATATTTCAAAAAAATTAATTTTAAAAATTCTTATTAGATGTAATATTATCGTTATGTAATATTAATTTTAAAAACAAATGTTAACTTTTGTATTGTGTATATTATTATTTAGTTTATTTCGACCCCTTCCTTAAATTTCTGGATCTGTTACTTGTTCCACGAGGTTTTGTCAAACCACGATGGGGGCTACGTCAAGGAGGCCCCCTATCTCCCTAGTTATTACTCTTTTGTGCGGAAGGACTGTCCTACCTGATGTCAAATGCGTTGCAGCAAGGAAGAATTAGTGGCCACCGAGTGTGTCCACAGGCTCCTGTGATTTCTCATCTGCTCTTTGCCGATGACACAATGATTTTCTGTAAAGTGCATGTCCAACAAGCAACAGTGATCAAAGACATTTTGGTTCAATACGAAAAAGCTTCAGGGCAGTGTATAAACTTTGATAAATCAAGTGTTGTATTCAGCAAGGGAACCCCTCAGCATTGAAAAGATAGTGTCCTACTGGCATTGAAAATTCAGGAAATCCTAGCCCATGACAAATACTTGGGGCTTCCAACTAAAATTGGTCGTTCTAAGAAAATGTCTTTTTGCCAATAAAAGATCGGGTCAAGAAGCGATTATAAGGATGGATTGAAAAGCATCTCTCCTAGGCGAGTCAGAAAGTGCTAATAAACGTTGTTGCCCAAGCAATTTCGAATTATGCAATGAGTATCTCCAAATTTTTAGATGAGTTATGCGATGAGATCCAAGCGTTGATGAATCGTTTCTGGTGGGGGCATTCTTCTGATTCAAGGAAGATCCATTTGATTGGGCAAGAGCGACTTTGTAGAAGTAAATCAGCTGGTAGTATCGGATTCAGAGATCTTAAAGCCTTCAATTGTGCTTTGCTTGCGCGACAACTATGGCGCTTGATGCATTCCAGGCAGTCCTTAGCTTTCCGGTTGCTTAAACCAATTTATTTCCCAAACTGCAGCTTGATGGAAGCCTCATTAGGCCACCGCCCCAGCTATACATGGAGAAGTTTGTGGGGGACGAAGTGGGTAGTTGAAGATAGGTCCAGATGGAGAGTGGTAACGGTTTTTATCTTAATATTTGGGATGCGAAATGGATACCGAGACCTTTATCATTTAAGGTCATTACCCCTTACAATCCCAATTTTTCCCTCATAAGAGTGGCTGACTTGATTGATAGGGATAACGGTTGTTGGAATGAGATAATGGTAAATCAAATTTTTGTTCCGGCGGATGCTGTGGTAATTAAACGAATCCCACTAAGCTTGCATTGGCCCAAGGACAGACTTATCTGGCATTACTCTACAGATGGGGATTTGAGTGTAAAGTCCGCCTACCATTTTGTGCAGCAACGACAAGGGGGTGGTGTGAGTTCAAGCTCAGATGTTGCTGATAAGGCAGGGTGGAAAGTGATCTAGAATATGGATGTGCCTCCTCGGATCAAATTATTTGCGTGGCGTTGCTGTGCCCATGTGCTACGAACAGCAACTCGGTTAGGTAAGAGATTATAGAATGTTTCTGTGTTGGGTAGTCTGTGGAGCTGCTGAAGAGATTGATTTTCATGTGCTTTTTGCGTGCCCTTTTGCGTGGGAAGTGTGGATTGATAGCCTGTTCTCAACTGTGGTAAGCTCGCTTAATCCCAGCTGTGCAAGAAACGTATTGTTTTCAGTACATCGGAGTTTAGGGGCTGATGATATTGGGGTGAGTTTATGGCTATTGTCTGGGCAGTATGGAATAGACAAATCAGCGCTTGTTTGACAGTGGCAGAAAACTGGGTGCTCGTCCCTCTGAGACAGCAGGGTCTCTGGAAGATTAATTTTGATGGTGCTAAACTTGGAGATTGGGGTCATGGATGGGGAGTGGTGATTCGTGATCATGAAGGGGGATGTGGTGGTCTCGGCGGTGAATCAGGGGGTGGGTTGGTTAGGCCCGGAAATGGAGGAAGCACGAGCTTGTCTATTCGCGCTTCAGATGGCACTTGAACATAATCTGGAGAATTTGATAGTTGAAAGGGATTGTCAGCCTTTGATCTCAAAGCTCCAAAAGAAGGATGATTTAGCTTTCGAGCTTGGTTTAATTCTGAGTGACATTTCAGAATTTAGCAATAAGTTTAGTTTCTATTCTTTTAATTTTGTTAGACCCTTGTGGGAATCGTGTAGCTCATTCCATTTCTCATCTTCAACCCTATGACTTGGGGTCTCGAGTTTGGCTTGAGGATGGGTCAGATTGTATCATTGATTTAATCTTGAACGACATTTGCTATTTGATATTTTTCAGATGAATGAAAGTTGTGTTTGTTGATTTAAAAAAAAAACTATCTTTCACAATAAAAAAATTGCTCTTTTCAACTTTTATTTAAATATTTTTAAGCTATTTGAAATAGTTATGTTTCTTCTAATTTATTCCTTCGAAACTAAACTTTTTGGTTCCAATTCCTTCTAATATAAACCTTTCATTCTTTTTCTATTTTTTCGAGTTCCATTTTTTTTTCCAATACTAAAACAATCACCAAATATTGTTATATCTCGAGTGCTTGTATTGTCTTCCTTGGGTCTTAACCTGTACAAATTATTAAGCCAAATATTGGCTCTTCCTTATAATTGCATATGTCTCCCTCGATTTTTTGGATTTTAATATTTTAAATTTATAAATTTCTATCATCTCATCATTATATATTAATTTTTACCCTCTCACCTTTGTATAAAAAATCTTCAATCCCCAAATTTACGACAACACCTTATTTTTTATATTCTAATTTATTGTTTCATCACCTTAATAATTTCACCTAAAAATTTTAAGATTTTAATTTCATTTATTTCTTAGTACCTGATATTTTTTAAAAATTTATTATTATTTTGATTGTTTTTCTCATTTTTTAATACCAAATTCACTGTATTTTGTATTATTTTTACTAAAGTTATTTCTAATTGTATGACTTTATCTATAATTTTTTCTTATTGTAATTGGTCGGCATTCAGGAATATTACTATTAGTTTTATCCGAATAAAAAGAAGAGTACAAGTTTAAATCTTCAAAAGTACACTTATTGAAAGAACTTCTATCTCAAAACACTCGTAGCCTAAACAGAAAAAATACAGTTTTTTATGTGGCCGTGGCTTATGAAACTAGGTACTAATTGAGAAAATGAAAATATGGGTTGCTTAATTCATATTGGGTTCACATGCTCTGGAATTCAACTTGCTCACTATTTCAACCAAATATCCAGGCGTTATTTTATAAAATTTAAGGTTTCTTTTATTTGAAAACTCTATTTATTGGTTAAAGTCCACTTCAGTAATGTGAATGCAACTAATCCTTATTTTTACATATTTCCTAAAAGTGACAATGAATATAGGACGGAAGGAGTGTTAAGTAATTGAAGCATTTTTATTTTTGTTTTTATTTTTTATATACAACTAATGCTTCTTCTATCAATATATCTAAGGTCTTCTTCTCTTGGCCTATGACTGAGTAGCTCTCGATCGGCTATGCAAGGTCTTCTTCTTCCTCCTGCTCTTCCCTTGGACTGTCACCAGCTCTCGGCTCAAGTTCTTCTTCCCCGGAACTGCTGCGTAACATAGAAGACCTTTGTAGCTCATAGTCCTTGTACAACTTATAACTCACAGCAATCACCGACAGAATCCACACCGCCAGAAAGAACCATCCGAGAAACGGCTCTATTGCCATTAAACCTATGATGAATAAGAGTGCATCCACCAGGAACCCTATCGCATCCAAAGCTGAAAGATACTGATCAAACATACCAGGCTTATGACTGGCATACAGTGTTACAAAATCAAGGAAGAGAATGCTTATGAGGATTTTCACTAACACCGTACGTGACTTGAAAAGAACAGTGATTTCCTCTTCTTTGTACTTTAACTTGAGGAGAGCAATTAATACTCCTAAAATGGAGACGATCATCCACTGACGCAAAGAAAGCAAAGTCTTCCTGCAAGTAAACCATTCATTAACAAGCATTATACTCCTTATTTTGCTAATTTTTGGGCTACACAGCTATAGCATGTATCATGTATGCACAACTCAATGGAATCATACACGATGAATGAATTAATGCTAAAATGAGGAAGCTTGCATTTAATGAAATCTAAATATAGTTAGTTATTGATGAGCTTCAAAAAGCAAAATCTGAAGATGGTTTTCTTTTTCATGTGTTTGTTATATTGCATGGGCAATATTATGATAAAACATGAGTTGGATTACGAGTAGGAAAGTGGAAGAAAGTGTATATATATATATATATATATATATATATATATATATATATATATATATATATATAGCGATAAAAGGAAAGAGAAGTGAGAAGCAGGAAGATGATGAGGAGACGAGTGAGAGTGTATATACTACTGACTGACCTAGCATCGCCATTGTTGGCATCCCCTGTAAAGCCGTGGCTTCTACTTCAGTCATTCTCTCTCCAATTACAAGTACCCTACTCTGCGGTGGAGTATAATTTATAGAGGAATGGTGGCAGCCAAAAGGAGACGGTGTCTACTGTAACCTTCTTTGGCAAAAAAAAAAAAAAAAAAAAAAAGAGAGACAGTGAACGATAGAATGTTGTGCTGCTAACTTCTAATCTATCGGCTAATGAAATAATACCACAGTTAAGTGGGGCCATGCAAACAAAAGACTTGGACTTTTTTACCATGGAATGGCAGCGCCCATATAGTCACCATCATAGTTACAAATGACCAAGAGTCTTTCATCTTATTTTATAAGAGTCACTGTCAAGGGGTGATTAAGATTATAAAAGTGAGGAAAAGCCTCTAACTCAATTAAAGGGAGTCTTTAATCAGTTATGATCGTGTCAGCTTGCGGCTTTCAGATTGCATTTGATCAGTTAGGCACAGTCGTGACATGTACTAGCACGACCGTGCCATTAATTTCTTGGCCCATTCTTTAAGGTTTGTTCTTCTCTTTCTCGGTTCCGCACCTTGAGCCTTCATTTGCTCCTTAAGACCTTGATGATATCCGAGTTTTCGCCCCTTTTGTTAATTACCTAATAAAGTAAAAAAAACACATAAGTCTCCTAATTTAGCATTTATTGAGAACTAAAATCGAGTGTTAGGGTCGGCAAGAATGCCTCGGTACAAGCCCGAACATGGCTGCTTATCGGAAACTCAAACTCTTGGTTTAGGAGAGAATTTTTGGCAGGAAAGTCAACAAAAAAGAGATTAAGATGTTTATGGCTTTTCTTTTTATATTGGTTTGTGAAATTATTAATAGGTCTTTTGTGGGGGCTTGAACTCAAGTTATCTTTACAGCCTTTGAAAAAATATAACAGAAACCTTGAAAAAGCAAAATTTTGTGAAGCATACTTGTATCCTTGCTGATATCGGGATTGAAATAGAGAGAGATAAATGGGTAGCCTTAGTGCTTGAGAAGACATTATAATAGAAACCTTAGTACAAGCATATTAATATAATTCACACTGTTTGAGTATAGTATCTTTCGACAATTGGCTTAAGCTTTTGATTAAGTTCATTCCTGTAAATGATATTGATTAAATACTAACTTGTCAATGACTAAACAAGGGCTGACATAAATTTATACCGGCACTACGTACTGCTAATCCAATCTAAGCACACTGCCATCCGATCAACGAGGCTATATCACGAGAAGTTTGGAGCTCAGCTGAAGCTATTGAAAAAGTCTCACTTACTGGAGCCCTTCTGTGTTGAATCCCACATCAAATGAGGAAGTTGAACGGCATGCATAAGTTTATTTTTGGAGGAAGCTCCCTTAATTTGGGGCTTCCATCAACTCTATAGTAAAGTTTATTATATATAATCAAATGGTTTTCTACTGATGTTTTAAGTTTATCTTGTGTCTTTCAGATCTTTCAGCAATATATTTTTACTGTAACGAGAGATATCAAGACATGAACATTAGTAATTTATCAGTCATCAATCCACAAATCGACCCTATCCCCAACAGACCAAGCATAGTCTACCAAAGCAGCCCTTCGCCTCTTCCTCGTTGCTTGAAACGGCAAAGTGATCGAGGGATAGGCAGCATGCATGACGGAGGCATTTTCTCCTTCATCTTCAAGGATTATCCATTCACAAATATTTGCAGAGCCTGAAAGGATACAGCACAGGATTAACTCTCTTTCTCTCTCTGCACTAACTCTCTCTCTCACACACAGTATTAACTCTCTCTCTCTCTCTACGTGGAAATAGCGATATATGATTACCGAGCTATATTATAGTGGAAAATGATAAATGATATATTGTCACCTAATAAGAAGAGAAAGAATGCATATACAATATTAGAACACTTTCTACTCAATTATTCTAAAATATACTAATAAAATGAATACTGAATTTATACTAATATAATATAAAGTAAATATATAAAAAATAATTACCATAAAAATGATAAGATTTCAATGATAAATATTGAACTAAACCAATTGCAATATATCAATACTAAAATATAGTTTATCCTCTCCAAATATCTACACGAATATTTTTTTTTTTATCTTACCATATTCATTAGGGGAAAAAAAGGAACATGTTTGCTTAGAGAAAAAGTAATTAGACACAAGGAAGGGGACAAATAGAAACAAAAGAAAGCATGACCCAACATGTAATAAACGGGTGGGCCTAAAGATCCAATGAGAGAACGATGCTTAGGTGTAGCAAAATCCAGAGTTTCTTTGGTAGGCCCCCATAAAAATATCCTTACACTTAATTTTATCTACATTTTCTTTGAATATAGGGTCAAAAAATAGAGATTAGATAATCAAAGTTGTCATATAATGCTTAAAACAAATTGAACATATTTCAATAGTTTACCTCAATTATATGAGATATCTTCATTATATGCTTTTTGCCTAACTTGCTAAGTTACACCAACCTAAAAAAAATAAAAAATTATCTTAAGTTACTTATTTGATCATTAGTATGATTTATTTATAAAGCATAATTTGGTAATTATTAAGTTAAATTTTATATGTTTCACTTGATAATTTATGCAAAAGTAAAGTTGTCATTCGTTCTCACCACATTTCTATCTTAAATGATTTTATTGTCTATATAATTTTTCGGTAAGCTTACAAACGAAGTTTCTCTCACCATACTTTTATCATTGCATGTGAATGTTTACAACTAGTAAATTTATTCTTTAATGAATTCGCTCATTCCCTTTTAGATGACTCGAATGTTATGACTTTTAGAGAGCATATATAGTCTGTAAATTCGGTTTCGAAATTGCCGAAGTGAAACTCAAATGTGTGAATTCATTTTGTAAACCGAGTTGGATGTTGGGCAAATGCTTTGGAAATACAACTGATTTAAGGATGCAAATGAAAGAAGATAAGGGGTTGAGTTTCAACATAAAGATTATATATGATTAAGAGGTGGGAGTCTCGGTTTAAAGTTATTTATAATTAACTTTTATTGTCTATAACCTCTTGAGCATGACTGAAAAGTGTAAGAGGAAAATGTATCGTCTTTGTGTACGAGAGGTAGGTAAGAATGGATAAATCATCATGTTCGCCCTATAATTTTAAAAAAATGAGATCTTATTATGAGTATATGTATACTTTTTAAGGGTTCGTGTAATATTTAAGACAATGATGTTTTAGTATGTTGCATATAAATATTTATCTAGACATCAATTAAGTTAAATTAATATTGACTTTATAGTGATTTATGAGTTATAAGTTTGATATTCTTTTATTAATTTTATGTACTTTGTATTGTAATATTAATTTGTAACATAATGATATTTATTGTCATTTATAGGTCATCTAATTCAATATCTACCTATCATATATTATTGCTTTTCCTATTAATATTTGTCTTTTGATACCCAAACATATTGTCACACTTGTTTTTATAACTATATGAGTGAGATTTATTTAAATTGTTTGATTCTTAGAGGGACCTCACTTCTTAATGTTTCAAATCACAAGTGTAATTTTAAAACATTGACGATATTTTTGACATTTTTTTATTTATTATTTTAGATTCTTTATTTATTCTTTTTAAATTTAGAATGATTGGAAGATAAATGCGTGCTAGAGTCTAATGATTTTTTGTGTTCGGTTCTAATAACTTTAATGAGTTACGAAAGCGTTTTCGTTATGAGGGGATAACATGTATACGTAGAAGAATGTTGTTGAAGGTGAAATTATTCGATAAAATCAAATGATCGAGAAAAAGTAACTCACAAATATAAAATCATTCCGTGATTTAATAATTTCTTAAGATATACATTATACAACATTATTTCGTGTATAACACGAGTCCATACTAGTAATAAAAATTAATTATAATAGTTAAAACTGGAAAAACTGTAACATTGGCCCGTCGTAGCCGGATTTTGGTAGGGGCCGAAGTAATGGTGGTCACCACCATGGATGCTTCTAATGAACAGGTGAAGAAAGAGAAAGTGGAGGGGTGGACAAAAGGAGAAACAAATATTTAATTATTATGTAATTAGATAAAAAATAATACTATAATTTTTTAACTGGTGCCCTTAGGCACCATATATCAGCTTCCTATTATATTATACATAAGGCCAAATAGACATACATGATTCCAGAGGAAGACAACTGAGGCGATGCAATACAGAAAAGGTGGGGACAAGGCAGTGGCGGAGCAGGAATTCGAAACAAGGGTGTCTAATGTCTTTTGGATCAAATTAAAGGGTGTTTAATTCCTTATAATTTAAAATTTTTACACTAAAAATAAACTATTTTTTAAAATTTTTATTATTATTTTTAAATTATTTTTGGGACACCCTTGGCACATGAAGGGCTCCGCCCTGGGACAAGGAGGACAATCAATGAAAGAGGATCATTTTCAAAATGGGTACCTCCCCCACCTGTATGATTAAAATCAACGCTGATGCTCATGTTGACAGGGGAAGACCAACTGGATTGGGGTTTGCGATCCGTGACACAAACGGAAGGTTGATGATGATGGGGACCCGAAGAGTGGAGACCAACTGGACAGTTGAAGCGGCGGAGGCAGCTGCGATGATTTTGGACTGGAAACGGCAGTGGAAAAGGGTTATGACAAAATTGTGCTGGAAAGTGATTCGTTAGGTTTAATCAATAAGCTCCACTCTGGGAAGAAGAGGCATGCCCCTTTGGACCTCTTATTGGAGGATATTCGTGCCTTTAATTCCAAGTGTGTGTCTCTATTAACTAGTCATGTCAAAAGAGGGGTAACATAGTAACTCATTTATGTGTTAGATTACTTCCCAGTGATGGGAAGGAACAAATTATTATTGATGTATTCCCACAGGGTATTGACACCTTAGTGGAACTTGACTTGAAATAAAACAACCCGCTCTTTTTGACTCAAAAAAAAAAAAAAAAGACATACATGATTAGGTCGTCATACATTACTTCACATAGCAAGACGGAGATCCCAAAAAACAAAGAGAGAGCATCCTTAATACTGTACCAATTAGAAAAACCTACTAATCTACAAACCGGATCGACGGAGTGAGTTGAAATGCGGCTGAAAATTACCCAAAAATATGATAATTACAAACCTCACAAGAAAGAGAGGTCTTCGAACACGGAGAGAAAGAGAGATGTTTTATATTACTTCATTAAAAATCCAACTGGGCGGAAGATTAAAAAAAAAAATCAAACCATCAAAAAACCATCCAAAAATTAAAAAAACATAAAATCAAAAATTTTACATCTCATTTTGCTTAAGAAAGGGATAATTAGGCTTCTAACTATACTTTTAACTTAAATTAATAAATTAATTATTTGAGATTTAAAAGACTATTAAAATTATACATACATATATGTATATATATATATATATAGGATGTGTAGCTTAGTGAACCTAATTTAATTTTATTTCTTCCTCTTGTTTAATTGTAATCCACAGTAAAAAAAAAAACCCCCTTGACGTATTTTTCTTCTCAACTTTTATATCTTTACGTAATTCTTTCATTTTTATTTTGTGAGGTTAGATAATTATAAGGTTAGGGCACAATTATTTTTCTCATTTTTTCAAAGAAGGTTTATAAATTTAAAATGACAATATATTTTCAATTAAGAGATTTTACTTTTTTTACATATTTTTCACTTTTTTCTAAAATAAAAAATTTAATTACTTTTTCTATTAAAAGAAATATAACTAAACTTCTATACAAATTAATTATCAAAGTAACATATAATTTGTAATTACTTTTTTTAATGCAGTTTCACCTTTTTTAATTATTATTATAACATCACGTTTATATAACCTCACTGATGTTTTCACTGATGTTAGAATTAAGTTGAAAAGAATAATGATTTTTTCCGTTGTAAATTTTAATTTAAGAATAGTGATTAATGAATACTCTTCTACTTACAATTTAGATAAAATACAATATCAAAATTAACTTTGAACCTAAATCCTAATAACTTTCGGTTCCTACTATTTAAGGAAAAACTTATAACGACTTGTCTTTATACGACAATTATCGTAAATCAAATTAATCTACACCGTACATGTGTATCACAATAATCTCAACCATTTATTTTTTTAATTAAGTTAAAAATAAATTTTAAAAAGTGCATCTATATATATATATATATTGAAATTTAAAATTTTTAGAGTGAGAATTTAAAATGGTAAATCTAATCTCTTTATTTCGATCTAAAAGTGATAAATGTGCAAAGTTGCTAATCTCATCTCCCCACCCTCCCACCACTTATCCCTTCTTCTCTCTCCACTACTGGTGCCCGGAAAACTTACGCCCACCAAACCCATAAACGAACGGCGGGCACTCCCGGGCTCACCCGGTGGCCATCAAACTCGTCGGCCACGAGCGACCATCGTGGTGGTCACCCCGTCTCTCTCCTCACGATCCGGGCACAAGCACAAGAACTTGCCGGCGACCAGGAATTGTTGATTTTATTTTCCGACGGCAAGCACAGGAAAATGTGGATTATGCATTTTCCGCGGCAAAGCGACCGTAAAACGATGAAAACCCTAAAGAGAAGTTATGAACCCTATTCAGCAAAGCTTTAAAATTCAACAATGGTGGTTAACGCGGGAGGAGAGAGAGAGGGTGTGAGGAGCGAACGAGTACTCAAAGTGACCAACGACGGTCACTACGGTGCTCGTCGGTGGACAACAACCTTTAATCTGGGTTCACCGTTCTCCGACGAGGTGGGTTACGCTCACGATAAACATGACAATCGTCGGAAACTAAAAACACCTCGCCGGAATTAATGGAAGGCCAGAATTTTGGTCGGAAAACATGAAGGGAGTGGGGTATGAAGAACAAGAAGGGAATGGGTGTTGGATTTCTTTTAAAAAAATTCAGTCTTTTTTATTAAGGCAATTGATAAATTTGTAAAGAATCAAACATTCTCTTAATAATTGGTTTTTTATAAATGTTAAAATATCTTTAAAATACCCAAACATAAGAATAATTAATTATTTTAATTTAATTTTTAAAATATTTAATTAAATTTTCAAAATTTATTTTTAATTTAATTAGAAAAAAAATGAACGGTTGTAATTATTGCGATATACATGTACGATACTGATTAATACATCTTATGGTGACTGTCGTATCGTTATAAATGCATCACTATTTAAAGGGAGCAAAAAAGCATATGGACGTGTGAGAACCTTAATTATTACAAAATTATTTAGATTTAAGTCAATGGTGACTTTCATTCTTCCAAAGCATTTGTAGTGAACGTTTTGCTCTCACAATTGCTTTCTGCCCGAAGGTTCAGTGAAGGGTGGTCCACTACTACCACATCCTCGCTTTTTTTCTTTTATTTTTTCTGCTCGAAGGTGACTTTCGAAGGTAACTAAACATCCGAAAAATGAGTCTATTGTCGATAAGCCTATGATGAATAAAAGCGCATCCAACATAAAACACGTCTTGTCCAATAATGAATGATAGTTACATATATCAGGTTTATGACTACCATACAACGTAAAAAATTTAAGGAAAATTAAATTTATAAAGATTTTCACTAATACCATATGTGAATTGAAAAGAGCAATGATTTCATCTTCTGTATATTTCAATTTAAGGAGAGTGGCTAATGCTCCCAAAATAAAGATGATCATCCAATGACATAAAGAAAGCAAATTCTTCCTGAAAGTAAATTATTTATTAAAAAATATTAGACTGTTACTTAATATATATATTTTTTGATAGAAAGTGTTACTCAATATCAATATCATAATTATGCTCAATTACCAATAATAAATAATTTTTTTAAAAAGGAATGTACTCCTAATGAGACTTCTTTAAAGTTATTGCAAGTCAACTTTTAATTTATTGACTTATTAATAATGCCAGAAAAAAATTATCCCAGAAAAGAAAATTCAACTGATATATATTGTTTGACATAATTTTGTTGATCGGTATAATTGTCGATTATAACAAATACAGCTCAATCCAATCATAGATGGTCAAGTGCTAATAAAAATGCTTGGGTGAGAGTCTATATGAGCCAATAAGTTTCAAGTATAGGAAACATTACGCGTAGGACTATGAAAGGCCAAGTACTAGTCAATGGGGAATCCTTCCTGGAAGCGAACCTCAAAGTTAGATACTACTAGTCTGTAAATGAGTTTTCATAGTAATGAAGTTTATAACGTTCTTACCAAAAAAAAAAAAAAAGTTTTATTGTAGCGAAGATAATGTTATCCAAATGAAAAAAAAATTTAAACGTAAAATTTATATTCGAACTTTTTTAATCTCTTCTATCATATAATAATATTTTAAATTTTTTTATTAATAAAAAATATCAACTGAATTATTTTAGTGATGATAAATGTTTGTCGAATTAAAAATAAATGTTAACAAGTGAAAGAATTTTGATATCAAAATTTAATTTAAGCTTCTTTTATAATTTTAGTTGAATAGTCAAATTTCGAATCTAAATTTTTGAAATTTAATTCTTGTCTTAATGACCAATCGATTATATCATACATTAAGATAATGTAAGAAAGAAAATCAATTTCGTTCTCAAATAGATGATTTTTTTGCTTGTGAATGATGAGAGAGAAAAAGGATATGGAATAGAGAGAGAGAAAGAATTAGTACAAGTGTATTAAAATTTGATCATAAGGATGAATATAATCATGGTTGTTTAGTAAATGTTTAAATAATTGTAAATATATAGATAGAGTTGAATGTGATTACAATATAATTTTATAAATAATATAATAATAATTATTAATTTAATTAAATTACCACTTTAATTGCATCCAACCAGTGAAATCTCTACTGCTTGTATGAAATAGTCTTCCACCGAGCCCAACCAAGGCCCCCATAATTGCTCATCCACTCCACTCCACTCCCCTCCCAGACCTCCACCGCCAGTGCACACTCAAACAGAATATGCACATCAGCTTCTTCCATTGCTCCACAGATTCCACACTCCATATTAAAAGCTTGGTAGTCGCCTTGCTATATTAAATTTTGTAGTGAGGGCATGAATATTAATAGCTTAATGGCAATAAGATATAGTTTTATGGTAACCTTTGCTCTGTGCTGCATATGATAATTAGCAAACTTCTACTAAGTCAAACAATAATTTTCAAAATTTTACTTCAAAAATCAAATCCACGATCGTAGCATATTTTAGTACCAATAAAGTATTGATTGAGGCGTTAATGATCTCACCCCAATAAAAAAAGTATAAATTTAAATCCCAAAAGTACACTTATTGGAAGAGCTTTTGCATCAAATCAAAAAGAAAAAATTACAATTTTTTTTATCTAAGTCGTGACTTCTGAAACTAAGCACTGATTGAGAAAATAAAAATGTAAACTGCTTGGTTGCTTAATTCATATTGGGTTCACATCAACATGGGCTGATTAGAGAGAAGGTGGATTGTAAACTTATTGGGTTGTGCTATTCTTGGCCTTACGTGCTCTGAAATTCAACTTCCTCGCTATTTCAACCAAATATCCAGACCTTATTCGTAGGAGTCCAGATTTATATTATTCGAATTTTCGGATCAAAGTGTCCTTAAATTTTGTAAAATATTTATTTTTACAAACTTTCAAATCAGCCTTTGTAGCCCACAATTTATCAATTGTAGTCGGTTTCTTACCTATTTTGCTTCTTTTTTTTTTTGGGTTATGGGTCCTAAGGACATAATTTAAGGGCAGATTTGAATATTTTTGTATGAATAATGACATGTTTAAACAAAAAATTAGTTCATTGATTAAAAATATATATTTTACAAAGTTTAAGAGCATTTTATTCAAGAACTCTATACTGCTTCTTTCATCCTATATTTATTGTCAAAAATAGTTATTTCTCTAGTCCCATATTATTGTCAACGTTTCATTTTCAAAAAATTTAACATTATTTTTATTGATTAAAGATCCACTTCAACGATGTGAATGCAACTAATGCTTATTTTTGCATATTCCTTAAATATGGAACAGAAGGAATATTAATTAATTGGAGATTTTTTTATTTTTATTTTTTATATACAATTTAAGTGTGGGCATTCTTCTATAAAATATATATATATATATATATATGGGGATTCACTGAGAATCCAATGGGCCGATAGCCAGGGAAGGGGAAAGAAGCCCAGAAAATGATCAAATCTGGGCCCGGAGATGAGGATGCAATGCCAAAAGTTTATAGTGATCGACATTGAGGTTTGATGTTTAAACTTTTTCATCAAACAAATGTGTAGAACCTATGATTAGGGATGGCAGAAAAACCCAAACCCGTTTAAAACCCGCAAAATCCGCCCCATTTAAAACCCGAGTGGGTGTTACAAAATTTTTAAATATGGGTATGGGGCGGGTATGGTTAAAATGGGTATGGGGCGGGTATGGGTATGGGTTTAGGCTTCACCCGCCCCATACCCGCCCCATATAACACCCATAACCCGTACCCGTCCCAAATCCGCCCCACTTAAATACTCATAACCCATTTTGTTAAATGGTTAAAAAAAGTTGAGAAAAGTGGTTTATGAGAGACATAAGGACCAAATTTTGGATTATTTCGATTGTGAAATGTTTGTTAGCAAGGTGCTTGCACATCTACAACCTGCAAGTTTGTGAATTGTTGATTTTTTTTTTGGTTGAATTATGAGAACTATTAAATATGGGTTTAATATGAGTATTATTATTTTTAGTCTATTTATACCCAAATAAAACCCGCATACCCGCAAAACCCGGTGGGTATGGGTATGGGTATGGATTTTTAACACCCAGTGGGTATGGGTATGGGTATGGGTACGTATTTTGAAAATGGGTATGGGTGTGGGTATAGGGAAACCCGCCCTGTACCCGCCCCATTGCCATCCCTACCTATGATTCATCGAACTCATGGAATTTGTTTATTTATCAAGTATTATAGCCTAAAAAAATCAAAGAAAATTCTAATTAAAAAACATGTTTTATCTTTAAGTTGAATCATTCTCGTTCATTTTCTGCACCCAAAAAAACTTTTACATTTTAAGGTTATGAGTATCAAATAATGCTACAAAATGAAGTACGTGTTTTCACTAAAACTAGAATTATATGTTGAAAAGAATAATGATTTATTCCATTGTATATTTTAATTTCAGAAGAGTGACTAATGAATGCTCTTCCCCTTACAATTTAGATAAAATGGCATACTGAAATCAACTCTGAACCTAAATCCTAATAATTTTCGGTTCCTCCACGAAAAAAAAAAAAAAAAGAAGCATATGCATGTGTGAGAACATTAATTATTACAAAGTTGTTCGGATTTAACTCAATTCTAACTTTCGTTCCTCCAATTATTTGTCCTATAAAATTAAGAATTTTTAGGAAGAAAGTGGTTATTGCTGAATTAAAGTGTTTTTCATCAATTTTATGTTGAAGTTGTGGAACGTAATAGGTGTTTGGGCTCGAGAAAATAGCAGTTCATGGTTTAGAATAGCTGGCACAACCCATGGGGCAAGAGAAACAACTTTTTGCACGGTCAGAAAACCAAAGAAACAACCAATGCTCGACACGGGCAGGCGACACGACTGTGCCGACTGTTGATCTTCGCCTTCGCTATATAGTATGCCGACTTAATAGAAAATTCTCCATTGGGGGTAAAGTGGCATATGAGTTTGCCATTAGGCCACTTCAAGCAAAGGGGTAGTTTCAAAATAATTTTAGCATCGTTAGCAAGGAAGATGTCCTGGATTAGCTCCTCACGTCACACACCATGATCTCTATTAATAAGGTCAGCTATCCTCAAGTCCATATTTACCCCTTTGCCGCTCTAATAGGTTTGAAGAGCCATGGACTGGGCAACCACCTAAAGATCCAAGCGTGAACCAACTCTCCGTTACCAATAATCCATCTAGACCCTAAACAGATAAAACATTTCGCCCCCAAATCCTTACAATTACATATACGTTCCCTCATCTTTTCGATTTTAATATTTCAAATTCTCATCTTTTTGTGTTAGCTTTTATCCTCTCATCATTTTAAATTGATTTTTACTCTCTCACCTTTGTATAAAAATCTTCAATCCCTAAATTTACAAAAACACCTTATTTTTTATATTCTAATTCGTTGTTTCATCACCATAATAATTTCACCTAAAAATTTCAAGATTTTGATTTTATTTATTACTTAGTACCTGATATTTTTTTAAAAAATATTATTATTTTAATTGTTTTTCTCGTTTTTTAATACCAAATTCACTGGTATTTTGTATTATTTTTACTAAAGTTATTCTAATTGTATTAATTTATCTATTATTTTTTTCTTATTATAATTATTTGACATTCATGAATATTACTATTAATTTTATCACAATAAGAAGAAGAATATAAGTTCAAATCCCCAAAAATATATTCATTGAAAAAATTTTTACTTTAAAAACTTACAATTTAAAAAAATTACCCCTTCTTCAAATAAAAAAAAATTGCAATTTTTTATGTAGGCAGTTACTTCTGAAACTAGGCACAGATTGAGATAATGAAAATGTGGGTTGCTTAATTCATATTGGGTTCACATCAACCTGGGTTGATTAGAGAGAAGGTGGAGTACAAACTTATTGGGCTGTGCCATCCTTGGGTTTACACATTCTGGAATTCAACTTGCTCACGTTTTCAACCAAATATGCAGACCTGCTTGAGTTCTCGAATTAAAGTGTCCTTATATTTTATAAAATATGTATTTTTATTATTAAATTAATTTTTTTGTTTAAATTTGTTATTAGTTATTTGAAAACCTTCAAATTTGCTTTTGTAACCCACAACTTACCAATTGTAGTCGGTTTCTGACTCCCCCATCCCCCTTTTTTTTGTGTGCCCCAGAGACAAAGTTCAAGGGTAAATTTGAATGTTTTCGGATGACTAATAACATGTTTGAACAGAAATTTAGTTCAGTAACAAAAGCGAATATTTTGTAAAGTTTAAAGCTACTTTTATTCGAGAACTCTATACTACTTTTTTTTGTCCTATATTTATTGTTAAAAATATTTATTTCTCTAATTCCATATTATTGTCAAATTTTCATTTTTAAAAAATTTAACATTATTTTTATTGGTTAAATATCCACTTCAATAATGTGAATGCAACTAATGCTTATTTTTGTATATTTCCTAAAATTGACGATGAATATAGGATGGAAGAAGTATTAATTAATTTGAGCATTTTTAAACTACATTATATTCCCTTGAATAAAATAATAAGGTACTACTTCTCATAAGAATAATATGAAAATAAAAAGATTGGATACAATTAGACAAAAATATTAATCAATAATTTAATAAATATATATAAAACGAGATGAGATAAAAAAAAAAAAATTGAAGTATATAAATAACTTATGTTAAATACGTACCTTATGTGCTTTTATAAGCAAGATAATCACTCACAATACATATTTAGATTTATAATATGTGCTCATATGTCAAAATAGACCATATAACATTCTTTCAAACGTAGCTAAAGCGATTTCTCAGCCTAACTATTTATCCATGCTAAAAATAAGGGATGTGAAAAGGATTAATAACGGGTAAATTTCCTACATGAACTAAATAGAATCAATACTGATGCAATTTTTTTATATTTGAATTGTCACTTTGTTGCTAATGAAATAAAGTATTTATAAAAAAATTATCTTGTAAAAACACATCCATTGTCTCAAAAACATAAAAACTAATTATTATTAAAATATGTAAACGTTACTACTATTTAGTGAATCTTGATTGCACAATGAACATTATACTAAATCTTGCCCAAAAAAAAAAAAAAAGGATTAACAACGGGTTGCTTAATTTATATTGGGTTCAGATCAACTTGGGCTGATTTGAGAGAAGGTGGATTGTAAACTCATTGGGCTGTGCCATCCTTGGGCTTAGGTGCTCTGGAATTCACCTTATTGGATGCATATATGGAAAACGGATTACACTGTTTATTTTGAGTTTATTGTATTTAGTTTTTTAGAGGTTAGATCATTGAGGCTTTTCTCTTCTTTCTACCCTGTCGTGTTCCTCATACTGTTTTAAGTCCTCACAGTGTCCAACATCTGAAGACTGTAACCCAATTTCTCTCAAACATGGAAAGCTCCCAACTTAAGCCTTCGTCTCAGTAACATCCCTCTGAGGAGGTAACAGTCAATCTTTCTGGCCTCCCTCCTTGCACCAAAATAATTTCGGATGAAAGTGAGATACATTGCGTCTTCTGTTTGTCCGTAGCAGTAGAATCCACACTTGGTGTCATTATGACTTTAAGCTTTTGATATTCTTAGGTTGAGAAACGGATGTAGTTTGTATTTTGATATATATTGATGTTCATTTCGTGTTTTTACAGTCCAAACAGGAAGTAGTAAAGCACTCTTCAGAGGGATCTCAAGCTCCCTAAGGATGCTAGAGGTGTTATTATAACCACTAAACTGTAATTTCTTCAGCTGGGTTGCCACCTGCTCCAACTATGCTGCTTACGTATCTAACAATGATGAAGTGGTGCCATTGAATTGTTTTAGGTTGCATTTCTCATTTCGATGTACATGGATTCCTATTCTTTCTTTGCTCTTTTCCCCTGTTTTTCTAGTTATATTTGAGCTTGTTCTAGTCGACCGGCTATACAAGGTCTTCTTCTTCCTCCTCTTCCCTTGGACTGTCACCAGCTCTCGGCTCAAGTTCTTCTTCCCGAAACTGCTGGGTAACGCAGAAGACCTTTGTAGCTCATAGTCCTTGTACAACTTATAACTCATAGCAATCACCGACAGAATCCACACCGCGAGAAAGAACCATCCGAGAAACGGCTCTATTGCCAATAAACCTATGATGAATAAGAGCGCATCTAACAGAATACCTATCTTGTCCAAAGCTGAATGATACTGAAATATACCAGGCTTATGACTAGCGTACAGTGTTACAAAATCAAGGAAGAGAATGCTTATGAAGATTTTCACTAATATCGTATGTGACTTGAAAAGAGCAGCGATTTCCTCTTCTTCATACTTCAACTTGAGGAGAGCGACTAATGCTCCTAAAATGAAGATTATCATCCAACGACGCAAAGAAAGCAAACTCTTCCTGAAAGTAAGCCATTCAGTAACACGTATTGTAAGTTAAAAAATATTTTAAGGGGGAAAAAGATGTAGATATAAGTAACTGAAGAGCTATTTAGATTTATGGCATATTCGGAATGGTGTATCTACTTTTATAATAACGTTTATCTCATTTCAATTATAAGAGTTAATTACTTGAGCTCATTTCACATATAACTTTTAATTATTTCAACTCATTTCAGCTATAACAATTAATCATTTCAACTCGTTTCAACTCATCTCAACTATAACAACCACAACTGATTTTGAACATCCCATTAAAATTATAAGATGCCTAAATGATCAAATGACTCATCAAACATTTTCATGACCTTAATAAGACTGAGAGTGGTAAAAACATTTTTAAAAAATGGCTTGATCTGCGGGATTAGGAAGGGGATATGGAGATCAATTAAAAACATAAACAAACCTCAAGGACCGGCAGAGATGGACAACAAGAGGAAACATGCCAAGAAGTCAAAGATGTTTCATTGTTTGCCTAACAGCTACTGCACTCTACCAAATATGGCAGGATAAAAATGAGACAATCTTCAATGAAGGGAAAGTGAATACAGATAGAGCTATTAGATGTATATGGAAGCAGGTGGAATACAAAATTACTTTCTTGAATGGGCATAGCAAATATAGATACTTAAGCCTAGTGTCTTCAGGGGGCATACCCTTGATGAATAAACGGGCTATAGGGTGTACTGATCAACCCAATTAGGGTTGTTTTGAAGGTGTAATAAAGACCTATCTTCTTAAAAAAAAATGACTTGATGAAGAAGATATTTATTGGTATAATTACACTCCTTATTTTGCTATGTTTTGGGCTACATAGCTATAACATGTGTCCAGTGGCAGATCCTGGACTTAAATTAAGTGGTGTCAAGATTTGCAAAAATATACTTATTATTTTAACATTACTATTAAATCTAATTTTTTTTTTTTTTTTACGTACGAAAAATGAAATGAGACATGGTTAGTGGGCTAAATAGATCTTAAAACTCAATTGATGGTAGGATAATACATCAAACTCAATAAGACAACAAGAAGTGAAACAAAAACTTGTATGTCTCAGTAATTTATACCCAAAAAGTCAAAAAATTTTCAATTAGCTCCACAACAACGAATCAATAATAAGTAATTTATAACTCTATCAACAAGCAACAACAATAATAAACAATTAAACAATTCCTAATTATATTATCTAAAAGTCTAAAATAACGCATCATTCATAAAAATAAAGTTGAATTGAACACAAATATGTCAAAAAATAAATTCAGAAAAGTAAAAAAAAAAAAAAGAAAGGACTTTTATGAGAAATTAGATTAATTACAAACTTTGGGATCAAATATTTCGAGCAAAAACACCATTCTAACATTTAAAGATTTATTTGAATGTTGGGTGTGGAAATATAATGTGGAGGAGATGGGGAGCAGTAATGGCGGTAGATGGGTTAGCGTTTGGCAACACAAAAAGCGGGGTTGAAAAAGATGGTTGGAATTGGGTACTGAACACGAGCACTCGGGACCACAACTAATTAAGCAGCCGAAGTCATAACCACGACACCACCCAATGTTCTCTGTGTTTTAATGGTGTTAAATTTTTGACACCATTCTCTTGAGCGATAGATCTGCCCCTGCATTTGTCATGTATGCACAACTCAATGGAATCATACATGCACCGATGAATGAATTAATGTTAAAATGAGGAAGCTGGCATTTAATGAAATCTAAATGTGAAGATGGTTTTTTCCATGTGTGGTGCTTTAGATTGCATAGGCAATATTATGATAAAACATGAGTTGGATTACGTGTAGGAAAGAGTGGAAGAATAAAAGGAAAGACAGAATGAGAAGCAGGAAGATGACCTTCCATGAGCTCCATCCCCTTCGTTGGCATCCCCTCCCAAGGCGTGGGCGTGGGCGTGGCCTTCTACTTGAGCCATTCTCTCTCCAACTACAATTCCCCCACTCTCCGATGGATCATAATTTATAGATGAATGAGCGAATATATAACTTTTGAATCCGTTCGATTATGAATCTATGATGGTGCCACGATATCAAAGTGGGGCAATGCAAGAAAAGACTTGCACTGTTCGGTGACCATTTGAGGGGGAGGGAGGGGGGCAACTCCCCCATATGCATATGCAGTTGTTGCATTCTATTTTCAACGATGATTGTTAAAAATGATAGAAATCTTATATCATCCAATTATATTTCACAGAAATCGGCTATAATAACAGCTAACCAGTTATTTTTTTCAATGAAAAAAATCAAAAAAAGTAGTTGAGAGTATTTAGAGCATCAAAAAGAAAAATCTCAGCTTCAACAGTAGTGCCTCAGATCCTCCCCGCCTGTCCCAGTGAGGCGAGAGGAAAAATTGATCAGAGTGGATCCCATTTTTATTTTCTGACACATTATTTTTTTACGGAAAAGCTTGGATCCCACTGGACCCATTTGGGATTCACTGGGATCCAAGTTTAAGTTCCCCCAAAAAAAATACCACTGCTAGCTTTTGAGGAAAACGCAGGCAGGGCCAGCAGGTGGGGTGGAGATCCCCATAGGGGATGCTCTGACATCCCCCTCCCTCCCTCCAATCCGAACAATCTTATATTGATTCAAAAATACCATAAAAATTAATTTACCATTATATAATATATATATATATATATATATATATATATATATATATATATATATATATATATATATATTAATATACAATTTTATAATTTATAAAAATTTGATAGAATTAATGTATTGGTTGGTTTAGGTTCAGAACAAAAAATATGTAATTATATGAATAATACATAAAATGACATATGTGATAACTATATAAGATTACTTGATTAAATAAATGTTCATCTAGGGTTGAATTAAAACAATAATATATTTAAAGAAAAAAATTATTTTTTAATTGTAAAAATGTATGAATTAATTAGTATAATTGTAATATAATTATTATTAAATTAATTAATATTTAAAATATTTTTATTTGCTCATTGAAAATTAAAATAAAAGTCTCACACAATAGAGAATTTTAAAAAGTAGTAAATATAACTATGATATGAAAACAAAATTATATAAAAACAGTAATTATACTGTTACAAATTATCATCTAATATATATATATATATATATATATTAAAAGTTGGATATAATTAATGTATGTTTGACATGTATGATACTTATGCAAGCATTACAATAATGTAACATAGTTATTGTAATGTCATATAAGCATCTTACATATCAACCGAGATATTAATTCTACTCAACTTTTAGGATGTTTATATGTTTTATCCATTTAATTAAGTTAAAGATTTACTTTTTTGTAAAATTACATATCATATGTTTATTATGTAGGATGTGTATATTTCTAAATTAATTTATTTTAATTTTATAAATAATATTGTGTAATATTGTGAATTCATTATATAAAATATTGTATTTACCTTATGAATATTTTTTATAAGCTGTAAAAAGTAGAAAAGATAAATAATGAGTTAAGTATATAAATAAATAACAAAAAGTTATTAGAATAAGTTATAAAAAATATTTTTATATTAACTACTTAAATAAAAATATATTAACTACTTAAATAAAAATATATCCACTTATGTTCTTTTAACTTATGATTTATTTTTATTGGTATAAATTAATTAAATATTAAAAAATTAAAAAAATTAATTAATGGTCTTTCATAGCAAGAGGTATAACCGTAGTGTTAAACCTAGTTTTTATCAGTTTTTAAAGCATTATCTAACTTAATTCCGTGATGATTTCAATGATTTCTATTTAGTTTTGGGTTAGATTTTGTTTATTTTCTCTTTATCGTCACCTAAGCTCGTAAATCTCTTTATTGCAAGTTTTTAGGCTTAAATTAGAGAGATTCGAGGTAAATTTGATGAAAAGCGATGAAGATGAGAGTTCGGGCCTAAGAGGATGCAAGAAAAAAAACCTAAAACACACCAAGAGAAGTCTGCACGGCCTCATCGTGCAAAGCGCACGCAGAGTGTAGATTATCGGGCGAAGGGCTCGAAGTCAAGGAAGGCTGCGCGACCCCTCGTGAGCACCTTGCACAGCCGTGCAAGAAGTTACGAAAGTTGAAGTCACGCATGGCCTACCGCCCGAAGTTGCATGACCGTGCGAAATGGACAAAGACTTCAGTGGCTTTCGCACGAGCTCGCTGTGCGGAACCCGCACTAGCTGTGCGAAATCTACGGCAAAACATTTCACGGAACCCCGTGCGACCTTTGCACTGGCCGTGCGACTCACTGTTTCCGCGAATATATAAGTTTCCTAATTGTAATTTTTAGGGTATCTTTTCCATATTTCGAGATTTAACTAGGGTTTTCTAAAGGCGACTCTAAGAGGAGACTCAAGAATACTCATTATTGATTATCAACTTCAAATTTTTGTATGATTGAATCACATCAAGTTTTCATTCGGTAATCGTAATTTCCTCTCTTTGTCTTTTCTTCACATTTCATCTGCGTTTTTCCATGGCTACGTTCCTTAAATTTTGTCAATTGTTTACTATCATGTTTAGGGGCTAATTTCTCTACTTAGGTTGGGATTGATCTCTATTATGTCTTGATAATCATGAATTAAATACCAATTGAATTGTTCTATGCTTGTTAGGTTAGAATTCCCTTCGTTCATCACTTTCTCATTGATTGCCTCGAGAGAGGACTCATATACTTTTATTCGGGTTTTGTGACCATTGAAAGATGAAAACTCACCTAGAATGACGTTGTGAACGATTAGAGCTTCAATATGAAAATAATTAAGATTCCGATCGAGGGTTGTGAGATGCATTTTTGTAATTTTGCTCTTTATTAATCCGATGAAAACAAGTGATTAGATTGTGCAAGATTAGTCTTTGACCTTCGAAAGTAGGCGAAGATAGACTTAATTGGTGTCTCCCCTTCTAAACTGCTAGCATAGACAAATCTCAAACGGTATTCGATGTTGATTTCGGGCATAGTAGTGTGATTAATCCCAATTTAAGGCTTGTTATTCATTGATCTCTCTTAGTTATTCTGTTATTAGTTGAATCCGAAAACTAAATCACCTGTCGAATTGAGTTTTACCTAGATTAGAGTTTTTAATATTTGAAAGCGAGTTCCTCGTGGACATGACCCGTACTTGCCGGTTCCTAGCTATAGCTACACCGTGCACTTGCGGTAATTATTTCCTAACACCTAGTACATTAAAAGTTGGGTAGGAAAGTGACATATAGGATGCTTATGTGACGATGTATCATAAATACTATGTTTATATAAATCATATATTTAATTATATTTTAAGTAATTAATTTATATAAAATTATATACCATGAATTAATCGATTGTATTGATCCAAAAATAAATTTGTTCATATTCAAACATCATCATTATATATATGCATTAGTATACCTTTTCATAATTTATAAAAGTTGAATAGAATCAATATATAAGTGTTGGTTCAAAATAAAAAAACACATGACTGCATGAGTAACACGTAAAATGACATATGTAATAGACATATAAGATTACTTGACTATAGAAATGTCCATCTTAGGTTGACTTAATACAATACTATATTTTAAAAAAAATAAATAACTTTTCCATTGTATATGTATAAAGTAATTAATATGAATGTAATATAATAATTATTAAATTAATTACTATTTAGGATATTTATTTTCCAATAAAAAATAAAAAGAAAAAGTCTCACATATTAGAGAATTTTAGAAGACAGTAAATATAACTACAATATGAAAACAAAAAAATTTAAGAAATTATTTTAAATTAATAATTATATTTTTATAAAATTATCATCTATTTTTAAAATCACATATTTTATTATTTACTTACATTAGTAAAATTATAAAATAAAATACTAAAATTTAGATAGAATCAATGTATGATTGACATATAGGATGCTTATGTGACATTGCAAAAATGTAAAATAGTGATATAAGATGTTTAGACGTTTCATGGATTTAATTAAATTAAAGACCGATTAATTTTTGTAATTGCATATCATATGTTTTTTACGTTAGATGTGTATATTTAGATAAAATATTCTCTTCACTCTATGGACAATTTTTTTGTCAAAAGAATTTGGGATGTTAAAAATTTTAAACTGAAAAATGGAGAAAAGACAAATAAGACGTTAAGTATATAAATAATGGAAAATAAGTTACTAGAATAAGTTTTTAAAAAATTAAAACAAATATTTTTATTTTAATTATTTAAAAAAATATATCCATTTATATTTTTAAAATTATTATTTAATTTTTATTATTATAAATTAATTATAAATAACAAATTAGAAAAAAATTAATTATAAAATAAAATTAATAAATGTACTTACATACCAAGGGGTATAACCCTAATATATACATTATTAATTAATGTCCTTGTATAACAAGGGGTATAACCGTAGTATACATATAAGTTATAACAACTATAATTTTAACTATAACAGTTATAACAATTAATTTTAACCATCATTTCGAACAAACCCTAAAAATTATGAGGTACTTAAATGATCAAATGACTCGTCAAGCATTTTGATGAACTTAATAAGATTGAAAGTGATAAAAAAACATAAAAACAAAAAAGATGACTATTTAATGAAATCTAAATATAGTTATCGATGAGTGAATGATGCCACAACATTTAAAAGGGGGCCATGCAAGAAAAAGACTTGGACCCGTTTTTGACCATTTGAGCCATGGCAGTAGCTCCCACGTGGCCCATGTCTGTGGGATTCTCCCATAGTCACTGTCAAAGTTAAAAATGATAAGAGTCGTCGATCTTATTTTATAAGATCTCAAACCGTCCAATTATTTCATAGGATGCGATCCCCACAATCTCCCTCCCTCTCCTGCAGATTCTACCCTACAAAATCTGTGTATATTGCAATATACACCCCCTCCCCCTCACGTGACTCACTCAGAGACTCTCTCTCCTCCATTTTAAATCAAACAAATCATATGTTTGATTACATATTTACATGAATTTATAACTATTTTATTTCAACTCTTTTTATTTTAAATATTAACAAATTAATTTTATAATTGGTTATAGTAAATTTATATCACAATTACTTACACTACACTCCTTGTCAAACTTACACCCACAATTAAATAGTAAATATTAAAAATTCTTTTACAACATTTAAATTAGAATATATAAATGCTTTTTTATGATTTATTAAATCATATGGTTATTATAATGAACCATTGGTATGTATTTTATGTATATATGCATCCATACTCAAATATGTTATGCAGTGAAACTTTTTAATTTTTAATGAACTTTTTTTCAACTTTTTCTTTTTCTAAGTACATTGTTTTTTCCTTTTTCAAACTAATGCTTTGCAATTAACCCTAGTTACTTTTTTGACATATACTCTGGAGTCGGATTCATTAGTATTCACATAATGTGTGTCATGTTTATTGCATACATATCTCTTCATGCTTGTTCTACTCCCATCACTTCTTAGCCTCGTTTTCTCTTGACGGATGCTATATCTAACTTGCGTTGCATACTTGTTATACAAATCATATGCTTCTTGCTTACTTTTTACCCAGTTATTTCAATAACATAATTCCTTATGGATAGTTGGACGATTGGGTCTTGATTTTCAACACGTGAAATTAGAAATACAAAACTATTTTTCAATGAACATTTTATATTATGCGAGATAACCTTTTTGATTATGTAGTGAATCTTTTTCAATATAAAGTATGACTTTAAAAATATGAAGCATAAACTAGCAGGTGACGTGCTTTTTTTAAAATCTTTTAAGTGAACATTTTGTATTATGCAGGGAACCTTTTTCAATTTCTTATTTTTTCGCGAATATTTTTTGGTTTTTAGTGAACATATAATATTATGCAGAGAAACTTTTTATTATGTAGAGAACCTTTTTTTTTATTTATGCTTAAATGTGGATATATAATATTCATATGCTTAAAAATGTGAATATTTCTCGCGTTTTCATGTAATAAAGCACAGAATTGGATCTTACCTTCATGAATGATTATTTGATTTGCTTGTATCATCCTTAGTATCGTCATCGGTATCATGATCGAGTCAACATTTAAAACATTAAGTTTAGATATAATGCAATATTCTTACACTGTACCTATACAAAGTTGGTTGAGGAATTTCATCAAACACCTTGAGTGCAATTCAATATTCAAGAAATATTGATGAACATGAAGTACAGTGATGTTTAGAAATTCAATATGAAATATAAGTTTTACCTTTTTGAAGAGTTTCTTGAACATTATCTTCGATTGAATCAATCTGGCCATTAGATTCAACATTGATGAAGTTTACTTCTCCAATTACGGAGAACTCTTGTTCATCCTTCTTTTATTTTACAAGATTCATCAAATTACTATTCGATTGAAGCAATCTAAGTTTGGGGAAGATGAATTCTGAAAAATCATTGATTGAGGGAAAAACTCTACAAATTTTTTCGATTAATGGTGGAGAAGAATTTTGGAAAATAAACATTGAATGAGCGTTTATATTTGCTGTTGTGTTTTTAATTAAATGGTGCACTACAGTTATGTGCTAGTGTTTATAAAACATAATAGGCTTTGTATGTAATATGGGCCGAGGTGTATGATGTACTATACACTTGTCTTTTAATTATATGGTGGGCCGTGATCATATAATATATTGGGTTGGGGAAATGATGGAACTATTGTCCCTCTCTCCCTTTCTCTTTCATAGACAAGACCACCGTTCTTGTACCTTTTCTCTTTTCTCCTTTCACCATTACTCTTTATATATATATATATTAAAAATTGAATTTAAGTAATATATAAACGGCATATAGGATGTTATGTAAGATGTAATATATGATATAAAATGAGTAGATTTAATATAACTTTAATTCAATTTAATATTGAGATTGTTCCTACGTCTCATAAAATATTAATAATTATATTTAATTTTAAAAAATTATAAAATATAATAGACATTAAAAATAAAAGATATGTTAATAAAAAATACGATTGGTAAAAGTTACAAAAACAATCACCAAATATTGTGATATATCCAGCGCTTGTATTGTCTTCCTTGGGTCTAAGGCTGTACAAATTATTAAGCCAAATATTGACTCTTCCTTATAATTACATATGCCTCCCTCGATTTTTTTTTAATTTTAAAATTTTAAATTCTCACCTTTTTGTATTAATTTCTATCCTCTCATCCGTATATATTAATTTTTAACCTCTCTTCTTTGTATAAAAACTCTTCAATCTGCAAATTTACGAAAACACCTTATTTTTTATATTCTAATTTATTGTTTCATCATCTTAATAATTTCACCTAAAAATTTTAAGATTTTGATTTTATTTATTTCTTAGTACCTGATTTTTTTAAAAAATTATTATTATTTTGATTGGTTTTCTCATTTTTTAATACCAAATTCACTGTATTTTGTACTATTATCACTAAAGTTATTCTAATTAGATTACTTTATCTATTATTTTTCTTATTATAATTGATCGGCATTTATGAATATTACTATTAGTTTTACCCCAGTAAAAAGAAGAGTATAAATTTGAATTTTTAAAAATGTACTCGTTGAAAAAACTTTTACCTTAAAAACTCGTAGTCTAAAAAACTATCGCTGTGCTAAATCAAAAAAGAAAAAATTGCAGGTTTTATGTAGACCGTTCCGTGACTTCTGAAGCTAGGCACTGATTGAGATAATGAAAAAATGTGGGTTGCTTAAATTCATATTGGATTCACATCAAATTGGGCTTATTAGAGATAAGGTGGATTATAAACTTATTGGGATGTGCCATCCTTGGTTTACATGCTCTGGAATTCAACTCGCTCACTACTTCAAACGAATATCCAGACCTTATTATTCTCCAGAGTCACGACTTATACTATTTGAATTCTCGGTTCAAAGTGTCCTCAAATTTTTCAAAATATTTGCTTTAATTATTAAACTAATTTTTTTTTCAAATTTATCATTAGTTATTTGAAAACCTTCAAATATGCCGTTGTAACCTACAACTTACCAATTGTAGTAGGTTTATGACATTCC
This sequence comes from Talinum fruticosum, assembly GCA_021018815.1. NCBI lineage: Eukaryota > Viridiplantae > Streptophyta > Magnoliopsida > Caryophyllales > Talinaceae > Talinum > Talinum fruticosum. The sequence goes on from JAITYX010000056.1 coordinate 3,325,653, forward strand.
CCCCTTTTTTGTTATTTGTGTGACCTAGGGACAGAGCCCAAGGGCAAATTTGAACGTTTTTAGAGGACTAATAACATGTTTGAACAAAAAATTAGTTCAGTAACAAGAGGGAATATTTTGTAAAGTTTAAGGGTACTTTTATCTGAAAACTCTATTTTACTTTTTTCGTCCTATATTTATTGTCAAAAATATTTATTTCTCTAATTCCATATTATTATCAGAGATTCATTTTTAAAAACTTTATAATTATGTTTATTGGTTAAAGATCCACTTCAATAATGTGAATGCAACTGATGCTTATTTTTGCATAACCCCTAAAATTGACAATGAATATAAGATGGAAGGAGTACTAATTAATTGGAGCATTTTTTATTTTTTTTATTTTATATTTATATATATATATATATATATATATATATATATATATATATATATATATATATATATACCGGTGCGTTTCCTTTAAATAACAAAAAAATTCATACTCTATATTGGAAAATAAACCGATGTGTTTATCTCCATCTATCCTATAAATAACATTAAAATTTTTTAGTAGTAGGAAATTCACTAAAAAAATAACTCTATATAGAGTATGAAAAATTTACAAAAATGTGAATTATTTATACAAGGTAATTTCCAAAAAACTATATAAAACATAAAATGTCCAAAATTTTATTAAACATTGATAATAATTTGCATAATATAAGAAAAATTGATAGTAATTGTGGCAATGCAATTTAAAAAGGCTAGAGTTAAAAAATTAACTTGTTTATCCAATAAATACCATGATTTTTCTATGTTATCTCTATGTCGAGTTACATCCTTTTGAAATTTGATACTATTTTATCGATATCAAAGGAGGTCAAAATTTATACTTATGGTATTCGAAAAAAGGATTCATATTATGTTTATGTAATACCATAAAATTTCATATTATTTTCATCCAAAAAAATCCTTTTTAAAAACTCTGTCTCTTTCTCTTTTCCTTTTGAACGCAGTGTCGTCTGTTTTTGTAGAAAATGAAAAGGGGAAGCTTGGTTTGCGTGAGCTATATTATATTATATACAAGTCTATATTAATAAGGCGCTTTTTCAGTTTGATAGTTTAACAAATCTTGTGTATCATTTTTTGTGAAAATATACAAATATAGGTTTCATCTTTTTGTCAAAGTTTTTAATATTTGAAAAAATTATGAACAATGGATGATATGCTCACATTAACTTATAATATAGAACATCGGAGATTACTATTTAAAAATCAATTTATAAAGTAAAAAAAGTGACGACAACTCAAAGTTATAGACTTATATAGGATTTAAACCCTTGAGTAGAGAATTCTTTTGAGTTGTTTCGCTAAAAAAATAAACTTAGCATTTTTGTTCTACAATAAATTTCATTTTTAGAAATGTATAAATTCATATCTCATTTCTGTCAAAAAAATTTCTAAATTCATATCTCATTTCTATCCAAAAAAAAAAAACTCATATATGCATATCTAATTATCTAACTTATAGAAACACATTACTATAGGCTTCAATAAAATAATGAAGAATTAGTTCCATCAATACACTATAAAAGACAAAAAAATTTGACAAGATTAGACAAAATCACTACGAAACAATTCAATATATATATATATATATACATATATATATATAGGGTGGTTATATTAAGTTTAGTTTCACAAAAGATAACATATCCTCAGAAGCCCGAGCTACAATTGCATCTGAAATATCATGAGTTCACACCCTATTTTCAAAGATTAATAGTTGCCAATGAGCTAAATGATGGGCAACTTTATTGACTCCACTCTTAATATGAGACCAAGAAATAAATCAAAATGGAAAGATATAAAATTTCACTAATAATAAAACCAACAAAGGTATCTTGAACTTTCTTCTGTTTAAGCTTCTCAATGGCTGTAAGACAAACCCCTTCCACCACAAGGTTAACTACTCCAGCATCCTTAGTACACTCTTGAATCACCGATTTGGGAGAACCACTTGTTTGTTCATACTGATGACTGAAACTCTTCGTCTCTTGGCCCATGACAGAGCAGCTCTCCACCGGCTATACAAGCTCCTCCTCTTCCCTTATACTGTCACCAGCAGCACTCGGCTGAAGTTGTTCTTCCCCGGAAGTGTTGGGTAACACAGAAGATCTTTGTAGCTTGTAGTCCTTGTATAATTTATAACTCATAGCAATGACCCAAAGAATCCACACTGCGAGAAAGAACCAGCCTAGAAAGGGCTCTATTGCCCATAAACCTATGGTGAATAAAAGAGCGTCGACCAGAAAACCTATGGCATCCAAATAAGCTGAACCATACTCAAACATACCAGGCTTATGACTAGCATACAGTGTTACGAAATCAAGGAAGAGGATGCTTATGAATATGTTTACTAATACCGCATGTGACTCGAAAAGAGCAGTGATTTCCTCATCTTTATACTTCAACTTGAGGAGTGCAACTAATGCTCCTAAAATGAAGATGATCATCCAGCGACTCAAAGAGAGCAAGTTCTTCCTGAAGATAAAACTATTCGTTAACAAGTGTTGTAAGTTCTAAGTTGAAAGTTGTTGACCAAGGTCAATAAATGGCCACTTTGGCGCATTAACCCCACTAATTAAGACTCCTAATTATTCGGGTAACATTCCCGGATAAGTAGGATAGTTGGAGAATATGGGAATTAGTATCCATCACGTAGACTGCCATCAAAATTAACGGCTTTGAAGGCGTGATTATCCACCGGTGACTTTAGTAGCCGCCGGCATTCTACATGCTGTGTTCTACCGAGCAGTAGGCACACAAGTGGGATCTCGACACTTCGAAGACTTACAAAATCGTAGAGCTCTAACAGGAAACCTCAAATCACAAGCTTTCCGACCAAATATTAATTAAACTCAGTGTTTGATATAAATCGACCAAAACCCAAATTAAAAAAAGGTAAAAGAAAGTATAATTTTCGAACTAACCCATCAGAACCACCAGGGGTGTAGCCAAACGCCACCAAGCGAAGCTTAGGTTGCTTTCCTTCTTCCTCGAACTGACCTCCAATAGTGTCGATATGTGTAAAATCGACAAGAGAATCCCGAAAATACACGCCTCAGTGGCGCGTGCACCGCAAGCGTAGGCACATAGTGACACGTGTTATACACGCGCCGCCACCCAGTGGCGCGTTGGGGGCGAAGTCAACTCCGTTTGAGTCTGTGCGACGGCGTGTTATTTTGCGCGGTTGGACACCGGAATGAGGCTGTGGGCTCTTATTTTGATGGAGTAGGCCAAACGTCATTTTGGTTGAAAGAGGGTCGACGGTAAAAGAAAAGCAAAGCCGTGGCTAGCTGGGGTTGCCGGAAAGAGAAGAGCGAGGCCGTGGTTTTGTTTGAGGGTCGCCGGCTCCTCTAGGTAGCCATGGCTGCCCACGGAGGAGAGGGAGAACGACGGTTTTTCCAGAACAGAGGAGGCAAAGTAGCTTCTCTGAGAAGCCTGGGAAGGTAGGATGAGTGCAAAAATGAAAGGGAGAGGAAGTGGCATGCGTGTCCTTTTATTTTTCACAGGCTGAGTCAGAAAATGAGTGGCATGCGTGAGTGGCATACGTGTCCTTTTATGTTTCTCTCGTTTTTTGGGTTGTTCCTGGGGAGTAGGCACAGCGTCTTTTATGTTCCCAATCGGGATTTTGTTCCCCGATTGGGCATCCTCGTTATTCATTGTTTTGTTTAATATGAGACGTGCCAATTTCAATTATTATACTCCCGGTATTTTACTGTGTTTATTTTAATTTTATTTAAATTTAAAGTAACGTTAATATGATTGTATAATTATAATTTTATGTAAATTATTTTATATTTTAATCACTTAATTTTTATTAATATATATATATATGAATGTTTGAACTTATAATATTATTTAATCCTTTTTTCAAGGATTCTACTCATATTATTATTGGTAAGAATATATAAAAATTCTTAAAAGGAACGGAGGTAAAGATAATTATAGATCTTATAAAACATTTCTTTGTGATATATAATTACTTTATCATCCATTAGGTCACATGAATAGTAAAGTAAACATAAAAAAAAAAGAAAAATAAAACAAGGGACCCTTACAGTAATTAATACAACAACAAACTTACATGAGTACAATTGAAGTCACCAATTTTGATTTGTTCGTTCAGATGACTTAAATTCTTGATCTCTTGGCCCATTACACAAGGTCTTCTCCATCCTCCTGCTCTTCCCTTGGATTGTCACCAGCTGTCGGCTCGAGTTCTTCTTCCCCAGGATTGTTGGGTAGCTCATATTCCCTGTACAACTCATAAGTCATAGCAATCACCAAGAGAATCCACACCGTGAGAAAGAGCCAGGCGAGAAACGGCTCTATTGCCGATAAAACTATGATGAGTAAGAGTGTATCCACCAGAACACCTATCTTATCCAGAACTGAACGATATTGATGAAGCCTACCAGGCATATGACTAGCAAATAGTGTTACAACATGAAGGAACAGAATGCTTATGAAGATTTTCGCTAATATTGTATGTGACTTGAAAAGAGCATCGATTTCCTCATCTTTACTCTTCAACAACTCGAGGAGAGCGACTAGTGCTCCTAAATTGAACATCGTCCAACGACGCAAAAAAGAAATCTCTCTCTGAAAGTAAATCATTCGTTAATTAGTATTCTAAGTTAAAAATAATTTAACGCGAAAAAAGAAGCAGATATAAATAATTCAATAGCAACTTAGAGTTATGGCATGTTCTAAATAGCGTTTAGCAACCATGATCTTAACTAACCGTAATTGCGAACATACCATTAAAATTATGAGGTGCCTAAATGATCAGATGACTTATAAAACATTTCATGAAGAAGATATTTATTGGTATAATTAGACTCCTTATTTTGCTATTTTTGGCTAGACAGCTATAGATATGTAACGTGTAATGTATGCCCAACTCAATGGAACCATAGACGATGAATGAATTAATGTCAAAATGAGGAAGCTAGCATTTAATGAAATGTGAAGATCAGTTTTGTTTTTCCATGTATTTTTAAGATGACATAGGCAATATTTATGACAAAACATGAGTTGGGTATACGTGCGAACATGCATACAGGAAACAGTGGAATAAGAAGGCATATAATAAAAGGAAAGAGAGAAGTGACAAGCATGCAGGAAGATAAGGAGACGAGACGAGTGTCTATACTACTACGTACTGACTCACCTTCCATCATTGTTGGCAATTGGAATTGGAATTGCGCCCCTACTTGAGCCATTCTCTCTCCAACTAAGACCACAACTCCCGCACTCTCCCTGGTATAAATCCGTCTATTTATGTAGAGAGAGCAAAGGACATTAAATGCTGTGAAACTAAATTCAAAAACGAAACAGTGTAGCCGTTCGTCGGCGGAGCACACTTCAACCAACCTCCCACATTTTTTCATAATAAGAGTGTGCTTATCTACCGTTCTATCTCATGCCCTTTTTTTTTTTTTCTCTCTCTCCACAGTCAATTTTAATTTTTATTGACCAAAGAAAGCTTCATGTGATATTATCTTCGTCATTATATATATATATATATATATATATATATATATATATATATATATATATATATATATATATATATATATATATATATATATATTGAAAATTAAATCTAACTAATATATAAACGATACATAATATGTTATGTAAGATATAATATAGGATGTAAAATGGGTTCAGGATTATTCATATATCTCATAAAAATATTGGTAATTATATTTAATTTTAAAAAATTATAAAATATAATGAATATTAAGAATGAAAGGTATATTAATAAGAAAACACCGACTGATGAAAGTTGCAAAAATAATCACCAAATATTATTATAATCTGCGGTGCTTGTATTTTCTTCCTTGGTTCTTAACCTGTGCAAATTATTAAGCCAAATATTGACTCTTCCTTATAATTACATATGCTCCCTCGATTTTTCTGAATTTTAATCTTTTAAATTGTCACCTTTTTGTATTAATTTCTATCCTCTCATCATTATATATTAATTTTTACCCTCTCACCTTTGTATAAAAATCTTCAATCTCCAAATTTACAAAAACACCTTATTTTTTATATTCTAATTTATTGTTTCATCACCTTAATAATTTCACCTAAAAATTTTAAAAATTTGATTTTATTTGTTTCTGATTTTTTTAAAAAAATCATTATTATTCCGATTGTTTTTCTCCAATACCAAATTCACGGTATTTTGTATTATTTTTACTAAAATAATTCTAATTGTATTACTTTATCTATTTTTTTCTTATTGTAAAACATGGTTGTTTGTCTCTTCGTCAAAGTTGCAAAGCCGACAGAGGGGATCAGTCTTGATTCCTCTGTTTACTAACCTCTTCCTCAAAGGGACTCCCTCGTGTAGGAGTTGCCACAGGAAAATCTTAATCTTTGGTGGGATGTCTGTTTTTCATATTAATTAGCCATCCCACTTTTCTCTATCAAGATTATTTTGTGCCAGTCTAGTTGTTTTTGTTGTGAACCGTCTATTTTTCGATAGTCCCCATCAAAACTCGTCTCGTCGTTGGGAATAACGGTAATGGTATGCTTTTAACAGAGTTCACCACTTGTGGAGGCAGGGTATCATTTAGCTTAGAAATGTTCAAGCTGTTATCACTAATGAATTTGCTCACCCTAGTTTGTAAGTCGAGTGAGGTAGGATCATACCCAATGGCTTAAAGAAGGCTCAAATTAGAGCACCCGATATATGTCCAAAAGAAAATATCTCTCCCATTACCTATATTCCATCGGATACCCTTTCTAAATAACTCATAATACATAGATAAAGAGTTCAAGACCCAAGAATATGTATTTCTTAGTTTCCTGGATAACAAATCTCCATGGTTAGCATATTTTGTTATCATACACTTTGACCACAAGTTTTTGGTTGGTTCATTAATTTCCATAGGGGCTTGGACTGGAGTGCAGTATTAATATCCTCAGCCCTCTGTAAGCCTAGCTCTTCCAAATACTTTGATTGGCAGATGTAATCCCAAGCTATCATTGGCATACCCTCTGTGCTATCCGTTTCCAAAAAAATTTCTATTAACTTTATCAAGAGCCTGGGTCGTAAACTTTGGAAGCTTAAAACATTGCATAAAATGGGAATAGAAAAAGTATTTGCTTTCCATGAGGCAAAGTTCCTGTTGGCTTTATCGACAATCGAAGAAAACAACGAGATTTTTTTTTTCATTGAATTGCTAAATGTTAGGAAGAATTAAGTCTTAAATTTATTGCCGCAAGTACACGGCGTAATTGTAACTTGCCTGGCAAGCACGATCATCTCCACAGGGAGTTGTATTTCAAATATCAAAGTTATCTTAAACTTTCTATTTAGGCTAACCAAGTACAAATGAGATATATATGGTGATTAAACTAACCTAGAAAGCAATAAAAATATGCTCGGGTTGTGATTTTACCACTTAATTGTAACGCCCACAACCCATAATCACCGATTTAAGACTAAATAAGCCGCTAGCCGATGATTAGCGCAGTGGAAAAAGGGTTAGGAGTCGTCACCGCCGTCCTTACCAAGTAGAAAGGGCAAGGCTATTGTGAGTCGATACTAAACTATTCAACATAAATTACATTATCTTAACAGTCAACAACAAAGGAAACTATAATATGTACAATGTCGAAACAAAATACATGATAACCCACTATTCGCTAACTTTAAACAGCGGCATCCAAAAGGGTCGTCATTGCGAGCCAAAGTCTCTAAGTTCGGGACAAACTCTTCTACAACTTGCCATCTTCATTATTCTTACTTAAAACAAAACAGGGACAATATTTTCGAAATTTGAGTTGAAACTCAATACGTCCACTATGATGTCAGTAAAATAAAAGTTATGAAATAGTTGAGTTGAGCGCATGCATTTCAATTCATTTGTAAATGAGGGAGAGTGAATAATGTAAAATTGTTGCTAATTAATTATCCGAATGGATCCCTTACGATCATTAGGTTTGTACATTATTGATTCCCCTTATTTACAAATGAATTGAAATGCATGCGCTCAATTCAATCATGTCATAACTTTTATTTTATAGCATGATAATGGTCATATTGAGTTTCAACTCGCATTTTCAAAATATTTTTTCCTGTTTTGTTTTAGGTAAGAATAATGAAGATGGTAGGTCGTAAAAGAGTTTTGTCCAAGACTTAGAGACTCGGCTCGCCGTGATGGCCTTTTGGATAATAGTGAACAGATGTCGCGAGTTAAAGTTAGAGAATATTTGGTTACCGTGTACTTTGTTTGGCTTTGTACATATTATAGTTTCCTTTTGTTAACTATTAAAATAACGTAATCTATGTTAAATATTTTAGTATCCGACTCACAAGAACCTTACCCTTTCCACAGGTAAGGGCGGCGATGAATCGACTCTTAACTCTCCTTTCACTCGCGCTAATCACCGGTTAGCAGCTTATTTAGACCAAACTAGTAATTATCGGTTAGGGCGTTACAAATTTGTTAAATCTAATTTTTTTAAATTTAATTTATTAAATATTATGTTAAATATTTTTTAGAGATCACTATTTTTTTTTCAAAATCAGGGGGACCACGGCCCCCTTCGGCTCCCCTAATTCCGCCGTTGGATATAATTGATCACATTGCCTCAACTAATGAATAAAAGGCTTTATTTGTCCAGATTGGGTGGGGCTATGGGCCCTTAAAGCCGAAAAGTTTTTTAGGCCCAAATTGTACCCATAGAGCTATGGGCCCCACCATTCGTCGCTATGCCCCGTCCCAATCAATGAACTTTTATATATATATAAGTCATTAGCGGTAGGTTATACATTTGACACATCGTCATTATTTTTTTATTTTTTTATATATTATTAAAGCCTTTTTATAACACACTTTATTACCTATCAATTTTAGTTATAAATGAAATGAAGTTAATTTACTATTCTTCAATCACTATGATTATCAATCACACTTTCTTATCTACTTTATTATATGTATTTTTATTATAATCATAATTAATATTATATTTTATTATATGTATTTTTTGAAAGATTCAATTACTTTAACAATCATAAAATTAATTTTTTTAAAAAGTATTTAGTAATAATATTTCTTTTATATAATTAATCTAACTATTACAAAAATTATAATATAGTATATCTATTAAATTCCAGTATTAAAATTTATATAAATTAAATAACTTATAATTATCATGATAATTATAATATAATTATAATTTAAATTGTTTAATTTCTTAAACATTTAATTGTCTTTATTTTTTCATACATTCAGTTACAAAAAACAAACTAAAATCCATTATATATGAAATGAAAAGCTATTATTGGCCATTTAAATTTTATTTTGTTGTTTTCATTTATGTAATTAATTAATAGACAATATTATTATTATTTTACAATATTTCAGTTTTGACTCATATTATTAGATGAGAGTAAGAATGTCAATTGCAGTTATGCTTCGAAACTGTCCTTTTTATTCGAAAATTACCAACATATTAATTAATTGATACTAGAAATTGATTATAAAATGGGACGAAAAATATACTCCTATTAGGGTAATCTTTTTACTTATTTTCTTTCTGCCCTTTTTTTTAAAAAAAAAAAATTTAATTTTTTAATTTAATTTGTATATTTTGTCTTGATTCAATCTATCAGCGATCTTTATTTTCATATTTTTTAGATCTTTTTGCCTTTTTTATTTTTAAAATATTTTTTATTATGATGACTAATTTCGGTCAAAGCTATTACGTATATCATGTTTATTTTGTATATTTATTCAAGATTTTATTATTTGTTTTATAAAAGGGTAAAAATTACACCATATGACATTAAAAGAAATTATGATTAATCCCTTACTTTTTTTCATCAAAAATATATAAAATATATCCAAATATAAAATATATCAACTATTTAAATAATAATACATACCCGTGAGAAGCACGAGATTCGGACTAATATATACTTAAACCGAGTGTTTTACTCGTGGGTTAAACATTTGGCACATCACCATTGACTTTGTTTATTTTTTTATTTTTCTTTTTTATAATATCAAAGCCTTCTTATAACACCCACTTTATTACCTATAAATTTTAATTATAAGAGAAATGAAGTCAATTCACTATTCTTGAATGACTATGATCATCATTACACTTTATTACCTATAAATTTTGATTATAATCATAATTAATATTATATTTTATTACATGTATTTTTTTGAAAAATTATTCCATTACTTCAACACTTATAAAATTAAATTTTGTTTTAAAAATACTGAATAGAAATAATATTTATTATACATAATTAATCTAATTGTTATTAAAAAAACTATAATATAATATATCTATTAATCTCATTATTAAAACTTATATAAATTAAATAGATTATAATAATTATGATAATTATAATATAATTATAATTTAAATTATTTTAATTTTTTAAATGTTCCTTTTTTAATAAATGTTTTAAACATTCGATTGTCTTTATTTTATTTCGTATATTTGGTTACATATAACAAACTAAAAACCATTATATATGAAACAAAAAGCTATCATTGGTCGTTCAAATTTTACTTTATTCTTTTTAGTTATACAACTAATTAATAGACAAGTATTATTATTAATATACAAAATTTCACTTTTGACTCATAATATTAGATGAGAGCAAGAACGTCACTTACAGTTAAACTTCCAAAATCATCCTTTTTGTTGGAAAATTAGTGGGATATTAATTGATTAATACTAGGAATTGATTATAAAATGGGATTAAAAAAATATATACTCCTATTAGGGTAAACCTTATGCTTCTCTTCTTTCTACCTTTTTTTATTAAAAAAATCATTTTGATTTATTTGCATATTTTGTCTTGATTTAATCTATCGGTGATTGCCCCATTTTTCGATTAAAAAATATATATATCAGCTATCATTATTTCTGTATTTTTGAGATTTTTTTGTATACTATTATGTACTTTTATTGGATTAGTGTAGTTTTTTGTTAATTTTAAGTATTGTGTCCCCTATTATACATTTATGTCTTGATAATGTACATGATTTTATAATTATTAATGTGTTCTTTTTTATTTTTTTGCTTATTTTAATTTAGGTTTATTATTTAATGGATGATGCAATTAAATTTTATTTAATAGAATTTAGTGTTGCTTTATTAGTTTATTAGTGAATTGATTTATTAGATTAGTGTAGTTTTTGGTGACTCTTTTATATCATTTTCTTCAAATTTTTTTTTAATTTTTATCAGGCATTTAACACATATTATTATAAATTTTTTATATTTTACTGGTTATTTGAACTTCACCTAAGGTAGATGAATATTATCGATTTTCAGCCAAAAAAAAAATAGTGATTAGTAGGAGAAATTATATTATTTATCTTTAACTTTTTTGCTATTATGATGAATAATTTCGCTCAAAACTATTACCTATGTCATCTTTATTGAGTATATTTATTCAAGGTTTTTTCATTTGTTTTATAAATGGGATAAAATTACACCATATGCCATTAAAAGAAATTATAATTAATCCCTTGATTTTTTCATCAAAAATATATAAAATATATTTAAATATAAAATATATCAACTAATTAAATAATAGCACGTATTTATGCAAAGTACGAGATTCACACTAATTTATCAATAAAGTTATTTATCCGTTTAAAAAAACAATTATATGAACGGTCTCCAATAATTAGTGAAAAAGTTTAGAAAAGAAGTTCGTGAACATTTGTAATTTTTCGTGTGAATTGGAGTATTCTCTGATTGTGATCAACACTTCAACCCGCAGTTATTAATTTCAAGGATTGACAATATAAAATCTCAAATCCCTCATTAGTGATACGCACACAATAAATATAGTAATCATTGCTGTGAGGTTAACTTGCCGCCTACTCCAACTACGGTACTTTCTTTTCTATTTCTGATTTTTCTTTCTTTTTCAGAAACATTGCTAATTCCTCATTTTAATCGGTGCCTCTATTTTTGTAGAAAGTAGAAGAAAAAGAAAAGAGTGTAATTAGTATTAAAATACGACAAAAAAAAAGAAGAAGAAATGTGCATAAGTACACTTCAATGGACCAATCTGGGAGAGCCATTGCCTTCTTCATACAGATGACACATAATTTTCCTCTGTTGGATTATCACTAGCTGTCGGCTAATGAGTAAAAAGCTTTATTTGTCTAGATTGGGTGAGGCTATGGGCCCTTAAAGCCGAAAAGTTTTTAAGGCCCAAATCGTACCCATGGAGCTATAGGCCCTACCATTAATGCACCATTGCAATTTCATTATTTATCCGTTCCAGAAAACAATTATATGACCGGTCTCCAATTATTAGTGAAAAAGTTTAGGAAAGATTTTCGTGAACATTTGTAATTTTTCGTGTGCATTGAAGTGTTCTCCAATCGTGATCAACACTTCAATCCGGTGTTGTTAATTTTGACAATTTACAATGTTATTTATTATGTTTTTACAATCTGAGTGAATCATTTTTCAGTGGGATCTCAAGCTCTTTAGAGGGGCTAGTTAGAGGTAAAAAGAGTACATTGTGGGATAAATTTTTTCAGCAAAAAATCGGTGACTCTATTGATAAATATGTATGTAAAGATGCGACTATTTACATTTAAATCTTCTCATATTACGCATAAGGTCTCAAATTTCACGTAAGAGTAATTGTTGTTGTAAGGTTAACTTGCGGCCTACTCCAACAAGGTTACCTACTTTTCTATTTCTGATTTTGCTTTCTTTTTCACAATCATTGTTAATTCCTTTTTTTTTTTTTTGGAAAAAACAAATGGGTTATATTGATTTTCCCACAAGAGGATTCAATCCATACAACGCTAGTAATTAATCAAGGCATTCCAATCATATACTTTGCCTTCAGCTCGCACACAACACATGTGTTGGATTTGTTTTACTACGGACTCAACACTCCTGGATCTAGGCTGAAATTTCCTTAGGTTCTATTCTGACCAAATATGGTAGACTCGAAGTCACAAAAATAGTACGCAGCCATTTACACTTGTTAGAGTTCCTTTTTTTTTAATTTCTTTTTTAATCACTCTAGTTTTATAGAAAACAAAAACTGGGATTATCCAGAGTCACTCATATATTACATTGTCCTCCCACAAAGAATACATTGCATCACTACCGCCAAAACCGAAAAAACCCAAAAACAAGTCAAAGTGGATCCCCAACCCCCCCAAAAAAAGTGTGATTACTATTAAAATACAACAAAAAAACACAATTACGAGAAATGTACATTAGTATACTTCAATGTAGGGGTGAGCGGTTCCGGGTACTCTATACCAAAACTAGGAACCTTACCCTTACCCTGTTTGACCGGTTCCTAAATTTTAGGAACCTTACCCTTACCCTCGAGTTCCGGTTCTCGAATTTTAGGAACCTTACCCTTATCCTCGAGTTCCGGTTCCGGTTCCAGTGGTACCCTATTTACAACAAGATATTAAGAAATTACCTATTTTGTAATGAGAACACCGATGAGGACGAAGCCGCAAGGGAGAGTTGGGACTCGGGAGTAGGAGGAAGGAAGGAGGCGACATCAACGCCGACGAGGAGTGGGAGGAGGTCAACGAGCAGCAGCAGAGAAAAGGGTAGAGCAACGCGAAATGAAAGAGCAAAACAGAGCAACACGAAATGAAGGAGCGAGAGCAGAGCAACGCGAAATGAAGTTCGATTCGTCGAGAGAGCGGACAACGCGAGTCAACGAGCAGCGAGAGAGAAAGAGAGAGCAGAGCAATGTGAGTCAACGAGCACCAGCAGAGAGAGAGAGCAGAGCAGAGCAACGCGAGGGGAGAGAGAGCAGAGCAATGCGAGAGAGGCGAAATAAAGGAACGCGAAATGGAGCAACGCAAAATGACGAGGAGGAAGGAGATTAGGGTTTCTAATAAGTTGGGCCACACATTAGAAATTCAAAAGTAAAAATTTCATGGGCCTCAAACCGAAAATTTTGAAAATTTTAGTAACGGATTCGGTGCCCATGGTTCTAGAACCTCGTCTAAACGAGTTCCGAGTTCCGGTTCCGTGGTTTCATTTTAGGAACCTTACCCTTACCCATTTGACAGGTTCCTAAATTTTAGAAACCTTACCCTTACCCGTTTGACCGGTTCCGGTTCCGGAACCTTACCCGTTTGACCGGTTCCGGTCCGGTTCTGTGGTACCGTCGATCGTGCTCACCCCTACTTCAATGGACCAATTTTTTGGGAGAGCCATTGGCTTCTTCATACAGATGACTCGGAATTTTCCTCTCTTGGATTATCGGTAGCTCTCGGCTGAAGCTCTACTTCTCTTGAACTATGACGAGGAGTCATCATGTTGTGCACCTTAGAAGGTAATAGTAAAAACCAGGTTTGTGACTACCATATAAAGTGATTTGAATAATTGTCTGTTTTCCTTGTATAAGCCATAAGTGATGCGGACGATTAAGAGAAGCCAAATGATGAAAAAGAAACATCCAAAAATGGCTCTATTGTCGATAAGTCTATGACGAATAAAAGTGTGTCCAACATAAAACCTGTCTTGTCCAATAATAAATGATAGTCACATATATCGGGTTTGTGACTACCATATAATGTTAAAAAATCGAGGAAGATCAAGTTCATGAAGATTTTCACTAACACCGGATGTGAATAGAAAAGAGCAATGATTTCCTCTTCTTTATATTTCAATTTGAGGAGAGTGGCTAATGTTTCCAAAACGAAAATGATAATCCAGCGATGCAAAGAAAGTAAACTCTTCCCGAAAATAAATTATTTCTTAAAAAGTTTCTGAAGTTATTTAAATTTAATTTTAAATTAAAAATGTATTGGGAAAGAGTAATATAAGAATGAGAGACAGATAACAAGATAAAAAAATATTTAATAATCTCGGGGTTGTATAGATTACACAATAACTCGTATCATATCGTTGAACTTTCTAATTTGTTAAAAGTTCAATCTTTTTTAGGATATATATCACTAAAACTTTTCAAAATTTAATTTATTAAATACTGTTTTTAGGTTAGATATCACTAAAAAATTTATTAAATATTAATTTGATTAAATCTAATTTGTTAATCTAATTTTTGAAGATATAATTTATTAAATATTTTTTTAGATGTCACTATTTTTTTCAAAATTATGGGGAACCACAGCCCCTAATCCCTGTCTAATTTCACCGTTGTATATATATCGATTCAAACAAACCTAAGAAGCAGGTACTTATCTTCCATGAGTTTCATCCCCATTGTTGGCATCTCCGAAGGCGTGGGCTTCTAGTTCAGCCATCCTTTCATCGTTATATATTAATTTTTACCCTCTTGCCTTTGTATAAAAAATCTTCAATCTCCAAATTTACGAAAAAATCTTATTTTTTATATTTTAATTTTTTATTTCATCACCTTAAGAATGTCACCTAAAATTTTTAAGATTTTGATTTTATTTATTTCTTACTATCGGATGTTTTTTTAAAAAAATATTTTTATTGTTTTTATTGTTTTTCTCATTTTTTAATGCCAAATTCACTGTATTTTGTACTATTTTTACTAAAGTTATTCTAATTGTATTACGCTATCTATTATTTGTTTCTTATTGTAACTGGTTGGCATTTATGAATATTACTATTAGTTTTACTCCGGTAAGAAGAGATTATAAGTTCAAATCTTTAAAAAATGCACTTATTGGAAAAGCTTTTACCCTAAAAACTTACAATTTAAAGAAACTATCCCTTTATGAAGTCAAAAAGAAAAAATTACAGTTTTTTTTATGTACGACCGTGGCTTCTGAAACTAAACACTAATTGAGATAATGAAAATGTGGGTTGCTTAATTCATGCTGGGATTCACATCAAATTGGGCTGATTGGAGAGAAGCTGGATTATAAACTTATTGGGCAGTGTCATCCTTGAGTTTACATGCTCTTGAATTCAACTTGCTTACTATTTCAACCAAATTTTCAGGCCTTATTCTCAGGAGTTTTTGGATCAAAGTGTTCTTAAATTTTGTAAAATATTTATTTTATTATTAAATTAATTTTTTAATCAAATTTATAATTAGTCATCTAAAAATGTTTAGATCTGCTCTTGTAGCCCACAACTTATCAATTGTCTTCAGTTTTTGACCTTTTCCCCCTTTCTTTTTAGTTGTGTCCTAGGGACAGAGCCTAAGGGCATATGTGAATGTTTTCAGATGACTAATGACATCTTTAAACAAAAAATTAATTTAGTAATAAAAGAGAATATTTTTCAAAGTTTAAGGGCACTTTTATCCGAGTATCCTACGCTAAAAGTTTCATTTTCAAAAATTTAGTACATTATTTTTATTGGTTAAAGATCCACTTCAACAATGTTAATGCAATTAATGATTATTTTTGCATATTCCTTAAACATGGAACAGACGGAATATTAATTAATTGGAGATTTTTTAATTTATTTTAATTTTTATATACAAGATAATTGTGGGCATTCTTCTATAAAAAAATATATACGGGGATTCACTGAGAATCCAATGGGCTGATAGCCAGGGGAGGGGAAAGAAGCCCAGAAAATGATCAAATATGGGCCCGGAGATGAGGGTGCAATGGCAAAAGTTTCTAGTGATCGACATTGAGGTTTGATGTTTAAACTTTTTCATCAAACAAATGTGTAGAACCTATGCTTCATTGAACTTATGAAATTTGTTTATTTATCAAAAAAAAATCATAGAAAAATCTAATTAAAAAACATGTTTTATCTTAAGTTGAATTATTCTCCTACATTAGAAAAATCCTTCTATAGTCGACATTAAACTCTCATAAATTCGGTTAAAAATTGACTCCGCCATAAACGTGTCCAAAAACTTGTCACGTCACTTTCCCGACGAGTCGTCACCCATAAAATTCGGTGGCGTTCTAATATTGAAAAATAACCCCAAAGTTGGTTTTGTTCACGACCAAGAAAATTGTTCGTATTTAATTTGACCAATACCCCCAAAGTTTGTATTATTCCCGTCCATCATTTTCCTTAATATTAAAACACAACAAAAACAAATACAAGAAATTTACATTACTTCACTTCCATGCACAAATTTGGGAGAGCCATTGGCTTCTTCATACAAATGACTCGGAATTTTCCTCCCTTGGATTATCGGTAGCTCTCGACTGAAGCTCTACTTCTCTTGAACTATGACGAGCCATCATGTTGTGCACCTTAGAAGGCAATAGTAAAAACCAGGTGTAAAGTAATTTGATGAATTGCCCGTTAGCCTTGTATAAGCCATAAACCATACGGATCATTAAGAGAATCCAAATGACGAAAAAGAAGCATTCGAAAAATGAGTCTATTGCCGATAAGCCTATAATGAATAAAAGCGCGTCCAACATAAAACCCGTCTTGTCCAACAATGAATGATAGTCACATATATCGGGTTTGTGACTACCATATAACGTTAAAACATCGAGGAATATCACATTTATGAAGGTTTTCACTAACATTGGATGTGAATTGAAAAGTGCAATTATCTCCTCTTCTTTATATTTCAATTTGAGGAGAGTCGGTAATGCTCCCAAAATGAAGATGATCATCCAACAACGCAACGAAAGTAAACTCTTCCTGAAAATAAATCATTTATTAAAAAGAATTAGAGTGTTGCTCAATATCAATATTTTAATGGGAAAAAAAGAAGTAGATATAAGTAATCGAAGAGTTATTTAGATTTATGTCATGTTCGAAATGGCTTATATAACTTCATTTATAACAACTTTTAACTCATTTCAGTTATAACAGTTCATCATTTCAACTCATTTCACCTACAATATCTAACTATTTCAACTCATTTTAGGGCTTGTTCATTTCAACTCGTTAAAACTAGCGGTTATAGCGTCTATAACGTTTATGAGTCATTACGAGTTGTTATGAGTCGTTATAATGAGTGGTTAGAGATATTGTGAATTTTATAGCGGTTATGGGTAGTTATAAGTCGTTATAATTATGATAATAATATTAATAATTAACTTTTTAGTAATAATAATAATAATTAACTCTTTCCTTTTATTATATGCTTTCTTGAAGCTTATCAATAATACTGCCTATGCAATCTAACAAACACATGAAAAGAACCATCTTCAGATTTTGTTTTTTGAAGCTTATCAATAACTATATTTAGATTTCATTAAATGCTTCCTCATTTTAATCCATTGATTCATTCATCTCTATGATTCCATTGAGTTGTGCCCCGTCCTATTCATCTATTTAACATTCTTTTTTTTGATCGGTTACTTTTAAAAAAAAAGAAATCAAAATACAACGAAAGAGTAGATCTAACACTTATAAAATGTCGAATTAAGTTTAATATATATTAGTAATTCCGATATTTTCAAACCCAATTGTGGGAATATACAAAAATTGATGATGTGGGGCTATATATGGTGATGACAAATGAGGAGAAAAAGAATGTTACATAACCCCACATATATATGTAACTATATCAATTTTTCTCCTCTAGTTACATATGTAGTTACATATATATATGCGGGTCTATTTAACATTCTTTCTATATGTATATGTAACTACATACAAAAATTTCTTTTTATTAATATAAAAATTGATGTAGTTACATATATATGTGGGTCTATTTAATATTCTTTTTAACTACATCAAATTTTCTCCTCTAGTTACACATGTAGTTACATCAATATATGTGGGGCTACATCAATAAATTTAACATTCTTTTTATATGTGGGGCTCCATCAATATATGTAACTACATATAAAAAGAATGTTAAATATATTGATGTAGCCCCACATATATTGATGTAGTTACATATATTGATGTAGCCCCACATATAAAAAGAATGTTAAATATATTAATGTAGCCCCACATACATTGATGCAGTTACATATTGTATTTTTAATTTTTGAGGTATCCTTTCTGTCCTTTGTTTGACTAAAATTCCCTGTTTCTCTTTCTTAGCTCTACAATTTCTCTAATTTTTTAATTTTTAAATATTTTATTTTGTAATTTTTAAAATTAATTATAAAATTATTTAAAGCTAGTATGTTATTTATAAGAATGATATTTGATAAAATAAAATTTATTATCTAATTAAATAGATAGAGATTCTTCTAATCCATATCTTAAGGGCGACTTTTAGAAAAACCGATATTGCTCTACATTTGGTTTGTAGGCTCACAAAGAACCTATATGGTTTGAAGCAAGTACCGAGGCAGTGGTATCTCAAATTTGACACCTTCATGTGCAACAACGGGGTTCTAAGAAGTGATAAGGATCGAGTCTTGTTACTTCAAAAACTTCACCGATTCTTATGTCATTTTACTCCTCTACGTGGATGATATGTTGATTGCAAGTTCTAGTATGGATGAAATCAATAATTTGAAAGAGAAGATGTCAAGAGAATTTGAGATGAAAGATTTGGGCCCAAGCAAAGCAAATTCTCGGAATAAGAATAACAAGAGATAGGCTCAAAGGGATCTTGAAGTCGTCACAAGAAGAGTATGTGCTTGAAAGTCTTGGAGCGAGTTCAACGTTGGTGATGCCAAACCAAGAAACACACCGCTTGCAAATCATGTAAAGCCGACCAAGGAGCAATATCCCAAGACAAGAGAGGAGAAAGAACATATGCTCAAGGTTCCCTATGCCTTCACCATTGGGAGCCTTATATATGCAATGGTTTGCACAAGATCGGACATAACTTTCGCGAGTGGGAGCGGTGACAAGATTCATGTCCAATCTCGGAGAAAAGCATTGGGAAGCCGTAAAGTGGCTTCCAAGATACTTGAAGGGAACATCTAACACATCGTTAGTGTTCCAAGAAAGTGACCTTAAACTTGAAGGCTTTGTGGATGCCGATTTGAGTGCGGATTTTGACACACGCAAAAGCACTACGGACTATGTTTTCACACTTGGAGGCACAAGTCATGAGTTGGATGTCAAAGCTCCGGAAATGCATTGCCTTGTCCACAACCGAGTCCGAGTATGTGGCAATGTCGAAGTTGGAAAGGAGATGGTGTGGTTGCAAGACTTCTTGGAAGTTTTTGGCCAAAGGCAAGGGAACAAAGTGCTCTACGGTGATAGTCAAAGTGCAATCCAATTGAGCAAGAATCTCGTCTTGCATTCAAGAACCAAGCACATCCGGCGCAAGTTTCACTTCGTTCAAAACTTGGTGGAGAGTGGAGACTTGCAACTTAAGAAGATCATGGGTAGCAAAAATCCGCGAGATATGACCAAAGGAGTGGATGTCGGGAAATTGAGGTTGTGTAAAACCTCAATTAGCCTTTCCTGTTGAAGCAAGGAAGATGCTTGATCTACTAGATGTGTTCAAAGAGGAAGTGATTGATAGTCTCCAAGTGGGAGATTGTTAATGGAGCCTAACAATCATGGGCCATGATAATCAAGGCTTGCTAAGCTTGGAGGAAAGTGGCATGGACAAAAGATGGACTCGGCACGAGCATGACAGACATGGCACGAGCAAGCAGCAACCTTAGCAAAACTGCAGGAAACGAGACCGCAAGGTGGCACGGTTATGATCGTGCCACCCAGCACGACCATGCCATGCTTTGCTTAGCCCGACCGCTCATTTTCTTCTTCGGTTATGCGTTTCCAAGCTCGGTTTCATCGGGTATTGATGCTGATTTATGAGAGTTAAGGCTATATATTCAGGTCTAAGATCCTCCATTGTTGATACCACGTAAACAGAAAAAGCTTCTTGTAATCTAAATCATCTAGTGGATTGTTCGTGGTTTTTTCCGATTTTTGGTTTTCCGCGTTAAAAACCTATGTCTCACTTTTCTATCTTTTTCTTTACCTTAGTTTCTATTGGTTGTTGTAACTCTAATTCCTAAGATTCTATTCCACCTCATATATCCGTTCAAGTAAACAAATTACGAAGCATTAAGGACCAAAGATTAAACAATCACAATAGTATAGTACATCAACGAAAGAATAATATTTAATATACCCAACAGGGAGACCTTGGCCAACCGAGGGCGATCAGATTCAAATCGGACGTATTTTTCAGGGAGGTGTTTGTAAGGAATGCCGGTGGAGAGCACCTTGGTGTACATTATTTTGAAATGGTTTTATGCTGGCGGGGTTATTTAGAAGGGTGGGCAGAAAAAAAGAAAAAGAAAAAAAGAGGGGAAGTGGTAGTAGTGGACCATCCTTCCCTGAACCTCCGAGTAGAAAGCAATTGTGAGAGCAAAATGTTCACTGCAAATGCTTTGGCTGTCTAAATCCCTAAAACCTAGCTGGCCCCATCATTTCTCTGTACAAAAACTGCATTTTTTTCTTTTTAGCAACCAGTGCCTAGTTTCAGAAGCCACGGCTTACATAAAAAAAACTGCAATTTTTTTCTTTTTAGTTTGATAAATGAGTAATCTTTTTTAGGTTGCAAGTATATAAGATAAAAGTTTTTCTAACATGTACACTTTTGACCACTGTTTTCTCAATCAACACTTTGTTGATATTAGAAATTGTTAGGATTGTGAATTTTTTAAGTAAAATTTTGAAAATTATTGTTTAACTTAGTAGAAGTTTTAGCATATGCAGGGGAAATGTTACCAATTACAATAAGATAAGGAAAAAAACAATAGATCAAGTAATGCAATTAGAATTCCTTTAGTAAAAGTAATACCAAACCCCGTGAATTTTGTTACTAAAAAGACGAAAAAACAATCAAAATACTAATAATTTTAAAAGAAATTAACCGATACTAAGAAATAAATAAAATTAAAATCTTAAAATTTTTAGGTAATATTATTAAGATGATGAAACAACAAATTAAAATACAATTTTTTTTTTTTTTTGTAAATTCGCGGATGGAAGATTTTCTATACAAAAGTGATAGAGTAAAAATAATATAAAATGATAAAAGAATAAAAATTAATTAAAAAATTGTGAGAGGAAAATGTTCACTTCAAATGCGCATATGTATATCTGTAACATCGCTAAAGCATAGCTGGCCACATCATTTCTCTGTACTGTACAAAAAAGGGGGAGGGAAGATAGAGGAAAAACTACACCCACTCTATGGGTGTGAACTGCTGTTTCTTTTTTTTTCTTTTTTTTTTTTTTTTGACTTCATTGAAGTCTTTCATAAATGAGTGATAAAAAATCCGATCCCAGCATAAGAGATTAGTGGGAAACAATTCTTCTTTTTGTTAGATGGTGGGAATATACAAAAATTTATGATGCAGGGCTTTTATCAATTCGAAAAATGAGGAGAAAAAGAATGTTAAATAGATGAATAGGCTTTTCATGTCGGCCTACATCAAACACAACTCAATGAATCAATGGGTTAAAATGAGGAAGCATTTAGAGCGTGTATGTTTTAGTGAAAAATATTTTTTTGAAAATTATTATTTTATTTTTGGTGTTTGGTAGCATAAGTGGTGGATAATATTTTCTCAATATTGCTTAATAATAATAATAATAATAATAATAATAATAATAATAATAATAATATTCGGGTATTTCCTAGGCAGTTCAACTCAACCGACACGTCACCGGCCGACTGGGCCTAATCAGTTGGACCAAGGTGGAATCGGCCAAAGACGATCCTTAACGGGCCGGTAAAGCCCCAAAGCCCACTAGGGCTAGGGTTTCCTAAACCACGGTAAAAGTACCATTTTACCCCTTTAAAATCTTCTATAAATACTCACCTTTTCACACATCCCAAGGCATGTTATGCTTTTATGCTCATTTGACAAGACATCCCATTTGAAGATAATTACTCAAGCTTCTAAGCTCCCAATTCTCATTCATAACGTTCATCGGTGTTCATCGACACACATTCATCCCCGAGAACTTCCTTCTTTGGAAATCTTCTCGTCTCCCAAGGAATCCCTCACGCATATCGAGGAAGATCTCCTCGATCCTTTCAATCAAATCGGATACTAACTTGGGCGTCGGAGGGCGTTCCCGAGATCCACCACCCGGGCTTCGCCTTTTTGCGGTGTTTAGCGGTCGCCACTCGGACTCGGATCGATCGTGCCACGTCCTCGGAACCGAAGCGATAAATCCTTCCTCTCTCCGAATCATCATCCACATCATCAACTCAGATTTCTCCGGAAACAATTATTATTATTATTATTATTATTATTATTATTATTATTATTATTAAAAAGTTAATTATTAATATTATTATTATCATCATTATCATTATTATTAAAAAGTTAATTATTAATATTATTATTATCATTATAACATTATAATCCAAGCAACTTACATGGATCTCAAAGTGAAGATCAAAAAAAGAGAAGGAAAAAAAAAAAAAAGAATGAGAAGATAAAGGAGAAACATACATTTCGACACGTTCGAATCACCAATTTACTACACTCTTGAATCACAAATTTGACGTGAGGATTGTTCATACTGAGGACTTACTAGCTCTCGATTTGCTCAATTTCTTCTTGTTCATCCTCTTCACTTGTAATATCATCCACAACTCGTAGGTTGAAGCTCTTCATCGCCGGACCTTTGGGGTGGAAGAATAGATCTTCGTAGCTTGTAAAACTTAAACATGATTGCGATGACCAAGAGGATCCACAATGCAAAAAAACCCAACCTACGAGACAGCTTTAAAACCAATAACCCGATGATGAACAAGAGCAAATCGAATAGTGAACCAATATCTTCCAAGTAAGTTGAATATTCAAGCGTAATTGGCTGGTGAACAGCATATAAAGTAATGATATCAACAAAGAGGATGCTTATAAATATGTTGGCTAACACTGGATGGGAGTGAATAAGACAAGTGACTTCTCCTTCTGGATATACTAATTTCATCAGAGCTAGTAACGCGCCTAAAACAAACACAATCATCCATCGTTGTAATGAATTAAGCATTGTCTTCCTGAAACATAGATAAAATCATTCAGTACACAAGTATTTTAAGTTGAACGTATATATGTATAACCAAAAAAAAAAACGAACCTTTCAATTCCATAGTTTTCATGCACCGCGAAGGCGTGGCCTCCTTCTATATCTGCCATGTTACGCTAATTAATTACCTCCCGAGTCACTGGCTTATTTGTGAGCAATCTCTTAGGCTCATATAAATAGACAAGTATTTTATTTAAACGGAATTGCTTTTTTACAGTTGGGAAATCAGCGCTTGACTTGTATGGTTACTTTTATTTTTGTTCGCTAATTCTTGGGTCCAGATTGCTGTACTAATAAAATAACAAAGTTGTTGTACTAAAATGAGAAATAGAAGAATAAGGGAGATTAGGTTACTCTCGATAAAGGGCCCAGATTCCACAGGCCCACAAAAGCAACTGCGGACACTACCCACAATCGGAGGCTGAATGACTGGATGAATGACGCAGCAAAAGTTGCACTAAAAAATTACTCTTTATCTTATCATATGCATTGCTACCCACGCCACGTGCATGAAGAAATTGAAAAGTCCATACAAGTGATGATTATACTTAATTTTTCTTTATTAGTTGATTTTTATATAATTAATTCAATTTGCTTTAGAAAAATATATGATAATAATTATTATGTAGTACACATATTCGATCCTTTTTACGGTTTTTATTTAAGGTGTAACTGTGACAATGCCTTCATTCTATCTAATTATGATATACTTTTTATGTTTTATTTTCATTATGCATATTCGCTCTTTTAGACTGATAGTAAACCATTTGACAAACTTTTTGGAAATTAAAATATAGATGGGATTGTTGAATATGAAAAATGATTAAAAACTCAAGGCATGATGAAAAATAACAACATTAATAGAGAGCCTTTATCATATTAGTCTTCTTAACATCTTCCACTCGGCATGCTATCATTACCTGATTGTTAAATTTTTAATTTTCGTTATCCCCATATATGTGTTCATATATCTTTTTAATGGAGTTTATATAGAAAGTTTATGATATTAAATTTAGTCTCTATATGATCAACACATGATGGTATGGTTGTTAAGTTGAAAATTCATTAATCCCTATATGGTCATAAATTACATATATATAATATTTTAACTAAGGTAAATATATAATATATAAAATATTCAACAAATCTAATTAACTTAAATATGATAAATTATATAGATTAATATTTTATAAACTATTTTAAATAATTTTTTAGAACAGTCCATGTATAGTACAAGTTCAAAAATATAATTAAATATAAAATATTTGAATGCACATATAAATTATAAAAAGATATACTAATACATATATAAAACAGTAATATTTGAATGTGAATAAATTAATTTTTAGATCATAAGGATCACTCAAGTAGCTACCTAATAAATGGAGCACAGTTGAACGTAGTTTGAATCTGCGTTATTTAAGTAAAATGATTAGATATGATATAATTGATCACATTGCCTCAGTAAAAGGCTTTATTTGTCTAGATTGGGTGGAGCTATGGGCACTTAAAAGTCCAAAAGTTTTTAGGCCCAAATGGGACCCATGGAGCTATGGGCCCTACCATTCGTGGAGATGCACCATTGCAATCAACGAAATTATTCAATAAAATTATTTATCCATTCCTAAAAACAATTATATGAATGAGTTTGGGTACCTGATTATTTTGATTAGATTTGGTTGCAATCAGGTCTATAAATTTGGACTTATTCCCGGATACATTTAAAATCGGTTCTAAAAATTTAAAACGGATTTGGCAGGACCGAGTATCCAATTATTTGCTTCACAATTAAATTTTTGTGATTTTTTTCTTTTATTTTCCCGGATGCATAAGTTTCTAAAAAAAGCACTTACAAAGTTAAGTCAATGTAAACCAACTAAGTGCAAATAAATTTTTAGATAAATCTAAGAAAAGCCCTTACAAAGTTAAGTCCAGCTAAGTGCAAATAAATTATTAGATAAACTTTGTAGCTATAGCATGTAATTTGTTGTTGCATTTGTATCATGTTTTTACAGTCTGAACACATAGCTTTGAAAAGGGAGTGTTCTCTAATCGTGATCAACACCTCAACACACAATTGTTAATTTAGAGAATTGAAGGTATTTTGTATCATATTTTTACAGTCTGAACAAGAGTTAGCGAACCGTTCTTTTAGTGGGATCTCAAGTTCCCCAAAGATGCTAGCTAGAGGTGTTTTTACTTTTTATAATGAGTAAAATACGGGGGTAAATTTATTCAATATAAATTGATTTCTCTGTTGGCAAAGATGCGTGCGGATGTAAGACTTTCTATATTTCAATCTTTTCACCACCTCCCGTAAGTAGACCTGGCAAAGCCGACTCGAACCGAACGGGTCAACCCGAACGACCCGAAACCCAAACCGAACCGACATCCGAAACAGCTTGAACCGATTTTGACCCGAAACCGAAATGAACCGACCCGAACCGAACCGACCCGAAATGACCCGAACCGAAACCGACCCGAATGCAAAATGACCCGAACCGAAACCGAACCGAACCCAAAATGACCCGAACCGAATCGGATCCGAATCAATTTAACCCCAATAAAAGTGACCCAACCCACATTTTTTTGTTGGGTCTCTCAGGATGTACTTTTGTGCCTATAGTGGTACAATTTTGAATCGATTTTGACCCAAAAAGTGATCCGATTACGACTAGATCCGAAATTAACTCGAATCGAACCCGAATGAGATTGACCCGAGTTGAACCGAACCGAAGTTGACCCGAACCGAAACCGAACGAACCCGAACGAGATCGACCCGAAGTTTACCCGAACCGAAGTTGACCCGAACCCGAAACCGAACCGAACCCGAACAAGATTGACCCGAAGTTAACCCGAACCGAACTAACCCGAACCGAACCCGAACCGAATGACCCGATTGCCAGGTATACCCGTAAGTAAGACCTAAAATAAAAGTTATTGTTGTTAGTTCCTTACTTTTCTATTGCTAATTTTTCTTTCTTTCTCACAAACTTTGTTAAATCCTTTTTTTTTTTAAAAGCAGTGCCCTTTTTTTCAAAAGAAAATGAAAATTGGGATTATTCATAGTCATATGTTACATTGTCCTCCCTAAAAGAATACATTGCATCACTACCGCGAAAAAAAAAAAGAAAAAGAAAGTGGAACCCCCCAAAAAAAAAGAAAAAGAGTTTCCTTAATATTAAAATACAACAAAAAAAATTACAAGAAATTTACATTAGTACACTTCCAAGGACAAATTTGGGAGAGCCATTGGCTTCTTCATACAGATGACTCAGAATTTTCCTCTCTTGTATTATCAGTAGCTCTTGGGTGAAGCTCTACTTCTCCTGAACTATGACGAGTCATCATGTTGTGCACCTTAGAAGGTAATAGTAAAAACCAGGTGTAAAGTGATTTGATGAATTGCCCGTTATCCTTGTATAAGCCATAAGCCATACGGATCATTAAGAGAATCCAAATGACGAAAAAGAAACATCCGAAAAATGAGTCTATTGTCGATAAGCCTATAATGAATAAAAGAGCGTCCAACATAAAACCCGTCTTGTCTAACAATGAATGATAGTCACATATATCGGGCTTGTGACTACCATATAACATTAAAACATCGAGGAAGATCACATTTATGAATATTTTCACTAACACCGGATGTGAATTGAAAAGTGCAATTATCTCCTCTTCTTTATATTTCAATTTGAGGAGAGTCGCTAATGCTCCCAAAATGAAGATGATCATCCAACAACGCAATGAAAGCAAACTCTTCCTGAAAATAAATCATTTATTAAAAATATTAGAGGGTTACTCAATATCAATGTGAAAATTATCAAAACAGTCAGTGCCTCAATGATCACCGACTCTAATCCCCACCCAATCCTAAGGTTCAATTTGGGGGATTAGATTATGGGTTTTGACATTATCATCCGGCCCAGTTAGTCTTTCAGGTAGATATCCCAAATGGATGAGCTCACTTATCAAAAAAGTTATCAATATTAGAATTATGTTCAATTACCGATAATAAATAATTTTTTAAAAAAAGGAATATACTCCTAATAAGACTTTTCCCTCATTTTATTTATCCTTAATTAGTTGAACTCTCACATCATTGTAAATTCTTATATTCATCTATAAGTTTATACTTCTCGGATGTCATATCATTATATTTGACTCATAAAATCTTCATATATTTTTTTCATCTAACCAGTTGTTTACATATGTTTTGAAAGTATAAAAAATAATAGATTCGTTGTGACATTATGGGCCATGTGTGTGGCTACTCAGCAGTTTCACTTCCGTTTCAATCAAAACTTGCATTATTGTTTTGAAGCAACAAACAAAAATTGTAGTTTATTTCTCACAAGTGTTTATTAGAGTCTGAGAGTGAGCATGGTTTTCTGTTACTCTAAAATTATACCAAAAAATAGTCATTACAAAAAATATGCATAATGGAAACTGGTGTCTCAACATGTGTTTTAATTTTTAGAATAACTATACTCCTTATTTTTCCCATTTTGATTCTTTCTTTTTTAACCAGATTATGAGATGTATGCTAATAATATTTTTCTTATAATTTGATAAAAAAAATAAATATGTTCTTCATAAACAAATGTACAATAGAATTAAAGGGGTAGTAATTTGACTTATACTGCATGACAAATATTTTTCGGATAAGGAAAATTTTCTACAATTTTAAGTAAATTTAAACTTACATAAGTTTCTAAAAAAAAAAAGAAGGAAAAACTTAGATAATTTAAGTCAAATCTGGGACAATGAGAAACCAAATCAACAACTCAATGAATTTCATTCATTGGGAATTGAGGAAACCCAACAATCTCAAGGGAGTGACGAACCAGAGCAACCTCCCGACTTTGAACGAATAGATACTCCAATTTATTTGGATTTAGAGGTGCATGATAAACTAGAAAGAAACAAAAGTAGGAAAAAAGGAGTTGAAAAAAGGCTAGAAGCTAAAGTAGATTACAACGAGTACAACTCATTCCAATCATAGATGGTCAAGTGTTAATAAAAATGCTAGTTTTATGTGTTTGTGAAATTTTTGACATGTTCGAATTTATATTAAAAAATAAATAAAAATAATATATATAATAGAAACGAATAGAAATGATTAATAAAAAAGTAAAAATAAACGTAAATGAAGAAAACAAAAAGCAATGAACATAAAACCGAGATAGACGATAGTTTTTATATCACTTTGAACAGTCAATAGTCTAAGAGAGCAATAAAAAAAAAAAAAAATAACGTCTTGTTCGATATTACAAATAAAATGAACAGAAATAATAGATATAATTTACTACATTATAAACGAAAAGTTGAATTGACTCTCCGTTCCTTATAGGCATGAAACTGAATTTCAACCTTTAATTAAATTATTTAATTAATTTCAGCGTTAATTTTTCTAAGTAACCTCTCCTCTCTCTCTCTCCATTTGACAACTCCCCCTTCTCTCTATTCCCACTCTTCAAAGCACTCCGTAACTGCTCCCCTCCCCCACGTCTTCTTCTATCCTGCTTGCACTCTCTCTCTCTCACGCTCACCTGGTCTCTCTTCTGGGGGCGACTTCTAAGGCCGGTGGCCGGATGGCGTGGCTGTCGCCGCCGCATCCTCTCCCTCTCTCATTCGCTGGTCTCTCTTTGTGTGGTTGGTCGGCCGCTTTGCTGGGCAGGTGGGCGGCAGGCGTGGGTGTCGCTGCCCCTTTAAGCAAGAAAGAACCTTCAAATTGGTAGAATTTTCCCCATTTCCTCCTCTTTTCCGACTGATCTTTCTATTTGATTTTTAGGGTTTTTGGGAAATTTAGGGATTTTGAAATCTAGGTATTGTGGAATTGCAGATGATTCAAAATGGGTTCTGGGTGTTTGTCAACATGGCTAGCACGAGGTATTTCACCACTGTATCTTGAATAGAGGAGGAGAGGTAGAGGTGTTAGGGTTGAAGAGATTGGAGGACGCCATTCATAGCATCATTGTTCGTCGACTGGCCAGCCCAAAATTCATTGCTCTGTCTCTCACTATCTCTCTCTCACTCAGATTTCAGTCTTTCACTCTCTCTCTCACCCCCTCCCATTTCCCCTCCTTTCTGGGTTATCTTTCTAATTTCTGGGTTTTAGCCAGACAAGAGATGAATGGCTGCGAATAATTGAGGAAAAACACAAAATCAACCTGTCC
Organism: Talinum fruticosum; assembly: GCA_021018815.1. Lineage (NCBI taxonomy): Eukaryota > Viridiplantae > Streptophyta > Magnoliopsida > Caryophyllales > Talinaceae > Talinum > Talinum fruticosum. Next base: position 3,355,736 of record JAITYX010000056.1, read on the forward strand.
TGCTTTATTGTTAGTTTTAGTTTCTTCAATTCAATTATATGTTTTTTCGTTAGTTTTTTCTTCGTATAGTGCCCCATATTACATAAGTTTTATTTCCCTTTTGGTAAAAATGTAGGTATGGTTATTGGGGAATATGTTTTATATACGGTACATGGTTTGCGGTGGAGGCACTGGTAGCCTGTGGGAAGAAGTATCAAAATAGTATTGCATTACGCAAGGCTTGTGAGTTCTTCCTGTCCAAACAACTGCCTGATGGTGGACGGGGGAGAGTTACCTATCTTGCTCAAACAAGGTACTTCTTTCCAACATGTTTTTTTAAAAAAAAAATTATTGTAAGACTTAGGAGAGAGATAGGGTAAATAGTAGTCTTTTTTAAGGGAACTCAAAACAGTTGCTACTGTCTAAGGTGTTTGGGATTGTGAAGCATATTTACACAAACTTAGAAGGGAACAGATCTACACAAACTCAAAACAGTTGCTACTGACTAAGGTTCATTTCTCTTCTATAATTTTCTGGGCAGATTGATTAATGAGTAATTTTGTTTTTCTATTGAACAAGAGCTTGAGAAGGTGAAGCTTCATCTGCAAAAGCTCCAAGATGAAATTTCTTTGTTAAAGGCCAAAAACACAAGGTATTGTTTCTCTGCCCTTTTTATGTAAAAAAAAAAGGGAATTGTATTGCTATCTCAAATATTATATTTTTTGTGGTTCTTGAATTGTGTTTCTTGAATTGCTTTTATCAGCCCAAAATGGGCTTCATATCCAGGACAAATTTAAGAAGTACTATAATTGACCAAGTAATTTCATTTGGTCCTTTTTTGAATGGATTTTTCGTGTGTTTGTGATTATTTGATAAATTGGGGAAAGATGTGTGAGATAATAGCCGTATAGTTTTTGATGTCATATTCCGTTAGTTTCTCTTTTTCCCCCTTTTTTGGTTAGGATTATTAGGCTTCGTGTTGGGGAAAGTTTATGAGTTTGCATACAGAGTAAATCAAGGGTAATCTATGCGAAAAGATGTGCACTTATATATAAGCGCGGGGGAATGTGTGTTTGGGAGAGATTATGAAGTTCAAGTGAGCCATGAAGGTCGACCTTGCAAATAAGTAACTCCATCTCGTTTGTTTCTTCTGGAGCAATCTTCACTTCATTTACATGGACTCATGGAGTGATGACTTAATTCTTTTGTTCGCATTTGAAATCTATATCTATGGTATAATAGACCACGTTTTTCGGGTACGTAAAGAGAAAAGAGAGGCTACAGATAGAACATTTAATTGATGATTTTGGTTTCCCAGCAGCATACACATGCCAAGAGAAAGATGGTATAAAGCTAGCCATTTAATGTCCAGTTTAAGTTTGTTTCTCCTTCTCTAGAATTGACATCATGCAAGCTTGGAAACATTAGAAGACTATAACTGTAATGTTTTATTAACAAAGCCCTCAATTGTGTAGAAAAGTTTGTAATGTATTGGTCTTTACACTACCAATACAAGTAGAAGCATACCCAAATGATCCACGCTAGAAAAAGCAAATAACTTAGTAGAAATAAGCAAATCTTCTTTTGGTTTGGATTTGGTGTTCTTTTGTCAAAATAAGTACGAAGAGAAGATCATACCCAAATCATAAGTCAAATTAGTCAAAATAAGTAAACTGTAATGAATGCCCTTACTTAGCCTTCTTTTGGTTTGGATTTGGTGTTCTTTTTGTTTTATTTGTAAACTCAGTTGAATTGTTTTGTTTAAAGCATATTTTGGATGTTTATCCTAAAACAAACAATAATAGTTGGTTAATTCAATGAAAATAAAGTTTTTGATATGTGATTTTCTCTAAAATATTTCATAGGAAATTTTAAGTTGTCAAAAAAGTTGATTTTGAGTTCAATTTTTAAAATTTTTGCAGGATACCCTTTGGAATTTATATATGGGCTCCTGATGTTTGATCGTCGCCTACGGTGGTCCTGAAGAACTTCAATGATTAAAACTGATGTCGGCTTCTATGATTAAAATGAACGACTTCTCTTTCCGATGTTTTTCTTTTAGGCCATATTAATAGATTTATTGTAATTAGTTTGGGGAATTGAGGGTTGTAGTTGTTTTGGTCACCGTTTCCTTTGCTAAAAACGTGAACCGGAGCATTGATAAATATATTTATTTATGTAAAATTTCTCATCAGCATTGGGCATTGTATTATTGAGTACAAATGTGAAATGTTTTTGCTCTTGATGATGGTTTTTTTTTTTGGGGGGGTGGTTTAGATCTTCATTTCCTTGGCTAAAAAATTGAAGTGAGGGCAGTGATAAATACATATAAAGTTTCCATCAACATTGGGTATTGTATTATTGAGTACGAATATGCAATTGCTCTTGATGGTTTGTTTTGGAGGGGTGGGAAGGTGACTAATAACGGGCTATTTCTCCAATGCTACTATTCACAATGGTTTAGTTGTATTTATGAGATCATATTTCAACACAAAGATGTCGGAACTGCATTTGACAAGGCAGTTTTTGTTTTTTGGGTAATAATGTAATAATGTATGGTTCAAATGTGGTGAGTGTGGTTGCGTGTCATTTTTCTTAAAGAAATGCGAGTTATTGTAGTTGATAGTTATTAGGTCTAGGTGAGTGGATTTTTCCCTATTACCACCTAAAAACTGACCATAAGTTGTATTGTTATAATTTAAGAGAGTTTTCATTGTTTAGTTGAGGATGAACTCATTATTCTAGTTATATAAGAGGTATTATAGATGAAGATTGTTACAATAATGATAGGGAAAACATAAAACACCGATGTTCAATATTTTTTATTTTTAAAGTACCACATAATTATTCAAAAAGTTTTTGTTATAATTATTTACAAAGTTAGTTCCGCGATAACATGTGGGTATTAGCTAGTAGAAATAAACAGAAATGATCAATTGAAATGAGTAGAAATAAGTGAAAACGGGAATAAAAAAAATAAACAGAAAGAATATATATATATATTATTTGGAACAGTCCTTAAGAAGTAGATACTGACCTTCCATGGCTCTCATCCCCATTGATGGCAATGGCATCTCCTAAGGCGTGGGCTTGTACTTGAGCCATTCTCACTCCAACTATAACTCCCAGTCTCCGTGGATTGTCACAAGTGCTTTTCAAATACACGAGATGACCACCTTGCAATATAGTCTTCTACGCATTAATGCTCGTGATCCGTTATTTTTATATACAGCAGAGCAGGCCTTGCCATGACGACTTCTACGCATTATTATATTACTCCCGACCCCCCATGTACACAATTTTCAAATACATGGGATGGCACCTTGCTATAGTAGAGACTCTACGCATTATTAAATTACTCCCGGATGCCTTTTGAATTACATGCACGTCACTTCATGTTTAAAATGAATAACCATGAAAATATGCGCTCGGTAAGTATTCGTAAGTTGCGACATTGTGCCTCCTGCCTTGTATAGATTATTTGTAATTACATATGAGTAGCTCGACCTTTTTGGATTTTAATATTTTAAGTCCTTTTTTTTTTATTATTTTATTATTTTATATTAATTTCTACTCTATTACTTTTGTATGGAAAATCTTCAATCCGCAAATCAACAAAAATATTTTTTTTTGTATTTTAATTTGTTGTTTCATCATCTTAATAATATTACCTAAAAATTTTAAGATTTTAATTTTATATATTTCTTAGTATCGGTTAATTTCTTTTAAACTTATTAGTATTTTGATTATTTTTCTCATTTTTTAATAACAAAATTCACAAGGTTTTGTATTACTTTTACTAAACTTATTCTAATTGCATTACTTAATCTATTATTTTATTCCTTATCTTATTGTAATTGGTCGGCATTCATGGACATATTACTATTAGTAGCTTAATGGAAATGACATATAGTTTTATGGTCACGTTTCCTCTATGCTGCATATGCTAAAACTTCTACTAAGTTAAACAATAATTTCCAAAATTTTACTTAAAAAATAATTTCACAATCGTAATAGTTTTTAATACCAACAAAGTGTTAATTGAGGTGACAAGTGATCAAAAGCGCACTTAGGGTGTGTTTGACATTAGATTTTGAGGTAGTGGTTAGTATTTTAGAAGAGGTAAAACACTACTTATCTAAAAATGTAAGTGTTTGGCAACGTAGTGTTTGAAATAGTGATTAGAGTTTTAGATAGTGTTTTTAAAAAGATACTCAAAGTAACGTTTTAAAAACACAACCTAGTGTTTGCACATAATTTCCGAAATTCTCCTTTTTATTTTCTAAAAGCTTTTATAAATTAAGTTCTTTTAAGTCATTTTATACAAATCTGCTATTTGAACACACTTATTTTAAATCACTAATTAAACATCTAACCACTAACCACTAACCACTAATCAAGAATGACTAATCACTAATAAAACGGTTAACAGCTACTAAAATAATTAACCACTACTAAAACAACTAATTTTACCGAACACGCCCTTATTAGAAAAACTTTTATCTTATATACTCGTAGCCTAAAAAAATTACCCCTTTATCAAACTAAAAAGAAAAATTACAGTTTTTTTATGTACGCCGTGGCTTCTTGGGCTGGTTAGAGAGAAGGTGGATTATAAACTTATTGGGCTGTGCTATCCTTGGGCTTGCGAGCTCTGGAATTCAACTTGCTCATTATTTCAACCAAATATCCACACCTTATTATTCTCCAAAGTCACGACTTATACTACTTGGATTCTCGTATCAAAGTGCCTTTAAATTTTGTAAAATATTTGATTTTATTGTTAAATTAATTTTTTTCCAAATTTATCATTAGTTATCTGAAAATCTTCAAATGTGCACTTGTAACCCACAACTTACCGGTTGTAGCCGATTTCCGATCTCCCCCACCCCCGTCTTTTTTTTTGGTTGTGTCACATGAGCAGAGCCCAAAAACATATTTGAATGTTTTAAGATGACTAATGATATGTTCAAATAAAAAATTAATTCAGCGAATATTTTGCAAAGTTTAAATGTACTTTAATCCGAGAACTCTATATTGTAAAAAATATTTATTTCTCTAGTCCCATATTATTTGTCAAAGTTTCATTTTCAAAAAATTGAGTACATTATGTTTGCACAAATTCTTATATGATACCGTTTCATGTAAGAATTATTACAAGGGACTTTTCTACAGGTGATTTTTTGAAAGTTTTAATATGACTAAAAACTTATATTATAATGATTTTTTAATTAAAAAATGATTAATAATTTATCAAGAAGTGACTTTTATTAGAGTTACCCCTAAATGAATCATTAGTCACCTTATGTGTATTTAAAGTCATCATAAAAGTTCACGTCTCACAATAACTTTTAAGTGAGACGGTTTCACACAAGACCTGTTATTTACAGTGAATATCCAGCGGAAGAGTACTAACTAATTGGAGCATTTTTTATTTTTATTTTTATTTTTTATTTTTTATATAAAAGATAAGTTTGGACATTCTTCTATCCAAAAAAGGGGGATTCACTGAGAATCCAATGGGCTGATAGCCAGGGAGGTGGAAGAAGCCTAGAATAAAGCCCAATCCTTCCTTCTCACCTGACCTCAGGCATCTCAAGTCCAGAATTGAAGCCTTGTAGGATCAAATCTGGGCGCCCCCCCACTGCAGAATGGCAAAAAGTTTATAGCGATTTGACATTCGGGTTTGACGTTTAAACTTTTTTCAATCAAACAAATGTGTAGAACCTAGGATTGATTGAGCTTTATGGCATTTGTTTATTGACCAAGTATTATAGCCTCAAGAAAAACCGAAGAAAAATCTAATTAGAAAACATGTTTGATATTAAGTTGAATAATTCTCGTTCATTTTTGAAAAAAAAAAATCCCGTATACTTTAAGGTTATGATAAATAAATAATTGTCAATTTTTCTAAGACAGCTTAAATGTAAACAACTAATACAAACAGGTAATCCAATCAATCAACAGTTGATTGCCAAACAAAGTCTTACATTTCTTAGGTCTTAAGTTCGAATATCACTAACTATCAATTGTTAATTTCTTTTTTGTTTTTATTTTGGTAAGAAATAAATGCATTTGAAGATTTGTACCACGTATAATGACACAGAAAGAGTAGTAGTAAGCTTAGGCCTAGGAGACGAAGCTCAAAATTAAGTCTTTCATGCTCTTCTTGTCACTAAGATTTGCAAGGAAAAGAAGCCTGCTGTTAATCAATCTTCTACAAACACAGAAGAGGAACGCCTAGATTGTGTTAGGCTGACACGACCGTGTCGACTATTGATTCTTCAACTTTTGCTGTTTTCGTCCATTTTGAGTGATTTTTCGTATTTATGGCTCAGAATTATGGCTATATAATTGCTTGTAGTTCACCATCATTAGGTGTAGCAGCTTGTAATAGCCAAAATATTAATTTTTCATGAAGCTAGCAAATTTAGTGCATTGTTCATGGTTTTTTTCCCAGTTTTAAGATTTCCACATAAAAATTCTTGTGCTTCATTTAATTTTTTCTTCTTATTCTTATTGTTATTTATGAGAGTGAACTTCTAATTCTAACATTCTAAAACTAAGCTCAATTAACCTCCCTATATGTACTCTAGGTACACGTTTTCCTCATTTTATGCCTCTTAATCACTTAGTAAGCCAAATTATATTTTTTTTACCAGTCGTTATTTTCATGGTCAACCCTCTTATGAAAGTTGTTTTATTAATTTCATTTCTGTTTTTAATCATTTTGTATCACTAGACTATCTCAAAGAGATAATACTAGAGACTAATACCTTAAGGGAAGCCTTCAAGTATTGGTCACAAGGCCTACACATGTAACTATGTAAATCGATCAATAACAGGTTTAAAACAAGTGATCACAAGACCAAGCCGACCAAACAAATTTATAGGAGAGATTTGTTCATATACATAATATCATTGTTGAGCAAAATAGGTTACCCTTTTTATATTTGATTTAACTTTGTTTAGTTAATGACCGATTGTTCGTATATTTTGAACATGGGAATGACATGAGAATCACGAGACGTGAATACTTCTATAAAAGAAGGAGAATCGAACTTAAGATTTAATGTATTCAAAACCTTATTCATTGACAAAGTTTTATTGGAGATTGATTGTGATATTTGAACACCTAAAAAACGAGATAAATTCTTTTATCGGAATGACGGATAGATTGACCTATTAGAGTTATGACACAAGTTAATTGATTCATATAATTTTACACTTGTTTACCTTAAATAAAATATTTGATTTTAATCTTATGTAGGTTTTAGACATCATATTCCAAACTTATAAAGAGAAAATTTACGCTGAAAGACCTCCACCTTCCTCCTTTTTTTGCATACAATTTAGTTTGGTTATACGAAAAGCATTAAGTGTCCTTAATATAATAAAATTAAATTAAATTTCAATATTATGACCCTCGAATTATTCGGATTAGTTTCATCCTCCCTTGAAAATAGTCTTCATTCCTCTTGGGGCAAGTGGACTAATTTAGAAGACTTCTATCTCAAGGCAATCAAATAGTCCACAACACATACTTTCCTGACACAAAGTCAGAAAAGTGTTCCAACCCAAAATCGAAACTAGTCAAGGGCCTATTCGAAATAACATTATACAACAATAATTATAATGATTTTTTAACTCTTTTCAACTCATTCTAATTATAATAGCTAATTTATTTCAACTCATTTCAATTCATTTCGTGTATAACATCTAACCATTTCATCTTATTTCAACTTATTATAACAACCATAAAAGTTAATCATTTTAGCTACAACAATTATAACAACAGATTTTAAAAGCCATTTCAAATAAATGTTAAGAAGTATAGCTGATGAACACGATCGACCATCACACCATTACCTCTTCCATTTCTCTTTGCGCAAGAGTACACTCCTAAAAATAAAAAACACTGAAGAGAGGGTAGGAACCATTTTTACGTACGCCAGTACGAACATGAATCATGTTTTTGGATTAAGCAATTTCAACAAAGGTTAAGCATTGACCCTAATTGTTCCAAGTATTGACCCTTTGAAAGATAAGGAGCAGGCGAGCTCAAGTCTTATCACTTATCACAAGGCATCTAAATCCAACAACACATACATACATACACGAGACAAAGTCCACAAAAACAGAGTGGAATTTGATACTATGGTGATGCAAATACAAATACGGATAGCTGGATACTCAGAAAGAATCCAATGCTCAAGCATGCATTGGGCCAGGGGTGGACCCCACCTCCGGACTCGGAGGACTCACTAGTGGCGGATTGGCCGCAGCAGCAGGCGTAGTTGGCGGCGGCGGTAGCGGTTGAGTTGGCGTAGGCATTGGGTTGGCATCTGGGGTCGGCGGAGGGGAGGCGGCGTTTGTGGTGGGGTCGAGTCCGGGCTAGGTGGCGGATACGGGTTGGAGTTCGGATTCGGAGGAAAATAGGGGTTGGTGGTGGAGATTGGCGTTGGATTGGGACTGGTGAAATCTGAGGGATTGAGGGGATTGCAGGAAGGGTCATCTGGTGAGCATTTCTGAGATTTGGATTTCTTAGCGCGGGAGCTGAAGCCCAGATAAAGGCCAGAAACAGCGAGGAAAATGACGATGAGGATGAAGATCAAGATCAACATCTTGGTGTCTTTCCCGTTATCATCATCTTTTCTTATCCTCCTACTATTCTGAACAAAGAACGGAACAGCCCATGCAATGTTCCCAGCAGCGATCCCAACAGCAACCGCAGCTGCAAAAAAAAAAAAAAAAGCTGTTAAAAATGCCTGGATGAAGATGACGTTAATAATATCAGAGTTAAGATAATATGGATGGACTTTACAGATCATGCATCCTTCTCAATTTATAGGGTTATCACATTTCTCATATCATATGCAATCGCCACCATCAAGCCACCCCAATTGTTTATGTTCATGTTATATATTTTTCTTCTAACAGAATACTCTTTCAAATGCCCCCACATTCTCGGTCTCACAATGAGAAGAGTTTTGACATATCAATACAGATTGCAGGACTATATTAATGAGAAATGAACAGCATAACATTACGAAGGAGCCAGGACTGGTGCACCGGGAAGCCATCACCTAAGTTTTTTAGCTTAGAGATAAAGCTTTAATAAGAAGCACCGTAGTAATTAGAAGTAGAATTGCTAAACATTTCCCTTCTGAGATTACAAGCTAGGCCATCAACGAGTACTCGGATTAAAATAACATTAAACGATCTCAGCTTATAAAAATGCTACTAAATTATTTGGTGATCAATGATTGTCGTTGGGCTTATTATTAAGTCTTTAAAATTAGGTAAATCCACAATCTAAAAAATAATTTAAAGGGTGAATAATAAGTCCAATGGCAATCGTTTATCATGAAATAATTTGGTACCATTTTTGACATTATCGGATTGTTCAATGACATATTAATCCGAGCACTCGGCCATCAACAGATCCGACAACATAAAATGAAAAATTCAATCAGAAATTTCTAATATTAGCTTGGTGAATTGAACAGGCCATGAATTCCACTTCTCACACCCCAAATACCCAGAAGATTGCTAGAAGGTGCATAATTCATGAACTTAAACTAGCGAACATAGAGAATGTCAAAACAGGTTGTTGATATTCTTTTTCATACTCTAAATAAAAAATAAGGAGAGATATTTATATGAACGAAATCAACTCAACTTAAAATCCAAAAGGGTGGCTATAAACTAATATAGAATTCATATTATACTCTTAACATATTTTGTGACATAAATTCCTTTATATATGTTTCAGGGATAAATCCACTTCTTAGACTAGCGTCCCTAACATTTGTTACCTGAATTTTCTCGCTATTTTAATATCATATCAACTTCGATTAAAAAAACATTTCAACATACTAATAAGTTAAAATTGATTAAAGTTCATTTGGACCAGGTTTCATTTTGTACATCAAAAATTTTAAGAAAGAGAACAAAACTTTAAATTCTCCCAAGTTGGAGGAGAGTTGAAAAGACTATATATGATTTTTCATTCCAAATGACAATCAATTCATTTGCCGAGTTTATGAAAATTCCTTACCCTAAGTTGCGCTCAGAACGACATAAGTCATAAGCTCTTCATCTAACATATACACAAACCAACCAAAAATAACGCTCACCCAAAATTGACATAAAATGAAATAAAATTAAAATCAAAATCAAAATCTTTTAAACTCAAATATAACTCGACCCAAAAATTATCCAGAATAAAATTCCTATATTTACTCTTTTAATTAATTTTACCAGAACTTTTTTCCCCCACTGTACTGTCATATTATGTAAGTTAATTCAATCAATGATATTGTATAGTTGTACGGCCTGTACCATTTTTTATCATTGGCCTGAACCATAGCTATGGATATTCTAGATTTAGGCCCAGTGCCACAATTATTGGAATTATTCCTAGAAGAACCAAAAAGATATTATTGCTATTTAAAACTGCTTTTAATAACTCCAAAAGGGAGGGGCATAGAAAAGAAAATGATTTTTTTTTTTTTTTTGTGAAACTATCTTATTTAAGACATACGAATTTCTCAATTTAAGAATTACATAATGAATTATCGGGTGACTTCAAAAAAATTCCTAGTTGATTATAAATAAACTAGTTAAAACCAAGTACGTTGTCATGGATTAAATTTTTTAACAAATTATATAATTGTATGTATTATATATTAATAGATTTAAATATAAGTCCAAATTTAACATAGAATTATATAATTTTTTAAAAATTTAATCCGTGATAACGTATGGATCTTACCTAATTTAAGTAATGCAATTGCAGACATCGGCCGATCTTCAAACCATATTTCAGATCAAAACATTAAATAACTTAGAATTGAATAAAAAAACACTCAAAAATAAATCAAAGGATTAATAGATTTAAGTATAAGTCCAAATTCAACATACAATTATATAATTTTTTTAAAAAATTAATCCGTGATAACACACAAGTCTTAGTTACTAAGACATAATTGAAGGTAATAATTTCAAATAAGTTAAAGAGGAGTAAAGTGATTACTGGTGTTAGGAATCAAATGAACCATCAAACTTATTACACAACTAAAGGCTTTGTTCATAAAAAAGCAAGAATTGCAATTTTCGCAAGGAGAAACAAACATAAATAATCAAACATGATATTCGGGACCCAAACTAACCACCCTTCCCTTCTCACAAATGACTTTTACATTTGACATTAAAATTTGACACAATAACACCCAACACCCCCTAAAAAACAATCAATTACCCTACTAAAATTTAAGAGAAAATCCCAAAATAATAAAAAGGATTTGATAAATTGAAGTCCTAAAAATAGTACATCGTGTAGGTCATACAATCCCTTTTACCCCTACACAAATCTACATCCTAAACTAAAGCAAACAAACACATATTGTGCCTAATACCCCCCTCCAAGAAAAGTCATACTAATTATATTTGCCATATAACTTTGTACATCTGACACAAAAAAAAAAAAATCCCTCCCACACATAGAATTGTTAAAAATGGTAATTTTGTATACTCAATATATTCATTATTTTGCATAACAATAGAAACAGAATATTCAACACAACTGAAAAAATTTAATTCGTGACAATACACGGGTCTTAGCTAGTTTAAGTAATGCAATTGTAGCATTGGTCGGTCTTCAAACCATATTTCGGATCCGAACATTAAATAATTTAAAATTGAATAAAAAAATATTCAAAAACAAATCAAAATTTTAGGTAAATCAAGAGCACCAACAAATATTTACTTACTTAGCTTAGTAGAAAATACTCGAAAATAGATGAAAGTAAAGATAAAATTACTTGGATAATACCACAAAAGCATAAAAACGAATCCGAATGTAATTCAAATCAAGATGAAAGTTCGAGTTTTGAGTTCAATGTCCGGTACAAACCTTGGTCAAAAATACATCCTTTTGCTAGTTTATAATTGCAAAAAATGCCCAAAAATCAGAAACTAAAATCAAAATTTTATCCAATCAAGCCTATTATAATTACCATAAACCTTAGTTAAATTTTCTCATTGAGGTCATCAATTTTTTTCTAGAATTGGAAGCTTTTGTCCATCACCGGTGGATATTACTTGTACATACTCATTTGAAAATCATCTTGCATCTATAGATGTTATACATTGCTCCAATTGCTCTAAAAGTTTAAAAATTAAGTACTCATGAATCAACATTCAAATGTCAAAAGAGAACATGAAAACATGCTAAAATGAAAATCAACTCCTAGGTTTGACATACAACCGAGTTCACTATCTCGATGCTCACTAATATGAAACTTGATAACCAACTCAAAATGACAAGAAGTTTGTGTTTCAAAGTAGGTGAAGAAGATTGATTACAAATTACAATATATGTAGAGAAGGTTTACACTAGTATCTATTAATTTATATTTCAGATAATTACAAAGAAAAATCACAATCAACAAAGGTTGAAAATACAAACAATGGGGTTGTTGGAAAAATATTCATTCACTTTCTCCTTTGTTTTTCATCTCCTTGTAATTCCTCCACAAATACCTCACGGTAGCCATGTCAACAAATACGCCGAACCCGTTTTGAATCGTCTGCTGTTCCATAATACCTATATTTTAAAATCCCAAATTTCCCCAAAACCCTAAAAATCAATTAAAAAGATCAATTTAGAAAGGAGGGGAAATGGGATAAACCCAAACCTCAGAGCAATTCACCTTCGATTCCCCGACCAACTTCATGGAATTCATCAGCTCTCTCATTCAGTTCAACAAACATTTTTTCCAAAAAGTTTATAAATTTCAGAATCAAGGATTCAACCATCTAGCACAGAAGAGAGGGAGAGAGAGAGAGAAGAGAAAGAGAAACCCAAACCTCAGAATAATTCAGCTCCGATTTCCCGACCAACTCCATGGAAAAGAAGATGGGTTACCCTGAAATTGCTCCAAATTTGGGTCAAACATCAGTGAGAGAGCCATTCCTGAGAAATCTAAGAGCCACCAGGAGAGTAAGAAAAGGAGCGAAAGAGAGAGAGAGAGAGAGAGAGAGAGAGAGAGAGAGAGAGAGAGAGAGAGAGAGAGAGAGAGCACGCACTACCGAGGGAAGGCGAAATGGAGTTCGTGTTTTGTGGCAAAATGCTCAAATGGCTTAGAATGTAGTTCAGTCGAGCCCTTATTTTTGTTGTATGGTTGAATCTTATCCGAATTGGCAAATTGTTACTCTGATTCTGCTTGAATCTATGAAAAGAACTGTGTGATGGCTCAAGCTCCCTCGGTAGTCCTCAATGCCATTGTTATATGGTCAATTTTTTGTTTGTCGAATGCATCTGAACTATCTCGCTCTATATAACTTTGTTTGTCACTGTTTTCTCCCTCCTTCAATCCAATGCGTAAATCCATGAACACTTATGATTGGTAATCGAGATACTTCTGCAATGGCTTGAATTGGTCTCGGCTTTCCTTACGTCACAAAACTCACAATAATCTCCTCTTTGGTTTTGTATAGTTCTGTCAAAGTATCTTTTGTGGACACAAGGAATTTTGCTTCTCAGATTGTTTCTTTTCAAGGTTCAATTCCTGTTGCATATATGATAGAAAAGTTGCAATGAAAATTCAACGAGAATTTTGAAATTCCTCCCTTTCTCTTTGTTGCTTGACATTTTTGGCATGCTGGATTTGTAACTTCATTGATCCATCTAGCTCTTGTACTGATAAGTACAATAACAACCAGCAACATCGTATCATTGCTAGCATGATAGAGGTTTTTGTGGTCCATGCATTTATCCAACTAGCTCTTAAACTGTAGTTGTTTTCTGGAGATAATAATACCATGTTGATTGTGGTGACTGGTGACTACTACGACTCTTGATTTTATATGTGAAGAGCTAGTACGGTTTATCCACCCTAAATGAAAGGTTGGCATGAAATAGTTACAGTGTAAGCATTATTATTAGAAAGCAGTTACAGAGCTTTTCTGGCGACATCCCAGCACCAATTGTAAGGCTATTGTCTTGGGATAAAGGGGGTACGGCAAGGATTCACTATTATAACAGGCTTATTATTGAAGTATCTAGAATCTAGGAAAACCATGACCAAGGAACTCTCTTTTCTGTTTCTTTGGCAGAGAGTACTCTATGCAGCTCAATGCTTCTCGGACCAAGGTTCTACAAGCTCAGGATGATTTAGTTAATGAAATGAAAGAAGCTGCAGCCAAAGAGCTATTGTTGTTAGTGGTCACCACCATCATCATTTAGTTGGTGAGATTGTTGATAAGATTTTTGACCATCATCATTATAAGTCGCTTCTGAAAGAGCTCATTGTTCAGGTGAGTATGATCAAATCTACTCATGTTCCTCTTTACAGCATTTTTCACCTAGTGACTTGTTTGGATCGACGCGTGTTTGTCTGTGGTGTTTGCATGACTTATTTTCCTTTTTGATAGAGTTTGCTGAGACAAGACTGAAAAAACCTTCTGTGTTGTTGCGCTGCTGAAAAGAAGATAAGCACCTGGTTGAGGATGTTCTCCATTCAGCTAAGAAAGAGTATGCAGAAAAAGCCGATGTTCATGAACCTGAGATTATAGTTGACGATATCCATCTTCCAACAGGTCCCAGTCATCATAATGCTCATGGTCCTTTTTGATGAGTTTCCACTGTTAGGCTTAGATTGACTATTCGGTTGTATTGAATTCTCATTCTGATTGTGATGTTGCAGGCAGCCTGCAAGTGGCTATTTCCTGAATTTCATTATTTTGCATGTGTTATGTGTTTGCATATGACGTTTGGTTGGATGTAATGCAATAAGGGTGTAATGTAATTAAATATGTAATGTAATTAGGTATGCAATAATTATATTATCATGTTTGGTTATATAAAAGGAAAAACTTATAATGATCTGCCGCTATACGATAGTCACCATATGATGTATTAATCGCGTACGTACATGTGTATTACAATAATCACAATCTGTTCATTTTTTTCTTCTAATTATATTAAAAATAAATTTTAAAAATTTAATTAAGTATTTTAAAAATTAAATTAAAATAATTAATTATTCTTATGTTTATCATACACCAAAACACAATTAAAAATTTAATTAAGTATTTAGGCCGTTGTTTGCCGCCTCGGCCGCCGCAACAGCCCTAGGGTTTGTGATGGTGTTATCTGGTGCAGTAGGGTTCATGAATAAGGTATAATGATCTCCAGCTTGATGATGGTGAGTAGTATTGTTGCCATTATCTCTGATGGAGTGGGCGGTGCTACTACCCAGAAAGTTCTCCAGCTTTGGCTCCTCAGATTCTTGGCTTCCCATTAGCATGCTTACCTCTGAGTTCCCCTTCATGCTCCAATCTGCCATTAATTTACACACAAAAATTTAATTAATTATTCTTCTGATGGTTAGTTTCTCTTTCCTCTGTGTCTCTAATGGGCTCTTGGGTCATCGTTGAGTTGGCCGCAAAAAAATAGGTTGCCACCGTTATTTTCACCGGAAAAAATGGCAGTTAGTTTGATAGGAACGTGGTTTGAGGTTATTGGATTATTTTTTCCGTAAGGGTGGTTAATTAAATGGTTTGCCAAACATAAGAATAATTAATTATTTTAATTTAATTTTTAAAATACTTAATTAAATTTTCAAAATTTATTTTTAATTTAATTAGAAGAAAAAAATGAACGGTTGTGATTATTGTGATACACATGTACGGTACATATTAATGCATCTTATGGTAACTATCGTATAGCGACAGTCGTTATAAGTGCATCCTATATAAAAAGTGTAATGTAATCACAAATATAATGGATTATTTCAATGACAAAAAATAGTAACTAAACTATTGTAGTGGAGATAAATGTTATCTAAATAAAAATTTGAGTTATATATTTAGATTTGAGCTTTATTAAATATTTTCTATCAAATAATCAAGCTTTATTTCTTTTATGGCAAATATCAACTATATTATTCTAATGATAATAAATATCGTTATACGGATAAATGCTATCCACACGAACACATTTTAAATTCAAATCATATTTGAGATTTTTTTAATCTTTCATATAATATTTCCTAATTTTAAATTTTTTGGTGGCAAAAAGCTCAACTGGATTATTCTAGTGGCAATAAATATTTGTCCTGGTGAATATAAATGTTATCCAAATAATAAAATTTTAAAATCAATTTATATTTGAGCTTTTTTAATTTCTTCTATCATATAATTAATTTTTAAATTTTTTTCATTGATAAAAAATATAAATTGAAATTATTTTATTGATGATAAATATTTATTGAATTGAAGATAAATGTTAACAAGTAAAAAACTTTTGATCTAAAAATTAATTTAAGTGTCTTTTTATCTTTTTAATTGAATAGTTAAATTTTGAATCCAAAATATTGAAGTTGAATTTTTCTCTTAATAACTAATCGATCATATCATATATTATGCTAATAAAAGAAAAAAATCAAATTTCTTCTCAAATGGATGAATTTTTGCTTGCCAAGGACAGAGGGAGAAAGGGAGAGAATTATTAGAAGTGTGTTAAAATTTAATCACAAGGATGTAATTATGATTGTTTAGTAAATGTCCAAGTAATTACAATTGCATAGGTAGAAATTAATGTGATTACAATACAATTTTTATTACATTATAAAGTTATAACCAAACATGATAATGTAATCACCATTACCACTTTGATTACATCCAACCAAACATGCCCTTAAGGGAAGCCTCATATGATGACTATTGATTCTTATCTTGGTCAACCCTCATATGATGACTATTTTAGTAATATCACTTCCATTTTCACTAACTCTTACACTATTCTTAATCATTATGTACCACTAGACTATCTCGAAAAGATAATACTAGAGACTAATACTTTAAGAGAAACCTTAAAGTATTGGTCACAATTCACAAGGCCTACACATGTAACTAATAAATATGTAATTGATCAATAACATACTTAAAATAAGTGATCAGAAGACCAAACCATCGAAACAAAATCTAAAGGAGGAGAGATTTGTGCATATATATAACATTGTTGTTGATCGAAAGAGGTTACCCGTTGTATATTTCATTTAACTTTGTTTGTTAATGGCTGATTGCTAGCGTATTTTGAACTTGAGAATGGCATGAGAATCACAAGACATATATGCTTACATAAGAAAAGTAGAATTAAGTCTGAAATATAATGTACTTAAAGCCTCAATCCCGATCACTGAGGATTAACTCACTTTATTGGTAAAGCTTTATTGGAGATTGATTTGATATTTGAACACCCCAAAAAGGAGATTAATTTTTTAATCAGAACGAGGGATAGCTTGACCTATTAGAGTTAAAACACAAGTTAGCTAGCTCACAACCTTAAATAAGGTATTCGATTCTAATATTATGTAGGTTTTAGCTCTCATATTCCAATCTTATGAAGAAAAAATTTACACTGATAGAGTTGTATTTCTTATGAACCAATGAACTGCATTAACTTGTGAAATTTTATTTTCAATTTGTAGGAACATAACTGCTTTAGCTTACTATAGTAATAGTGATAAACACTCGAGAGAGCAGGCGAAAAATAACGTCTTCGCCAAAAAATGATCTCCACCTCCCTCGATCTTTTGCATATAAGTTAGTTTTTCTATAAAAACAGAAATTTCATTAATAAAAAGACATGTGGTATCTACAAAGACAATTTTCTAACAAGAATAAATCTAAAATCCGAAACGATCTCTATTTCGACAAAGTTAATGGCAAACATATTTCCGCTCGACTTTATATTTGTAGCATCAATCCGGCCACAAACCGTGTTCTTCAACTTGAATATGTCTTTCCATAACATCGGCAAACTATTGTATAAGTTCATAGAATATATCTCTATCTCGATATAATAGATCCAACTCGAAGGAAATATAACTTTGATCGAGCTATATGAAATTTCATTGTTGAATCATTTTCAATCAAAATCAATGAAACTAATTAATAAAAACATCAAGAATATATCATACAATTGAATCAACAACCTTAATAAAACTCTCGTACAAAGGCGAGAAACAAGACTTTCACAAGAAGGAGAGAAACCCTAACTCTTAAAAAAGGAGAGAACTCTAACTCTCACAAGAAAGAGATAAACTCAAACTTTCATAAAAAGAGAAACTAACTCTCGTAACAAAGAGAGAAACTCAAATTCTCACAAAAAGGAGAGAAAATTTGTTGGGAAAAAAAACAATACCTTTAGATTTTGATTCGGTTGAAGAATTTGAAGTAAGAGGGGTTTACCACAACAATGTAAAAAAGTGAAAAAAATAGTAAATATAAAATTAGGGTTTAGAAAGGAGGAAGGGAGAAGATGGGGGAGGGAGACGATAAATGAGATTTTAATAAAGGCTTTGGATACAAGTTAGTTAGATTATACGAAAAGCATTATGTTGCTCAAATTATTCGGCTTAGTTTCACCCCCTCCTTGAAAATAGTCCTCATTCCTTTTGGGGGTAATTGGACCACCTTATTAGGCTTATATTTCAGGGCAATTCAATGGTCCACAACACACACCTTCTTCGCACAAAGTCAAAAAATTATTCCAACCCAAAATCAAAGCTAGATAAAGGCATGTTCGAAATTGTATTTATATCAATATTTATAATAACTTTCATTTGTTTTTAACTCATTTAAGCAATAATAGCTAATCGTATTAGCTCATTTTAACTTATTTTACCTACAATATCCGTAACGCCCCCAACTCATAATCACTAATTCAGGCTAAGCAACCCGCTAACCAAGTGATTAGCGCAATGGAAAAGGTTTAGGAGCGTCACCGCCGCCCTTACCAGCGGAAGGGCAAGGCTAACTGGAGTCGGATACTAAACTATTCGACTTAGATTACTCTATTTAACAGTCAACAACAAAAGGAAACTATAATATGTACAAAGCCGAACAAAAGTACAGGGTAACCCCACATTCATTAGCTCTAATCCACGACACTATGTACGAGTCTCCAAAAAGGTTATCATGGCGAGCCGGAGCCCCTAAGCCTCGAACACGATTCTTCTATGACTTGCCGTCTTCACTATTCTTACCTAAAACAAACAAGGAAATATTTTCGCAATGTGAGTCGAAACTCAATACGTCCACTACCATGCAGTAAAATAACAAGTAATGAAATAATTAAGTTGAGCGCATGCATTTCAATTCATTTATAAATGAGGGGAGTGAATAATGTAAAACTATTATCGATTAATTATCCGAATGGATCCCTTTACGATCATCGGGTTTCCCTAAACGCATGTGCACACACCTGCACCGATCGGATAGTCCGGTTGAAGGCGGTTAACCGTTACTGGGTTACCAACCTGGATATTGGGCGTACCAAATAATGGCACTTGATGGGCGGGTCCATATTAATGATGGCAAATATTATTTGCAAACAATTCTTCATTGTTGTTAATGTTGGCCATATCCGGCCTTTATTTGTAAATAAAACATTGAAGGGCACGATCAATGAACGTACCTTGCCGACGTTCCTCCTTCTTTCTCTTTTGGGTGGAATCCGGATGAACGCACGACGCTGGTGTTTGATGACCTTAATTAAGGACATAGGAGTTTTATTAATAAACTGAATTTTTATAGCTTATTTATTTATCAAATCATTTCAAACACGCTTGAAATGAAAATTATTAAAGTTAGCTTTTACTAAGGAATACTAATGAGGTTCTTGGTTCACACAATTTATTTATCTTATTTTACTATGCATGTATAATCGTATGCACATACATATATATATATATATATATATCTATTTAGCAACTTTAAAGTATATGTATATAGAACTTTCTTCTAAGCGCATATGTAAATATATGGGTAACTTCAAATATACATAATTTTCTTCCAATTGATATATTGAACATTTATCTCCTTTATTCATATTTTTATGCACCACCTTTAACCTTATTTTGTTTTATAAAGGTCCAAAAGTGTTAATTCTCCTATTCCGAGTTCACCGTCGCCCGTAATTAAAAATCATCATCAATCTCTCTCTTAATCTCCTCATTTATCAAAAGTAATTCTTAACTCGTAATCACTTCCGAATATCTTTATCCAAAGAATTGTCCATAATTACCCTTTATACAGGGATTGTCCATAAATGTCCTTGATACAGGGATTATCCATGATTTGTTTTTAATTCAAGTACATCCAAATGTCATTAATTATCACCAAATCCTCTCAAACCTTATGAATCGGATACATATATGCCACAACCATGAGCAAACTTTAATCTCCAAACAGATAAAACAACATAATGACTGATTACAACTTAAACACTTAAATTAAAAGAAATGAAGAAATGAATCTGAAAAATTAACCTAAAATTAAACGAATCGAAACCGAAATTTACTTCTAAGAAATTAAATCAAAAGCTGAAAATTACCCTAGAACCCAAGTGGACGGTGGTTAAATTTTTTGAAGGGTTTCGAGGTGGTTAAGGGTGGTGGTTTGAGGATCGGAGTTGACCGAACAGAGCAATCGGCTGCAGTCGCGGCAGTCGTCGGTGGCGAGTGAGCGGCGTCGGCGGCCGACAGAGGCCGCCGAGGCCGGACAGGGGTTGGAGGCCGAGAAACCGTGACCAACCGGGCAAAACCAAGGCAGGAGCAAGCGCAGTAACGTAAGTATAGCCGGCGGTGGGCTGGCGTTTGGTGGCCGAGATGACGACCGTAGGGTAGTGGAAGGTGATGGTGGTTGTCGGTGGTGTTGGGGTGGCGTCTCCAAGTGGCTGAGATGAACGGAAAAAGGGAGACGGTGGAGGCAAGCGATAGGGATAGGGTTTTGGGTGTTTGATGGGGAATTCGACGAAGATGGTGATGATGGTGGTGGTGGCTAGCCGGCGGTGGCTGTCGGCGTGGCCGGAGGGCCGCCGGTGCTGTCGGTCAGCAGTGAAAACAGGAAGGGCGCAGAGCCGAGGCGGGCTCGGTGGTAGAGAGAGAGAAAGAGGGGACGAAGGCGGGAGAGGGAGAGCGAGAGAGAGTGAGGGTTTAATCGCCTTTAGGTTAGAATAATGAAACCCTAAGTTAACTTATGCCTTTATACCCCCTCCTCTAACCTTCCTCCGAATGGGCCGGTTGACCCCGCTCAAGCATCCGGCCCAGCTTCTCAATAGTGCTAATTCTAACCCGACTCACTCATCCTCAATAATTCATAATCTCCTAAACTTATTATTTTTCTAATTAAACTTATCTTAATCTAAGAATTTTTTTATTTTTAGTAATATTAAATTTATACAAATTACATTAGTTTCATTTGTTTAAGGATTTTATAATTCAGAATAAATTAGTTATATAATAATATTAATTATCTTCTAGGTCATTAAAATTTGTAAAGCACTCGTGCGTCGTCGTTGTAATCATCCTGGTTCTCGCACTTTAAACAAAAATGACATATATATATTTATATATATACACATACGTATATCCACATGAGTAATATGAAAATATTTGAAAATTTGAAATACACGCGCTCAGGCTAATTTTTAATGCACTTAAGGATAATTACTTTCTTAGGGACGGGTCGTTACAGTCTCCCCTTGGAATAAGTTTCGTCCTCGAAACTTGCATGCAAATGGTCTAGATGTTACCTTAGAATAAGTGTGGATATTGGTTTCTCATATCTTCTTCGGCTTCCCAAGTGGCTTCAGTTGAGGTGTGATTCGACCATAAGACCTTGACCGGGGAATAGTTTTAGTACGAAGCCGTTTAATCCTTCGATCCAAGATTTGGACAGGATATTCCTCATGTGTTAAATTCTGGGCAATTTCCACTGGTTCTACCTCTATGACGTGGCTTGGGTCGGATATGTACTTCCGAAGTTGGGATATATGAAAGACATCATGGATATGCTCCGATTGACTGGTAAAGATAATTTGTAGGTCACGAGGTTGAACTTTCGAATTATCTCGTATGGCCCAATGTATCTAGGGCTTAATTTGCCCTCGATTCCGAATCTTTTGATTCCTTTCGTTGGGGATACCTTGAGAAAAACCATATCCCCCACCTGAAACTCTAGAGGTTTCCTCCGTCGATCCGCATAGCTCTTCCGTCTACTCCGAGCTTCTCCGATTCGCTGTTGTATTACTCTTACTGTTTCAGTAGTATCTTGTATCAACTCCGGTCCTATCGTGAGTGCCTCATCTAGATCGCTCCAACACAAGGGGGTTCTACATTTTCTTCCGTAAAGGGCTTCAAATGGGGCCATTTTTATTGTGGCCTCGATAGCTATTGTTGTATGAGAACTCAATCGAGCAAGATATTCCTCCCATTTTCCTTGGAAGTCAAGGATACGAGCCCGCAAAGCATATCTTCTAGAATTTGGTTAACTCTTTCGAGCTTGACCATCCGTCTCTGGATGGTAAGAGCTACTAAAATTCAACTTAGTTCCAAAAGCTTGCTGTAAGGCTTCCCAAAATCGAGATTGAAACCGGGTGTCTCTATCGGAGACTATATCCTTGGGTATTCCATGGAGTCCGACAATCTCTCTCAAGTATACTTGAAGCTAATTTGTCCACACTCCAATTGTCACTAACTCGGTATGAAGTGTGCGGACTTGGTAAGACGATCAACTATCGTCCAAATAGCATTTTTCCTGGTGGCGGATGGAGGGAGTCCTACAATGAAATCCATTGATATAGAATCCCATTTCCAGAGTTGGAATCTCCAAGGGTCTTAACTCGCCTACCGGGCGTTGATGCTCTGCCTTCACTCTTTGACATGTAAGGCACCTATCCACATATCTTGCAACTTCTCGTTTCATATTGGGCCACCAGAAATTCTTCTTTAGATCTATATACATTTTTGTTCCCCAGGATGGACAGAATATAAAGTCATATGAGCCTCATCTAAGATCTTCTTCTTAATCTCTTCTTGATCGGGCACACACAAACGGTTTTGAAACCTCAAGGTTCCGTCTTCGTGTATGGTGAATCCTGGGAATTTACCCTTTTCAATGTTCTCGCTCAATCCTCATCAACTTCTTATCTTTCTTCCGTCCTACCTTGATTTCATCTCGTAATTGACTGGTCCGACTTCCAAAAGCTCGGAACCCCTTTGTTTCCTTGGTGTCGGGTGATCTCAATTCCCGCTCTGTGTAACTCCCAAATAAGGATTGGTTGGGTGATAATCAAGGTATTCATATTATGTTGAGTTTTTCTACTCAAGGCGTCAGCAACAACATTAGCTTTACCTGGATGATATTGAATCTCCAAATCATAATCCTTTAATAGTTCCAACCATCTCCTTTGCCTCAAATTAAGCTCCTTTTGAGTGAACACGTACTTCAAACTTCGATGATCAGTATATACCTTACAAGATACTCCATATAAATAATGTCTCCAAATTTTCAAGGCAAACACAACTGCAGCCAATTCTAAATCATGAGTAGGGTAATTTCCTTCATATGGTTTTAGCCGCCGAGAAGCATATGCTACCACTTTACCATCTTGCATCAATACACAGACCTAATCCATTCTTCGAAGCATCACTATAGATGGTATATTCTTTGCCTTCTTCTGGGAGGGTCGGGATCGGGGCCGTAGTCGGCTTACCCTTCAAGGTTTGGAATGCTTTTTCACACTCATTAGACCATTCAAATTTGGTGGTTTTCTTTAAGAGGTTAGTCATAGGCGAGGCTAGTTTTGAAAAGTCCTGTACAAATCTTCGATAGTATCCAGCTAACCCTAGAAAACTTCTCACCTCAGTAACATTGGTTGGTTCTGGGCCATTCGGTCACCGCTTGTATCTTATGCGGGTCTACCTTTATCCCTTCCCGAGATACCACATGACCTAAAAATGTCACTTCATTTAACCGAACTCACACTTTTGTAACTTGGCATATAACCGGTGTTCCCGTAAGACTTGTAATACTATCCTCAAATGATGGACATGTTCTTCCTTATTCTTTGAGTACACCAATATATCATCAATGAAAACAACCACAAATTTGTCCGGTAAGGTCTGAAAATCCGATTCATCGGATCCATAAACTTAGCAGGTGCATTAGTTAACCCAAAAGGCATGACAACAAACTCATAATGGCCATACCTAGTTCGAAACGCAGCTTTGGGTATATCTTCACTCCTTATTCTAAGTTGATGGTATCCGGACCTCAAGTCTATTTTTGAAAACATTTCGCACCTTGTAATTGATCGAATAAATCGTCAATCCGGGGTAAAGGATATTTATTCTTAATCGTAAGTTTATTCAACTCCCTATAATCGATGCATAACCGCAAGGTACCATCCTTTTTCTTCACAAATAACACCGGCGCTCCCCTAGGTGAAGTACTTGATCCGATAAACCCCTTCTCCATAAGTTCTTCCAATTGACTTTTCAATTCTTTCAACTCCGCTGGGGCCATTCTATAAGGTGCTTTAGAAATTGGTCGAGCTTCGGATATAATTCCACTTCAAAATCTACTTCTCTCCGAGGTGGCAATCCCGGGAGTTCCTCCGGAAAACATCGTGGAATTCATTTATCACCGGAATATCCTCGAGTCTCATCTTTTCCTCATTTTCTTTAATAGTATAACACCAGTAACCTTGGCATCCCCTTTTCAAAAGTTTTGCTGCATTTGTCAAAGATACGAGGGAGCACTCCATTTTACGCTCATCTCCATAAAAACACACATCTCTTCCTTGCCCATTTTTTAATATCACCTTTCGTTCATCACAATTGATTTTGGCCCCATATTTCGACAACCAATCCATTCCTAAAATTATCTCAAAGTTCGCTAGATCAAACTGGATAAGATTGGTTGGAAAGTCTTCTCCAGCTATAGTTAAAGGAACTTCCTTGTAAGAAAATGAACATTCTATCACTTGACCATTAGGTAAAGTGATTTGATATATGGTCCAGGCTTTATGTGCTTCTAAATTGAGTTGAGATGCAACATGAGTTGACACAAATGAATGCGAAGCTCCGGAGTCAAATAACGCATAAATTGGCTTCGAATTTAAAAGGAGAGTTCCGTAAACTACCGTACCCAGGCGGCTGCATCCTTTTTATTCATAACATATACACGACCTGCGTTAACGAGGAATAGCCGAGGAAGGTCCTGTACGTAGGTTAGGTAATGGTCTTATCTGTTCCCTTTTCCACGGCCTTCCGCCTCCTAGGACAATTGAGTACCCGATGCTCCGTACTTCCACACCGGCTTGCACTTATTTGTCCCAACTCTACATTCCGTTGTGGTATGGTTGGTCCCGCCACACTTCTCACACGGTTCGCGGCTAGTAGGTGCGGGGTTTTTAGCTTGGCTAGAGTTCCCCTTTCTTACTCGCGTTATCTCCACCCCGACCTTGGTTTCCCTATCATTCCATTTTCTTTTGGAACCCCCGTACTCCGAGCCCTTAGTTCGGCCTTGATCCTTTCGACTTCTGCAGCTCTCTCATACCATTCCCGGGTGGTCTTAATTGGTTGCCCAACTAGTTGGTGCCGTATGAACAGCGCTAAACCTTCTTCATATCTTAACATTTTCATTCTCTCTCGTAGACACAAAGTCTTGGGCGAATCGAGCCAACTCGTTAAACTTCGCAGTGTATTGCATCACCGACATGCCCTCTCGTCATCCCGAGTTCTAGAAATTCCTTCTCTTTCGACGTTGGACCGAAACGGGTAAAATCGAGCTCTAAGCTCTTCCAAAAATTTGGGCCAGGTAAACTCGGGTCCTTGGCATTTTTCTCCGACGGTGTTCCACCATATATCCGCTTCTCCGGACAAATAAAAGGTTCCTATGACTACCTTCTTGTCTTCGAGTACCTCGAGGATCATGAAAATTTTCTCCAAGTTCCTAACCCACTCTTCTAATTCCACCGGATCGATTTTACCATTGTACACCTTGGGGTTCCTTTTGGCCACCCTATCCGCCAATTTCTCCGTACTCTTGGAAGGTTCGGGTGGGGCCGTAGGGACAGGGACCCTCTTCAGCAATTCTTGGACCAGATTTCCCCAATACGCAAGGTTGGCATTTTCTTGTGAGTTTGATTGCATAAAAGCAAGCAACCGGGGTCGGTTACTTTCCTGCCGTGAGGTAGCAGGTATTTCATTGAGGCCGATGCCCAAATCTCTCATTGTCCCTTCATAGCCACTATTCTCGGGCTGATTGTTACTTGCACTTTGAGACATTCTACAAAACAAATAGATTTGTTGGATTTACTCATTCTATTAACGAGCTCCTCGTTCTATAATCAAATACCAAAGCACCGAAATCCTCGAAACCTAACTTGACTCGTAAGGATTCCTATATGGCTCGCAATGATAGCTTAAACCTAGGCTCGATACCACATCCGTAACGCCCCAACTCATAATCACTAATTCAGGCTAAGCAACCCGCTAACCAGTGATTAGCGCAGTGGAAAAGGTTTAGGAGCGTCACCGCCGCCCTTACCAGCGGAAGGGCAAGGCTAACTGGAGTCGATACTAAACTATTCGACTTAGATTACTCTATTTAACAATCAACAACAAAAGGAAACTATAATATGTACAAAGCCGAACAAAAGTACAGGGTAACCCCACATTCATTAGCTCTAATCCACGACACTATGTACGAGTCTCCAAAAAGGTTATCATGGCGAGCCGAGCCCCTAAGCCTCGAACACGATTCTTCTATGACTTGCCGTCTTCACTATTCTTACCTAAAACAAACAAGGAAATATTTTCGCAATGTGAGTCGAAACTCAATACGTCCACTACCATGCAAGTAAAATAACAGTAATGAAATAATTAAGTTGAGCGCATGCATTTCAATTCATTTATAAATGAGGGGAGTGAATAATGTAAAACTATTATCGATTAATTATCCGAATGGATCCCTTTACGATCATCGGGTTTCCCTAAACGCATGTGCACACACCTGCACCGATCGGATAGTCCGGTTGAAGGCGGTTAACCGTTACGGGGTTACCAACCTGGATATTGGGCGTACCAAATAATGGCACTTGATGGGCGGGTCCATATTAATGATGGCAAATATTATTTGCAAACAATTCTTCATTGTTGTTAATGTTGGCCATATCCGGCCTTTATTTGTAAATAAAACATTGAAGGGCACGATCAATGAACGTACCTTGCTCGACGTTCCTCCTTCTTTCTCTTTTGGGTGGAATCCGGATGAACGCACGACGCTGGTGTTTGATGACCTTAATTAAGGACATAGGAGTTTTATTAATAAACTGAATTTTTATAGCTTATTTATTTATCAAATCATTTCAAACACGCTTGAAATGAAAATTATTAAAGTTAGCTTTTACTAAGGAATACTAATGAGGTTCTTGGTTCACACAATTTATTTATCTTATTTTACTATGCATGTATAATCGTATGCACATACATATATATATATATATATATATCTATTTAGCAACTTTAAAGTATATGTATATAGAACTTTCTTCTAAGCGCATATGTAAATATATGGGTAACTTCAAATATACATAATTTTCTTCCAATTGATATATTGAACATTTATCTCCTTTATTCATATTTTTGTGCACCACCTTTAACCTTATTTTGTTTTATAAAGGTCCAAAAGTGTTAATTCTCCTATTCCGAGTTCACTCGTCGCCTGAATTAAAAATCATCATCAATCTCTCTCTTAATCTCCTCATTTATCAAAAGTAATTCTTAACTCGGAATCACTTCCTGAATATCTTTATCCAACGAATTGTCCATAATTACCCTTTATACGAGGATTGTCCATAAATGTCCTTGATACAGGGATTATCCATGATTTGTTTTTAATTCAAGTACATCCAAATGTCATTAATTATCACCAAATCCTCTCAAACCTTATGAATCGGATACATATATGCCACAACCATGAGCAAACTTTAATCTCCAAACAGATAAAACAACATAATGACTGATTACAACTTAAACACTTAAATTAAAAGAAATGAAGAAATGAATCTGAAAAATTAACCTAAAATTAAACGAACCGAAACTGAAATTTACTTCTAAGAAATTAAATCAAAAGCTGAAAATTACCCTAGAACCCAAGTGGACGGTGGTTAAATTTTTTGAAGGGTTTCGAGGTGGTTAAGGGTGGTGGTTTGAGGATCGGAGTTGATCGAACAGAGCAATCGAGCTGCAGTCGTCGGTGGCGATGAGCGGCGTCGGCGGCCGACGAGGCAGCTGAGGCCGGACAGGGGTTGGAGGCCGAGAAACCGTGACCAACCGGGCAAAACCAAGGCAGGAGCGAGCGCAGAACGTAAGTATAGCCGGCGGTGGGTCGGCGTTTGGTGGCCGAGATGACGACCGTAGGGTAGTGGAAGGTGATGGTGGTTGTCGGTGGTGTTGGGGTGGCGTCTCCAGTGGGTCGAGATGAACGGAAAAGGGAGACGGTGGAGGCAAGCGATAGGGATAGGGTTTTGGGTGTTTGATGGGGAATTCGACGAAGATGGTGATGATGGTGGTGGTGGCTAGCCGGCGGTGGTCGTCGGCGTGGCCGGAGGGCCGCCGGTGCTTGTCGGTCAGCAGTGAAAACAGGAAGGGCGCAGAGCCGAGGCGGGCTCGGTGGTAGAGAGAGAGAAAGAGGGGACGAAGGCGGGAGAGGGAGAGCGAGAGAGAGTGAGGGTTTAATCGGCTTTAGGTTAGAATAATGAAACCCTAAGTTAACTTATGCCTTTATACCCCCTCCTCTAACCTTCCTCCGAATGGGCCGGTTGACCCTGCTCAAGCATCCGGCCCGAGTTCTCAATAGTGCTAATTCTAACCCGACTCACTCATCCTCAATAATTCATAATCTCCTAAACTTATTATTTTTCTAATTAAACTTATCTTAATCTAAGAATTTTTTTATTTTTAGTAATATTAAATTTATACAAATTACATTAGTTTCATTTGTTTAAGGATTTTATAATTCAGAATAAATTAGTTATATAATAATATTAATTATCTTCTAGGTCATTAAAATTTGTAAAGCACTCGTGCGTCGTCGTTGTAATCATCCGGTTCCTGCACTTTAAACAAAAATGACATATATATATTTATATATATACACATACGTATATCCACATGAGTAATATGAAAATATTTGAAAATTTGAAATACACGCGCTCGAGCTAATTTTTAATGCACTTAAGGATAATTACTTTCTTAGGGACGGGTCGTTACAATATCTAACCATCTTATTTATAATAACTAATCATTTAAACTCATTTCAATTATAACAGCTTATAATAATCTTTTCAAACAAGCTCTAAAAATATAAACGAAAAACACGATGAACATCACACCATTACCTCTTCGATTTCGCTTCGCACAAGAGGACACTCCTGAAACGAAAAACATATTGAAGAGAGAGTAGTAACCATTTTGACGTACTAGCGTACGAACATGAATCATGTTTTTGGATTAAGCAAATTTCGACAAATGTTAAGTATTGACCCTAATTGTTCCAAGTATTGACCCTTTGAAAGATAAGGAGCAGGAGAGCTAAGTCTCGTCACTTATCACAAGGCATCTAAATCCAACAACACATACATACACGAGACAAAGTCCACAAAAACAGAGTGGAATTTTTTTTTCTTGCATGTTTATCAAGTTAGGATTGACCATTAAAAAACACCAAAATTAAAGTACGGTGGATTTTGGTTGTGGGAAATTTCAAAATCCTCCACTTTCCCCGTATTCGTAGCGTGGTACATTTCGGGCATCTTCTCATATTTGCCACGAAGAACTCGTATCAAATTCGATGCATGTATATGTATTGTTTAATTTGGGGCATAAAACACCAAAAAAAGAGTCCACTCAACTCAACTCAACTCCACCGTTCGATTGGGAAACAAGGACACGCATGCCATCATTTTTCTCCACCACGTCTCCCCTTCACACACGAATTTCTCTCCCTTGTCTGTCTCCTCCTCCTAATATTAGCCGCATCCCTAAAAGTGCACACCTACAAAAAGTGCACTATGGACCCCATCTTTTTCCATTTTATTCATCCGCATTCATCTCAATTTATAGATTTGATAATATAATATTTTTTAAAAAAAATATATAAATTTTTAGAAAAGGACTACAAAAATAAAGGTCAAAATAGTATATATGGTAAATTAATCTCAAGGGAACCTACATGACTAAGCAGTCCAAGGGGAAGGGAGAAACTCATGCCCAAAAACCTGATTAACAACCTTGGATATCTCCACATAAGAAGAATTGTAAGGTATAGGAATTGATCTCATGACCTCTATAAAGAAAGGTAGTCTCCTTGCCGCTTGAGCTAAGTGCTCATTGATGACATTACACAACTTAGAAAGAAAACTCAATCAATTTTTAAAAAAGCAGACCATTTAAAATATGAAGTGAATTTTACTAAAATAAAATATCATATAGTATTTGAATATATAGACACAAAGTTATGATATAATTTATATTAGTTTACTGATAAAATTTATGAAGGTCATTATTAAATATTTAAGTCTGAATTTTGTAAAGAAGAAAATTTTATTTCTCAAGTTCGTTTAAAACTCTACAAAGAACAAATTACAATATATAAAATCATATAATTTTATTTATTTCTTATTTAATATTTACCTATACGGATAACAAAATTTAAAAATTAAATACTTAAAAATAATACTATGCACTTCAACAAATTCTAGATGTTTTAACAATACAACACATTCTAGATGTTTTAACTAAAGAAGTAAGTAGTGGGAAAATTTTAATTTAACCTAATTCGATTAACCGGTTTTAAACAGACTAACTAAATTCAATTATGGATTCTTTACTTCCTCATTTACGTCAAAAAAAAATTAACCAATCTTAAACGGACTAAAAATCCCAATTCAAATTCATTTTTTGGTCCAATGTCAATGTATCATTCAAGTAAAATATTTAACTTAAGTGTTAATTCTATCCACTCTTTTTCTTCAATTTTTTTCCAATAAGATTTCTAATAATAAGAATAATTAACAAAAGAGGAAAATTCTATCAAAAAACAAAAAAAGAAAAGAATCCTCGAAATGTGAAAAGAAAAGACAGGAAACGACGTCGTGGGAAGGGAAATTCGATTCCTTTTTGGAGCCACTTGGGAGTTGGGAAATCCCAAAAGGCTCCGGCTCTCCGTAGAAAGGAAGGACGAGATACTACCGCCATACAAATTGCTCTTCCCTCTCCTCCTTCCTTCCCCTCCTCCAGGATTCTCTCTCTCTCTCTCTCTCTAAACGCTCACATTCTCTCCCTACTCTCATGCCCAAGGCGCTTCTCTAGAACCCTAACCCTATCTTCTGCTCGATTGGCTGATTTCGATTCCGTACCTGATTAAGCTTCGAAGCTCCATCAATGGCGTCGTTGGCGCTTCGCTCTCCTTCTTCGTCCTCCTCCTACTCTTCATTGCAGTCCTTTTTCCCTAAAACTTGTACTCCAAGTGCGCCGTCTCGCCTCTGTTCTCCCTTCGCTGTCGTAAGTTACTTTCTGCGCTTTTCGTTCCTGTTTCACTGATTTTTGCCCCAGTTTTGTGGTAATTTTTGCGTTGTGATTTTCCTTTTTCCTTTGTTTTGCGTTTGATAATGAGGATACCTACGGAGTGGAAAATCAATTGGCATTTGTGAGAAATTAGGAGTTTTTTGCTTTCGGTGCCATTTATAATTTTTATGATATGATTTGACTTTTCGTCGATGTTGACACCCAAAAAAAAAAAAAAAAAGGAATTCAAAGTTTTGGTGCTTTGAATTGCTAGTGCAATGTCAGGAAGATAAATTCTGTAAAAAGAGAACGTTTTCTGACTTGTGAATGAAAGTCTCTACAGCACGCAACGTTTGTGTTGAAAGAGTTAATTTCAGTTCTGTTGTTTCTTAGTGATAGTTGAAGAATCATGAAGTAATGATAATTATAATTATCTCTAATGCAAGTCTTTTTGGTTTCTAGATATTATTTAGTGTATAGTCTGCAGATATGCTGAATTTTTTCCACAAGATTATGAATTTATGATGCATGGTGTCCCTTCATTATTTCAATTTTGATGATTCCGCATGTTTGGTATTTTAGTCGGAACCGGATTCTGTTCCAACGTGTGGAGCTGACAATCGCTATAATTTGCAGAAATTTCTCTGTATTAGTAACCACTGGAGAGCATAAGGGTCCAAAAGGATGGTATTATAGTATATTACACACTCTCATACGCACAAAAACTCTTGTATTGTTCACATCAGAGTTTGTTATGTTAATGGCAGGGTGGCGTTGGAGTTCCGTGTGACATTGAACTTAAATTTGAGGTAAATAATTATACAGCAGCTACTAGATTAGGCTTGCCTTTTAATAGCAAGTTTTGGCAGGCGAAATGTATGCAAGTTCAAGGGTGTTGCTAGAAGTGAGATCCCAAGCTTCAAGTACTTCTGATTTTGGACAAGTTTCTACTTGTGAGACGTCAAGCCTCGAGTGTTAAGAGATGGGAGGCATGCGTATGAATCAGACCATGTTTAAGTACAACACGGAAAACAGAATAATCTTAATAGGTTGGACAGAGAATAGAAGATATATGTTGAAAGGAAATTGCATATACATAAAAGACGCCTTTTTCTTCCTTATTTTTCCTTCCCCCGGCCCCCTTTTCTTTAGGGGGTTGGGGGAGGGGAGAAGGGTTTAGTCAATTCAACCTAATTTGATGAAACTTAACGAGCAAATGATAGGATCTCCAAATTCCTATTTGGATTCTCGTAACATAGATCATGGCGTGCCACGAACTTCTATGAAGGGCACGTCCTCAATGAGACCAAGATGGTTGTATTCTGGCTGCCTTCCTCACTTTTTGTGTACTACAATTAATATTGGAGCAAACGTTCTGGAGAAGTTTTTGATAATACAGTGACACTTTTCCCTTGCCATTATTTTTCAAAACCTTTAACCTTATGGGCCTTTTGGAAAAAGTCTGGTTACTTGTTTTGGCAGGATTCATTTTCTAGGGTATGTGCAAATGTGCTAATATAAATTAGGATGAGGAAGTTATGTTGTATAAGATAACTTCAAGAGTATACCCAAAAAGGTTAGCTTGGAGAGACATACATTTTCACCGTAAACATCCGGCATTGACAAGTTCGGCATGGCCTGTATTATTTCTATTACCTACCACAGTGAGCATAATGGTTGCACAGTGTATAAGTCTAGGAGCATGAGAATCTTTGATCATGATTTGCTCTTGTTTTCTTATGAATTTGTTCTATTGGTTTTCCTTTGTTAGAAATGTAATGGAGCTGAGTCATTGAAGTTGGTGAATGGAACACCATCTATTCCAGTTCTTGATGGACAAAGCCTACCAAAATTTTTGAGCTCAAGACGGCTTGATAATTCTATAAACAGGAGTAGTACAAGGTTGAAACTGTTTTCTGGCTTAGCAAATCCAGCACTGGCTAAGGTGAGTCCCAAGTTTTATCCCCCTTGGAGTCCCTCCACCCGCTACTTTGACTCCTCTCTTTCCTCCTTTTTTTTTTTTTTAATATCTTTTTGTAGTAATCCAGCCATATCATCTGTTGGTCTGTGGCAGGAATCTCATTTGTTTTTGTTATTGTTGCTTGATTTTTCAGGAGATTGCATGGTACATGGGTCTGGAGCTTGGAAAGATCAATATAAAGCGATTTGCGGATGGTGAAATTTATGTGCAGCTCCAGGAGAGTGTTAGAGGATGTGATGTGTTTCTCATTCAACCCACCAGCCCTCCTGCTAATGAGAACCTCATGGAGCTATTAATTATGATAGATGCTTGTCGTAGAGCTTCTGCTAAAAATATAACTGCCGTGATTCCGTACTTTGGATATGCCAGAGCAGATAGGAAGGCAAGTGTATTTTGGTTTTACTGAACTCATGCAAGTATCCAACCTGGTTCTTTTATGTGACATTATGTTAGATCCACATGCTTTGTAGTTCTGCTTTCTTGTCATATTTCATTCTTCTAGCCTCTATGAAACACTTAATGAAGGACTACTATCCTTAAAAATCAATCTTGACATAGTGTAGCTTTTCTGAAATCCTCCTGTTGATTTCAGACCCAAGGGCGTGAATCCATTGCTGCCAAACTAGTGGCAAATCTCATCACAGAAGCAGGAGCAAACAGGGTTCTAGCATGTGATCTCCACTCTGGCCAATCAATGGGATATTTTGATATTCCTGTAGATCATGTATACTGTCAGGTAAAGAACCCTATATGTTATTTTGAAAGATTTAACTGCAGCAATTGATGTTTACTGTTGTTAACTTTTGTTGATCTTCATGCAGCCTGTGATTCTTGATTATTTAGCAAGCAAGAATATTGCTTCAAGTGATTTGGTTGTCGTCTCTCCTGACGTTGGAGGAGTTGCAAGGGCCCGTGCTTTTGCAAAAAAATTGTCTGATGCTCCCTTGGCCATTGTGGATAAAAGACGACATGCACACAATGTAGCAGAGGTAATTGCTTCTATCATCTCCTAAGGGATTAAGTGACCTGACAAGTTGCTATAGTATTGTAAAGCTAGCTTACTTGAAGTAAGCTTTTTCGGGTGGAAGCTTGATCTGGTTAGTGCTATGTTTAAAATCTTGTGCTATTTTAAGTTCCTTGGGATTTTTATAACCAACAATTATAGCCCCTTCTTGTTTCTTGATCATTCGATGATGAATTATATGTGTTTATGATGATTATTTTGCATTCTTGTCCGATCTATGCACATATACATGTGAATTGCTGGTTGGGAGTACTGATACAGCCAAAAAACTTTGTTGTACAGGTAATGAATTTAATAGGTGATGTAAAAGGAAAAGTTGCTGTCATGGTGGATGACATGATAGACACTGCAGGTAAAGTGTTCATCAGTCTAGTTACGGATCTGTGCTCTTCAAGAGGATACAAATAACTTCTATAATATTTTAATATCAGGGAAGAAAAAGGAAAACAACATTTAAAAAATTTCATTTATGTACAATGAGAAGGAGAAATCTGAATTTGTTCTCTTTTTTACTTGCTCTTAATCTTCTCCTATATCCTTTATATATTCATTCTGAAATAAGTTGCAAAAGTATTTGGGAGTTTGAAAGAGATGACTGTGGTGAAACTGTGAGCTTTAGATTTATATGTTCATTCTGAAATAAATTACGAATATATTTGGGAGTTTGAAAGAGATGATGATGATGAATTTGTGAGCTTTAGGTTTAGGTCTTCACTTTTGTGATCATGTTATTAAACCAAGACGTATGCAAGGGAAAGACCATAATATACCTTCACTCTTTGAATATACATTTGTTTGAATGATGATATTGGTGACTGTAGGCACAATTACAAAAGGCGCAGAACTTTTACATGCAGAAGGTGCTAGAGAAGTGTATGCCTGTTGCACTCATGCTGTTTTCAGGTACCAATTTCATTCCAGTGTTTCATCTCCACCAGTTGTGCGTTCATAAGTTGTTTGCCCCTTGTGCAAGTAAGAAGTAGCTCTAGCTTTAACTTACAAAATTTGAGCTGCCAAGGATAACTGTTCATTATCAGTAATAAGTTCTAATGAATATGGAATCATGTATTTTTGAGATTAGAACATTGAATTGAGGGTCTGATGCATTTAACCATTTTAATGCTTAAGTTTCTCCCTGTTGACCTCTGTCGTAATTTGCATTCCTTCACAGTGTACAATGTTGCCTTTGTAATTTACATATAATTCGAATTCTGCTGTTCCTACTATATGCACTGACAAGTTTTTGTTAGTCTTTATATTGAATCGCTTTTTATTCCCTATATATACTTGCTTTCAGGGCTAATCTTGTGACTCGTACTTTAATGCAAGAATCAAGAGTATAACAGATGAAATCCCTTGTGCTGTGTTGGTCCCTCATTGTGCAATTTTCCATATAACCTAGATTTCATAATTTTTATCGTTACAAATTACAATGATTATAGTGACTGTAGTCAAACTTGAGCACTTGCATTGCATCTAGTTATGCAACGCTGTTCCCTTCTGTCAGTCATTGCTGGCTTCATGCATCACTTTCTCTTTGCCTTTCCTCTGCAGTTTTTCCTTCCTCAACATGATGATTCATTCTAATTATATTCCATCCAACTCTGGCATTAGGGGGTCTGATGACTTTTGTTTATTATTTCAGCCCTCCAGCAATTGAGAGATTGTCAAGTGGTATATTCCAAGAAGTGATAGTCACAAACTCACTCCCGGTGGCAGAGAAGAACTTCTTTCGCCAGTTGACAGTTCTTTCAACCGCAAACCTGTTAGGTGAAACCATCTGGCGTGTCCATGACGACTGTTCAGTTAGTAGCATATTTCAGTGAGCATTTGAACCTTAGGGGGTTAATCAAAGCACAACACAGTAGTAGTCCAACCTAGAACCACATGTTTTTGCACTTGCTATGCTTTTATGCCATACTCATTAGTTGCCCCCCTCCAACTTTTTTTCTTTTTCAAATGTCTAGGTTTCCTAAAAGCTAGTATATCATGCAGCAATACACATATTTAGATTTCCTTAATGCTGTCGAATCTATGTGCTTTGGTTGCTTTGAGCAATCCATGCTAGATGTTGAAATTTTGTATATTTTAGTTGAAATCAGCTATTATGTAGCTAAGATTGACCTTGATCTCTGTAACCCTAGCCTAAAAATTTTATCATACCTCAGTGACCTTGAGGGATCTTTAACCTCAGGGTTCTTTTTTGGATATCTCTGTCACTGAAGTTTCCAGCCTCCTTTTAAAATTCTGTCTGGTTTTGTGGAGCGTGTGATGTTCTTGAATTCATTATTTTATTCACTCAGTGGTGGGAGTAGTATTTGAAGCTAGACAATATCGGGATGATGCAACGAGTTTTCCATTGGGAATTTACATATTTTACTATAGATATGTTATAAATATGTTAGAAATGCATAATATAGGGTATAAATATGTTATAAATGCATAATGTAGGGTGGTGCACGTATCTAACAAGACAAAATTATATTAAGCTGCTAAGGCACTAATTTTGTATCTTTTGGGTAGAAATGGAACATAGTATACTTGCGTGAAATTTAAATTCATTCATTGAATATGAAATTTACTTTACTATTTAATAAAATGTTCAATTCTATCTCTTTTTTTTTTTTTACTCATCTGAATCAAAAAAATAATAAAATAGTTTTCATTTGTCGACATATCTTATTTTAGTGAATTAATACCCTATTTAATCTCAACGTTACTATTTATAAAAAAAAAAAATCGATGTTACCATTTGTAATAACACTATAATAAAATGCATTGCCCTTTTTGCTTCTAATAGTCCTTATCACCTAGGTTGTAGATCCAGATACTTATTCATGATATCCATTTATATCTTAGGAATTGCAGTTCTTTCCTTGTTAATCATCAATACCCTGAGGGCAATAGGGTTGCTAATTGGGTAGCAAAATAGGTCTTTTTATCTCCCATTCTTTGTTTTGGGATTTTCTTCCTTCTTCTTATATTTTAATGGAGGACAACTTGGGTAAAATTCTTGTGAGAACAGCTACCTATTAATTGATGTATTTATTTTTTTAAAAAAACCTAGGCTGTAAATGTTGTCAAAGACAAATAGTGACCTAAATTTAAGGGGTGCCCTTATCCATACCACACACATATATATATATATTGAAAAGAGTTTTTTGTTTTGGATCAAAAATTGAAAAGAGTGGTAGAGATAAATGGTGTGAAATGGGCCAATGCTCTAGATTGAAGGAGTGCTTATCCTTATCTTTGGAAGATCTGTTGTGGATGTGTTCTTACTCTTTGCTGAGCAAGAAAGTAGTTGGTGAATTGTGCATAAATCAAATGCTGATTTGACACATGAACAAGTTGCATCACTTAGGTTGTATTTTTATGTCTCTAGTAATTTGTTATAGCCTGATTGTTTGCTTTAACATTTTTCTATGTGGGACGGAACTATGTTAACAGTTCGGGATTAAAAAGTTTTAAAATATATTTTTAAACAGAAGTTGTTTGGTTCAAAATGAAATAGTAGAATTTGAGACTTTTTCCATATCTATATTAATGATTTTTATGCCGATTTTTGGTCAATTTTGACATTTTGTCGAATTTAAACCTTGAAAGGAAGCCCCTACCATAAGCTACTTGCAAGAAGCCTAATTTGACTTTCTGTAGAAGACATTTTGCTTTTGTAAGGTGCATTTAATTGGTCCAAATAGAATTGTGACTAAATACTGTAACACTCTCAACAGAGTCTCTAATATTTTAGATTAAACTTTAATGAATTTCGTTGAAACCTTTAAAAAGAGGAAGATACTCTTAATTTTTTCATATTATTTATGAAAAAATAAAAAATAATGATGAAAAACAATCTTTTAATTTAAGAGTGAGCATTACACAGTGACTGAAGGTACTGTATTAATTTACCCCTCCCCAAGGTCAAGAAAATGTGTTATAAAATAAATAAACAAATAAAGGAGCTGAAATGAAGAAACAAACGATTTTATTATACAGAATCACAATTATAGAAAAATTACAAAACTGATGCACCCCCTACTGAAGTACAATAGAATGATCACATTCCTCTGTAGGTAAAGAATTCCTAGGAAAACTTCCTGTACATATTGATTCCTTTCAGCTATAAACTGTAAAAATTACTGGTTTTTTTAATTAAACATTATACAATAAAAGATCAAATATAATGCCTTTCAACCGAAAATTGCTTTTTCCCCTTTCTTTCTTTACGAGCCATCTTGCTTCAAATGCGAGTCAAATATGCATTTGCCCTTGATGCCCAGAAGAGCAAAGAAGATCCATTGTCAGATTTACAATCAGTTCCCTGTTTCTAACCCCATCACATGATTAGCCTGCATTATGTAGTTTAGCCCTGAAAAGAAGAAGAAACCGCCCTGTCAGTATTTTCATCATACTCTCAAGTAGGGGAGGCGACGGGCTGAGCCAAGTCAAGCCAGGGTCGACCCATTGATAAAGTGGGTCGGCTTTTGGCCGTTTTAAAATTGAGCAAACAGTTCATAAGATGTTACGTGGAGTTTTGGATTAGGCTAGCACACATATGCCCAATGGTTTGAAGGGTCAGTTTTTGTTATTTTCACCATCGTTTTTTCTTTTCTTTTTTGGATGTTTTCATCTTATTAGAAGCCCCACAGGGTCATGTCATATCTAAGTCACCAAGGGTCAACCATATATTTTTCTTTGTGTTTCAATCAATAATGAAGAATCAGTAGGTCCAACTTCAATTCTATATGATGCAAACGCAACATTGGGCATCTCTGAATCCTACATGTCAACCTTCACTTGATATCATGACAATCAGTAGCTGAATCACACAAATAGAAGCAACCATATTTACCTGTCATCAGTGATGAACTAGAAATCGTCACTCTCATCAGGAAAAACCTCGGGATGTATTGCTGCGGTGTTGTAGTGAATAGTTCTCTGAAGCTTTCGAGTATCCAAAACTTCAACTTCGACAGAGAACATGGAACTAACAGGACGATGATCTGATAATCTTATTTCAGCTCTTCTGTAGAAATGCTGTTTTATGCTCTTCCCTGACCACAGTATTCGATCACACCTGCACAACATCAGACTACTTAATCAGCCAGCAAATAAGATCAAACTGGCTTGCTTAATATATTGTACAAGTTCCCCTGTTTAGAGCATCTTTTATTATACATAGAGTTCCCTGTTTAACTGGCTAGTTTACACCTCACTCAGACTTGGTCTTTTAAAGGTGTCTTATTTTTG
Source organism: Talinum fruticosum (assembly GCA_021018815.1). NCBI lineage: Eukaryota > Viridiplantae > Streptophyta > Magnoliopsida > Caryophyllales > Talinaceae > Talinum > Talinum fruticosum. The sequence goes on from JAITYX010000056.1 coordinate 3,395,400, forward strand.
TGTACTTCTGGGCTATGTTACTCAGACCCAGTTCCAAGTGTCCAACATGGGTACAAGCCCATATGTCCAACTCGGCTGTTTTTCTGCAAAGCTGTGCATTTTAATCTAAACTAAAGGTCAAATACAGTTCAAATAATTTTGCGAGACCTGATAAATATATCAATGCTTTCTCGAGTCTCAGTACATTAAACGTACAGAAAGCAATTTGTTCTATGAGGAAAGACAGTAACAAGTGAGCTTTCTGATTAAGCTAGTGTCGAAAGCAGCCAACTTACCATGCTGGTGATCTCTTCTTCTCCCCTTCTTTTGGGTTTTCACCAACATATCTATCTGAGTTAATTTCATACTTGTATGTAGGTGGGAAGTTAATTGGTCCTTCCCTCCATCCATCAAACACATGCCCACTGCGAAGCTCTTTGGTAAGCTGCAATAAATTCATAGCCCCCATTAACTACATTATATATCTAACAAGAAAAAGAGAATTGACAAAAGCATCACATGTCATGCTCTCTAATAGTCTTTGACTGTGAAGTTACTAGAGACATGTAGTTTGGAAGATTACAACTCATTAACATCAAATCCGAATCAGTCCAAAAATAATATTCATAACTCAAATGTTGGTGTACCATTCAAGGCCTCCTTTTTTCCTTTTCTTGGGGCCCTGGGGGTGGGTTTGGGTAGGTAAGGCGTCCAATCTAGAGTCTCCATGTACAAACGTTGACACTCAAGCTGGGAAGGTATGGGGGAAGGGGGAGAGGAAAGGGAGAAATTCCTCTTTGTTTCCAGTGCAGTTTTGGGCCCAACTCGCTTGTTAAGAACCCCCCATCACACGCGCACACCCACACACAAAAGACGATAAATGGTAAAGTATTTGATTCTCTCACCTGATCACTGTTGATCAGCTCATTCCACTGTTTGTTGGCAACGAGCTTTCGTACCTCGGAGTCCATCATACTGAGACGGTAATTCAAATCACCGAACCAGAATATCTGGCTGTTCATAGTTCAAAAGAAAGGAATTACTACCAATAATTCTCACCAGCACTGTAGCCATTAAAGAGTCTTTAAATTCTTTAATGCAAAACAGAGGAATACTAATCCTTTAACACAGCAAATACCATATCTTAAAGAAATCATTGTAAAGTAAAGCACATCTTTGGTTGACAAAAATTTGTTTATGCAGGACAATGGAATATCTAATCTTCTACAACTAAGCGACAACAGCTTATGTTTTCTTATGACTTGTATCCACTTAAATGTTGCTTAAAGAAATCTAATAAAGGTCTGGGAAATAGTGTACTATGTCATGCTGCATATTTGCTGAAGCACCTCTGTAACAACCAATTTATAACATTGCAATTTTCAATTTTTCAATAGCAAATTATTGAAAATCCATTTTAGAAGTACGGTTAGTCATTGAACTCTAGCTAGCAAACTAGGTTACATGATCGAAGTTAAAAGAAAATACACTTACTCATGAGAAGGGATGGTACGTGGGTGATTATTATCAATGATGGATGAGAATCTGGTACGTCGTAGGATTTCATAAACATTAGCATTACGTCTGTGTTGATCTCCGTCCTTGTGACCAGAGGTAAGATGAGAGCAAACAAAGCACAGGCGAGACTGGTAAAGCGACATGCTAACAGATATGGATCCCTGGAACATTCAAGTATGCAATTAGTGGGATTCTTATCATATCCAGTTCACCCATCAAATGGATTATCATGGAAGAGAATTAAAATACAACTTCCTTCAAATAAAATGGACATAAAGAAATACTACCTTGTTTCCCATGTAACCCATAAGCCCAACACCGACAGGGGAGACCTTCAAGTTGCTTATATGCCTCCTCAACTTCTTGCGAACCCAAACAGATACGTATATTCCGATCATCTGCTTGCTGGCAATTCGCACATATCTGGGATGTTTATTAGCATCCTTGGCATATGAACTGGGGGACATCTTAGGTGAATCAAAGAAAGATTCATCTTCTTCTGCAGAAAATTCATCAGAAGCATCTGACACTGATTCAGGAGAATCTTCAGCCCTTTCTGGCTGCTCAGTGATCAATTTCCCAAAATTGGAATGCAATCTTTTCAATCCATCACCATTGAGTGCAAAATTAGGATCAAAAGCTAGAGGGTTCTCCAACCAGGAAAACCCAACCCTTCCAGAGCTTTTCATAAATTGCCTCAACTTCAAACTTGAAGATAAAGCTGCAGGCAACGTATCCACTGAGTGGCCAGGCCAGTCTATCCTTCTATCACTGTCTATTCCATATATTCTCTTTATCAAAGACTTCTTCTCCTCACCATTTCTTCCATTCAGTTCATGTTGATCGGGTTTTGTATTGCTTTTAGCCTTCTTCTCACTGAAAGCTAATGAAGGAATATCAACCTCGATGGCCAGAGCATCAAGAGTAGATGGTGACCTCAAAATCGGGGAGGGAGGAGCACTGAGGCTTTTGTAATTAGCTTCGGGTTCAGAAGTCTTATTAAGGGTTCTACGGATCAAGGACTCCCACTTTGGGATTGGTCTGTTATCCTCTGCTCCCAGTACATTTCCAGCATTCAGAGGGACCACCTCCTGAAACCTGGAGCACAAGAACCAAGAAAGAAAAAGAAAAATAAGAATATATACAGCTTATCATGTCCATGAAAAAGCCAAAATATGTTCAGGCAAACTATTATGCATAATTCTAACCATAGAACGAACTAAAAAACCCATAAATGACAAACGATAGTTCCTATTTTAACCACAACATTCATTAGTACTTAGGGTGGCATCATGATAAAACTTATAGCAGCTCCTATATTTGGTACAATGATCAGTTTCTTGTTCAGGTTATGAACTTCCCATCCCATTCCAGGCCCTAACTAAAGAGCACTTGTGCAATTTGGAAAGGTCCAGAATACAGTTGGTTTCAACATGTACAGTGCCAGAACAGCTTTCAAGTAGTCAACTAAGATGATTGCGAGAATATTTAAGGAAATTCTATTTTTTTACAGGAGGATTTTCATCTTCTGCATTCTAGAAACTTTTCCAGGTTTTATTATTCTGTTGGTCTTCCATACTATCTTTATTTCCTTCAATCCAACTGGGCAGTCACGACTTTAGTTGTGCAAATATTCCTGGAGAATCATATACTTAACATTGAGCATCGAAAGACATATTCCTTGGATACTTATTTTCCCTATTTATCATGTAACAGTAATTCTCTTAAATCCTGTCAAGTATCATAACGTAGAGAAGAGGTTGGTTTGTCTTAAAGGAAGGAGTTCACTATAGATAAATTACAGAAAAAGGTCATGTCTGAGGAAAGGATGCCTATATCTAGGCCTTGGCAGCGACAGAGAAACACTAGATGATATAGTACATAATACCGCACAGCTTACAGTAGAATTATGATGAACTAGGATTATTATCACCTAATATCTTGGTTTACCACCATAAAAGTTATCGCTTACCCGAGAATGTAGACATCTGCTGGTTCTTTCATGCAAAGCCAGTCATCTATTTCAAGATCTTCAGATGGAGTTCTGCCAGCAACATTCCAGGTTCCGATTGTCACTCTGCATAAAAGCAGATTGTCAGCAAGAAGGAAAATGACAGCATCACGGATGAGCACCCGCCTTTCAGCAGAAACTAGAGAGCAAACTTACGAGCTAACCTCACTTCCTTTTTGTTTATGTATTGACACCGTGGTGTTTCAGAAATTCCTCTTCTGTGTCTCAACTGGTACCCTTCCAAAGGTTTCCCTGCACAAAAAGTAAACTAATGATGAAAACATCCACAAGGACAAACTGGAAACCAGAATAACAAGAACAAGAACTCCCAAAGTGGGTCCTAACTTTTGTGGGGTCTAAGGACTGAAAACCAGAACCAATATCAAATTAAGGACATATCAGGAAAGAAAAAAATAGAGCAAATTCTATGAGATCAGAGAAGACTCGTGTTCAATGATGATTTCATTGAGATGGCAAGACAAAATTCGAGTAAAATTATTGCCTGAAGTTTGATCTGCGCACACCGATTGGTTCAGCTGAGTTCTACGCGGATGTCCTTCAGTGTTCTTAAATCTGGATTCCTTACAAGGGAATGCTGGACAAGATTCAAAATAAGAACCAACTTAGCACAAGAACCATAAGGAAGTAGTAACTCACTAATTTAACATGGCTAAAACTTACCATCATCCTCACTCTCAGTCTCGGTATCAAAATCATCTTCGCTGAATTCACACTCCTTAGGCTGGATATTCAGCCATTTCTTCATCACCAAGGACGGCCAAAAGGCCTGCAGAGGCAATAGAACAATCTTAAGTCATCAAAGAACAGCCATTTTCAACTATGAAAACATAAGTTTGAGCCAAATGACATTCCAAGCACCATAGAAGCATACCTCTGAGCGCTTCCCTCGTCTAGCTCTCATCTTGTTAGCTCCTCCTTACAAACTATGAATCAAGAAAGAGGAAATAAAAGAATGCAGGGCACAGGTATGGAAAAGCAAAATGCAAGCACAAACACCAACCAGCAACCACTTTGGTGGGTTTGTGATTTATTTAAGCCTCAATGGAAACTGTTATAAGAAATGAGGATTTGAAGGTCGGCTTATTAGCTACTCACTTCGAGGAAGATACACAGTAGAAACAAGCAGATAAGACACAGAAAAGCATTAGGCTGGAGTGCAGAACAGACCCGTCACAGCTCCAACTTGCATAAAAACAACATCAGATGGCCCTACCCTCCACGTCTGTGCAATAGCCAGAAAATACATAAGCATGATAATTACTGTAAATCAAAGGAGACACCCCAAAATAAAGAAAAAAGTAATTTGTTTAAGAAATTTGGGTCATTTTCAATGAACTAAGACTTCAACAGTACTAAAATCAGTAGGCACACAGCAACCATTGCTTTCAACAATTTGGTGGGTTCACTGGTTGGATAGATCCTTGTCATAAACAGTATCAGAAATTAAAATTATATGAACTACCCAGAAAAAATAAAATCCAAACCAGTAGGAAACTTGAACAACCAGTATAAAATAGTGAAATCTCCAGAAAATTAGTTATGACTACTAAGTTAAAAAATTGCCAACCAGACATTTAAATATCCACAAGGGACCCATAAATACTGTTAAATGGCTAATCAGATCAAACCCAGTTGACATTGGCAATTCCAAACCACAAATTGATCTTTATACATGGATAAAGAATCATGGTAATATCACAGAAATGCTGAATTTAGCCAATGCCCATATAAGAACAATATGCCCACATAAGAACAATCATATTAATTATTGATAATTGACGAAGACTACATACCATGTTAAATCCAAACCTTGGATGACCCACTCAGCAATTGGAACCCTCCATTACTGTATATATACCCAACCATGGTCTAAACCCTTATTTAAAAAAATATAATGAAATCAAGGGTCAAGGTAGGAAGTTGAAGAATAAAATGATTAGATAATTAGAGTGGGATTTGCCCACCAACTCCAGGTTGTAAAACTATTGGAAGGGCGGTAGATATTTAATTATGGGAAGCAATTTCTGGGTTTTTTGTGGGCAGCAAAAGCATAACCCAAGTGTTTTAGGGGCAAAAGAAAAGGGAAACCTTGAGAGAGAAATTAGTGAGAGAGAGACAGTGGGCCAAGGGCATCATTTGTGGAGGATGATGGTAGAAATTAACCGGGTGAAAGAGACTGAGATCAGCCATGCAAATAAAGTAAAGAAAAGTAATCAAAAATTGGGTTTGTTTATAGTAAGAAATTGTACATTTCTTTTTTGAAGGAATTTTCTTTTTTTGCTTGAAATTTTGATTTGTGTGGATTATTTACAGCAGGCTTTTTTGCAGGGAAAGAGAGGACATGTGAGGATATCATGTGTCTGTACGTTTGGTGTACCTGGAAAGGCCAAAGAAAAAGTTCTGGCTTTTCACAAAAATCATTCATGAGAAAAAGCAGATAAAGGAATAGTTTGGATTTGAGGCTGGGAAGCTGCATAGTGAAAAATCAAGATACTGTTGGTCTACAGTTCTCTCCATTCAATTTTGATGGTCTTTCACTACTGCAGAAGGATTTTTTTGGGGGTTGTTTTAAGGAGATATTATAGCTAATTACACATAGAATCATTGATACACTCAGAATTCAAACCAAGTAAAATTGGGATTAATTAAATTTACAAGTTACGAATATACATATTTACTTTTCTGTATATATTTTTTAATAATTTTTTTAAAAAACATTGCGAGATTAGTTGACCAATCAGTCCCATATAACTTCACTATTGGATAGAATAGAAATAAGTGTATCTGTATTTTGATATAGAAATACATATAATATACAATAATCATTTATGAGTTTCAGTTATGAGTATTTTAAGCGACAAATATGCTATGAGAAGATTGATATCTAACAATTAAATTTAAAAAATTTTATAATAGAAATGGGCTATAGATTTATTAAATACCTCATGCATTACGTATGCAAATTTAAGAAATGATTTCTCACATAATTAAGTAAATATAGATACATAGTCTCACTTATTCTCGTTTCAATCGACCACAAATAAAAAATTGATTTTCCCCTAGAAATGCTTTTAGAATTTATTTGGGTAATCTTTTCAAAAGCTTATGTGATTTGGCCATAAAAAGTTCAAACTAAGATTTTTTTTTTTTTTTTTTTGCAATAGTCACATGACATATTCAGTATTTTTTTGGATTTAAGTAAGGAAGTGTTATAAAATATCGTAGAGATGATATAAACAAAAAATTTAGATAAAAATTTGGAAAAAACCTAATATATAAAAAATTAATTTAACAAGTTATGAAAGTATTTTCCTAAATATTTGACAGTCTTCATATTTGTCGTAGACTTTATTTATGTATTATCATTAGGCCAATAATCCAACAATTTTCTAATCAATTACTTAGGTATTAAAACCATCTACTTAAATATTCATAATAGGTGCGGGTATAAGTAATCTCAATTGATAAACTTCATGCTTGTAACTATTCAATCATTTTAAACACAGTTACAAAATGATTATCAAATGGACACTTATATAATGTGGCGCAATCGGATGGAATATATCAGCATGAAAACAACAATTTTAAAAATACAAAATAAAATCAACCAATCGAATGACGGATACATTTTATTAATGCAATTATACTTTTTTTTTTTATAATTATTTGACTACCCAATGCCAATGTTCATATAACGTTGTATGAGAATTAAGGATATAGCCCTTAATTACTTTTTTAATATTTTGGGTATGTGTGTGTAAGAAGGGCATAGGCCTTTGAACGAGGGTTAAGGGTACATGATCAAAGACATGTCAGTGCCACATCATTGCCGTATGAGTATATGATGAGTACATTTCAACACTGTACATCTACATTAATTTTGTATGCTATTGCTTCTAAATATGGCTATTTTTATAGAACAATGTTGGATCATACAATGTTACATCAACATATATATGTTTATAAATATCAGCAGAATTTAATTTTGCATCACATAACTACTCACATGTACATGCAATAATTCCCTTCTCTTCAATTCAACCAACACCAATCAAAGAAGGGAAAGGAAACATAAGTCCTACAAATCAAATTTAATGGACAATGCCAATATGAGAATTGATAATACACCACATGTCATTGTAATGTATGTAATAGTTTGTGTTTCCTCCTCGAAAGATTTTTGGATTAAAATAAACCGGACGATTATAAAGTTAGATAGACGTACAATTGAGTTTGCCACCTCCAAATACAAGTGTATATCCATTCAATTTTAAAGTAGGATATATAAGCCCTATTTCATTTAAGCTTTAACTTACAACCTTACAAATTCTTACAGTCTACTTACAATTGTTTATACCTCTTTACAACTTTTTATAAGTAACTTAATAATTATCTTATAATTTTTTATACCGCTTACCTTATAACTCTTTATAATTTGACTTAAAGCTCCTTATAACTAAATAGAACAGAGTCATAATCGTCAAATTTTAAAATATGATTTATTTTAATCTAAAATCCATGAAAGAAAAAAAGAGAAAAACAAATCCTACTAATCAAATTCATGGAAAATAAGGAGCCATATATTGATTCATTGGTCCAAATTGAGACCAAACCATGAAATGTCAAACAAGCAAGATATATCCAAGCAAAGCTGTCTCTCACTTGCCCTAAGTAAGGCACTCCTCTTTGAAATTATACTCCCAATAATTGGCACCCAAGGCCATCCACGTGTGTCAAATTTCTCCATACATGTAAAAGCATTTATTATATGACTTGAGGAAAGAAAAAAAATTATGAAAGAGAAAGATGATCATAATTATATTATATGAGTGGAGAAAAACAAACCCACAATTTTTAATTAATTTATATTTTTGGGAAATTAATTGAAGCTCACAAGTTGTGTTGTGTTTGGGCATGGCAAAAGAAATATTATTGTAATAAATATGTATGTGGAGAATTTAGAATTAGTGGAAATTATAAAAGGATCAAGTCAAGTGCAATGTTGAGTACTACTCATGACACACCCAATGCATAGTCCCTTTCATTCACCAATAACTTTTCTCAATAATTATCATTGCCCCCTCCCCCAAAAAATAAATTTAAAAATAATAATAATAATTTCATCCCCATGCAAATCTTCCAAGCATGCATACAATGTAGTGATAATTAGCCTCATTTTTTGAGATTTATTTATTTATTTATTTTCAAAAAGTTGGAAAAATGGTATATGAAAGCTGGAGAGCAATATCATAGGTTGTGGGGATGATGAAACTCAACCAAACAGCTTCTTTGGGTAACTTCTGTGGTTCATTTTGGACTGGATAGAGTTGCCTCTAGGTTCATGTATTTCTAGCTAGAAAGGATATATCTTCCCTTTTTAAATTTATTTCTTTTTTTTTTTTTTGTTTTTTGAGGGGGTGTATTGGGATGTGGTTGTATGAATAAAAGTATAAATAATAATGTGTACATAATTTAAATTCAAAGACTCTTATAGTATTCTATATCAGTTTATTAATTAATAATTATTGTAGAAAAAAAGGTATATAAACAAATGTTGAGAATTTCAAATTGGGTTGTCCTAATTTTAATCATTTTTGTCAAGAATTTTTTTTTAGTTACAACCATTCACATGCAATTTACAATGGGTTGAAATTAAATCCTCACTTTCAGTTTATTTTTATTAATGTTTAATTTATATAAACTTATAATAACATTGACACCTCAATCGCGTGAATAAAACAGGTAAATTATTATATGCAAACTGCTCAAATAAAATTTCATTACATATAAAACTAACAAACAATATAGGTATAACAGTGCATTGGTTTAAATGGGGTCCTTTAATGTCGGATCTTGACTATTCGGTCTTTCTCGGTTGAAAGGTCCTTCAATACTGTCAAGTTCCGATATGTTTGATTCTACCTCCACCGTTTATTATTTGGCATTCCGTATGAGCCTATGTCGGGCTCTTGTGAGAAGGATCATGCGCAAATTTAAGTATCTATTTTCGTACCAAACCAATTTATCGGTAAGTGTAGTAAGAGAAAAACTAGAACCTTCAGTCAAGATATTATAGCAAACTCTACGATTAATTAATTACTTTTTCTACAACGAACATAAAAAGTTAAAAACTAACTAAATTTTAAATATCAAACTACATCACACCCTCGAAAAGCAAAATAACTTATAAATATAAGATCAAAAAAGGTGGTCGACATCGAATATAAACCCAATACTTGACCTACCAAGTGTAGTAATTTCACTGTAAGGTTATACATCATTCATGCTCTATAGAGCACTCACACATGCACCTCTCAATAGTCAATAGTCAATAGTCAAGTCACAATTTGCCATACATACCTATCTACTTCCCAACAACATCTTCCCAATAAAAATGCAAAACATGTTAGCCAAATAGTGTTTGTTTTTCACTTGAAGTTGCAGATAAAAAGGGCTATTGTTCTCATCATCATCATCATTACATGAATTATAAAAATAAAAAAGCTGGAAAGCAATAATATATATTGATGATTTATATGCAAATCAAGCCAAACTTGGTTTTGTTTTGGATCAAAAATGCAGTGGATCATATCAAATCTCAAATCCCAAATCCATTTTATGTTGAATCCTATAATTAGTTGTGTCTTTTCCATAAAAAGGTGTAACAACGTTTTCAATGGAGGCTACTACCCACTACCATGATTTGATTTTTTGTTAGCTTTATCCTTAAATCAATTCATTTAGGTTGTATTTAGACGTAATATAATTTTCCACGCGAACTGTATTCAGGTGTCGAGATAATTGCAAGTTGCGCTCCTCGTGATATATGCCTAATCTAATTATATATGTAGAAATTACCATAAATACTAAGTAAAAAGTTATTAAGTCTTTTATATACACGTCAAACTTAAATATTAACTTTTTAAGAGGGCATCAACTTTTCTTTTTTTTTTTTTTCTGAAGGGACGGGAGGTCGTTTCATTGGATTTTTGCCAACTATACTATCATTTCAAGTTGACAATTATTTGAATAATTACTTGATTTTATGTGTATCAATTTCAAGTTTACAATTATTCTTTCCTCTCTCGTCCTTCAAATTCAATTTGATTGATAAGATATAAACTATCCACTAGTTAACTGTCCATATGTAGGTCAATAATTCCAATTAATGAAGATTAAAGGACCCAGAAAAATATTAATATTAATTTAAATAATAACAAATTACCAATTAATTATTTTCAGAAATGTGAAAATCAAATCATGATGGCCATAGTTGACCAAATTTATGTTCTTCTTGTATGGTCCTTTCCTGTCTTGCATGATAAATATTATATATTTATTTATATGCATTACGAGGAAGAAATTAAAAAAGAACCGTCAGATATATAATTGACAAAACATGAGATGAGAATCTCAATTAAAAAATAATGTTCAATGTCATAATGAATAAAAAATTATTAGTTTTGGTCATTTAAAAATAGAAAGTGATAAGCTTTGATCAAAACAAATTTTAGGGTTTGGAAATTGACTTGATGAAGTAACTGTTGATTAAGGATAAATTATTTTATTCCATCCATAATTAAAAGGGGGACAAATAAAAATTTAAAAATTATGGTAAGAAGTGTCTAGAAAGGAATTAATTAAGTGTGTGGTAAAAAATAAAGTTTAAATCGTCTAATAGTATTACTAATATTACAGAAATTAAACAGCCCTTATCTCATCACACATTTAAATCGTCTAATAGTATTACTGCAGAGGAATAACCGAATAAGCATCAAATAACTATTGAAAGGTGTGGTTAATAAGACACCGAGATCTATTACTAGGCAAAGTACAACAAGAATCTTATGCTTTTCAAACTAGAGTATAAATGTAACACCAAAAAGATTTGACCATAGGGATATTAAAGGACTATGTATTGTATATGTTCCATGACTACCCAAGTTCTTTTTTATATTTTTTTCCACAAACCATGTTTAAAATAGTTCTGATCAAAGGACATTATAGTCCAATAGTCTATAAACTTTCTTCTACTGAGGAGTTTTAGGTCTAGTCCTGGTGCTTGTCTGTGGATAGGAATTTGGTACAGAAACAACCAAGCCCTTTGGCCTATGTTGACCCCCTCCCCAACCCCCTATGAGCCTTTAAACCCCTCTCATTGTCCTAGATAGAGAGATAGAGGCCTCATGGGTGCCTAGCTTATCCATCTAAAAATAAAAAACACTCAGCAAGATATCGAAGTATACTTGAAAACAGGGAATGTTGTACATTATTAGAGTATATCGATCTCAAGCTTTTAATTGTTAATTTAAGTGTTTGTTGAGTTAATTATTAATGTGATACCAGAGCTTTTTTAAGATAGAGGTATTAGATCTCGAGTCTTATAACCCCATATTGAATTATTATGTAAGGTGAGAACTGGTCCTTGCTTGCAGTATCTACGCATCAAACTTAAAAAATATTTGCGTGATCGAGGGGCACATTAGAGTATGTCACATATTCTAATCCTTCACCCATTAATTTAAACTTTTAGTTGAGTTAGTTTTTATATACATTTAAGTGAGATAAATAGATGGATGGATGTAAGTTAGGATTTCAAACAAAAACATTTATTTATATTTTCTAAGATCTAAACCTTTTGTTGCATGGAAAAGCAAGTAAATAAATTAAATATGGATGTCCACTGGAAGAATGAGCAACAACATTATTATGCATCTGATCAACTAATTTATACTTCCCCGTCCCAAAAAAAAAAAAAACTGTCTTATTTAAAATTTTACAGTCTATGATATATCACCTTCACCATCTATTTTTAAAATTATGTAATATAAAAAATTATAAGATTATGTTATGATGAAAGTATTTTTAAAAGAAAAAAAAGGCATTCGTAGGCACCCGAAATGCTAAAGATCGAAGATTAAATATTGGTTAAAATTTATAAAGTTTGACCTTAAGAGTAAAAAATAAGTCATATTTTTTTTTTGAGACGGAGGAAATATATATAGTAATGATATTTATTTATTAATTAAGTACATTAACATCCAATCAGGACATGAATTGTCCATCAAATGTGGAAGGAGTTGCTGTCATTAGTTAGAAATTAAAAAAAGTCACCAAAATAAATGGTCCCTAAAAGTAGTTTTTTTTTTTTTTTTTTTAAGAGCAAAAGTAGTTTATTTCTAATGTCATGATGTCACAAAATAAATAAAAAATCAGCAATAATTTGAAACAAACAAAAACACAAATGAGACTCAATGCTTAAAAATGAGTAATAATGTGAAGTAAATAAATAATAAAGGAGATGAATGCTTTGAGCATCAAGAAAATAAGTTATCCCCTAACACTTCACATTTATTTATTTATTATATTTAATCTCAATAAAATGAAGAAAAATCTTTAAATTAAATTATCCTGCCTACTGCCTATGCCTATGTCTATGCCCTATAACTTCATAGGGTGGGGATCACCAACATATTAATTATGATTAGGAATGTCATTAACAACTAATCTCACTGGACATTCCACAAAAATAGGATTAGACATGGATTAAAGTGATTTAATTAGCAATTAGCATGACTTTTTGGATGTGGGCATAAGTAATTATTGTCACCTTTTGGGAGAAACTACATTTTTAATTTAATATTTTCACAGTAATGATAACCCAAATATAGTAATATGATGCCTAAATTTAAATTTAAATGGATTTATATGGCTAAGTGGATAAAATTAAGGAATTAAATATGAGCTTACATAGATTAATTTATTTTTTTATATACATAAGATAGCATTAAAAATGAGAATATCCTCGTCAAACTTTGAGTTGTAGCCAGCAACTTTGAATAATGCCCAACAATGTTATCCAAAGTATTATTAGTTTTTTTTAATAAAAAAAGACAGCTAAATAAAATGTAAACATTGATTTTAATTTTATTTTTCAAAAAAAATTTCTATACAAGTATGTCTTTACAGCTTGGTGCTTCTAATAGATTCAATATATGCAGTAATCCATAGGGGTGTGCAAAAAAACCGAAACCGAAAAACCGATCCGAAAACCGAAAACCGAAAAAAGCGGTTAACCGATTAATTTTTGTGAAAAATCGGTTCGGTTAACCGAACCGATTTTTTTTCGGTTAACGGTTCGGATACGGTTCGCGTTTTGAAAATTTTCGGTTAACCGCCGGTTAACCGATCCGAATTTTAAAAAAAAAAAAACGCTTGAAATTGAAATTGGAAAGGAAACCCTCGTGCGGAGGGGTGTGCAAACCCCTACTCGTGCCTCGCCTCCTCCTCCGTCGTCATTCTCGTTCTGCCTTCTCCTCTCACTCTCTTGCTGCTCCTCTCTCTCTCTCCCTCTGCCTCCCCCTCGTCCTCGTTCTGCGGCGAGCAACCGGCGATCTGCCGACAATAACCGGCCCGGCGTCGCTCGTCTCACTCTCTTGCTGAGGTTCTCTTGAGTTGTCCGTCGCTCCCCTCATCTCTCTCTCCCTTTGCCTCCCCTCTCGTCCTCGTTCTGCGGCGAGGCAACCGGCGAACTACCGGCGATCTGCCGACGATAACCGGCCCGGCGTCGCTCCTCTCACTCTCTTGCTGTGGTTCTCTCGCCCAATTGTCCGTCGCTCCCCTCCTCTCTCTCTCCCTCTGCCTCCTCCTCTGTCCTCGTTCTACGGCAATCGGCTACCTACCGGCGACCTACCGACTATTACCGGCCGGCGACGCTCGACTCGGGTTCCCCCTCTCTCTCTTTTTTTTTTTTTTTTGTGCAGAATTCGTGTTTTTGGTGTAGACGGGAAATTGTCGTGGACTTCACTTTGTGTATTATAGCTCAAGAACAATTTGTTTTGCTACTATGAATCTATGATTTTTAGATTTAATTTTGTTGGAAACAGATTTTTAGATTTAATTTTGCAAAACCGAGAATTTTTTTTTCAAATAACGGTTAACCGTAAACCGATCCGATTTTTCCGGTTAACCGGACTTTTCGGTTCGGTTACGGATCGGGAAATTTGCGATCCGAAAATTCGGTTAACCGAAATGTCGGTTAACCGGAAAATTCGGATCGGTTACGGTTCGGGTTTTTCACTATCCGAAATTCCGGTTAACCGATTTTCGGTTAACCGAAAACGCGGTTAACCGGTTTTGCACACCCCTAGTAATCCATTTATCTTTCATTTTGTTGGAAGTAGGGATAGACAATGGAATGGTTTTACGTCGAGTCTAAGTGAATCCGGACCCATTTAATTTTTTTGATTTGTAATTAGATTTGACCCGGACCCGTTAGGTTTGTGGGTCCATTTATCCTAAATGATTTGAAATTATTTTATGTTAAAATTGTTAATAAACAATATATAATCTTATATCTTTTGCCCCATTTAATATTACTACACATTTGTATGCAACACAATTTTCTTTTTTTTTTCACATATGTGCTTAGGTAACCTATAAATTGACAAATTAAAACAAATAACTAGAAATCGAACAAACTTAACAAATTTGAAAAATTAAAGAATGTGAAAGTGTTTGAGAGTTATGCATTGCAATTAATGATGGGTAAAAAGAAAAAGAGTGATTGAATTATTTAAGATAATTAAAGCAAGCCAAGCTTAAGTCATATTTTTTTCAAACCCAAACATAGACCCGATTAATACCACTTGGATCCAAAACTATCTCGAGTTCAAAATTTTCGATCCCAAACCTACTAATTTAGATTGGATCCGACAAGTCCGGATCGAGTCTAGGATCCACTACCATCAATAGTTAGAAGATACTATATAGGGGGACAAATAATTAACAAGCAAGACAAAATGCACTTAAAGAACCAAACGTATGCTTATGATTCTCCTCAACTTCGTGCATAAATACATAGTTAAAACTTGCCACTAACTAGACGAGTTATTCTGATGATATATTATAATTTAAAAGTTTTTTTTGGGAATGGCCACATATAAGTTCATTAGTGCATATGTCCCAAAATATATGTTACCACATAAACTCAGAACCGTAGTATAAACATTGTTCGGGCATATTTTGATGTGCTTGTGTTTTGTTTATTTTCCCCTCCCTATATTATGAAAGTCACAAGGGTGGATGAACTCTAAACATGATAATCATGCATGAGGTTCTATTAAGCTTAAGCTCAATCTCATGTTTGACTATCGTTTTACGAATTTATTATCAACTTTAAGTCTAAGATTCACAAATCTTCTACTAAGTTCTCTCGAGTCATCATTCAACATTCAAGTATGTGGAAGAGTCGTACTCGTAATGCAATTATATTTCATAGAGCAAAGCTTAATTGGGCATAGTGGAAGACTTTTAATCTCCTTCTCTTTCACCACCTTTTTCGCATGCTATTTGTAAAGGCACTATTATATCAGATGGTCTAAACTACCTTAAGGTGGATTTGTCGAATTTAACTTTGATGGATCCAAATTTTTAGCAATAACGGAAGCCGTGTACAACATCCTGTGTCCCACCTCGAGAGACTAGGGAAACATGACATTGTTTATAAGCAACATAGTTGATTCATTATAACAATAAATATTCCCCTTTTGAGTCCAAGCATATATAAGAGGAAGTTAAAGAGGCTAGTCTTTGAGGTCACAGAAGGCTAAATTTACATTTAAATTTCATCTGCTATCTTTTTCATCGTATTTTTAGAATGATAATTAATATTACGGCTAACTAGAAACTCATGTTCTATCCTTTTCGTATCTCCTCTTTGTAAAAATCTTCATTTCAGGTATCTATATTAACAAGGCTACTTAACCTTTTTTGTACTTACCTTGCCAATGTCTCCTGTAATTATCCTAACGCCAGTATATTACTATCAGTTTATTAGAGGCTGGGAAAGGTTCTGCACAAGACTAATGGGTAAGACCCAAGAAGATGTTTCTGGATGGGTATAGAAAGCAATCTTTCCACACTTTTGACCAATTAACAACCCCCTTTCCCTCCTTCTCAGCTTTTCAAAACCTTTTTCTAGGTAGCTTTTGCCAATCATATATATTTTTTCTAGATGGGTATAGAGACTCGGTTTAATGCTGATGTGGCGAGCATAATCATATATGTTTATTGTTATATCCTTATTTTTTAATTTAAAATTGTCCCAATTCGCTCTTTAAAAGTAAGGTTACAATAGTAAACACGTATAACATCGCCTGTCACGTTATCATAAAACCGAGTCCGTTACCTTCTAATTCGATGTTGGTTTTAAAAAAGTAATTACCTCCCACAATATGCACACATAAAACTTTAAAATAAGATATATAAATGTCCAATCTCCTTAAAGTATAGTTTATTTTAATTAAAAATTCTAACAAAAATATAACCTTTTTAAGTGGTATATATATATATATATATATATATATTACAGAAGCCTAATTTGAATTCTAGGATGAACTGTCTCGCATTGAGTTATCTAAATGACTAATATGGCATTTAATAAAAAGTGAAAATAAGTGTGTGACTGGCCCATGTATAATTTTTCATAATAAGTTTTGTCAGAGTATTTCATGGAAAATGAACTATAGTTTTATTCCAATATTATAAATAGCAGCTGTAATTATGTACGATGTTTCTTGGATTAAAAAATGAAATGATAACACCCACTTTAAGTATTTTCTGTCAATTTAAAAAAATATTATATTATATAATAAATTAAAAAATAATAGTATGATTGAATAGTATAATTGTCTTACAACTTACAAATTACGTAAAATCGTTATTTTATCCATCATTTTCATATTTATAAAATTATGTGTATGACACACCGTTTAGGTAGAGTTGATCCAATTAGGGTGTCATTTGATATATGTCAAGCATAGCCGATGATTATTAAAGTTTTACCTTCATAATCAATTAGAATTATTAAAAAAAATAGTAATTTTAAATAATAAAGTATATTAACAGAAGTAAAAACAAGACATTTTAAAAATATGTTCATACAAGACGCATATCATAAATAAAAAAAATTGTACTATGCACTGTTTGTCATAAAATGCTTTTAATTCCGATGATTATTGACCATTTCTTGTGTACATATTACAAGTGAGAATTGTATTTTCTAATTTCTAATATTTTGAATGATATGAACTCCTATATATTGGAGTTTTAATTATTTGTTGGAGTTCGATAAAGGGGAAAGCAAACTTAATTAATTTGAATTTAATTACTAAATAATAAATATATAACTCTTGAATAAGTTATGTCGAACATTTTACATAGATTAGAAATTAGTCTAGAGTATTGGTTAAAACTCTCAAATAGTGACATGTAACATACTTTTACCTTATATATATTATTTTCAGTAAATTTTACAGATATCAAAAGGTGTCACATATTTTTTTTAAAAATAATTAAGGATGACTTTCATTATTAACTTAAGGTCATATGACAACTACAATAAGAAAATTAAACTCAAACAAATTCAAAACTAAAATAACAAATAAATCTTTCAATGAAGATAACTAATCGAAACTCTTACGAACGTTTTTCTTCTAGTCAATTGTTATCTCATCATACGATCTCCGAAAAGGAAATCCACAAATCTTAGGTAGTAATGTCGTTGATAGATTTATTTGTTATTGTAGTTTCAATTTGAAAAATTGATGATCGTTGCAAACTAGTTTAAAATCACATACAAGCACAACACTATGCAACAAACCTATAGAATCGCTTTAAAAGCGAGAGAAAATACCACTCATTAAAAGACGATACGAAGAAACTCTCACAAATGGAGAGAAAATATTTATTTGTAGAGAAACTATTAGATAAAACATGAAATTAAGAGAGAATTAGTGTTTACCATTGGCAAAAAGCCTATGACAACTCTTAAGAAATGAAAGAGGTAGGATTTTCCAGAGAGAAGGAGGGGAGGGGGAATGAGAAGGCTAGGGTTTTGTAGACGACAATACAACATGGTGTCACATGCTTGTTTCTATAATTATTGGAAAGTAATATAATGCTAAAAGTATTATTCTATTTCTATACTGTCTTGATCTCTTTCAATTGTACGGTACGGAAAATGGACATATACACAGTTTAAAATTACATTTCTTTTTTCATACAATTTTTAGGTAGAATACTAAGATATAACCATAATTAAAAACCCTAACTAATGCTTTGTAGGGGGCCAAGCACAGTTGACTAAGATGGGCAAATAGAACTTTGAAAAGGGCACCTTTAGAACCTACCATTTTATTCATCATTTGTCATTTATGAAAATAGTTCACATTTATATAGCAATAAACACTATATGCATACATAATGCACACAATCCAATGAAAGGCCAAAGAAAAGGTCAATTTGTTATCAATGAATGAAGCCAACCCCCTTAATGTGATCAATTTTGTAATGTAGAAGGTAAGAATTGAGAAATTCCCATCTTAAACTATTCCATCATTTGAGGATTTGGACCACAAGAGAAAAAGGGAAAAGAACCAAGAAAATATTAGGGCAAAAGGGTATTCTTTTCTTTTCTATTTCCCATCTCCTTTTCCGATCTTTCAATTTTAATAAAAAATGGTTTTCCTTGTATCCCCCTTTTTAATTAGTGTGTGTGGGAGGAAGAGGGGACCGTTGGATTAGAAAGAGACCTCCACTAGCCGACCTTTATTTAAAAAAATTATAAAAATAGTTGGTTTCCTATGAAGGGGGGAACCCTAATATAAGATAATCCCATTGAGATCATACTTAGTTGAAATTGCATTTTCTAGAGGTGAAAGCAACCTAATGTGTTTCATGAGCTTTTAGTGTTTGTAGTCATTCTTTTACTCCCATTGCAATCTTAATCTAAACAAAGTGGAATATTTTTGTCTAGTTATATTCCAATGTGGGCAACTCCATTTGCTTTTTTTTTTTTAAAAAAAAAATTTGTTTTTTGGGAGGCATCTAATCTAATCATAAAATAAGTGGGAGGATACAACTAGATAATTTCAGATACAAAGTGTAGATATTTTAGTGCCTAAATATTTGATTTCTTTTCTATTTATCTTGCTTGTATTCAAACTCAACCGATACAAGTGACGAGCCCATATGTATGGTATGGATAGAAGCAAAATTAAAATGATAATAATAGACTGATTCCAATTATTATCGTGTAAATTAAGCAGATATTGTATTGATAAGTTTAGCAAATAAATTATACTAGAAGTTGATATTCACTAATGTTGTCTTTTTTGCCTTCCATCGTATCAAAAAATATCATACAAATTGATATTAAGGTTAACAAACTAATATATATATAGAGAGAGAGAGGACATGTTAGACCTCTTTGATATGTTATAGATCGAAAATATCATGTAAAGTTACTAATATCTATGATATTTTCAACCTAAATGTCATGTGAAGTTTTATACAAAATGAAGATGAACCAAATTGAAAATGGTTTTTTTTTTTCTTTTTGGCCTCTTGGGAGTATATGTCAACAGATGTTAATAAATGATTAGACGAATGAAAAAATAAAGATCATTTTATGAGCCTAATTTCTCTCTCTCTCTATCTCTTAGGTATAAGCTCCTAGGAGCATATAAAAATTTCCACCTATTGCAAAAATATTATGTCCGTTGAGACTATTAGATTATTCACTACTTCACAGAGAAAGTGAAAGAAGTCAACAAAAAGATTTTTGTTTTTCTTCGATCTAGTCTAAGTATATATATATATATATATATATATTAAAAAGTAACTTTTTAAATTATTGGTAAATCTAATCCAATTATACTATAGTCTTCGACCTACTTACTAAGGTGCCTGCAAACAGTTTAAGCTATCTAAACACAGATATCCGATGCTCCGAAGTATGACATAAATTGGGCATCAAGAAAAGCCATGGCATTAAGAGCACAGCGTTACACAACCAGCAAGTGGGGAATCAGCCCTAACAAATTAAACTAAATTCAAAAACATGGACAATAATATAACACACAAATGGACTGAACTACTCAAAAGAAAATTCCCATTTCTGGGAAAAACAGATGAGAAAAACTTCTCGACAAAATGTAAATTTTACACACAAACTCGATCAAGGGGTCAGACGGCTTCCTCCTGTTCAGGTACAATTTGGGGTTTTTACACCAATATCTGAGGAGCTCTTCCTCTCTCCCCTGCGCGGAATGTTGAACGATTTTTACATGATGGTGCAGCGGCCCCTCTCTTCTGTTGGCTGTGCAGCTGGCTGCTGATACCGATTTGGATCATTGGGGTTGTATGTGAACTCCGAGGTATCTAGCCCATACTGGATTTCACAACCGAGAGGGAAGGGTAAATTGGGATAAAAGAAAACTAGAGTAAAGAAACATGGTACCCATCCTATATATTCCAAATTGATTAGCATTTACCAGCTTGGAAGTTCGAGTGATCTAGAAGACTAGGCAAAAGAGTCATCCAGTTTGACTTTGGCAGTTATAACTTGTGTCAATCTTGTTTGGGACCATGGAATTTCTTGTTGGTTCTATTTCAAGCCCAGTCATCACGAGTTGCAATCTATCTATTCATGTGAGGAAAATTTTGGGATTTGGGTTAAGGCAAGCCATACCTAAGTCAAGAATGGGGTTGCCCTACTCGAGTCCCAAGTAATGTCTACTTCAGGGTCTTTCAAAGTAGGGCAATCAGGCAGGTCATTTTTTCGCAGGGGCCCTGTGAAGTTTAACAATTTCTAAGAGGATGACTGTGGATAAAGACGGTGAAAATACAGTTAGCACTTCTTCACTTAAATCAATGCCATTGTTCATAACTAGCAGCTTAAACCTGAGTTCACGCAATTTGCCAGGCATTTAACAGTTCAATACCCAATCCTGTGTAGTGGAGCATATTACCCTAAATTTTCAAAAAGTTCAAGTAATTAACACACCTTTTCCCTCATACGCGCACTCCAAGCATCATTCCTGCTGGGCCTCTGATCAAGGGCACCAGCAACAGGTACACCCGTTGCAGGAGGTTGTCTGTTGATAAGAGGCTGCTTAGCGGACTGCCTTGGGGTGATGTACTCGTCATCACTGTCATAGTCAGCAGGCCTATTTGCTGCCCTAACAACGACAGCCAACAAGAACAATGCTACCTGCAAATTGGAAAAATTATAATACCTTAAGGCCAGTGCCAATCAGAAAATAATACCTAGACAAACCAGCAATTAGCAAATGTGGATGACTGTTAAAGAAGAGACTAATAGAGAATAACATACAACCAATGACCAAGGATTCAACAGGGAGTTGAATCACAAAATCTAGATGATGCTACCACACAATCTTAAGCAAGCAAATTAATATTTCATTGTTTGATTCACATAACCACTGGTTCATAGTGACATCCTCACCCATCTCAGCACATTGACTCTGGACCCTGAGAACAATGTGACAAATTATGAAAGATGAATGATTGAGAAACCTTGCTCCGTTGAATAGAGGTAGTTTTTAGTAATAGATGTGAAGGGATTATGTAAATACAGTATGAAAATTAGTTTTAAAAAGTAGAAACAACAGAGGGTGAGAATGGGCATGCATGGTAATGTAAGTCCGGTTAGATTGCCTTGTTCATCCAGTTTAACTAAGCTGTTGAAGCACATAGGAAGACATAAAAAGTTACATATAGACATATAGAGGCTTAAATCTGACTTCCATCATGCAAATCTAGCTTGTTATGCTCTTATTGACAAGCCATCTTGTCAAGCTGTCCAACACTGCTACAGTACACTATTCAAGCTCTTCATTTTACCTCTAACATACCCATGTCAAACACTCAGTACTTGAACATAAGTACATCACTTGGAGACTTCAAGTTGGAGCAAAGTTCCTTAAAACTTCTTGAAAATTACTGAGTCCAACATTTGACATGTATCCATATCCGACACTTGCACTCGAGTACCACAGCTGCTATACTAAAGCCTAAGGGCGTGTTTGTATGGTGATCATCCAGAGTAATGTTTAGTGTTTACTGAAAATATGATCTTTGAAAATCACATTGTAGAAGATTATGACATATTTCAATTATACATTGGCAGAAAAAAGAATGATATGCATACTGCAAATTATCCACTAGCCATTTGAACTGACAGCCCATCCAGCCCCAGTTTGGAAACATTAAAGTCAGCAAGCTCCAATGTTGCAGTTACAGAGCAAGTTTTCACTCAACATTTCAGAAACATGCTAAAGCAGCACTTACCTCCAAAATCACAATTCCTAGAAGAACCCACTTTGCAATGGTCCAGTGGTCCTCTAGGAAATCATAGATCATATCAAAGTTTCCAGTTTTGTCCTTCGGGATTTGCTGAAAAGCCAGAAATCAGAACATTACACATCTCCCAAATAAAAGCAATTTCATTTTGGTTTTCTTTTTTAAATTGAAAACAAACTCATTTAACAAGCACTTACATCTTCCCAGCTTTTGTCGAAAAAAACAAATGCCGCACATCCAAGCTCCACTAAAATCAACAAGACTATAAATACAGCATACTGTCTTTGGTTAAGGAAGACTAAGTAGTTACTCAAATCAGACAGGAATTCAGACACAATTTGCACCAGTAGGAGATGCTCTATGCTCTTAAGACATAAGCTCACACACTTAGAATTTTTTATCTGCTTCTAGTTCTACACCCACAACACTCCACATGAATCCTGCATAGAGGCTGACCCCCCCAAACCCCCGAAAAAAAAAACAAAAAACAAAAGAAAAAGACACCCCACAAAACCGCCGGGTGGGGGGCATCAGTGTGCGCGCGCACATGATGAGTATGTTGGATACTTTACTTTCTAGTAATATAACTATACAGAAATGAGCATGAAGGATGCGTAATATCTGACATGATATTTGTCTTTTAATCATTTTTATAACTAATGATATTCCATTCACATGTGAATGGACACCTTAACTTATCAACTAGTATAGTATATTTATGTTGCAATGGTTCGCTAGCTATGCCTCCGTCGTACAAGCGCAATCGTTAATGAATTCTCATTAACTCTTCACTCATATAACGTGAGTGGTCTGGAGTATGGACCATGCAAGTAAAGGTATACCAAATCAAATGTGCCTTGCAAAGAGATAGAGCAACATCTCATGAGAGATGCGACAAATAAGCTGTGGTAGCACAAATGAATAACTAGATAGGCCAAGTCCTTCGTGTAAGGATACAGTAGTGAGACAACATCCATTCCTTGCTGTAGCTCCAATGCAACCACAACATGATATGACGAAGAGAACAACTCCAACACCAATAAACAAGTATATGAACCTAGAGAAGATAATAGTTTAAAAGAAAAATTAGCAACAAATGAGTTGAAATGGGACGAAAAAACCACTTCAAATTCAAAAAAAAAAAAGAGAACCACAGATTGAGAATTCCAAAATAATATACAGAGAAACCCTTGGCACAGTCCTTGTTCAGGAGAATAAAAAAACAAATATCCTGTAAATGAGAAAAATTATGCATAACACATGGTAGTTGAGCGACCTGTACATTATCCAAATGTTCATCAGAAAATTTCCTCTTGCACTGTGGACAAAGGTCAACATACCAAATAATTATAACAATAGAGGGGGATCAAATGAACAGCACCTGGACGAATCATGACAGGAATCAAAATCCAGTGTTGACTATTGACTAATAGATCTGATTTCATAAGTACCAAAATCACAGCCATATAAAGGGTATTATGGAGACATGCAATAGTTCTGAATTATCCTGAATGCACTTCCAATACTGAAGAACATTTTGAGGGTTAAATAAAAGCACATCGTCACCATCTGATATCTTATCAGACACTTTTCAAAAACCCCGAAAATTGTGTATAATAGCCTGCAGCCTTCATTTTGGGTTGCCAAGAGGCTCAGGAAATTCTATTCCAAACCACTTAGGACTTCTAAATATTCTCCGCACAATTTCAATTAGCATAATGGCTTTATTATTATTGTCTTCCTAGATTCCGAAATGTGATTTCTTAAGGCCAAAATACAGGTATTATGCTAGTATCACTCAAAACCATCTAGATTCGGTCTTAAAGCACTAACGTTTTCCGACGGGTGAGAAGAAGAGCATAGTCCTGATTCTAGAACTCCTACACTATTGGCAAAATCCGGAAAATCTTGCATAACCTTGAGTTTCTGCGTGTTGGACCTTTGATACCTCTTAGGATGTTCAAAATGTTCCTCTAAGCAGTTTAACGAGTTAAGTGACTTCATTGTCATAGTTATATGGATTTTGATTCATGATTCCAAAATGCCCAAAGTGATCATTCTGGTAGTATATGATGGATTGTAAACTTTTCAAACAGTCCTCAAATATAGTAAAAAATTCATGGGGTCAATACGAGAACATAGTAGTCGGATGTTTTTCGTCACGAGTGAGAGCGAAAGAGAGAGAGAAAGAGAAAACAAAGGAGAGAGAGAAAAAATTCTGGTAGTATTCTTCTGGGGGTTTAGAGAAGTACTACCTCTATCTCTAGAAGTCCGGAACCCTTTCATGCTCCAAGGCCCTATTCTGTAAGGCTATAAGGTTGTAAGAAGCCGTAAGATTAGTTGTAAAATTCTTTAAGGGTGTAAGCTAAAGTTAAAAAGGGCAGGGCCTAAAAATCCACCTCAACCATTTGACAACTTTTTGCACATTCTTTCAAAAATGCCTAAAAAGAACTTAGTAGCCTTCATTTCTAGCATCCCAAAGGGCTCTCTGCCAATGTGCATTTAGGACCTCTTACCATATTTTAAACGTAAGTCTAAATAATTTCAGACAAATGCAATGGCTTCATTAGCACCATTTATGCGCCTTAAACGTGATTCCAAGTGCTTAAAGCTGGGTAGTAATTGTTTTGATCTTTGATCCTCCATCAATCAGGATCAAGCTAAATTTCTGCCAATAGTACACTGTAAATTTCTTCCATTCACCAAATTCAAACCCAAGATCCCACTTCAACATTACTTGTAGAAATACATAAGCCAATCTGCTTTAGTACAGAACTAGGTACTATGCATAAGTACGCACTCTAAACAGTCTAGAACAGTCAAAAAGTATCATAAAATGTTTTGAATGTTTAGTAGGAACATATAATTATGTTACCAAATTCTTGATCATCTTTCCAAAAATCCTATAAGAATGTATAATGGCCCTACTATCAGGGGTCAGCGGCGACTATGGGTCCATGACTGTTGTATCTCTAAGAACACTCAGGAGTCAGGATATTCTAAGTATCATCCCAAAGAATCTCCATGACTATGATGGCCTGATTGTCATTGGAAAGTCTCATTCATTTTCAAGTTAGAATCCAAAAACGCCAACTAAAGTAGGTGTGGTGGTGAATAAAACTGCCACCAAAAAATAGCTTTTGTGATGGCATATAATACTTTGTAAATGGTTCATAGGTGACTCAAAATATCTAGGAAGTACCATGGGACCCGTCGCAAGGGAGATCCGTTTGATGGTGTGTCTTAGCCTTTATTTTAGGAGTCCCAAGTTCAAGGCTCCAGCCACTCTAACTCCAAATCATCTTAGAGATTCTATATATATTCCGAACAATTTCAATGAGCACAATTCCATGCTAGCGTGCAAAGGTTTTACGCTCGAGGCCTCAATTTCCCGAGGAATATGATTTTGTGATGCAATATAAGATCTTCAGACCTCAGTATGCAACACGACAGGGTGCAAGGCATGTCCAACTTACACCTCATTGATATCTTTACAGAATGAAATGGTAAACCATCACAACTCCAAACTTCTTCCACATTCAGAGTTCAGAATGATGTAATCTCAAGCAAACACCCGTAACAATTGCATCAAATTATTCCAAATTAGACCCCCAAATGCAAGATTCCAATTAGGGTAATGAATAAGAGAACTTTGGACCAAAGCATAGAAGATGAATCCATCAACTTATTTATTTATTTCATCCCTTTTTCTTTCAACCCCGTATTCAGTCTAATACTTAATCCATACCTGTTTCTATCCCTGATTTTCTCCTTCCCCTTTTCCATCCGCTATTAGTTGGGTGTCACAGCATCCAATCTCTATTCATACAAGAGAATTCCAGCCTCTATCACAAATTAAACCTGAATACTGGAATGTTGTTCAACCGTTTTACTTCAAACAATGAAGGGAACATGACAGTTTTCAAGATTATGATCATCCATTAGGACCTTTCATTCCTCGAGAGCAAAGAAGTTCAGGCATTCAAGCAAAGAGGCAAGCTAGCACACATAATCTTCCATTAAATGTAAGAAAAAAAGCTCCATGAATGAAATATAACAAAACAAGAACAATCCAACAGCCACATAAACATGTCTCAGATAACTCGAGCACACAAAGGCCACAATTGTCCAACATCTTGGTCTCAATGCAGTAACAACCACAGTTTACTACAAGAACAGCTTGAATTGTCGAAGTTGAATTTTAGAACATAACAAATGGAAAACACTTACCATGCTTTAGGAAGATTATCCAAAACGCTGTTGGAAAGAGATAAAGTCATGATCAAAGGCCGACCCAGCTGAATCAAACTCTCATCACCGCTCACTGGGGCAATGGATGAATCCGAAGATGATTTCGTGTACATCACAAACAAGTAAATTCCATATCCCACCATCGCCAGCCCCGCAAGCGTCATCAGAAAATTTAGTAGCTTCAGTAAACACTCCCACAACCCCGGCACGCCATCTTCTAAGGACTAATAAAAAGACCCTTTTCAGCCACAATCCAACAAAGGACCTCCCCCAATTTCCTATCCCCTGTGATGTCCAAACCCTCAAATCAAAAGGAACCACAATTAAAAAAAATAAATTATTACGTTCAAGAAAAAAATGCAGATTATTTTCTATAAGTTGAATAATCTCAAAAAATAAATCATCAGAGCTCCAAATAACAAACAAACCTAATTAGTAATATCCCTTCCCCGCCATAAACAAAAATGGCAAGAATTATATCAACCGCAGTCGAGAACAAGGACATGCAACTTAATTTTGAGAACAATAAAATCGAATTACCACCTAACAACACAAAATGAAAACTTTTCACGAAAATGGAATTAAAGAACCAATCAGCAATCAATATGATTGACGAGATGCAAAATTTAAGCCAATTAGCAGAATTTCAAGGTAACTAATTCAATGAATTGGCGATGAATTTCGATAATTTAAACAAAGCTAAAATGCAAATGATCGAGGTTCGATCGCAATCTAGAGGCGTAAGAATCTAGATAAACAGAAAAACAACATGAAATACAATCCAAGGTGAAGAATCGAGAACCATACCGTTGATCCTTGATATCAGAAAGCTTCCAATAAGAGAGAGAGAGATGGAGGAGAGAGAAGAGTGGGAATTTCAGAGCCGAGAGAAAATGGTCGTCAAATTTTAAATTTAATTTTAATTTCTTCTTTTGATCTTTTTATTTTTTCGATTAAAAAATTATTTTATTATTTCTTAAATGACAATAAAGCCCCTGAAGAGAAAAACGTAACAGGCGAAAAACTGAAGGATGAAAGTGGGAAATCACTAGATAAGACATGAAACGACGTCGGATTTTTTCCAAATCGTTTTTTGTAATTCGGCGTCGTTTGGCTGCATGTATGTTGTCTTCTTCGCTTTGTTAGAACTTTCTTTTTTCTTTCTTCTCGATGGCAAAAACAAATTCTTGTATTTGGATTTATTTTTTTCCGTCATATTTGTTTGTCTATTTCAATTAGTCTCTATCTACCAGTCACAGTGTTTTTCTTTTTCTTTTTTTTAGAATGGTTGTTAATTAAATAATAATAATAATAACCTAACATATATAATGATTATTTATCATGACCAATTTAATATACATGTCAATTTTGTAGTTATCCTGAAAGTACTTTAATTTTAATATTAAGTTGCTTAAGCATGGATATATTTTGTATTATTGACTTTAAATTTGTCAATTTTCTTAAGCACGGATGATAGGATTTTAATTAGGGAACTCATTTTGCATTATTCCAAATATTCCACTTAATAACCAACAAAGTATTGGCTGAGATTAATGATGGCAAAATTTCGCCCGTTCCGTTTATTCGAATTTATCCGATTCGAAAAATTTGAGTTTGAGTCCAAATTTTAAATTCGGACATAAATTTTTTTATTTACGTTATTCAAACTTGATTTTAAGCCAAATTTACACTTGTCCGAATTGTCCGATCCGAAAAAACCGGACATCAAATAAAATATTTCTAATCCAATTTTGACCCGAACCTGAATTTTTTTGGTGCTAGCTGAGATGATAGCGGTATCATCTTGGTAAGGAGAATAAACGTCGACAACTCGAAAGATACTTTTATTTAAATATAAAAATATATGTATTTAGGTGAATGGATGTAGCCTACTCAAGAAGGAGGTGCTTGGTCGAAAATTGTGGTTGATGACTAGTGAGGTGAGACACCTAACAGTCAAAAGCAAAATGCAATACTAACAAATAGCATGTTTGAATCTAGGAACAACTTTTGAAAATATACATTGATTTAGCTTCTATTCATAACTCAACACTTGTGATCTGCTTTAAAAAATGTGGGCTGGGACACTGCATTTTAGCAATAAATGGCGTTCTTGTCAGTTAGATAACCATGAAACTAACATAGGGTCCAGGTTTATTGGTTATAAGTGGTAGCTGTTAATCCATTGCAAGAATTTTAGATTTGCATTATAACAATGGGATGAAGCTTTTTAGCTAATTGATTGATCATGGTGGTAAGAATCCTTTTATTCACCTAATACCTTGTAGTCAATATTGTTGATTGTTTATTAGTGGGGTGGTTTCTTCAAAATTTGTAGTAATAATAGGTAAGGTAGGTTGGGGAGATTTAAATGTAGACAGTCTTGCAGTCTTACATCTACGAAGTTAAGGGTTTTCATTTCCCAGAAACCATAAAAGCTGCATCTTATTATATCTTTGTTGTGGCGCATTTTGGGTGATGTTTCTTATGAAAGTTCTTTGAGGATCTGGATGCTTTACCACCATGGTGTGCGTTATGTTATCGTAAGTCACCCCGAGTTTTCTATTATTCCCCTGTGCTGGGGGGTGGTTGAAGTGATCAAGTGGTTTGGAGATAGGCAAAGAGATCTTAGAGGACTTAGATTGTGTTTGAACTTTTAATGGTCTGTTTGGGTACCCTTGAGATATTTCTTTTGAAATTTCTGGCTTCCTCGTGATAACTCCAAGTGTGAGAAATTTGCAATCATTGCATCAGATTTGAAGGTTTTCCATCTGATGACATTAGTGTAACAAAGGGGATATGAATCTCCAATTGGCATTCTTACTCGTAATTCCCAACTGGATGAGGTATTCTAGTTGATCCAGTTGTGGGCGAGCCATTGAATCAGATTTGCAGGTTTTTCATTTGCTGACTTAACTACAAATTGGGATATGAATCTGCTCTTGGCATTCTAAATCTTAATTGCCCTTCATGAGGGATTCATGGAGGTTCATCTCAAGTTCACTGCATAAAATTCTTCATCCTGTGGCAAGGCGAAATATTTTTTATTAGTTGGAGATTTTGGGAATCAATACAACTTGAGCTTTTATAGCTTTCATAAAGAAAAGCTACTGGGATTGCTATATTTTATTGACATCTATTCAGCTGTTATAAAGCTGATATAGCTTTTCAGAGAAGCTTCGAATTGTAACTGCAAATTTGAGGGGGAAAGGTGGGTATCATACAGAGATGCTGAAACCTCCTTTTCAAAGAAACCACTCTGCTTCATTTCTAGGATGCTGGATGCACTTTGCCTCTAATTCAATTGCATTCTAATTTATGCAATCAGTCAATTCTCCTGCTGCTGATGAAATCAGTGAGCCTTTCTCCCAACACAACTTAGGTTGAAGGTATGTATCTATGATAATAGCTTGTATGACATAGCAGCATTAAATCACCTTTTAAGATAGTTGTGGACTTGGGAATGCTTTTGGACATAGTGACTTGGGAATGCTTTTGGACAAAGCGTCCTTTTTCCCTTTAACATGCAGGTAATACTAGGATTTTTTAATTTTTTTAATGTTTACTACCAGGTATATGCGTATACTATCTTGCTATCTTTTGTCTAAGGATAGCGTTGTGGCTGCCGCAGTGGGGTTATTAGTTCTCTGGTATCAGCCAGATTAATTTTTATCTTGTAATTTGAAATTCGCAGCTGTTAGCGTTGGCATTTAATCTCATATTAAGGGATGAAGTTGCTTTCATTGCGTGTTTGAGACTTTGTGAAGCATATTTTCTCTTGTTCATGTCACTTTGTGTTACATGCATCATGCATGTCAGGTAGACTCTGAATATGTTAAGAAATTTACAAATAATTACTGTAAACAATCAAGTTCAAGTGAAAATGTTGAACATGTGATATAGCTGCTGTTCCTGCTATGTTTAATCAGCTGCCTGAAAGAGTTACATCTGTGAGTGAAAACAGGTTACTGGCTTGTCCCAAGTTTGTCTGGAGGAGGTGACTATTCATTGAGCTTTGCTCAACGGTCACTAGCTGCTGGGTAGTCGAGAGGGTAGTTGAGAAACAAGTAATATTTTTGTGCTTCTGCTTGTGAAGATCATATTCGAAAGATGTGCAGACTTTAGATTCTTTGAAAGCTCCTGGTGCCTCCTGAGTTCAACGAATGTCTCAATATGTAAATATTTTTCAGACTACTGCAGAGTATCAAGATCAAAATATCTCAGACTGCCAATGTGATGATAGCTCTTGTATAAGCAAAGAAAATGGTGAAAATATGACTAGTAACAATCACAATGGGGATTTTTATTGCAAGAATGTGACATCAAGTGCTGCTTCAATTTGTAGCATGTGTCCAGCAGTGTTGGACAAACCTGTGAATGGCTGATCTGCTGCAAGTGGTTCTTCTGGGGATGAATTTTCAGCTGAAGAAATCAACAAGGAATCATTAGGAGCACAGAAATATTCAACTGAAGCTGAGCTGTGAACTGTAGATTTTTCAGGCAGTTCTGCTCCATCTGAGGCCTCCTCATCCAGAGATGAGCAAGCTAACACAAAGGTTCTTTATTAATGATTGGATTCGTTTGTCATGGAGTTACTTCATTATAGAGCAGGGCGGTTGACACATAATCTCATATCTTTTTGTTCCAGGGTCTAGCTTCTGAGTGCATCATGGAGCCTGTGGAGTCATTGCCCGAAAGCTCATGGACTCCAACATTTTGGGTAACGTATCTAGTGAAGAGCACCGTGTTTCCGTGAATCCTAAAACTGGATACCAGGATGGGAGCCCATCAGTGACTGATTCTTTGAAGAGATCTTATGGAAATGAACATCTGAGGCATAAATCTACAGTTAGAAATATGCAGAACAACCAGGAACCCCTTTGCAGAGCCAGACTGTAGCAGACAATGATGGAAATGATGAATTGGTAGATGTATGTTCTATTGAATTCTTTTTTCCTTTTTTTTCTCAAATGCTGTTGTTTATTTGTTTTGTTGGATAACTTTGTCTCCTTGTAATTTCTCCATTTGAGGATTCTTGTTGCAAATGGGCATTGTAATACCATAGAGATCAAAATCTTAAACCTGGTAGCAGCTATTTATAGCTTATATTAAGGTGTCATTTTTAGTGTATGTTAGTTTATTTATGCTTCTTGTCCTGACTCTGTCTGGATGACTCTAGAACATAGTCTGTCTTATTTGTAGAAATCCAATTCATCATAATGGTGAAACTGATAAACCTTGATAAGCTTTAGCAGTTAGGGTATCAAGATGAGAAGCTAGTATGTTGCGAATTGGTTTTTGAGTTTTCCAGTCTTTTGTTTTAATGCACTGAATTTTGAACAGTTGACGAGTTTCATGTTTATGTATGTGTTCATTTGAACTTTCATTTGTTTTAATTTCACTCTTTTTTTCTTTCAATTTGTTTACGTCTCTAAAACAAATAAAGTTAAATTTATCGATGTATGACTTTGGGTCTGTTTGTTTTAGCGTTTATAAAAGCGTTTATAACCGCTAACCGCTCATAACCGCTCATAGACACTAATAACCGCTCATAACCGCTAATAAACGCTATAACAGCTTATAGCAACTCATAACAACTAGTTATAAACGCTATAACAGCCAGTTATAACCGCTATAACAGACTAGTTATAACCGCTATAACAGACTATCCACTATAACGACTAATAAACTCATAATAATAATAATAATAATAATAATAATAATAATAATAATAATAATAATAATAATATTATTATTATTATTATTATCATTATTGCTCTTATTACTCCATGATATAATAATAATAATAATAATAATAATAATAATAATAATAATAATAATAATAATAATATCAATAATAATACATTATTGTTATTATTTTATTGTTGTTATTATTATTATTATTATTGTTACTACTACTAGTACTATTATTATTATAATTATAATAATAATTATTATTATTACTATTATTAGTATTATTATTATTACTACGACTACTATTATTATTATTATTGTTATTGCTAAAAAATATTATTATATTTAAAAATTTTAGTAATATTATTACTGTAATTATTATTGTTATTATCATTATCGACGTTGTAACTTGGTATTATAATGATCGTCATTTTCATCGTTATAGTAGTCTTTCGATAATTTCATAATAATAATAACAATATCAATAATAATAAAAATAAAAATAAAATGATAATAATAATAATACATTAATAATAATAATAATTATTATTATTATAATTATAATTATTATAATACATTATTTATTATTATTATTATTATTATTGATATTATTATCATTATTATTATTATTAATGTATTATTATTATTATCATTTTATTGTTATTATTATTATTTTCATTATTGCTCTCAATAACAATAAAATAAAATAATAATAATAATAATAATTATATTATTATTATTATTAAAAAGGTAGTTATTAATATTATTATTACCATTATAACGACTTATAACCGCTCATAATCTGCTATAGCAGACTTATAACCGCTATACAATTTATAACAGCTATAACCACTAATTATAACGACTCATAACTGACTCGTAACAACTCGTAGCAGACTCATAATAGCTCATAACAGCTCATAACATGCTATAAACGCTATAACCGCTAGTTTTAACAGGTGAAACGAACGGAGCCTTTGTCCTTTCCTTTTCTACTAATTCTTGTAGAATCGAATAAATTTTGTACGACTAACTTTTAGAAAATTGAAAACTGATTTAGTAATTTCTAAAAAAATTATCGATGTATGACTTTGTCCTTTCCTTTTCTACTAATTCTTGTAGAATCAAATAAATTTTGTACGACTAACTTTTAGAAAATTGAAAACTGATTTAGTAATTTCTAAACTAATTTAATTTACTAGGTAATATATTTCTTAAATTGTAATTTTAAATGTGTTTGGTACCAATGAAAATTACATATATATTTTTTAATGTGTAAAACAACCTTAACTCAAATTATTTTAATTTAATTTAGTAAATATTATATATATCTTTAATGTATAAATCAACTTTAACTCAAACTAATTTAATTTATTGGGTAATATATTTCTTAAATTGTAATTTTAAATGTCAGAAAAATATTTCACAAAAAAAGTGAGAAAAATATTCATAAAATGGCATAAGGCAAATCGAACCCTTGACTCGATCTGTATTATCCCAAATGTCACGAAATGCTCCGGAAGAGCCCGGAATATTCTAGAATTCTCTCCTTGGTTCCATCAAGGCCTCCCAAGTTCCGAATGTTCTACACTTATGTAGTTATATAGATATTTGTATAGATAATTCTAGATACATAATCCTAACCGTTGGATCAAATAGAACTCCACTTGTCCATTGAGGAGATGGTCATATATATATACCCCATGGGGTCCTTATTTGTAATCATCCATCCATCCATTTGAAGAGTTCAATACAAAATATTCTCCCAAACTCTCTCTCTCTCTAAGTGTCTTTGCTTACTTAGCTCTCTAAAGCTTAAGTCAAACATCGTTAAGGCTTACTAGCAAGCTTACAAAAGGTCTCGGGTGTATGGGTACTAAGTTCGAGTGAATTATCATCTCGTGACACAAACTCTTGCCACCAGCCCAACTGCAGCTATGCACAATACTTTAGGCTAAGAATATTTATATATAAACGTCAAGTTTGTAGATAATAAACGCAGGTAACCCGGGTGTGTACCTAACTCCTATACACAAGGGTTTACCCGATAATTTTTCATCCCCGCCCCATCTCTCCTCCTCCTTTTCTCGCCTCTCTCTTCTTTGCCTCTCCCCTTCTCTCCCTTCCCCTTCTTTTCGAATAAGTAGCGAAAAGACCCCGACCATGGGATCCTCTTTCTACTCATTTCGTCTCTCTCTTTCTTGTCTCCTTTTCAATGTTTGGGAAGCGCCGCCCGCAGGGTTCACTGGAAAAGAAAACCTCACCTGCAGCATCGGAGATTTCCTTTGAAACCCCGCGTCCCGCACGACCGGTTGACAAGGGCAATTCTGCCGGCGATGAAGGTATTTGTCGCTTTCTTTAAGTTTCTTTTTCACTTCTCTCTCACTCGCTAACCTTCCGGATTAGTCATGTAGAAACCCGATAAAATTCCTCTGTAAGAATACGATTCGGAGGCAACGGGGCGATAGTGCCACCGGGGCAACGGGGCACCGCCGGGGAAGGTATTAACCTTCTTTAACCTTCCGGTTTCACTTTTTTTTATATTTTCTAAAGTTCTTTAACCTTCCGGTTTCAATTTTTTTATATTTTCTAAAGACATTAATTCTTGATACAAGATAATCTGTCACTCTTCTTCCCAAAATCATTTCCGACAATGCTTTCGGGGCTAAGTGCTAATTATGTACTATCTCGCCTCCCATGCCTCCACCGAGTCCACCTGCGAGGAAGACAGTCGTCGCAGCGTTTTTGCACCGAATCGGTCTTGTATTGACCGGTTTCGAGT
This sequence comes from Talinum fruticosum, assembly GCA_021018815.1. Classification (NCBI taxonomy): domain Eukaryota; kingdom Viridiplantae; phylum Streptophyta; class Magnoliopsida; order Caryophyllales; family Talinaceae; genus Talinum; species Talinum fruticosum. Next base: position 3,430,823 of record JAITYX010000056.1, read on the forward strand.
TTGCAAAGTTCAGAAAAAAAAATCCTAACTTCTGCGTACTGATTGATTTCGAGGCACTGGTAATGATATTCGCAGGAGCATTTAATTTTTTTCCTTTTTTTTGTATGAAGCTAAGTTCTTTTGTCTATCTGCATCTGCTTCTACTAGTTTTAGTCTTTTATTTTCATATTCCAAGTCTGTAATTTTTGTATTTTTTGGATTATATGTTTTTAGGTTAAATATTGAGATATTGGATTGTTCTTGAGATCTGTTATAACTCTAATTTTTCCCAATATTACAATGTATAAAGTCAATTTTGTTTTGTACTTTAATTATTTATTTACTTATTTATATTGTATAGCTCAGAATTCTAAAGAGAATTTAATTGAATCATTATTAATCTAATAAAAATACCATGAAAAAAATAAATAAATTTTACATGATACAAAAATGAATATTAAAGAAATAAATCAAACCTAAAATTAGTTACAATTAAATATTATATTTAATTAGGTAACTAAAAATATTATATTTAAAAAGGAGTATTATATTATTTTATTAAATTATCTAAGTAGATTAAACCTCTGTTATATATAACCTCCACTAAAAAAAACAGTGGCGAAAAATTTGGTAAAGCATTAGAGGTATGTCCCCATTTTCAAAAAAAAAATTGAGTCCTCTCTCAATTTCAATATATAATATTATATATATATATATATATATATATATATATATATATATGGTTTTTCAACTTCAACATTACTTCCATGAGAATAATACAATTCGATATTCAAAAATTCAAGAAACTTATTTCCTTCTAAGAAATAGATTCGAATTAATGTAAGGAATGACAAATATGAAAATAAGGGCTTCTGTTCAGTAAAATTTGTGAAAAATGTCGTCTCGATCCTGCAGATGAGGACGAAGTTATAATAATTTGTTCTAACTCAAAACATAAACAACGACAAGCATAATTATTCTACTAAAAGGAATATATATATGTACTATTTGACGAAGAATCTTATCTAATTAATTTATATATATGGTAAAATATCTAATACTCTTTTTAAATATAATATTTTGGCGTTTTGCTAATTGTCGCGTTTGACTTGATTGTATTATCTCAAAGCTCTTTGCCACTCAGCCCAATTGCTAGCTATGCACGTACTTTAGGCTAAGAATATTTATATATAAACGTCGGGTTTGTAGATAATAAACACTAGATAATCCAGATCTATGTACTCTAGCTCCCATATACAAGGGTTTACATAATTTTGTATCCCTGCCCCTCTCTCTCCTCCTGCTCAGCCTATCTCTCCTTTGCCTCTCCCCTTCCCTCCTTCCCCTGCGCTTCAAATAAGTAGCGAAAGACCACGATCATGGGATCCTCTTTCTGCTCATTTCGTTCTCTCTCTTTTTGTCTCCTTTTCGATATCGGGAAACGCCGCCTATGGGTTCACCGAAAAAAAACCTCACTGTAGCACCACTGCAGTTCCTTTGTAATCCGCGTCCCGCTGCACCAGTTCAGTGCAGGGCAATTCTATCGGCGACGAAGTATTTGTCGACTTTCTGTAAGTTTCTTTTCACTTCTCTCTCCTACTTAACCTTCTGGATTCAGTCATGTAGAAACCCGACAAAAATTCCTCCTGTAAGAATACTAATCGAGAGACAATGAGGCAATGGGGGCACCGTGAGGGAAGGTATTGACCTTCTTTAACCTTCAGGTTTCAATTTTTTATATTTTCTAAAGACATTAATTCTTGATACAAGATAATCTGTCATCTTCTTCCCAAAATCATTTCGACAATGCTTTCGGGCTAAGTGCTAATTATGTACTATCTGCCTCCCATGCCTCCACTCGAGTCCACTCTGCGAGGAAGACAGTCGTCGCAGTCGTTTTTGCACCGAATCGGTCTTGTATTGACCGGTTTCGAGTTTGCAAAGTTCAGAAAAAAATCCCTAACTTCTGCGTACCTGATTGATTTCGAGGCACTTGTAATGATATTCGCAGGAGCATTTAATTTTTTCCTTTTTTTTGTATGAAGCTAAGTTCTTTTTGTCTATCTGCATCGCTTCTACTAGTTTTAGTCTTTTATTTTCATATTCCAAGTCTGTAATTTTTGTATTTTTTTGGATTATATGTTTTTTAGGTTAAATATTGAGATATTGGATTGTTCTTGAGATCTGTTATAACTCTAATTTTTCCCAATATTACAATGTATAAAGTCAATTTTGTTTTGTACTTTAATTATTTATTTACTTATTTATATTGTATAGCTCAGAATTCTAAAGAGAATTTAATTGAATCATTATTAATCTAATAAAAATACCATGAAAAAAATAAATAAATTTTACATGATACAAAAATGAATATTAAAGAAATAAATCAAACCTAAAATTGGTTACAATTAAATATTATATTTAATTAGGTAACTAAAAATATTATATTGAAAAAGGAGTATTATATTATTTTATTAAATTATCTAATTAGATTAAACCTCTATTATATATAACCTCCACTAAAAAAAAAGCATCAGACGCATGTCCCCATTTTTTAAAAAAATTGAGTCCTCTCTCAATTTCAATATATAATATATTATATATATATATATATATATATATATATATATATATATATATATATATATATATATATATATATATATATATATATATATATATATATATATATATATATATAGTTTTTCAACTTCAACATTCCCATGAGAATAATACAATTCAATATTCAAAAATTCAAGAAACTTATTTTCTTCCAAGCAATAGATTCTGAATTAATGTAAGGAATGACAAATATGAAAATAAGGGCTTTTGTTTGTAAAATTTGTGAAAAATGTCGATCCGATCTGCAGACGAGGACGAATTGATGGTAATTTGTTCTAACTCCAAAACATAAACAATGACAAACATAATTATTCTACTATATATATATATATATATATATATATATATCCTATTTGATGAAGAATCTTATCTAATTAATTTACATATATGGTAAAATATCTAATACTCTTTTTGAATATAACCTCGTGTCCTGCACTGACCAGTTGAGCGAGGGCAATTCTGCCGTGGTGAAGGTATTTATCGTTTTTTTAAGTTTTTTTCACTTCTCTCTCACTGCTTAACCTTACGGATTAGTCATTTAGAAACCCGACAAAATTCCTCTTGTAAGAATACGAATCGGAGGCAACCGGGAAGGTATTAACCTTCTTTAACCTTCCGGTTTCACTTTTTTATATTTTCTAAAGTCCTTTAACCTTCCGGTTTCAATTTTTTATATTTTCTAAAGACCTTAATTCTTGATACTAGGTAATCTGTCACGCTCCTTCCCAAAATCATTTCGACAATGCTTTTGGGGCTAAGTGCTAATTACATACTATTCGCCTCCCATGCCTCCACCGAGTCCACTGCGAGGAAGACAGGTTGTCGCGACGTTTTTCCACATAATCGGTCTTATGCTCGACCGGTTTCGGGTTTGCAAAGTCCGAAAAAAATCCTAACTTCGCTTGCAAAGTCCGAAAAAAATCCCTAACTTCTGCGTACTCGATTGATTTTGGGGCACCGATAATGATATTCGTAGGAGCATTTAATTTTTTTCCTTTTTTCTGTCTATAGCTGAGTCCTTTTGTCTATCTGTATCGCTTTTACTAGTTTTAGTCTTTTATTTTCATATTCCAAGTCTGTAATTTTTGTATTTTTTTAGATTATATGTTTTTAGGTTAGATATTGAGATATTATATTGTTCTTAAGATCTGTTATAACTCTAATTTTTCCCAATATTATAATGTATAAAGTCAATTTTGTTTTGTACTTTAATTATTTATTTACTTATTTATATTGCATAGCTCAGAATTGTAAAGAAACTTTAATTGAATCATTATTAATCTAATAAAAATACGATAAATTACATGATACAAAAATGAATATTAAAGAAATAAATCAAACCTAAAATTGGTTACAATTAAATATTAACTTTAATTATCAAATAAAATCCATTCAAATTGACAAGATGTTGTGTTTAAGTTGAAAATTTTTAATTCTATATCAACTAATATAATGTCCATACAAAAGAGTCAAATCCTTGAGATCTGTCACCCTTCTAAAAAGATTGTGTTGAAAGTAGAAATTGTATTTGATGACATGTACAATTACAAGAGTTTGCTCCTGCCTATGCTTTCTTTTTTTCTTTTATTTCAAAAATTGATAAAATTGAAATTTAAACCTCAGTCCATAATAAACCCTAATTAACTTAACTATGTCAATAACCCTCTTATAGTGTTTTTCTTGAACAAATTGATATGATATTGTAATTGATAAACCTACTAATGAGCAATGGACCAATACCAACATTTTATCTGTTAACAACAAAAGAAGATCTGTTATCGCAATAGCCCACTCTCTAATCCAAAAATACAAACTTTCGTTTTATTTTCAAATACGAAATGTAATTTCAAACGAGGCTCAAAAATTGATAAAATTGAAATTTATCAATTTTCGTGGTACAATTATTCAGACCCATTTTTGGGATTTAACCTAGCAATCAAATGCGCCACCGTATTGCCCTCCCTTCTCACATGACTAGCAAGTAGCACTTGGTAAAAATTCGGGTTCGAGTCAATTCGAGTTCAGACAATTTGGACATTCGGACAAAAACATCATACCCGGACCCTGTCCAAATTGCAGATTCGGACACCCTAACCAGATCCGAACCCGAATGTCCGAAGTTCGAACCCGATTTTCGAATGACCGAATTTGCAATACGAACTTTTGAAAATTGAACTAAAATTATGTATGTGATCGAACCCGAGCCCAAATGTCCGAATATTTTATTGAAATTTCATAGATTTTGGGCTAAATTATACCTAAACCCGAATGACCAAATGTCCGAACTCGGTTGTCCGATTGTCCGAATTTGTCCGAACCCGAACCCAACTCAAATTTCAATTCGAGACATTAAAACTACACAAGAGTTGTATGAAAGAGCTGCTAAAGTAGAGATGATAAAAACAGAACTCGGGGTTTACGATGCGAGAATTCTAAAAGAAAGTGGGATGATCAAGGAAGTTAGAATCAAAATAGGAATAACTTGAAGACCAATCCCAATCAAAACAAACACGCCACTACCCCGGAGCCATGTGGGAAATGTGGTCCGGCCAATCACACCACCATAGATTGCAGAACGGGAACAAATAAATGCACTTGGTGCGGAAGCATCGAGCATCGAGTATCTAATTGTCCAAAAAGACAAAAAGTTATGGGAGAAGAGATGACAAGGTCCATACCCAATCCACACCAGTGGTCTGCACCAGCTAACCCTGCCCATCCAAACCAACTTTAGTTTCGAACAAAAAGAGGCGCGACCAAAATAGGTACACCCTAGAACTTTTATTTTAAATTACATTACTTACTTTATTTGTTTTATGCATTGACTAACCCAAAATCCTTCTATTATTAGTTGACTCGATGCTCCAACTAAGTTTAGATAAATATAAACCTTGACTAAAATACCAAACAAGCCCTTCCCAAAGACAAAGTGATAAAAGCCCACTTCCTTATAGAAAGGATTTTAGCAAACATAGCTGGAAGGGAGTTATCATTTAATCCTAGGATGATGCAATCTTAAGGTAATACCAAGAGTTACCAAATTATGGAGGTTGAAAAGCAATTGGGAGACACTTTAATCAAGTACTTTATTTCGGAAGACATTAATAATAGCCAAGAAGAAGAAATAGTGTCTTATGATTTTCCAAGACTTCTTTGGGTTGACCAATACTAAGTTTACAAGTTGGATGAATGGAAGTAATAAATGTTATTTGACAATTTGTGGTATCTACCTCAGAGAGAAAAAGGAATATATCCATAATGTGAGAAATGTATTCCTAGGAAGCATTACTATCTAAGTATGAACTTTGGGTTAATAAGCAAAATAATGTTTGGAGGTATGAAGTAAAAAAAATAGGATTAAGAGAAGATCTATATCTGATACGAATGGTTACTGGACTATTGGATTAGCTAATGAGATAGGTGATGAAGAAATTATTGGGATAGTTGCTGAGTAATGTAGTAATGTGGTTGTATATTTATGTACTGATTGATTCAGTTTTTGGAGAGGGCAGGACAATAGTATTAGTGTAGGTGGGTGCAAAATGGGCAATCATTTGACACATGAAATAGTAATAATATTAGCTGAGAGCTCCCACCCACAGCATTAGATATCTCTAACTATGTCATCAATCTCTTCCCTTATATTTTTAGCCTTGTGGGAAATGGAAAAGGCTAATGCAATCTGATTATCAGGAGAGAAGAAAGTTTTTACCTCCTTTGCGAACTGGCTCCCACCCATCACCTCCTTTCGGGATACCTTGATAGCGAACTCATCGAACAGGTCATCAGCAGCATAGACGACTTCTTTTAGCCTCTCAAGCCAACGACGGATTGAGGGGCTGTGTTGTTGCCTCTCCTCAGCATCCAAGAGTATGTCTTTGATGGTGTTGACTGTGTTTGTAAGCTTTTCAAGCTGGGACTAATCCCCATGCTGATGCAATCTCACCCAATGCCGTTGATTCCAGACGCATCAGCAGTGACTGAGCAATGACGAATACAGCTTCAGCAATTCTCTCTCTCCTTCTCTCCCTCTGACTCTCTCTCCGTGTGTATTTCTGCAAGTTGCTGAAAATCTGATTGATTGCTGCAGAGCATCTGGAGCAGAGTACAAGGGCTTATAGATCTACAAGGACCCTAGGGAGAACGTGCATGGGACCCATAATTGTAGGAATTTTTAACTGAATTTTCTGCATGCATATATGTAACTAAAAATTATTAATTTAAATTTTATTTTCCTACTTTCCACATGGTAAATTAACATTCAACGTTGACTTAATGGATTGACATGATTAAAATAGCATGGCCATGGGAGGCACGGTTCCTGTGACAGCAATAAAAAAATATCCTTCGTTAAAATTAAAGCCATAAGATGTGATTGGTAGGTGCAGGACTTATTTTATTACTCCTACATCGTATGTTTAATGTCAAACACTAACAAGTAATAACAACTCACAACTGAAGAAATTGTACAATTGAAGATCTATCTAAGAAACTCATCCATTGAATTTATAATAATAAATATATAATGTTTGAATAAAAGATCTTTATAGAAATTTTAAAAATATATATCACAATATTCTACTTGCTCGTGATAAATCGAGTTTACTTCGACATATCAACATTTCACAAGACATTTAAAAGAATATATTAGTTTCAATAATAGTTTGATTGTTAAATGAGAAAATGATAACAGATTGAAGTAGAATCACCATCGTCCCCACTAATTATTGGTCGAGGTAATTACATTGAATAATGAATCAAGTGCAATGGCTCCTCTGCAACAATGGCAACTGGGATGTGCTGGATATATGAAAGATTACACATGGAGATGGAATGGATAGAAAATTCGAATATCTTGTGAAAATAACTTTATGGATGTCCTACGTTAATGTGATCATTTGACATGAATGACAGGCAATTGAATGGGTTGGCATGGTATGAGAGGTGAAAAGTTTTTACATTCGATGTTCTCTATTTTCACTCGCGGGGGCTGTCAGTTGCCTATGCTGTGTGATTTCTAACACATCTATATGTATGTGATCATGGTAGTATTCTTCAATGTCCATGATTTAGTATAGAGTATAGTTTGATATGTCCGGTGTTGTTAAGTGTATACTCCTCCGTTTCAAAATACATGTCGTTTTAAGGTTATGCGGGAATATCGAGGAAATATAAAATTCTTGACAAACTTTGAGTTAAAAGACCGAGTTGCCCCTATATTTCATTGAAATGAAGAAAATCAATGAAAAAAGAAGAGAAACAAAGTAATTAATAAAAATAAAATTGGTAAATTAGTAATTAATATATTATTAGAATTATAAAGTGACATTATAAAATAAGAAAAGTTAGTTAAAGTGACATGTATTTGGAAGCAGAAGGAGTAATAATTAACAAACATGCATAGAATGAAAATCATGAGTTTTTTTTTATAAATTATTAAAATTATCACTTTTGAAATTAATGACAAACAAACTATCATGTGTTTTAATCATTTTGTGGCTTATATGTGAAATAAGAATAGAAAATATACTTTTCAATTTTAAGTTATAGCATACAATAGTAATATACTACATATATAATAGAAAATTCATAAAAATCGATTATTGAAAATTATATTAGATTGTATTTTATGTTGTTAAGTTCAATTCTCATTATTTTTTGTATATCAAATTGTATTATTGAGGTCGAGTTCTTAGGTCAAACTACCATTGTATCTTCATTTTGTTTCCAAATGTCGTTATGTGATCATTTTTTCCCATGGTATTAGGGTGGGTGAAATTTCGTCTATCCTGAATAACAGAATTTGTTGGAATCAAAATAAATCACATATGGTCATAAATTATTCATTCGAATTTAAATTCAAATACAATATTTTTTTCTATTTCTCTTATCCTAACCCGATTTTAACTTGAATTAAGATTTGTCCAATTTATCTTATTAAAAAAATCAAGTATCAAACAATATATATTGTCTCGAATTTTAAACATCGACCGATTTATCCGATCCGAATTTAATCTGAACCCAAAATGTTGCCAGTTATATACGATACATCCACTAATTGCCACCAATCTACCTGAAACTTGTAATAGCCGGTTATAAATAATTTGATCCGAATTTGCTATGAAACCGAATTAAGGGATTTTAAGTTTCTTGTGCTTCCCTGCTTCTCGAATTCAACCCGAGATACACCATAAATTCGCAGCAAATCCATCCAAGCCACAAAATCATGACCAACAAAAATCCATCCATGGAAGACCCAGCTGAGAAGTTCTCATAATTCTAGCACTCACCCCTCCCTGTTTTTTTTTTTTTTTTTTTGGTTCAAACAGCAGGTGGGGAAAATTGGCAGTGATTTCAACATGGTGGAATTTGGAACATGAAGCATGGTATTATGGGGAAAAAATATTTAACATGGTGGCATTTGGGCTAATATGGGCCATGGCTTTTACACTTTCTGTTCTATCAAGCCCACCAATACATAATTAGGTCCAGTAACAACTGGGCCAGCCCAAAAGACGAGAGAGGAAGATGATGGAGGCAAAGGAAGTGGGATGGGGGAGGGAGAGAGAGAAGCCCTAGACCAAAGGTGTAATGGGCTTCTAAACGATAAGCTAATCTAGTTATGGATTTTATTTTGTGTATCAATCAAGGAATATATACAGTCGGAAAACTTTATATGCCAACAAATCCAAATTCAATATAAAGTTAGATGGATTATAAATTACTAGGTGATACCGTCTCACGTAAGTATTATTGTGAGACATACTCATTCAAGTCTGACTTTTTAAAAGTTTTGAGATGACTTTTATTTAGGTGTAAAGAGTTGTAAAGTTGTAAGAAGTTGTAAGCGATTGTAAAAATTATAAGAAAACCCGTAGCAACTGTACGACTATTATAACGTTAGTTATAAAAAGTTGTAAGGAGTTGTAAGTAGTTGTAAGGAAATGTAAGGAGTTGTAAGAAGATATAAAGAGTTGTAAAAAATTGTAAGGTCGCTAGGTAAAATTAAATGGAATAGAGTCTTAAAGTGACTTTTTAATTCGGGGATGGCTAATAGTAGTTGTAGGGAAATGTAAGGAGTTATAAAAAAATATAAGGAGTTGTAAAAAGTTGAAAGGTTGTTAGGTAAAATTCAATGGAATAGAGTCTTAAAGTGACTTTTTAATTTGGGGGTGGATAATAGTTAATCTAGAATAAATTTTATCACAAGTCACTCTAGATGAATTATTAGTAATACCAATTATTATTACGAGTCACCATAAAAACGTATGTATCATGATGTGTCTTACATGAGACTAGCCTTGCACAAGATTCACTAATAGGTTATAAGTTTATTCCACTTAATTAATTGGGTTAGATATAGGTTAATGTTATCGGCATATAAAATAATTTTAACTAAAAATTAAATAACTAAGCAGCTTAATCTGTTTAATCATTTTGTTAATATATCATATACCCGTTTATCATTCCCCTTCAAAAAAAACATATACCCGTTTATCACCCTTTGGGATTTTCTTTTTATAGGAACAAATTCTAAAATTTAATCGTAAACATCGTTGGTAGGAATCATCCTTACACAATTTTTTTAAAAAACATACTTAGAAAAATAACCATACAACAAGAGGTTTTTGCTCCCCTATAAATTGAAGCATCATATAAATGAGCATGTCACATGTAGGCCATACCTCAAAAGTATGTATTATGCATCTAAGCATATTGCAAAAGAAAGAAAGAAAAAGGAGGGGGAGGGGAGAAGGTATTATAGGATGGACTTCCCTTTTTAGGGCTTTACTTTTCTAATTGTTGGGTGGATTAGATAGTTCTAATACATGTATCTCACATTATTGAAATACTATAAGGGGAAAAAATTTGATGACACATCTACTGAACCTCCTTTTTCCTCTCACATTATTTCAAGAACATCTGTCGTGTTACCCTATCCTCTCGAGGTTAATTCTGATGAGGCGAAAATGTAAACCTTATGTAAGGAGTTTATTTATGGTGGACATGTGCTTCTGGTCTCATATGTGAGCTTCAATATCCTCTTTGACTTGTGAAAGCTCACTGGATAACCTTGATATATGAACCAGTAGGCTAGGTTTACTTAACAAAAAAATATCTAGAATTATTAATTTAGTCTATTCTAGTTTTACTTTCCCACAAGTCCTCAAAGAAAAGTAAGTTACTTAGGGTAATATTGACAATGCCCAATTATTTATGTGGATGAGGGCAAAATGCTAACCCTACAATGACAATAAATCCAAGTTAAACATTGTCAGTATCGTTGGTTGCCATTGTTGTTTATCGAGAAAGAACCCATTCACAATCTTACATGTAGACAATGACATGAAAGAACAACAATGCAAGTACACTCTTGTCTTTATAAGAAGACTCTTTTCCTCACTATTTTTGGCTTTATAGTTCATTTCATTTGTTTTGAAATATCTATACGAACCGTTTAAAAATTTACTGTTATCCCTAATATCTATATGAACCATTTAAGAATTTGCTGGCATTAGAAAACTGACTCAATCACACATGACATAACACCTCACTCTACTCTGTTCTTTTTAGCCACAGGGAGCTGTAAATATATGATGCTACAAGCTATAAGACTGTAAGAAAGCGTACATAGTTGTGTAGACAACATTAAGATAGTTGTACGAGTTAGCTTTAAAAAGTCAGTAAAGTTATAAACTAAAAATAAAAAGAACAAGATGAAAAGTTCAATATTTGAACCCGTTACTAATTAATCGCAAAAGCAAAAGATCTCATTGTTTGTTTCGCCAACATGAGGTTTTATATGCATAATACATGTCTCAAAAATTGTCAAACACGACTCAACATTTCCATACAGACATACTTAAGATGTTCTAAACAGAACCATTGAAACATCTGAAAAGAGTTTTGTACGTAGTTTGTTTGGAACCATTATCTCTATCCTTTAATGATAAGGGCTCATCTACAAAAACCTTTAACCTTTTATTGCTAAAAGAAATGGTCCCAATAGGAACAATTCTAACACTATCCCCTACAAATTTCCCCTTCAAATTTAGGGGCAAATCACCACCCCCCCAAAAAAAAAAAAAAAGAACAGCAGGATTCCCACTCTACAATGCAGTAGGACTAGGGCCCTCCTTCCACCAACTAGAAAATTTTCAAGCACCTATCACTATCACCCTCTCTCTCTCATTATCGATCCTACCTAACAGTCAACAGATCAAATTCATATCAGCTCTATTTACAACCACAGCCACAACCATCTATGTGGTTCTCATATGACATACGTGGGTGAATCTCTGCTGCTGATTCCAGGATGAAAAGCTTGACTCCACCATGAGTACCATGCATGACCCTTTGTTTTTGAACAAAAAAGAGAATGTGATGATGGGTTGGGTGAAGGATCAGATCCCTAGCTTGTGCGGCGCCTGGTTGGGAATGAGGGGTCCATGTCAGCATGGATGGAACCCGTTGATGGGAGGAGGGATGGTGGATATCCCTTGGCGGTAGAGCTCGGCTAAGACGCTCTCGACGGAGGGTGGCTTGAGGCCTATAGGAAGTGGCAACCATGGCTTGCTTATTGCTTCCTTCACCATCTGATCAATAACTTCCTCCCCTATAATGTTCAAAGAACAATCAAAATTATGCAATTACAACTAATAAACAACAAAAAAAAGGGGTAATAGTTCAGTGCAGATCCAATTGAAGTGAGTCTGAAATAGTACAGATGTATACAGATTAGCCCCTACGGAGGGGAGTGGCCATTTTCGAAATCGAGACTGAAGATAGGCTTGATTGGCTAGTTCAATCATGAAAGAAAAGCACCTGATCATAACTAGATAACATAGTATATCATAGTCATTTGATGCATATATTGCAGCATGCTCTTAAGCCGATCATGCTAAATATAATGCATTTTAAGCGACATATATGATCAAGTAAATGTACATGTGGAGAAGTAATTAATCGAAGTGACCTAAAACATAAAAAAAAAATAGTCATTTTGAGAAGGAAAGTGTATGTGCATAGCACTGTTACATGAACATAATCTAGAACCTTCCTACGCATTTTGTGGGCAACCAGGTGGTGTTCCTGTTCCATCAATTTCACGCAAAAAAGTTCTTCTGATGCTTTCAATGTGCAACCACTATCACACCACCATTATGATATGGTATATCAGTATAGACGGGACCATTAGGCTATAGCCGCAGAAATGGTTACTGTACAAAGAGGAGTTTAAGTCTACTGGTATAATTAGTTATTGTACAGAAAAGGCGTACCCGTAATTCATGCTTAATTTGAGAAGGCAAGGGAATGATTCGTTTTTAGGCTGTACCAGATCGATGCATGTGCTTTGGATGTAGGGGGACCAATTTTGACCCCCAAAACATAAACTGAGCATGTGCATCATAGTTATGGTTGACATGATTTTTTCAAGCACAACAATAAAACCAAGTTAGGTGACAAAGTAGAAAAACACAGCGGAACAAGGTCGAAGTCATACTAATTGAGCGTACGGGGGATTTGATTAGCTTTGCACCCTTCGTATACCAACCCCTTAAATTTCCTCTAAGGTGGAGTCAAATTATGAAGGGTCACCGATGAGTCACCTTTAGTTGTTGTGGGTCATACAGACAAGATTGGATTAGATATCTCACTAAACTATCCTCTACTATAAACCTAATGTTGTCTTTACAATTCTATGTATTAGAAAATGTTTTGGTACCAAGAAAATATCCATCATTGTTAGGCATCAGATTAAAATGACGTGGTTTAGTCAAGGAAGATGGTATTACCGGATTAAGATGATCAAGAGAATTCTTCCCACAACGATCGGGGCTCTGGAAGCCATCTGCACAATGGATCTACCAAAATGATATCTTATCAGAAAAAACTCATGCTAAACCAAATGCATCGAAGACAATTAACACGATCATGGGAACCTTTCCAAGCACAAAAACTGACTCACTTGTGAGAAGGTAGAAGATGGACATAGGGGAGGTGGCAGCACCGGGCATCCCCATGCATCAGCATGCATCTAAAACAAGAACAATGGACCAAAAAAACCATAACACATTAAAACTTGTTGATTAAATAAATAAGAAATCAGACAGAAGAGCCAACCAAGTAAAAGGGTATGTCAATTACCACTGCATAAGGTTGCTTCCATTGCCAATTTTCCATGGGTTGCCAGGTGGGATAGGTAGGTGGGACCCACATTTGCGGTCCCCACATAGGGTAGACTTGCCCTGGCACAAAGGTGTGATTGGTCTGATAGGGCGGAAATGCCATCACAGGTCGGTGAGGATAGTAATTTCTTGGGTGTGGCCAGTGCCGGTTTTCTTCCTTAGGCAAAATGTGCCTTCTTTGCATTCTGTATTTCTGAACAAGATAATGTATAGTTTAAATGACTATATTGAGATAGTATTTGTTTAGTTGAAAACAGATTGAGTTGACAAATTTAATCATTTGAGAATAGCCAACCTGGAGATGGCTTGCTACATTGTGTCTGGTCAAACCTTCTACTTTCATCAGCTCTAGAATTTTAGAAGGGATTGCTTGATCAATGCCGAGTTGCTGAACTGCTTGGACAAACTTCTTATGCAAATCAGGTGTCCAGTCTACCTGAAATAACACAATTTTTTATGGTTACACGTACAAACACTACAGATATCCCATTAGTGCGATGCAAGAAGTGCAGGCAAAGTTTTATCCTACAAAATATCTGATCTGAATTGCTGACCCAAAGAAGTCAGTGTGCATATCATGTTAATCCTAGTTTCAAATTCAAATATCATTTATTCATTTGTATGCCAAACCTAAAATAAAGAAGGGTTAGCACAAGGAAAATTGTCCTTATTGTGGTACAATTTAATTTGTGTAACTCGAATCAAACCTGAACCTACGATCCATTGATTCAAGTTGCTTGGTGAGCGCAAGAAAGTGAAATCAACAAAAGAAGGGTTAAACGCTACCTTCAACTTTTTCTTGTGACCCTTTGGCCCGCATAAATTCTGAGCAGCAGATTCTTTATTCAAGTCACCATTATTGAGACCAAGATCAGTAGCATCTCCTTTATCATGTGGCTTGGATAACAAATTATTTCGGCCCTTGGAACCATTAACATGATCATCCTCCTCTTTGATTACAACCTCGGGTGTCGGCTCAGATGGGTCCACCTCCATCTTAGAAACCGAATCATCAGTTGTAGTATCGACAAATTTGGTTTCCCCATCAATTTCCACACTCTGTTTGACAGGGGAATCGTTGGGTTGTTCTTGATAGTCCCCATCATCCAAGAACCTCCCTCCTTGGTTTAGCTGGGGAGTTGAAGGAGCAGAAAACTTATCACTAATGGTTGATAGCACATGATCATTTTGGCTCATTGGATCTTTCGGATCCTCTGAGGCTTGGTCCTGTGAACCTATACTTCGTTGCTGGATTTCCAGTACAGAATCCACAAATTCTTTTATCGAGTTGAGCGATTCTGAGGCTTCACTTCCATTTGAATTATATGCCTGCCAAGAATCAATCAACTCCTCATTATTCTTCATAAAAGAATACAACCTGTCAAAGACTGTGAGAGAATGGCAGACCTTATGAACTACATGCTGCCATACATTCCTGAGTTTATCCTCCGATAGTGGCTTTATAAGGAACTCAACTGCTCCAAGCTGCCAAATTATGATCAAATAAGAATTATCAGAATTAAGATAAGAAGAACACATAATGTAGCCACAAAACAAGTTGAATAACAACAATGGTTAATTCCCAGCCGGTCTGGGGAGGTCAAAGGTATGCAATATTACACCTGACCAGAGAAATTAAAGCCTATTACCAAAACACCGACAAGAAAGACAAAATTGTAGAAAAGAAGAATTTCTGTAACAGACACATTACCGCTATGCATTTCATCATAGTGCTCAGACACTGATCATTTGATGTCACTACAGCAAGAAAAAATGAGCATTACATCAGGAAAAAGGGGGAAAAAGACAAAAAGAACTGCAATTTCGTCTCTCAACCAAGTTTTTCTTGAAATTGCTTAACCAAGTTAATTACACATAAATCTCTCGCTTAGCATAAATACAAGTGAAAATAGAGATGAAAAAATGTAGTTAGCTTTACAAGCATAAGCACTTGGCTAGAATTGGTTGAAGCTAAACTAAAGACTCCATTTATTTATAGTATCAGTGAGCATGCTTACTGATGGTCGGAAGGTCCTTTGCAACCTCCAATATCTTGTATCTTTGATTGCTACTGTGTATACTCACCTGTGATAATCGAAGCTTAGGAAGCACACAAAAGCTAACACTACAGTAATCAAGAATGACATCCAAACTTTTTCTCCAAAATGAAATGATGTTTGCTGCTTGCACATCCGGCTATTAGTTACCAAAAGATGGATATGTTACCTCTACAATAGCAACATGGAAGCTATCAATTTTGCTTGAAATTGCAGATAGAGCTTCATCCTCACTGCAAAATGCAGAAACTGTACAGAACAAATTCACATTGTCATTTTTGGTAGAAAAGAATTAAGAACTAAAGAAGACATGAAACAGAGAAAAGGGGCTTGTTTGGTAAATGAAAGACCATAATAAGTTTCCAATATCACACGTAAAATATGTCTGTTTATACTACATAAGTTATCTGAAATTTGTAGTTTAGGAGGAAATTGCAGACAAGTATCAAATCTCATGAAGATGAAGCTGAAAAATAACAGGTAAAATTAAAAGAAAAATATTAGCAGTAGTAGGAGGGGGACAAGTAGAAACAAAAACCACCCCCCGGGCCCGAAGCACCCAACGAAAAATAAGGAAAAACACAGTTAATTTGGGACAACAACAGTTGTTAACCAATAATCAGGAATAATAACAAAAAATGCAATCAAGGGATTATTCCCTTCATATATAATAAAAGTAACCAAGTATACCACATGCCAAATTAGGCAGATGTATAAAGCTACTACTTTATACTTCATACTTCAAGTTTACGTAAAAGATTGAGAAAGGTCACTAAAGAAGGTAAAGGGTTGTTAAATTAACAACCTAAAGTGATATTGGAGACCAATATGGATTCATGAACACCAAATAACCATAGCAAGCTAATTCCGAAGTAAGCTGTAAATGATAGCATATAATGGGATAGGAACAAAAGAAGGCATATCAAACCTATATACTCCATTTCTTGAAGCTTTGCCTTTATCTCATTTGCAGAATCTCTGTCCTCATCAAGAAGAAGGACCCTAAGACCTTTAGGGAAATCCTTCCACTCAAGTAAATCATTGGCAGTGCAAACCATAGCTCATTTCGCATCGTTTACCAATGTGGGAAACTGCTGATAAACCACATATGAATCAAAACTTACATCATTACGATCCAGCTAATTAAGCTTCTCAATATTCAAAGTTTTTGAGTTACAAAACGGGAAAAAAATAGAAAAAACCCACAAAGACTTGTGTGAGACCATCTCATCTAAGACCTACTCAAAAATGAAAATCATGACAAGAACATATGACTTTAAAAAAGACAACAAAAACTTATACTTGGTACTATAATGAAGCCCCACGCTAGACATGCTATATTAATCAGAAAAGCATATTAAATGAAACCCACTTGGACTAAATTTGTTCTTAGGCAAAGGAGAGCCAGAAATTCCACTGAGAAATATCAGCCCATAAAAAGCAAGACAGTTTTTGGAAAGACACTCACGAGAAGAATACAAAGGCAAAAAAGGGTAAGTGGCAGGGGTGTAAAGGACGACGACTTTGACATATATCAATCATAATTCAAATCAAACTCGTTTCATAATTCATTCACACATTTTTTTCTTCTTCAACTTTTTTCCCCTATTTTTCTGAGTAATAATAAGGAACTCTAAAATGAAATAAAAAAAAAAGTCAGATCTTTTAAATCTTGTGAAATATTATTACTTTCAATTCTTAAGGTTTTTTAAGCATTATCTGCTTGAGCTTTGCAACAAATTTTCAGCTTTTAGATTCTAAAACAACAAACAGTGTTGATCCCATTTAAGAAAATTCAGATATAGACAATCTTATTCCTCCAGGAGTCTTTGAAACAGAATTTCGGCTGGGGGGGAACCCAGATAAGATGTTCAATAGAACATGAAGAAAAACCCAAATTTGAGCAGAAAATGTCATGAGAGAATCAGAAATTACACTCACAGAGAAATAGAGAGAGAGAGAGGTGCATGCAGCAAATAATTTGCAAGAAAAACAATGTTGAGATGATCCCAGGCTAAAAATACTTAGACAGTGCAAAAGAAGATCAAAATGAAAGTGATTCTGAAGCAAAATTAAAAAAAAGTACAGAACTTTACCAGAAATGCAAACAGAAAGGAGGTTTCTTTTCAGTACCCTCTTGCTGAATCTGATGGATCATATGCAGTGAGAAAATGGGGAAGAAATTAAGTAAAAGAAAAGATTAGATGAGGGAGAGAAAGAGAACGAGAGAGAATTCAATCTCAACGGAGTCGTTGGGTTGAGTTGGGTTGGGTCTTCTATGTACTGTCTACATGGCTAAGCTTAGTTTTTCAAGTCCTATTTAAGACTCGCGGGGAGAGACAGCAAAGGCACGGAATTTGAGGGGCTTTCCGTCCTTCTGGACACACTCTCTCTTGTGACTCAGACTGAAAGAGGGGTCTTTGGGGTTTTTTTTTTTAAAAAAAAACTAAGGATTATATTTAAGAATATTAATTAATTATTTTTTAATAAATTTATTTTATTTTTTTAATTAATTAATTTATTATTTATAAATTAGTTTATAATGATAAAATTTTATAATAAGTTAAAAATATAATTAGATATGTTTTTATTTAAATAATTAAATAATTTTTTTCATAACTTATTTTTTATTATTTGTATACTTAATTCGTTATTTGTCTTTTTTATTTTTTTATAATTTTAAAATTTAAAATCAAAATTTTCTTATAAAAAAAATTTCATATAGTGAAAACAACGTTTTATCCGAATTGACAATGTTATACAATATTAAAATATTTTTATAAATATACACGTCGAACATAATAAATATATGACATGTAACTTTATAAAATAAAAAAAGTCAATTTTTAATTTAATTAAATACATAAATCATATTAAGCATCATACATAACTATCTTACATTATTTTAAATTCACATAAATACTATACATGTCAACCATATATTGATTCTCCATATATATATATATATATATATATATATATCCAATTCATGGGCATAAATAAATACACCAGTAAAATAAAATTGCGGTAGTCTAATAACAGCAATAACGGGTATTACTGTAATTAATTACCTTTGCCCACGTGAGAAACTGAGGATTAAAGAATGGTTATAGTGGTAGTTAGTTCGTTAATGATGTATTAAATACTGTATTTGATGAAAGGCCAAATCAACCACGTGGTCAAACGATAGCCTCGGAAATTAGTCCTGGTTTAATGATTTAACCAAGATCTACACGTAAATTGCCAGTTTTTTTGCAGTGCAAGTTATGAACTTGTAGGCTGCATTCCACGCTAATTTTTGAGATAGTGGTTAGTGTTTTGGAGAAAGTAAAACATTATTTCTCTAAAAATATAAGTGTTTGATAAAATATTGTTTAATATAGTGATTAGAGTTTTAGATAGTGTTTTCAAAAAGTTACTCAAATTAAAGTTTTCAAAAACCCTAACTACTCGTCCTTTATCAATTATGTCCTTTTAAGTCATTTTATACAAATCGCTACTTAACCAATTACTATTACCGAGCGCACTTATCTTAAATCACTAATTGAACATCTAATCACTATCCACTAGTTAATAACGACTAATCGCTAATAAAATACCTAACAACTACTAAAATAGTTAACCATTACTAAAACTGTTAATTTTACCGAACACGCCCGCAAAATTGATCGGGGTGGTTAGAATCGAATTATAGAATCGGATTAAGTATCGTAAGATTTTAATATTTATTTGTTATAGCGAACCTTTTGTATAAGAATATAATTCTTAATAAATATTTATAAAGATTTATAAAAATCAAATTCAACTATGTTTTGTCATATATTTTGTTCAAAAGAATACTATTGTGATGAATTCTCAAATAAAAGTATGTGTTAGTAATTTATAAAATATATTTAGAATCATGTATCGGATCATAGGATCGTAAATCGTATCCATAAATTTTTTGAATAAATTATTAGCATCGTAAGAGTCTAATACAATTAAAATTCTAATGGGTGTAGGGTCGATGGAGAATTTTTCGATTATAAAATCGTAGGATTGTAAGATCCAAATCGAGAGTTCAATATTCAACTTTAAAGGATCAATGAGTGGTCATATAAATTACCATAAGTCTTTCCACCAAAGTACATTGAAAATGCTTGTGTTGATTCGAGGGGCCACTCATCGATCTTTGAAATCATTCTTAGTGACAGATGTATGATTAAGGGGTCGAACGTTTTATAAGTATCGCCATTTAAATAAATTTTTTCATAAGAATACCTATAAAATTATCTTTAATAAAGACGGTGATAAAGATTGCGACATAAAATGATGATTCAGGACCATTAAATAAAGGTAACGATCTTAAAGTTTAATCTTCATTATTCATAATCCTACACCATTTCCTTGTGTAAATTTATGTTTGGCATCACTTATTGTAAGACTCACTTGCATGGGAATATTAGTCCCCTTCAATGTTATTGCTTTTACCACAAGAATTGGTGCCCCTTCAAGATTCAATTATGCAACTTGGATGATGTTTCCCTCGTAACCTCTAATATGTATTTTTCATAGAATATGTCACACTTTTTCTTCAGAATTATTTATATTCGGTTATTATGATTAGCAAATGATCGTAATTTATATAGTAAGTTTTATGAAAAGATGATTTTATTTAAGAGTTAACACCCAATAGACATGTTTATGATAACTTTTAATAATTTGGGGGATAATTAATAACTTATTTGGTGACTTCGATTAAAATTATCCTTAAATAATTTATTAGTCATCCACAAATTAAAAAGTCATTTTAAAATGAGCTATTAGTTATCTAAACACCTTTAAGAAGTCATCCATCGAGAACTACATGCTTCTATATTCGATGAAACAGTCTCATTAAAAAAACTTATGTTGATCATAAAAATAGTGATGAAATTAATAGAATTTCAAATAAAAAACGAAATAAAATGACTATTAAAAATAAAACTTTAGAATATACACAAGTTATCTCATATGTTAAATAACTCCTCTCACCCCCCCAACCCACCCCCATTTCATGGCCAAAATTTTCAAAATGTTGAATCAAATATGACTAACCCCCCCAAAAAAAATAAAACAAAAAAAAAACTTCATCTCTGCCCACAGTTTCATACAACCCCATTTCAAACTACACAATCATATGCCCATTGATTTCTTCAATTTTGCCCTATATGACTACCACAATGGGGTTAACTGTACCAAATTGCTTACTTGTGCCTCCAAAATTTTGACAACTACCCTGCAATATATATATATATATATATATATATATATATATATATATATATATATATATATATATATATATATATATACACAAATTCTTATATGAGACCGTCTCACATAAAAATTATTGTGAGACGAAGTAATTTTTAAACGTTTTAATACGACTAACAACTTATACTATAATGATCTTTTAAATTCGGGAGTGACTAATAATTTATCAAGAGATGGCTTTTTATTAGAGTTACCCTAAATGAATTATTAGTCATCCTCTATATATTTAAAGTCATTGTAAAAGGTACGTCTTAGAATAACTTTTAAATAAGACGGTCTCACATAATACTTATTAATCTATATATATATTCATCAATAAGATTTTCTCACTCAATAAACCCCTACCTTTGTCTCCCTGCTTTACTTCATAACCACACATCTCTTACTCCTAATTGTTGTGATCAAATTTGCCATCTCATTATCCCATTTTTTCAAGCTGTCCCTTTTTTTTAATAGTTGTTCTTTTGTCCTATGAGGTACCACTGTATTTATCAACTGCAATCACTAATGCAAAGTAATATGTTAGTTAATAATAATAATAATAATAATAATAATAATAATAATATGTTAGTTAATAATAATAATAATAATAATAATTACTATTAGTTGTCTCGTTCGGGTTTGTTAAAAGGGAGGAAAATCGTGTGGTGCATCGGTTAGCCCATTTTCAGCCCTTCGACCCTTCTGTTAGGGTCCGGCACGGAGATGGCCCATATCACATATTGGATCCGGCGGTGATGGACTCGATTTGTTTTTATCGTCTGAATAATACCATCACCCCTACCCCTTTGCATCAAAAAAAAAAAATTACTATTAGTTTGTAACAATAATATTCATAAAATGATAAACATATATATCGTCTTATTTTTTAATGTAAGTCTTAAAAAGTCGTTTTTAAGGGGTGCAAATTGATTACTTAAGACTTTTTTTTGAAAGAATAAATATTTTTAGACTAAAAAATATTTAACACAAAAATAATCTAGATATTGTTAAAAAAGAATTTAAATTATTTAAACATTAAGGATAAATAGTA
Source organism: Talinum fruticosum (assembly GCA_021018815.1). Taxonomy (NCBI): domain Eukaryota; kingdom Viridiplantae; phylum Streptophyta; class Magnoliopsida; order Caryophyllales; family Talinaceae; genus Talinum; species Talinum fruticosum. Next base: position 3,452,998 of record JAITYX010000056.1, read on the forward strand.
TATTAATTAAAATATAACAAGTGTAAATAAAAAAATGTCAACATATTAATAAACAAAACCAACTAATATATCAGTTTTGCCATTGTTATTTGAAGAATAAAATCACTGTTTTGTATATAATAATTTTTTTAAAAAATAGCTAATATAATAATTTGAATATAATAATCTCTGTTTTGTATAACCCCAATAGATATATGAAAACTTAACCACTAGTCCATTAATATTTGGATATTTAATAAGTGTATGAAATGACTGAACTTTATATAGAAAAATACATACATAAAAATAGATATATGCCAACAATAACAAGGTTAAACGGAGTACAACTTATATCATAGTTTTAAACGGAGTACAACAATAAATATTTCAAAAAATTCCTTATTGTTTACTGATCTGATATGAAAATAAACATAAATTTACACCATATGTTCTGGAACCGTAGATCCTATAATGGAAGTCGGTGGAGAGGAAGATATAAAGATGCATTTGTCAAATGTGTATTGGCCATTATTTCATCTTTCTGACAAAAAGGGCTGGTGGGGAAAGGGGAGCTTGCACCATGTTATTGTCTAGTTTCAAAGAGGAAATATGCAATCATACTCATACATACATGCAGATGCAGTTAGGTCATTGCATTTTTCATGCCCAACCACAAAAATTAATCAGTAACCATATAAATTAAGACAGACTTACCTCTATGGTTCTCACTTCTGCATACTGATTTTGATAGAAGTACACATTTAATGCATGTTTTTCGCATGTACTCCTTCCATTTCAAAATACGTATCACTTTAACTAACTTTGTTAGTTTCACAATATTTGTTGCTTGACAATTCTAATGATGTATTAATGACTAATTTAACAATTTTATCCTTATTAAATTTTTCTTCTTCTTTTTCATTGATTTTTTCCATTTCAATAAAATTTTAGGAAAACTTGATCTTTTAACACAATCTTTATCATAAATTCTATGTTTTTTAGTATTCCCTCGTAACCCGAGAGAGAGAAACATAAATGACAAGATTCCTGCTGAAGTTCTGCATATAAACCATCACTCAAGTTATACATACAAGACATTACTCATTTTACAATAGATACATGTAAATCCCTTCTGTTTGGTTTACAAAAGATGAAGTGAAATATATGTAGCTATCATTCCCACATTCCCTTCGGTTTCTTCTGTAACCCAACTACAATCACATCAGAGAGACTGCAACAATGGTATTTGCTTTGTTTTGTCACTAAAAAAAAAAAAATGGGCAACATACAAACAAAATTTCCCATGTTTTTCCTTCTTCATCCGTAGCAAACACTCTTCATGAATTTATCAAGATTACAGTAGTATACAACTCTCACATGTACGTACCATTGCATTAACCCTGCAACTGAAAATTTCACAACAATTTTCAGCGATTAGTGAAATCTTTGATCCAATACTTCCTAATCCAAGGATCAAATATGATATCGATTATTGAATTTTAAGAAGATTGAAGCTACCATGTTTGTGGATGTAAATACTCCCACTCTATCTCACCTATTTCAATTTACTGTAATTTCTAGTTTGACGACCTGTTCATATCAGCAGGACTGCTCTGGTTGCCCATCTGCTCCTTTCTTCTCTGAGCAGAACTCAATGAGCCTTCAACTGAGAAGAAATACAGCAAAAGGGAAAAATTTAATGAGATTTCATAAGTGAAAATAAATGATTCAAATGAGAAGTTTATGACAGAAACTAGAGGCAAGAGATATATCAACACAATACTGATTGGAGAAGAGATAAGAGTCCTTTAACACTAACAGCTCCTCCACTTCAAAAAAATTTCTCTCTCCCTAGAGATGTCCTACAAAAATAGTATGTTTTCCTGTTACGGTAGTTAAAGAAGAGACTAGACTCCAGATTCCAAAAGACAAGTTCTGTAAGCTCAAGTGAACTTGTACAAGACAACCTTCTGTTTAGCGATCTCTTAGTACGTTATAACGCACTACACACGTCACCCCCCAAAAAAGAAGGAAAAAAAGAGTGAGAGCAAGAAAGAGATAAAAAGACGGCAGTCACAAAATGCTATATGATACCACCCTCTGTTATCAACTTTGGTTCTTTTAACAAGCAAACCACTTACAGGTCGCATTATAAGGTTGAGTTGTTTAGAAATACGACGAAATTTTCCCAAATATTAAAAAATGCTACTAAAATTTCCAAAATATTCGAAAAAGTAACTAAGATAGTGGCATTTTTTTTTTTTGTTTTAAGTTCAGTGGCATCTTTTCAGTGAAAATAAATTAACATTTTTAATATTTAGAAAAATTCAGTGGTATTTTTTAGCAAGAACTCTTAAAAACTTTTGATAGATCGAGTAAATAAACTCCATAAGCATCCAATTTTTCACATATTAAACTAGATGTGACAAACTTGTAAAGACATATAGCAAAAGTCTGAGTGCAAGAAAACGTAGCTACAACGAGCAAGAAACCCCACAAATACCTATCATGATGATAACAATGACAATGAATGATAACTACGACAACGACAATGACGACATGAGCAATGATTATTGTAGTAGTAGCAGTAATAATTTCTTCCCTACCTTGCCATTCCCACACGACCTTTGATTCACCCTTCACAAGCTTCGGATAACGGTCCAAACGAGAATCCAACTCCACCAAGTCCTCAACCTAACCAAGAGAACCAAAACAGAAGTGACAAAAAGATCTGAAAGTAGGGCAGTACCAAAAAAACTAAAAAGAGGAAAACCAAAATATTAGATAGAAGGTTATTGAAGTAATATTTGGAATTTTGTACTAGATATTCAATCAAATATTGGTTGAGCAAATAGGAAAATGATTGTCACAACTCATAATAAGCCTCAGATGCTGAACCAAGTAACAATAGGAAAAATATTAAAATAAATAAAGAAAGACACAAAGAAATAAAATATATAAATAAATAAAAAGCACAGTGATCGGATGTCAACATATGGGACTTGATGAGGGATTAACATGGATCATCAATATCTTAGCAAGTCATAGAGTTTCAATTACAACATCCACTGCAGGTGGCACAACCAACCACTTTTCCATTAGTATTCAATGGATTAAGCTAATAATTAACCTCATGCACCCAGTTCAATAGATTAGTCACTGCATGAATAGCAAGTGGGAGAAGAGAATAACAAAGAAGCACTGTGGCTTCAGAGAGATAGGACAGAAAAAGATAGAAATTTAAAGCTAACAAGCTTATTCAAAGGCATACAGTTGGATAGACACAAATTTCTGAGAAAGGGATACAAATGCTACATGGACATGTATAAGTGTGTAAGACTACTATATGGTGTCCCTCTCCTTATTGCATAGCGAACATAATATATTGGCTGTGTTCATCTCATTCTGCCTTCTGTTAATTTTTCAGGGCCAGTTTCAAAGACCCAGTAAAACCTTCAAATCTCCACTAAGAGTCTCCAAGCTTCTATGAAATTAGTAGCTTTCCTAGTGCTCTATAAATTTTAGAGCTCCTCTATGAGAAACAGAATCAAGCATCCTCTTAAAATTCTCACAACTTCATCTCCATACTTCTGCACTCCTCTACAACGAAGATAATCAAAGTTTCATAGCATTTGTGATCACTCTTCTTCTTTTTACTTTTTTTCTTTTCTTTGTTTGTTTGTTTGAGGGAGGGGGAGAAGGGGAATCCATTAGCTGGCCTTTACACTGTACAATAAATTGCCTCAGATGTTTACAATTTCCAACCCTTTGGGAGCTCCATCAAACCACAGTTCATACGAAAAAAAGAAAGAGAAAAAGGAAAACAGGTTAAGCTACTCATTAAAAAATCAAAGGTAAAATGCAGAAACGCCAAGAAAAGATACTGCTGAACCATGGAGAATGCATGCAACACCATGAATCTGTTACTATATGTTACTCCTGCCAATGGCAATGTCTTTGGAGGACAATATGTATGCACCATTAAGAATGCATGCACAACAAAATTTTATAAAGGCCCCAAACAATCTCACAGAACCACAAAAGGAGTAAGGAGGAAAGAACATACCATCTTCCACAAAAGGGACTCCCTTCTTTCCCTGGGTGAAAGTAGATGATCTCGTAGCCTAGAAGCAACTAACCAGGGTTCTCTGTCACCCATGCCTTTAGACATCAAAGCATTCTCCTCAAGTATGTCACAAACCTGTCATTTGCCCAAGAATAGCTAATAAATAAAAGGAATACTGTCCAACAACTAGAACATCAATGATTTATTACAATATCAAGTTCTTTGAGTAACAAACAGCAACGGCGTAAAGTTCCCTGGTTTTCAGAACTCTCAGCAGCCAAGCCAGCTAGTTGGACAAAAGTATGGTTTTTAATTTCAAGGAGCAGTTTAATAGACCACATTATCCGACTTGTCCAGATCAACATATGCCAAAAGCATAAAGGCTCGTTGCATTCTAATGGAAGAGCTCATCAGCATAGGTTATCAGACAAATCAAGCTCTCTCTCTCTCTCTCCCTCTCTCTGTGTGTGCGCTCCCCCTCTTTCCAGTTTTCAGAAGATGGTTCATCAGGTTCTGGGAAGATGTTTTCTTTCTTTCTTTTTCTTCTCTTTCTCTCTCTCTTTTTTAAAGTGATTTCCTGTTTAAAGCTCACCATTTTAGGGCACATGATACATTCCATAGTATCCATTGCCTCTAACAAGGGACCTACTAACAGCAAAGTGTGGGCGGCTAGGATTAGGGATGGGTGTGGCACCCATACTCATTTTCGAAAATCATCCCCATACCCATACCCATACCCATACCCATACCCATACCTATACACATCGGGTTTTCAAAATTTATCCCCATACCCATACCCATACCAATCGGGTATTTCGGGTGAATCAGGTATTATTCGGGTAAATGTATAAATGTTAAACAATAATACCCATCGGGTTTTATAATATCGTAATTTGGCATTAGTGATGAATAGCTACAAAAATCTCTTGCCTCCGTCATAAATTCGTAATTATACATCGATAACACAAATAAAATAATAAAACATATTTAATTGGCCTAGTGCTCACCTGCTGCCAGCAAATTTTATTTTAAAAAAACAAAAAACATTCGGGTATGAGTTCAGGTTCGAGGTGGGCGAACCCTATACCCGTACCCGACCCATACCTAAACCCATTTCACCATACTCGCCCCATACCCAAAAATGTCAAATTTTTTTATACCCATACCCACAAAAATCGAGGCGGGTTGCTCAAGTCCAGGGTATATTCCCATCCCTAGCTAGGATGCATGCATGCACTATGCCATATAGAAAAGCTGTTTGGTTGATCAGTACTCTTACCAGAAAGGCATAGATAAACGTGCTACCTCACAACAGATATAATGCAGATACAATCTATTGATTAGCCCGTTATAAATATATGGTTGAAAATTCTCAAAATAGTAACTCTTCAACTCTATCGAAAATAGGATGGTATGTTGGCATCATTTATCTAAGTACTAACATCTCAATGGAATAGCTTCCAGCATTAAAATTGGATTATATTCATATAACCACAGTTGAAGTGATAATTGAGCTGTTTCACCTACATATCCCATAGTCATACAACGGCGAGTAGATAAGCAGTTGCATGTACTAAGCTGACCCCGTGGTTCAGCAGTCAGCCTATAGAATGTGCAAATGAATTATCATTAGACCCTCATTTATATTCATTATTCAACAGATATATTCACATTCTTAAAATATAGTTCTTAATCGATACCTTCTGCTTTAGTGTGAAAGCAACTATCTATCTGATTAATATCATCTTCCCTACGAAAAGAGTTGGAAAAAAGGGCAAGGCTTAGTCCAGAGCTTCCATTGACCTTCATGCACATGAGATTGATGACAATAGGAATTCCATAATGAGTTTGAGCACCAACCTGATGGTAAAGCTGTTCAGCTCTCTTAGTCAAATACCATCTTCTACGAATTCTCAATAGTAGAACTGTGCATCCAACGAGCTGTAAATCTCAACACCATCACAATCATTATGATGTCTTTGTAAATGTTAAGGTTTGAGAGGCTGCCTCTGAAAGTTGAATACCAATGTACAAACTGGGATGAGAAACAAGAAGTGCTTAGCTATCCACTGACGAGCTCGACACACTATTGGTTTGTAACTTTCAGCTAAATGATCAGGACACTTAAACTCCTTGATCCTGCCAACAAAAAAGAATTGATAAGTTATACTCAAAGCAATAAGATACAAGTTCAGTGACACTGGTGTTTTTCAATATCAAATATTCAATTTGCAATAAACAAAAGGTACCAATCATCAGTAGTCCTTGTATCCAACAATCGGCTAAGGTACTCCATTGCTCTTTCTTGTATATACATGTGTGTGATATTATCTATAGTAGAGCTCTGAATCAATCCACTGTTGTCCAACATACTCTTCAAATCGATCTCTGAGACCTAAAGCAGTGTTATGAAGGCTACATCAAAATATGAATGGAAGATGAATTCCAACACCCAAAATTTGACTAGGTGGTATGTAACGAGCTCCAAAGCCTGATGGAAGAAAAGTAACAAACCCAAATTTTTCCGGTTCCATCACACATGTACTGTGCATATGCTCCACACACATTATTTTTTGCCCATTCCGACTGCAATTGTTGAAGACAAAATTTTCAGTGCAGAAAATAAACTTAGATGAGAACATGTATTACGCTAACCAACCAAAGAAGAATGTAAGAGACACAATAACATTGTCTGGAGTGTGAGAACATACAAGTTTATTTGCTGTCAGGTTGATATCTCCATCTTCTATGCATAACTTGCCATACCTCCTATATCCTTGAATGCATTCCAATTGGCCATTATAACACCTTCCATTACTAGGACAAGGTTCACATGAGCCTACAAGGAGATGAATTACCAGAGGAAAGACTTGATCAATGTCTTCAGCTTTCAGATTATTTTCTTTTGTTATGTAGGAGAATGAGCCCTAAATCTAGGTGAAAACATGATTAAGAACCACAAACGGGCTACAACGACGCACTATGGAATAGAAACATCCAACAAGATAAAGTGATAAGAAAAGAACAAAATAAGCCCAGCTCATAATCAATCCACCTCATAAACAAGTGACACTCAGTCACGGACCGTCCATTGATCACTAACAGTCCGGACAACACTTTTCAAATGCCCCAGCTCTTATTCATATTTCCACATCCCAAACAAAATAAAATCACATTATCCAGATTAGTCATTTCCACGAGTCACCATGACTATTTTCATTTGCATGTAACAAGTACCAAGAGCAACTGAGCCCTCAAATTCACAATGTTCCCTCTAGCAAAACAAATTTACTCTATACTCTTGTATGGATTGTACGGGGATGTATACTGTGATTCTAGAGGAAAAGGGTCCTCTTTCCCTTAGAAAAGAACTGGAAAATTAAATAACTTTTGTACAATAACAGATCAACGACAAGTAAAACAAAAACAAAGAAGCAATTTCAGCTGCTGAAATCAACCATATATCCTAATTTAGACGTTGGTGTACCAAGGATCCAATGCCCATAAATAAATAATAGATAAAAAATAAAACCCAAAATAATCTGCAAAAATTGAACCAGGTAAAGCGAGAGATTAAAACATACCAGCCACTGAATCATCATACTCGACGTCGCTATCACAGAAAGGAATAACCGGGCGATGGAAGAAATCGACAAGGAAGTTGCAGGCGGTGGCCACGGCCGCAGCAATTGCAATGACAACAATGAGCTTGGGGAAATCGGATTTTGAAGGTAGCGAGTTGGGGGTGGTTCCAGTTCTGCCAATAAAGAAGTGATCGTCGAAGACGAAGAAGAAGAGGTGGAAGCAGAGAGATTCTGGGGTTTGAAATTAGGGTTTTGGGAGGTCGATTTTGGGCGTCGTTTGGGAGTGGATGAACTCATTCCCGCTTCGCTCCTCACTTCCTTCATTGATGAGCGTTATTTGCTTGGATTGAAAGCAAACAATAGATGGGAAGGGAAGATAAATGAGGGAAGACATAGGAAATAATGTTTTTGAAAATTTCTCTTTTTATTTACTATGTTTTTTAATTTTGGGGAACAAAATTTGGGTTATACCATTAAAAAAATTGGGCATGAAATATTTTCCCTCCCTCCCTCCCTTATATTTAATTTTTTCAATTTTATTAGATACTATTTTATACAGTATAATATATTATACTTGTCATATTATATTTCGATAAAGGTTGAACGATAAATAAAAATAGAGGAAACTTTAGCGAATAAAAATAAGATATAGTTTGTAAGAGTATCTTATAAGATAGTTCGAGAATCATGATAACATTTTTTAATTTTTTATTTAAAAAATTCACCATATATTATATATCTATACTTATATCTATACTATATATAATAACAATTTTTTAAAAACTATAAAATGGAGGCTTGAAAGTGAATTTATAAATTTTTTTAATAAAAAAATAATAATTTATCCTTTAAAAAAATAGGTTTCCACTCATCTATGGACTCTCTTTTACTCCATGCCATAATAAATTTAATAACAATAATAATAATAATAATAATAATCTATGCAATATATAATAATAGTAGCAACTATTAAATATGAGTCGTTAATGTAAATAACTAAACAAATAAAAAATATAATTTACCTAAATAAAACAAAATCATTTTATAAATGGAATCTCCTCTTCTTTTTTTTTTTTTTTTTGGTGAGAATATAGTCTTATTAGTATTTTTTCTCCTTCTTGTTGAAACAAATGTTGAATAATGGTAATTGGCTTATGTGGAGTTGGTATTTCACCTTTTACGCTTTTTTTTTACAATTTTAAGATATTAATTTAGGTTATTATAATTGATTGTAGGAGTTTAGGGTAATCTTAACTATAAAATTGATTTGTCCATTAAGTATGAGTTATTTACTATAATTTATTCAAATAAAAAAATCCTTTTATAAGTGAATTTTCATCTTCTTCTTTTTTATGTGTGCGATAATATAATCTTATTAATATTTTTTTCTCTTTTATATATTAAAACAAATATTGAATAATGGCAATTTGCTTATTTGAAGTTAATATTTCACCTTTCATTTTTTATTTTTTTACAGTTTTAAGATCTTAATTTAGGTTATTTTAGTTTTATTTGTTTGCGATATAAACATAATAGAGTTGTCGTTTAGGATCAGCAAAAATTAGGAACAAGAAAATGACATATTTGTTATGATGAAAAGAGAAATTAAAAATACCGAAGAATGGGTCGAAAGTATATGACTTTGAGTTATAGATGCCTAATTCTAGTAAGTTTGGTTGTTTTGGCAGTTTAGCTTTAGTATTTAAACACTTCTTGATTTGAATCTTAATTGAATAATAGTGTGTACTTTAAATTAGGGAGAGAAGTTTGAGATAGTGTCTCGATTGATTAACGATGAATCCTTGCACTTAATTTATCTACATTTTCTTCGCAAGTATAGGGTCAAATAATAAAGACTATATGATAACGGTTGTCATATAATGTTTAAAATAAATTAAAGGCATTTCATTAGCTTACCTCAAATATATGAGATATCTTCATTATATGATTTTTGCCTAACTTGCTAAATTGCACCAACCAAAAGAAAAAAAAATTGTCTTAACTTGCATGTCTCTAGGATTTGTATATATTATCCCTTAGAAACCATTTTCTTAGTTCACTACCTACTTGATTATTAGTATAATTTATGAAGCCTAATTTGGTAATCGTTAAGTTGAATTTTATATGCTTCACTTGCTAATTTATGCAAAAGTGAAGTTGTCATTCTTTCTCACCACATTTATATCTTAAATGATTTTAATGTATTGAATTTTTGGTAAAATTGCAAAATGAATTTTCTCTTCACCATATTTTTATCATTGCGTGTGATTGTTTGCAACCAGTAAATTTATTATTTAATGAATTTTCTCATTCCCTTTTAGATGACTAAGATGTTATAACTTTTACAGAGCAAATATATTTGTAAATTCAGTTTTGAAAGTGCAAAAATGAAGCTAAAATGTGTGAATTTATTTTGTAAGATGAGTTAAATATTAGGAAAATGATTGGGAAATACAATTGATTTAAGGATGCAAACGTAAGAAGATAAAGGTGGAGTTTCAACATAAAGTTATTTATGATTAAAAGGTGGAGTCACATTTTGAAGTTATTTATAATTAATTTTTATTGTCTATAACCTATTGAGGATGAGCTGAAGAGTGTAGGAGGAAAAGAGATTGCCTTTGTGTGTAGAGATAGGTAAGAATGGATAAAGCATTATGTTTACCTTATAATTTAAAAAAAATGAGATTCCATTATCGGTATATATGTACTTTTTAAAGGTTCATGTAATATTTGAGTTAATGATGATTTAGTAGGTTACATGTAATTATTTATATAGATGTCAATTTAGTTAAATATAGTATTAACTTTGTAAAGAGTTATGAGTTATAAGTTTGACATTCTTTTATTGATTTGATGTACTTTATATTGTAATATTAATTTGTGACATGATGATATTTATTGTCATCTATAGGTCATCTAATTCAACACCTATCAAACATATATTATTTATTTTTCTACTAATATTTTTCTTTTGATACCCAAACATAGTGTCATATTGTTTTTATAATTGTAAGAGTAATGTTTATTTAAAATTTGTTTGATTCTTAGAGGATCTGGTTTGTTAATGTTCCAAATCGCGAGTATAATCTTAAAACCTTGATAATATTTTTTAATATTCTTTTTTATTTATCGTTTTATATTCTTTATTTATTCTTTAGAAATTTAGAATAATTGAAAGACGAAGGTTTGTTGCGCTTTAATGATTTTTATGTGCTTGGGTTCGATAAATTTGATGATTCGAAAAACGTTTTTACTATAAGGGGATAACATAGTTGTTGAAGGTGAAATCATTCAATAAAATTAAATGATCGGGAAAAAAATTTTACAAGTACAACATTACTCCATCAATAATTTCTTAAAATATATATTGTATAACATTACTTACGTGTATAAGCACGGTACACACTAATAGCATTATAAATCATATGTTTATGTTTCTGGTTCGTATTTTCAAAAAAATAATCAAATTTTCTCTTGAAATTGTGTCCATCTCATGGATTCATTGAGTGTTAACTTAAGGGAAATGGAACCAAAAACCTCCAAATTTTTATGTCCTTTTAAAGCGGTAGCTGAATCTGGACCGTCGATATTCCGATCAATCTTCACAGGTCAACATCAGAAGACTCGATTCACCTGCTCTCTCTCTCTCTCTCTCTCTCTCTCTCTCTGCCTTGCATGAGCTGGGAGGGTATCTATTGAATTTGCCGGAGAACACCCACGAATAAGAAGCTTCCATATCTATCACTTCTTCTCAGTTTAGCATTGAAGTTCGCGTTTTCCTAAATTGGTATGTCCATAATCTGTTAATTTCCTCTCAGTTTCAAAGAATTCCAAATTCTCAGAAACTTTTGTCGAATTGTCCTCAATTCATGTCAATTTTGGGTTGTGTAATTCGGAAAATTAGTATCAATCATTGTGGAAATCATTGGCTGCTTCCGATTATCGCAAAGCTGTAACATTTGTCTTTGGATGATTGCCATTCCTGTCTTTCTACTCAAGATGCAATTTTTGTTTTTGGATATATGTTTTTTTGGGGGGGTGATTAAGAATTAGGAATTTGACTTGATTACCCCTGTTTTTGTTTTCCATTTCTCAATTCCCCAAGAAAAAGTAAAAACAAAGGGCAATTGTTCCATCCCAGAAACCTTTGGCTGTAGGTTAAAGCATAATCTTTGAGAATGCTTTGTGTTGAGGCTTGGAACCCCTTCTCCCCCCCAAAAAAAAAAAGGAGCCATGAGTAATGATGGTGGTGGAAGCTGTTAGAGCATACTAATATATTTCGTGAGCCTTCAAACGTGAGCTTAAGTTTTTGACTGAGGTGGTTCTTCAATAAGGTATGCGAGTCTTTCCGAGTGAGAGGTCTCATGTATGAATATTAGTGGCTCCATAATGATTATTGTGCAAGGTAAGGAGGGAGGGGACCTTTGCAGCATCAATGTTTCACGCCCAAAGGGCTTTTGGGTACGGGCATGTTATTGTATAATACATTTCCTGGCCCTTCAACTACCTTAAGCTTTTGGTTGAGGTGGTTCTTGAACTTAACCATCAATATTTATGTAAAATTTTCCTGTGGTTGATGTTGTATTGTGGTCGAGAAAAGATTCACAGAGGATTGAAGGCTTTTCATGATTTGAATTTGTTGGCTGTGAATTTGGACTTTTGCGGTTGGTGAGTCTTGAGAGGCCAGGAAGCACTCAGCTTTACCCCAAAAAGTTAGTCTGAACCAGAGACAGTCTTCTGAAAGCACCTATTCAGAAGGAGATGGAATTATGATAGTGATTTAATTGAGTCATCATAAAAGATGCCATGACGAGATGGCCAGTGTATGTCAAAAAACTCCTTGAGCAAAATAATCTACTTAATGTAGAGAAAGGATAAGAAAATTTGACTCATCATCATATGCAATATGACATTCCGTGCTGCTTCTTACAAGCAGCCAATGTCCTATACATAGCTGTTTTAGGTAGGTCGCTTAGCCTTTCTTGTTTTATATATTTGAGCAGAAATAAAGTCACTAGATACTGATCTAGTGCCAGAGACGAGAACTTCAATGTTGTCAACTTGGGCTCTTGAATCTCAGCGCTAAGATCCGGAGGTTTCAACTATGGGTCCGTGAGGGCTTTGTTGCAGCCTTGAAAATGGCAAGGAAGTGAAGCACCTATTCACAATAGGGGATAGCTATGGTGAACTGTGCCTATCTTTTTGTTGTCATGGGATTTAGGTTTGTTATACTATAACATGGCTGTGGTAAATATGAGTAGGAACACCATTCTCAGGGGATAGGATATCTTTGATTGTCACTTTGTCTGTTGTACCATAGTTATGATCTTCAATGAGAGGAATGAACAAGTGAAGTCCATGGTAGTCAAGGTACTGGTGAATATGAAGGCTGTGGTCATGGGCTAGCTGAAGTGTGACTTGAGTTGTTTTGGAAGTCATGAAGTGATCGCCATCATCAGTATAATTTGCCTAGGTTAATGTGGTATGAAATTGTAGTTCAGTGGTCAATTCTTGCAATTGCAACTGGAGCATGATGTGGTTAACTAACAAACAGTTGGACTGGGATCTCTCAATTGTTCTACTAAGGGGGACAAGCTATTGAAAATTGAATTGCATGCTTACACCATGGGTCCATACTGCATAGCTGCAACGCAATAAATCCTTCCAATGTCAGAGTTCACAGTATAGACTTTTGAACATATGCTGCTTCCACTCTTAGATGTTGTAAGGTCCAACTAAGGGGCCAAACCCTTCTTTGTTTATTATCCTATAACAATGAGGGAGATTTGGTGAGGGTGGACTCATTACCTAGAAATCTATCTAGAACCTTTCTTTTTGACCCAGAATCTGTTTAAAATCTTCATTGTGAATGTTGCTTCTAATACAAACACAAGTAACTTGTGGCTAATGACATTGCAATATTGTATGCCAATATTATCATGTTTTGCATATCATCTTTCACTTAGAACCTTTTCAACTATATTGATTCTTACTATACTTAATCTGTCAGATTTTCTGCTTGCAGTTTGCCTTTTCTTATATGCTGAAGTGAGGTAATGGCAGACTTGCCCCGTTACATGGTGGCTTGCTTGCAAAGTGGGAAACTTGCTTTTCTTGCGATTTTGGTGTCAGGTGGAATTGTACTGCAAATCTTGGTCAGTATTAGCCTTTTGCTTTGTTTCATGTCCGGTATTTTTGAATTTTTCACACTTAACTGAAGATTTGTGAGTTGTCTTACAACTTATATGTGCTGACTGCTGTGGCAGGCATGTGCGTTGTACAACAATTGGTGGCCAATGCTTTCAGGTATGAGTCCTTAATGTCTGGTTCTGAGCTCTTCTGAGTATATAAGTTATATTTAGAGAGGTTGTCTTCAGAAGACCTAGCAAATGCAGTACCCTGAAATCTCACCTAAAGTGGGGTGCCCTCATTTTTTTTCCAAGAGGTTTTATCCTTTTGTCTAACAGGACTGGCCTCTCTGCAAATCAGGAGTAGCTTGGTACAAATCTGAACACCCCTCCCCCCCAAAAAAAAAAAACAAAAAAAAGTGGACTCCCAGGATATTGATTTGGATTTGGGTTTGGTGCACTATTGCCAATGCTGGGAATGCTGAAAGTGGACGAAGTATGTAGGAGTGTAGGACAAGTAGTAGAAATAAAAGCCCTATGAGTAGAAAACAATTATATGTATGGGATGCTACTAGCACTGACAGTGGTAAATACTAATGGATATACAGATATTGGTAGTGAAGAATCAGAGGGTTATACAATTCCAAATATTATATATTCTACTTCATTTGTTTGCTTGCTATAAAATACGTTGAATTGCAAGTGTTGAATATGAGAAGTTAGGGATTCTATAACCCCTGTATCATGTAGCCCCCCTGCCCCACTTTCACAGCTCATTTATGCCATTTTGGTTACGGAATAACTCTGCCATTATCACTGAAGATACCTATATGCGTGCAGTGACATCTCTGTCCTACTCCAAAAGTTACCTCTAATAAGTTTGTGCCGTGAATAGTTTCTTTCTTGTGTGTGCTCTTTCATGTCTTTTTGGTTTTGAGTGATATGTAGAAATTTCGAAGCCTATGGACTATGTACTTTCACATGCGAGAACGTCGATTTTATTGAGGAGATGGTCCATTTTTTAACTGAAAACTTGAGATGCTAGTTTTATTAATATATTATATTTTCCTTATCAAAAAAGGGGGAACCTTGAGATGCTAGGCTTGAGTTTTTTGATTCTTTTGTACTACATACACTTACATCAGTAGGGTTTTATTGTTTTGCAGTTATAACGTATGTCCTGCTCCCTATGCCTATGATGTTCTTTGCTGGATCTGATGCTTCTTCCCTGTTTACAGAATCATCTGGTAACAGGTATGCCATTCGCTAATCTCAGTTTAGTTACTGTAACAACATCAATGTTTGCCCATCTTGCTTAGGATTGTTTAAGTGGTCCATATTCTCCATGGAAATATGCACCATATGAAATATAAGCATATAGCATCAATAAGTACCAGGTTTTGAACTCTGTTGGCCATTACAGCATCATCTCCTAGTTTTAAGGAGGTCTGGTCTGCAAGATGGGAGCCTAGGAAGGATTTTTATCCCCGTCCTCCCCCTCACCCTGGGGCTCAAACCTTGCCAGTGGAGCAACCTAGGGGATGCATTGTTTCTGAAAGCAACCACCAACATAAAAAGAAAAAAATATGTCACTCGTCTATTGCTCTCTGCTTAGTGAAGCTTGGGATTCTTATGTATGTAGGCTCCAATATCCTTTCTTTAGAGAATGCCCCCCTCCTTTTTTAAAAGTGGATACAAATGACCCCCTCCCCGCTGTCTCCCTCTTGAAGTAGATCCCTTCTTACAAGTACCATCCTTCCTTGAGACTTCTCCAAGTAACCCTTGAAGACCCACATTTATGGAACCTGTGATTCAAAATCCCGTAATAATCTGTGGATGCACCAAGATGTATACTATGAGCTCCAAATTTAGACCTATAGTGATAATTTTGTTTCTTCTCCCCCTTCATTCTAATCTTGAACCACATTTCGGTTACTTACATAACAGTTGGTTGGATGCAACAAAATTCTTAACCGGAGCTTCAACAGTAGGGAGCATTGCTATCCCGGCTATCTTGAAGCATGCCGGTGTTATTGGTTGGGGAGCCCTGGTGATGGAGCTTTCATCATTCTTTGTATTTGTTTTAGCCATTATGTGCTTCATCAAAATGAATGATGATCATGATGAATATTCTCTGTTTTGAAGTAGGAGTATCATGGCTCAGTCACTTTTTTGCCCTGGATTAGTTGGGTTGATTTCTGCCCCTTAAAAGCGAGGTTCTTGTTTATATTTGTTTCTTTTTCGCCTTTATGTTTGTAAGTTGTTTTTTTGTAATTAAATGATTATATTTGTTGGGTGAATTTGTTTTGTAATTATTATAATGACGGTGGATCTTGAACAATTGATGGGATTGTGATCCAATTTCTCCTCCATTATCTACTTGACTTAAAAATAGAAGGGTTCATGTCAGTCGTAACTTGGAACGTACTGTAGCTGAGACTCAGGTCCGAGCTTTTTGCAGAGATTTTATCAGCTAAGTTAACATCTATACATCATTTTTGGCTCGATTGATTTTTGTTATGTGAGTTCGGTCTATACTGTCAACTAGCACAATCCCATGAATGTGGAAATTTTAGTTTAGTTTAGTATATAGTACAAATATGAAGTGCTCCAAGCTAATGATCAGATGGAGGTGTTGAAATTTTAATGTAGTTTATTATATAGTACTAATAGATTAAAGATTCATCATTTAGAACTAAAAATTTATGTCTCAAACTCTAAAATATATTTAATTTAAAAAGATTGATTTGATAAAATTAAGGCTTTTATCATTTATGAATGAGAAGACTCTCTAAAAACATGTACATTAGATGAAAAGATTCGTTATATTGATTTAAAAAAATTTATAGTGCATGCATATGTACAGTGATAGGTACACAAAATAGAGAAGGTTCATTATATAAAGGAGAATGTAGATTATCAAAATAATATAAGGTTTATCATTTACGGTTAAAGCTTTATCGCAATAGATCAAAGTCAATCATTTAGGCCTAAGTTTAAATGTTTTGAATTATTTACAATCCAATCACTTATCTAGATAATAAGACCTTATACTTAA
The DNA here is from genome assembly GCA_021018815.1 of Talinum fruticosum. Classification (NCBI taxonomy): domain Eukaryota; kingdom Viridiplantae; phylum Streptophyta; class Magnoliopsida; order Caryophyllales; family Talinaceae; genus Talinum; species Talinum fruticosum. The sequence goes on from JAITYX010000056.1 coordinate 3,469,816, forward strand.
CTGAAACAAAAATAGTACTATTTTCGTCTCTAAAAACCTATTAAATTTTGGAAAAATGCAAAAAGAATACTTCCATCATTTCACATTCCTTGATTTTTGGATTTAATGAGTTTTAAATTTTAAGTTGGTAAATTTTTTAGAAGAATATAACCAACGAATTTTTTAGCAAATATACATATTCTCAGAGAGCCTTGACATTTAGATTTATGTCATTTTTTAGGTCTAAATTATGGACATTTAATTTTTTTCTCATTATTTTTTTAATAATTTTTCACAAATTAAATATGAAAAAAATAGTTAATTTTTTTTTCACCCAAATGTTCAAGAATCAAAGAGAGAGTGAAACATCCAAAAGGCTCCCACTTGAAAGCCATACAATCCTCTTTCTGCTCTCTCATCCCCCACCAAAAACCCCCGAAGCTCTCCCTCTCTTCCTCTTCCTCCCTCCCTCCCAGGATAGATAAACCCTCACTCTCTCTCGCCGAATACGAAATTCAGGCGAAATGGGTCTGCTATGGTGGAGAAGCAAAGACAAGCCCGAGAAGAAACCAACCCAGAAACCCGACGCCAAATCCACCGAAGTTCCCGGAATGAACGGGGCAGTGGAGGTGCCCCGCCGGGCTCCGTCGGAGGTGACCGTTTTTGAATTCGGGTCGGTGGCTGCTTCAACGGATAAGGTAACCCTAGCTGGGTATTGCCCAGTTTCCGACGAGCTTGAGCCTTGCCGGTGGGAGATTCTTCCGGCCAAAGATTCCGATGCTCCGCAATTCAGGATAGTCTTCTGAATTGAAATTTATCGAGTATTATGTTATACTTTTCTAGTTTTGTTGTTTGAGCATTCGAAACGTTTCGTGCCTTTTTATATTCTTCCCATGTTTGAACTGATGATTTTGGATGGGAAATAGAGGAATTGAGAGGAAATTTTAGTGGTTTCTTGTCGGGATATCTCGTTGGAAATGTTTATTTATTGATTGCATTCCTTTCCACCATCCCTAACTCCTAATTTGTTGTAAGAATTATGTTTAAAAAATTTCCATGTCTGCTGAATAATTGAGAGGATGGATTTGCATATTTGGCAAGAAAAAGGTTTGATTTTCATTCTTGGCTAACCAGTAGGATTGAATATTTGCTTGGGAAAGTAGTTTAGATTGGGTGATTGCCAATCAGAATGGAATTTTGTTTGTGCTGTGTGTTGCCTGAACTGTGGGTTACTCCCTTAAGTTCAGCGCTGTAGTCAATGATCATTATGAATAGAAGTGCTGGGAAATGAGCTCTGAATATGTTGAACTATGCACGTTGGGGGTCTTACATAAGCTTAGGTGTATGAGAACTAGAGCTATTAGAGTCTCAAATGCCGAAGCAATTTAACAAACATGCTGAACAATGTTAGTGTTTACGTTTGGAATTACTGCTCTCTAGATCACATTGAGGCGGTACAAGGGGTTCTAGGGGAGTGGGATGTGAGAGAGTGAAATTCCTTTTCTTATTGTAATGGAAACCAAAGCTGGGATGGGGAATCATGCATTAGTATTTGTTCTACCTAGGGATTGGAGGTCTCTTGCTTTCCATCCTTTCACACCCCTATGTAGCTCCATAGTCTAAGAACTCAGGAGCTATAGATCATGAAGTAATTTTATCCATCCATTTCCTGATTGTTACACCAAAGCTTGATTTGAATGACTTCCCCCACCTTTTGTAACTGAGAGCCTAGTTTCAAGTTGTTGCTAAGAAGCAATAAATCATGCATTCACTCTTAGGCATTGGAAGAAGACAGGAACTAGAATCTGATTTCAGGTCAGGTTTTCTTCTGGGTAAGATAGTAATATTTTTTTAGCAATAACATTGAGTTTACCCCATTATGAGGTGATTGGTCAAGTCATGAAATAGTTCAAATTTCATAGAAAGTTTCAGTCGCCTTCTTGGTTACTTCTCCTAGTGTTTTTTTGTCATCAGATGCTCCAATATTGCAAAATGCAACTGCTTCAGACTTGCTTAGCTTGATTTCAGGTTTTGATTATAACATTTTCTTTTAAGGCATAGAAGCTGTATCTTCTTGACAGTTCCAAAGATGGTGCCTGGGTCTGTTAAGTAGTTTGTAATTGGGTTTTTATCTTTTGGTTCACAAATGCACTGTCGTTTCATGGCTGTGCTGTGTTTTCATTGTCTTCATACTTTGGCTGGTTCTTGTAGTCAAATAAGGAAATATTTTCATGAATGAAATTTAACAATAGAATGCCTTGTAGCAGTTAGCTCCTCCTTCTCATCAAGTAATAAACAGATTGCTTGATGGATGTTATGTAATTGTTTCTTCATTTTTTGGTTTGGGTAAGGTAGCCCAAGTACGGGCCTTTGTTTCATAGGTAACTGCCATAGTGGCAAAAGGCATGGAAGAAGGGAAAGGGATAAATGGAAGGGAAACACCCCCTCTCGCCCAAGAAAAAGGCCTCTAGTGGGATTCATACCGATCTACCTTGTGTGCAAAGGGATAAATGGAAGGGAAACAGATTTTTCAAAGAATGTTGGTCCACAATAGGGGAAGACATATGCAAGGCTGTAAGGGAGATGTTTTGTACTGGCAATTGCTTAATCAAGTAAATGCGACAGTGCTTTCTATGGTGCCTAAGATAACAAACCTTATAAAACCAGAGGACCTAAGACCAACAGCATGTTGCAACACGTTGTACAAATGTATAACCAAGGTAATATGTGCCAGATTAAAAGGGGTGTTACCAGTACTAGTGGACCAGGCACAAGGGGCGTTTGTAGAAGGAAGCTTTATTCTGCACAATGTGCTCATCTCTGAAGACATTATCCAAAAATACAAAAGGAAAGGAGTATCTCCTCGATGTCTAATGAAGATAGACCTACAGAAGGCATATGACTCAATTAATTGGAAGCTCATTGAGCAACTGCTTCTTGTTTATGGGTTCCTTAGACAAATGGTCACAGCATGACCAATGCAAAGTTTTCGATTCAGGTCAATGAAATCTTCATGGATACTTCAATGGTGGTAGAGGGATAAGGTAAGGAGACCCGATGTCCCTACTTATCTTTGTACTAGTTATGGAATATCTAATAAGATCTGCAAAAATTGCCCAAAAACATAGAAGTTTCAGGTTTCATCCGGGTTGCAAACAACTAGAACTCAGCATACTTTGCTTTATGACTTACTCATGTTTTGTAAAGCAGATAAGCAAAGTATACTATGCTTGTAGGCGGCCTTTCAGCATTTCTCTGATGCTACTGGATTAAAAGCAAATCAAAAGAAGTCGCAAATAATTATGGTTGGACTATAAGAGCAAGAAGTAATGCAACTAGCAAAGTTCACAGGGTATATAAAGGGAATCTCCCTTTAAGTACCTGGGAGTACCAATAAAGGCACATAGACTAAGGGAGATTGCCAAACTCAAATAAGCATAATCACAACAAGAATTAGAGCATGGCATGCAAAATGACTGTCATATATGCTAAGCATATTTAGCTATTGGTGCCAAATGTTTATTTTACCAAAGGCAGTATTGAAAAAGATCATTGCAAGGTGTAGGCAGTTTTTAATTGGGGGCGGGGGGCAGAGGGAGAGATGAGAAGAATTTATCTAGTTGCACCAAAGGAAGAGGAAGGCTTGGGAATTTCGGATATAATACTGAAAAATGTAGCAATGGTGTTCAAACTTGTATGGGATATTGCACAAAAGAAGGATAACCTTTGGGTGAAGTGGGTGAACCATGTCTATGTGAAGAAGGGATCAATTTACTGGGTGAAACCAAAAGCAACAAATAGTTGGTTTTGGAGGAAGCTAATTAGCACCAGAAATCAACTTCTCCATGGGGTGAATACCTCCAACACTTGGCTGAGTACTAATAATGAACTGTACAAAGTTGGGGATGGATACGAAGTGCTAAGAAGCAAGGATGAAAGAGTAAAATGGTATAAGTTGGTCTGGGCCAATCCAAAAAACCCTAAATGTTCATTCATTGCTTGGCTAGCATTTATTCTTTGAATGCCCTGTGTGTTATGTGAAGAGGCCAAAGAAACTCACCAACATTTATTCTTTAAATGTCCTTACTCCCAAGAAGTATACAGATCACCAATGAAGGAGCTGGCTGGATGGAATCAAGGGGAATGGGATGGGATCAATGGCAACAAGATTACTATCAATTCAATGGAAGTTTGAAACAAAAGAGGAAGATAGGACTCTGCATTACATTTGAATGCCCTTCCTCCCAAGAAGTATACAGATCGCTAATGAAGAGCTGGCTGGATGGAATCAAGGGGGAATGCGATGGGATCAATGGCAACATGATTACTGTCAATTCAATGGAAGTTTGAAACAAAAGAGGAAGATAGGACTCGAGAAAAATATTCACAAATATAAAACAACAAAGTGAGTATTTACAGTTGTTGGTGTGAGAGGAATAGAAAAATATTACACAAAAACCGCAAAGGAAGCGCGAAAGTTAGCAATAGAATGTGGTAGATTAATCATTAGTAGACTCAAGAAATCTTATATATGATTTATGAATCGGGGTATACCCTGAGAATGTGATGTTTGTGGTTATGATCAATGATAAATCTATCTCACATTCTACCCAAAAAAAAAAGGTATTCTATAATGTCATCGAAATTAAAATATGACCATTCTACTACCCTTTTTTGTCTTTCAATCAATAATCTCAAGAGTCAAGACGCATGGAGAATGAGCCTAGAATGAGTAGAACTATATCGTAATCACTTGCTTATCTTACAAGCTAGGCCCATAAATATAAAACCCCATTATCGTTATTTTTTCTTTAAACCCTAAAATTCCTCTATTTTCACCAATCCCAACATTTGAAAAAAAAAACAAAAAAAAATCTCTAGGCCAACCTTGCAAATATAGGTCAGGGCAACCAACGAGGAGAAATCCGACTAACTTCCAAAAATAATGCATAGTTTACTCGTGAAAAAGAGAACAACTCCACAAGGATAAAACGGCAAATATTAATCTCAAAACATTCATCTATTGTGACATACAACATAGTTTGTCAAACATTTGGCAGAAATGAAGGGTGGGTTTCTTTTTCCTCGTCAGCTAAAAGCAACATTGTTTCTCATTTGAACTACTTCCTTGGATCATATGCTAAAGGCAACGAGAAAACTGTTAGCCGTTCTTGCTACAACAAAGTCTCGGGGGGCCAAAGGAGGAGCAACTCACTGAGAGCTGCCAAATCCAAGGAATTGATCCACAAGCTTGGCTACTGAATTGGCTAGACTATCTGCCTCCTCTTGGGTGGCCGCCTCTGCATAAACCCGAATTACATCTTCTGTACCTGATGGTCTGATAAAACACCGGCCGTGACTGTATTTTGCTGCATCAAGAAAAAAACATGATAAGAACTCTAATAAGCCTGAAAAAGAAGGGTAATCTTGAACCCCCTCTGTTTTAGTAACCTAAGTGTAGAAACTGTATGACAGTTGCTTAATCAGATGTGTTTGTTTATGTACCAGTTTCAACATTTATTGCTTCTTGAATTCCAGCCGGTTGCACTACTACAGTCTCAGCATTTGCAGTGACTACAGCTGTTCTGTCTACAACTTTGACCTGAAAGTTGAGCAAAAAAAAAAACAGAAAAAGGATTATTACAAGGCTCAAGATTAGAAGAGATAAGCTACGCAGATACTATAACCTCATCATTCAGAAAATTTACGGAGCTTTATGAAATTTCCAAATGATTTCAAAGTTCTATTAAAGGTCTTCAGGTTCCTCTAAATTTCAGGGATCCTTCACAAATCTTAAAACCTTCTTCTACAACCTGAGGACCCTGACCCTGCATGTACGTGGGGACTAGATGTGCCATGTATTGCTTTGGTTTGGCGGTCTCCTTTTTGCATCCATGGTCAGTTTTGGGCAAACAGATTTAAGAGAGACAGAGAGAGAGAAACCTTAAGCTGTCTGCTAGGTAGATCACGGTAGAGTTCATTCCATCTGTTAATCGACCATCCATTATGTAGTAAGATGGCTTCCACCAAAAGCAGTCCACTCAAGGCATCACCAACAGCCTGATTGATCAATTTACTAACAGCTAACAGTCTCAACACAGCCTTCTCCTTTTCAGAGCCTGTAAGAGCCAATGACATTGGTTTTTTTTTTTTTTCGAGTCAACAATGAATTTGATTTAGTAATCCTGGTTATTGCCAAACAAAAGAGACAACGATGATGATACAAGAAAAATACACTACAGTTCTTCACCTTTTGGAGTGGAGGTGAGCTCATTAATTTTAGCCTCCAACCAGGATAAAATACTATCAGAAAACAGTATTGTGCCATGTCCGTTTGCTTCAAAGTAGATCCCAATATCATATTCTGAAGCCTTTTCATGCAAGTATTTCACTCCAGTGGGAGTGAAAACAACGTCTAGTCCTAAGTTTTTCAGATAAGCTGTGGATGCCCCGTTTGCATAGGCAGTTTGCACTACACCAAGATGTGGGGAATAAGAATTACATGTTTTTTCATGTTCATTATCCTTGAGAATACTTAGTTGCTCTTTGATGAATAGAGCAAACAGCGATAGTATCTTGTCTCCATCAACAAGGTCAATCTTGTTACTGTCTGGCAGCACAATAAAATACACGAGCCGATCAGCATCCCCATCTAAACTAGCACACCTGGATCACTAGAACCATAACAGAAGTTAGCCTTGCTCTTAGGCGAGCTACTGAAGTTTAAAACAGAAATTCAAACAAAAGAGATTTGGAATTAGTTTTTACTTTTCAGAAGACTAAAGTAACAACCAGAAAACATAAGCAAATATGTTTCAAATACCATCAACCTCAAGTAAATAGCAGTCCCTCAAACCCCAACCCCTCCAACCCACCCACATGAATATAAGAAAACCACTTAAAACTCCAGCCCCCAGAATTTGCTAAGTATCACATGCCAATATAATTATCCTAGTCAAGAGTTCACAATTAGTCTCATGATATGTATCAAAATTCCAACTATACACCAGCCTCAAAATCACTAGTAGAAAAAAATAGGGGAGAGGGGTGTGTCAGGGAGCGGTAAACCAACCTGCAGGTATCCCATCTTGCTTCACTGCACCCTACACCACAGCCCTTACTTTCCGCAAAAGAAAAAGGAGAAGGAGAGGGGGGCTAAAGTTCAAAGGTTTTAGGCAATTGAAGGACCTGAATACGATCATTTATTAAAATTAAGCTTGTCTTATGCATCAATGTTCAGGAATCTAAGTTTATAGGATTGCAACCAAATCAGAGTAACGATGCGCCTCATAAACAAATCAATGTTCTCAAGGAACAAGCATTCAACACTTTCATGTAATGGTGCAATCATGTGAAAAGAAAAAGAAGGAAGTGCAAAAGAAAAACAGTGAAGAGACATCCAAGCAAACATCTAAAGGCAATTAGTCAACTGAAACATTTACTGCAAAGCAAATATCACCCTTCTTAGAGAGTATGAAAAGGATAGTACAGACCTCAGCCCAACATCCCCAGCGCCAAACCCGGAAGGAACAACCTTCTCTTTCTGCACAAAATCAGCACCTACTCCTTCGTTCAGAACACCTTGGTCTCTGCTAGAATTTCTTACTTCAATTGCTGGACCATCAGACAACTCGCTCAACAGCTGAAGTTTATCACCCCCTACACCATTGGCTCCATCAACCACCACTTTATCATTGGGTTTGCTCATTTTAATACCATCTGGGATCAAATCCACTACACTCCTAAAAGGTTGTGTCATATTAATTAGCAACACTCTCCATCACAAATTTGTATCACTGGAAACTTGTCAAACAGCAAGGAGGGAAAGAATAAGAACAGACCCGATATCACTAACCTGTATGACTGTGAAAGTTGCTGAAAGTAGTCAAACTCAGTTGATTTTGCACCCGTGTTCCTAGCACGAACCATCCAATGTAATTGTGGCGTGGTCAACACTCCCATATCATGGACAACTGCACCAATTATTGAGCTGATACCCTTTAAATGAAATTAAAAAAAGAGAAATTCAAAACCTCAATGACCTATATATAGACATTAGAGAAGTAGCAAATAGTTGATTGATGTCCACGAAATCAATAAAAGTACCTTTTTGCTGCCTCAAGGAGAGACTCCCCACTGGGGCGAGTATCTCTTCCAAGCAGTATCTCCGCTGGACAGCCACCATCAAGTGAGATGCTCTCCTTTGTCAGAAATTCCTCTATTAGCTGGCCAAAAATGAATATGGTTTAGTACTTAGATACAATGCACAATACTTCAGGTTCCTATAAAACCATCAACTAGGAGCAAGGACATAATAGTCCCATCCTTACCATTTGGGGAATAGGGGACAGGGCCTTAGTCCAAGGGCTTTAATATTAAGGGTGTTGCTTATGAAAATACAAGGGACGATGATCATGATCATCTTCGTCACCCACAAAAGAGCATCATGAATACCTTCGACCTTACAAGCTAAATCTTCCACCAAGACCAATTTCCAGATCCCCCAACCCCCCAAGAAAATATTTGTAGCCGTGGAGTTGACTACTACATTTGCAGAAAAAGTAATGTCAAAATCTAAGGCAAGAGCAAACATATTCACAATTTGGACCCAGTTCCACAACATTGGTTAAGCAAAAATCAAATCCAATAGTACGAAAGAACAGCCAGATTAATAGAAAGAGCATCAGCAAGAGCATCAGGATTCGCTATGTTCTTCGATTAATAGAACCAACATAACAAGCACTTCTCAGAGAGAGTGAGAGAGACTGACAGCCAGAAGTTGTTCAGGATTCGGGGCATTAGCAAGAGCATCAGCAAAGGGCTCCCAGTGCTGGGACAACATTCCGCCATTTGGATCGGCAATTTTGACGCCATTATCGGAGACCTTGTTGTGAGAAGCGGTGATCATCAACCCAATCATAGATTGGGTGTTAAGGGATCTCACCGCCGCCAAAATCCCCACTCTGTACACCGTTGATTCCAGCAAAGATGCATCTGCTCTGAACCCTGCTGTCCCATACGATAACTTCACCCCTACAATTCCCACAATTGAGAAATCATTCAAGGGTGAACAATCCAAAGCTCATCAGTTCAATTTGATTCCAACCCATTAGCCATGAAGGGCAGAGAGAGAAAGAGAGAGAAGAGGGGACCTTGAGGTGGCGGGAAATGGGAAGAGGATTGAAGAATCAGGGATCGTTGATTTTCCTTCATTAGATCTTGGCAATGGAGAGAATCCGGATGGGGAGGATGAAGCAACTGATGAATACAATACGAACAAGCGTTGAAATGGAATACTCTTCTGTGCTATTAGTAGCACAAAAGGAGTTGGAGCGAGCGAGGTTGGCAGCGTCTAAGAGAGGGAGTTAGAGCGAGCGAGGTGGCCAGCGTCTGGGCGCCTCCGACTCGGCGGTGTGGTAGGGCGGCGCCGGCGGAAAGTGGCTCGACTGTCAGTAGGTAGGGCGGCACCGATGGGGGTGAGAGGAGAGAAAGTCGTGGTGGTGGATGTGGGTGCAACCGTGGGGAGGGATACGGAGAGTCTGAGTGAGAGGGCCGAAAATAGAGATAAAAAAATTATTTTTGGGCCTGTTTTTGGGCCTATACAGAATTTTTCTATGGGTGTTTTTTATATATAAATAAAAATGTATTATTTAATTTATTTTAATTATCTTTTGGGCTACTATAACTCCCGAAACATCAGACAATATAACAAAATTTGGGTGTAATTTTTTTAATTATTAAAAATAAACTTTATTTCAATAAGGAGAAAATGATATAATTAAAGAAAGTAGATTAACTCTCATACCAAGAGGAGCATATCTCCGTCATGTCAACTTGTGAATACAATCAAAATAGCTAATGACGTCTCGAGTCTTGCTTCTAAATTTATATCCAATGTCAATTTTAAATTAAATACTCCACAGGAGGCTCTTAAAATTTTAGCTTTTTCCGTTGAATAATATTTCATTCTTAATGCTCTCGATAAAGCAAATGATGGGGTGAAATTACTTGCTATGTTTAGATCTTAATTTCATTCCAATTATTTGAACTGAAGTTAAGTTCTAATATTTTTTTTTGGAAGTAATCTCAACTTAATTTTTCTTATAATCGTTAACCATTAGTTTTCAATTCTTTTGTTAAAAATTGCTTTTGGGGAATTAAACATATAGGTGGACTTTAACACACAGACTTTATTTTTATTTTTGTAATTTAACATACTAGAATTTGTGCAATTTTTCCACGTATTCACATAGCGTTCTTTTATTATTATAAGTTTCAAAAGTTGTGATAAAACAATACCTTAATGAAATACAAACTTATGCCGGAAAGTATTTTTATCATCGTTAATACTTTGTCGAAATACAAACTTATACCATAAAGTATTTTTATCATTAATAAGCTTAAAAAATACGATAAAATATACTCTAACGAAACATGTCACCGTATATCAAAAAAACATTCCTACACTAGTATAGTATAATGTGAAATTAAATAAGGGATATGTTTACATTGGTTAATCAATGCAAAGTAATCCGTAGAATTAAAATAATTAGAAGATAATTATGCTGTAGAGATGAGAATCCCTCGTCCTAAATTTTCAATTTTTTATTGCAAAAGGGGAAGATTGTATTAGGTAAACATACAAAAGTCACCTAAGCCGACTTAACAATATAATTTGGGTTATCACCCACCTATTCCCGAAGAGATGAGGAATGAGGTTAGAGATAGAGTAAGGGTGTGAGTCACCCTATTTCTCCCTCATCTAACAAATAAATATCCAATTCAGCTTGGATATAAAATCTGATGAGGGAGGAATGAACTCTTGTTATCTCTTCTTCACCCCAAGCCCAAGATTTTAACTTCCATTGGAGTTGATTAAAGGGGTTTCAGTAAGGACATACCAAGACGTGAGTATTAGTATTAGCGGCCCTTAGGAGAAAGCCTGATGTTAGGATAACTGTTTTCCATAAAAAGATTAGGGTTTGGTTCTTCATATACTGTGTGCGTGTGTTATAATTTATCCATTCAAAAAAACTTAGTATTAGTAATCATGTTAAAAAAGGACCCTATGTTCGACAAGAGGAGTGGAATCGATGGGGGCAGGGTAAGCCCAAAGTACCCCTTGAGCAGCTAGTTTTCAGTGATTTATCTAGCTAAACAGAAAAGGGTAGAAGGTTTTCATGCACTGATGACTCCCCTAGGTTCTCGCTTCATGGGGAGTGCGAGACAGCAATGTTGCTGTGCGTCTTCATTTTAACTCGTGAATATAAGCAGAAACATCCTATTCATGTCAACTTACCAATAAGAACCGGAATGAACACATACCCATGTCCACACATACAAGGTGCAACTGTAACAACCGGTATCAGTTAACGGAGTATGCCTCCGTAATTCAGTTGGTCAAACAAAAACAAGACTAAAAGCCTCAGACCCAGCTCTCAATTATATATAGGCTGTGCATAGTTCAGACTAAAAGCTTCCATAATTTGTGCCTCAAAACAGGTGTTTCATATCTGCATCAGCCAGAATCATTCTATATCATTCAGCAAAAGAGCAGGTAATGCAGACAGCAGAAAATTCTTGTTTGTAACAGGCTATTTGTGGCCTATGACAGCAAAAATATAACAGTAACCGGCACTTAATCAAGATCACAACTCTAGGAATCTGACACAATTCCATATTTCCACCAACATAACTGTCAACCAAAGGAATTTGACAGAATTCTATACTTCCATCAACAGAACTGTCAAGATGTGACGATAAGTACATGAAAATTATAGCAAGAAAGCAGCACAGATCGCCCTTCAAAGACACAGCTCTCCCAAGCAATATTACCATTTTCTAGTGAAATACATTCTTGGCTTGTCCAAATGAAGACAACTATATGAAGGGTATCGAACCAATGATGTCATGCATGGCAAATATGAAGAAAAGGAGATCGAGAACCAGTGAAACTACCTGTAACATGTGTGAATCGTAAATGTAAACATGATGATAAGAAGGCAACTAGTGAATAACTACCTGTGCCATATGTGAATCAGCTTGACAGATCACTCTTCACAAGCCACAACTGATTATCAAATAATCACAAACATCGCAGAATCTTCACACCAAGAGCTCCCAAGAACTCAGATCACAGTTGATCGTCAACTTTGTCCCTCTCACCAACCCTGCGTAGACATATGTACTTTTCCAAAATTTATCAAGGATAAGATTAAGCAACTCTTTCAGTAAAACCAATCATAATACCCGTCTTCTACCAAACCTACCGCCACCCTTATTGTGCCCTTAGTAAGAAAGCTTTATCTATGTGGAACTACAAAGAACAGACTGTACAGCCTTATCCAAAAAAGTAAAAGAAAAATGTTTAGATCAAGTGAATCTTGATTTCATTCTTCGATTGAATAAAGCCTATGTTCATTCTCACAGTATTGAATTCAACTTCTAAAGAATCAAATGAAACCTAAAAGAATTCATGCTAAAGCCCAAGATTTTTACTTGAAGCAATATGGCTTTGGCTCTCAAACCAATCAAACACACCAAGATAATGCGAGTATTATACCCAATCTATAAAAAAGCAGCAACAGTAGACAATAAAGCTCCTCATGTCTAGCCCTATAAAAAGGAGACAAATACGAGATAAACAAACTGGTCCCAATGTCGATCACCGACAAATCCTCTGTACATGTAGAAAGAACCATTGCACACAAGCAATTACAACTTTAATCGCAATGGAGAAGGGAGGCCATTTCTAACAAGCTGAAAGAGTGTATTTATCAAGCGCACCCCCCCATCTCTTAGGCACAAAGCTTAAGCAAGGAGGGGATGGGATATGGGAAATGTGCCTTTGTATAATGTAATAAGAGCCTCCACAGTGACTATCACCAGTGAGTAAGTCAACAAACACATCACGGTACCAGTTCCATCATTGTCAGGATAATGTTTCTGAATGCTGATCTGCCATTACAGGATGTACTTGGTAGTTATGAACAAGAAGCAGTTTTGTTTAGTAATAGTTGGATTCAAAAACTCGAGCAGTTTTAACAAATATCTAACATCAGTCACCAAGAGGTAAAAATGTCAGGTTTCAGTAGGATATCATTAGATATCAATCGCATGAAAAGCATAGCAACTTCTAATTAGAAAAAACATGTCAAACCATATGCTTCCACAGTGCTCCAACTGTTCAGTGCACAACAACTACGTGCGGTGCACAGCAGGAAAAGAAGAAAGGGGGGAGGGCTCCATACAAAATCAAAAACACTTGCATAGTAAGAGAGGGGGTATCAGAAACAGAGAATATAACATTGCTACAAAGTAATCAACTTGCAATATTGCATTCTGAGCATCAAATTAAAGAACTCACTAGATTTATTAATTTATAAATGCAATCAATATATTATATTTTTGTTTCCATGATCAGTCTCAACAATCAATCTGAGTATAATGAGCGAAATCATTTTAAATGACAGCATGTAAATGAGAAGAAAATAAATCAGATCAACAAGAATTTAATATCTAAAAATATTTCAAACCTATGTTGATAATGGTGCTAATAACCTGGTCCAAAACCTAGAAGACTGTTGTTTCGCAAAAAGTTGCTGTTCCCCAAAAAGAATAAAGCTAGAATAGCAACCACTGTTGCAAGGGCCCACATCCATTGCTGCATCCTTCTCTTACCCCTGTTGCGGAGAGGAGGTGGAATGGATTTGGTGGTCTTTATCTGTTTTGCATACGCTGAAGGCTTCTGAGGCTTCTTTGCAACTGTCACTGGCTTTTCTGTAACTTCAAGCTCTCTGGTTGTTTCCTCAGATGGGGATTCTAGCGGGACAGAAGGCTCACTTGCAGCAGGCTCAGAAGTAACACCCCTCTTTTTCTCCTTCTTCTTTGCCCTCTTCTCCCTCTCCTATATAACATCAATTAGAAAAACACCGAAATTAGGATAACCATAAAAGGAACCAATCCAGAAAAAGATTACACCACAGTAAGTATTTAGCGACTCCCAACAGCAGCAGATTTTGCATGATTTTCTCTAACAAGAGCTGACGGGAATTACCTTCTCCTTTTGTTCAGCTTCTTTTCGGGCTTTAAACTCTGCCCTAGCTTGAGCTTTCTCTGCCATTTTTCTTTTCCTTTCTAATGCCTCCTGGGCTTTAGCTTTCTCCGCCTGTTTGCGTTGCTCCCTCAATCTGGCTGCCTCCTCCTCTCTTCTTTGCTGCTCTGCTTTCCTTGCCAACTCTTCTTCCTCTTTTGTGGGCTTACGTTCTTCCTCCTCCTCCTCTATCTCAATTCTGCCTGAAGCTTCAGCAGAGCTGTTCTTAGACGATACTTCAGCCTTCTTCTTGGCTGGGACAGTTTTACTCTTCTGCTCAATTACCTTCTTTGAGGAATTTTCTTCTACATTTTTAGCCACGACAGGCGTATCTCTTTCTATGGTTGATACTGCTGGCACCGAAATAACCTTGGTTGACACAGTTACTCTATGATCAGATACATTTTCGAAAGATGGTGGTTCCTCATCTGGGCCAAGAGATCGTCCATCCAGTGTCCTCAATCTCCTCAATGTACTCCTCGTGTTGCATTTCATATATTCCTTTCTAAATTCATCATTCTTATTCCACATTTCCAGAAATTTCTCTACCTGAATGATCAAAATCGATAATCGTCTCAAAAACCATTAAACAAAATAAAAAGGTTCAAGACAGCTACAGGGCATTGCTGCCAAATAGAAGTACCAAAGACAGAGAAGCTACCTGATTAACACAATGGCGTTCGAGATTGTCTTTGTCACCGGCCACTGCGAAATCATTAGCTGCTCTGGCATCATCCTTGTAACTCCGGAAATGTTTGTTCTGCATTTTAAATATAATATCAGCAGATCACCTTAAGCGAATACCATTGTGCAAAGAAACAATAAACAAATGCATATAAAACTTTGTAGCATTTCCTCGGAATATCTTGTCATTTTAAAACATGATATCAGTAGATCACCTTAAACAACTACCCATGTGCATAGAAAACAATGACCAAAAGCATATAAAACTTTGTTGCACTTCCTAGGAATATCATTGTCATTTTAGAAATACATCATGTAGAAAAGTTCGAACTTCCGATCATTAATCCACAAACCCTCAACTAGAACTTTAATAAGTCACAAAAAATCTAGAGTAAAAAAGGGAAGCTGTCTCCCATATTTCTAGCAGGATCTGAACCTCACACCTCCTTCATGGAAAGCTAGGAGAATCCTACCAGACCACTGATTTGGCGGTTACATGTTCAGTACACTAAAACTGATACCACTAAGAAATTCTCACAAAATCTTAATTATGATGGAATAGACAAACCTTTTCAGACCACTGCTTCCTTAGGTCCAGTAAATGGGCATACGCATCTTGTCGAACAGTGTCAGCAGATTTGAATTTGACATATAAGTCATTTAGCAAGGCACTTTCTTCATCATATTTCTTCCTGACAACTTTGACACTATCCTCTGCCTTGGACAGGTTGTCCCTGAGAGAAGCCAATTCTTTCCTCAAAACCTGCACGCCAAGGTCCGTGGTGTGAAAAGGCTGCACAAAATTAATCTGCAAAGAAAAGAGCCATAACTGCAGCAAAGTATTGATACCTTCAACTGCTCCTCAACTTGGTCTTTCTGGTCCAGTGCCTGCTTAAGTTCTTCCTGCTTTTGTGCATTACCATAGAGTTGATCTTTAAGATTCTTCAATTGCTTTATTTCACGTACCAACTGTTTTTCTTCTTTCAAATGCAGGGTTTCATGTTGTATCTTGTGTTCCATATTAAGTATCTGTTTCCAAAGACAAGGTCATGAGATCTTCTTAAGAATTAACAAACTTCCTCAATGAGAAACCCATTCAGGAAAGCAATGCATACCTGGGCCTGCACATCTTCAACTGTAATAGCATTTTTTGCTAGGTTGACCAAAGACTGGGAAGAGTCTATCTCCCGCTTTTTGGCCTTCACCAATTCACGTGCAGCTCTTTCTTCTGATTTGGCAGCTTCAAGGACAGATTTAAGTTCAATAATGGCACCCTGTTCAAAACAGCAAACCAAGAAAAGGTGAATTGACAAAAGGAAAGGTAGATAGAGAGAACATTCATGACCAAGCCGTGTTTCAGGATAAATCACCTTTCTCTTTGGTATTCAATCCGAATAGCATCTCTACTTCGAGTCTTTTCTTCAACCTGTAACTCACTTAGTCTAATCTCTTCTTTAAGTTTTTCATCTTCATATCTAGGTACCCTGATCAAGTAGTAGAAGGGTCTCCTCATCAACTCAGTATTCTGTCCCTTGAAAGGACCAGCTCCAGATCCCTCAAGGGGTAAAGATGACACCTCATCTGTACTGACATGCTCCACACTGGAATGAACCCCATTGGCCTCAGCATTTAGTATGGCAACACCATTATTAGGTTTGGTCTTGGACTCGGTGTTTTCACCACCAACATTTGATTGGCCACTAGTTGATTCAATAGACCTAGTGGATACTTCAGGTCTCATACTAACATCATTTCCAGAGAATGGTGCTTCACACACAAAGGAACCAAAGCTAATCTTGGATTTCAAGGTGCCATTAGAAATGCCATTGGACTTGTTTGCCTCATCAATCTCACCATTTTCTGCTGTAATTTCTGAAGTGGTTTCATGAACATGATTGGAAAGAGAGTCATTCCCATTTTCCTCTTTGGGCACGGAGCAGGTATCATCAGCAAAAGAATTGGTATCAGCAGAAGAAGCTGCATTGTCAAAAACTTGTTCTTCACTTGTGTCCACATCAGAAGAGGCTGGGAAGCCAGCTGCAGTGTCAACAGGAATGCTCAAATCACTCTCTTCAGATTTTAAGCCACCTTCTGCATCATTAGAAGCCTCACCTGACACAGGGACAGTTTGGCTGTCATGAACAAGATTATCAGAAACTTTGATTTCCGAGACACAAACTGCACTAAGATTATTTCCGTCTTCATCCACAGCTGCGTCATTTGCAGCTTGTACTTCTGATTGGGTGGTTACTTCCTCAACTACCACGGTCTTTTCTGAGTCAAGGTCCTTCAGAGAAATTTCCTTGTCAGTCACATTGACTGGCCCAGTGTCTTCTGCCACTTGATCAAGGAGAACGTCGTCTCCAACTGGAGATTCTTGGTTTTCTACTACTTCAGCAACCAAGTCCAATTTTCCTTCTACATCGACCTTCTCTGTCTCACAAACAACTTCAGCAGTCAACTCAACTTTGCTTTCGTCAACATGAATTGTACTGGCAGAGACTGGCCCTTCAACTGATAGGGAAGCTGAATCTATACCACTCTGGTTTCCTGCTTCCTCAGACTGCATGGAATCAGATTGTGGCATCTTCATGTCTTCTGCTTCCATAGTCGACTGAACAGCCTCTGAATCCATAGAGTTAAACTCTTTGTTATCAGCAGTCTTGGAAGGACCTAGATCTCCTTGTTCTGCGACCTCACACTCTGCTTCTTCAGGGCACAGTTCATTGCTCTGATTTTCTGCTCCCTCAGACTGCGAAAGGTCTGTTTGCAACTCCTCAAGTGATTCTCCAGTCACATATGTGGTATTTTGAACATTAATCTCACACTCTTCTGTCTGGTTTACATCAGACCTCACAGCCTCTGAATCCACAGAGTCAACCTCTTGCTCTAGAGCAGCATTGGAAGCATCTAAATCTCCTCGCTCCTTTACCTCAGCCTCTGCTTCATTAGGAGCACCTTCACTGCCCTCATCAGCAGGTTGTGATTCTGGTTGCTGGATGTCTGCTGACTCATTTTCAGTTATTGCATCATCCAACGACGGTTCCTTGGACTCAGCCTCCAGTGACTGAGGTTCAGAACTCGCAGAAAGGTGGGGGACCTTACCCTCACCCTCCGATGGCTGGGTCTCCAAGACACCATCCTCCAGAGATTGACATTCAACGTCGCCCTCTGATGGGTTTAAATCCTTCACATTGATATCCAATGGCTCCAATTCTCTGTCCACAACCTCGCCGGCATCAGGTTGAATATTATCCTCGACCACGGGGCGCTTGTCTGCCGTGATTTGTGTATCAAGATTATTGGCCTGATCCTCATCTCTCTGAGGCTCCATAGGGTGCTGCTGCTCAGAATCCCCATCAGAAACCAGAAGTGTGGCCCCCACAATTGGAGTTGCATTCTGCACCTCATCCTTATGAGTAGATCTATCGTCAGAACCCTTGTCTGTGCCCAGTGGAATCCTAACTTTATCATCATCATCATCATCATCATCATCATCTAAAACAACAGTGGTGGTGCCACCAAAAATGAAATGCATTTATCCTCTATCTGAATACATGACTCCCCATCCTCAACTCCATCCGGCACAAGTTTATGATCACCCCCACAACATCTGAATCTCGGGCCTTAACATCAACATCACTCTCCATATTATAAGCACCGCCATTGTCAACAGCCAATTGACCATCCTCGTTCACAATCTCGGTCTTTGGGCTGACCTCCCCATTCTCTTTCACTAATTCCCCATCTTCAACTTTACCCTCATTCTCTCTCCCCCATTGACCCCATCTCCAACCTCCAACACCTTACCATCTACTTTAATCTCGTTATCTAGTATACCCCCATCCCCATTATCAACTTCCGAACGATCACTCACATTTATTTCAACAGCACCTCCTTCCACCTTGTCCGTAGCATCAACACTCGATCCCAAGACATCCAGTTCCCCACTCTCACCCTTTTCACCGGGATCATCCAAGATGACATCCCCGTATGAACTTCAGATTGACGATCCCCATTATCCGTACAAGAACCCCCTCCCACCTCCTTCTGAGAATGAGCATTTAATTCAGAAGCATCTAGTCTCCCATTTCCGTCCGCCTCACCGTGATCATCGGAACCGGCATCACTGCCATTGACGAAGACGTAATCGTCTTTGCCATCGCCATTACAGTCGCCACCGACACTCGGCGGAGGCAGATCCTCATACGAGCTCATATCCAACCCACACTTCTCCCCTCAATCTCCACATTAGAACCCTCAATCTTAGCCCCAGGCGCCATTGCAACAACCAAAGCAAGTTAACCGAAACCCCCAAACACAGATTCAAGACGTCAATTCACTGACACTACAATCAGATCACAACAGATCATCAAAAACTCACGCAATTCAGAGAGAGATCTCCACCAAGATCAAGAGAAATCAACCAAAAATGAAATTCAAACACGAAAAAGAGAATGCCAATCAATCAAAAACTCACAGTAAAATGGAGCAGAACAGAAGTTCCGGATTCACAGCGGCCGAGATCAGCGACGAATGAGCGGCATTGCTGAGGATCTCTACGCAGAAGTCGAGTTAGGGTTCGGATCAAAGAGAGAGAATCGTCGGGTTTAGAGAGAGAGACAGAGCGTGTGTGAACCGGAGCGCGGGTGAAGAGAGAGAGAGAGAGAGAGAGAGAGAGAGAGAGAGAGGGGTTTGGGGGAGAGAGGGAGGTAGGGGGAATTAAGAACTGGGAGGAAGTCGGTTTTCTATTTGACTTTAACTCTCTCTCTCTCTCTCTCTCTCTCTCTCTGAAATACCACTATCAACTCGATTTTTGGCTGCGTAACGTCATCGCTCCTCAATTTCAGTTATAGGGTGATTTGGATTTTTCTCTCTCTCTCTCTAAAGTTCTTTTTGTTTTTTAAAAAAAATTAATTAAAAGTGAATCTTCAAGGAAAAAATTGATATCAATAAATAAAGTGCAAATTATTCCCTATGTATCCGGATTGAAGTATAGATTTTTTTTTGGGTTGATAAAGGGAGACACTATGAGTTTATAAATCATCTAATGGGAACTTGAAATTAGGTTATATTCGATAATAATATTTGGAATAATATTTAGTGTGTTGTTCAAGTGAAAACTTTAATTAACTAAATATTAATTTTTATAAGGTAATATTCTATCAGCATTTGTAGTGGTTTACGGCGTTTCAAATATCGTTTATAAAACATAAGAACAATACCTTTTTCACATTTAAAAGTACCGGTTCATAATTTATTTTTTTTTAAAAATCATTCCTTTATTAACTTATATGTGAAACATCATTTACATCATTTTATGTCAATTGAAAATAATCAAGTAGCTTAAACGCAAAATTTACAAATACATTTCCTTCAACTCGCTCGGTTAAATAGTTATCTCGTTAAAACGTAACAACTTTCCATAACCTAAAGAGTTATCTCGCTATTCAAATTATTAATTTTGTCGAACATGGTCTTGGGCTTTTTCTCAATCATGATTCATAAATTAAATTTATACTTTTCACCTTTATGTTTAAATTTATAAAATTTCATAAGTATCAATTAATTTTTACAGAGTTAACAGTACCCAATACACCAACATTGTGGATAGATCTGTCTTTCTCAAGTAATATGAATAAAGCATTATCACTCAAGCACAACTAATTAACACCCTTGTTGCCAATACAAACACAAGTTTCTAGTTGATTTTAACATTTTAAATCTCAAATTCTACGTTTGGACTTTCTAATACTAGTGTACGTGTTACATAGCTTTCCTCCTTTCCGGTGTAGCCGGAAATACCGAGACATAGTATGAAATGATATAACTCATAAGCATGATTCAAGATCAAAGTTATATAGTATTTGATAACAATTTAGAAAAACTATTAGTTAAACTAATAAAATCCTCTATATGCACGATTCATTATGGTAAAAATACGAGTTATTATATCCCAAAAAATATGTTTTCCTATTTTGTGGTGGTTTGTAAATAATCAATAAAAAAAGAAGGCAAATAATCTTCTTTATTTTTATAAATAAACTAATGAATTCCATCCATCCTTTTTAATTTTAAAAATATTAATTTTTTTAGGCATTGTCTGGTTCTGGTACAAAATGGATGAGGAGAAAAAGAAGTAGCAAAATTATTTAAAGATAAAATTATTGGAGATTTCAACAAGATAATGCAATAGTATCATAATGATAAGCTGTGATTTTACTGATTTCTCTCCTGATCGAACAAAAAAAAAAAGAAAAGGAAAAAAAGTGAGATTTATTTCTAATTATTGGAGAGGAGATATCGTGCCATACATAACTATCCTAGTTGTAATGAAGTTCTATTTCCAAAGAAACATTGTTAATTATTGCATTTATGTCATCTGACAGACAGTAATTAGTAATTACACTCATCAAAATTTATTATTATTGGATAAAATCAAATAAACCTTATCTAAAACATACAAATTATATCCTAATTATGCAAAATTTATATCATGGATCGGGGTTTATGAATCCGATGACATTATGAAATTTGGGAGAGAAAATTTTATTTTTTTTGGAAACAAAAAATAGAAGGTTGATTTAGAAAATTAAAATAAAATACTATTTATAATAACTTGGGTCTATAGAGCAATTATGGGTCTATGAATTGGAGGTAGAAATTTATTTTAAATTTTTAAAATTTACCCCTTTTGTATAGTCTCTTCTTTCCAAAAAAACAAAAACTAGATTATCTCTTTCAAAAATGTACTATATTATCGAATTCATATAGTATCTCTTACTCCCTTCATTTCACAATATTTGTTGGTTTTTATTTATGAGGGGAAATCTAAAAAATACAAAATTCATAATAAAAATTATGTTAAAAAGACCAATTTATCCTAAGGTTTTATTGGAAATTAAGTAAGTCGATGAAAAAGAGAAAAAAACAATTAACAATAAAAAAATTGGTAAAATAGTCATTAATATATTGTGAAACGGAGGGTATCGAAAAAATACATGCCCAAAATTCCATATTAAAAATATGACGTAAGTAATGTATTTAATATAACATGTTCCTATTGAAAGAGAGTGTGTTTATTTAATTTGTGGCATGTAATTATTTATTTGTATGGCGTTTGGTGCTATTTTTGTCCGGGATTTATGACTGTTCCATTTACAAAAATTATTAAAAAATATATATAATGTTGTTGTTTATTTCCTATTAAGAAGGAAGAAGTGTAGAGGAGTAAAACTCTTGTGATGTGTTTGGTTGGTGAGGAAAATTATTTTACATGAAGAATATCTTTTAAAATAAAATAATTTTTAACTCATAAATTTTATTGTTTGGTAGGTAGGAAAATAACTTTCATCTCATACTCTACATTATTTTAGCGGTTATATATGTGGTTATAAATGTCGATAAGATAACGATAGAATTTGGACATTAGAGTTGAGATTTTTTTTAATATTCCCTATCAAATGTTAAAGTTTTGATAACCTGCCACTTCTATGGGGAGTATATAACATATAAAGTTAAAAAATAAAATCAGTGAAATATAAATAATTACCGATTGAGAAAACGAGCACATAAAATTTTTCATTCAAGTCATACAAAATGAAAAAAAAGAAGTTACATTTTTATTATTGATCTCAATAACCTGTCAATCTTGATTATAAGACAAAAATTTTATCAATATAAGATTTATTACAGATTGAATATAACATATACACGTAAGAAAAACTTTACCGACTTAAACCACCTACTATGGTCAAAAACAACAAATAAAAAACATAAATTAATGAGAGGAATGATTTTTTTATCCCCTTTTTTTTTTTGGGTCAATAGGGAGAAATTTAAAATGGATTTGTGTGATAGGAACACCAAGTTATTGCAAGACCACTCACTAGGCACTAAAGTATAAGGTCCTAGAAACTCATATAGAGTTGAGTTTAGAAGTGGGGCCCCCTCAAATCGTGTAGATCTCAGATTTGTTAAGTTAATGCCGCGGAAAAGTCAAAACATTAGACGCATTCAAACCCACTTTAATAGTAGATTAGTGCTTTAATTATATCCCTAATTTTGCACTCTGTGTCCTAATTAACAATGCGGTGCATGTTAATAATATTATTAAGTAAATTAATCATCACTATAACAAGATCCCTCGACGATTTTTCATTGAGCGATGGTGTCTCCCTTCGATCAAGTCAGTTCCTTTTGCCATTTAGATAGCAGTTGATATACGTTAACTCCAATTGTTGATAAACAATGCTTAATCTTTCACGACTAACACTTTCTATAAAGATAATTTTTAATGTTTGTAAAATACATGGTTATTTGCGAATATTAGACAATATAATAATTATATATATAGTACTCGATATACATTTATTATTTTCGTTACCGATTCTCCATGTGGTAAGATTCTTTGGAAACTAATTCATCGTCTTTTATTTTGTTCTATGCGTTGAAGAAAATGCAACGTAATGTTCTCAACTATTGTCATTTTCATCAATTGTGAATTTGATTAAGACCAAAAAATTAGGAATTTACTAAATTTATTATCGAAATTGATATCTATATCAGTATCTTTTCACGATATTGCAATCGAATGGAAACCAACTATATCTTATAGTTTTTGATTGATGAGGCACGAACCTTCATTAGATGTTTAACTTGATAATTGATCTTTTTAAAAATTACCTCGTTTATGAAAAACTTTCAATATTGTAAACCAGGTGACAAGTAAAAATTCAGGATTCAATTGTAAAAATATTTTTGAATCATAAGAGACTCGATTATCAGCTTATAAATGTGTAACAACTATTTTCAAAGTAAATATCACAATCTACTTTCTATTTGTTTTTTTTTTTCCAAATGGTTGGATTAAATAGATGCAAGTTGCAACATTAGACAAGATAATAATTTCATATGAGAAGCGAGAGAGCTTATTACCCGGTTCATCATTAGGCAACATGTGTTTTGGCCTTCTTTGTCAAAGAAAATAATTTGATGGTAGTTAGTAGTAGCTCATAACGGTTCTTTTGACCCATATCTATTAGTTGAAAACCTACAGAGTCCTCACAAGAATTATCACAAGACTATTTATGGAAAAAAAATGGAACCCTAACCACTTAATAGGGGTAATACACAAAACTTATACCATCAATTCGGAATTATAGGCTCCTCGACGTGGTGTATTCGGGAAGAACTTTTTTCTCTTTTGAAAAGTTGGGACTATGAGATTAAAGGTTGGATTTTAAAATATTGAAACAAAAATCATACTTTGGCATTTTCGTTTTAGTGTTATATAACAACATTTATAACATCTAACAATTCATACCAACTCGTAATGACTAAACATTGACCACAACAGACTTGTAACATATAATCACAACTCGTCAAACTAGTTTTAGTTAATCATAACCACTCATAACATATTGTAATAGGACCTATTCATTTTAGAGCTTATGATAGCGTTTATAACCGCCAATGGTTGATGACCGCTAATCATTAATCGTAACTACTCGGTATAGTCGTTAACTCGCTAATCCTAACCACTAATAACCGTTAACACATATAATCGTAATCGCTGGTAATGGTTAATTATAATGTTGGTAACATTGGTAACTCGTTAGTAATCGCTACCCATTCATAATCGCCAATTTTAACAGATAAAACAAATTCTCTCCAAAATTTAAAACTTTTTAGCGTTTTGGCCGAACAACTATTGAACCAAAAA
The DNA here is from genome assembly GCA_021018815.1 of Talinum fruticosum. Lineage (NCBI taxonomy): Eukaryota > Viridiplantae > Streptophyta > Magnoliopsida > Caryophyllales > Talinaceae > Talinum > Talinum fruticosum. The sequence continues at coordinate 3,494,295 of JAITYX010000056.1, forward strand.
AGCCGAACCGATTCTCTAACTCTAATTTTTAAAAGTCTACAGTTGCTCGACTTAGACTAAGAAAGGATAAGAATAAGGAAAAAGGCCAAAACGAGACATTCTTTATCTTGAGCACAAAGTTTGTGTTACCAAATGTAAATGAATGTGCTAACAACATAGTGACATAGAGTCTATCACATTACTCATATCTAATCCAATCATGTTTTCTCGTCCAATAGGTTGCCCATTTTCGCCTTGGATCCCGCCTCATTTCACTTATTTCTCCATTTTCAAATAAAGTATTACTTTTAAATTCAAAGGAAAGAAACCGAAGATTTTGGGGATAATGCCTAATGACGTGAAAGCAACTCTTTCATTAATTAGAGAGAGAAACAGAATTCCAAATAATAATAATAATAATAATAATAATAAATAGGATAAATAAGAAATTTGTTTGTCGTTTTCTTTTCTCCACATATCGTTCGAAATTTTATTTTATTTTATTTTTATAATAAAAGAGAATTAGTAAAATTTAACATAGGATGCTGCAATTTTCAGGGTATAAGAATATTCCCTCCTTGATTTGTAAGCATTCATAAAAACGCAATTTACTGGACCACGGCACGCAGTAATTAAACTTAATTTTTTTTTAAATGTATTTTTAATATGGCTTTTATTTGGCAACAACAGTTTTTTTTTTTTTTTTATATATTAGAGGCTTTCTTTTATTTTTAATTTACTGGACCAATGCTTAGCTAAAGGATAGAACGATAAAAATTTATTTTAGTGATTCTTTTTTATTTTTGGTAAACTTACTTTAGTGGTTTAATATTTTTTATAGTTTTTTTATTTGAGTTTTTGTTTTTATGATGATATAGACTTTTCTATTATTCAGATTGGGCTTTAAAGATTACAAACAAATCCAAATAATATATATATATATATATATATATATATATATATATTTGAGTTTTGACCATTGTTCAACTATAAATTTTTAGATAAAAATTTGTACTTCAAAATAACATCAGTAACCTCAAGTTACTTTCGAACATAATAGTTTCACCGATTACCGCTCTTTACTATACTCATTACAGCTCCTTTACACATATTTTTTCGCAAATATTTATCATTATTTGTAATTCGACCCATAACACAATCATGTTGCTCCTCTTAATGCATTCATGTTAAGTTTAATGACGTCATATTGACAAATTAATGATTATAACAATCAAGGAAGTAAAAAATGTACATAAATATTGACATCATATATACAGTGGTTGTCAACTCATGCACATTAATCTTTTCCAAAATTTTTTTGGGGAGGGGGGTGGGGGTGGGGCGATATTATTAATATTGACCATAGTGGTGAAATTGGACCATTTACTTTTTTATCTTTTATTTTATTTTTGGACAAAATGGACCATTTACTAAATATTGGTGACCCACTAATAAAAACCAGTAAAAAGCCTTCCACTTCCATTTCTTTTTATCTAAAAGCGTGGGAGATGAAAATATTGATAGTCACCATCAATATTATTGTTATTCTTGTCCGAACTTAAAGTTTTTAATTTTTATTAAATTATGTTTAAAAAAAAATTGATTCGAGGGAATATTGATAATTTGGTAATTAGTATACTCTACATTTATCCAATATAATGTGCACGTAAAGGAAGCAATCAATTAAGAATCGTATGGTGGAAATATCATAAATGTCTACATCTCTTTTAGTTTTTATGTTAGACATATTCGAGTTTACTTAAATATAACTTGAATTTTTATTTTTGAATATGTATATGTGACTTTTTTTTTTGGGTCATGGAGTTTAAAACTTGGAAATGTAAAGATATTAGTTTGCTTCTTATATTAATTTTTTCATTTTTTTAATCAAATTTTAGTTTTCACATTTCAACTAAGAGTTTGATGATTTTTAACGTTTATTACATTCCTAATAGTTAGATTAGCACAAAGGTCGAGTATGTTATATAGGCGTTGTACCTTACAAAGAGTTTGAATTGGAAAAGAACTTGAAAAAAGAAAACAAATTCGATATTTAATTATTAAATCTATTCTTTCACCTCATAATCGACAAATCTTATTGCCGAAATTACGTCCTCTCACTCATCCTCGATAATCGCAGTTGTTGAGATTTAGGAGTTATTATTTTGTTGATATACATAAGAATTGCAACATACATATATATAATATAATGGTAAAATTTAATGCATAATTTTGAGTATTATTATTTTCATACATATCACCAGCTGTATGGACTTCTATTTTGGTAGGCATCAAAGCTGTCTTGTCACCATGAATAAATGCTCACCCAACTTCTCATTATTATCCCATTCATTCATGCATTTATTTTTCTTTTACAATTAAGTGGCTCCCCCATACACATTTTATCTTTTCAACTTTTGAACGTGTTATGTTATGTGTCCTAAAACTACAATCATCTCATGAGTCTTCTAGTTTTTTTTTTAAAAAAATATTTATTTATGACTTATGATTGATTTTTATGCGATATCGTTACTTGTTTTAAGATTTTTATGAGTTATTTGACTTCTCAAAAAATATAAGTTTTAAGAAATTATATTCGTTTATATCTTTTCGCTACCATTTTCGTTAATTGTTATACATATTTTTTAATTAATTGAAATTACGATGATAATGAATTACTCCATATTGTTTTAAGGAATATGATTTAAGATTTGAGTTTAAATTCTACTTAAATTATCATTTTAATAATAATAATATTAATAATAATTTCAAGAGTTGAAATTATGATGATTATAAATTACTCCCTATTGTACGTATTTTTACCTTTGTTTTTTTCTCCCATGTTAGTAGGAGGGGTAATATGGCAATCCATATCATCCACCTCCAACACTATGATACTTTTACTAGATCATAGATGGGGGATGATCCTTATTTGATTATCGAGTTGGACGTTAAAGATATGTCTTTCTCTTGATAATACGTAATATATAAAACCTCCTTGTTTCGATTAAAAAAAAGAAACAGTTGCGATTTTGGCCTTTGGCTTATGGCTAAAGAGGGTATCTTTGAGGACTTTTACATGATATTTTTCATGTGCATATGACTCTTGTCCAAAAGGAAAGTGGGACAACATATAAATTGTTGGTCCCCCTCAACCCCCAAAATCCCAATCTATATTTCCATTGTGCAAGCATGTTGCTCCATATCACCTTTCAAGAAACAAATTTAAATTGTGAAAGGTCTTCAAATAAGACAAATTTTATTTGTTTTCATTTGATCTAAAAACTTAATTCTAATATTCCTAACTTATAAAATTATCAAAATTATACGGTGCAAAAAAAAAAAAAAAATTATTAAGGTATATTTGCATATGTGATGTATATAATGAATTTTTCTTGCCTAATAATTGAAAGCTAATTGTAAAGGTCAATAATTTGAGAATTTTACACCATTTAACACATACATTTAGGATAAATTAAGACAAAAAAATTGATTCAAAATTCCTATGTTTATTCTTTAAAGAATCTACATTTTTTAAATGGTAAAGAATCTACATTAATATAATATAAGTATATTATTCCCTTCATAAAGTAAAAGGGAGACGTAGGCCTATTTAAAATGTCGTTTTATACTGAAATTTGTAACAATTTTAAGCTTTTTTTAGTTCATTTTAGTTAATTTAAGCCATAATAATTATCACAACTAATCATTTCTGCATATTTCACCTGTAATAGCTACTTATTATTTTAACTCATTTAAGTTTATAACAATTATACCAACTAATTATTTCAACCTATTTCACTTATAACACTTAATCATGTAACAGCCAGGTCCAGAGCGGGGATAAATCTAATAGGTATAATTTATAGTCAAAAATTTGTTAAGTTATGACTTTGTTTTACTTAAATTTATTTATGTCATTTGACTTTTCTTATTATATAGATTTGCAAATATGACCCAAAAAGTCATTGAAAATGTTACAATGTGGTTACCTTTGTTTGAACTTTTTGGAGTGCAATTAGACCTCTACTTTTAATTTGAACATAACTTTTTTGAGATATATTCCTCTCACACATCAATCGTCAAAGCACTTCATGATAATTGAAATTAGAGATCATTTACAAATCATACTTTAAATTCATACCTTGGATGACTTTTTGAAAGAAAAAGTGTGCATGTATTGAACATAACTCGCTAGTTCAAAGAGTTATCAAAAATTATATTATAAACCTGAAACTTGTACTGACTTATAGTTCCGGGTCACATTCAATGAAATGGCAAAGGGATAGAAAATAAGAGGGTTAGGAGATTTTTAAAAGATTTCTTTTTGTCTTTTAATATTTCGAGTTCATGAAACCGGAATCACTTGTATAAAAAATAAAAGAGTTACAGTGAATTGGTGTACATGTGTAAAACTTTTACTAAAAAATCGTGTGTACCCTTAACACCCCACCCCAAAAAAAAAAAAAAAAAAAAAAAAGAGAGAGAGAAAATTGTGTGCAAATTGAATAAGAGTTTGGAATAAACGTGAACAGGAGAGGCCAACCACGAAGCCATGGCTCATGTAGTTTAGATGGCCTTTGCATCTTTAATCAACTAAAGCATATATAGTATCCGTATAATTTTTAGTATGCGGAGTTGTGTAAAGGTCGATACGAATAAAATATTAATAAATATTTATATAATATATAAAAAATAAAATTAAGGACGAGTACAGATTTAATGACTCGTGTTATGAATAATCATTCGTCAAAATTAAAAATTATTTATAAATTATTGTATTTTTAAGTATATATATATATAATTTTTCTAAAGAAGTTGAAATGAGACATTTTAAAGGAATTTTTCTAATTAATACTAGATTATTATTATTTTTTATTTTTATTGGTGATCAAGTAATGTGACTTACATGTTAACATGTCAAAACAAGGCAAGTTGGGTTACGTAAGTTCACGTTTGTCATTGTCACTTGGACAATGGGCCATGCTAGAAAATGTTGGCAACAACCTAGACCTAGTGTTGGGTCATGGGTGTGTGTAACTAACTCAATAATTTTGCAAACAAATCAGTAGAATATACGGTTTTTTTTTTTCTTTTCATATGTCATGTATAACTCTCTAAAGAGTTGGAATGTTTCCCCTTTTAAAAAAATATTTAAAAAAATATACAAAATTTTGTATAAGTTTAAATAACCGATAACGTTGTATTTTTTAATAATTGCCATATCGATACACACATTAATTATGTTAGACTAAATAATCACATAATAAGTGCAACCATGTAATAATTTTTGTATTTTAAAAACCTGTTTAAACAACAATAGCTGTTTCTACAAGAAAATTATAACCTTATCATATAAGATCTTTGTTACACTTAATTTTTCTTATACTTTGGTCGATTTACAAGATTTATCGATTAAACTATATTACGAATATTATATTTATATTTTTTTATATCGATTAAACTATATTAGGAATATTATATTTAGATTTTCTTTTTATGGGTACATGGGGATTAGTAACTAGGACACAAGTAGAGTAGAGGCAACCACGATGCCATGTACTTTAATTAGGCTTACAAAATATGAAAAAAGAAAACCCGAATAGGAACCAAAATAAGGAATAGTATGAGATTTTTATATAAATTAATTAGTTGAGATGTCATGGTCTTCAAAATCAAGTTTGTATACGCAATTGCATGGTGGAATTTGGATGTCATTGTCATTTGGATTGTGTCAAGAAATTAAACAGATTTAATTTTTGGATTTAAACCCAATGTTAGATTAGGGAAAACTAAAAATGATACCCTAAATTAGTTAATTCCACTTTCCTCCTCACATATATGCCCACATATTTTTATATAGGCATCTTTGATACCCTAAATGATACCCTAAATTATCATTAATTAATCGGATCTAATAGTGTACTATTGTTTTTTTCCCGATAATTAGTTTACTTCAAAAAGAAGTATAGAAATGGATAAAAATAATCCTTATATACTAATACATCTTATTAGATGATTTAAACTTATTCGAACACCTTAAAGTCGAAGTACACCTTCTAATTATAGACACACCCATGATTCATAGTCATAGTAAATTTTGAGTATTCTTAACATGATTTTAGACTAACATTAAACCTAATCATCAACATGTAATGAACCCATCATAAGTTCACTTTAGAGACCTGATGCGGTTATGAGTACAACTTGGCACGGCCGACACTCAATTCTCTCGGATTTTCAAGGGCCGTTGGGGGATACCACACGAAGTGCGGTGCTCTTCGAGCCACTGGATCTTACCTCCGATTGAGTCGTTTCCAAGGTGGGTAGGATGTTAAATAGAAAAGATAACTCTTCCCGAGACTTCGCGATCGTCTCCAAACTCCTTAATATTGTTGTCAATTATCACGTCTCAATTCGGGGATTTTAACTTGATTCCTTTTCAAAGTTCATGCGAATTATGCTTGTCGGACAAGCTTCCCCTGTCTCTTAGGATCTATAACTAACCCATGTATACGTGCCATTCACATGGAACATCTCCTTCTTCGGCCTTCAAAGTACTCATGCTTTGCCCTAACTTTGCGCCGAGCATAATATTGTTTAGAAATATATTCATTTATATTTTTTCCAGAAAATCAAATAACTTGGTTCGTTCATGTGTTAAAAATCAGCAAGATGAACAGTAATAGACTCATAGTCAACATACTTTGGCTTTTCTAATGCAGAATTTTCCCTACCAAATGAAAGGAGCGATCACAACTTTAAAGATGCACTTGTAGAACATATCTTTTGAAGAAGGTTCTCAACAATAGCCACCTTCAAACAACATTCTTTTAGGTGGAGAAAACTCTCTTATACTTTTGATGCAATTTGAACATAAATATTTTTTTATTGAAAAGATAATCAAATATCATTAGATTACTGCTTTTTTAGTCTTATACCCGATTGACTCAGAATTTTCTTCTGATATTCATGTGGATTTTCATCTCAAAGTTGTTGGATCATTCAACAATATCCCTAAATATAAAGCGACAAGTACAAATCGAAATTAACCAAGTTTAAATTCGAACAGATCGATTTTGTCGAGTTTATAAATTAGCACTAGAAATATATTGATGAAGGGTTGAAACAACTTGAGCAATGCAAGTGAAATTTCGCCTAGTCTTTAAGAGCATTTTCCCAAAGTTAAGTGTCCTCCTTTCACATTCGGCTCGTTTGCTTGTGTTACTAATTGATAAGAAGTCTTCAACTGGCCCAACACGAATTACCGACCTGTTCAATTTGTTGTGTGGCATGAAAATTTGAGTCAAATGAAATTCAAGCCAAACTAAGAATAAAAGACAGGGAAAAAAAGAAAAGGGTTAGTTATTTATGGAGTAAATAGTAAAGGCTTCACATTATAATGATATTAAATTATTACTAACTTAGGTTGGGATTAATGATTTAATTACGTACGTGTTCCTCTTATATAAGGTTTCAGGTTTAATTTTTGAAGAGTTGCAAATGAGAGTTCCACCCGTCTCTTGGCCGATGATAGCTTCACTCTAAGTAACTAGGAAATTTTGATTAAAATAAACTAAACTTTAGGGGTTTGGACGTTTATATACTCTACTTTAAAGTTGGATGAGTGTGTATTGTACTTGAGGAGTAATTATTTTTTGAAACCAACACCGAGTTAGAAGGCGGCAAACTCAATTTTACGATGATGTGGCAGGAAAAGTCATGTGTGTTTATTATTGTACCCCTACTTTTAAAGTTATAATTAGTTTTAAAGAGTTAATTCAAACAATTACAATTTCAAAAATAAAGGTACAATAGTAAACACATACGACTCCGTCAACCACGCCATCATGAAACCGAATTTGTTACCTCCTAACTTGATGTTGGTTTAGAAAAAGTAATTATCCCTTAGTATAATGTACGTCCATTCAACTTTAAAGTAAAGTATATAAACGTCCAAATCTTCTGTAATATGATTTATTAATCGAAAAATCCAATTAACTATACATGGAGTAAAAATATTATTGGTAAGTTTTTATTTTATTTTATGATAGATTAAAAAGAAGAGGGTGATCATACCCTATCAAATAAGTAGCACAAAAACCAAGAGAATCATGGAACACATCTTGCATATATTTTCTTTGAAGCCCCTCCAAAGTTTCTAGATTGTTGTAGATTTGCCAACGATAAGCTTCACTTGCAGAATGAACCTTGTTTTCACCCCAAAGTTTGATGAATTTCTGTTCAAAGAGATTCCAAGTCTCCTCTATGGTTTTCAGCAACCACATCTTGTAGTTCTACAAAAGAGAGACCCTTTTAAAGAAACTTAATAAAAAATCGGTTCGTCCTTGAGAATAATCTAGTGGTAAAATGATTTATTTTTATATAAAAAAATCAGAGTTCAATAATTCTTAGACAATGCATTTATTTATAATTTACCCATCTAAAAAACAAACATAGGTTCAAAATTTTAAGATTCTCATATACTTGCTTATCTAGATGTAAAAAAGGGCAAAATGGAAATTCTTAATCTTACTTATACTACATTTATACCTTGAAGCATGGTGTTATGAATTTTAAAAATTTAAAACAAAATTACATAGAAAGGAGATGTCATAAGTAAATGTTATAAAGCCTTCTATATGATCGACTCATTTTTAGATTGATCTTTTTTATTAGATCATGTGTACTACAACTCCTCTTTTCAGTATGTCTCATTATCGAGGGGTCTAGGAAAATATAAATGTGACAAATTTACGAACATTTTTACGAACAGATAGACCAATTTCATGTATTAAATCATGTACGATATATATATATAGAATCTCCTAATAATGGACGCATATATAGCACTTCTTATAGATGGGATTAGTTGAAATTGGATCCAAAACAATAAAATATTGACCTGTGGATTACTGTGGGAAGTGGCAAGCCCATCTTGAGCAAAGAAGGAAACAATCAAATTTCTGAAGAAGGTGCCAATATCAAAGCCCATAGGCCCATAAAATGCAAATTCCAAGTCTATAACCTTCGTTGACTTTTGGGTCACCATTATTGATCCAGCATGAAGGTCTGAATGAATTAGGGCTTGGGCCTTTTCACGAAACCTATACATGGACACGGTTAACATGGTTAGGAAAAACATTTTAATTTTTTTTTATCACCAAAAATAATTTTAATCTCAAACTGTACATTCATACATAGTAGCAAAATTGATTTATAGGTTTTTCATGGGGAGAGATAATATCAGACAAATGTAGGGTTTAAATCTGAATTTTTGGTTATAATTATCAACTACACAAACCAATACTGATAAATAAATTTACTAGTTTTGATGTATAAAAAAATGTGGCCTACAAAAGAAAGAGCTTGACTCTTATTCGTCTTATATATTGGACAGCTAAATTTAGTCAAGTCAAACCTGCTGTAAGGTTGAGATCGGCTCGACAGATACCAAAGGCGAACCCGAGCTTAAGCTTGAGAGTTTGCGAGCCGGCTCGATTCTTTTAAGATTGTTTTTTTTAAAAACAGAAAGGACACTTACATAGATCTTAGCTGAGCAACTTCAAACATGATGTTGGGGTCATCATGAACTGCTTTAACATCATCATCTAACTCAGGAGAAGTCCAACTTGTGTGTTGAGATTCCCTAATAAATGCCTCTTGGAAGGAAAGCTGTTCCATTTGACTGATCATCTCCTCATTCCCACAAAATTCAGCAGCTGTATCACCATTCATAACATTACTTAATTATTTTTTTAAAAAAATTCTAAATTTTCAAAAATTTTGAATTATTTCTACTGAAAATTATAAATCATGTTTAAATATATTCACACACACTACATACAAATAATATTTGATATATAAAATGAATATATAAAGAAATAACTTTTTGTTAGATCGTAACATTTTTAATAAGATCATCTAATTTTAATAGATATATTCTAAAGATATTTTATACTGACTTACAAAATTTTAAAATTTAACAATAATTTATTTAAGAATAACTTTTACATGAATGTTAAAAGACACGAGTAAATGCTCGTTACCCTCAAATAGTAGACCAGTTAATTGAATTTTTTTACAAACCACACCTAAAAGTATAAATTAACCAGATATCATGACGAGGGAGTCTCACATAATTTGGTCGAAGAAAAAAAGAATAAAAGAAATTTTCTTACCAGCATGTTTGTGCTCGGAAGGGGTAGAATGAAGTATGGATGTTCTGAAGAAAATGTTGGCCAAAATATCAGAAATGTGGTGAGATAGCAGAGGGTATTGAGTCCCAGCCATCAAACCCTTTCCCAAGAGAATGTGTGGGGGCTCCAAAAACTCATCCCAATCAAAGAGAGACTTGGATCAAAGTGGTAGAGTTGAGGGACATGAGATGGACACCAATTCCCATATACTTGCAATGCCTTGGCCTCAAATTTTACTCTTTCTCTAGTCATTGGGTATGATTCTCCCATGCATTTTATATAGGGTAGTGCCTACAAATTTAAAGGTTTATTTACCAATAATAATCATGAGAATATTAAAAAATAGATTACCCATATATATATATATATATTTGATATGTTTTTACCTGTTTATAATTTAACGTCTTATGAATGTCTTGTAATAGTTAATTGTATTTTTTTTATTGCTACAAAGCACTCATTGTACTTTTCATATCCCGATCAATTATATTTTTTAAAAAACAATTTAAGATAACAAAAAAATAACACCAAGATTTTTATTTAAAATGAAGTAAATTTATAAGTCGACTGTTAATCAATTGTTGTTATATATTATTGTTACTGTATTTTGAAGCGATGTAATACTTTTGCTATTTCAATCTATTAGTAATTAATTATTTTAAAAAATTCAACATAGGATATCTTAAAATAAACATTATGGACATCATTTTAAAAAGGATTGAAATTCATATGCTTTATTGTTTTATTATTATATATTAAAATTATTCATGAATTAATAGAGTTTTTAAATGTCAATAATTTTAATTTTAGGGATACTAAAAGTGAATAATTTATGGTGATAAAAAAATAAATAATTGGACTTTTAAATTTATCTCTCCACATGGCAAATATTTAGGAAATTTTTATGATTTATTAAGTTTATTAGGTGGGATTTTTGGCTTACAATTTGGTAGGATAAAATTTGCTCGCATTCCATTTACTATTTTGTATATTTCATTGCTTCTTTAAAGTTATCTATGATCAAAAGAAATGCTACGCCTAAAGCTTAATAGAGTGCCTAAAATAAAATTAAAAAAAAAAAAAAAAAGTAGTATGGAATATATATTTACTTGCTTGATGACCATAGAGGAGCCCCTAGAGGAGGTGACAATGTAGACAAAATTCATCAAACCTTCATTCACCATCTCAATCTTTAGATCATTATTATCATCACCACCATCATCAAGTTTGGAGGAGAGAGGAGGAGTTGCCTTTATGTACTCCCTCAAGGTCTCTATATTTAGGGCCCGGAAACCGCCAGCGTTAGCCACCTCCATCTCAAGTCTCCGGCCGGCGACAGGTGAATGGCAGGAGAGGGAAAGAGAATGAGGGATGGAAAGTAAATGGGAAGCTGGATTATATTTGAAGGTGTTGCTGGCTTTAGAGTATTAATCTACAGTTGACTTTGATTATTGGTCATTGTATATACATCAAGTGGCATTTTATTAGTTTATTTGCATATATGTCCATAAGCTATAGTAAGCTATTAAAACTATTTGTTCAAAGTTACATTAAAAAAATAGAAATAGCATTTATAACAAAAACGAACGAAAAAAACATAAACAATTAACAATAAAGAGAAAAAAAAGCAAAACTGAACATAAATGAACAAAAAAATATAAATAGATATTATTTTTATATAACTTCGAACAGGCTGGAATCGAGCTATTTTATAAGAGAGGAAGCATTTCCGTCATAGATTTTCTTTATTCACAAGATTTTAATTTTAAATTAAGTGTTAGTTAGCTCAATTAGTAAAATTCTAGAAATTATGGGTTCAAATTCTACCTACATTAGCCTTTATGCCTTAACACCTAAAAAAAACAACTGACAAACTACTCGAACAAACATATGTTATTAAGCTATAAAAATTTAAAAATTAAATGCAAAAAATGTAGAGATTTCAGGAATATAAAGAAAACATAGAATCTGAAATTATCCTCTTTTTTTTTTTTTTGCAGATAAAAAAAAGTCTCTTGAAGACCTGAGTTTTATTATATATCCCATGAAATGTCAAACCTCTTGTGATTATTTCATTGATTAATGTGCAAATGGCCCTTTATTATATGTGTTAATGGAGAAATATTACATGACACCTGCCACCAAAGCAAGAGCCAATTTTTAGTTTATTCTATTTCATTATTCACGAAAGTCAATATAATATAATTATTTACTTTTTTCTTAAAAAAATCAATATAATGTAGCAGGTAAATGACGTGATTAGACATATTTTTAAAAAATTGTTTACTTTGAATAAAGTTGAAATCCTTACTGAAAAATAAATTAAAATATGTAGATAAAAAAATTCAACATTTAAATCAACATGGATTTTTGGTCAAATAGGTGTCTTCAAAATTTTAACCTTACAAACTTTAGGTAAGTTTTTGTTTTTTCACGTACAATATACGAGTGCCTCAATTTTTTCAAAAAGTAATAATATAATTCCATTCGACTTTATACTTACAACACAAATTGTATTTTTCGACTTCAATATATCTTTCTCAAATGTTAAATCATTCTAAATCAACATCAATAAAACCAATTGATAAAGATATCATAAATATACCCTCCGATCGAATTAACAACACTAATAAAACTTGCATATACAGGCAACAAAGATAACTCGCATAAGGTAAGAAATAAAACTGTCACAAGAAAGAGAGAAATCATTATAACTCTCACAAAAAGGAGAGAAACCCTAACTCTCACACGAAAGAGAAAAATTTAGTAGAAAGAAAATAATAAAACTTCTTAAATATCAATTCGATTAAAGAAATTGAAATAAAAGAGACTTATTGAAAATTGGCAAACAATAGTTTGTAAAGTCTATAAGACAGCATTAATAGTATATATATAAATCCATTTGTAAAGTCTATAAGACAGCATTAATAGTATATTGGTCAAGGGTCGAAACAACTTGAGCAATGGATGTAAAATTTCGCCTAGTCTTTAAGAGCATCTTCCCAAAGTTAAGTGCCCTTCTCTCACATTCTGCTCGTTTGCTTATATTGCCAATTGATAAGAAGGGTTCAACCTGCCCTGAACGGATTACCGCCCTGTTCAATTTGCACCATGATAATTGGATATCAAGTGAAATGCAATCCCCCAAAAAAAAAAATGAATAGTTAATTAAGGATGCTCGGGGTTAGTGTTGGTGCTGGAACCGTATTAAAAATGCTCGTATTTTATTATGATTATGTGAATCATGGGTGTGTCTGTAGTTAAAAGATATATTTAGATTTGAAGGTGTTCATAGGAGTTTAAATTATCTAATGAGGAGTATCGAGTATGAAAGTGTTATTTTTACCTATTTTTGTACCTCTTTTTGACGTAAATTAAATATAAAAAAAGTAATAAAATGGCAGTATGTAAAAAAAATATTTTTCTTTGTTAGATTAAATAATGATCTCCCTAATTTTGTTTCTATTCATTTCTACTCATTTCATCTAATCATTTGTGTTCGTTTTTGTTCGTTTGCGTTTGTTTACGCTATATCTATTATTTCTATTCATTTTATATGTCATTTCGAACATATCCGATGATAACTATGCTTTAGTTAATCTCGGAGATGGAAAGATGATAGGTAAATTTGTCATAGGTAAAGAAGATGAGGAAGAGTGATCATACCCTATCAAATGTGTAGCACAAAAACCAAGAGAATCATGGAAAACATCTTGCATAAATTTTCTTTGAAGCCCCTCCAAAGTTTGTGGATTGTTGTAGATTTCCCAAAGGCAGGCTTCACTAGCAGAATCAGCTTTGTTTTCATCCCAGAGTTTGATGAATTTCTGTTCAAAGAGATTCCAAGTCTCCTCTATGGTCTTTAGCAACCACATTTTGTAGTTCTACAAAGAGAAGTGAATGAAACCCTTGTTTAAGAGTTACCAAAAAAAAAAAAATTCAATGTCGAATTCTCTTATAAATACTTTTTCTATTGTAGTGATTTCTATACAGAAAAAGGTAAAAAAAAAAGAAAAATTCTTAATCTTATTTTGACTATAATGGTTTGAAGTTTCGAGAGAATTTATAATAAAATTAGAACGTTCTCATCTGTAAGTTAATATTTTTTTATTAAATGAATATATTCTGCTCTATATTAATATCGTTTAAGTGAGATGGATGTAGTTTTAATAAGTTATAGGTTGGCAAAAACTTACCTGTCGAATATCGTGGCCAGTATCAAATCCATCTTGAGCAAAGAATGAAGAAATCAAATTTACGAAAAAGGTGCCAACATCATAGCCCATAGGGCCATAGAAGGCAAATTCCAAGTCTATAATCTTGGTTGAGTTTTGGGTCACCATTATTGAACCACCATGAAGGTCTGCATGAATTAAAGCTTGAGCCTTTTCACGAAACCTATAAATGGAGAAGAGTAATACATAAGGAAAACTATTATATTTTTTCCATGGAGAGACAAAATATAAAGTTGAATACAGGATTTAAATTTAAATATCTTAAATAATATTTTGAAAAGATTACCAACTATAGTGATTGATATCCATGAAAAATGTAGAAATAGTTGGAGATAGTTTCTAATAAATTTTAAAATAAATATTTAAAATTTTATTTTTAAAAAATTTTAATTTTTTTTAACTTATTATAAGTACTCATTATTATCGGCATTCGGAACTGATTTGCACTCGTCATCATCAATTAAGGCACATTGATCAACATCATTGCTGGTCAACATCAATCAACGCTCATCTGCATTCGACCATATTTTCTACTTATAGTTTTCTAATATTTACCACTAATAAGCAGTTGATAATATTTGCCAAGCATCGGTCAATACTCGTTAAAACTTATCAATAGATTCAATAATCACAGTCAATAAATTACTTATGATAAGTTAAAAGGAGGATGTAGTTTGCGATAAGTTTTAAGTTGTAAGGAGTTATTTTTTTATTTTTAAAAAAGTTTTTTAAAATTTTTTTTAAAAGAAGACATTTACGTGGATTTTAGCTGAACAACTTCAAACTTGATGTTGGGGTCATCCTGAACTGCTTTGACATCATCATCAAGCTCAGGGAAGTCCAATCTGAGTACTGAGCTTCCCCAAACGACTCTGGGAAAGCAAGCTGCTCCATTAGACTAATCATCTCCATATTCCCACAAAATTCAGCAACTGCATCACATTTCACGACACAAAAATTCAGCAGCTAAGTTTTTCTTTTTGTGTGTAAAATAATGACATTATTTAATTGATTTTTAATATTTTCTGTAGTGCAAATAATAAAATCGCGTTTAAAAATATGTCACGTATGTTAAATTTTGATATTTACTTATTGACCAATAATATTTGGTCAAAACATGAAATTTAGCTTATATTCCTTTTACCAAGTAAAACATTTCCACTACGGCCATCTTATCCAATCGATGCTTTATGCTGAGTAGCAAAACTTTATTTCTAAACAATAATTTATTTAAGAGCGGCTTTGATATGAGTGTCAAAAGATTCACCAATTAATTTATCAATTGTCACCTTACAATTAAAAAGTCACCTTAAAAATATTTATAAGCCACCCGTGAAAGCATATTTTTTTACGAAATTTCAATCAAACAAGACAGTCTCTCATAATTTGCCCTAGAAAAAGAATAAAACAAAGTTTCTTACCAGCATGTTTGTGCTTGGTAGGGGTAGAATGAAGTATGGATGTTCCGAAGAAAATGTTGGCAAAAATATCAGAAATATGGTGAGATAGCAAAGGGTATCGAGTCCCAACTATCAAACCATTTCTGAGGAGATTGTGTGGGGGCTCCAAATAACTCATCCCCATCAAAGAGAGACTTGGATCAAAGTGATAAATTTGAGGGACAAAAGATGGACACCAACTCCCATAAACTTGCAATGCCTTCACTTCAAATTTTACTCTTTCTCTACTCATAGGGTATGATTCTCCCATGGATCTTACATAGGGTAGTGCCTACAAATTTAAAGGTCCATTTAGAAATGATAATAATAATATTATCTCAAGAAAAAGACAGTTGATATATATAAAATTCATCCATTTTTACTGATTTAAGTAAATTTAAATCTATTGTCTAAGAACCACTCAACTAAAAGTTTGAGTTGATGCTTGAAGGTCCAATAAAAGCTACCGAGGTTCAAATCGAGACATCTTACTCGGAAAAGCTCCGATACCATGTTAAAAACCAACTTAACCAAAAGCTTAATCTGATAGTTGAAGGCCGGGAATAGGTTTATACTCTACCATCTATTGTACACTGAAATTTAAACAAAAGGTATTACTGATTAAAAAATAAATAAATTGGTGTTATATTTCACTTGATATGTATATATATAAGTCAACTTTCAATTAGCTATTATATATATTTTTTGGTCTTGAATCTATTAATTGATTATTATTAAAAAAAGGACAACTAAGGTTAACTTGAAATAAACATTATGAACATCATTTTATAATAGACCACAATTCATATGCATTATTATTTATTATTACAGATTAAAACCAGTTTGATTAATATAAGCGAAAGCGACTAAAATATTTTTAATAGCAATAAATTCAAACATCAATTAGCATGCTACTTTGAGAGAGATAATTTGGGTTGGATTCATAGAGCTTGACCAATTCTGATTTTTGAGGAATTGAACTTTATTCTTTTGGGTTTATCTAGCTAATGTAGATTGTTATGGTCTACTAAGTTACGATGCACGAACACCGATACAACGGTACAGATACGACATAAAACGAATATGAATAAATCAAGTTTTAAAAAATTGAGACTTGGACATGATATCGTAATAACACAATTGCACAAACTTTAAAAAAAATTTATATGAGTTTGGATGGCTATTAATTTGGTTTAAGATTTAGGAGGATAAATTAAAATTTCCTCAGATGTTATTCCGTTTTATTGTTTCTTTGAAAATATCTATATTAGAAAAAGTTACTTCCAAATCGAGTTTAAAATAAGAAAAATTAAAAAACAAAAACAAAGTAGCAGTATTAAATACGTATTTACTTGCTTGATGACCATAGAGGAGCCCCTAGAGGAGGTGACGATGTAGACGAAGTTCATTAACCCTTCATTCACCATTTCAATCTTGAGATCATGAACATGATCATCACCACCATCACCAAGTTTGGAGGAGAGAGAAGGGGTTACCCTTATATACTCCCTCAACATCTCTATATTTAGGGCCCGGAAACCGCCCCCATCAGCCGCCGTCATCTTACGTCTCCGGCTGGCGACGATGGAATGGGAGGGGAGAGAAAGAGCGAAAGGGAATCAAATTAGATGAAGGGAGTTTTTTTTATGTGGGGGGTGGGGGGTTGAAATGAAGCTGATTATATTTGAAGATTTCTCTGCTATTTAATAACTGGGTGATTTTATTATTTATGCATGAAGTGGCAATTTATTTGTATATGTCTGCATCGTAATCCGTAGAAATTTAGAGATGCTAAATTCATAAAGATTATTTGCGGGAAATAATAAAAAAATTTCAAAAAATGAAATTCTTTTTTTTTTTTTTTAGAAAAGTTAAATTTATATAAAATTTGTAGGTAATAATAGATTAGAAAAAAAGCCCACAAAGACCTGAATTTTAATTATCCAATGGGAATCTCGTGATTATTTCATTAATGTACAAGTGGCTAGGCTGTTTATGTATGATTCAATTTTAGTTTATTCTAAGTGATATGATTAGACATATATTTTAAAGATACTTTGAATAAAATAAAAATTCTTTATGAGAGAATAAATTAAAATTTATAGACGAAAAATACAACACACTAATAATTTTTCTTAATTTTTTATCATTCGTTTGATTTGACGTGAAGTTACTATAGACTCACAGGAAGTAAAACTCTCCCATTACAGATTTTCTTTGTTCACAAGGCTCAAACCTAAGAGTATGTTTAAGAAGAACAAATGTCAAACTACATAAACTGGCCTGCATTGATACACGTTAGTTTGATTACCAAAGGAAAGTTTCATATTTGACACTCGTAAATGGAAAAAAATGCAACCGAAAGAGCTCTACTCCTTATAATAGGTGGACTCTAGCTAACAAAGTATAGAACTTATTTTCGTCTATGAGATGAAATAGACTGTTAGTTAACTTGGACTCCAGAATCATAAAGGACTCCTGATTTCCAGTCCTGTGGGATATCATTAACAGGAACAACCCAAGCATCGTTTGATTGATCACCATTACCATCATCACTAAACAGCATTCTTATGGACAAGGGTCCACTTGGAGGAGCAGTACTCGTCCACACTGCTCCATGGTCTCGCTGTAGTAGCTTGCAAGTAAAACTCTGAGTCTGTACATATTGAAAGTAATGCATATAATTAGTGAAATAATCAGTTTGTACCTACAAATAGATATCACAAATGGATCATTCGGTTTGAGAATGGTTGAGGTTAAATTTGGATGAGGTCATGTTTTATGGCAACAACATCTCGAATCCGATCGAGTGATTTTCATGTTCGAATCAACGAATGTTTGATTCAATAAGTTTGTTTTGAAAAGAGTTTTGTTCGATTCGGTTAGTTCGGGTTTCAGGGCCACTTTCAAGTGAACTTATTTTGTGTGCCCGATCAGATTAGGTCAGTTTTATGTGGTCTACCTACGAAACTGTACTCTACCCATTTTCCCTCCTTGTGGCTTAGTGGGTTATCAGATGATTTTTAATCTAGGGTCTTACGGAAGCAATCACCCTGCATAACGACTGCTTTTAATCCATAGTCAAATAGTTAGGTTGTTACATCCGACTGCCCTTCATCCTGCACGGGCATAACTTGAGGTATGGATTTGGATTTGGATTTGGATTTGGGTTCGGGTTTGAAGTTATACATGAATGTTTTTAACAAGTAGTCCATTACTGAATTTGTAGTAGGCAGATATCGAAATTAAGACCTCGCATAGTTGAACAGCAGTGATGTCCTTTTGTCCTTGCTGGTAATAAATGGCGAAAGCAAAGTAATTAGGGTAGCTGCTGCTCTCATCAATCTTGAATATTATGTTTTTGCCTGGGTAGCTGCATGAGACCCTGTTTTAAGAGGAGAAATATCAACGATTTGCTGTAAATAAGGCAGGTTTACTATAAAGCATAATTTCTCATTCAAACAACAAAAATGCTGTCATGATAATTAAACTTATTGGAGCCATGTTATGCTCATCGTGAAGAATATAAAAGTGGGTGTTGGTGTTGTCCCATATTAATAAAACAGACTCGTATATAACCCAATGAGTTACTCTATCTATTACCTATTGGTTCTTGGTTACAACCTCAACCTCATTGGACTTATATGCATAACTTGTTTGTTTATGGCCAATTTATGTAGAATTTAATGTTCACACTCAGCTGTATATAGGTAGGATGTCAATTGCGTGACCTGGATCAACCATTCAAGTATAAAGTTCTGCCATTCTCTGAAAATGATGTGTTAATAATCTACATAATTAATGAAAGTTCAGTGGTCATACCCATGTCAGATTGTCGAGAACCCAAAACGAGTTTAACTAGGAGGATTGAAATTTGCCATTTTCTAAAACCTACATTAGAGTCTAAAATGAGGGGCAGAGGTTCATCACCCATATCCGAGTGTCAAGTATACACCATAAAAGTTACAGGTGAAACAAAGTTTTTCAAGTGACCCTGAAATTCTGTGTATGCATCAGTTACAAAGATATCTGTTAGTGACTTACCGTCTATACTGAATGTCAACAACTCCAAGGGCTAGCAAAGACGGAGCTAAATCGGTTGTTCGAGCCATCTTCTTAAAAGCATGCTCACTGAGAATAAAATCAGTGTCACTACTAGAGCCATGGTCTGTTATTGTCACTGTGACTCCATTTTCTGAACAATAATTGCTGTTGGTGCATCTGACCTTTACAGAAGCCAAACATTCATTAGTGAGTCCATAGGATATATAAGATAAGATTGAGCGCAATTTGGAGGTGTACATGCAATTCATGAAAGAGTTACCTGATAGCAGGCACCGCAGCCAACTCCATCGCGGTAGAGATCAGATGCAGCCGACACATCTCCACCATTGACAGTAGCTCCAAATGACCCAAACCCACAAGCTCCATCTGCATTTCAATGATGCTGTCAAATATTTGTGTTAATCAATTTAGATCCACACTCTATTCATTGGAAACTCGGGTTTTCAATCATAGAATTAGATACTACTCACGATCCACTCCGTCTTATTATGCCTATGAACTATGAAGTGACTCAAATTAAACCTGCTTGGCTCATATGTCATGTCTAGAACTAATCGTCTCAGTCTAGCCTACTGGCCAACTCAATATCCAAGCTAGTTGACTAGCTAGCCACCAGTATGAATTCTATGGGAGTAAATAACGCCTATGAGTGCCAGGCATGCATATGCACATGCTTCTTCTAGCAACCTTATGGTTTTCGATCATAGAATTAGATAGTACTCACGATCAGTTCCGTTTTGTTCAGAGTTTGGGTAATATGCAGCCCGGGATTGAACAAAGCAGTCGCTGCAACTTTGTGCATTAGTTATACTTCTAACGAGAAGCAAGCATGTTGAAAGGCAGAACCAGTACCAGAATGAGAAGGCCATTCTAGAGAGATCACAGATAGAGGGGGAGAGGAAAGTAAGAACAACAGAAGATGTGGTAGTTGTGCTTGAAGATTACTGGCAAGATTTTTGTTGTATTTATAGAGCTAAGAGGCGAACACTGACTTCTGACATTCTGTACGAAATGAAATGACAATATAAGATCACATTTAATTTGTTATCATCTGTAGAAAGATAGAGTACATAACCTTCTTGGATTTTTAACAATTTTACATTTCTGGTTGGAACAATTCTTATATATGGTATCCATTTCTTTCTAGCGAGAAGTATCGAGTTTAAATCTCAGCAGACTCCCATATTGAATAATTGTACAAGGTAAAGAAGGACATTTGCAACATTCACGCTAAGCCAAAAGGACTCTCGTGTGAGGAAACATACTAGAATATGTGACAAATCTTAGGCCTTTAACCTTCAATTTAAACTTTCGGTCTAAAAGAAAAAAAATAAAAACTTTTCTCCCCAACATCCTACTTAGATTTGGGACTCTACTTGTATAAGAGGATGTGCACAAAACAGGTTTGTGATTCGCGGGCTTCTTCCTTTCACAATTTCTTAGCACTTTCTCATGCTTAAAAGGGAGGGACCAACTTTTGTATGTATGTTCCACATCACTTCTTGGCTAGCCATCCATTGGTAGGCCAAGCTTCAATGTGAACTATGACATCATCCAAAATGCTTTCTAAATGTCAAGGTAAATAGAGCATTTTAGATATGTCCTTTTTTTTTTTAGTTGTAAAAGCTAATTTTGAGTGGCTTTTTTCGGTTTATTTTAATGAATTAAAGTAAAATGTTTCTCTAAACTGACATTTACTTCAATTTTTAAGTAATAAAAGACAATAAACGGTTATAAATTTAGTTATATAAAACCAATCTCTTTATAATTTTATAATTTATAGGCTAAATCAAACCCCTATACTCCATCTAAGCAGAACTTTCTAAAATGAATTTAGATTTGTGAATTCGGTTCATCACATCAAATGTCCATTAAACCTGTGTTAGCTTCCACAAGAACAAAGCCGAACTATTATATACATACGAGTCTAGTTAAGATTTTATATTATAATCAATTGACAATAGTTGCAGTAGCTAAGAGTTCATCGTCGTTCTCTACTCATAATACTTTCGTCTCGTTCTACCATGCAGGACAACTCATTATAGATTCCAAATACATCATTTTCTGGGGATGGCTATTTGAGCATTATATGGTTTATTCCAAGATAGGGAGAGATCACAATGGCAACTCCGAGCGGTAGTGGGTTTTGAATTAGACATTTGTATAATGTGTGCAATTGTTCTTCACATGTTAGGCACTTATGCACTACTACTGCTTCTAACTTGACCGATAACACCCCAGAGTTTTCTGTCCTCACTATTGAGGAAAAAGGTGCATCAAAATCTGTGATATCTATCATATATGATCAGTCAAATACTTATTGGCCGAGAAAATTCATACCCCAATATTGATAATTTTTTTTGTAAGTAGGCTCATTTTCTGGGTCCTCTATTTCAGGGGAAGCACACGAGGCTGACATGGGTTAAGGAAGGGGGTTGGCGAAGTCCAGCAACAATTCACCCACTCACAACTCGTTAATAAAGAGGAAAGTTGCCCCCAAAATCGAACTTGAGAAGGGGAGGGAAGCAGGTGTGTGTTTCAACCCCAATGTTACTTATGTTACGTTCTTGAAAGTAAGTACTTCTATTTAAAAATTAATTATTAACATATCTAAAATTCTCGTCTAATTTTTTTAAATATTGTCAGAAAAAATTTTCTGTTTGAATTTTGAATCCAACCATCTAAAGTATTTTTAATTAAAAAGATAGATTAGAGAAAAACACAGTTTAATAATTGAAATTTTGTGATCTATTTTGCTATTGCGATTTTCCATTCACTCTTCCATAATAATATTATTATGCACTAATGGTTAGCGGGAGATAATAGTTTTATCCAAATTTCCAATAATTTCCACACTCTTTAAACCTGAAGGTTCAACCAGATTCAAAACCCTTAGAATCACTAATTTTTTCGTTATTACAAGTGTCAGTTGTTCAACGGAAAAAATATTTAAAATTTAAAAGTCTAAAGATCAAAATTCGATTTTTACCTTCCCCCTTTGCACCAAAAAAAAAATTATGAAGAAACATAATTTTTTTTTGCTGAATTTCATTTCCACAGCAGTAAAATAGTAGCATGTTTAAATTGTTTACTCAAGTAATCATATTAATATTTGGATCCTCTATGGTATTCACACAAACACTGTAGCAAACACTGAATACACAAGCCAGATAAATCATTGGAGAAGATTGGACAAGAGCCATCCTACAGTTTAGAAGCCCCAAGCAGAGGACAAGCCTTTTGTACATGACTGTCACAGTGATAGTCTGCTACTGTTGGCATGAGAGAAATAGAAGAATCTTCACTCAAAATAGTAGAGATGCTCTAAGCGTAAGCATTGAATGTGAGCTTCGGAAGCTTATTATAGCCACTCTAATCCAGGGTATGCCCTGATGAAATATGTAAGTGTCTTGCTTTGAGTATGAAATATACACACTACAAACATTCTAAAAAAACATTTGGATCCTCTTTGAGAGGACTTGTTCAATGATAAAACTTTTTCTCCAAAATAAAACATGTACCCACCAAAATTAAATTAAATTCACAGTTAAATATAATAATATCTCCCATCTTAAGACTACCTCAACAACTAAATATCTAACCAAGCAAAATCACTTGCAAGCGCGTCTAAGATAATGCAAGATTACGTGGATGTCAGTTATCTCAACTAAAGATTTAGGTTCGTGTGTCACCTACACAGTCTTTGCACCACATTTAACCCCCCAAAAAAAAAAAAAAGAAAAAAAGAAAAAAGGAAAACCAGAGGGCCATACATCACTCATCACTAAGTATCATCATCATTGTCAACAACACCAAGATCGTCATTGTCATTAACGTCATCATCGTTATCATCGTGATGATGATGATCATCATGTGCACCAGGAATTGGCTCGGATGTTGAAAAGGGGGATTCAACTGATGAATTAGAGTTTGCACAACTCTGTTAATCTGGAATAACTCCTGCTGAACATGATTCAACCTTTGCTTAAGTTGCTTGTTTTCCTTTTTCTGTTTCTCCAGTTCTTTCTTACATTTCTCTGATTGCACATCATTAATCAGAGGGGCAGTAGTCTTTCTTCCAGATATTAGAGTCGCAGCAAATGAGCACGAGCACATTGACTCATCCTTACCAAATCCATAGGAACTCTTATCCTTCTTCATATGATCAGCATTACTCTTTCCTGTATCCTTTACCCTTTGTGATTCAATGGATAACTGTTTTCGGGCTTGACTTCCATAAGAATCAGAATCGTCAACTTGCAACTCAGCAAGCCTTTTGTTTTGTTTCTGCATTAAAAAGGATAAAGATTACTATTTGTTAAAGAAGAAGGAAAGAACTCGATCAAGCATAAGCAACCATGCAAAAACATTACTTACATGCACTTGAACTGAAGTAGCATCGGTTGATGGCTTGTCTTGTTTCTTTTGGTGGGTGCACAAAAACACCGGTTCTCTTGCATTTGCTTCCTCCTGTATTAAATAAAATAGTAAATATTCTTTCAATGCTTTACCTTACAAGCATTTTTTAAATTTTCAGAAAACTAAAGATAATAATACTAAGGCAATTACCATTTGTCTTTTATGCTCAGAAAGAGCGACAGAACCACCACGATATTGTGATGAACCAACATCAACCAGTGAGGCAAGAGCTTTTTCTCTACCCCTTTAGCGGATGCATCATCATTCATCTGCTTAGCGACAGGGATGTGATCATGATAATCATCCTTGGCATTAGCTTCAACAGGATTTTGCTGAACTTTACCCGAGGTTATAGCATATGAAAGCTTTGCCTTCTTCATAGAAGATCGATAATGACTGGTGCAGTCTACTGAAGGCCTCTTTCTTGACGTAAGCAGGACATTCGTAGTTTTATTTTCCCTCTTAAGAACTCCATTTTGATGTAGCTTAGAAACCAAGGGTAATTCATCAGAATCATCAAATTTTCTAGAGGATGCCGCTTTACTGCTTTTTGTTGGCAACGGTGTGCTCAAAGACTTCTCATCATCTGAATTATTGAATGATTTCAGAATTTGACTATGTGATTGTCCACTTGTGCTGGAATTACCTTTTGAAGAACCAAGATCAGAGCTAAATGACGTATCCTCACCTGAATCCTCAGTTTTACTCGCAGTATATGCCATTCCATCATGAGAACCCTCGCATTCGCTAGCCGAAATGTGCTGTGTAATTGGCGTAAGTTTGTGCTCTTTTCCTGGAATGCCGGTGTCTCTTACCAAAGGTGATGGTGAAGGAGATGATTTAGATGATGAGGAGACTGAGATTGATCTTTCCATGGAGGCAGCAACTTGTGGGATCCGGAGGATGGAGGAGGTAATTTTTGAGTTCTGAAAGCAGGCCTAAAAGATGATGATTTCAAACATTGTACTACCTTCCCCTTTAGAGCACTTTTGTTTTGACTATTGGGGTTTTGAACATCAGAGCCCAAATTTACCATCTGCTTATCATGTCTAATTGATGTTGCAGAATTTTTTAAATCTGAGTTCAGTTGTTTCAGTTTCAACTTTCTAAAGATCAAGGGCACATCATCATCACTAGGGGCACTTGAGGTTTGCTCATTGAGGTTCCCAACATCAATAACCATCTTTCCCAGCTGATTATTCGGTCCAATTGATGATGCAGAATTCTTTAAAACAGATCCTAGAAGTTTCAGTTTACTCTTCCGAAAAACTAAGTGCTCATCATCATCATCACTAGGGCCACTTGAGATTTGATCGTTAGAGGCTACACTAAGTGATCTGTCATCTTCAGAATCCTCAGCAACACTTGCGCCCAATGGTTTATCATCATCAGAATTCTTGGTATCACTTGCACTAAGCGACATATCATGCTGAGAATTTTGCGATTCAGTATTCAAATGATCCTTTTTAACTGGCACGGTAGTATCCTTCTTTGTCTTGTGATTTACTGAAGAGACTCCAATCACCAAACGTGGTTTCAAATGAGATGCTACAGATGATAGCAGAAATGTTGATGATCCAGCAGAAGAAGAAGGCAGCTTTTGGAGATTGGAGGATGGCGGAGGTGATCTTAGGGTTCCCAAAGCTGTTTCCGAACAGGGAGACTTCTGAGATAGAAAATCGTCCTCTATCTGGACATTTAAGCCAGAGTCCTTAGCATCGCTTCTACTAAGAGGCTTGTCTTCATCAGAATCCTCACTACCACTTGAACTTAGTAGCATATCATCGTGAGAATAATCAGATTCATCACTTGAACACTCCTTTTTATTAGACATAATTTTGTCCTCTTTAACCAGAGTGCTATTCTTCTTCTTCATCTGATGATTTGCTGAAGAGGAACCATTCACCAAAGGAAACTTCAAAGGAGCTAACTTAGACGAAGGTAGATATGGATATGGTTTGCTAGACACAAGTGGTGTCTTTTGAGTTCTCTTCAAAAGTTGAACCACCTCCCTATTCCTGGCATTTGAGTCTTGATAACTGGTAGGTGGAACATCACAGCTCAATTTCCCTGGCTGCTTGTCGTGTTTAGCTAATGACAGAGAATGATTATCTGAACTAAGATGGCTCAATTTAGTCTTTCTAGAAACTAAGGGCTCATCATCAACATTAGTCATATCATCCTGAATTTCATCTTCAGAATCCTCGCTATCACTTGCACTAAGTGGCATATTATCATCAGAATCCTCACCACCACCAGAACTACTTGCCATACCATCTTCACGATCCTCAGGTGACGGAGGAGATGATTGTCGGGTATGCAAAACAGGAGTCCAACCCCTTCGCTTCGAACATTGAATCGGATTCTCTTTCAGGGCACTCGAACTTTGACCATTCGGAATTCCAACATCACTAGAGACACTAGAGCTTCGAACATTAATGATATCAACGTGCATTTCATCTTCAGTACCCTCACTATCACTTGAACTAAGTGGCATATTATCATCAGAATCCTGACCACCACCAGAACTTCTTGCCGTAACATCTTCACCATCCTCAGATGATGGAGGAGATGAATTTTGGGTCTGCAAAGCATTCCCCAAAACCAATGGATTTGAAGATTGAATTGGCTTCTCTTTCAGGGCACTTGAACTTTGAACATCCGGGATTCGAACAACATATCCCGGCTTCTCCAACTGCTTATGAGGTCTGAGTAATAATGAAGAACTCTTGAAATCTAAGCTCAGCTGATTCAGTTTAGCTCTTCTAGAAATTAAGGGCTCATTCTCATCACTGTCATCAACAATGAGTTTTGGTGGCACACAACCCTTGACTGCCATTTCCAACTACGTGATCAAGAAACCGGCATGTACTGTAATTTCAAACATAAATCCAATGCACCTTATAGAAATTATAATAGCAAAGATAAGTCCAAATAAATTTGCAAAGAAATTGAAGCAAGCAGGTGTTATAAATTAGAAGAACTCTTTCTCAACAAAACAAAACCAAAAAAAAGGAAAGAAAGAAAAGAAGGAAACAAAGCCTCAAAAAGACTACTAGCTCTAATCTTCCCCATAAACCCCAAAAGTCCGAAACTCTGCTAAGAGGAAGACAGCCTAAAAATCAATGCAAAACAAACCCATGTCAAAACCACAAAACCTAACCAAACAAAAGATGAACACCCACTAATCAAAATGGAATTCGCATTCAAGATTCAACCTTTGTATCAGACATCCCGAAACCCCAAAAAATTATAATCACCCTTTTTCCCCTTGAAGAACAAAGGCAACACCTAGGCAGAAAAAAAAAAACCAAAAAAAAAAGGGAATCAGGCAGAGAAGAGAGGGCAGAGAGCAGACATTACCTTCAGTTTCGAAAAGAATGAATGGTAGAGTGATCCGTCCCGTGCATTTCACAAAAAGTAAAAAGGTAAACCTGTCACCCCATTAAAATCTGTTTATTTTTCTATCAAAAAAATTAAAAAAACTGTTTATTTCAATATTAACATATAAAGTATAGGCTTTATATTATTCCT
The DNA here is from genome assembly GCA_021018815.1 of Talinum fruticosum. NCBI lineage: Eukaryota > Viridiplantae > Streptophyta > Magnoliopsida > Caryophyllales > Talinaceae > Talinum > Talinum fruticosum. The sequence continues at coordinate 3,522,165 of JAITYX010000056.1, forward strand.
TTCTATAATATTTTATAATTATTTACCGTTTCTTACTTTATAACATTATTTCTGTATTTTATACTTTAAGAATAAACAAGCTCTAAAAACATTGGGTTAATTAGAAGAAAATCAAGCTTAATTCCATCCCCAAGTAGATTACTTGGTAATTAACTAGGATTGTTAATATAAACCCCTGTGGTCATCCTCCTAGCTGAATTGGTTAATATGAAAGTTGCAAAAAGATCGAAAATGATTTTTTATTGGTTAAGTGCATCACTATTTAGGTCCAAAAGAGTAAGTACAATGATGGATTCAGATCATTCATGTAAGATGATCTCATTATTGGATTTTAAGGAATATTATAATTATATATTAACTAACTATTAAATTTTACTGAATGGTATAGTTATTAGTCATAACAACAATAGCAACAACGGCTCCTTCTAACATGTGTCTCGCTTTTATGGGAGTTGGGAAGATTCGATTATAAGCGAGTCTTATCCCTACTATATTTTCGTAGAAAAAAATTAATTTCAAAAATCAGACATTAACTAATCTTAAGCAACTTAATTCAGTAGTTGTTAATATGTTATTTCAACACAATTTAGATAAGCCACTAAGTAAAAAGAAGACTCACTTAGAAAGTGGGCAAAAAGGGGTGATGGACCCTTTAGATGATTCAAAGTCTTAGTAAACTTCCCTTTCGATATTTTTCCAAATAAAAATGCCCTTTTGAAGGGTTTTAGTTTGGATTCTTTTTGTAATTGTAGTTGTAACTTTCAAAGGGTTGCTTGACTAACAACACATATATAGTACGGAGTATAAGATAAGATGGAATTGGTAGAAGACTTGATGCAATGTATCCTTTTTTTTCACTAAAAGCATCCAATTGATTATGAAATTGTTATTAAAGATATGAATATTCCATCTTCAACTTTGATGCTTGTATACCCTAATTTAAAAATCACATGTTTAATTTCTCTGTCCTAAAATAATATTATTACATTTAAGTTTTTATCTCATATATATATATATATATATATATATATATATATATATATATATATATATATATATATATATAAATCAAACCCTAATATCACTTGTTTTTATCCAAAACCATCAACTTTTTATTAGCATATATGATTTTCATTTTTAGAAAATTAACCTCTATGTTTTTTTTCTTTTGATAAAAATAACCTATACAAATTCATAAAAATAAAATTTTAAATACTACTTTCAACCAAAAAGTAAGATTTTTTTCCTTTTAGAAAGGATACATACTAGTGTGATAAATGATATTCTATTAAAGGATCTACAAAGAAATAATTTTTTTATCATTAGGAGAATTTCTTTGGAGGGATGGATATGATAGATGAAATAGGAAGTAATATCGATCTTACTTTTTAAGAACTAAGTAATACTTTAGGTTTTTTAAAATAATTAATTGAAAATTTTCATTTGTAGTTAGTTGACATATTAATGAATTATACATTATAACATAATTACAAATATCATATTATTTTGTTGATTAGTCGTTTTTACTTGACCGTTAGTATTGTATTTCATTCTAAATATAAAATTGTATAAATATTATCGTTTTTATCATTATTTAGTATTTGGTTATAAAATAAACATTTCTTAAACATTCATAATTTTAAAAAATTAAAATGGTAGAAATTTTGATATGATTAAGAAATTCGTACGAGCACATCACCAACAACAAAAGCAAAAATTGCATACACAAAAAAATAAATAGATGAATTTATTTCCATGGTTGTCAATTGTCAACCGTACACGTGTAATCCACAGAGAAGCCCCTCCAAAATAACTGGACTTCAGTAGAGCCAGCCATATAGGTAGTGGGACCCATGTGGGGAAAAAGTAAGGGCGAAATTATTTATGCCAGAAAATAGGACAAATTGGAAAATATAAAAACAAGAACAAAAAAAAGAAAATAAATAAAGAGGCAGTGAGGCCATACACCACGTAGCGTAGGAGTCGAATATTCTCTCTCCTCCATTGTCGTCCCCCATTTTTCTGCATAAATTCCTTCTTTCCTACTCCCTCACATCACTTCTAATCTCAACGAACCCCATTCTCTCTCTCTCTCTCTCTCTCTCTGGGCTTCAGTACCATGACGGTTTCATCTGTCGAGAATCCTTCAGCTGATAGGTAATGTTTTTCCCTCCAAATTGTGTTGAATTGAGCTTAATTTTGGGTTTTTTATCATTTTGATCTGGGTAGTTCGATTCTATTTGTTTCCTTATCTGATCAATTGATCATGAAAATTTCCCTGCATGTTCATTGTATTTCATGGTATTTTTGATGGGGACATGAACGATGATTGTGTCAATTGACGATTGATTGTTCCCCTGTGTGCGTTTTCCCGCTTTTTGGGTTGTGGGTTCGATTATATTTCTGTTTATAGTTATTGTGGATTTTAATTTTATGGGGTGAAACTTTCTGACATCTAATCCGTCACCATTTTTGGTGGGTCCGATCAGAATTTCATTTTTTCTATTTGCGTTAGTTTTGTGAAAAGGATGGATTACAGAAAGACTGTGACTTGAGGATCATGGATATAGTGGATCCTACTTAATTACATTAGACTCCTACTCTTGCCCAGTTTACGCTTTTGAATCTAGATGGCACTACAGAGGCTCAGAAAGCCAAAACAGATTATGAAGAGTGTATGAGTACTCCCTGTGGTTGTGGTTCGAGTTTAATGAATTCGCCAATGATATCGTGTTTCTCGAGAGTTTGAAGTCTAGAATTGGTTATTATGACTATTATTCTTCAAATATGATGAAAACTAAGATGTCACTTGCTGCACATATGTGCACGATACAATAATAAGCCCAACACACTCGGTGAGGACATCAAGATAGAAACAGGTAAAAGCATGAAGGAAAATGGAAGAGGATTAAGGATCTCTTGGATTTCATTACTTTCTTTGTCATATATGGAATTTAGTGAAATCAAGTTGATCATCTGTTCCAAACGAGCTATGGCTCTTAGTTGATGTTTACTCTCTGGTTGACCCTTATGAGGTCTCTACTCTTGTTACTGTGGAGCCCAAACTCTTAAATAATAAATTTGCATCGTGCTATCGTGGCAAACTATTTTAATTGGACTTGACTCGAATTACCCAACATAAGTATCGTCAAGTGTTGCTTATATATTCCATAAATTGATATAAGAACCGTTCATAAATGTTGGGTTGTGGAGTTTCCTACATGGATACTTGAATAAAAATGAAGAATTCCATTGATGTAACGTCGATGACAAATCTAAGCAAGTGTCTCTTATTGTATCCACCATTACTGTGGTCAATATTTATGTGATTTGAAGATTTTTGCATTGGCTATTAGTTGTAACACTTGGAAATGCTTACTAATTAATAATATATTCATTAACAGTAGCTTTTGTGTTGATTGACTTTGTTTCCCTGCTACCAGCAAATTCGCTCTAGCCAAACTTGCTCCAATCGAGGCAGTCTTATTTGATGTTGATGGAACCTTGTGTGATTCAGATCCTCTCCACTTACATGCTTTCCGCGATATGCTTTTAGAGGTACATATTTGTACTATCTCTGCGTCTACCTTTTCTGACTGTTCATATGAACCTCATGTATGTTTGAGATGTCAAACTGCATTGCATGAATTTTTGTGATCTAGTATATGAGAAACTGACCCATGTTCTTTTTCCCAATAGATAGGCTATAATGACGGGGTTCCAGTAGATGAGGAGTGGTTCATAAAAAACGTAGCAGGAAAGCATAATGATGATATAGCTAGGGCAATTTTTCCAGATGACTTTGAACGGGGATTGAAACTCACAGTTGAGAAAGAAGCCTACTTTCGGAAGTAAATCGACCATTCTTTTTACGTGACTGTTTCGCACTGCATCTTTATATGGCTGATTAATCCAATGAGAATTGTGTAATAGGTTGGTGAAAGAGCAGGTGAAGCCATTGAATGGCCTGCAAAAGTTAGTAAAATGGGTTGAAGATCATGGATTGAAACGGGCAGCAGTTACCAATGCTCCAAGAGCTAATGCTGAGCTCATGATCTCAGAGCTTGGTCTCTCCAAATTCTTCCAGGCCGTCATAATTGGAGATGAATGTGAGCATGCAAAACCACACCCAGCACCTTATTTGAAGGCCCTGGAAGTACTCAAGGCATCAAAAGATCATACCTTTATCTTTGAGGTTTAGCTCTTCTCTTTCGACTTTCTGTCTAGACTCTGTTTTAATTGCTGCCAGTTTTCCCTAAGGGTTTCTTGAGGTGTTTGACAAAAGACCACAAATCAACAGGTGTATTTGTTACATCCATAACCTAGGAATTATATTCTTCTTCTGAATTATGCAGAAGCAGTAGTGAGTCTGTGCAATCAAACCACCATGACCATTTAGCCTAAACCATGGACTGAACTACTAGAAGTGATTCCAAGTAGTGCCTAATAATATAGCTCCAGATGAGCATGATGCTTTTTGCATGAACTATTAGTAGAAAAATCAAACGCAGCCTATTTTTCCTAACATTACCATATAAGGATGACTCTTTACCTTTGTCCATGTAGGATTCTCCCTCTGGAATCAAAGCCGGTGTAGCTGCTGGAATGCCTGTTATTGGCATATCTACCAGGAATCCTGAAAGCCTTTTGATGGAAGCGAAACCAGCATTCCTCATAAAAGACTATGCAGACCCAAAATTATGGGCTGCATTGGAGGAGCTTGAGAAGCAGGGAGGTGTAAAACCCAATCAAGCTTGAGATGTTTCATGATCATTGCCACTAAATCCCGAATATAAGATTTATGAGCTAGGCTGTAACCCAACTATTCAACTTATGCAGATGAGTAATCGAATTAAAGATTGTCGTAATGAAATGGAAATTGGGCATTTGGTGGACAAGCGAACACTATAAGCTATTATCCATCCTGCCAACGATTAAGGTAGGAAATTTTTGCGAGGTTGTTTTTCTCATGAAGCCATACTTTCCACTTGAATAAGCTGTGGAATACAGTCTAGGATAATAGAATTGGATCCTTCATTCTATGAAGTGTTGTTCAGGTTAATGTTCATATCTTTTTCTGCTTATACGGTATGGTGTGCTTCTCCTATTATTACTATCTTCTCATTTCTATCCTACTGACGCTTTACCAAAGCTTTTTCTAAAGTTGTTTACCGCATCCCCCTTTTTTCTTTTCCATTGGTTTCATCTCTGACAAGGATTATATTTCCAACTTAATCGCTGGAATTATGTATCTAACTAAAAATTTTATTTTTAACCACCCGCAACACTTATACCCATGGATTCAGATTCATGCATGGATTCCGGATTCATAGGCCTGGTAACATGTAGTAACTTGAGTAATAGGACTATAGAAATAGGGGTGGATTTTAAAAAATTAAAACAAAATACGTAACTTAAGCTTGTATATCCTAATTTATCGTATAATTTGTACCCTGATTTTTTTATTACCATATGTTGTATTAGTATTTAATTAAAATTTTGTTTGGTGCATTTTGAATAACATTGTTGTCCTTTGAAATACTGTGATTCAAAATAACAGTTGCATTGTCATGATTTGCCCCCAAAAAATGCATTTTGTAAAATTACAAGAATGTCATTTTAATTTGAATATCTTGATTTCATATCATACTAAAAACAGGGCACTTCAACTTCAGGCAATCTAGCACAATCTAAGGCATAAACACTACCAGATAGCAAATCCTATATATGTGCTCTGGAGTCTAGATATATGCATCTCAAGATGAAAATACAAAATATCCATCAGATGGAACTATGAAAAAAACAAATTCAAGGTCAGAAACAGAATTCTTTTGCTAAGAGAAAGATATAAAGGCTATAAACAAGAGTCATTTGGCCTCATCTATTCCATAAGACTGAATCGATCTCGTCTCCAGCAGATCTGTACAACTCCAGCCTCTTTGAACATTTTTGTCTCCTTTCCATTAGCACAGGATCTTCATCCAGCAGTTGAACTAGCTGCCTCGCCTGTTTCAGTTATGGGGCAGAAAATATCATCAAATGACCAGATTCGAACAATCACCTTCAATCTTAGACCTCTCATATCGGCTCTATTGTTTGTTTGTCCATTAAACTTGTCAATATGTTGGAATATATTGAAGTGGGGTCATCCCACACTAACAAAATAGAAGCCACCTTGAGCACAATCAATTATGGCAAGGCAATTTTGGATACAAATTATACCATAGTTCCAAGTCTATTAAGATCCAAGACTATGGTGCCCCTCCTCCTCCTTTTGTTTCCTTTTTTAATTTGTTGAGTTGCTCCCCAAGACCACACTCCCCATCCCCTCCTCCCCCTTCACTCAGATCAGTGCATATGGGTGATGGGACTACTGTAATATTGCTGAATTTTGGAGGGTTGGGTCCATGGAGGTTGAATTCAAAATCTTGTTGATTTATTCAGGTCTAAGACTCTAGTAGGGTTTGCTTCAAGCATCCACGTTGGTTAATCCCATACAGGTCAGTTTTTGCAGAATACACAATGAATGCTGCCTTGCATAAGATCTAGACCACAGAATTAGGCTGATGGCTCAATGCGTGTGACTGTGCAACTTTGGGGTTGTAACTTGTAGTCCTAGAACGTTGGTTAATCCGATACGTCAGTTTTGGCAGAATACAACATAAATGCTTCCTTGCATCAGATGTAGACCAGAGAATTAAGCTGATGGCTCAATGCATGTGACTATGTGCAACTTTGGGGTTGTAACTTGTAGTCCTAGAGGAAAGAAAAACACAAATGAGATTCTGATATCAAACACTATATTACCTCCTTTCTCCCAAGCTGCGTATAGAAGTGATTCAGCAAAGATTGCTTTGCCTCCCTGACTTGGCAATGTACCACAGCCTTAGGAATAGTGTTCTTCAAAGTCTCAGACACCATTCCAACATAGGAGGAAACATTTGACCCAATCCTTCGGAAGTGTGCCTCTGTGTATCGATCCACACTGGTCATGGTGGGGTTTCCTCCCTTGTCAACCTCTTGGGGAAGTTTCCGGAAGAAATCAACAGTGAGATACGAGGATTCCATGTCGACCAATCGTAATGTTGTCTTCTTGCTTTCCTCACGAAACCTCTCTAGTGCTGCATAAGCAGCTGCTGCTATCTCTGACTGAAGGGTTGGAAACCGCTTTAACTCCTGTGTCATTTGATAGTGTACATACAAACAATCATTCTCACTGATGTAGCCTTTAAAATATTTTTTTTTTTTTAGAACAAGCAAACCCTGAAGGGTTCATACCTGAGTCTCTCCAACAGACTTTCTGACAAGCTCTTTCAAAATATGGTGGACCTGTATAATGCAACAATACATTGATGACCAAGTTGTGGGGATATCCTTCAAATAGTTTATGGCCCTGTTCGGCAACAGCGTTTGAAGTAGCTTTTAGCGTTTTGACCAAGTCAAAACACTAATCAACCAAATATTAGCGTTCGAGTAAGGTAGTGTTTTAACTAGCGTTTGCAGTAGCTTTTAGCGTTTCAAGTAGTGTTTTTGAAAAATTAAGAATATTAGTTTTCACATTTGAAAGTAGCGTTTCATATTTTTTGACATAAAAAACCTTCATTCATTTGTATTAGACAAATTATTTATATCCTTTTACGTCAATTTACAATAATCAGCTAACTCAACCGCTAAATTTACCGAACACATTTATTCAACCGCTCAATTGAACAGTTATCCGCTAACAGCTAAAATCTAACAGCTATCAGCTACACAAACAGCTATCCGCTACTCAAACGGCTCATTTTGCCGAACAGGGCCTATATCTTAGAAAAATTTGCATATAGTTGGTCTATCTTCAATTCTTGTCCATCAAAACACAACACTTGATGGATTTGGCAAGCTCAAAAACAGAATAAGATCATAGAAGAAACACGGCTTACAGCATCTACTGAAGCTTCAGCTGGGCCTCTGAAAAAATTGAGTGCGCTGTCTATAAGCCGTCGATACCCTTGCTCTGGTGCAATGAGATGAGGTTGATAACCATCAGCCTCAGAGACCACTCTTCTAACATTTTGCATTGAAAGATGACGGTCAAAGGGTATTTTCCTCAGAGCTGCAGGAAGCTGATAGTCGAATACCCCATATATACGGTCCCCTCCAGGTCGCCTGGAATGAAGAATCAACAAAAGGAGAGCAGGAATTATTTACGGACATATTTGCCAATTCTTTAACATTTGCAACCTAAGGGAACCATTGTGTCCATTTCATTCTGGGTTTACTGAAGCAGGATAATATCAGATTGAAAGAGGAAAAAGTGAAGCTACTTACCCTCCCTCGAGATGTTCTTTGAATGTTTGATCAAATGCACGACAGAGTTCTAAAACAGTATATAGCTGTGCCTACAAAAGGAATATAGCTCAATTAAAATAGCACACTGCGAAGACAACCCATGGAGGTGAGTGGCAAGAGACAGACAGGGCAAGGGTTACATGGAGCCCAGATACATGGTGGAACTCACCCCTGCATCGATGGCAATGGGTCTTCCAAGGTGATCTAATTCAGATTCGAGCTCATCAATGCTTCTATTAATAAAGGATGCAATAGCTGGTATTCGAGCCTTAATTACAGACTCCAGGTGCTGCAAAAAGCCCATAGTAATTACCAAATACTGTTCCATAGAACAAGAAATACTTCATAAACACCAATAATGCAACTGAAAATATTTAATAATCGTACTCTTGAAAGAAGCTTAGCAAGATACTCTGAGCCCATCTTACTAGCCAAATGTCCATAATCAGGACTAGATGCAAAGAATTCAGACTCCCTATGTCTTGCAGCCATCATGTCAACATTTCTGTTGATATCTGCTTGGGACCGATTCACAACTCCAACCCAGGGTTGTTGCAGACGATAAGATCTTCCTTCAAGCACCTTAAATGGACAGAGGCCAATTGATTTAATATGTCAGAGATGGGTAAAGAGAGAACCTTTGTAGTTCTATCTTAAGAACAAGGGACAATGCTCTGTTTTAAGAAAGTATATCATATTTGCTTTAAAACTATGCCTCTCAAAGCCACATAGGAGTGAGAACACATTTATTCATATAATCCTAATATAGCCATTCCCTTCAAATCATATGTACTCAACTTTCATTTAGAAATGATTTTTGATGTAACCTAACCCTTTCAAGAAAAACCAATATCTCGCATATTGCCTGTTACTCATTCTCAACTGAGTCGCCCACAACATTGTGCTGCTTCATTCTCAAGCATTTGATCATTTACTGCAACGCCGTCACGATTACAAATTAAGAATGATATTCACCTCCAGGGCATTTGTTCCCTTATCCATCAAGTCAAGCTTCGTCAAGACACCAAATGTCCTTTCACCTGAGGAGGAATGAAGGATCATGTAAATAAAGAAGGAAAACTGTATCACTAGCCTACATATCAGCCAATCAGAGGTTAATGTCAAAGTAGTCCTACCTGCTGGATCAACTTCTCTAGCAAGTCTGATAGCATCAGAAGTTGCAATATCTTGGTTGGCTGGAGTTATGGCTAGGATGATGCAGTTTGGCTACATGCCAAAAATAGAATCATATTGATAAAAGAAAAACGTTCAACTTTCCAGAACATCAACAAATTCAATTGCTAGACATATTGATGCATTGAAGGCAACCTGTGCAGCATGATCTACAAGTAGAAGAAAGAAGGGGGTGAACGAGACAGCCCGAAGGCCAACGTATTCAAATTCCGCTGTTGAAGTCATTTACCAGAAAACATTTCAAAGTTTCTCTACAACTTAACAATGGTGCCAACATTTTTTTTCTTACCATCTTCCATCCTTATATGACAGCTAGATCACCCTTTTAGGGAGATGACATGTTATGTCTCCTTAAAGACCTTTGTATTAGTGCGGGACACTCAACACCAACCAGCACCTCAAAACATAGCATGTATTTTTATGCTTCCAAGTTCCAACTATGCAATGGAAGTTTGACGTTAAACACAATCAAGAAATAGGTGTAAATCAAACACAAACACAAGAGATAGAACAAAGATAATACATGGAAGCACCGGGTTTTCAATCTCCACATACCAAAAATTGTCACTAACACTTCTCATAATCTGATGAAACCATCTATCTGTCTCTCTTTTTTCTCTTTTGGATTTTTTTAGGGGCGGGGGCAGACGGTTTTTGTACAAAGGGTAGGGATTTCTACACCCCGTTCCTTTTAATTTTTGAGAGGTGCTAAGGAAGTCAGAATAATACAGAAAACGATCAAGCTCAGATTCAACTGTAGCATGACAAACTGTCACAAAATATTACCTTCTCCACATACAAGCGAACCAAGTTCTCAATGTCCTGTACAACACTCTCTGGTTGACCCTCTATAGAAGAAGCAATCACTTGTCATGCTCATAGAAGCCAAAAGAGGGGAGAGAAGGGGAAGGTGAGAGAAAAACTATCATGCTATATGCAAAATCAGATAAGAGCCTCAGGTGACAAGAATCATACCTACAGCAACCTTTGTTAAACCAGGTAAGTCAATCATTGTCAAATTAACAACTGCAATAGAATACAGTAAGTATGTCAGTCAAAACATATAAGATACTACAACAAATCAAGGCAGCAGCCATATACATGAGGGCTCAAAGCAAAATGCTGACATCTGACAACTAGCAATTGAAGACAAGGAGACATCCTTTGACCAAATATGAAAATATCTAAAAAACACATAAAATGGTAAAGATGAAGGAACACTAACAATATATGCAACAAGTGCATATCAATTTCCAAGCTAACAAGTAATAACCCTCTAGAAAGCAATATTGGAACCTCCATGAAATAACCCAAATCATAATTCAAATGAAAAAGCTAATGAAACACAAGAGAGTGCGGCAAGTGTCAACATGGGTTCACAAATAATTTTATATAAAATATAAAATGCTATCATGTTGATGATTCAAAAATAAAAAATAAAGACATTCATGAAAGTCCTGGTAATGCAGCAAGAAGTATGCAAGTAAATATAAAAAATAAAGTCAATCAGATCTGACTACTAAAGATGTGACCACTCTTACCAACAAGAGAGAAACCAAGGGTGAAAAGGCGGTTAAGGTTGAGTAGCAGCCAAATTTATCTTTGCATGATCGAAAAACTCCTCTACTTTATCAGCTTACCATTAGGTGAATAGATGCTTAGTTGGATGGGAACTGGAGAAATTTGCTTCGACTTTCCAGTCATTTTATCTGTTTCATCCTGAATTTCCTTCCGTACTAGTGCTGCACAAGAGAACCATGCGTGAAATGAAATTTCAAGAGACCATGGGCAAAGTTGGCCATTGTTAGCACAACAAAGTGGTTTATACATGAAAAGAATCCTTCAGAGCTTTCACATTTGATATACCTCTCCCTCCCGCCGGGAGGGTGGGAGAGGGGTAAACATATAGTTCCCATGAACACCTCATGGAGAAGGCCTAATACAGAGGAAACACGTACAAAAATCAGTAAATCTCTTGTTTGGCAAGTGAAGAAACTCTGCAACTTCCGGTTCTCCTCGCTCTGTCTTGTACAGTTGCAATACCAAAGGCCTTCTAGTAACAATACCTGCATGCACCACAAAGATCACACCAAACAAGAAAGGATAGCTTTCACTGAGTAAGTCAAGCACTCCTGGGAGTTTATGTGCAGAAATGAAGGAACATGCACAAATTCCTTTAGACTTTGCAAGATGGACTTCACATGACCTCAGCCGCTCAAGAAAAATCACCTAAGGATTTTCTATTTTCCATTAGAACGTTGAGTTTTCTTGAAAACTCAAGCACAATGACTCCAGGAATACTTTTCATTTACTTGCTGCAGCACAATTGGCTTGCCATCTTAGCACAATAACTCTAATACTCATAAAAACCATTTTGATAATTCAACCAGAGCAAAATACAAGGAGATATAAGCATCTATACCCTCGACAATCATTTTTTCAACTTTAAGTCGATGACCTAATTTTTAACACCCCCTCCCTTTCCGCAATCAAATGTAATTATTTGACCCCTTGTGCTGACGTGACAGTCCCGTAGCTGACCACATCGACGCATAATTGAGGGCCAAGTCAGTATAAGGGGTCAAATATCGAGACATTCAATTGTGTAATTGTTAGATTGTAGTCCATGAAGTGTAATGCATTATACTCCCTGGTGAGATGTTAATAGACGTCAGTATCGCGTTCTTAAAGTTGGGCATCAAGAATTCCCACGTAATTTATACAATAAAATTACTACTAGAGTCCTTTCACCGCAGTTTTTCCACAAATATAACTCAATCATAAGCAAGTTAGTATAAGAAAAACATCGAACAACATCACACTGATTCCCACATTCACTTGGAATTCCTCGACAGAAAAAAAAAAAAAAAGAGCAAAGGTATTAGAAAATAAATAAAACAGAGGGAGGATCATCAGTCATCAATCAAGAGAGAAGAGACAACGAAAAACCTGATCCACGGGGAAGAAAATCACGGCCAACGATACTCTCGAGAACTGAAGACTTTCCTGAGCTCTGCAAATCCATCCATCATCAAACCACAACTTCAAATTACGCAAAATTGCATGCGATCAAAATTTCTCCCTAACACATACCGAAAAAAGCACGAACCAGAATTCCGGCACAACGAGTACAGAGAAAGAGAAAGAGAGAAAACCTGGCCGCCGACGACAGCGACGGAGGGAAGGGAGTCCCAGAGAGTAGGCAATGAGGCGTCGCCGCCAAAGTCGCCTAACTTAGTGCACGCTTTCTGCAAGGCGTTCACCAAGCCGATCAATCCGTGCATTGTGGCCATTGCTGGAGAATCCGGAGAATTTCGAGTTCGAAGCAGGAGAGAGAGAGAAAGAGAGAGAGAGGACTGAGCAGAGACTTGGGTAGCGGAGAAGAGATAGAGAGGGAAGATACTCTGTAACTGAAAGGGAAATCGCTATCAGAAAGGGAATTTGTAATTTGTAGTGATTAATATATTAATTTAATGATAATTTTTGGGTTAAATAATATTAATTATAATAATTAATTAGATTTGAAGTGGTTTTGGGGTTTAGCGTAAATCCGGGGTTTTTTTATTTTCTTTTTTATTATTTGAAGTAGTTGCGAAATCTCGGACGTGTGTGATGCTTGCCGAGGATGTGCTCTCACTCTGCTATACGTTGAAAGTGGTGGGCCCTCATTTTCATTTTCAGGTGTTATCCAACATTTTTCAAATTTTCAAAATTGTGGAAAAATTTGAAACCTTCATTTTTAGATGAGGCTGCACAACATATGGTGTTCTTAGTATTTTTTTACCACTGACTATAACAGATTGATGACTCTCAAGAGCTCTTATCGACGAAGTTATTTGGCACCTCGATATCGACTTATCACATCCTAGGGTTGAAGAAGGTCCCAAGGGTTCGATTGTTTACCGATTCAAGCGGTATGTGAGTTGGGTTTAGAACGTCATGAGACAGTTTGATTCCTATCTACCGTTGGTGTTAAAGGGAGAATTGCAGGGAGCCAACCTTAGTACGAGAGGGTACATAAACTACTTGAATCGAACTTATGTACCTAAGTACAAAATTAAAAGATAAAAACTCTCTCAATTCAATTTTTTACATTGACCCTTTATTATTAAATCATCGGCATACAATTAAGATATAAAGCTCTTTCATTATACAAGTGTCAAATCATTCATAGAATTCAAACCTAAAACATACTTTAGTGGCAATAGGTGATAAACCATTTGAACCAACTTTTATCCATATAGCTTAACTACTTATCAAAAATTACTTATCATCAATATTTAACATTCACTAATACTTAGTTATATTTTGTAATTGTAGTACTCTAGTAATTAGCTCTCATCAACACTGCTTAGTAATGATCTAACACTCATAAATACCCATTAAGTTATATATGATAGGTTAAAAAGAGGACACTTATTGTGTAAGGTTTATAATTGATTGACTTTTTATGAATTTCGACTAAGCTGAGTAACTAGGTCCAACAATTTTCCGCGCCCTCAATGGATATCCATTTCACCCAACCTGAAAATACATGAGAAAACTCGAAATATATAGAATTTGTGGACAATGGATGGATAGTTTCACTAAATGGGTGGATTTGGATGATGTTCCTCCTGCTTAACTATTGATTTGTTTAACATTCATTTGCAATTATATATTTTTTAAATTCTCTTATATGCTATATATTTCTAAATTATTATGTACTGAATTCTATTATTCAGTAAAAAATATAATTTAATATAAAACTTAATTCTCATCCATTTCTCACACTTCTAAATTCTTCCCTTTTAAAAATTTATTTTTTTCTAAATTTGTTTTAACTTTTTAATGAACTTTTTATGATATGTTTGTCACCCAATTTCACTGGGTGGATTGAATTCGATAGTTGACAGACAATGGGTGGATTGGATCATGAATGCGGATGTTAGCCACGGGTGATACTTCATCAGATCCAAACCCAATCCATTGTTACCTCTATAAGTATGAGGATAATGCCTTTTAAGGCAAATAAAGGGTACCAATAGGCTATAATCTGAAGTCAAATTGGAAGGTAATATTCTACTTATTTTGGCCCATATATATAAATTTCAACAGAGGATAAAAATTTGTTTCAAGCATTGGTGTCTGGGATGACAAGCGAGAAGTAATTTGTTTCAAAAGTGCACAACACAACCAAGGATCTTCACTATATAAAGCAATAACAAATCCAAACATAGCTAAATGTCTTATTGCTGGGTGCGGTGTCTCTCCTTTCCACAAGGAGATGTAATCCAAGAACACACAAAGGGAGACTATATAAGCAACAAACCAGGAACAATGTATGCCTTTAAATTGCCAAAGTCATATTCACATCTCAAGTACTCAAGAGATAATAACATGGAAAATGTGATAATCCTTTTCTATCTTCTCCTGTCCCTCAAATTTCCCAAAAAACAACTCAACTCTTTCTAGATTCAAGAATAGAAGTACAAAAAGGTACACAAAATTAAGCAGAATGAGACTCCCGAGTGCACCACTCGATCAGGTTAGCAAGAGCAACCACCCCCTTGAGCCATAGACTGCGGTGCACCTGAGGAAGTCTTGAGACTTACATCCACCATATCTTCTTGCTTAGTTGAAGAGAGGGTCTCCATTCCTGGTAAAGCCGCAGCAATTTTTCGAAAAAGTGCCTGCAAAATTCATGTGGTTTCATGTCATGGGCTGAGATATTTGTCTGTAGAATACAGACCCGAAATGGTAGCATCCCAGCCAGAGACCAGAGGCTTGGTGGCACCTTGACTACCTTCTGCCATCAGTGCCCTAAAACACATTTCCTAGTCAGCAAGCTGGAGAGATTCCCAAGACCCCAATCCGTTTCGCCTAGGGCAACCCTTACTGTATGCATCATGGTCGGGGGCATATTTTTTTTTATTTTATTTTATTTTTGTTTGGGAGGGGGGTGGACAATGCCAGTCAGCCTACCATCTCCCTTGCAGGGAAAGACAACATGAGAAGACCGAGTGGTTTAGTTTGAAGCCTTAAAAGGGCAACATTATACCAATACAGTTACATAGACGAGAGGGCATGCCAGAATGACCAGATACAGTTCACCAGTTCACTTCCATGACTGTCATTGAACATAGCTAATAAGAAACTTAAACGAACTGGGATCAGACTAAAACTAAGAATCAATTAATAACTTAAACTAGCTTGTTTAAGTTACACACATTTCAGTGATGAGACAAAGACAACAGCTTCAAGACCTGAAAGTAGCAAATAAGTCTACAACTACAAGAAAGTAGTCGACTGAAGTACCTTTATGTTGAAACCAGCCTTTGCACTAGTTTCAATGAACATTACATTCAGATCACGAGCTTTGGCTTCCCCTTCCTCCACAGAGACTTGCCTGCAAAATGACAGCATAAAGTTGAGTAGACCAGGAATGAACAGGATATAATACTTGAAATAAAAAAGGCAAGGAATAAAACTCCCAAAATCAAATCATACTTTATATTTAGCTAGCATTACTAGTTTCTTTGGTTGGTTATTCTTTTCTGCTCTGATTAATATAGGAGTGATATTCAGACTTCACATAAATGAACCAAGGCAGATTCAACAACAGGAGTTTGAATTCACTATTCACAATTCCTGTAATGGTTCATACTATCTAATGACACTCTGTATGTATGAATTATTTCCATTTTGCAACTAATCCAATTGTTGCATTGCAGTAGAGACACTCACAAAAAAGGAGGGGGGCGATGTTTAGCAATCAGAGAACAAACATCATTTGTATTCAACAGAAAAGGTCGAATTCACAAACTAAGAAGAAAAATCTCATACTAGATCAAGGGCTCATAAAGCAACAGCATGTTACTCCAGACCAACCCATATTCTGGCTCCTTAATATTGTCAAAAGATGGTTGAAAACATTTATCATCTTTAATCAGGAGCTCTAAGAACATGCCAGATTTAGCTGATTATCCCATACACCTATATATCCAGGTTCTCAAAATCCCAAAAAACCATCCAATTATGATGGCAGGATGCACTTAGGATCTCCTCTTTACATTCATTTGTGATAATGTCACAGTCATTATGCATAAGATAAAAGTAAAATATGGACATCAAAAGAACTTAGAACAGGAAAAACCCCCATAACACTACCAAAAAAAAACTACCACCACCAAAAGCCAAAGAACCCAAGAGGTTCCGATGGACAGGATATCTGGGAAGCATAGGATATGCAGACTTATGGTTTCCAAAATGTAAATTCTCTTTCATCATTTTACCTTTTATCCACAAGATCAGTTTTGTTCCCAACAAGCACAATTATAACATCACTGCCCCTCTCAGTGCGCACCTCTTCAATCCATTTTGCAGTGTTTAAGAAGGATTGTCGACCTATACAAAAAGGCAACAAATGTAGCATACAAAAATACATTAGGCATCTTTAAACAGCCTATATTTCTTTTTCTTTTTCTTTTATTTTTTGGTGAGGGATATCAGCAAACCTATTATTCAGTAATGAATTAATTGGATAAAAAGGAGCCAGGATAAAGGCATTTTACATTCAGTGATATGGAGCAATGACCAATCCCAATGTTACTTACTTGCAACATCGTACACAATGACTGCAACAGATGAATCCCTGATGTAGCTTGGTATAAGACTCCTGAATCTCTCTTGCCCAGCAGTATCCCTGCCCATGTTTAACCAGTCACCTAATCGGACAAGTTGACCGTAATTTTAAAAGGGTTTTCAAAAATTAACTTTGCTCTCCATTCTCAAGCTAAAGATGTCCAAGGAAACAAATAAAGAGGCTCAAATTCATGAAGGACACCACAATTAGGAAGGCAATAAAACTATTTCAACTCCATAACAACAAATCTCCCCTTTCTCTCCCTTACTCCTCCCCACTTTCCTGTTTCAATTTTGCCCTTCTTTTACGTGTCAGCTACTAAAACATGATTTGAACTAAGGTTGGAATGCCAACCATCCGCAATATCTCATAGATCTGGTGTGGTACAATGAAGTTGAAAACTAAAATAGTGTTCCGGACATAATCTTGTATAACATCATAAGATAAAAAGAGATTGCAAGACTTTGGGCAGCTCCTCCAATGTTTTCCAGAATCCTTTCATGAAGATCTTTCGTAACAAAAACAAAGCCATCACTATATTAGAGAGCATATTTTACTTGTTCCCAGAGGTGGGGGAGGGGGACAAGATTTACGCAGCTACTTGAGAACAGATCCTGCGGCTCACAATTGCTACACCATTGGGTTCTAATTCTGTTTATATAGTTGCTTAACAGTCAATCTTGCATTCAGAGAGAAGCCCCAAATTAACAATTTGTTTGAGAGTTGAGACTCAATCCATCTTAACAAAGTTTTCTCACATTTTGAAGAAAGATCCAACTCTGAATTGGTTACATGACAAACAAGGAGCGGCTTAGGACAACTGATTGCTGATTGAGGGACAAATCCTACCTTATAAATGATTAAAAAAACGTAAAACGCAAATAAAATCAGGTGCTAATGTAGTTTACATTTATGACCACTCACTCACTGAAGTTATAAGAAGGATATGTTTATTTATAAATAAAGCTCACCACAGCTGTAGACGTACAGTTCGGTCTTCAAGATACATGGTCTTCGACAGAAAATCAATACCAATTGTAGCCTGAGCAACAAAGAGAATGAATGTAAGGCTTCAAAGTATCATACCCACAACATTAAAAGTACATGAATGAAGCACGAAAAATGGGAGAAGGGGGAACCAATGGGCATAGAAACATGAGGAAAACTTGGATATGATGCTTTCCGTCAATGCCCAACTTATCAAGGGCAGGCAATCAAAGAAGAAGAGGGAAAACAAAAGGAGTGACAACTGACAAGCAGAACAGCTACATACACAGTCGATCGCGTTTCATCTTTACTTTGAATGTGAACAAATCAGTTACAGTCTCCCCAGCTTAGTACTCTCGTCATCCACTGAATCAAAGAAATGGAGGGGATACAAAATATTGACCATACGCTCCCATTAGGGCCTGGCCGGCTGGCCTCACAGCCCTCACATAAGCCAGTTTCTTCAGTGTCTTTCTCATTGTCTTTCAGCTCGTCTCTTTCATTGCCTGATTACTTTTCTCGGCAGTCCTTGCATAAATCCAAGGGAATCCCCCACCCTAAATTGCCATCTACGTTATTTGCCCACAGGTGTCTGATTTTCTAAGAACAGCAACATTTAACGACGACCGATAAGCTAGGATACTCAAAATTGGCTACATATATCTTACATGGCCATTTGTGCTGTCAGATGCAATGTCAGAAATGTGCATACTTAAGCTCTATAACGGACAGTTGAGTGCCCTTACCCATACTCGATCCTCTAGCATTCCCACTCATATTTTAGCTCTAAAAGAAACTAGATCCAGGCACCCAGTCATGGGCTCCGTAGGATCATATTCAATACTCATGATACGATGAATGCAACAAGCAGATCTTCGAGGGCAAGGCCTTGTGATGTTATTTCGCTTCGGCCGACTAATACATTAAGCAGCAATCCTATTTTATTTCGTGCACAAGATAACACATGGTAAAACCAGAGTGTGACACTGTTTGTTCTTTGTCCCTTTTCTAAGTGAATGAACCTTCTTGGTGAAGTTCTAAATTCCAATACTATTCTTAATTAATGAAATAGATTATAGATCAATCTATGCATGGAAGATCAAAACTTTCTTTCCCTTAATTCAATCTTATCATCATTATCCATCACAACCTTGAACGATAATCAAAGGAAGGATCAAACTCAAAACTAAAAAGAAAAGGCATAAAAAACAACATCAAAATCAGGGAACCCACAAGCAATAAAACTAGAACCCTAAAACAAACTAGATCCGCCAATAAGAACGAGCACTTGAATCGATCTAAAATAAGGTGAATACAAAGAGCTCATGATCAGATCAATGAAGAAGCGGAATCAGTTGATTACCTGGTATGTATTGTCGAACTTATCGTACATGAATCGAGTGATGATACTTGTTTTACCAACAGATTGATCCCCCAAGAAAACAAGCTTGTATTTGGCGAGAGCTGAGACTGGCGCCATAATAAACGAAGGTTCAAATCACCAAATTGGGCGGAAATTCAATTGAATTGTTTCAAAATTTATCGCCAAGAAATAGATCCGAGGAGAGGAGAAAAGAGAGAAAACGCGAAAGAGAGTGAAGGTGATAGAGTGTTGGTCAGTTGTCTCTTTCGCGTTGAAGAAGGTGATATTGAGGGAGAGAGAGAGAGAGAGAGAGAGAGAGAGAGAGAGAGAGAGAAATTTTGAAGTCAGGCAGCGAATGCATCCCAGGCCGAACTCGTTGTGTCTTTTGGCTGTTGCAACTTACAAGCGAAGTTCAGTGCGAGCCGAGTCTATTGGGGATCAGCACGGATCGGTTAGATACTTCGGTTCGGTTATTTTGGTGCAGCTAAAGCTCAATGTAAATAGGATTCAAGGTTAAATACGTACTAATAACTTGTTTGTTAGAGAGTGGGTGTTCATTTAGTCGAGTAGGACGACTTATTTAAAATATGATCACTAAAAAGAATCAAAGCAATGATATCACGTTAAGTAACATGTTTGCAAGTGGCAGATTACATGTATATCTTTATTTTAAGGAGTCGATCTTATATCATCATTAATAATTTCAATAATTATTATAGATTGTTAGTTTGCTAATTCGTTCTATTTAAAATTTTAATCGACTCCACCTATTACAACACTTACAATATAAGGGTCGGCTTTAAATTTACAATGTGAGGGTTTACAATGACATATCATCTAAAGGTCAATATTTACTCTGTTTCAAAATTTATCACTCCACAATACAAGGCTTATTACCTAAACTTATCAAATAAAATATTTATCGTGAACGCACACAATCATAAATTTTTTATAATAAAAAATACAAAACTTAAATTAAAGTACAAAAAGGTTGAAAGTTACTCACATGGCCTAGGAAATGGGACAAACAAGTGGCCACCAGACCCAAGCCATCTTGTGCGCCTCTCTCTCTCTATCTCTCACACACACATTATAATCGTGTTGAGTCTCGCATCGTGTGCCACATCATCTATGCTTTAATTCTTTGGACAGCTTCGAAATGACATTTATACCTTTATTTATAACAATTTTTAACTCATTTCAACTATAACAATCATAACAACTAATCATTTCGAGTTAACTTCATCTTATTTCATACTCTCTCCGTTTCAAAATACATGTCGTTTTAAGGTTATGCGGAAACAAATTTTGTGTTAAAAGACCAAATTGTTTATATATTCCATTGGAAATAAAAGAAATCATAAAAAAAAGAAAAAAACAATTAACAAAGATAAATAATTTTAATAGTTATTTTAAACAGATACCTTTACAATATCAAACATAAGCCCAATTCATTAATACCCCAATCTTAATTCAATTGTACAGGACTCGTTACCCCTTATTGGGCGAGTAACGTGGTTAGCTGCATACACAAAAAGCAAAAAGCCACTGGAAAAACAATAAAATGCATCTGATTGGGCGAGTAACGTGGCGGATGTTCACTTCCGAATAACGCATGAGCAGTTCGGTTTGAGCACTATCTTTCCCTCTCTCCTCTCCTCTCTCTGTCCCTGACACGCTCCTGAGCCTTCATAAACATCTTCCCGTTCCAAGTCTCCAACGCCTGAAAATCTCTCTCTCTCTCTCTGTGTTTACAGGTACTCTCACGTGTGTCTATGAGCTCTTCAATTCACTCTTGAATTCATCTCGTTTCTTGATTTTTGTTGTTTTCATTCCTTTTCACCTCAGAGTTCGTATTGTTCGATTCAAGAAATCAGACTTGCTTGTTATTCGATAGCAAATTCGATATATTTCTTGCTAAAACCCTGTCAACCACTAGATTTTGTTCGTCTGGTGAATTGTTTCTTCATTAATTTTGTCTTCTTATATATTTTTCTAGCAGAATTCCCGCAGATTTGCGGATTTGGCAATCGGAATCGACAAAATGCTTTCATTTGAGATGAATGATAGGAAAAGTAAGTGGTATCTGCGATTTTCTTATTTTCGTTGCGATATGCTAAAATAATTTCTCGGTATGGATTATTAAACAATAGCACAGTGATACTTTGCTTGAAGATTATCTCTCCTTCTGATAGAGCTAGTTTAATGATACGAAATCATCGTCTTGTTGCTTATGCTGCTACTTATCTTACATCTTTGGCAATTGGTTGCGTTTACCTTTGTTTGTTTGTTTATTTATTTTTTTTTTTGGGGGGGCGGTGGAAGAATTTATTTGTATGACTCTGGGTTGAACTATTAGAGATTATTGTCTAATAAGATTTTTTTGGGACGCAAACGAGGTACAAAGGCCATAAGCGGAATTTGAACGCAAGTCTCTTGTAAAACTCCTAGAGACTTTACCGGTAGCTTAGCTGACATACACACTGTAGCAAGATTATTTAGATGGAAGATTTTGCTTGGGGGAGGGAGATATTGGGGAAACTTCTTCATTATATGCTATTTTTATAGAACTCAGTGGCTTAGAATAAGTGAAGGGTATGGGTATGGGTAAGTGTATGTGTATGGGGTGTGGAATTGAGAATCAGCCCCAGAAAGTGTTGTGTTGCTCTTGGTGCGATTGGGATATTAGACCCTAAGAATCCAAGAATCTGATGCCAGTACTTTGAGGATCAAAATAGGCTCATGAACGCTCTGAGTTATGTACGCTAGTGGATTTGACTGTGCCCAGTCTTTCTTGTTGATGTCAAACTGGAAGCAGCTATGTGAATTTAGTCTCCCCATTTAATCCTATTGTTTGATGAAGAACGTGGCAAAGCCATGCCAAGCCATTGGACGTTCAGGACGTGCTACTCTCACTTTTCGCTGGACTTGACAGGGAAAGTTCTGGGCCATAGATATTTGCATCTTTAGGAGAACATTCATTGGATTTGCTAGCCATATTTGTGAAATGCTTTGCATGTGCCCTTTTACCTTTTTCTTAATTGATTGTTCCCAATTGCTTTGGAGAAGAGTCTCAAATTGTCTCACCTGCTGTGTCTATTTGTCTTTTTAGGCTGGTACCAATGAAGGGTTTTGGTTTGCTTTATTCATTTGTCACGAAGGAATGTGTCTGCTTCTGGGAGACTGTTTTGATGTTTTGTATGGGGTTTAACTAAGACGGGAGAAATCACACACCTATAGAGAGCTTCATAAGTTGCATCATAGTTACTAGGAACGCTTCTCAGATCACTTAGTACGGAACTTGGATCACTACTTATTGCACAAATTTAGTTTAATTCAGGTTTTGGATTGGTTTCCCAGATCACAGATTGCGGGGTGTAGAGTGTTCCCGTTACTATTGTAGCATTACGGGAAAAAATGTGGGATGATTCTTGAACAACCATGTTGTGTAAGATTTGCCTCTATATTTAGGCAGCTAAGCTGCAAATATTATGTCACTTAGTAACTTGCCCTGGACCCACCAGTTGATTGGAGTCATTTATCTTGCATATGCACACTCTACTTGCAGTGGCAGGATAGACAAATGTACTTGCACACACGCATGCCCATATGCATTGGTTGGATGGTTTTATGAATGCATATTGTCATTGCTGGTTCTGCAGTCCTTTTTGTGCAATAGTTTTCCATTTTCCTTATATTTTGCGTGATATGAATGTTTTGGTTAAACAAGATATGCCAAGGATTTGATTATTTTTAATGCTGTAATTGCAAAATAAGCAGAGATTGGACTAGGATTGACTGGATTTGGCATTTTCTTTACCTTTCTGGGGGTCATTTTCTTGTTTGACAAGGGACTGCTTGCCATGGGAAATGTAAGTTGCTGAGCTCCTTCATAAGCAGTTACCTTTTTTATTATTATTATTATGTTCCTCAATTTCCTTCAATCTTTGTTCCTAGGTCGCTAGGTACTGACTTCTCTGGATACGTATTTGTAGATACTTTTCTTGTCTGGTGTTGCAGTGACCATAGGATTGAAGTCCACTCTGCAGTTTTTCATGAAACGTCAAAATTATAAGGTTATGTCAGTGATATTTTTCAACTCTGTCAGATGTCTGTATGAGCTTCCTCAACTGACTAAGTGCTGTCTGGTTATTTACTCAGGGAACGATCTCATTTGGTGTTGGCTTCTTCTTTGTTGTGATAGGCTGGCCTATCTTAGGCATGATTTTGGAATCATATGGATTCATTGTACTCTTCAGGTCCGTTAATTTCATTATTTTCTGCCTGACCTTTATAATTATGCATGAGGATGAAATAACAATTGTTAGCTCTTCTTCGCAGTGGCTTCTGGCCTACAGTGGCAGTTTTTCTACAGAGGATACCTGTTCTTGGATGGGTGTTACAACAGCCATTCTTTAGATCAGTATGTAACTGAATTATTTTCTATCTGATGCTTTTTAGTCATTAGAAGACACAAAACAGAATCATTTCCAGACATCCCATAACGATGATGTTTCCAATAATCAATATTGAGCGCTGGCATGGTTGTTCCAAACCCCTTCCCCCCAAAAAAAAAATATTATTACACTAGAACTCTTGCCCTTGGTTATCTTTGAACATGAAAATGGAAAATCTTGAAGCCATTCATCTGACCTTTTTTTTGGAGGAAGGGGGTGGCTAGGACTACCAACTTGATAACTTCAATGGTTCTTTTGGAGATCCTTGTAGCAGTGCCTGTATTCATACCAAGTTCTTGCTCATGTAAATTTATTTTTGGCTAATTCTTTGGTCATACCAACTTGATAATTGTCTTATTAAATTTCATCATTGATATCTCATCAAGTTTGATGAGAACTACCCCTGTTATGGCAAGATTAATTGAGGTTTATAGGGGCTGAAAGATGTATTAGAGGGATTGAAGTTGTGGCCCTGCGAGTTAGTGCATGGCATGTCATTATGGACTATGGATCAATATGATAGAGCATAAATATTCTTGATGTCACAGTTTTTGCATCCCATTCAATTCTCTGTATGCTCTTCAAGAACTCCGGAGACACCTAATTTTCAGTCTGATCTGACGGGGCTTGCCTCCACCTTTTACCATCAGGAATTTTATGGTGTGGTTGGTCATTAAATTTTCCAAGGAGCCCATTGTTCTTTGAAAAATGTGAAGTAGCCATTCGAACTTGAAGTCAAGGTGCTTCGGAAATTTAAATGGTTATGCTTATGCAGAGTCTCATTTTTATGAAGGAGTTAAATGCTGAACTTGTTAGGTGGAACTTGGAAGGCTCTGTATGCATAGCACCCTACCCCAGTACCCCATCTGCATATGACTTTCATTTGACCGGGTTCTGTTGTTGTAAATGACTGCTATAATTAGTGACTGCTTATCCCTGACACGAATGAATATAAGCGGTATGACTTCCAATTAGTGGACAACTTATGTTTTCAGACCTTTACCTTTGTGCTGATGGCTTGACAATCTAATTTGCCTTTTGTCTTGGGGGTCTAGGGAAAATCCGCTTAGCCTTCCATGGATGCCATCGTTGCAAGTCAAACTACTTTGAGGAGATGTTCTAGAATGTGACACTTTGCTAAGAACAAAATCAAGGCTCCTATAGTTTTTGGGAGAGTTGAAGGAATACAAAAGGGGAGAAATTTTTTTTTGTTTTAAAAAAGCTGCTGCTGTTGATAATTTATGCCTTGAAGATACATGTTAACCCATTTCTAGTTTGCAATCATAGTTCTGTTGGGAGTTGGGACTTCTCATTTAGGTGTGTAATGTGTAGAACACGGTGTATTATTCGTACAAAGCTCCTCTGCTCCCTTAGCTTGAACGAACCATCACCAGACTCCTCCTGTAAATTTTGTCATTTGGGTGTCTGATGTGGACTTTTAGGGTAATGGAGTGCATCAATGGTGCAACACTTCTGTCTTATCTGTATCTATTCCTTGAGTTGAAAAAAGTTCCTTCATTTAGCTGAACCCTGTTTCGATATCTAATGCGAACTTTAAGGAGTGGGTTCACTGTGCAGAGCTCCACTGTTTACATTTTCAATAATTTGCTTAATCAAGGAAAGATGGAACGAGAAAATTAGATATAAATGTGCTGGTTCCATGTGCTTTATTACAACCAACTTCTTAGTGTTAATTGCTCAGTTAATCAACTTTTTGGTTGGAATCACTTAGTACTGTATTCATTATTGAGCATATGAAACATCTGAGTACGAGAAATAGAATTACTTTTTTTTTTTTTGTGCATGTATTCTCAACCTCATCTTGCCTTTTTCTGGCAATTGCAGCTGGTAGACAAGTATCGTGGAAAACGGGTTCCAGTGTGACACTAAATATGAATGAAAGGTGAAAGAGATGGGTTGGCACAACCTTGTAAATGTTGTAAAAACTGTTTACAGGTGTGATCTTTTTGTTTCTTTAAAAGGTGACGGTGTAGACATTTCTTCATTTCATTTATGTGAATATTTTCCCTCTTGTGCAAGTTGTTCCTGGTATTCTACAGTTGCTTTCAATATATTGCACAACAGCGTAGTGAATTTGCTCATATAACCTCAGTTTTGCCATGGTATCTTATTCTCATGCGTAAGATGTAGGAAGCTTCATTAGCTACTAAAATATGGCATGCATACGATAAAACATATTCACTAAGGAGGAGCGTAAAGGACAGTTTTGACATTACTAACTCAAGCTAAATCAGGACACTAGAGGACTGCAAGTCCAAGACTGGGCTGAGCAAGTCGATGATACACAAAACAATGCCACACAACTGGGTTAGGGAGTAGTTCTCCTTCGTTAGAGGAGACTCTTCTCCCTCGACCTTGAAGCTCTCCTCACATATATTTGTTGCTTGCATTATTGCACTGACCCACATGTAAACAGGATCATACTGCTTGGACAGAAATTCACCGATAGAGTCCTTCAATTTGGCACCCATGGCAGAATATAGCTCCAAGCATGACCCTAGGCAGCTCTGACAATGAGGAACCGAGGTATTCTTCTCTAACATTTTGCTTATGATTTGCACAGTGTTGGTGGCATTTCCGAGGGCTAGTTCCATAGCTACAAGCCCCAAGCCTCCAAGGTTAGTGGCATGACTTATTGGAACTGCACCAAGTGAAGAGAGGCAGAAGTTGTAATTTAAGTTCAATGAAGTAGTCTGTGCACAAGTTTTGCATGTTTGGTTGAGTATATCACCAGATAATTTCTCAGTGGCAGTGGAATATCCTAGAGGAATGGGAAGAAAACATGTGAAGAGAGGAAAGTAGGGCAAGATAGAATATGACTTCATGATTTTTTTGGCTCGTATTTTTTTTTTTGACACATCATCCATGTCCACCGGTTTCTTGTAACATTGTGATTTATATAGCGTATGAAACTGATGTTTTTATCTTTTCATCTATGTTGTTTTGTTTTATACTTGTGAGTCAAGCTAGGAAGGTTCCTAGTTGTCCTTTAGAACTGTTTACTTGGACAAACATTGGTATTGCAGCAGGAAGCTTCCTTTCTTAAATTTTTGTAGAGGTGTGATATGTTCCCTCTTTAACGTCCAAGTTGAAATTTGGACTTGTTCTTGTAAGAGGGTCAAGGTAGGAATGATCATGTGCCGGGTGTGATTGCCACCTTCCTCAGTATTTTTGCATAGGCAATGAAATCACAGTGCCGGGAGTAATCCAAATGCTACGCAAGTATGAATATGAATTTTTGTTTATCAAAGGGTATAAATATGATATGGTATGCGTGAATTTTTTGATGTAACTTAGTGAACTAATTTGTTCTCCCACTCTACTTCTGATAGGCAAATTCCATCAATATGTTCTAATTGTCACCAAATCTACATATATAATCTTCTTCATATTCTTATAGATGTATCAAGCTGTCATAACAACCAAATTTGGATAACCGGTGAACAGAATTGAAATGTCTCATTACTTAGTGCTCGGAGCTCCATATCTACTGTGCCTTTATGAACCGAAAATTTTGGTTAGTCAAATACAATGCAAATCAGCACACTGTGATCATCTATTTGGGCTTAGCCTACACAACAAATGGTTGAGTTAAGCTGACGTAGCTCTCCAGAGACAGCAGGGACTGGACAAACGCAGGTGGTGCCGACCAGGTTTAGGCAGCTGGTTAAAGTTTTCTTTTTCTCACCGGACGACAGAAAATTAATTGGCAAAGAAGACGACAACGAAGATTTCCATGGAGACATGGACCAGGACATGAAACTCCAAACTGAATCTTCGGCTCACATTTGGAATAATACAATTTAACATCAAAGGCAACAAGGGTGACATTATGGCTCCACCACTGATATGAAGTCCAATATAGACATCAAAGGCAGCTCAGTGAAGCTCAATAGCCAGCTCCTAGTTCGAAAGAAGATCAGAGAAATAACGTCATAACAATTTGATATCAACAGCTTATTTTGTAAAATAATAGGGTCGATGATAGTTGATTGAACAAGGGTAGATAGCTGTAGATATCAGCATAAACTTGGCAACATCCCTAACCATCAAATTTAAAGATGATTTAAGTTCACATTATTACCAACTGACAACACCCATATCAAAGCCCCAAAATGAAGTTATCAATGTCTTTGGGCCTTACAGCTTCAATGTAACACACTAACAAAAAAAGTTTGAAAACATTTTCACAGTAGAATTGTGCCGAAATTCTCACATCACTCTTTAGAGCACACCTCAGTCTTGATCAGTGTCAGATCGGACAACTGTCAAACCACCAAAAAAGAAACAGAAGAATTAGAAAGGGGGTTAGCCTTGTAGAAAAGAAACAAGTTGTCAGCCGTTCAAACAATGAACACAATTTAGCCAATCTACACCGCAACTCAAAACAAATCTTGAATAGTACAGGAAAATGCATCATAGCAAATCACATACATGGATATCAATATAGAAGCAAGAACATAAAGACTGACAGACTGTACAAGGCAGTTAAAAAGAGAGATTAGTACTCCTGGCCCCTTGCATAGTGTACTGAATGCACAGCATCCTTCATGAGCAGGTGCATCTCTAAACAGCTGTTGCAACGCTGAGAGACCCAGACTTACTGAGAGAAAAGGCAGGTTTTTGCATGGTGAACAATTTGCTAATTGAGGAGCTCTGTTCTTGAGCCTAAGCCAATATTTTGGAGCGTTTCACCTGAGCTTAAGAACTCAAAAAACATAGATTTATTCACTGGAGGCCCCCAGAGGAAGAAAATTTCATTGGAGTACCTTGAGTCCATTAGGACACCAACATTCACACTCAGAAAACGCAAAACTACCGCTAATTTTCTTTTCTTGTTTTTAAGCCATCGAGATTGCACTATTAGGTCGAAAACTGTACAACATTGCTCCCAAACTCACCCACCCACCCTTTTCTACAAAAAAATAATAAAATTTTGACTCCCTTTATCCTTACCACCATCATCTCTTATCTCTTACTTCCTCTCAAACTCTTCTACCGCCACCATATGCAACATTTCCCTGCAAGTAACACTAGCACCATGATCTCCACAGTTCCAGCCCCAAACTCACGCCTACGCAAGTTCCCACAGCCTTTCTAGTTCTTACACGTTCACGAATGGCATCCCAATTTCCATATTTGTATTTCTACCATCTCTAAGCATTGAAATTTCCTAAATCAATATGCTCATTGAACAATTCTCCAAAAAATTTATTCCTATAGCGAGATGATTTCCACCGCCTTTCCAAGTCTAAAGTTTCTGAACAAATTAAACCCAATGAACAGTATATGAGCTCCGAAAATTGTGTATGAGCTTTATTAACAACGCATACTATAATATATCACAAATTTACCCGGGCAAAGAAGAGCAGAAAACCCTAGTTCACAATTAAATAGCAATTAACGATGCAAATAAGTAGCAATGACTCAAGACATTTTTACGTACTGAACAGCTCAAAAATTGAAATACCATCCTTCATTCAGGGAAAATTTAAATGTGGATGAGATGTAATACTTTTTGGGATATCCTTTAAATTCGATAGATTTTATGCTATTCACAACTCGAATGAAAAGTCCAGCATTTAATCGTAGAAAACAACAACCATAAACAATGAACATCAGAAGTCAACCAGACTCCGCATTTGCACATAAACAGCGGAACCCAAAAACCCTAGATCTCAATCAATGCATGAAAAGTGGAAATCCAATCGTATACAAAGGAACCCAACATATACAGAGAAGAGAGAGAGAGAGAGACTGACTGGGTTTCTGGGGTTTGCCATCTTCCCATTTGGAGATGGCGTAGTGGACCTTCTCGCGAGAAAGAGCTTCGGATCTGTGAGGCTCCTTGAGGCAATTCCTGACCAGATTAGCGCAGATGTTGGAGTAGGTGATGTAGGTCATCCCCGCTGACCTCCAGAAGGGTACCGCTGCGCTGCTCATCTTCTCTCTCTCCTCTGTCTCTGTCTCTGTCTCTGTCTATCTTCTGCAACAAACTGGAAATTGAAATGGGAGTTCAACCAGAAGACCTATACCATCGGAGGATCTCGAATAATTGAGGTTCATTGGGGCAAGGGGTTTTTCTGGGCTTCCACGGATGGGCCCTCAAAGAAATTTCATCGTGGGCTTTACGCACATTGCCTATCATATTTCTAATTTCTAAATTCCGTACCATACCGGCCAAGATGCGACGCTCCCCAGGTTCCTCCGTCCCATAAAAGTCGTGAAAAATTTTTATTTTAAATATTTTAAAAATATTATCAAAATTTTTTTATATAGTAAAAAAGTAACTTTTCGTTTATAAATTGTAAATGATAAATTTAATTTTTAAAATTAATTAACTATTATAAATTCAATTTACCTTTCATTTCTCGTTTGGGTCATGTGACATATGACATATAAATACACCAAATGAGTGTTACTCTAGTAGTAAACACTCCACACTTCCATTATCTTCATCGGAGTTCGAACTTTAGTGAATACAATTTGCTTGCTAAGTGTGCAAAAATATTGGGATGTATTATGAGCTTTAAGTTTTGAGTTCATACTTTATATCATTATTTCTCCACTCGAACCTTTAAATCCAACTACATTTACCCATAAAATAACACACCTATATATATATATATATATATATATATATATATATATATATATATATATATATATATATATACATACATACATATACAAATGCTCGATACCAATTAGGGACGAGGACCGGACTAGAGCTTGGGGACGAAGCTCGAGGTACTGTTGTGGTTGAGTAGCAGGGAGACAGGGACAAATTAATTTAACAAATTGAACTTTCGAAAACAAAAGATTGAAATCAAGAAACTGAAAACAATTGAAATATAGAACAAGATAATGAATCAAAACTTACTTTGATTGATAATTGAAAAATTGATACAAGATTTGGATAGTGCTCTCCGAGAGAGGTTGGATACAAAGAGTAAGGGATAGAAGGCAAGTGTTTGCTTGTAAGTAAGCAAGTGATTGTGATGATTTTGCGATGCCTTCCTAATGAGAAGTGAATACATATATATAGTAAAGCAAAATGAATAATAGTCGCACACTTAGATGGTTGAGAGTCTTGATTAAAATGGAATCTTGATCTTGATAAAAATCTTCCGACAATGTTGAATTATTGGAACAGTCTTGATTAGACCAAAAGTATGAATAGTGGATGATAAATCTTCTTATCTTGAACAGTTCTTGCCAGGTAGAAAGTTTGAACAGGAGCAAAGATTCTTCCGACAAAAACCCATGATTGAATAGTGGATGAATAGTAAAATCCATTCACATAGATTTTTACTATTTTCCTTTTGACAAATTTTGCTGCTTGTTGATGTCCTTGCATAATTGTTGCCTTTTGACGAAATGGCACTTATGTCAAATTCATGTCACAAGTAACCATTATATCTTCTTGATACAGTGACCCTGAATAGTAAGTGAATAGTACTATCCACTTCCTTCCCGGGGCATTTTGAGAGGTGAAATGGGAAGTTTCACCGTAACGCCCCGAGCTACCATTACTTAATAATTCTCTAATTCGAGAGTATTAGGTAAGGTCGCAGCGGAAGTTAACGATCGAAGGCGTCACCGCCGTCCTAGGAAAAAGGACAAGGCTAAATAATTGAAATAAAATGAAATACGGTTTGGGCATCCATGGTTCTTTTTCAAAAATGTCGTTAGGAGTAACTACTTAATATCCAAGTAGTTATGTCATCCCAAAATACAGTTTACGGGTTTAGCAATGCAATATTTATACAACCTAGACTTTTGTCTAATTCACAAGATAATGTACAACGATTCCCAAGGCCATACCTAACCCTGGTTGAAGGTAAAATCACCGTGAGCGTCTATGTACCTTCAGGTTTGCGAATGCCACGAGGCTGGCTAGGGTTTGCCTGCGTCGGACTTAATAAATGGTTGATTGTTCGCGGTGCTTCTTCCTAAAACAAAAACAATAAAATATTTGGAAAAGTTAGTCGCAACTCAGCACGAACATTCCCGCATCCGTAAAATAACTTTGAACAATATATTGATTGAGCGCGCGCATTTCAATTCATTTTAGTTTGAAATCGGGGGAGAGAATATGAGTAAAACATGCTTGCTCGGTTATTATCTCGGAAGTGGAACCCCTTGGTAATTGATACGATCGTTGAACAGTGTCACCCCCGGCCGATCGGTAACCCGAGTTGACGCCGCGCGCGGTATAATTGGCGGGCCTAAGCCCTTGGTAATTGATAATTGGGCGGGGACCACTTAATTAGGTGGCAAAACTTGCCTTGTAAACGATTCATTATTAGTTATATATATGAGAAATGTTGAGATTTGATGAAACATGTGAGTTTTCAAAAGGTACGAGCAATGAACGTACTCGAATTGAGAGTATTTGTTTCTCCCTTTTGCGTAAATTTGAGTTATCGGCTATTCGGCAACGAAGTGGCCTCAGCTCGTTTAAAATGGATTTCTAGGGTTAATAATGTTTTCTTGAATTTTAATGCTTGAATTTGTATAAGCTTTAACAATGTATTTCATTTCTTATGTTCGTATGAAAATCGATTAAACTTATGTTTGTATTACTTAGCTTTACTGCGTTTATTGAATATAATTTATATTAATTAAAGAAGTTGATTAGGCTATTTAGATACTCGATGATTTTGGTGTAATTCCGTTTATTAGCGGCTTTGAATTTAAAAATGGTATATATATATATATATATATATATATATATATATATATATATATATATATATATATATATATATATATATAAGTGTACCTAACAACACTTATTCCTAATTTATTCCTCACTTATCGAATTTAAACCCACAGCTAAGCGATTATTCAGTCTACCGATGCCTTTCCATAGGTAGGCCTTATAATTACCCAAATTGCTCAAAATTTCATTCATATGCCAACTTAAGGTCATGAGCCTTATTCTCACAATGACATTCACATTCACAATCGCAATTAGGCAAACCTAATGCTCAATTATTTTCTATGCCTCGTATACTTGTACATTATCAAATTTCAATTTCTGCGCACACCTTCTCCTTCGTTTGCTCAATTATTTCCAAAATGCAATAGCTCCACCAAATTGTTCCATTTGCTAATAAAACCTCCTCAATCTCATTCGTTAATTCATAATTTCCCAAAAAGAACCACATTGATTCACATTCGAACAATTGATTCACCACTAACACCAAACCCAAATCCTCCATGCCAATTCGAATTTTCTCCAAATTAATCTTTAAGTTCACTACACAAACATGTCTATAAATCGATAATTCGGCTTCACAACTACAACAACCGTGTAAATGACAAACTCGTAATAATGTAGGGCTTGAGGTTTTACCTTCGAATTCACGGAGGAGGAGTCAAGGATGAGAGGCAGAGATGGTGGCGCGTGGCGGCTGCACCGGCGACCACCGGGCAGGGACGGCGGCTGGCTCGGCGGCCGCCGCTGCTGGTGGTTAGCTTGTTAAGTGCCGCGGCTGGGGCGGGGAGCAGGGCCGCGCGAAAAGGGAGAAGAAAAGCGATGGCGTGAGAGAGGGAGGCCGGTAGCCTCGGCCGGTGCTAGCGCCGGCTTTCGTCCGGCGTTAGCGGTACTCGGTTGCCGGAAACGGCGTGACCGGGACTTGGAGAGGCAGAGCAACGACAGGGGAGAGGCAGAGGAACGCGAGGGAGCGAGAGAGAGAGACCCCGCACGGGAGGCGAGCTCGCGCTGCCGGACAGCGCCTAACGCCGACGTGTTGCCGGCGTTGGTGGCGCTTGGTGGCCGGCCGTGAGCCGGCAACAGCAGAGCGAGAGGCAGAGGGGGAAATGAAGGAGGAAACCAGAGGAAGCAGGGGAAGACGGGAGGAGCAGGAGCACGAGAGCGAAGGAATGAGCCCGAAATACATTTAAGTCGCCTCAAAAATCCAGAGAATTCCTTCTCTGGATTTTTCTTTAGAAAAATCTCGATTTGGTTATTTTATTATTTTGATTTATTTATTTATTTACTTGTTTTGTTTTCTTTTATTGTTACTTTTAATTTTATTTTAATAATGATGTTCACAAATTAAAATCTTATTATGAGATTTTTATTAGGGCCACTTCGTCGCCTTAGCCGCATAACATACGGATAAAAATATAATTTAAATTTAAGATGCCGAATTGAAGTGCACGCGCTCGATCATGTAAATCTTGTAATTAATAAAATAAATAATGTGATTTAAAATAAATAGGGTGATTTAGGGTCGGGTTGTTACAGTCTTCCCCTTAAAATAAGTTTCGTCCTCGAAACTTGAGCCTTTTGCAATGAGGTTTGAAAACTTAACTTAAAATAAGTGAGGGTAAGTATTTCTCTTATTTTCTTCAGTTTCCCCATGTGGCTTCCGATGATGTATGGTTAGTCCCGAGTATTTCCACCAAAGGAATGCTTTTTATCACGGAGTTCCTTGACCCCGTAATCCAATATTTGCACTGAAGCTTTTCACATATTGAATTTTCAACGATTTCTAGTAACTCTGTCACCACATCATGGTTTGGAATAGGTATATACTACTCGCTAGATATGAGAAATGTTATTCTCATATTTGGGCTCGGATGAAATAGTTATATATATATATATATGATAATGGATTGCACTTGTTTATAGCCTCATGTAGCCCAATATACTTAGGACTTGACTTTTCCTTAACTTTGGATCCTTGACCTCCTCTCGGTGAAGACACTTCAAAAACACTTTTATCCTTATAGCTCATTGTCGCTTTAAGTCTTCTTGATGTGGTCTTAAATCTTGCTAATCTTTTCAGCTTGTTCCTTAGGTCCACTTAGACCCATAGTCAAGGTGTTGCTCCACTCACTTTAACATAACGAGGTTCTCGTATTTCCTCCAATACAATGCCTCAAACGGAGCGATTTTATCGATGACTCGATAATTGTATTATAAGATAAGCTTACCAAAGATAGATCAGTTTTTCGCTTTCTCGAAAAGTCATACATCCATGCTCTCAGTATATCTTCTCATATTTAATTAACTCTTTCAAGTGTGTCCTATTGTCCCCGGATGGTATGAACTATCAACATTGAGTTTAGTCGCAAAGGTTACTATAGAGCTTACCAAGAACACATTTGAAGCCTGTTATCGCTATCAAATATAATGTTCTTAGGTATTCCCATGTAACCTAACGACTTCTTTGATGTATAATTGTGCCAGTATCTCTACGTCGTTGGTACGGAATTTGTAGATTTTATAAATTGATCAATAATCGCTCAAACAATTTTCGTTGAAACAATAATAGGTAATCCTATGGCAATGTTCATTGAATATTGAATCTCATCCCCATATAGGAATCTCCAAAGGTTTCAACTCACCAATACAACATTGATATCTCTTGTCATATTGTACCCTCCAACGTTCGGTCTTAGCCATTTGACAAATGGAACACTTATCTTCATATTCTATAATATCCTTTTCACATTACTCCCCTAAAAACATTGTTTCAAGTCTTTATACCACTTGTTCCTCTTAGATGTACCAAATATTGTGGATTATGTGCTTCCTCAAGAGTTTCCTTTTCAATTTCTCTTTCTTCAATAAACAAAATTGATTCTGAAACCTTAAGGTTCCACCCTCGCGTATTCCTTGAAACCATGAGATTTTTCCTTTTTATATCTTTCTTAATCCTTTCCATCCCGACATCACCATCTTGGCCTAACTGAATACCCTTCATGGTTATATATATATTATACCTCTATCGCAGCTAGGGACCCATTCACTTGTTCATGTGAGACTCGACTCAATACTTATAGTGTGGAGGTTTCATATAACCACAAGCTAAGTTGTCATTATTACATTCAACTTGTGTTTTGTCTCCGTACTCCACGCATTTCGACACTATATTCATTTTCATTAGGCGATATTATACTTGTAAGTTGTAACCCCAAAGTAATTCTTCTAACAAGCATTGCCTCGGATTGACCTTCTTTAGGGTACATTTGTACTTCAAACTCCAATGGTCAATATAAATCTTACATGTTACCCCATACAAGTAATGCCTCCAAATATTTGAAACAAAACAACAAGTAACCCACTTAACTTCGTGAGTAGGACCAATCTTTTCACATAGTTTCAGTTGTTGAGATGTATACGCTATGACCTTATCGTCTTGTATTGATACGCATCCTAACCTCGTTTTTAAACGTCTCACTATAGATGGTATACTTTTACCTTCCCCGAGCAAGGTAAGAATTTGAGTTATGGGTGACCTTTTCTTCAATTTCTAGAGTGTCTCTTCACATGGTATCATTAGGGCTCGACAATTCCCTTCTCTACAACTTTCTCGTCCTTGTAGGAAAGTGTTTACTAAATGTTCAAGGCTACCACACACATACATTTATTACCATCTATTCAACAATTTGATACGGGCGTGATTTATTTGGCAACATTTTCCCCAAGATTCAGTGGATGCTCAATGAGTGACCTCTGTTGAAACTAATAACATGTTTCTCTTGAACTATACTCTCACTTGTGTTGTTCAGCTCTCTTTGAGTCTCCGAATTTAAAGCCCTTAGTCCACTCTTCCATATAGTCCTTGACAATCTTTGATAGTTTAACTAGCAAGTTAATGTCGAATATGATAGGCCAAGCCATCCCTAAATCTTAACATTTTCACCCTATCAATAATGAAAAGGTCTCGAGTCATATCTAGCTAACTCCATAAGTTTATTAGCGTACTCCACTATTGTCATCTTGTAGTCCATTTTTAACTCTATGAACCCCCATTCTTTTCGTACACGAATTGCGATGGGTAAAATTTAGCTCTAACTCTTCCGTAAAGTTATCCCAAGCGAACTCACAACCTCATTTTTCATTGGGCTTCACCATATGTCCATTGCAATAATATATCCCTATACCTCTTTTCCTCAGGTGCAAATATCTCTTCCCTCTCTCATGAACCAAGTTGATCACAATCTCTAATATAAAATACATTTAGGTAACTCACGCTTTCATTGTGCTTATATGATCAGTAATACCCAATTGCACATTAGTTTATCATTCTCTCGGGATTCTTATCGATTGAGGAATCCTCGATCAAAGGGACTCCCAAGGCTTATTCAGGTGTCGGTTTGCTTTCTAATTCCAAACTTAAAGGTAATATAGGGAATTTCCTAAAAAGTTTGGTATTTTCTAAAAATTTCGGCATAGTTCCGTTTGTAATATGGCCTATCCCACAAATTTAAAGCTTTAAAACCCCGCATAAAACCACAATATCACTCAACGAGCCACACGCTCGGAGTACACAACTCAACGGCCACACGCCGGAGTACAACCAATATACATTAAAGCTTAAAACCACCCAAATGGCTCATAATACATCTCGAAACAAAATTCATGAACTTAATTACAAGCTACAAAACTTAAAAGCATATGAAATGCATGTCAGCAACTTAAGTCATTACGTACATTGTTTATACTTAGCATCACCCGAAAGTATATACCTCAATTCAATATTAGTTACACCACGTCCACAATTCCCAAATGACAACTTGAGGGAATAATAGCCACGTAACTTTCTAAAGGTCAAATCATGACACCTTAAAATCCTATTGCTCACAAGTGATTTCTAAACCCTACTCGATACCACTTCGTAACGCCCCAGCTACCATTACTTAATAATTCTCTAATTCGAGAGTATTAGGTAAGGTCGCAGCTGAAGTTAACGATCGAAGGCGCCACCGCCGTCCTAGGAAAAAGGACAAGGCTAAATAATTGAAATAAAATGAAATACGGTTTGGGCATCCATGGTTCTTTTTCAAAAATGTCTGTTAGGAGTAACTACTTAATATCCAAGTAGTTATGTCATCCCAAAATACAGCTTTACGGGTTTAGCAATGCAATATTTATACAACCTAGACTTTTGTCTAATTCACAAGATAATGTACAACGATTCCCAAGGCCATACCTAACCCCGGTTGAAGGTAAAATCACCGTGAGCGTCTATGTACCTTCAGGTTTGCGAATGCCACGAGGCCGGCTAGGGTTTGCCTCGCGTCGGACTTAATAAATGGTTGATTGTTCGCCGTTGCTTCTTCCTAAAACAAAAACAATAAAATATTTGGAAAAGTGAGTCGAAACTCGCACGAACATTCCCGCACCGTAAAATAACTTTGAACAATATATTGATTGAGCGCGCGCATTTCAATTCATTTTAGTTTGAAATCGTGGGGAGAGAATATGAGTAAAACATGCTTGCTCGGCTATTATCTCGGAAGTGGAACCCCTTGGTAATTGATACGATCGTTGAACAGGTGTCACCCCCGGCCGATCGGTAACCCGAGTTGACGCCGCGCGCGGTATAATTGGCGGGCCTAAGCCCTTGGTAATTGATAATTGGGCGGGGACCACTTAATTAGGTGGCAAAACTTGCCTTGTAAACGATTCATTATTAGTTATATATATGAGAAATGTTGAGATTTGATGAAACATGTGAGTTTTCAAAAGGTACGAGCAATGAACGTACTCGAATTGAGAGTATTTGTTTCTCCCCTTTGCGTAAATTTGAGTTATCGCCTATTCGGCAACGGAAGTGGCCTCACTCTGTTTAAAATGGATTTCTAGGGTTAATAATGTTTTCTTGAATTTTAATGCTTGAATTTGTATAAGCTTTAACAATGTATTTCATTTCTTATGTTCGTATGAAAATCGATTAAACTTATGTTTGTATTACTTAGCTTTACTGCGTTTATTGAATATAATTTATATTAATTAAAGAAGTTGATTAGGCTATTTAGATACTCGATGATTTTGGTGTAATTCCGTTTATTAGCGGCTTTGAATTTAAAAATGGTATATATATATATATATATATATATATATATATATATATATATATATATATATAAGTGTACCTAACAACACTTATTCCTAATTTATTCCTCACTTATCGAATTTAAACCCACAAACTAAGCGATTATTCAGCCTACCGATGCCTTTCCATAGGTAGGCCTTATAATTACCCAAATTGCTCAAAATTTCATTCATATGCCAACTTAAGGTCATGAGCCTTATTCTCACAATGACATTCACATTCACAATCGCAATTAGGCAAACCTAATGCTCAATTATTTTCTATGCCTCGTATACTTGTACATTATCAAATTTCAATTTCTGCGCACACCTTCTCCTTCGTTTGCTCAATTATTTCCAAAATGCAATAGCTCCACCAAATTGTTCCATTTGCTAATAAAACCTCCTCAATCTCATTCGTTAATTCATAATTTCCCAAAAAGAACCACATTGATTCACATTCGAACAATTGATTCACCACTAACACCAAACCCAAATCCTCCATGCCAATTCGAATTTTCTCCAAATTAATCTTTAAGTTCACTACACAAACATGTCTATAAATCGATAATTCGGCTTCACAACTACAACAACCGTGTAAATGACAAACCGTAATAATGTAGGGCTTGAGGTTTTACCTTCGAATTCACTGGAGGAGGAGTCAAGGATGAGAGGCAGAGATGGTGGCGCGTGGCGGCCGCACCGGCGACCACCGGGCGGGGACGGCGGCCGGCTCCGGCGGCCGCCG
Organism: Talinum fruticosum; assembly: GCA_021018815.1. Lineage (NCBI taxonomy): Eukaryota > Viridiplantae > Streptophyta > Magnoliopsida > Caryophyllales > Talinaceae > Talinum > Talinum fruticosum. The sequence continues at coordinate 3,561,732 of JAITYX010000056.1, forward strand.
CTGCTGGTGGTTAGCTTGTTAAGTGCCGCGGCCGGGGCAGGGAGCAGGGCCGCGCGAAAAGGGAGAAGAAAAGCGATGGCGTGAGAGAGGGAGGCCGGTAGCCTCCGGCCGGTGCTAGCGCCGCTGTCTCGGCGTTAGCGGTACCCGGCTGCCGGAAACGGCGTGACCGGGACTTGGAGAGGCAGAGCAACGACAGGGGAGAGGCAGAGGAACGCGAGGGAGCGAGAGAGAGACCCCGCACGGGAGGCGAGCTCGCGCCGCCGGACAGCGCCTAACGCCGACGTGTTGCCGGCGTTGGTGGCGCTTGGTGGCCGGGCCGTGAGCCGGCAACAGCAGAGCGAGAGGCGAGGGGGGAAATGAAGGAGGAAACCAGAGGAAGCAGGGGAAGACGGGAGGAGCAGGAGCACGAGAGCGAAGGAATGAGCCCGAAATACATTTAAGTCGCCTCAAAAATCCGAGAGAATTCCTTCTCTGGATTTTTCTTTAGAAAAATCTGATTTGGTTATTTTATTATTTTGATTTATTTATTTATTTACTTGTTTTGTTTTCTTTTATTGTTACTTTTAATTTTATTTTAATAATGATGTTCACAAATTAAAATCTTATTATGAGATTTTTATTAGGGCCACTTCGTCGCCTTAGCCGCATAACATACGGATAAAAATATAATTTAAATTTAAGATGCCGAATTGAAGTGCACGCGCTCGATCATGTAAATCTTGTAATTAATAAAATAAATAATGTGATTTAAAATAAATAGGGTGATTTAGGGTCGGGTTGTTACAGTCTTTCCCCTTAAAATAAGTTTCGTCCTCGAAACTTGAGCCTTTTTGCAATGAGGTTTGAAAACTTAACTTAAAATAAGTGAGGGTAAGTATTTCTCTTATTTTCTTCAGTTTCCCCATGTGGCTTCCGATGATGTATGGTTAGTCCCGAGTATTTCCACCAAAGGAATGCTTTTTATCACGGAGTTCCTTGACCCTGAATCCAATATTTGCACTCGAAGCTTTTCACATATTGAATTTTCAACGATTTCTAGTAACTCTGTCACCACATCATGGTTTGGAATAGGTATATACTATCGCTAGATATGAGAAATGTTATTCTCATATTTGGGCTCGGATGAAATAGTTATATATATATATATATGATAATGGATTGCACTTGTTTATAGCCTCATGTAGCCCAATATACTTAGGACTTGACTTTTCCTTAACTTTGGATCCTTGACCTCCTCTCGGTGAAGACACTTCAAAAACACTTTTATCCTTATAGCTCATTGTCGCTTTAAGTCTTCTTGATGTGGTCTTAAATCTTGCTAATCTTTTCGCTTGTTCCTTAGGTCCACTTAGACCCATAGTCAAGGTGTTGCTCCACTCACTTTAACATAACGAGGTTCCGTATTTCCTCCAATACAATGCCTCAAACGGAGCGATTTTATCGATGACTCGATAATTGTATTATAAGATAAGCTTACCAAAGATAGATCAGTTTTCGCTTTCTCGAAAAGTCATACATCCATGCTCTCAGTATATCTTCTCATATTTAATTAACTCTTTCAAGTGTGTCCTATTGTCCCCGGATGGTATGAACTATCAACATTGAGTTTAGTCGCAAAAGGTTACTATAGAGCTTACCAAGAACACATTTGAAGCCCGTTATCGCTATCAAATATAATGTTCTTAGGTATTCCCATGTAACCTAACGACTTCTTTGATGTATAATTGTGCCAGTATCTCTACGTCGTTGGTACGGAATTTGTAGATTTTATAAATTGATCAATAATCGCTCAAACAATTTTCGTTGAAACAATAATAGGTAATCCTATGGCAATGTTCATTGAATATTGAATCTCATCCCCATATAGGAATCTCCAAAGGTTTCAACTCACCAATACAACATTGATATCTCTTGTCATATTGTACCCTCCAACGTTCGGTCTTAGCCATTTGACAAATGGAACACTTATCTTCATATTCTATAATATCCTTTTCACATTACTCCCCTAAAAACATTGTTTCAAGTCTTTATACCACTTGTTCCTCTTAGATGTACCAAATATTGTGGATTATGTGCTTCCTCAAGAGTTTCCTTTTCAATTTCTCTTTCTTCAATAAACAAAATTGATTCTGAAACCTTAAGGTTCCACCTCGCGTATTCCTTGAAACCATGAGATTTTTCCTTTTTATATCTTTCTTAATCCTTTCCATCCCGACATCACCATCTTGGCCTAACTCGAATACCCTTCATGGTTATATATATATTATACCTCTATCGCAGCCTAGGGACCCATTCACTTGTTCATGTGAGACTCGACTCAATACTTATAGTGTGGAGGTTTCATATAACCACAAGCTAAGTTGTCATTATTACATTCAACTTGTGTTTTGTCTCCGTACTCCACGCATTTGACACTATATTCATTTTCATTAGGCGATATTATACTTGTAAGTTGTAACCCCAAAGTAATTCTTCTAACAACGATTGCCTCGGATTGACCTTCTTTAGGGTACATTTGTACTTCAAACTCCAATGGTCAATATAAATCTTACATGTTACCCCATACAAGTAATGCCTCCAAATATTTGAAACAAAACAACAAGAACTCCACTTAACTTCGTGAGTAGGACCAATCTTTTCACATAGTTTCAGCTTGTTGAGATGTATACGCTATGACCTTATCGTCTTGTATTGATACGCATCCTAACCTCGTTTTTAAACGTCTCACTATAGATGGTATACTTTTTACCTTCCCCGAGCAAGGTAAGAATTTGAGTTATGGGTGACCTTTTCTTCAATTTCTAGAGTGTCTCTTCACATGGTATCATTAGGGCTCGACAATTCCCTTCTCTACAACTTTCTGTCCTTGTAGGAAAGTGTTTACTAAATGTTCAAGGCTACCACACACATACATTTATTACCATCTATTCAACAATTTGATACGGGCGTGATTTATTTGGCAACATTTTCCCCAAGATTCAGTGGATGCTCAATGAGTGACCTCTCGTTGAAACTAATAACATGTTTCTCTTGAACTATACTCTCACTTGTGTTGTTCAGCTCTCTTTGAGTCTCCGAATTTAAAGCCCTTAGTCCACTCTTCCATATAGTCCTTGACAATCTTTGATAGTTTAACTAGCAAGTTAATGTCGAATATGATAGGCCAAGCCATCCCTAAATCTTAACATTTTCACCCTATCAATAATGAAAAGGTCTCGAGTCATATCTAGCTAACTCCATAAGTTTATTAGCGTACTCCACTATTGTCATCTTGTAGTCCATTTTTAACTCTATGAACCCCCATTCTTTTCGTACACGAATTGCAAGTGGGTAAAATTTAGCTCTAACTCTTCCGTAAAGTTATCCCAAGCGAACTCACAACCTCATTTTTCATTGGGCTTCACCATATGTCCATTGCAATAATATATCCCTATACCTCTTTTCCTCAGGTGCAAATATCTCTTCCCTCTCTCATGAACCAAGTTGATCACAATCTCTAATATAAAATACATTTAGGTAACTCACGCTTTCATTGTGCTTATATGATCAGTAATACCCAATTGCACATTAGTTTATCATTCTCTCTGGATTCTTATCGATTGAGGAATCCTCGATCAAAGGGACTCCCAAGGCTTATTCAGGTGTCGGTTTGCTTTCTAATTCCAACTTAAAGGTAATATAGGGAATTTCCTAAAAAGTTTGGTATTTTCTAAAAATTTCGGCATAGTTCCGTTTGTAATATGGCCTATCCCACAAATTTAAAGCTTTAAAACCCCGCATAAAACCACAATATCACTCAACGAGCCACACGCTCGGAGTACACAACTCAACGGCCACACGCCGGAGTACAACCAATATACATTAAAGCTTAAAACCACCCAAATGGCTCATAATACATCCGAAACAAAATTCATGAACTTAATTACAAGCTACAAAACTTAAAAGCATATGAAATGCATGTCAAGCAACTTAAGTCATTACGTACATTGTTTATACTTAGCATCACCCGAAAGTATATACCTCAATTCAATATTAGTTACACCACGTCCACAATTCCCAAATGACAACTTGAGGGAATAATAGCCACGTAACTTTCTAAAGGTCAAATCATGACACCTTAAAATCCTATTGCTCACAAGTGATTTCTAAACCCTACTCGATACCACTTCGTAACGCCCCAGCTACCATTACTTAATAATTCTCTAATTCGAGAGTATTAGGTAAGGTCGCAGATGAAGTTAACGATCGAAGGCGCCACCGCCGTCCTAGGAAAAAGGACAAGGCTAAATAATTGAAATAAAATGAAATACTGGTTTGGGCATCCATGGTTCTTTTTCAAAAATGTCTGTTAGGAGTAACTACTTAATATCCAAGTAGTTATGTCATCCCAAAATACAGCTTACTGGGTTTAGCAATGCAATATTTATACAACCTAGACTTTTGTCTAATTCACAAGATAATGTACAACGATTCCCAAGGCCATACCTAACCCCGGTTGAAGGTAAAATCACCGTGAGCGTCTATGTACCTTCAGGTTTGCGAATGCCACGAGGCCGGCTAGGGTTTGCTCGCGTCGGACTTAATAAATGGTTGATTGTTCGCCGCTGCTTCTTCCTAAAACAAAAACAATAAAATATTTGGAAAAGTGAGTCGAAACTCAGCACGAACATTCCCGCACCGTAAAATAACTTTGAACAATATATTGATTGAGCGCGCGCATTTCAATTCATTTTAGTTTGAAATCGTGGGGAGAGAATATGAGTAAAACATGCTTGCTTGGCTATTATCTCGGAAGTGGAACCCCTTGGTAATTGATACGATCGTTGAACAGGTGTCACCCCCGGCCGATCGGTAACCCGAGTTGACGCCGCGCGCGGTATAATTGGCGGGCCTAAGCCCTTGGTAATTGATAATTGGGCGGGGACCACTTAATTAGGTGGCAAAACTTGCCTTGTAAACGATTCATTATTAGTTATATATATGAGAAATGTTGAGATTTGATGAAACATGTGAGTTTTCAAAAGGTACGAGCAATGAACGTACTCGAATTGAGAGTATTTGTTTCTCCCTTTTGCGTAAATTTGAGTTATCGCCTATTCGGCAACGGAAGTGGCCTCACTCTGTTTAAAATGGATTTCTAGGGTTAATAATGTTTTCTTGAATTTTAATGCTTGAATTTGTATAAGCTTTAACAATGTATTTCATTTCTTATGTTCGTATGAAAATCGATTAAACTTATGTTTGTATTACTTAGCTTTACCGCGTTTATTGAATATAATTTATATTAATTAAAGAAGTTGATTAGGCTATTTAGATACTCGATGATTTTGGTGTAATTCCGTTTATTAGCGGCTTTGAATTTAAAAATGGTATATATATATATATATATATATATATATATATATATATATATATATATATATATATATATATATATATATATATATAAGTGTACCTAACAACACTTATTCCTAATTTATTCCTCACTTATCGAATTTAAACCCACAGACTAAGCGATTATTCAGCCTACCGATGCCTTTCCATAGGTAGGCCTTATAATTACCCAAATTGCTCAAAATTTCATTCATATGCCAACTTAAGGTCATGAGCCTTATTCTCACAATGACATTCACATTCACAATCGCAATTAGGCAAACCTAATGCTCAATTATTTTCTATGCCTCGTATACTTGTACATTATCAAATTTCAATTTCGCGCACACCTTCTCCTTCGTTTGCTCAATTATTTCCAAAATGCAATAGCTCCACCAAATTGTTCCATTTGCTAATAAAACCTCCTCAATCTCATTCGTTAATTCATAATTTCCCAAAAAGAACCACATTGATTCACATTCGAACAATTGATTCACCACTAACACCAAACCCAAATCCTCCATGCCAATTCGAATTTTCTCCAAATTAATCTTTAAGTTCACTACACAAACATGTCTATAAATCGATAATTCGGCTTCACAACTACAACAACCGTGTAAATGACAAACCGTAATAATGTAGGGCTTGAGGTTTTACCTTCGAATTCACTGAGGAGGAGTCAAGGATGAGAGGCGGAGATGGTGGCGCGTGGCGGCTGCACCGGCGACCACCGGGCGGGGACGGCGGCTGGCTCCGCGGCCGCCGCCGCTGGTGGTTAGCTTGTTAAGTGCCGCGGCCGGGGCAGGGAGCAGGGCCGCGCGAAAAGGGAGAAGAAAAGCGATGGCGTGAGAGAGGGAGGCCGGTAGCCTTCGGCCGGTGCTAGCGCCGGCTGTCGTCAGGCGTTAGCGGTACTCGGTTGCCGGAAACGGCGTGACCGGGACTTGGAGAGGCAGAGCAACGACAGGGGAGAGGCAGAGGAACGCGAGGGAGCGAGAGAGAGAGACCCCGCACGGGAGGCGAGCTCGCGCCGCCGGACAGCGCCTAACGCCGACGTGTTGCCGGCGTTGGTGGCGCTTGGTGGCCGGGCCGTGAGCCGGCAACAGCAGAGCGAGAGGCGAGAGGGGGAAATGAAGGAGGAAACCAGAGGAAGCAGGGGAAGACGGGAGGAGCAGGAGCACGAGAGCGAAGGAATGAGCCCGAAATACATTTAAGTCGCCTCAAAAATCCGGAGAATTCCTTCTCTGGATTTTTCTTTAGAAAATCTCGATTTGGTTATTTTATTATTTTGATTTATTTATTTATTTACTTGTTTTGTTTTCTTTTATTGTTACTTTTAATTTTATTTTAATAATGATGTTCACAAATTAAAATCTTATTATGAGATTTTTATTAGGGCCACTTCGTCGCCTTAGCCGCATAACATACGGATAAAAATATAATTTAAATTTAAGATGCCGAATTGAAGTGCACGCGCTCGATCATGTAAATCTTGTAATTAATAAAATAAATAATGTGATTTAAAATAAATAGGGTGATTTAGGGTCGGGTTGTTACAGTCTTTCCCCTTAAAATAAGTTTCGTCCTCGAAACTTGAGCCTTTTTGCAATGAGGTTTGAAAACTTAACTTAAAATAAGTGAGGGTAAGTATTTCTCTTATTTTCTTCAGTTTCCCCATGTGGCTTCCGATGATGTATGGTTAGTCCTGAGTATTTCCACCAAAGGAATGCTTTTTATCACGGAGTTCCTTGACCCTGTAATCCAATATTTGCACTCGAAGCTTTTCACATATTGAATTTTCAACGATTTCTAGTAACTCTGTCACCACATCATGGTTTGGAATAGGTATATACTACTCGCTAGATATGAGAAATGTTATTCTCATATTTGGGCTCGGATGAAATAGTTATATATATATATATATGATAATGGATTGCACTTGTTTATAGCCTCATGTAGCCCAATATACTTAGGACTTGACTTTTCCTTAACTTTGGATCCTTGACCTCCTCTCGGTGAAGACACTTCAAAAACACTTTTATCCTTATAGCTCATTGTCGCTTTAAGTCTTCTTGATGTGGTCTTAAATCTTGCTAATCTTTTCAGCTTGTTCCTTAGGTCCACTTAGACCCATAGTCAAGGTGTTGCTCCACTCACTTTAACATAACGAGGTTCCGTATTTCCTCCAATACAATGCCTCAAACGGAGCGATTTTATCGATGACTCGATAATTGTATTATAAGATAAGCTTACCAAAGATAGATCGGTTTTCTGCTTTCTCGAAAAGTCATACATCCATGCTCTCAGTATATCTTCTCATATTTAATTAACTCTTTCAAGTGTGTCCTATTGTCCCCGGATGGTATGAACTATCAACATTGAGTTTAGTCGCAAAAGGTTACTATAGAGCTTACCAAGAACACATTTGAAGCCTGTTATCGCTATCAAATATAATGTTCTTAGGTATTCCCATGTAACCTAACGACTTCTTTGATGTATAATTGTGCCAGTATCTCTACGTCGTTGGTACGGAATTTGTAGATTTTATAAATTGATCAATAATCGCTCAAACAATTTTCGTTGAAACAATAATAGGTAATCCTATGGCAATGTTCATTGAATATTGAATCTCATCCCCATATAGGAATCTCCAAAGGTTTCAACTCACCAATACAACATTGATATCTCTTGTCATATTGTACCCTCCAACGTTCGGTCTTAGCCATTTGACAAATGGAACACTTATCTTCATATTCTATAATATCCTTTTCACATTACTCCCCTAAAAACATTGTTTCAAGTCTTTATACCACTTGTTCCTCTTAGATGTACCAAATATTGTGGATTATGTGCTTCCTCAAGAGTTTCCTTTTCAATTTCTCTTTCTTCAATAAACAAAATTGATTCCGAAACCTTAAGGTTCCACCCTCGCGTATTCCTTGAAACCATGAGATTTTTCCTTTTTATATCTTTCTTAATCCTTTCCATCCCGACATCACCATCTTGGCCTAACCGAATACCCTTCATGGTTATATATATATTATACCTCTATCGCAGCTAGGGACCCATTCACTTGTTCATGTGAGACTCGACTCAATACTTATAGTGTGGAGGTTTCATATAACCACAAGCTAAGTTGTCATTATTACATTCAACTTGTGTTTTGTCTCCGTACTCCACGCATTTGACACTATATTCATTTTCATTAGGCGATATTATACTTGTAAGTTGTAACCCCAAAGTAATTCTTCTAACAAAGATTGCCTCGTATTGACCTTCTTTAGGGTACATTTGTACTTCAAACTCCAATGGTCAATATAAATCTTACATGTTACCCCATACAAGTAATGCCTCCAAATATTTGAAACAAAACAACAAGAACTCCACTTAACTTCGTGAGTAGGACCAATCTTTTCACATAGTTTCAGCTTGTTGAGATGTATACGCTATGACCTTATCGTCTTGTATTGATACGCATCCTAACCTCGTTTTTAAACGTCTCACTATAGATGGTATACTTTTTACCTTCCCTGAGCAAGGTAAGAATTTGAGTTATGGGTGACCTTTTCTTCAATTTCTAGAGTGTCTCTTCACATGGTATCATTAGGGCTCGACAATTCCCTTCTCTACAACTTTCTCGTCCTTGTAGGAAAGTGTTTACTAAATGTTCAAGGCTACCACACACATACATTTATTACCATCTATTCAACAATTTGATACGGGCGTGATTTATTTGGCAACATTTTCCCCAAGATTCAGTGGATGCTCAATGAGTGACCTCTGTTGAAACTAATAACATGTTTCTCTTGAACTATACTCTCACTTGTGTTGTTCAGCTCTCTTTGAGTCTCCTGAATTTAAAGCCCTTAGTCCACTCTTCCATATAGTCCTTGACAATCTTTGATAGTTTAACTAGCAAGTTAATGTCGAATATGATAGGCCAAGCCATCCCTAAATCTTAACATTTTCACCCTATCAATAATGAAAAGGTCTCGAGTCATATCTAGCTAACTCCATAAGTTTATTAGCGTACTCCACTATTGTCATCTTGTAGTCCATTTTTAACTCTATGAACCCCCATTCTTTTCGTACACGAATTGCAGTGGGTAAAATTTAGCTCTAACTCTTCCGGAAAGTTATCCCAAGCGAACTCACAACCTCATTTTTCATTGGGCTTCACCATATGTCCATTGCAATAATATATCCCTATACCTCTTTTCCTCAGGTGCAAATATCTCTTCCCTCTCTCATGAACCAAGTTGATCACAATCTCTAATATAAAATACATTTAGGTAACTCACGCTTTCATTGTGCTTATATGATCAGTAATACCCAATTGCACATTAGTTTATCATTCTCTCGGGATTCTTATCGATTGAGGAATCCTCGATCAAAGGGACTCCCAAGGCTTATTCGAGTGTCGGGTTTGCTTTCTAATTCCAAACTTAAAGGTAATATAGGGAATTTCCTAAAAAGTTTGGTATTTTCTAAAAATTTCGGCATAGTTCCGTTTGTAATATGGCCTATCCCACAAATTTAAAGCTTTAAAACCCCGCATAAAACCACAATATCACTCAACGAGCCACACGCTCGGAGTACACAACTCAACGGCCACACGCCGGAGTACAACCAATATACATTAAAGCTTAAAACCACCCAAATGGCTCATAATACATCCGAAACAAAATTCATGAACTTAATTACAAGCTACAAAACTTAAAAGCATATGAAATGCATGTCAAGCAACTTAAGTCATTACGTACATTGTTTATACTTAGCATCACCCGAAAGTATATACCTCAATTCAATATTAGTTACACCACGTCCACAATTCCCAAATGACAACTTGAGGGAATAATAGCCACGTAACTTTCTAAAGGTCAAATCATGACACCTTAAAATCCTATTGCTCACAAAGTGATTTCTAAACCCTACTCGATACCACTTCGTAACGCCCCAGCTACCATTACTTAATAATTCTCTAATTCGAGAGTATTAGGTAAGGTCGCAGCTGAAGTTAACGATCGAAGGCGCCACCGCCGTCCTAGGAAAAAGGACAAGGCTAAATAATTGAAATAAAATGAAATACGGTTTGGGCATCCATGGTTCTTTTTCAAAAATGCTCGTTAGGAGTAACTACTTAATATCCAAGTAGTTATGTCATCCCAAAATACAGCTTTACGGGTTTAGCAATGCAATATTTATACAACCTAGACTTTTGTCTAATTCACAAGATAATGTACAACGATTCCCAAGGCCATACCTAACCCCGGTTGAAGGTAAAATCACCGTGAGCGTCTATGTACCTTCGAGTTTGCGAATGCCACGAGGCCGGCTAGGGTTTGCCTCGCGTCGGACTTAATAAATGGTTGATTGTTCGCCGTTGCTTCTTCCTAAAACAAAAACAATAAAATATTTGGAAAAGTGAGTCGAAACTCGCACGAACATTCCCGCACCGTAAAATAACTTTGAACAATATATTGATTGAGCGCGCGCATTTCAATTCATTTTAGTTTGAAATCGTGGGGAGAGAATATGAGTAAAACATGCTTGCCTGCTATTATCTCGGAAGTGGAACCCCTTGGTAATTGATACGATCGTTGAACAGTGTCACCCCCGGCCGATCGGTAACCCGAGTTGACGCCGCGCGCGGTATAATTGGCGGGCCTAAGCCCTTGGTAATTGATAATTGGGCGGGGACCACTTAATTAGGTGGCAAAACTTGCCTTGTAAACGATTCATTATTAGTTATATATATGAGAAATGTTGAGATTTGATGAAACATGTGAGTTTTCAAAAGGTACGAGCAATGAACGTACTCGAATTGAGAGTATTTGTTTCTCCCCTTTGCGTAAATTTGAGTTATCGCCTATTCGGCAACGGAAGTGGCCTCACTCTGTTTAAAATGGATTTCTAGGGTTAATAATGTTTTCTTGAATTTTAATGCTTGAATTTGTATAAGCTTTAACAATGTATTTCATTTCTTATGTTCGTATGAAAATCGATTAAACTTATGTTTGTATTACTTAGCTTTACTGCGTTTATTGAATATAATTTATATTAATTAAAGAAGTTGATTAGGCTATTTAGATACTCGATGATTTTGGTGTAATTCCGTTTATTAGCGGCTTTGAATTTAAAAATGGTATATATATATATATATATATATATATATATATATATATATATATATATATATATATATATATATATATATATATAAGTGTACCTAACAACACTTATTCCTAATTTATTCCTCACTTATCGAATTTAAACCCACAGACTAAGCGATTATTCAGCCTACCGATGCCTTTCCATAGGTAGGCCTTATAATTACCCAAATTGCTCAAAATTTCATTCATATGCCAACTTAAGGTCATGAGCCTTATTCTCACAATGACATTCACATTCACAATCGCAATTAGGCAAACCTAATGCTCAATTATTTTCTATGCCTCGTATACTTGTACATTATCAAATTTCAATTTCGCGCACACCTTCTCCTTCGTTTGCTCAATTATTTCCAAAATGCAATAGCTCCACCAAATTGTTCCATTTGCTAATAAAACCTCCTCAATCTCATTCGTTAATTCATAATTTCCCAAAAAGAACCACATTGATTCACATTCGAACAATTGATTCACCACTAACACCAAACCCAAATCCTCCATGCCAATTCGAATTTTCTCCAAATTAATCTTTAAGTTCACTACACAAACATGTCTATAAATCGATAATTCGGCTTCACAACTACAACAACCGTGTAAATGACAAACCGTAATAATGTAGGGCTTGAGGTTTTACCTTCGAATTCACGGAGGAGGAGTCAAGGATGAGAGGCAGAGATGGTGGCGCGTGGCGGCCGCACCGGCGACCACCGGGCGGGGACGGCGGCCGGCTCCGGCGGCCGCCGCTGCTGGTGGTTAGCTTGTTAAGTGCCGCGGCTGGGGCAGGGAGCAGGGCCGCGCGAAAAGGGAGAAGAAAAGCGATGGCGTGAGAGAGGGAGGCCGGTAGCCTTCGGCCGGTGCTAGCGCCGGCTGTCGTCTGGCGTTGGCGGTACTCGGTTGCCTGAAACGGCGTGACCGGGACTTGGAGAGGCAGAGCAACGACAGGGGAGAGGCAGAGGAACGCGAGGGAGCGAGAGAGAGACCCCGCACGGGAGGCGAGCTCGCGCCGCCGGACAGCGCCTAACGCCGACGTGTTGCCGGCGTTGGTGGCGCTTGGTGGCCGGGCCGTGAGCCGGCAACAGCAGAGCGAGAGGCGGAGGGGGGAAATGAAGGAGGAAACCAGAGGAAGCAGGGGAAGACGGGAGGAGCAGGAGCACGAGAGCGAAGGAATGAGCCCGAAATACATTTAAGTCGCCTCAAAAATCCGGAGAATTCCTTCTCTCGGATTTTTCTTTAGAAAATCTGATTTGGTTATTTTATTATTTTGATTTATTTATTTATTTACTTGTTTTGTTTTCTTTTATTGTTACTTTTAATTTTATTTTAATAATGATGTTCACAAATTAAAATCTTATTATGAGATTTTTATTAGGGCCACTTCGTCGCCTTAGCCGCATAACATACGGATAAAAATATAATTTAAATTTAAGATGCCGAATTGAAGTGCACGCGCTCGATCATGTAAATCTTGTAATTAATAAAATAAATAATGTGATTTAAAATAAATAGGGTGATTTAGGGTCGGGTTGTTACAGTCTTTCCCCTTAAAATAAGTTTCGTCCTCGAAACTTGAGCCTTTTTGCAATGAGGTTTGAAAACTTAACTTAAAATAAGTGAGGGTAAGTATTTCTCTTATTTTCTTCAGTTTCCCCATGTGGCTTCCGATGATGTATGGTTAGTCCCGAGTATTTCCACCAAAGGAATGCTTTTTATCACGGAGTTCCTTGACCCCGTAATCCAATATTTGCACTCGAAGCTTTTCACATATTGAATTTTCAACGATTTCTAGTAACTCTGTCACCACATCATGGTTTGGAATAGGTATATACTATCGCTAGATATGAGAAATGTTATTCTCATATTTGGGCTCGGATGAAATAGTTATATATATATATATATGATAATGGATTGCACTTGTTTATAGCCTCATGTAGCCCAATATACTTAGGACTTGACTTTTCCTTAACTTTGGATCCTTGACCTCCTCTCGGTGAAGACACTTCAAAAACACTTTTATCCTTATAGCTCATTGTCGCTTTAAGTCTTCTTGATGTGGTCTTAAATCTTGCTAATCTTTTCAGCTTGTTCCTTAGGTCCACTTAGACCCATAGTCAAGGTGTTGCTCCACTCACTTTAACATAACGAGGTTCCGTATTTCCTCCAATACAATGCCTCAAACGGAGCGATTTTATCGATGACTCGATAATTGTATTATAAGATAAGCTTACCAAAGATAGATCAGCTTTTCGCTTTCTCGAAAAGTCATACATCCATGCTCTCAGTATATCTTCTCATATTTAATTAACTCTTTCAAGTGTGTCCTATTGTCCCCGGATGGTATGAACTATCAACATTGAGTTTAGTCGCAAAAGGTTACTATAGAGCTTACCAAGAACACATTTGAAGCCTGTTATCGCTATCAAATATAATGTTCTTAGGTATTCCCATGTAACCTAACGACTTCTTTGATGTATAATTGTGCCAGTATCTCTACGTCGTTGGTACGGAATTTGTAGATTTTATAAATTGATCAATAATCGCTCAAACAATTTTCGTTGAAACAATAATAGGTAATCCTATGGCAATGTTCATTGAATATTGAATCTCATCCCCATATAGGAATCTCCAAAGGTTTCAACTCACCAATACAACATTGATATCTCTTGTCATATTGTACCCTCCAACGTTCGGTCTTAGCCATTTGACAAATGGAACACTTATCTTCATATTCTATAATATCCTTTTCACATTACTCCCCTAAAAACATTGTTTCAAGTCTTTATACCACTTGTTCCTCTTAGATGTACCAAATATTGTGGATTATGTGCTTCCTCAAGAGTTTCCTTTTCAATTTCTCTTTCTTCAATAAACAAAATTGATTCTGAAACCTTAAGGTTCCACCCTCGCGTATTCCTTGAAACCATGAGATTTTTCCTTTTTATATCTTTCTTAATCCTTTCCATCCCGACATCACCATCTTGGCCTAACCGAATACCCTTCATGGTTATATATATATTATACCTCTATCGCAGCTAGGGACCCATTCACTTGTTCATGTGAGACTCGACTCAATACTTATAGTGTGGAGGTTTCATATAACCACAAGCTAAGTTGTCATTATTACATTCAACTTGTGTTTTGTCTCCGTACTCCACGCATTTGACACTATATTCATTTTCATTAGGCGATATTATACTTGTAAGTTGTAACCCCAAAGTAATTCTTCTAACAAAGATTGCCTCGGATTGACCTTCTTTAGGGTACATTTGTACTTCAAACTCCAATGGTCAATATAAATCTTACATGTTACCCCATACAAGTAATGCCTCCAAATATTTGAAACAAAACAACAAGTAACCCACTTAACTTCGTGAGTAGGACCAATCTTTTCACATAGTTTCAGCTTGTTGAGATGTATACGCTATGACCTTATCGTCTTGTATTGATACGCATCCTAACCTCGTTTTTAAACGTCTCACTATAGATGGTATACTTTTTACCTTCCCCGAGCAAGGTAAGAATTTGAGTTATGGGTGACCTTTTCTTCAATTTCTAGAGTGTCTCTTCACATGGTATCATTAGGGCTCGACAATTCCCTTCTCTACAACTTTCTCGTCCTTGTAGGAAAGTGTTTACTAAATGTTCAAGGCTACCACACACATACATTTATTACCATCTATTCAACAATTTGATACGGGCGTGATTTATTTGGCAACATTTTCCCCAAGATTCAGTGGATGCTCAATGAGTGACCTCTGTTGAAACTAATAACATGTTTCTCTTGAACTATACTCTCACTTGTGTTGTTCAGCTCTCTTTGAGTCTCCGAATTTAAAGCCCTTAGTCCACTCTTCCATATAGTCCTTGACAATCTTTGATAGTTTAACTAGCAAGTTAATGTCGAATATGATAGGCCAAGCCATCCCTAAATCTTAACATTTTCACCCTATCAATAATGAAAAGGTCTCGAGTCATATCTAGCTAACTCCATAAGTTTATTAGCGTACTCCACTATTGTCATCTTGTAGTCCATTTTTAACTCTATGAACCCCCATTCTTTTCGTACACGAATTGCAGTGGGTAAAATTTAGCTCTAACTCTTCCGGAAAGTTATCCCAAGCGAACTCACAACCTCATTTTTCATTGGGCTTCACCATATGTCCATTGCAATAATATATCCCTATACCTCTTTTCCTCAGGTGCAAATATCTCTTCCCTCTCTCATGAACCAAGTTGATCACAATCTCTAATATAAAATACATTTAGGTAACTCACGCTTTCATTGTGCTTATATGATCGGTAATACCCAATTGCACATTAGTTTATCATTCTCTCGGGATTCTTATCGATTGAGGAATCCTCGATCAAAGGGACTCCCAAGGCTTATTCAGGTGTCGGGTTTGCTTTCTAATTCCAACTTAAAGGTAATATAGGGAATTTCCTAAAAAGTTTGGTATTTTCTAAAAATTTCGGCATAGTTCCGTTTGTAATATGGCCTATCCCACAAATTTAAAGCTTTAAAACCCCGCATAAAACCACAATATCACTCAACGAGCCACACGCTCGGAGTACACAACTCAACGGCCACACGCCGGAGTACAACCAATATACATTAAAGCTTAAAACCACCCAAATGGCTCATAATACATCCGAAACAAAATTCATGAACTTAATTACAAGCTACAAAACTTAAAAGCATATGAAATGCATGTCGAGCAACTTAAGTCATTACGTACATTGTTTATACTTAGCATCACCCGAAAGTATATACCTCAATTCAATATTAGTTACACCACGTCCACAATTCCCAAATGACAACTTGAGGGAATAATAGCCACGTAACTTTCTAAAGGTCAAATCATGACACCTTAAAATCCTATTGCTCACAAGTGATTTCTAAACCCTACTCGATACCACTTCGTAACGCCCCAGCTACCATTACTTAATAATTCTCTAATTCGAGAGTATTAGGTAAGGTCGCAGCTGAAGTTAACGATCGAAGGCGTCACCGCCGTCCTAGGAAAAAGGACAAGGCTAAATAATTGAAATAAAATGAAATACGGTTTGGGCATCCATGGTTCTTTTTCAAAAATGTTGTTAGGAGTAACTACTTAATATCCAAGTAGTTATGTCATCCCAAAATACAGCTTACTGGTTTAGCAATGCAATATTTATACAACCTAGACTTTTGTCTAATTCACAAGATAATGTACAACGATTCCCAAGGCCATACCTAACCCCGGTTGAAGGTAAAATCACCGTGAGCGTCTATGTACCTTCAGGTTTGCGAATGCCACGAGGCTGGCTAGGGTTTGCTCGCGTCGGACTTAATAAATGGTTGATTGTTCGCCGGTGCTTCTTCCTAAAACAAAAACAATAAAATATTTGGAAAAGTGAGTCGAAACTCGCACGAACATTCCCGCACCGTAAAATAACTTTGAACAATATATTGATTGAGCGCGCGCATTTCAATTCATTTTAGTTTGAAATCGGGGGAGAGAATATGAGTAAAACATGCTTGCTGGTTATTATCTCGGAAGTGGAACCCCTTGGTAATTGATACGATCGTTGAACAGTGTCACCCCCGGCCGATCGGTAACCCGAGTTGACGCCGCGCGCGGTATAATTGGCGGGCCTAAGCCCTTGGTAATTGATAATTGGGCGGGGACCACTTAATTAGGTGGCAAAACTTGCCTTGTAAACGATTCATTATTAGTTATATATATGAGAAATGTTGAGATTTGATGAAACATGTGAGTTTTCAAAAGGTACGAGCAATGAACGTACTCGAATTGAGAGTATTTGTTTCTCCCTTTTGCGAAATTTGAGTTATCGCCTATTCGGCAACGGAAGTGGCCTCAGCTCTGTTTAAAATGGATTTCTAGGGTTAATAATGTTTTCTTGAATTTTAATGCTTGAATTTGTATAAGCTTTAACAATGTATTTCATTTCTTATGTTCGTATGAAAATCGATTAAACTTATGTTTGTATTACTTAGCTTTACTGCGTTTATTGAATATAATTTATATTAATTAAAGAAGTTGATTAGGCTATTTAGATACTCGATGATTTTGGTGTAATTCCGTTTATTAGCGGCTTTGAATTTAAAAATGGTATATATATATATATATATATATATATATATATATAAGTGTACCTAACAACACTTATTCCTAATTTATTCCTCACTTATCGAATTTAAACCCACAGACTAAGCGATTATTCAGTCTACCGATGCCTTTCCATAGGTAGGCCTTATAATTACCCAAATTGCTCAAAATTTCATTCATATGCCAACTTAAGGTCATGAGCCTTATTCTCACAATGACATTCACATTCACAATCGCAATTAGGCAAACCTAATGCTCAATTATTTTCTATGCTCGTATACTTGTACATTATCAAATTTCAATTTCTGCGCACACCTTCTCCTTCGTTTGCTCAATTATTTCCAAAATGCAATAGCTCCACCAAATTGTTCCATTTGCTAATAAAACCTCCTCAATCTCATTCGTTAATTCATAATTTCCCAAAAAGAACCACATTGATTCACATTCGAACAATTGATTCACCACTAACACCAAACCCAAATCCTCCATGCCAATTCGAATTTTCTCCAAATTAATCTTTAAGTTCACTACACAAACATGTCTATAAATCGATAATTCGGCTTCACAACTACAACAACCGTGTAAATGACAAACTGTAATAATGTAGGGCTTGAGGTTTTACCTTCGAATTCACGGAGGAGGAGTCAAGGATGAGAGGCGAGAGATGGTGGCGCGTGGCGGCTGCACCGGCGACCACCGGGCGGGGACGGCGGCTGGCTCCGCGGCCGCCGCTGCTGGTGGTTAGCTTGTTAAGTGCCGCGGCTGGGGCAGGGAGCAGGCCGCGCGAAAAGGGAGAAGAAAAGCGATGGCGTGAGAGAGGGAGGCCGGTAGCCTTCGGCCGGTGCTAGCGCCGGCTTTCGTCTGGCGTTAGCGGTACCCGGTTGCCGAAACGGCGTGACCGGGACTTGGAGAGGCAGAGCAACGACAGGGGAGAGGCAGAGGAACGCGAGGGAGCGAGAGAGAGACCCCGCACGGGAGGCGAGCTCGCGCCGCCGGACAGCGCCTAACGCCGACGTGTTGCCGGCGTTGGTGGCGCTTGGTGGCCGGGCCGTGAGCCGGCAACAGCGAGAGCGAGAGGCGAGGGGGGAAATGAAGGAGGAAACCAGAGGAAGCAGGGGAAGACGGGAGGAGCAGGAGCACGAGAGCGAAGGAATGAGCCCGAAATACATTTAAGTCGCCTCAAAAATCCAGAGAATTCCTTCTCTGGATTTTTCTTTAGAAAAATCTGATTTGGTTATTTTATTATTTTGATTTATTTATTTATTTACTTGTTTTGTTTTCTTTTATTGTTACTTTTAATTTTATTTTAATAATGATGTTCACAAATTAAAATCTTATTATGAGATTTTTATTAGGGCCACTTCGTCGCCTTAGCCGCATAACATACGTATAAAAATATAATTTAAATTTAAGATGCCGAATTGAAGTGCACGCGCTCGATCATGTAAATCTTGTAATTAATAAAATAAATAATGTGATTTAAAATAAATAGGGTGATTTAGGGTCGGGTTGTTACAGTCTTCCCCCTTAAAATAAGTTTCGTCCTCGAAACTTGAGCCTTTTGCAATGAGGTTTGAAAACTTAACTTAAAATAAGTGAGGGTAAGTATTTCTCTTATTTTCTTCGGTTTCCCCATGTGGCTTCCGATGATGTATGGTTAGTCCTGAGTATTTCCACCAAAGGAATGCTTTTTATCACGGAGTTCCTTGACCCCGAATCCAATATTTGCACTCGAAGCTTTTCACATATTGAATTTTCAACGATTTCTAGTAACTCTGTCACCACATCATGGTTTGGAATAGGTATATACTACTCGCTAGATATGAGAAATGTTATTCTCATATTTGGGCTCGGATGAAATAGTTATATATATATATATATGATAATGGATTGCACTTGTTTATAGCCTCATGTAGCCCAATATACTTAGGACTTGACTTTTCCTTAACTTTGGATCCTTGACCTCCTCTCGGTGAAGACACTTCAAAAACACTTTTATCCTTATAGCTCATTGTCGCTTTAAGTCTTCTTGATGTGGTCTTAAATCTTGCTAATCTTTTCAGCTTGTTCCTTAGGTCCACTTAGACCCATAGTCAAGGTGTTGCTCCACTCACTTTAACATAACGAGGTTCCGTATTTCCTCCAATACAATGCCTCAAACGGAGCGATTTTATCGATGACTCGATAATTGTATTATAAGATAAGCTTACCAAAGATAGATCGGTTTTCGCTTTCTCGAAAAGTCATACATCCATGCTCTCAGTATATCTTCTCATATTTAATTAACTCTTTCAAGTGTGTCCTATTGTCCCTGGATGGTATGAACTATCAACATTGAGTTTAGTCGCAAAAGGTTACTATAGAGCTTACCAAGAACACATTTGAAGCCTGTTATCGCTATCAAATATAATGTTCTTAGGTATTCCCATGTAACCTAACGACTTCTTTGATGTATAATTGTGCCGGTATCTCTACGTCGTTGGTACGGAATTTGTAGATTTTATAAATTGATTAGAATACCTTTGAGTTTTTCTAAATATTCTCTTTTTAATTCAGGATCTTGAATTTGTTCTATTAAATCAATTAGGAATTCTTTTTCATTTTTAGTAGTATCGATCATATTAATACATTTGTAGCAAATTCTTGAAGACTCGTTTCTCGATGAATATTCGCTTGAATTACTTTCTAACTCATAAAGATTATTATCATCGTGAGTCGAAGAATTGTCCGAGTTAATTGGAGTATCTTTGAGTTCGAATAAGGAAATAATTTTTCTTTAATCTCTTGATTGTCCTCACAAATCTCATTGAGTTTTTCTTTAACTTTACAATTTTTTGCATAATGACCTTGTTTTCCACATTTGAAACAAGTGGATTTATTTGTAGTTTTTTTATTTGGAATATTTTTCTTAGGAATAGTATTTGTTTTGCTATTAGTATTACGATTGAATTGTCTCTTTTTATTAATTTGATTGGCTTTTCTTTTTTGGAACGAAGGAGCAATGGGTTGTGGAATACAAAAAGCTTCACAAAAGGATCCTAACTCCTTTCTTGTGGTCGCTTTATCCGTTGAATATCTTGCTTGCAATTTTAATTCATTGCATAAAGAAATACCTTCCTTTTTAATGAATCCTAATAATTGACCAAATGTAATTTGATCATATGGAATTGGATCTTGCCCAAGTAACATCTTTTAGCTTATTGAATATTCTTTGAGAGAAAAGATTTGGTAATCCTGAAATAAATTTTTCTTTCCAATATGGTTGGCGACAATCTTGTCTTTTTAATAAATATGAAAAATATGTATCTTTATACCAATTGTAATCTTCTAATCTGGAGCATCTAAGGTTGGTTAAGAGGATTTCTTGGCCACTTAACATATCCTTGGGAGTTCCTAGAAGATTGACAACTATTGTATGGACTAATGTATAAACAGACTTCTTTATGATTTTTAATGCTTAGACGTTCTTCGTCCTGTCATATAATTTTCCCACCAAGACTTTAAAAACCCGGTGAAACCCGAAATTAATAAATCAAAGGCTTGAATTTCTGGAGCTCCTTTAGATGTATAGGCAGCATATGCCATCATCATCCTATGCAGAATAATTAATGCCTCATGTTCGATTTCCCATCTAGATTCCATTCATAGATGGAGCCACCGTCGAAGGCTTACGTAACTATTGTTTTTATTGATTCCAGTTGAAGATCCGGAGGGGTACTCCTAGAATAATAAGGAAATTCTTTTTTGTTTGAAATTTTATTAATATCTAATGTTTCTTGATCTTCCTGAGAGATATCCAAAACATTAAGAGTGTTATTTGAGCTAGAGGCTTGATTAAGTTTTTCATCTATTCTTTTAATTAATGGGCTATTGGGAATTTCTAAATTTTTGCTCTTATTAAATTTAATAAGAGGAGAAGAAATATCATTAAGGAATATTGGTTTCTTTGAATCTCTGTTTAAATCTAAATTTTCTAATTTTTCGGATAATTGGTCAATATCTTCTTTCTTAGATATTGCCTCAATTTGAATTGAAACCATATTAACTTGTTGCGAGACTCGTATGTAATATTTCATTAGTATAGTTGTTTTGATGATAAATTTTTTTAATGTCATCTAACTCTACTTGAGAGTTATCCGGATTATTTCTTCCTATCTTAAAGGGAGAAGCTGGAATATGACCTTGATCCGTAGGGATTAAAATCTCTTGCTTAGGAGGAGTTATTGCTACAACAATTTCTCCATTCTTTAATGTCCATTTTTTGCTAAGATCAATATTAGTATTGATTTCTTTAATACCAAGAGGATCTGGTAATTTATGTTCTTGAGCAAAGATGGTCCACCATGTAAAGAATCGGATATTACATCCTAATCTTTCCATTAGTGAATACCATTCTTGCCTAATGAAAGCTTGAGCTTGAAGATCAAAATGAGATAAAAACCATTGTTTTTTATCTCTATTTTCTATAGAATCGAAATCTTCTCTTAAAAAGTTTTTATTTATTGTAAAGGGTTACGAAATAACATTAATAGAAGAATAAGAGGGAGGTTGCATAACCGAATGAGTAGGGGAACCTATTGATGAACTGGTTTCATCAACTGGCTCAGCTATTGGGGATTTGTAATAAATCTTTGAAGAAGAAGGAGTTGAATCATCAACTTGATTATCCCTAAGATAATCATAATTAGTAGCTCTTGAAGGCATGGAGAAAGAAGATCTAGGAAGATCTCTTTTCTCCGAAGATCTTGAAAAGGATCTTTCATTGATAGAATTGAATCTTATTAAAACTCTACCATCGGGTTCTTCTATAACCTCGTTGAATATTATTTTGAGCGATATTTCTAGGAGGCCTAATGTTTTGAATAATAAACTCTTGGGGAATAGTTATTTCATTCCATTTTAATAATTTAGGAGTAAAACTTGAAGTATTATCCGATTCAATTTTTAATAATATTGTTTCATCCAAAGATGGCTTTAGTAAGCATTTTGGATTCAAATGAGAAGATAAAAGCTTGAAATAGACTCTATAAGTAATAGCAAAATTTCTTGATAATTCTCTAAATAATACTTTTGAATTATTTTGCATATGAATATCTAATATTAAGGTGTCCATGATCCAGGGATCATTCAGATCTACTGAAAAGTTTGGACAACCATTGAAATATATTGGACCATTACAGGTATTAGTTTGAATCATTGCTAATAAAGAGTCTTGATATCTAATTAATCTATTGTCTCTAAGTGCCATAAAGATAGGACAATCTAATCCTAATCTTGTTAATGGCTTAAGAGCTATTTGAATCATACCAAAATGAATATATCTATATTTCTCTTTATATTTATTAATAGAAATGTTGGATAATAACTCGATAGTTTGAAACTCTTCATCTAAGCTGAAGGTTTCCTCATGGTCTTTAATGGAAAAGGTCGTATTGAAATCAAACTTGCCAATTTGATAGATAGTTTCTATCTTTTGTTTTGGAATAGACCAATTTGAGAAATCAACTTGGCAGCTAACTTCTCTGCTATTGACCACATTAGTACTCTTGCTAGTTCCTAAACCTAGATGATCTCGTAACCAAGAGGCCATCACGGCTTAAGCTTGACTACTTTGTCGATAATTACGCACACACACTACCGGGACCACCGGGACCACCCTCTACCGGGACCACCTCACACGGCTGACCAACGGATGACATGGGGCGACCAACGGCTGACCAACGCTAGGCCTTACGGTGCAACAACAAAATAGACGAGACTTGGCTCACGATACCAATTAGGGACGGGACCGGACTAGAGCTTGGGGACGAAGCTCGGGGTACTCGTTGTGGTTGAGTAGCGAGGGAGACAGGGGACAAATTAAATTAACAAATTGATCTTTCGAAAACAAAAGATTGAAATTGAAAGACTGAAAGAAAAATTACAAGATAATGAATCAAAACTTACTTTGATTGATATTTGAAAATTGATACAAGATTTGGATAGTGCTCTCCGAGAGAGGTTGGATACAAAGAGTAAGGGATAGAAGGCAAGTGTTTGCTTGTAAGTAAGCAAGTGATTGTGATGATTTTGCGATGCCTTCCTAATGAGAAGTGAATACATATATATAGTAAAGCAAAATGAATAATAGTCGCACACTTGGATGGTTGAGAGTCTTGATTAAAATGGAATCTTGATCTTGATAAAAATCTTCCGACAATGTTGAATTATTGGAACAGTCTTGATTAGACCAAAAGTATGAATAGTGGATGATAAATCTTCTTATCTTGAACAGTTCTTGCCAGGTAGAAAGTTTGAACAGGAGCAAAGATTCT
The DNA here is from genome assembly GCA_021018815.1 of Talinum fruticosum. Lineage (NCBI taxonomy): Eukaryota > Viridiplantae > Streptophyta > Magnoliopsida > Caryophyllales > Talinaceae > Talinum > Talinum fruticosum. The sequence continues at coordinate 3,585,693 of JAITYX010000056.1, forward strand.
TCCGACAAAAACCCATGATTGAATAGTGGATGAATAGTAAAATCCATTCACATAGATTTTTACTATTTTCCTTTTGACAAATTTTGCTGCTTGTTGATGTCCTTGCATAATTGTTGCCTTTTGACGAAATGGCACTTATGTCAAATTCATGTCACAAGTAACCATTATATCTTCTTGATACGAGTGAAGCTCGAGGTACTCGTTGTGGTTGAGTAGCGAGAATGAATAATAGAACAAGATAATGAATCAAAACTTACTTTGATTGATAATTGAAAAATTGATACAAGATTTGGATAGTGCTCTCTCGAGAGAGGTTGGATACAAAGAGTAAGGGATAGAAGGCAAGTGTTTGCTTGTAAGTAAGCAAGTGATTGTGATGATTTTGCGATGCCTTCCTAATGAGAAGTGAATACATATATATAGTAAAGCAAAATGAATAATAGTCGCACACTTGGATGGTTGAGAGTCTTGATTGAAATGGAATCTTGATCTTGATAAAATCTTCCGACAATGTTGAATTATTGGAACAGTCTTGATTAGACCAAAAGTATGAATAGTGGATGATGAATCATCTTATCTTGAACAGCTTCTTGCCGGGTAGAAAGTTTGAACAGGAACAAAGATTTTTCCGACAAAAACCCATGAGTGAATAGTGGATGAATAGTAAAATCCAAAAAGAGTCACATGGATTTACTATTGCCTTTTTGACAAATACGTGCTCGCTTCTTGATATTCTTGCATGATTGTTGCCTTTTGACAAAATGGCACTTATGTCAAATTCATGGCACAAGTAACCTTTAAAACCATATCTTCTTGATATAGTATCCCCGAATAGTAAGTGAATAGTATATATATATATATATATATATATATATATATATATATATATATATATATATATACAAATGCAACCACTTCGCATAATTGATTTTGAATTAAACATTTGACTTTTTATTCCCCTTTTAAATGGAGGTGTTTCTTTCGTAGTACCAAAGGCATAGGTATCTTTTAATCATATTAATCCTTGTGTGACAAGATGAACCTCACATTTGCCTTCAAACAATTCATGACATGTCGTGCCATCTCAATACAGGGACCCCACGTGTAACCTTATCAACCCATTTATATACCTTTTGAGATTATGTGCTTCGATCATATGTTAACGAGATAGTTAGATAAACGAAAAATACGGGCAAATTTTAGGGTCTAATATTTCTTTATTTCACGAGAATATATGTTACTAAGAGTATTTAAAATTTACATTATCAACCTTGATGAATCATGATCTCTGTCTTCTATTTTCAAGAGTAATTCACTCTAAGTATTTATTAGTTTAATTCATAAAGTATTTTTAAAATTGGGTCTCTATATCAAAATTAATTTTAATTGGTGGGCTTGAAAATTCAAGGAGAATAGGGATACCAAACATAGGTTTATAACTCAAACTCACAATCTACCTAAACTTATTTGCACAACTTGCAAAAAAATTGTATCTTTTAACATTCAAACTTTAATAAAAAGGTAGAAATGTAAAGTTTTTACTACTTGGTTAACACTCGTTTGATGATTATGTAAGATCTATATATTATATGTGTATGTAACTTTTTTTTCCATATAACTTATTTTAATTTCGTTAATTATATATGTTTTCATTATTTGCACTGGATTTGTGTTATCATTATTTACATTAATTAATAGTTAAAGTGCTACAATTGTAACTTTTTATGTTGATGGCTACATCAAATGTCGACCCTTATTGTCTATTCTCATATATTAATAGGTGAAATTTGCACATAAATTATACATTTAAATACAATAATATTACATGTGTTATATTGGTTGATGCTAAATTAGCTCCTATTTGATTTTTCAAAACAATAAATGATTCCTATTACAACACATATAGACAATAATTCTCATCTTAATAATTTTAAAGTTACGAGACTGGAAAGAAAATAAGACAAAATATTGAAAGCTATCATTTAAATTGATCCAAAGTGTTAAAAATATGCTGAAAATATATCATTTTTGATGCAGGCTGAAAATATATCATTAAATCATCATGAAGTACAAAAAAAAGTATTTCGTTAAAAAAAAAAATCAAAAGGAGACGTTGCACGTGAAGAACGCGTGACACATCCATTTCATTTGCATCGAGCATAAACCCACGCTCTCCTCATCCCTGTCGTCCACTCGTCCTCTCTCTCTTCTCTGTCCCCTCTATTCATGACGCCTCCATATCATCGTCATCATCGTCTTCCTTCTCCCCCATATTAACTTCTGTCTCCAAACCCTAACCCTAATCCTCCCCATCCCCTCGTCCTTCTCTCTCATTCCACAATCACCATTTCTTCCATGAATCCGTGATTCCGAAACATTAGCGCTAACCCTCGAGGAAATTCTCAGGGGGATATGGATTCACAGGCGAGCAATCTATTCGAAACGGCTTCACAACCCGACACCGGCAACGACGCCTACACCTTCCTCGAATTCAATACTCAGGGCGGCGATGACGACGACTTTGTTGGTTATCCTGAATTCGACGAGCTGTCTCAGCCTCAGCCGTCGATTCGCTCTTCGCCGACACCATCATCTTCGGTTTGGCCGACGGCTTCCGATGTCGTCAAGGATTCGCCTCCTCCGGAGGCTCCGTCTTCGTCTGCCGGAAAGGGTGCGGCCGCTGCGGCGGTGGACGCATTGGCCGCCGGAATGAGCGGGTTGAACTTTGAGGAGACTGCGGGGGACGAGGATGGCTTTGTTGATCAGTTTGGGAAGGGGGACTTCACAGAGCATGCTTGTAGGTATTGTGGTGTCCAGAATCCGGCGTGTGTGGTTCGGTGCAATGTTCCCTCCTGCCGGAAGTGGTTCTGTAATTCGCGGGGCAACACGTCTGGCTCTCACATTGTCAATCACCTGGTTAGTTTTTTCTCTGGTTATTCCTTGTTGATTTGGATTATTGTGTTTTAGTTGTACTTCATCATTGTACAAACGCGTGGTCGTTGGTATCTTATTAGTGTAATGAGAACTTTCTTAATTTCGAGAACTGAAGCTGCATTTGGATGCCAATGGTTGCTTGGGTAATTTCGAGAACTGAAGCTGCGTGTTAGATATCACGAAAGAACAATGTGTTATACTGTAATCATTACTGATATTTTTTGGGGTAATGCAACGGGAAACTGAGTAGTCTCTAACGGATTGGAGGAAAGGATTTTGTTTGTTCAATGCAATTGTAATATGATGGAGTATACTTGGTGTAACACCCAGACCCAACGCTGGTGGGCAACAACCTAGCCTCCAGGTCTTCGCCCCAAAGATTAGCCCCGTAACAGCTCGTTTTGCTCATTTGGGTTGAAAAGGGAAAGATAGTACGCCTCCACTATCACTTATAAACCAGGCGATATTCTTCTAATTTCCCGATGTGGAACACGACATCCTCGTTGTGCCTTAATCCTTAATCATTGCCCGCTAGGCGACTACCCCAAGGCTTTCCATCTATTGGCATAGTTCATGGACATTGCTCAATGACCGACTTTGATAGCATTTGCAACGCCCGGCCTCTATCTAGGCCCTGGATATTACCATGAATGACTTTAAGGATCCATGACTAATCCCACGAATCATCACAAGCCTTTTGGACATGCTTCGTCCTCGCTGAGACGTTGCTACTAGGAGGTCACCCATCCCAGACAATACTCCAAGCCAAACATAACTCTTTAAGTTCTCAAGGTGGGTTACCTGAAAAGGTGCACCTTTGTCTCTCTCCTGCCGTGGTGTATTATACTTGGTGGTGATGATTTGAAATGACCATTGAAGGAAGTTGTATTGGCATGCCTTGAGGTGCTGGCTGCTGTGTCTCTTTCCCCTGCCTCTCCTTTTGAGTATATATTGTAAGGGAAAGCATATTCCTGATTAGATTTCATATATCCATCCAACAGATGCATGAGCTTTTGGTACTTTACTATATATCCATTTATTGGATACTTGGATCACCCTGTGTGCATATTGTATAATGGGGGTATGTGCATGCCACCTGGATTGATGAATAATAAGAATGAGGATACATTGTGAATTCTGGATACTTTAGTGGTAGGTTGAAAGAATTCATGTTTTGCTTTTAGAGCACCTAATCAATTTGAATGAAAAATGGAGTTTCTGTTGGCATTAGAGATCCCACGTTACGCAAGAGTCTAATAGATATAGATAGCTTGGTTACAGCTGAAGCCTTATGCTTCTCATTTCATTCCGTTATCCTTTTTCCTGTGGTGAGATTTTTAGCAGCTGTTTAGCATGGTTAGTGATAATCATCTATCTTTTCTACCTTGGGCTATGACATTGCTTTTAGGAAATTCATGCTCTGTTTTTTAATGCTCATTGTGTAGACTATTTTATTCTTTATGAAGTCAGTCGTACTTGGATTTAGTGAGAGCATTTCAAGCAAGCATGTGAACTGATAGAAGCTAATATATTCAGAAGTAGATAGTTAGGGTGAATTATTTATGAAGCTGCTTACTTTTGAAGGGTATATGGAGATTTATGTTGTTCTAGCCTCATAAGAAAGGAATAACAGGGAAGAGATGGAAGAGGGTGAATTTTTTTGTCAATTGCAGCTTTGCAATTGATCATTCCTATCACACTAAAACATAGTTTAGAGATTATTATTAATAAAGATCTATGTTTTATCAAAATTGCCTTTGATTTCCTATCTTGGTGGTTTTGCATTGGTCATGTGGATACAATCTTTATTTTGATTGGTTAATAGTTAGATTGGTAAATTGTTCATATTTTGTTTTAGGACAATAAAATCACGAAGATTCATACCATGATAATGATTGTTTTGTTGTACATGCCAAATAGTCTATCAGATCATTATGCATAGTTTGTACTTCTTGTTCAGGTTTTAGATGTACTCAACTTTGCTTTGGTAGGCTATATCCTTCGGACCCTGTATTTAAGTATTAATGCTGTTGCTCCATAACAAAGGGAGTTCGACAATTTAGTGATGCATTCTGGAAGAAGTGAACACAACATGCCAATGCTACTAGTATAATAACACCTATGATGATCTTGTTGAAATGAGGTCTGGGATCCATATTTACTTTGCCGTATCCCTCTAAGTAGAGACATGTTTTCCAAACAATATAGATGGATGGCATGGTATTATAAAACATCTAAATAATCTTGATGGTGATTGTATAGTACTAGACTTGCAAACACATGAAAGCAAATTAACACCATGATAACTTATAAAAGAAGCATGGTTATAGGACTTAAATGATCAAATTGAAAACATCATTGTGGTAACATCTTGTGCTGTCTAAAGAATTGGTAAATGGTGCTTATCTAACGTAGACGACCCTAAACTTGTAATGCCAAAAGCTTCTATCTAGGGTAAGAGCTTGTAAGTTGTAACTAGACTTGATTAAGACCCTTTGTTTGAAAAAGCTCCAGGTGCACAAAAGTACAAAGAGTAGCCTAGGGCGCGGACTTTTCCGATTGAGGCGCTCTTTCACTAAAAAATGCTTGAAAATTACGAGGCAATATTTTTGTCGAATAAGCTAGATGGTGACGTCAAATAAGTGATTAGATATCAATGTGACTAGGAAAAGTTCGCACAAAGAGTCTTAGATTGGGATGCAATTTTTACTCAAAAAGCAGGCAAAAAAATAAAATAAAATAGGACAAATAGAAAAAGGGGAAAAACTTACCCATCTACTCATACGGAAACAGAGACTAGAGAATGAAAGAGAAGGGAAATAGGAAACAGAGAGAGAAAAAAATAGCAGAAAAAAAGCCCACTAAGGTGCGCCTCGGGGTTTTTTGGAGGGCTACACTTGACCCCTTGCAAGGCACAAGGGTGTGTGCTTCATGCTTTTTTAAACTAAGGCGTTTATAGTTGTACTTTAGGGTCGAGTCAAGTTGGGTTTTCCCACCTTAGCTCCATTAAACCCAATCTAGAGAGAAGGTTTTTTGGTGGTAGCTTGACATCATTGGTAGCCATCTCTCGAGGCTTGTTCAATCAAATGGGGGATGGATATCAAAATCCCTGTCAATAACGAATGCTACAAAAAAATCAAAGTTGTTTATATCCTCAAGATAGCAAATAAAAAACAAAACCACCACACACAAATAATGAGGCCAGAATATCCAAAGTTTCATCCGTCAAAAGAAAAATTAACATGAAGTTGTGAACAATCAACAAATTAATCAAAAACCGAATCTGGTCTTCTTTTGAGTTCATGTTTTCTTGATTGACCAACACTATACCTCACAATGAGGCTAGTTTGACAACCTTGTGGTGAATTGTCCCTTTAATTGAAGCACCGATCTCTCTCCGAGCATAAAGAAGAACCATTGTGCAAGAACAAGTGTAGAACAAATTAGTTTCTACTATTCGTATTAGTGGGTAATGACACTATTTGGACCATGTGAACCCCTACCATCCCCCTAGGTGGTGCCCAAAAGAAAAAGTTGGATTCATTGGATGTAGGAAGCATCTTTGAAAAAAAGAAAAATGGTTTTTAGGGGATGTCACGTGTTTTTTGTTGAGAGAAGATGAAGTATTCATCCCTTGACACTTTTTAATGGATTGATGAAATGTGCATATTGAGAGGACTGTGATGTTATTTAGTGTTAGCGAGTTAGATCTAAAAGTTCAAGTGGTCTTGAGTTTAATCTATTAACCATATCAATGACTCGATCACTCGTCATTAAAAGAGAGAGGAATCAAGGAAGCATCATTGTCTATCTTATATAACCTTGCAGGCATATGTACATAATCTCAAGTGTTCTTGAGGTTGTCATGGGAAGTACTCGAATCCCGTGTGGGTCGGTGCATTTAGCACACAATCATTGAATAGTTTGGTGGCATGGGTGCATATGATGATATTCACTCGGCAATGCTTTGTATTTCATGGGATTCCGTCTTGAGCACACAATCAATAAGTGAATTCTTTATCCCAAAAAAAAAACTCCCTCTCGTCCTAGTAAAGTTGTCATATCGTGATAGAATGCAAAAATAAGGGAGTATAATTTAATTGTCTGTCTAATTATGACCAAGAATAATAAAAAATGATAAAGTTTTGAAACTCGTTGTCTTCCTTGTATTTCGTTGATAACAATAAATGGATACTTCATACTTTTAGATAAAAGTTTGATGGTATTGGTTGAAATAAAAAGGTATATAATTTTTAGATAATAATAAGGCCCCGTTTGGTTGGACAAAGCCGGAATGGAACTTGATTCCTCTGGTTTCAATTTCCTTTTCGGTTGTTTGGTTGGTTATTTTGAAGGTGGAACTTGAAATTTACAAGTTTCAAGTTCCCCTCAAAATAAGGGAATTTGAATCACCCCAAATAGGAGGGGAATTAATTCTCAATCCCTCGGGGATCGGTTTATAATTATTAAAAAAAAGAAAAGTTAGCCTATTTGCTATATTATTATTATTATTATTATTATTGTTGTTGTTGTTATTATTATTATTATTATTTTGGTTATTGTTATTATTTTTGTTATTAGGTTGGGGTATTTTTTTGTTATTGTTTTTTTATTATTTATTTATTTATTTATTATATATAATTTTTTTTTCATATTTTTTGATAGAACATTACAGTTTGAAAATAAGTTTACTAAAAATTATAAATAAAATTTGTTAATTATTGAAAAAATTACAAGATAGTTAATTAAAAAAATTAAATAAATATAAGACTGAATATCAGCAAATATGCTAACGAGATTCAACTTTTATTGAATCAAATGATGATGATAATAATAATAATAATAATAATAATAATAATAATAATAATAATAATAAAATAATAATAATAATAATAATAATAATAATAATAATAATAATAATAATAATAATAATAATAATAATAATAATAATAATAATAATAATTTACAATGATATAAAATAATTTAAAAAATAAAGCAATTTTAATTTTATCCCATGATTAACAACCAAACAACAAGAATTGGAACTTGATTCCATTCCTGTTCTTACTGAAGCACTTGAAGAGAATATTCAAGTTCCATACCTAACCCCTCGGGTATCATTCCTTGATTTCAGTCCATTCCAGTTTTGCATACCAAACGGGGCCTAAATTAGTATGTAATTCCCATATCATATTGACAAGTTTTGGTGGATATGCAAAAGTAACTTTTTGAGGACGGAGGGAGTATAGAAAAGGTTGTGATACTTTTACATACTCACAATCTCTTTTTTGTTGTACTCGGAATTGAAGGGCCTTGGTGAAACCTTTTTTATTTTTGATAAGGAAAAGGGCCTTGGAGAAACATTATTATTACATTGACATGGGGCTTTATTTTGCCTATTTGTGGTAGGATTAAAGTTGCATCACGGACTCCAAGGGGGTAGTTTTATAAGAAATCGTGAAGTGTTCATCATGTGATGATATGTCTGTCTTGGTTAGAATATTTGGTGAAATATACCATAGCCGATAATATGGATGTGTAGGAGGTTGTTGATTGCTTTGGTTTTCCTTGGACGCATTTCAAGTATATCAATACATGAATAATATTCCGCATCATAGTACTCTCTCCACTTCATAGTACTCTCTCCGTTTCATAAAAATTGTCAAAAGTTTCTATTTTGGATGTCCCAAAAACATTGTCAAAAATTCTCTATATAATAAAAAAAAAGTGACCCTTCATTTGAAGTCTACCAGTGATAAATGATATTCTTTTAAAATTTTATATTACCAAAGTTTGACAACTTTTTACGGACAGAGGGAGTAGTAATTACGGGTTGGACTCGGGGTCTCAATTAACCGTTTATTTCTAAAATGTCAAGTGTTCGAGATGGGCTCGACCATATTTTTGGTCTAAATGAAGGGTTGAATATTCATACCAATGTTCGAGTCTCAAGTGTCTCTGCATGAGACACGTGTGCCTAACATTAGTATTTGAGGCAAAATGAATTGTCCAAATAACATAACCTTCAAGTGCATCTTTTATAGTTCGGATAAGCTTTCATTGCTTTCTATCATAATTGCCATTGATTTCAGTTCTCATTTTACATTGAGTGCATGTGTCGTACTTTAAATCTTCACATATGCTAGTAAATTTGACTCTTTAGTTGAGTTGGAAGCACTCAAGGTGTTTGTACGTGGCTACTAGTAGGAGTTAGTTACTTTCTAAGGGATGTTTAGCCAATGTTGAGTTTTTGAGAATCTATTTTTTGGTTTGATTTTGGGTGTCCTAGGATCTATGTAACTCGGACTTGACGATATCCATGATGAAGTATCGAGTGTTCGACATGGATATCGTGGTATACGTTACAATTTTTTGCACACTTTTGTACATTTTTGGTCTGAAAATGAAGAATCAAGTGTCCATGCTCATGTCTGAGTATCACGTGTCCAACAGAGGTACTTGAGGCAAGGTGAAGAGTCTAAGTAACATAGGCTAGCATTTGATAGAAATTTTGTTGTCTTGCATGGTTCAACAATTTATGGTCTACTTAGTTTTAAATTTGTTTCAGTGATTTACTTATTCATCAATACCATGTCCGTTAATGTACTGATTTTACACTCGTACTAAATGTACCGGATTTGTGTACCATTGTACTGGATTTTGTTGGTTTAAAGTTTTGAAAATAAAAAACTACAATTACTTCTAAAAAAGTTGATTTGGTACCAGCCACCATTAGAGCGGCCCAGCACTAGCTTTTATTGACTAGTGCAGACACCAATACTTAACTGGTTCAGTATTTGATGGTTTGACGAGAACAAGAGAACCAGCCTCTATGTGTGGTGTAATAATTATATTGCAAATTATTCCCTTTTTTCTTGGGTTTTTCGACATGAACGATACTATCTTTGATGGTTTAGACAACAATATACCAATTTTTTCGTTGGATTCCAATAGGTTTACATTTTAGGGTCATTATTTCCCACATATAACAACCGAGTTTTGGATGCGTTGGCTTGCCTCAAAACTTTTTATTGACTAGTTTTAAGTTTTAACGTTTGTGCAGTGGTGGCCATAAATAACTGATTTGTTTTTTTCTAAATCATGTATTTGAAGTGTTGAGAATAGAAAAGGAATAAGTTATTTGTTTATGTCCAGCACTGTTCACCTCTAAGAAAATAACTGCCACGTTTGCTTTATGGCGCTAGCCACAGGCCCACAATGTCCGAAATTCGATAGTGGTATGTTGGAAATAACTACTATAAAAGGTTGACCTATTGAAGTATGAGAAAAAAGGTTGGTAGTTTGCCATTGAACACCCCAAAGGTTGGATTATTGGCAGCTAAAACCTTTTTCTATTAATTAATATTGGATATTGGGTTCTGGTCTCTTGTATGGGTGTTATAAGTTCCTTCCTGTTGTCTGTTTCAGGTCCGGGCAAAGCACAAGGAAGTTTGCTTGCATAAAGATAGTCCATTGGGGGAAACAATTCTTGAGTGTTATAACTGTGGTTGCCGTAATGTTTTCCTTCTGGGTTTTATTTCTGCGAAGACAGAGAGTGTGGTTGTTCTTCTTTGTAGGGAGCCTTGCTTGAGCGTGAATGCACTCAAGGACATGAATTGGGACTTGAGTCAGTGGTGTCCGCTTATTGATGATCGCTGTTTCCTGCCATGGCTTGTGAAGGTAATTGTCTTTTAGTACTATCATTTTTGTTTTGCGTGACTGCCTTTTGATGTAAGGCAAGTTGAATCTGTATTTATGAGCTGGATCTCCTTCCAGGTTCCATCTGAACAGGAGCAACTAAGGGCCAGGCAGATTAGTGCTCAGCAGATAAATAAGATCGAAGAACTGTGGAAAACAAACCCTGATGCATCTCTGGAAGATCTCGAGAAGCCTGGTGTGGATGATGAACCTCAGCCTGTTGCTATAAAATATGAAGATGCTTACCAGGTATCCCTTTTTGGTGCAGAAGAGATGGAATAATGCTTATAAGAATAGTTCCCCTGCTCTAGCTCCAAGTTTAATAGTTATATTCTGTTCTTTGCTTGTATATGAGCTAAGTTACTGTGTAGCACTCAGAGGATGCTTTCAATTCTTGAAAGTTCTCAACTTTGGCAAATATATTCTTTGATTGGTACTTCTTTTATTGGATATACCCATAGCTAACAAAATGGTTGCATGCATGATCACTGCTTCTTGAGTTTTTACAGTGCAACATTATTTAAAGGTCCCTGACGATTTCAGGTCAATTATATATTGTGAAGTAATTCTTATTGAGAGAACTTTGTATAGCTGCTGTAGTTAAGCCCACTACTTTACTTTTCCATAAGCTTTTTTGGGGGACGGGAGTGGGAGTGGGAGTGGGAGTGGGAGTGGGAGTGGGCGTGCCTGCCACTTGAATTATATGAAGCCTTTGCAAACACTCTGATATTTTCTTTATTCTGTTGCAGTATCAAAACGTATTTGCACCACTTATCAAGCTGGAAGCTGACTATGATAAAGTAAGCTCATATTAATACTAGCTTTGCTTTCTCCTCTTTTGTTTTTTAAATTATATTTTTGGAGAATGAGGTGTTTTTATGCTGTTCATGCCCTTTCGCTTCTAAATTTGATCGTTCCCTTTGTCTCTGTCTTTCATAGATCTAAATTGGATTGCGTGTGGCATTGGTATCTGGAATGCATCTTGAACCTTTATTTTACTTGATCTTCTCTCCCATCTGATAGGCCATGTGTTTGTAATTTCCCGCAGAGGATGAAAGAATCTCAAAGCAAGGATAATGTCACAGTGCGGTGGGATATTGGTCTTAATAAAAAGCGTGTTGCATATTTTGTTTTCCCAAAGGTGAAATGGAATCTGTTTCTTCATCTGTTTTACTTTTCCGATACATCTGTCTTTTGTAGCATTTTTTGGATGCTTGAAATCATTTTGCTTGTGCGTCATTTTGACTCTTTTTTTTTTTTTGTATTGTTCTCCTGAAACTTTGGAATTTGCTGCCATATTAGGAGGACAATGAATTACGCCTTGTACCTGGTGATGAGTTGCGGCTACGATATTTAGGAGATGCTGCTCATCCTGCGTGGCAGTCAGTTGGACATGTGGTGTGTATCTTGTTGTATTTCTGAAAACATTGCTGTTCTTTTTGTCTCAAATTGTTCCTAGTTTTTTGAACTTATTTTAATAGGGTGTGTACATATGTGACATAAAAAGTATTCTTCTTGCAGATTAAGTTGACTGCACAAGAGGAGGTTGCACTTGAGCTTCGTGCAGGCCAGGTGATTCTAGCTTTTAATGAGTCAGAATATTATTATTTTTTTTTATAGTTCTGAACCGTGGATTTCAGGTTGACTGTGATTGCTGGTTTCAGGGAGTTCCTGTTGATATCAATCATGGTTTCAGTGTTGATTTTGTTTGGAAGAGTACAAGCTTCGACAGAATGCAGAGTGCAATGAAAACTTTTGCAGTGGATGAAACTAGTGTCAGTGGGTGCGTTTATCTTCATCTGCATTCCTTTTGCATGTATAGGGCTCCACAGCCTGTCTCTGTGATGTTGTCAACTGCTATAAAATTATTTAAACTATAGATTGGGGACATGGTAAGGGTATCGGCTAATAAATATTGAGGATGAAATCTAGAAATTTGGGCGAGTGGGTAAAATACGGGTTGGTTATATTTAGAGTTTTAAGTTTTAAATTGTTAAACCCCAACCCTAACATTATAAGAATTAAAATAAATTTTTAAATAAAAAAATGACCTTAGAGGGAAGGATAATTGGAAAAATTTGAAATAGGATAGAATATATGAATTTTACTTTTGAAAGTTAAATTTGATAGTTACCTTATTCTCGTTAAAATAAAAAAGCCAGCATAAATAATCAGATAAATGGAAGTTTCATATGATTTTTTTTTTACAAAATAAGCCTAACTCAAACGGGTCAGCTCAAGACCCTAAAATTTTGGACGGGTTCGGGTCTGTATGAGTATGCATATTGCTTGATGGAGTTTTTTTCCTGCATTTGATTCCTTATGTCATGTTTGAACAAGGCCGTGTTATCTTGAACCAAAAACCCGGTTTCAGGGATTGGATGCCTTGTTTTGGCTCAAGTTGCGTGCTTGAGTTAAGAGATCCACAGTTACAAATGGGTATACAATAGCAATAAGAAATTATCACTCTATTTGTTGCCATTCCATGAGCAGTTTTTCTCTGTCTTGCCACAGGCTGGGATTTGGGCTACATTGTTTTTTTTGAGGTAATATTGTCTGTTGGAGTCTGGGTTGGGGACTCATGGATTGCACCTGAATGAAGGTTATATGATTATATCTGTAGCCCTTCAAAAGTTGCCCGTTCTCTTTTTAAATTTTCACGATGTCGACACAGGTACATTTATCACCATTTGTTGGGTCACGAAGTTGAGATGCAGATGGTTCGAAATACTCTGCCACGTCGATTTGGTGCTCCAGGCCTTCCTGAGCTAAATGCATCTCAGGTATTCTTTTATTTTTGGCAACTTTTGTGGTAGTGCGCTTGATTTACATTTTGCTATATGCTAATCCTTCTGATGATTCTAGCTCTGCTACCTCCAAGGTTGATTAAAACCAAGTGCTGATTTTTCTGGAACATATTTATTTGTTGTCAGGTATTTGCTGTGAAGAATGTGCTTCAGAAGCCCATAAGTTTAATTCAAGGGCCTCCTGGTACTGGTAAAACTGTCACTTCTGCAGCCATTGTGTATCATATGGCCAAACAAGGCCAAGGACAGGTGAGCATCACGATGGTTGAGCTATTTTTTCCCCAATACGGTCTTCTTACATGTCATCTGCTTATTAGGTGTTGGTTTGTGCGCCGAGCAATGTGGCTGTTGATCAGTTAGCAGAGAAAATAAGTGCAACTGGCTTAAAGGTAAGCAAATATTATGTTTTCCTCTGAACATCTCCAAACAAGCAAAGTCCCATATGATTTTGAATATAAAGTATGCTACCTTCTTCGCAAAACCTTGTGTGCTTCCTAAAACTCGATGGTAGCATGATTCTGCTTGCCTGCTTGCTTCAGGATTTTCTGCCACTAGCATTTCTGTTTACCATCAAACTTGAGCACAGAGCAAGTTACCAAATGCGTCTCTGATGTACTTTGCTTGCTATTTGTGATTGTTGGATATCTCAGGATTGTCTTGAGCTAACCCCCCCACACACACAAAAATCCAGTCTTTAGCAGTATTTGTCAAAGGATGTATATGTCCTTCTAGTCCTGTGTATGATAACTTGAAACCTCCCCTTGGGCTAGATCATTTTGTCTGATATGTTGCTGTATTCTTGAAAAGATTATGTCATGAGTATTCTTGCTTGACAGAAAAGCATAAGTTTTGATATATTCTGGTTTCTGTAAACCGCTGGTTAGTTGTGCCTGTTTAATGAAGAAGAGAATATAGCCTGACAAAAAGTACACACTTCTGAAATGCTATTGTTCTGCATACTTGAGATGCTGTTACATTTATGATTAAACCTAAACCTTTTTTCCTTCCCCCACCCTCTTTTTTTAGGTTGTTAGACTCTGTGCAAAATCAAGAGAGGCTGTTAGTTCACCTGTGGAGCATCTTACACTTCACTATCAGGTTGTGTTCTCCAATTTTTGTTGTTTTGATAGCACATTACAAAGTTTGTTAAACAAGTTTTTCTTGCGTTTCTTAGGTTCGCCACCTTGACACTTCAGAGAAGAGTGAACTTCACAAATTACAACAACTGAAAGATGAACAAGGTGGAGTTAAGCTTTTCTTTTTTGGGGGAGGGTGGGGGTTGCGGGTGTCTTCATTCAGCCTTTTTAACTTCTTTTTGTAGGAATTAACAAGGTTTCTGCAAATGGCTTTGGTTGATCTTTCGATGGCATTATTCTAGTTAATCTGCTTATTATGCTTCTTTTTTAATCCTTTTTTGGGGTTAGGGAAGGGAGATCTGGAATTGTGGATGGTGATGTTGTGATGTGCTCTGGTGGTAGTTTGTGGGCCAACCTTGTATTGATTCTGATCATTGTGAATCTTGTATCTTGAAAATTGTAGATGCCGGAGATGCTATTCTGGAGAAATTCTGGTCTTTTCTGGTCTTGGTTGTGATTGCAATGAAGTTGATCCTGTGTATTATTTCTTTGTTTAAAAAGAATGTCTTTTGGAACCTCGTTGAACTGAAGGTTGTCTTTTGGAACCTTGTGGAACTGAAAGTTGATCATACTTTTGCTTTAATATTTACCAGGAGAACTTTCTAGCAGTGATGAAAAAAAGTACAAAGCATTGAAGCGAGCAACAGAGAGAGAGATAGCTCAGAGTGCTGATGTCATTTGTTGCACATGTGTTGGTGCTGGAGATCCTAGACTTGCAAATTTCAGATTCCGGCAGGTGGGAATACTTAGCTGTCACAAGCCTTGAGGAATGTTTATGTAGAGTATTTTACTTGTATGTTCTTGTCATTAGGTACTCATTGATGAGTCTACTCAAGCAACGGAACCTGAGTGTCTTATACCACTGGTACTTGGGGCAAAGCAGGTGCGTTGCAATAGCATTAAGCACAATTGTGTGCGGATGGCCTTTTCAGATCTTTATTGATCTTACTTGTTTAATGTTAGCTTGCAAACTGAACATTAAATTCTCAATAATTTTTTTTTTCAGGTAATTCTTGTTGGCGATCACTGTCAACTTGGTCCCGTGATAATGTGCAAGAAGGCTGCTCGAGCTGGACTAGCCCAATCCCTTTTTGAACGTCTTGTCATGCTTGGTGTGAAACCTATCAGGTTGCAGGTGTGAAATTATGTCATCTCCTTGTTTTGTTTCAATTAGTCCTATTGCTGCATCCCACAACTTCAGCCTCATGACTTATCTTGTTGATTAGCTGTGGGCTGGAAAGTGCACTTATGATTATTTCCATTTTAGTGCTAATAAATTTGGTGTATCTGTCAGAGCTGCATTATATTTTTTCCCTTTTTTGTTTAAATTTCAGGTCCAATATCGTATGCATCCTGCACTCTCAGAATTCCCTTCGAATAGCTTTTATGAGGGTACACTTCAAAATGGTGTTACAATTAATGAAAGGCAATCTTCAGGGATTGATTTTCCTTGGCCAGTTCCGAACCGTCCCATGTTCTTTTATGTCCAGGTATGCAGACTGTGTTTTAGCTTATGTTAGTTGTATAAAGAAATGATTAATATGTTTTCGTGCAGGAGTGCTTACTGCTGCTGTTCATTGCATCAAATTATCATGTATTTAAGTTTTACTTCCCCAGCTACAGTGTGCATTATCATGTCTGAGTTTTGACCTCAAGCTGTATCCTTCTTTTTGCTTGATTTGTAGATGGGTCAAGAGGAGATAAGTGCCAGTGGAACGTCTTACCTTAACCGTACAGAGGCTGCGAATGTTGAGAAAATAGTAACTACTTTCTTGAGGAGTGGTGTGGTCCCTAGTCAGGTAGTCCTTTAGTCCCTTCTCATGAAATCAGTTTATACTTTATATTACCGTAATGCTCTGTGATAAATCACAATTTTAGACTGCTAAATTTCTTATATTGCCTAATGTTTGTTAAAATTTACTGCATGGTGCTGTAGATTGGAGTTATAACACCTTATGAGGGACAGAGGGCGTATATTGTGAATTACATGTCAAGAAATGGTGCTCTGAGACAACAACTGTACAAGGAAATTGAGGTATAAGTTTGGGAGGATCGTTTTACTTCTTTTCTATCCTATGTTGGTTACTTTGGCTGAGTGTTTCACTGCTGAATGATATGTTCTGTAGGTGGCGAGTGTTGATTCATTCCAGGGCAGAGAAAAGGATTACATCATTTTGTCTTGTGTTAGGAGTAATGAGCATCAGGTTGGTTGCTTGTTTTTGGGTTGGGTGTCCAACTGTATAATTTGACATCTCATGTAATGCTTTCCAAGATTGTTTTTGCAAGTTTCCTAAGAGTTTTCATACCAAGAGGTGCTTATTGGTTTGTTTACAATCAGCTTGTCTTAAAACATCCCATTTTGCAATGCTATATTTTTTCATTTACTGATGTTTAGCAGATCATACATGTAAACCTTTTCTTGGTTAAAATTCTTAACGAATTCCTTGGTCTCTTAATTTTAAATGCCATTAAACCAATCTATCTGCTACCTTGTTAGTATATTTTAATTAAATGCTGTATTGTGCTGTATTCAGGGCATTGGGTTCCTTAATGATCCTCGGAGGCTGAATGTTGCATTGACACGTGCCCGTTATGGTATTGTCATATTGGGGAACCCCAAAGTTCTTAGCAAGCAGCCGCTTTGGAATAGTTTGTTGACTCACTATAAGGCATGTTTTTATCTGCTAACTGGTTTTCTATTATTTGTTCTTTTGATTCGAAGTGACCCTGGCAATAAGTGACTGTATTAGCAAGTTGAGATATCTTTATACTTGGGGGTATTTATACTTGCCCACCTCCTTAATGGATGGTGGAGATTGATTTGATCATACGGTTTAGATTTATCCTCTAAAATCCTCTACACAAATATCTAAGTTTCCATACAAGTACAGAACATTATAGAACATTGTGAAACTTTATGAAAAATTATAAGGAAAATTCTAAAGGATTCCGCAGCGTTCCGTGACACTTAGGATAACGTCCAACAGTAGGGGGCTGTGTGGAGTCTAGTATTTATTTTATCTGCATTTCATGGACACTGTATGCTGAAAATTTGCTTTGTTTCTGATAAAGGAACATGAGTGCTTGGTGGAAGGACCTCTTAATAACTTGAAGCAAAGTATGGTTCAGTTTCAAAAACCGAAAAAGGTATATCCCATAGAGTGCACGAGCTTGATATTAGTTTACTTTTTCATCTAGCAGGAGCGGAGCATCAATATTTTTATCATTATTCCATGCTGATGTGATCATGCTTCCCTTGTGTTACAGATTTACAATGATCGCAGACTTTTCTATGGTGCAGCAGGTGGTATTGTTCCTGGTAATAACTTTTTCCCTGTTGGAACTCCTGGTGCTAATGGTGATAGGAGAAGCAATCGCTCTAGAGGTAACATTAAATGCTTGCCTCTTCCTGTTTTTGTAAATTGTCAGAAGGTTTGCATTGTACAACTTCTAGACCGTGTATTATCAGAATAATATTTGAGGACTTGATATGAGTATTCATATTTGTACCTTTAACATGCTTTCTTTCAGGTTATGTTCCAGCTGGTCCTCCTAATGGCACCCACAAGCCAGGAGTCCATCATGCTGGATTTCCAGTGCCTCGAGTACCTCTTCCTCCCTATCATGGCGCTCCTCCATCGCAGCCATATGCCATTCCCAGTAGAGGAACTGTACATGGTCCTATTGGAGCTATCCCCCAAGTTCCCCAGTCTGGAAACCGTGGTTTTGGTGCTGGTCGTGGCAATGCTACTCCGATTGGAAGTCACCTTGCTCATCAGCAGGGTTCACAGCAACCTGTTGGAAATCTTGGACCTAATTTTAACTTTCCTCAGGAAAGTCCAAACAGCCAACCTTCTGTTGGTGGCCCATTATCCCAACCTGGTTTTGTTTCTAACGTAAGTATTTGTTTCCCTGTTTTTCTTCTTTTTTGGGATCTTACTAGTTTGGCTTTCTTGAGCTCATGTTTGACGCATAACAGATGCCTGTCCAAGGGCCTAGCCAATCTTTCCGTGATGGGTTTTCAATGGGGGGCATGTCACAGGTATGTCTTTCTATAATAGCAATTCATATATGCTCAAATCTTCATTTTATTTAACTGTTCAACATCCTTCTGAGATATCAACTCCTGTAACCAATTCAATAGGACTTCTTGGGTGATGATTTCAAGAGTCAGGGATCCCATGTTCCTTACAACATTGCAGAATTCTCAACTCAGGTATTGTTAGAAGGGAGGGACATTCAATTTATATTCCAACAAATTTCATGGTTTATTTACATATTGTGTTTGTACCGTCTTTTGTCCTGGTTTCTTTTTGTATTGTCATGTCTATTGTGCCATATCATTTGCTTTCGTAGGAACTTGCACTTACATCTAGGCATGCAGAACTACATAACTGTGAAATGTGTATTGTTGGTAGTTAATCAACAGTACTCTGATGTTTCCTTAAGAATTTGACAAAGTTGGCTTTTAACTCTCTCTCTCTCTCTCTCTTCAAAAAAATGATTCATTTGCCGCTATCAGGGTATAATCTGAAAATGGTTGATCTGGCATTGGTCCCTCTTCCCATCCCTCTTCTGTTATTGCTTTTATGTAGTCTGATAAATGAATTCATGTATGGTTAGTATTTTCTTTAGCACTTGCCACCTTGTTGACTTCTATTTTGGCTCTTGATGGCAGGCCTCACAAAGCGGATATTCAGTTGATTATGCAACACAAGGAGCTCAATCTGGTTTTCCAGGGAGCTTCTTGAACCAAAATTCTCAGGCTGGATATCCACATTTTGGCAGTGGAAATGATTTCATGTCTCAGGTCGGATAAGTTTATGTTCATGACCTGATTTCTTTGGGCTTGTTTGTTTTTGTGCTTATATTTTTAACATTTCCGTTATTCAGGACTATATGGCTCATGGATCACAAGGTCTGTTCACGCAAGTTGGCTTCAATGATCCATCCCAGGATGATACTTCTCAGGCCCATTATGGTGTGGCTAATGCAAACCCTCTTCAGTCGCAGGTGTTGTATTGTTCAGAAGTTTGAAATTTCACGTAAATCATCTGAATATACATCTGTTATAGAATGCTTGTCCTATTCATAACCTTTTCTGCCACCAGAAATGGTTACAGCCCTAAAATAAATGTCTAGAACTGTGAGGAGGGGGAGCTTGATCCGTTATCGATTGGCGTCAAATTAGTTGATGGCTTGTTTATTTCACGTGATATAGCTAATTATGAGGCCTTTTGATTGATTTTTCAAATCTTCTGATTAGTTTCTGGAAACAGCCTTTGCTTAGTGGCAAGTTGCACATACTTCAATATCCCCAGATTTTCCTTCGTGAATTCCTCATTCCATAGAGGGCATTTTTGTTCCTGTATTTTGGATGAGTAGTCATAGAGTTATAGTAATGAGACACCAACAGGGTGACACTCAAATACAAATGGGGAAACTACAAAAATCGTCATACCTGTTTTTGTTCTCGTTGTCTGTGCAACTTTTTGAGTAAGTTGGTAGGGTTCATTAATTCTTGTGTTTTTCCATTTAAGAGTGGTGAATTTTGCAGGGTTTAATGAATCCTCTGTACTCCCAGCCCTTCACACACACGCAGCCGTTGAATTTCCAGAATTCCCAGCACCAGCAGCCCCAGCAGCCTCAACAGGGCCAAAACTCACAGAATCAGAAAGTCCATTACAGTGGTTGAGAGTAATTAATGGAAGTTGTTTGGCCTAAGATGGGTTAGTCTTCTATCAGCAACTTGATTTGTGCCACCCCTTGCCACTACACTAAGTAAAATTGAAAATTGAAATTGGAAATGACGGTTTTGCCATTGGTGAATTCTCTTTAGTCCTCGCCACTTCCCGATAGGCATGGTGGAATTCTATTGGATGAGTTCCCACCATTTGCTTTGGACACTTGAATATGGTACAGGCGGCACATATAAGTCTGAGAAAGAGGAGGACAATCCCCATTATCGGCCCTAAGGTAACGCCTCAAAGAAGGCTAAGAAAGAATTTGTCTGTGGGAGAGATCGTTGCATGAGATGGTTGGTGTCTAAAGGGTTGCATTTGAAGGGCTGCATTTGAAGGAGAGAAGGTGGGCAGTTCGTGGGTATACAGGATAAAAATCCTCCCTAATTATTCACACAGAAATAGCCGAAAAAGTACAGGATTTTGTACAGCGAATGCAGGGAAAGGTTGCCATTTTACCAAAACCCTTTCAGCTCTACCTGACATGTAATTATACTCCAAAAACATACGGTGATAATATATTTACATAAATAGCAGCGAATATTTTGGTGTGTTCTATGGTAGAAAAAGTTGCTTTTTGTAAACGTGAGGATGATGCTTGTGTTTCATGTGAATCCAGTTTGTAGGCTGGATGCCAAGTTATTGGCCCATCCTACCGTCTGTGCATTCTTATTTTTGAAAAGCTTGCTCTACTTTCTGAAAAAGAAAAAATGTTTTGGGTTTATGTTTAGTAACTAGCTAATATTCTCGCGTTGTCTCCGGATTATTATTATTTTTAAATAACTATGATTCTTTGAAAGTATATTCATGTCGTGTTTGGATGGAATTTGCTTGATTAGTTATTTTGATAGGATTTTTCTTTTTCTTTTTTGGGGGGTGGTGGGAATTTTGAGTGGATTTTTGATATTTCATAAACAGGTTGGATGAGTGCTGGATCTCATCCTCATTTCTCAGGTCAATGGGCAGTGGACAGTTTTCTGATATAGCTTTTTGCTTTTATAAAGCTTCACTTTATCAACTTTTGCGTTTGCGTACGAGAAGTGGACTGGAAGCCATGCGTATATACCCGTTGAAATAGACTTCCTCATACGTGTTCTCACTTGTTTGTGCCTTCATTGTCGTTTGCCATGCATCCTTCACATGTATAATTATGTTGAAAAATATGTCAACGTAGCATTTTTATGGTAAATTTCTTTTCAGTCTTTAATATTCTATCTCTGTTTTTATTCTTCTTTGGTTTTTTTGGGGCGGGGGGGTGTTTGGGCGTTGAGATAGGTGAGAGGACAATTGAGCTGAGCTAAGGTTGAGGCTTGAGCCTGTTGGCTCGAGCTTGATTCAGTCAGATATGTGCTCACCAATCTACACTCAGGTTAACTGAATGATATTTCTTAATCACTTGAACAATAAAACAAAAGTTAATATTAGTGAAATGTGTCTCACTTTGCAGTCCTCTACCAAACAAAAGAAAAGGAAAAGAAACGATTTGATATGTGGAGTGCTAGTCTTATCCATATTATTGTGCACTAGGGCTTCATGTTTAAGCTATTACCTTACCAAATGCCAAGAGGATGGACCTAAGCCACTACCTTCTATTGATTAGTACCCATGGACAATAGCAACTTCTAATTCACAATTCTAAAGTTCTCAAACAAACCAACACCCCCTCCCCCCCAACACCACACACACACAAAAACGTAGAATTAGGTTTTATAGATTTGAGTTATATGACATATTGAGAGAGATAAGTTATTAATTTTAAAAGAAATATTGTACACAGATTTAGTGAAGTTTAAAGAATAAAAGTTTTACTATATATGGAAGCATGAGTATGCGAATATACAGATTTATTATTACTATATATTAATTTGTGACAAAAATAGGAAAAGAGGACCCTTCTAGTTCACAATTGATAGTAACATATTGAAGGAGTGGTGTAACCCTATTGGTTTATCTTTTTTACTCTTCTTTTATCCCCTTGGAAGCTTGAAAATTTGATATTAACGTATTCTAGTTCACAATTGTTTGGAGAGCTTGAAAATTTGCAAGACGAAGGGCTAACAATGAGATAGGGATGCTGAAAGAGAAGACAATAATGGTGATGGGTGAAATAAGGTGACATTAACGGTCTCCCTATCATCTATCATCACTCCTTCAAAACACACCTTATGGTGAAAAGTAGTATCAATTTCTTTGCATGATTAAGTAAAAGACTTCTTAGTGACCGTCCATTTTTTGACAATAATTTAGGAGTCTAGTGAACATTATGGAAAAATTATATAGTTGATGTAAACAGAGAAGGAAAGATTATAAATATAATACGAATATAAAAATTATAATAATAAATGAACTCTTAAAAGCATTTTACTAATTTTACGAATAGATACAAGAAACATGTGTATGGATTATTGCATATTTGTAGATTTATCTAATATCAATACAGAGTTGGTTTAAATAATTTGACACTTAATTAATTTAATAGGGTTTTATTTCCGAGTCTTAAAAGTGAAGAAAACTTATGTTTAGAGAGTTACATATATTGTGTTCCTTGTGGATTAACAATAACTCAACTCGTCCCGATAGGAATCAAAGATCACAGAAAATAATTGAAACTTTTTATTGATTAAAATGGATCGGGTTAGGAGGTCCTTATGTAATTGGGTTGTTATGTGAGTTAAAACTAAGACTAAATTTATTGTGTTTGTTTTATTGATATTTGTGCTTTATTATTTTCTTATTGAAGATGGCACATGAGTTGGTCTGAACTAAAAATGATTAGTTTGAACCAATCAATGAAGAAATAGGTTGGTCCATGTTAACTTGGTTACTGTTTTTATAAGATTTAGTGAGTACTGCTATATGTTTTTTATGAGCAAAATTTTGAGAGCATTGTCTAAGTGAACACTAATGTAAGGATTATATAACATTTCGATATTGTGTTTTTCAATTCGGTTGTTAACATTAACACTTGACAAAATGAATACAGTAAACAGTAAAAATTTGATCCCATAACTTGGACTTACATACAAAATTACAAGATTCGAGTTGACAAATTACGTTCCTGTTCTTTTTAGATATAAATTAGAAGTATAAGCAATTGTTAGATTGTTGTAAATTAAAAAATTATTATTATTATTATTATTGTTGTTGTTGTTGTTATTGTTTTGGTTATTGT
This sequence comes from Talinum fruticosum, assembly GCA_021018815.1. Classification (NCBI taxonomy): domain Eukaryota; kingdom Viridiplantae; phylum Streptophyta; class Magnoliopsida; order Caryophyllales; family Talinaceae; genus Talinum; species Talinum fruticosum. The sequence goes on from JAITYX010000056.1 coordinate 3,609,181, forward strand.
TATTATTTTTGTTATTAGGTTGGGGTATTTTTTGTTATTGTTTTTATTATTATTTATTTATTTATTTATTATATATAATTTTTTTCATATTGTTTGATAGAACATTACACTTTGAAAATAGGTTTACTAAAAATTATAAATAAAATTTATTAATTATTGAAAAAATTACAAGATAGTTAATTAAAAAATTAAATAAATATAAGACTCAATATCAAGCAAATATGCTAACGAGCTTCAACTTTTATTGAATCAAATGATGATGATAATAATAATAATATTTAATAATAATAATAATAATAATAATATTTAATAATAATAATAATAATAATAATTTACAATGATATAAAATAATTTAAAAATAAAATAATTTTAATTTTATCCCATGATTAACAACCAAACAACAAGAACCGACACATGATTCCATTTCTATTCTTTACCAAACACTTAAAGAGAACATTCAAGTTTCATACCTAACTCCTAAAGTATATTTCATTTCATTCCAATTTTACATATCAAACGGGCCTAAATATTACTAGGCCTGCACATGAAAAGTTAAAAAGATTAGAGTGGTTAAAATTTGGATTCACCAATGGATAGATCCAGATTGCTGGGTCTCCATCATATCAACAAAAAGGAAAAATAAAAAAAGAAAAAGAGAATGACAGTTGGCTCTGAATGGGAGTCTCTCTCTGACGTAGCTTGGACTCGTTTACTGACTAATACTTCTACTACTACTACTGCTTCTTCTTGTGCTACTTGGCAGTGACCAGTGAGTGCCCACAAAACAAAGCAAAAGAGAAAGAAAACCCCCAAAAGAAAATAAAAAAAAAGGAGAGAAAAACACAAAAGTGTGTGAGAAACCTGAAGACCCTTTGATCGCTTTCAATTTCCATTCTTATTAGGAGAGAGAAATTTGAAAGATCCCCCAACCCACCGAATTCAGAATTCAGAATTCAGAATTTAATCAACATCAGGGCAGTTCAACCCCCGCCGTAAAATCCAGTCAATTTTTCTCTCCTCATTTCTTGGGTTTACTCCTCCTGCCTCACTCTCTCGCTCTGGTATGTTGAATTTTGATTTTTTTTTTGAAGTTAAAGTTTTTCTCTATCAGGGTTGTTAATTGTTGGGATTTTGAATTGTGAGTTCTGGGTGTTCTTCTGCCTTGTGCACTGGTAATGTGAAATCATTTGAGTGTGTAATGGAAAGTTGGTGTTTTTAAAGATACATTAATGTGTGGGAAATTGATTTGTTTGTGACATGTTGCATGCAGTTTGAAAATAGTCTATTTAGAGAAGTGTTCAATTTCTTAATTGTTCCTTTTTTTGTTTTGGCTTTTGTTTTCTTCTTGTTTGAATTTTGAGAGCTTTTTATTCCATAAAAAAGAAATGAAAGGGGAAAAAAAGTTGCATGGGTTGAAATTGACTGTTGGAAGGCCAATGATCAGTACAGGGTTACCTATATGCAAGTGATATTCAATGTTTTTTTTTTTTTGGGGGGGATCTTATTGATAGGTAGTGAGACTAGGATTGACTATTAAGAAACAAAAAGCAGCCAGCTCTAGCACTTAATGGATTTCGCTATAGCAGGGTCGGTGCAGATTTTGGGATTTGATAGGTATAGGGAATTATATACAGTCAGTGGTTTTCAAATGAATGGTCAAATGGACATGGCCTTAGCAACTCATGGATAAGGTCGCTTATGTTTGAGGCCCCGTTCTCTCTCACCAAAACACCTTACTGAGTTGGAATCTTGGAGTGCTGATTTGAGAGAGATGGAGAATTTTCGTAGGATTCATAAAGGAACATTCTAGTTTAAATTTTGTTAATGTTCTTGCCTTTTGATGATACAAGTGATTTTGAATTAACTTTACAACAATTGTGTATGCCTCTCTGGTTGCAAGGGTAAGGGATTCACATTGGATAACTTTCTTATTTACAATTGTGTCTTGGCTCTTTCCTTGGGTTTGACCCTTGTTGTTTACTTTATTGCTGCATAATTCAAGCTGTTAGTTCTGTTATTTTTGCTGATTGATATATTTAAACATACATATCTTATTGAAACTCATGTGAGAATATAGATGGCCCTATGAATGACTAAAACTAAAACCAAAGACCTGACTTTTTGATAAAAAAAGTTTTAACAAGAGGAAATTCTTAATTGTCAAGTCTTCCACTTTTTTTTAACCTTCAGCAATTACCCAGGTGCTTGAGTTGTAGACACAGCTCTGTAATCTTTTAATTGTAAACATAATTGCCTCTAGTGTCTTTGTTAGGTTTGGGTTGGACAATGTGTCTCAAGCCACTAACTGGATATATGCAGGAGACTCTGGTGACATTTCTGTACAGTGGATGCGGATGCCTCCTGTGCTTCCTCATTGGTATCTCTATCGCTGTCTTCTTTTAGTACATCTTTTATTATTGGTGTTTACTGGAGTCTATAGCTGGCATACAATTGGCAAAAATGACTCCAAAATTTGGAGTACGCAATATAGCTGTGCAAACTCATGGTGACAGTTCTAGAAGTAAAATTCTGGAATATGAAGAGAGTTCAGAATCGATATACTTGTCTGCCGATTTGGTATCCTGTGAGGAACTTCATGGTGTTGGCTCATTTGATACTACATGCCTTCTCAATTCGAATATATATCTAAGATCTAGTGTCTATGCACTTGGTACGGGAAACTTGGAGATTCTTCCTCGTGTTTCAATTGCATGCCCTATACAAGGTTGTTCTATTAGCTTTAATTTATCTGGCAATGTGATAGTGGGATCAGATGCGACTGTTGTTGCTGGTTCCGTTGTCATTGCTTCTCATAGCTTGAGTGTGGGGCATAATTCCTCTATAAATGCCACATCCCTTGGTGGAAACCCACCCCCTCAAACTAGTGGGACCCCAGTTGGCTATGAAGGAGCTGGTGGAGGGCATGGAGGCAGGGGCGCTTCTTGCTTGAAACATGAGGAAAATGATGCTTGGGGTGGGGACGTTTACTCATGGTCCAATTTGTCTGAGCCGTGGAGCTACGGAAGCAAGGGAAGTGGCAAGTCTACACAAAACCCTTTCGGAGGGAATGGAGGTGGACGTGTAAAGCTCATAGTGAAGGAGGATTTGTACTTGAATGGGTCTGTAACTGCTGAGGGCGGTGATGGAGGAACTATTGGGGAGGTGGCTCTGGTGGGAGCATCATCATAAATGCTTATAAGCTGTGAGTACATTATTTGAATAAGATTCCTTTGCTTTTATGATGTATCAATTTTGATTTTATCAGCACACCACTTAAGAGGACCAAGGCCAGACATGTCCCAGTGATGCAACTGATTTATTCTTAAAAGTTTGGATAATAGTTATTTTTCTAACTGTCGTCCAGCATTTTTTGGTTTCCACCCATGAGATGATGTATTAGTGATTGATTCACATTAGTACATTACACACTTTGGCATCAAGAAGAGAGAAAGATGAAACAAAGAATACTGATCCCTAGCCTTTTCAACTGTTCTTTTCCTTTCTATGATCTAATAGTCTCAGAAACTCGGACCACCCTGAGACACAACACAATTTTAAAATCATGGCTTATAAGCTGCCTTCCCTTGCGCTTAACCTTGAGGGAATCGACTTTTAATGTACTTTGTCCAGACTCTGTTAGAATCATGCATTAGCAAGTATGAGTTAGTAAATAGAAGTAGTCAGGCATAATACAATTAACAATTAATGTCCCTTTATTCCCTTCCCCTTAGTGGATGAACAGAATGACTCCTGACGGTTTACCTTCTTGAAATGTATAAAATATTAAAACTAAGAAAACCCACAGGATGTCCTATTGATGAAGAATCAATAACCTGCCTACAGAACAATTTTCCTTTAGCGGATACCACTCATGTAATATGCTTGATGATTAGTCTTGGTTTCTAGGCTTGAGGTCCCCACCTAAGGAAGGGTGTGAGGTGGAATATGTAATGTAAATTAAATAGTAGAGATGCTATCATGTAGACTCCATATGTGAAAGGGATTGCCTGCACATTACTCCAAGACAAAAATAGTATATGCTGTTCCTTTTCTTTTCATTCCATTTGATTGTAAAAGGTGGGGTGGGTTTATTGCATACATAAAGAGAAGAATCTCTAATAAACTTGTCGTGTGTAGAGGTGATCCACTGCTTTCTCTCTTTTCAATTTCTTTGTTTGTTTCATGTATTTTATCCCCCCTCTTCCTTAGATTAATTTCATGCTTTATACTTAAAGAAGTTTAATCAGATTAAGTTGCTCCTCCAACCTCAAAATACAGACCCACTATGAACATTGTGGATATCAAGATGCCTTTGTAAATGGGTGGCATGGAAAGCTAATTATGGGACAATTATTTGAGGACATCCTAAAATGACAAGAAAGATATTTGTTTTGGCATAGATCCAGTAGTATATTTATTATCCAGTGTGCTAAATGAAATATTCATCAGGCACTACTTTGTCTCTAGATATTTACTTGTTTAGAAGTATTATGCAATGGAATATTACGGAGGAGTAATGGCAGCATACCAAAGTAGAGAGCTCTGACATGCCACTAGTTGTCACTGTAATTATAGGAAAAGCTTTCAACCCAGATTAGTGATGTTCTTGTATCAAAATATGTTATCTTTTTGAATGTGCACAAATTAATAAGTATAATTCTAAACTCTTCTTTTTGTGCGCCTATAATCATGGATATATTTTATCTATAGTCTGAGAGCTGTGTATACTGTGTTGCATTCGCTCTTTCCCTCCCCCTCTCCCTCTGTCCTCTATATGCTCGCGTGTGCATGTTGATAGTATCTATTAGCCAACTGAGACATGTGCAATTCTTCTAGGAAAGGCCCTGGCACCATCAGTGCAGCTGGAGGGAGAGGATGGGCAGGAGGAGGAGGTGGAAGAATATCACTTAAATGTTACAGCATACAAGATGTGAAGGTCACTGTACATGGTTAGCACTTGTTACTAATCCTCTTTGTCTGGGAATTCAATGATCTGCTTGTTTACTTGTGTGTGTATGTGGGCGCGCGCTAGTTAAATGTATGTGATTCAGCTTGTCGTATATATCTGACTTATACCCTTCTTAAAATAAAAAATGTGTGTGTGCGCGCACTAGTTAAATGTTTGTGATTCAGCTTGTCATATATATATCTGACTTATACCCTTCTTAAAATAAAAATACTAATATTTATGAAGTTTCTGCATTCCTATTGTAGCTGGTCAATGCCTTTGAAATCTAAGGTAAATGGAAATAGCCTCTTTGCTGTCAAATTTATGGGGATTGAGCTGTCTACATCTGACATCCCTAGTCCCTATTCTAGTTTGGACATCGGAAACACCTTCGTTTTTTTGGGGGGTTGTTTATGTGCAATTGCATATGGGTGCTGTAGTCATGAAGGTTACTCTTTTCCTCAAATAGATAGTATTAGGAGTCCCAAGGTGCCTACTCACGTAAGAAAAGAGAAAATGAAGGTTATTAGACCCCTAGGCTGAAGAATTGAGCATGATTTTATCCACAAAATGAGGCAAAGTCAATGACTCGTAATAGAACACTTAGAATGGCTGCAACCATGCAAAAGCCTCCAAAAAAAAAAAAAAGGATTTTAACTCACCAAATACTCTCCTATAAAGCTACAGCAATCATTGTCTCGAGTTAGTTGTCTAACTCTTTTTATTGTTCTTTTCTGTGCCACCAGCATATCTTATAAAGAGTAGATCCCCCCCAACAGAAACAGGCTTTTTAACATGGTTCCATGTATTCCTATCCAGAATTGGCTAGTGATTATGTCAAGCTTGTTTGGGATACTGTAATTCTTGTATTTTTCTGTTCTGGTGCTAAGGGTTGAACTGTAGGATGGCCTACCTGCTGATGGCATATCTGTTCCTTACTATTGCATAAAGGGGCCTATTTGGACTTTCGGTGTAGATATGTCTGACATCGAACTGATGAGTATCCTTCCCAAATTCAGCGTGTGAAGAAGCTTGTTCTCAAGGCTCCTTCATGTTATTAGAGGAAATCAACTGAGCAGTCCTGGGGCCTAAACAATAGCTGGGGTGACACGAAAAACTAGTTTTGTCCAAAAATTAACATATTGGCTAGTAACTTAATGTATTTATGAGTTAATTAGCAATTATTTTAATGTCATCAGTTCCCATTGCATGTAAATGGGAGAAAAAATGTTATTATTCAGGGAGATTACCTCCTTGCTGATCAACAGGTTCGCAGTTTTATGAGCTTGTTTGTTCTAGAGCTAGTTTTTCCTCTTGAAACAGGTTATTGTACCCAATCTCAGATAATCGGATCCTCTACAGGTCACGGGGCCAGATATAGTGTAATTTTAAAATTTTGCAGTTAGGTTCAGCACTACGCTCTTCAGCACTTGATTTTGTGTTTCCAGTAGACAGAAACCATAATATATGTACACCCCATATTGTCAATCTTTTCACCAGGTTGGCTGGTCTTGATAGTAATCATCACCGATCATCTTAGGCTGATTAGTGAGGATCCCTTTCAAAAGCCTTATCCCCGTATCAAATTGTTTAGTCTGTTTCTGCTTTTCTTTAATGCTGTAGAAGAGATGAAATGAACACGTGCTTTTTTCTGTATTTATGCTTTATGGTGCTTGTAGAACAAATTATTTGTTCCTTTTAGGAGAAAGAGGAGGTTGCTTATTTTATTGAATAAAAACTTGTACAAAGCCAGCGTGAGCCTCAATCACTTATGCAATGGCATAGATGGCTGTTGAACACTAAGAAAAAGGGGGTGTATGGCAGCTTACTAATAGCCACAAGTGCAGCAATCCTGTACCAAACCTGGAAGGACAGAAATGAAAGTCCATCAGCAAAACATTAACAGATCTTTTCGGGAAGTTAGTAATGTAATTAAGGATAATTTCCTTGCAATTCACAGACCTCAGTTTAGGGGCTAGTAAAATTTTTGTATCAATGAGCCACTTTGAGGATTAATTGTAAGGGGAACCCTTCCTAGAAGGTGGCCTCTTCTCTTAATCCCTCTACCTATGTATTTTACCTGTTTTCAGGTCACTTGACAATATGAATGAAGAGCTTGCCTTTGTTCAGGAAAAAAAAAATTGTACAAAATAAATAGGACTTTGAGTGGAAGAAATCTGCTATACCTCCTTGGTGATGTTAAATTCCTGTCCATACGAACTCATATATTGTGGCAGATTCTTGAACTCTCTATCTATTTTTCGCGTTTACCGTTGTCCCCTGGATTCACTTAGGTCATCTATGAAGGCTTCTCTGAGGTCATCGCTCTTGTGGATATTCTGCTAAGACAACAATTCTATGTTGGTTTGGATTTTGTACTACTTAGTTTTATGAGGATTTGTGCATTGATGGGTAGTGCTAGTTTGTATGGTTTTCCAATAGAAGACATTGAATTGCAGGTGAAGATGGTGAATAATGAATTAATTACTTGAACCTTTACTGTGGCAGGTGGTTTAAGTATTGGTTGCCCAAAGAATGGTGGAGCAGCAGGAACTTATTTTGACGCAATTCTTCTAAGTTTAAGAGTTAGCAATGACAATGTCAGCACAGAAACAGAAACCCCTCTGCTGGATTTTTCTACTAGCCCATTATGGTCCAAAGTCTTTATAGAGAACAAGGCAAAAGCTTTGGTGCCTCTCCTTTGGACCAGAGTGCAGGTTTTCCCTTTGATCTTCCTTATATATATATAGTGTTAAGAACAGCTTAGATGGCGTGATGTTGGCCCAATACATAAATGCTGGCTTCATTTCACATATTTAGTGTCTACTTTCTCATGAAGAAAACTATGATCACTTCTATTTTTTGGTAAGGCAATTGATGATGACTTCTTATTTCTATGTTCCTTAAATCAAGTTCATCTTTGGAGCAAAGTGTAAGCTTTTAGTTAGTTAAGATATCAAATACCGCACCAAAATATGTCAGCTTTAAGCAAATTATTTATATTTTTAGTTTGCCTTATTCGTCATTGTCCAGAGGCTTGTGCTTGTTCCTTTCGTAAATGGCAATGTAATGAATTTCCTGAATTCCCAACTGAGTCTGCATAACTAGATGGGAACTATTCATTTTAATGTATAACCTCCTTCAAATTTTAGTTGAGAGTTCATGCAATTATTTATAGATTGTAATGTAGGTCAAGGGGTGGAAATGATAACATATGTTGTTGTCGTGGTTTTGGATTTACATCTTACGAGAACTTGTGAAAGACATGTATAAACTATTCTGGGCATATACTTAAAATTAACTATTAAAGGCAAGTTAACTGATAGGTGCATGGAACTTGACCCATTTCTCCTTCTTTCAAAGAAAAGCGTAAACTAGCTCTATAATGTAGAGGTTCGTAGAGTTTTTGCTTCTATTATGTGAAATACAAGGTTGTCTTATCAGCCATTTATCTGGTGTATTTATGATGTTGTTATTATGTTGCCTAATTGAAATTTGTTACATATTGGTTGGTGAAGCTGAGAGGCCAAATGAGTATATTAAGCGGGAGTACTATCAAATTTGGGTTGAAGGAATATCCAATCTCAGAGTTCGAGCTTGTTGCAGAGGAGCTTCTAATGAGTGACTGCATAATGAAGGTAAGGAGTTCGAAATTAATTTCTCTCTCAATTTTTTCACAACGTTAGTCACTATTACTATGACACTTTAGAAGACCGAAATATTTCCTGTTGATCAACCCCCAAAAAGAGGAAATCTGTGTAACCAAAATTTTGGGTCATGTTCTTTCAAAGTTGCCCTATAAACTTCTTTACATCTGCTGTTAGATGTATTGGTGTTCATTTTTTTCCTTTACAAATTCTCATTGTGAGAGCCATACTATTTTGGGTCATGTTCTTTCAAAGTTGTCGTACGAATATCCATAGTTTTTTATACTTGAGGCTTCTGACTTCTCAATTATTGTCCTCTTAAAACTCGTGGACAACCATGCTGTGCACTGATTCAGAAAGTCTAGTTCATGCCTCAAAAGTGTTGAGGCTGAAAGACATGTTGTCTTCACTCTGGCTGCTAAAAAGATTTCGTTCTTCTGAATGAAGGTCTATGGTGCATTAAGAGTGATTGTCAAAATGCTACTGATGTGGAATGCTGAAATCCAAATAGATGGAGGGAACGCTGTTGTCACAAGTTCTGTCCTTGAAGTCAGAAATCTTGCAGTCTTGAGGGTATGAGTCTTTTTTTCCTTTTGGTGATTTGAAGTCTTTTCCTTTTTTTTTCTTTGCGATTTTTTGGGGTAAGAGGAGGTTCTGATACAAGGACCTATTTTGTCCCATTAACTAGTTCAGGCTTAATTCAGATTTGTTATGTGCAGGAACATTCTACAATAAGCTCAAATACGAATCTGGCATTATATGGTCAGGGACTATTGAAGTTGACCGGTGATGGTGATTCAATTAAAAGCCAGCGGCTTTTGCTGTCAGAGTTTTATAACATCACTGTAAGTATCAGAACCTCCTGATTTCTGCTAATGTTCTTGGTAGGCTTGCTGTAAGCCTTGCTATAAGCCTGGACAGTTAGTTTTCGTCTCTTGTTATTATTATTTTGTTTCCCTTTCAGTTCTGTCCTTGCCCTTATTATTTTACGTCTTGGTTATTTCATTTGGATTCTAAGCTTCTCACTTGTGTCACGGGGTGCTAATTCACACGAACTCAACACCCATGCGACGCTAGCAAACTACACTTGAAACCCTTGTTAGCTTGCTAGTTAGTTTGTGAGAAAGCCAAGTAAGAGAATGCTTAGAGAGTTTAGGAGAATGCTTTGCGTATTACTTTGCTTGGAAACTTGATTGACTGGATGCATTATAAATGAGCCCCTTGGGGTATATATAGTTGCCCACCTTCTTAAAGGATGGTTGAGATCTATTTGATCTAACAGCCTAGGTTCATCCTCTAGAATACTCCATATAAATATCTACAATTTTATACAAGTGTGGAAGATTATGGAACATTGTGGAACCTTATGTTACAACGAAGAAAGCTCTAGAGGATTCAAGGTTGTTCCAGAGTGTTCTTTGGCACTTGATACTTATGTTTGAGATTTCTATTTTTGATATTGCTGGCACCAAGGTTGTCTTGGACAATTTAGAATGTTTTGTGATATCTCCACCTTCTCCTGATGTTTTTATTGAGTTTCCATTGCGAATAATATATAGTTCATCAATGTTGATGCCGAATTGCTGATTGCTGCCTACTTGGCTAGTTGTCACTCTATGAAGTTTTGAAACCATTTACCATGTGCACTTTTTACGTGAAGACTTTGTAGTTGATACTGATGATGGGCTATGCCTGTGTACATTCTTACCATATTCCTGTGGGTTTTTTCTTTGCAGGTTGGACCAGGTTCATTGCTTCAGGCACCATTGGACGATGATGCTAGTAAAACCATGTGATTCTCTCATTACTTTGCTTGTAGTATTGTGGCATCAGTTTACCAAGTAACATGAGATAAATTTTGTTGCTAATTCATGTATTTGTTGCAGAGTAACAAATTCACATTGTGAGAGCCAGAAATGTCCAACGGATTTGATAACTCCATCAGATGATTGTCATATAAACAGTACCATTTCTTTTTCGCTCCAAGTAAGGGAAATTTGTGGCTAGATTTCCGAGGGTTTTATGATATAAAGATCTGATGTGAGTCATTCGACCAATGTTAGTGAATAGTGGCAGTATGAAAGAATTTTTAAATAGGTGCTGCCATCATATTGGTCAGACTGTCAAAGCACAAATCAGAATTCTTATTCTGATATGAGGTTCAAGAATAAAAAGAATATCCTAGTACATAACTATTAAGTGGCTTTGTAATTAATTTATTCTTGTCTCTTGGTATAATTTATATGGACAGATGAGATTTAGCTCCTTATTCATTAATTTGACAGATATGCCGTGTCGAAGATATACTTGTCAGTGGTGTTATCAAAGGAAGTATAATCCACTTTCATAGGGCAAGGACCATTGTGGTCGATGATGGAGGAATGCTAAGTGCATCAGAGCTGGGTAATACAGAACTTTGTTATTTTCAGTTTTCAAAATTGTCGTTCGTGTTGTTACAAATTTTCATGTCAAAAGGGTTTATAAATCTGTGTGGAGTATGGGGAGGCTTTTGGCTAATTACACTTATTGGCATATTTTGTTACATAGTGAGGGTACTTTTCCTCCCAGGTGCTCTTTCCTTGTAATCACCCAAGATTCACAATTTCAAAGAAAATTCATTGAATTTTAAAAAATGGAAGTCTCTAATTATCATGGCTGTCTGCTTGTGGAGTTTTGACACTACAACATCTGAATTTAAGGGAGGTTTATATTTGCAGGGATTTTTAGCAGTTTAACCAACTCATACTCCTTACATTTGTTTTTTTTTCATATAATTGCATTGTTCCAGGATGCGGAAAAGGTCTTGGTAAGGGAAGATACTCAAATGGTGCCGGTAGTGGTGCTGGCCATGGAGGCAAAGGGGGTTCAGGAATGTTCAATGGGACAGTAAGTGAAGGCGGGAGCAGATATGGCAATGCTGATCTTCCTTGTGAACTGGGGAGTGGGTCTGAGGGTCCACTTGAGTCAGACGGACATGTGGCTGGGGGTGGAATGATAGGTAAGCCTATCCTCTTAGTGATGTCTTCACAAATGGCTGGCATTGCATCTGCTTTATGTTGGCAACACATCATTCTGCTTTCCTAAGAGAGGTTATGAATGGCTGAAATGTCCTCGTACGTGCTCAGTGTACCCTTGCCGTACATAATCTTTAGAGTACTCATTTAGTCCAAACCTGTGGATGTGTACACAATCTTGCTGATGTCACTGAATTCCTGAGTTTTTGATGAGAGATTTTAGATCCTCTGGGCTATTTCAAATTTGCACTAGAATAGTGCCCAATGTTTATCATGCCATGCCATGACCTAGGAACTTCCTGCAAAGCACCTAACTTCTTTCTGTGAGACTCTTGGTCATTAGTTCCTTGATCAGAAAGGCATATGTCTACTAGTTCTGATAACTGATAAGGAGTATATGGCAGTTTACTGAGAAATTTCATTTACTTTGAGAGCTTATTTTTTCTCAACAGTGACTTCCAGACCTTATTCAAGATGAATGTGATTTGATGCTTTGTTTTCAAAATCATAAAAAAATCCTGCACGCAAAAAATAAAAGGGGGCCTTTACTTGATTTTTCATCTATTTTGATTTCTAATTTTTTAAATTAAAAAATCAAATATACAAAATTCTATTAGATATTTGTAATTTTTTTCAATTTGATGCTTTTGTTTTCAAAATCATAAAAATGTTTTTGCATTTTAAGTGATATATTTTCTCTGTTTTTGTCGTACATGAATGGCTTATTTTGTTTCAATGCTGTTTCTCTATGACCACTGCATGGGATACAATGAGAAACAAAGATTGAGCAGACTCCCTCTGAAGAAAAGGGAAAAAAAAAGAAAAAAATTATTACTCTACCTTTTGATATTAGGAGACATATTAGGACAGGACAGGTTTGAACAACATACGAAAAGGACCAGAGAAAAATCACCATACCCTCAGATCATCATGAATAATGTTATCTACAAAATCTTGAAAGGTCAAATTTTGTTACTATTCAGCACTTGACTCCAAGTCTCCAACTATACAAGTGGAATTCCCCAAGTAATCCCATTCAGCTTGTTGAGAAAGCTGACTAGAACACATCATCAGTAAAGGCATCATGGACGAAAATTTGAGACCACGTTCAAGTACTACACACCGGTTGGCAATAATAAGAAATAGTAGCATCTTTATTCACCGAAAGGACGTAAAGTGAAGGAAAATGATCTCGCAAGGAAGCACCATCGCACCACTGATCATACCAAAACAAGATGGATGGCCCCACACCAACCTCAAAAGAGAAATGGGGAAAATCTTCCCCATTTTTATAAATGCATCCAATAATTCGTTCATGTTCTATAATAAAACTGAATTGGTCATCTGATATGTTTTTGTCCCTCCTTAACCTCCTTTCAATCTCCATTTCCAAAGTTTCATAGTGTGGCTAAGTAATTAATTTTTTCCCCTGTGATGATTAATCGAAAATAATGTATCGAAAGATATCAAGGGGATGCCACCCATGTACAAAAGGAGGCAATAGTGTGGCTAAGTAACTCGATATCTTCTTAGCTGAAATGGTTGGCCAAAATGCTTCATTATTCTTATTTGTAGAATATTTGGAATTTACTTTGATACATTTGGAACTCTTGCACTGGTGTGATTTTTTTTTTTTTGGGGGGGTTGTGGTTGGTTGTGAAATAATTTAATGGAGGTTTTGTTGTCTGGACCAGATTTTTCCCCGCTTGTTGCTACCGGAAGTCTGTTTGCAAAACTAGTTTTTGTCCCCTGTTTTCTTGTAACCTACTTGTTCGTTTCTTCATTCCGACCTTTTCTACATTTCAGGTTAGATCTTAGACTTTCTGGCTCAATTTGAAGGGTTTACACCTTGTGAAAGATTGTCGGCGAACCAAAAATTTCCTAAATAATCTTTACATTGGAACTTCCTATTGTCTTTAAGAATGGACTTTATACTTCTTGTTTGCTTTTTTAAAATTGGAAAATAGCTGAGACAAGGTCATAAAGATCATATTGGCCAACGGCTTTGCTAATGGTTCTAATGTGTCGTGGTCAATTGTCCAAATAATGTCTTCTTTCTCTCTTATCACAATTATTATTATTATTTTTCATTTATAGTGATGGGAGCAATGCAGTGGCCACTGTCAAGGTTGATTTTACATGGATCTTTGAGGGCTGACGGTCAAAGCTATGGTAAGACGATGAGAAATAGTAATGGTACTTTGATTGGCGGTCTTGGTGGAGGCTCTGGTGGGACAATTCTCCTTTTCCTGCAAAAGCTCGTACTTGCTGAGAATTCTGATTTATCTGTTGCTGGAGGAAGAGGTGGTCCTCTTGGTGGTGGCGGTGGTGGTGGAGGTCGAATTCATTTTCACTGGTCTGATATAAATACTGGAGATGAATACATTCCAACTGCCATAGTAAAGGGTGTCATCAACAATAGGTATGCCTAACCTTGACTGACAGTATCGACTAATTAAATTATGATTGTACCTAATATGGAATCTGGCGGAAGATAGTCTGGCTGGCACGCTTTATCTGTATAACATTGCTTTCTTGTTTTGCCTTTTCCACTTTAACTTTGACGACACCATTTGCCATTCCATTTCTGGTTCTACAATGTGCTCTTCCTGGGTCCTTTTAGGTTTATGACTTGTTAACTTCAATGTAACTCTTGAGAACTCATAATTCTGCATTGCCTTGAGCAAACTCCAATGTTCTTGCCTTGTTCTGTTTGAAGGTGATGGGTTAGGATAGCATATAATCAAACCTTCTGATGGTTTGGGACCTGAAGTTTGTGCAAGAAATCCCTGATTGTTTGAGAATGTTGATACTGGCTGTGGTTTCATCAATGCTCTAAGGTCTTCAAGAGTGTGCCAATGGGGTTCTGCCCTTGCTGTTTTAAGGAAGGTTATGGTCAACTCAAGCAATATGTCATACGCGTATAACATTATGAATTTGAAATAACCAATGCGTTATTCAATCGACAAAGTTATCAATTGACATTAAAAGCTCAGAAAACAATGTAGCCGATGTGCACTCTGATGAGTCAGTGGAAGACAATTCCATTAAACAAATACGTTGTTATATTCCCACCAATATTAGCGGCATCTTCAAGTAATACTAATTGTTTGGTAAAAAATTGGTGACTTTCACAATGCATTACATTGGGGTGTATATTTGAATCTATTGCCTCTATATCAGATAATGAAGTCTGATATTCACTTCATATGAGAGGTAAAAAAACAAAATCCTTATCTTGAAGTATGAGGTGTCAGTCTTATTTTCTCAAACGACATTGTATATGTTTCCAAAGGAGAAGTTAGCCCTTTATTATTATGTTGCCAAAAATTAGGCGTTGTCCTTTCCAGAGTTGTCACTCTTTCTATTTTATGCCATTTATGGAAAAAATGCACTTCTCTTGATGACATTTCGTCTTTCCTCTACCGCTGCCCTTTTCTTTTGGACAACAGGGTTCTTAACTTTTGTGAGATGTCCTCCTTCAAAAACTCTCCTCTCCCCCTCCCCCCAAAAAAAAAAAAAAAGAAAACCTCTCAATATCATTAAAAAAAGGATAGGAGAAGATAAGACATTTGTTTGGGGTGGAGGGTATAAATATATGAACATTACAATGCAGCAGAAGCTTCTTATCACTGAAGGTGATTGACTAACAAACCATGCCACTTGTAACAGAGGAGGTGCAGGGGATAGCCCAGGTCACAGTGGAGAAGGCGGCACAATCACTGGGAAAGAGTGCCCGAAGGGTCTGTATGGTACATTCTGCAGTGTAAGTCACTCTGTTGTATTTTTACTATCTGGTTAGATGTTGATGCAATGCATTTGTCTTTGCACCTGGGTAAATGTCTACAGAAGTACTGTGTAATTTATTTAAGATATCTGGATAGATGCAGCGTATAAGGTCCGGTGACTGAAAGGTACTGTTTCTGTGAACTTTTAATCTGTTTTGGAGCCTTTTTGCTCGTAGCTTTACTTCCTCTGTGTTTCTCTCATCTCATTGGTAAATGTACTGAGCTCAAGAATTCACATTATGATCTTTCTGTTATCTTGAAGCTTTTCGTGCATATCAGTACACCCAAAATGAATAGGTTCATGAAATATGTTTGAGGATTATGCCAAAGTATACTATGATAATGAATAGTAGGAAAAATTTTCATAGTCTGGCTAACATTCAATGCCATATATTTATACATTGCCAATCTCAGATGCATAGTTTTGTATGATTTTCCCCATATGTATTGGTTGTCGATAGGAGCTGGTTCTACATGGATCACTTGACCTAAGATAGCTTATTAGAGCTCTTTATGCATGTACTGTGCTGTATTTGAATTTCTCCTCCCCCTTCTCCCAAGTAGATTATGTATTCATGTGCTTTTATTTGGTCAATGATACAGGAATGCCCTGTCGGAACTTTTAAGGACATTGATGGTTCTGATGAACGACTCTGTACTCCTTGCCCTCTAGAACTGCTTCCAAAGCGAGCAGAATTTATTTATGTACGAGGTATCTAGATAATTGTGTTGCAGATAATTAAGTAAATTTCTTTGGATCTTGCTTCTGTCATTTTTCTGGTTTTGTTTGCTGCCTGTCAACTGAAGTGAGGCAAACATTGCAGGGGGAGTGAGTGAACCATCATGTCCATACAAATGTATTTCTGACAAGTACAGGATGCCTCATTGCTTTACACCACTAGAGGAGCTAACTTATACGTTTGGAGGGCCTTGGATATTTTCCCTCGTCCTCTTATGCTGTTTGGTATCTCTAGGTCTGTTATTAAACATGCTGCGTGCAAAAATAGTTGGATCAAGTTGTACATATCAAGGTGCATATTCATTTGAGCAGCACCATTCTGATTATCGGTTTCCACACCTCCTCTCTTTATCAGAGGTATATCTTGATGCTGATTATTATTATTTTTTTGTTAATGGAAGAAGGAACACCAAATAGTAATTATGGTATCTTTTTATCCAGGTAAAAGGACCCAGCAAAGCTGAAGACACTCAAAGCCATGTTTACAGGATGTACTTTATGGGTCCTAATACGTTTAGGGAGCCCTGGCACCTTCCTTATTCTCCCCGATGAAATTGTGGAGATAGTGTAAGAAACCTATCCTTCCTTTGTAGTGTCATAAAGCACATGCTATCTTGCTACAGTTTTGGCATCTTAACATACACAAATGTGATGACCCCCTGATGGAGATGAAGAATAAAGGAAAGAAAGCCAAGATGAAGAATTTGGCGTATATTTTGGTATTTGGAAGTTTTGGGTTTTGATTAGGGTATTTTAAAAGCGTCTATATAGGGTTATTTAAGAGTATTCTAATAATATTTAGTTTGCTATGCTATTTAGGATATGTTTAGGTTCAAGTCATAGAGTCTCATAACTTGCTACCCAAGTCATAGTCTTATAGCTTACTCCCCAAGTCATAGTCTTATAAATAGATTGTGTCCTAGGTTATTACCAACTATATTGAATATCAAATGAATATGAATCAAGCACTAAGAGGCTAATTTCCTTCTCTCTTCTCTAAATCTTCCTCTTTCCCTCTCTAATTCTTCTCTCTCCTCTAAATTCCCTCTTCTCCCTTTTCCCCTTCCTGTTAATTCTGCTGCCTACAAACCTTAAAATTTCTGTTATGTCACTTTTGAGTGCTTTGGTGCTGCTACGAGGTAGAGTACAGTTGGTGCTGTTGCTGTTCATTTTCACGGCATGATCACTGCTTCCTTATGTCTCTACGTTCTCTACTGTGCTTGATGATTTTCTGTCATGGTGACACTCAAACCAGCATGGTTACTGAAGAAAGAACTCCCAAGTCAATTTTTCAAAGTTGTCACACAATTACTTACTGCCCTGTCATCTTCTAACAATCTCTTCGGATTGTTGGATGAACTTGGACACCTTTTGTCCTAAGTACAACAATCACCCTCAAAAGTCATAGAAGGTTTCTCTTGCTTCCTGCCTTTCAGAACTTATTCTTATTCGAATCACCACTCCTGATGTTCCTTTTGATGGCCAGTCTATGAAGAAGGTTTTTAAACTAATCATATCATCTTATCAGAATATAGATGACATGGCCAGCCGCTCATACAATAAGAGGCTCCATATACTTGAGATTATGGCTAAGGTTAAGTCTTATCTTGTGATGTTAGATCTTGAATGTGATGCTTGTGTCTTGGATATTTTTCATTATCTTCTTGCATCCATTAAAGACTGACATCCACCATCCATATTTTCCCACATAAAATTTATCTTCACCGGTCTTCTTGAAGAAGCTGATGACTTCCTAGTGGGATTTATTTTTTCAACTCTATCTCGTACACCACATGCTGCTTAAACAATATCTCTGCTCTCAATTTGTCAGTAAACATGTTTTGGAGGCATGTGCATGGTGAGTTGGACTACTTATTCCATCAATTAAATGAGATCTTTCAGGTGGAGGAGAGTCAAAGTAACAACAGGCCACATGAACCAGAAGAATGCTTATCCTCACAGATATGTGGTAACATGGAATTAGAATTGAAGCTCATAATTCTATTGATATTGATCAAGATGAAGAAGAGCACCATAGTTATCCTCAGGTACAACGTGTTGAGTTTAGAATCACTAAAAATGATGAGGAAGATAATAAGAGAGCCACCTATGAATCTGTGAGTCTCCCTATTCCAAGGAATTTTCAGTTTTGGTATGAAGAATTTCAACATGTGCTGATGTCAACAATAAAATTTGAGCACGTTGATATGTTCATCTCCCGAAGAATTTCTAGTTGCCACAAAACTACATCCATTGGTACAATTGCTACTTTTATTGGAGAATTTGAAAGCATCAGAGTTTTTTCATATGTGCACTGGAGTAAAGGTGGTGTTTTTTTTTTTTTGCCAGGGTTATCTTCTTTCTAGTTTCTACCAAATTATAAAACTCGAGTCAACTGGTGGAGAATGATGGAGATGAGATTAAGATTTTGGGATATTTTTTGGTATTTGGAACTTGTTGTATTTTGATTTTTTATGTAATTTTCATTGAATATTATAGGTTTTTTAAAAGCATCTAGATAGCGTTATTTAAGAGTATTCTAATAATATTTAGTTTGCTATGCTATTTAGGATTGGTTTAGGTTCAATTCATAGAGTCTCATAGCTTGCTCCCCAAGTCATGGCCTAATAGCTTGCTCCCCAAGTCATAATCTTATGAATAGATTATGCATCCTAGGTTATTACCAACTCCATTGAATATCAAATGAATATGAATCAAGCAATGAGATGCTAATTTTATCCTCTCTTCCCCTCTAAATCGTCCTCTTTCCATCTCTATTTTTTCTCTCCCTGCTAAATTCCCTCTTTTTCTCCCTTTTCCCCTTCCCGTTCTCTGTATCCTTTCTATTCTGCCTGTCTCTTCTCCTTTCAGCCTCACTGGAGGCTATTTTCCTTTTGTATTTGTGTCTTTGTTTGTACATGGGTGACATCTTTTTCTTATGCAAATATGTTTTCTGATTACTCAGTTAATTGATGCCCGTGTCCACTTCTTCACGTTTTGTCTCTCAACTTTGGTGGCGAGCCTACTTTTCTTGCAGCAATTTTTGCACATTCTTTTGACTGGTTAACAGTTAACATATTCGTCACTGTGTTTTATATCAACGTCAAAATCAAAGGTAATGCTACAAGTGCACACATTACAAGTCCCCCGCTTGAAGATCGGGATGATTTGAATGTGAGGTAGCAAGACCAAAATTTTTAAAAAATATGGAATTTGAGTTTTTGACATGGAACAGTTGGTAAGAGCTGCAGACTTTGTGATAAAAATAGCAACATTGCATGTAGAAGTTAAGACGTCCAAATTGTGCTTAAGTTTTGTTTGGACATGCAAAGAATGGGAAAAGGTGTAATAGTGAGGAAGATAGTTTGGCTCACGGTTGGAGCCACTAAAAGAGAGACTTAGAGAAAAAGGAACCCTATCAGGTGATTTGATCCCTTTTTATCTTAGAAACTATGTTGTTGGAAAGAGATGGTTACTTTTGCACCTCATCCTTGCTTCTATAACAACCATGAGAAGGATGACGACCCATGTTATGTTTTGCAGGTATGAAGATGCCTTTAACAGATTTATTGATGAGATCAACTCTATAGCTTCATATGACTGGTGGGAAGGGTCTGTTCATAGAATCCTGTCGGTGCTTGCTTATCCTTGTGCATGGTCATGGAAACAATGGCGACGAAGGATTAAAATCCAACGTCTCCAGGAATATGTCAAGTCTGAATATGATCATTCTTGTCTTCGTTCTTGCCGATCACGGGCCTTGTACAAAGGGATGAAGGTTGGTGTCTTTAGTTCCTGATATCAGATTTTCTGTAACCAACCAAAACTATCAGTCCTGCATTCAATTTGAACGGCATGCTTTTAAGAGTTTCACCGATGGAACTATGGACATATATTTTGTAAGAGCTGAAGGGAGTTTCCCCAATGGAACAATGGAACTATATTTTGTAAGAGCCCAAAGACAGTAATCAAGTTTCCATTTGATGCAGGTTGGAGGAACACCTGATTTAATGGTTGCATGTATTGATTTTTTCCTTGGTGGTGATGAAAAGAGAATAGACATTGTATCAATTATACAAAAGAGATTTCCCTGTGCATAATTTTTGGTGGGGATGGAAGTTATATGTCTCCTTATAATCTTCATAGTGATGCTCTGTTGACCAATCTGATTGCACAGGTCTCTTCTCCTTCCTAGCTGTTGGCATAAAATTTCATGACTATCTATAAATTTTAATTCTGGTATTATCTTGTAATATCTTCAGCATGTCCCAACTTCAGTGTGGAATCATTTGGTAGCTGGTCTCAATGCTCAATTAAGAACAGTACGACATGGATTCATCCGCTCAACGCTTGCTCCTGTGATACGTTGGATAGATAGTCATGCAAATCCCCAACTTGAGTTTCATGGTGTCAGAATTGATCTTGGTTGGTTTCATGCCACTGCTTCTGGTTATCATCAACTAGGTATTTGGGTATTGGTTGATGATTATACTTTCCACAGTATACCACAGCCTGCTTTGACAAACACCAATGAATATGAGTCTCCAAGGCAAGTTTGAACATTCCAAAGGGTTTCTTTTTCCGTATTTTGCCTTTGCTCTGTGTTTAAACTCTTTGGAGTTTGGATATCAAAAATAGTGTGATTATTTTTCTTTACAATTACAGGTTTATTTTTGCATCACTGTAATCAGCAAAGTAATTATAGTCTTTCATTATCAGAATGAAAAGTTAATGATGTTACTATTAGGTACCTAATTAGTGTCAGTCTGTTTTGAATTTCAAGCCTCTGGTGCATTTATAAGGGATTGATAACTTAACTGCATGCTGACATGCCCATGTTAGACGATAATATATTTATGTTAATAATATGCTGTTCCGAGAGAAATAATTTTATTTGTCAGAAAACACAAAGTTAACATTTGACTTTCGAGTAGACTTTCTTTCTTCTTAAAGCTTGAGAGAATGGTGAGTGGGAGGGGACCTGGGTTGGTACTAAAAGTCTCCTGATTTTTGCAAGTTTCATTAAGTGATACCTAGGAAATTACCATATCCAATCTCAACTATCAGATTACTCGGCCCAGGCTTGTGAATTTGTATGAGCGTGTTGTGCCAAGTGTGGCTACATCTTTAATTTTTTTGCATATTTCAATATACTTTTTCATCCTTATACTTCAGGAGTAATGATAGAACAGCAGAAAAACGCTTTAGGCAGCTACAGCAGACACAAACCTGCACGAGTCAGGTATTATCGCGTAGGAGGACAAGTGGACTAATAAATGGAGCTCTCATAAATGATTCTACTTTGAAGTCACTTGAATTTAGAAGGGACTTCTTATTTCCATTTTCTCTGTTCCTCCGGAACACCAGGCCCCTTGGTTGCCAGGTATGTAAATGTTGGCTGCCATGTGATGCATTAGCAAACTTTCTCTACTCCATCTGCCTCCTAACTCACGTATTCAAAATATGAAGAACTCTTTTTTAATACCTAAAATATCCATTATTGATGTTAGTTACTATCTGCTGCAAACTTTTTACTCTTAGTTTCAGTTAAATTGGAGACTAACATGGTCAAGTCTTGTATTTTGGTGCTGTATAGTCTTCTGTAGGATGCAAGGTTTGCATCCAATTTTTTTGATTATTATATATCAATGTATTAGTTTTTCCTTACGAAAGAGATAAAAAAGAGTCTTGAATATACTTAAATGATAGCCAATAGAGATATTCATTATGGGACACTAATTAAAGTGACAAAGGGAGTTCATAGTTTCTGATATTTTTCATTGATCACAAGATTTTGATATTTGATTCTTGTTTCTGTTGTCCAGGACACTCTGCAGCTGCTCATCTTGATCATGATTTTAGCTGATCTCTCTGTCACTGTCCTTATGCTAGTTGAGTTTTACTGGATTTCTGTTGGGGCATTTTTGTGTGTTCTGCTTATTCTTCCTTTGTCTCTGCTCTCCCCTTTTCCCGCGGGTTTGAATGCTCTGTTCAGTAAAGGGCACAGAAAGGCCTCACTTGCTCGTATGCATGCATTGTGGAACGCCACTTCTCTATCGAACATAGTAAGTCAGTCGAAGCCTTTATATGTAATTTACCTTTTTATCTTTTTTTTTGGTTGGGGGGAGCACAAAGGCCATTGAAGGCAATGAAAAGGAGGGGGTCTTACCTGAGACCCAATGTACTCGAGGCCTATATCTTGAACACCAAACCAAGACCTCGCTGTCAACTTAGGGGTATCTTTTATGTAAATCAGCAACTACTTCATCCGAATATTGATATCGCTGAAGCACCAAGACCTCACTGTTAACTTAGGGGTAGCTTTTATGCAAATAAGCAACTACTTCATCCAAATATTGATACCGCCTAAACACGACGCACAGAAATGATGTAATCGGCCATACCCATTACAAGCAGCAACGAGGCTATATTTTAAAGACCCAAAAGGCACTCTTCAAATTTTTTGGCAGAAGACACTTGGTCTTAGTTTTTTGGTTGTGAAATGTCATTAATTCATATTGTAGGTCCTACAGCTGGACTTACTAGCTGAATGGTTGAATCTGCATTTCTTATAGTGTAGTAAAGTATTGATTGCAATCCACTCATAGGAACCAAACAGTCCTTTCATTTTGTTTTGTGCTTGATTTTTTGCTGCTATTTGCAGGTAGTAGCTTTCTTGTCAGGCATATTTTATTATGGGATTATTTTTGCCAACTCTCCAGAACAGAAAGATGCTAGAAATGCTGCAAGGTCAGGTTACTTGGAAGTTATTTTCGGTCGTTATTTCTTGGGGGTGTTGTAGATCCCCTCTGTTCAGTCACTAACCGCTTCAGTTTTCCAAATGTTCTTGGTTTCTCGATTTATCGTTTGACCTCTACCCTGTTAGTAATGGTGGCAAAATATTCTCCAACTTGATCTCAAAATTTGGCCTACCTACACAACCTTACATCAGACAAAAAATCTGACATTCAATTTTTGCATAAGGTATTTCTATTATTCTCTGAACCTACTGAATGAAAAATTCAGATACAATTTCAGGTATGGTCAAAATTATCCTATTTATATTATATCTATACTCAAAAATTTCCGCAACCTCTTTGTAGGACACTTGAAAACCATTGTGGACCAAAACTGCAAAAAGAAAAAAATTACAAAGTTTCCTCTATATATATATATATATATATATATATATATATATTATGGCCAAGTCCGACTAACACATTAGGTGCCTGACATTATTATGTGTTGATTCTACACCTGAACTTGTGGTTTTTCTTTTTCTTTTTTTTTTTCCCTTCCTGGACTGGATAGCAGAGAGGACTATGCTTGGTGGCTTCTTCCCACAATCCTTCTGCTATTAAAGTGTATACAAGCTCGCTTTGTCGATTGGCACCTGGCAAACCTGGAAGTTCCCGATTCATCATTGTTCACCCCGGATCCCGATGTCTTCTGGGCCCATGAATCCTGATTTCTGACTCAGCAATTCTCAGAGTGAGACTGTGAGACTTGCAGGTAAATATGTTGATAGCTGTACAGTGAGATTTGCAGAATTGTGCCGTTATGGTTTTGCAGAACTTAGTCAAAAGTAAGAGGAGTGACAGGAATGTTTACCCACCAAGTTTTTGCTTAGGTATTTGGTGTTTTTTTTTCTTTTGGTTTGTGGGAAAATTTTTATGAAGTACAGTGCATCATAATGCAATGACTTATTAATATTATTTTTCAGTGGACGGATTCTCATAGCTCTCTTCTTTGTCCTGTATACAATGGCTTTTTGGCTTGTGATGAATACTGAGACTTCAAGCACATTAAGCTTTAGGTTTGGTTTCTTTTTAAAAAATAAAATAAAATAAAAAATTGTGTTCTACTGGCTTTTGTACCCCGTGTGTGTGTGTGTATATATATATATATATAGGGAAAGAATAAATTTTTATATAGAGGGAAAAAGAATGACAATATTGCCTGAATGAATGATACAAGGCTTAGCTGGTATGTATTCTGTATAAGCAGTTTTCTGGAATTTGAAGTAATAACCTTCTTACCTTCCAACAGATTTTCTCTTCAAAAATAAAGATGAGAAACTCAATTATTGCCTATCTTTATTCTGCCCCTCCCCTGAAAAATAAATAAATAATTAAGGGCCTGTCTTATTATATGAACACTCTTATTTTGATGACTTCATTAAGGACGCTTGCCCCTGGTCTGATCTCGGACTTTCCCCTATGAGGGAAAATTGTCCTTCGATTGAAAAAGAAAAAGGAAATTGTCTCACCTTAGTGGATCTCAGGTCCGGCATTGAAATCGATTGTAAGGTAAATCGTCTCATCTCACTGGCCTATATGTTAGTTGAGTATATTCTCTCGAACACACGATCCCTCCAACATGGGTGGTACTGTGCTGCAAAGAGGTTCGTCTATCCATTTAACATAAAATCTAATAAAATGAATTTTACATTAGGCAAACGATTTTAAATGGAAATAAAATTAGTACTAAAAAAGAAAGATATCTCATGACGATCCTAAATTCTAAAAAAAAAAAAAAACTAAATTCTTTGTTTATCTGCTTGAGATCAACCATGCAATTTTCTGGGCAACGAATTGGGCTTAGCCCAATTAGGCATTGGGTACCCCAAAGCCCACGTTGGCCCCCAGCCCTCTCTTCCCCTTCTCTGATGAGAGAGAGAGGGACAGAGAGAGACGCGTAACTGTTGAAAAAGTCCCAGTCAGGATTTTGAAGGAACTCCATTTCTGAATCGATCCCAAGTTCGAGAATGTTCCGTCAAGCCGCCGGTCGCATTTTGCTCCGATCATCCAAATCTCGGCCGTTTTCGGCAGCCGCGGAAGTTCCGGCGGCGCCGGCGGTGGACTCTACATTCGTAGATACATGGAAGAAGATGATACCCAACATGGAACCTGCTAAAACTCCTTCTGCTTATATGAAGCCTCGCCCTCCTATCCCTTCTTCAATCCCTTCCAAGCTCACCGTCAATCTCGCTCTCCCTATTCATCCGCCCTTTCTTCCAAAGAGGTTTCTTTCTTTCTCTCTCTCTTTCTGATTTGTAAAATTGATTGGGTTGATGTTTTTGCGATAAATGTGATCTGGGTTTGGTGGACTTAGTGGTGTTTCTTGAATTTTGTTGCTGGATTTAGGATTTGGGGGTTAGGATCTGTTGGGATTTATTAAATGTGGACATTTTGATTGGATTTGTGCTGATTCTGTTTTTACGGTTGTTCAGGGATGTTTTATTTATTGGTTTTAAGAGATGAGAATTTAACAATGGATTATGTCAAAAACAAAAAAAAATCTCCTTTTTTAATTGGCCTTTTTTAAAAGTTCCTCAAATTATCATATGACTGTACCTGTCAAATGTAGAGTTTGAGCGAGGTAGAGCTGTGGCCACTTCTATATGCCGGTTGAGGAGAACCTCTCACAAACCCCCTTTGTTAGTTGCTGTAAATGGAAGTGTAAGAGCTGATTGAAGTATTTTAGCTGTGTGTGAATTTATAATTATGAAAATTGTCTATGTGATTTCTTAATCATATTACTGGATGCTTGTATTGTAAAGCAATATGGCATGAGTGAATCGCGCTATTAGGGAAGCATTTGAGAGTATATATTAAGGAAAAGAAGTGTGTGCATTTGGAGGAAGCTCACTTTTGTCCGTCCAATGTGATTGTGTATATCAAGTGTGTCACGAGTTTCGGTTACTTATTATGATGCCTATAGGAAGGGCTAAAATTCTTATGGTATCTCTATTAAGAAGGGAACATGTAAACCTTCTGGCTGTTTACACCAGTTTTCATTTCATGGGAATTGTTTTGAGGGTGGTGTGTGGTTATATTGGTTTGGGATATAAGTGGTTCTTTTGTATATTTTCTATTAAACCCTTGGCATAAGCTTGACCAGACCAAATATTTTGCGAAGCCTTCTGATTATCTCTTCTCAAAAGCTATTTTGATATGGCATATGGCTTAACAGTTTGTGCTTGAGAAGCTTCTGTATTTGTTTGTTCTCTCTCTTTTTCTTCCATTCTCCAATGTTTGCAAACTTTTGAGCTGTGTTTTGACACTTATATGGTTTGAAACTGTCCATTGAGGAATGGTTTAGTCGCTCCTAAATGGGTCAATCAAGAAACTGTGGGGTTGTCCAGAATGATCAATGAGACCATGAATCAAGAAACTATGCATGGGTTGATTATACAGGCATTCACTGTCTCATAGCATGCGGATTCTGTTCTAGCTCTGGTCGAAAGCTTGGAAGTATATTTTTCTGGGGACAGATTAGGGTGAGCACAGAAAAAGAAGGGATAATAATTGTTGCACAGACAAAATAATAGTATACTTTTAAGTTGGGAAAGCTAGAAAAGATGAAAATTCTGAAATTTGTTCCGCAGCCATTAAGCAAGATGTTTGCATTGATGCATGAATTTTCAAGCTGCTAACCTTTTTGTTATGTAGTTGGTTGGGCCTTGAAATGTTTGCATGTATGATGATAATTAATTTAAAAGTCTGAAATTCTCATTTTATCTGCTCCATGGTATGATAAGTGGGAGTTTTCTGAGGTAGTATGAAATACTTTGCACTGCTTTTATGTGACTTCTCCATTAGTAAAACCACGGCAATACTTGAGTCCGTGAGGCCCGCTCCAGGGTTGATTTTGGATGCATACCTTCCTCCCTAGATGGGACTGTCAAGAGGCTGTATCATATGGATCCTAGATATGGAAGTGGTTGATTCCTTTCAACAAGTCAAAAGCCAAAGGAAAAATCAATCTAACCTTAATAAGGCTTACCTCCCATATAATCAACAATATCTACCACATTTGTTGCTACTTATGCAAAAAACCTCGACTACAAACAAACAATCACTTTGTGTGATCTTAACACTGGTAAGGTTGGGAGAGGTCAATGCAACCCTCACAATTCAGGATTGATAAATAGCTAGCCTTACTCATAGATCTGACATTTCTCCCTAGCAAAAGAAAAACTTGCACCTGAATATTTGCTATTAGATTGATTGAATGACAATAATGAATCATGCTAGCATGTCTCTCATTGTTATTGCTTTGAAATAATTCCAGGTTGACATGATCATCGTACCCGCAACCACAGGACAAATGGGTGTGCTCCCGGGTCATGTTGCCACAATTGCAGAGTTGAAGCCAGGGGTTCTATCAGTACATGAAGGAAATGATGTAACAAAATACTTCATAAGCAGCGGCTTTGCATTTGTCCACCCTAACTCGTACGCTGATATAATCGCTGTTGAAGCTGTACCTATTGACCAAATTGACCCTGCTGCTGTTCAGAAGGGCCTGGCTGAGTTCAATCAAAAGCTGAGCTCGGCATCAACTGATTTGGAGAAAGCTGAGGCCCAGATCGGGGTTGATGTTCACAGTGCTCTCAATGCAGCAGTCACTGGCTAATAGTTAAGTGGAATCTTCGACACCCCCCCAAAAAAAAAAAAAAAACAAAAAACGATTTGCTCCATTTGCAAATGAGATATAAGTTATGGAGGATCACTTCATTGTGCAGCTCTTCTGGGTGATGATGCTGTGTTGGTCCTGACTCCTGGAAAGTTGAATAAGTTTACAGGAGAAAAAAATTAGCGTTGCTGTCTAGCAAAATCCAAAGACATTGTATTTTTGTGCTCACTGAGCTCTTTTTGGTTTTAATTCTATGCCTATTTTGTTTGAAAGAGAAATTTATACACAGATGACGTGTTTTCAAATTAGGTTATGAATTGACTTGCCTCTTTGTTCTTCATTATTATGTTTGATTTTTCTGAAGCATTATATAGATGAAAAAATTGATCTATTCGGATTATAATTATAAGATAACATAAAATCCTGTTAGTTTATGATAATCCACTTGTTCTTGTTCTTGTCATAGTGTACTAGTATTTAGAACAAAAAAAGGTCCAAAAACTTAAAAAATTAATTATCATTATCATTGTAATTTAAAAACTTATAATTCTTGAAAAGATCGAGATTAATGACAAATTTTAATTTATAAAATTTTTCAGTTCCTTTTTAAAAGATATATTGGTTAAATTAACTATTCCTTCCATTTCACAAACAATATATGTCACTTTTAACTAACTTTTTCGTTTTAAAATATCTATCATTTTACAATTCTAATGGTATAATAATAACTAGTTTACCAATTTGTCTCCTTTTTTCTTTTAACTTACTTTATTTTTAATAGGACAATTTGTTCTTTTAAAACAAATTTTATGTTTCTTTCGTTTTCCCTCACAACAAAAAACGACAAGTCTTATAATACGGAGGGAGTAATAAATTACATAAATGTGATAATTGTATTTGTTTTTAAAGAAAAAGCTAGAACTTTTAGTTGTAAAACAATTATCTAAAACCTAGTGGTGGAATAATATAGATAGATGTTATATAATACTAGCTAGGTAGATGGGACCAATCTAATTTGGACCTTTTGGTTTTGTTCCAACTTGACAAACAAGATTTTTGATGACCCTAACTTATTTTCCCCCTTGAGTGGGATGCCCTACAAGAAAAGATTTCCTCATTTTTAGAACCTCAAATTGGGTGGCATTTATCTTTCAACAATTATTTATTGCCCCCTCAACTAATCAAAATATCATGCTTATATATATACACTCTTTATCAATATGAATATGAAGGAGTGCTTTCACCCAAGTCAATTATTTAGTTGGCAAGATTTGTTATATTTTGTTCTCAAAATTAGGGTGTAACCACTCCCTCTTTTAGAGTGCAAATTTTGCAATATGGTTGTAATTCTTGGCATTATTTGATGGTGGGCCTAATTGAGCTTCATGTATTCTTATTTACTTCATATTAATTTTATTAAACCTTTAATAATAAGACAAATTAAAAATAAAAAATAATTAATATCCCGTACTTTAAAAAACTAGTGATCGGTATTCGAAATTGGATCAACTAGGGTTATTTCATTTAGTAGTATAACAAATAGAACAAATATCAACATGAATGGTGCTTCCATTGAGGGGGAAAAAAAAAGCTACTCTTTTAACTAAATATAAAGGAATTTTTGTGAATTTTATTTTTTTATCTTTTCATAAATCATTATTTCAATCACATGTTCTTATAATATACTAGGATGAAATTTGTGTAATTGCAAATAAAATCTCTCTGATTATTTATTATCATTGGTCTGATTTGGGTTAATACAATTTATATAGTTTGATAAATTATGGTACAATATTTTATTTCAAAAAATAACAAAAAGGAATAACAAAGAAACTGATTTTTTTGTTTTGTTTTTGGATTGAGGCTTTTGAGCCCACTTTATAGTACCCAAACTTCTTACACGCCCATTGAATTAAGTAGGCCCATGGATACAAGAGATCAGTCAATAAAATTTAATGCCCCGTGTATAATGGGTTGGGCCGTGCGTTTACCATGTTAATTTTTAATATAAACTTCTGTTTTCCAATAAACTGTTAACTTTTTTTCAGTAACAAATGCCAACTATAATTTTTAAGCAAGTTCAGTGGCATTGTTAATTGAAAAAAATAAAGAATAATTTTTAAATATTTAAAAAATTTATTGATATAAATAAGAACTCCACTCAAATGAGAATATAAAGTTCTTAATTACTTATATGCTCATGTCGTATAGTTATAAAAATGCATAGTGAATTTTGTAATTTATTATCTAAAAAGTTAATGTAAACCATATATGATGATCTTTTATAATATTTTATTTTTATCAATTCAATCTCAGTCTCTTTACTTGTAGAAATGCTGATAGATGTAAGCCTACCCACAACCGGAATCTCACCATACCCCATGAAAATAGGACCAACAATAAAAGATGATATTGCTCTTTCTTAAAATCTACCGATTTCATATGTCATGTACTTAAAAAATCGATAAGCTCCCGGAGAGAAATCTTTTTATTGCAACTATATCAACTATATTAAAATTTCAACATTCAAATTCTTATACATGAAATCGATTTCTATATAATTTACCCCGGATATTATTAATTTCTACAAGTTTTATCTATATACTTTTATATAAGACAGTATTCCGATCTAAAACTCATCTAAATTACGTGAACGGCAAGAAAAGTCTCACAACACTCTTTGGTATGGATCCAAAGTCAATCAAGGGCATTAACAATATACAATAATACAAAGCCAACCCATCCCCATCCCCCCAAAAAAAAAAAAAAGAAGAGAGAAATTAAAAGAAAAGAAAAGGTATGAAAAGCCTCAACTGATACAAAAATGCCAATGCCAACCCATAGATGATGGGCTTGTTGATTCGAAAACCATTCAAGTCCTTTTTGCTTTGCTAGGCATTCACTGGTCCCATGTATACATGTGAGAGAGAGAGAATAATAGTTGGCTTCCAAGAGTGGACTGACCTTAGCTTGAAATGTATATATATGTTAGGTAGTGATAATTAAAGAGGCAAAAAAAAAAAAAAAGAATAATAATGTCGTGCCCCTCAGTCTATGTGTATATAGTGAGTGGTTAGAACGTAAAGGTTCCTCCTAGCTAGCTAGTTTAGCTATATATATGGTATTAGTTAGCTTTGCATCATACTCATAGAGCCCCATTATCTCACCTTCTTTTCCAACAAAAGACAAAAACAAAAATCGAGAATCGATGTTATTTTACGTGTTGTGTTATTTTGGTGTACCTTTTTATAATCTATATATAATTTTAGAGGTTTAGAATTATTGAGTAAGCAGTTTTTCAAATCTAAAGTTAAGAATCAAGTATATATTAAAAAAGGACTTACAAGAAGAAAATATGATTAAGAATATGTTCAATTTTAATTTAACGTGTTATTCAATCTCATATCAGTGATCGGAGATTGAAGGAAGTAAGTTATGCTTGCTAGCCTACATCCACTTTTTCATATAGAAATGAGCAATTAATCAATTGAAATTTATGATAATGTGATGGTAAACCTACTCCATATATGCATATATTAAGCTAGGTTAACTTTTTAATTTGCATGATTGCACTAATGATATGAAGGTTGAAGTAATCAAATATTCCACACTTGATTATGTACAATTAATCACCAATTAATTAGATAATATATATATTAGGGGAAGGCATAAGCTTACAAAATATATTCTTCTTGATGGAGACTTGTTCTCTTGTATATTGTATAATATGAAATAATAGACAATTTTTCCCAACTTATTTTAAGCAAAGATGGATATGCTAATTAGGTCATATTTTTTTATTATTGGAAAAATGGATATTCTATTTTGGTGTCAACCCCATCTCATCCATTGAAAGTGGGGTTTCATCAATTTTTTTTTCCTTAAAGTTCTTGTCTCTTACCAAATTGATGACATGGAAATTATTACTAGTTTAGTAAAATGAAAATGCCACATTCATAAAAGCAATGTCACCTTCAAGAATGAAAAATGTGTAAGAGGGAAATTACTTAATTATGCTATGTGATCTCATCCCTAACAAGAGATCAATTCGGTCTTTTGCATTATTGAGATGTATTAGTATTATATATTCAACGAAAAAGAAATTTAGAAATCGTAGATCACTTTTATAAATCTTTACGACTTTTGAGAAAATAATAACATCTTTTACAGATTCATTCAAATATTTAAAATAATATCATATGTTAATATTTACGTATTCTTTTATATATAAAATAAAAAACAGAAAAGTGTTTAATAAGGATAAATATTCCTTTTTAAATTATGACTCCCTTTTTTTTGCCCCACATGCATGTTATTGTTTGCATAAGATATATTAATGTAATTTTC
This sequence comes from Talinum fruticosum, assembly GCA_021018815.1. NCBI lineage: Eukaryota > Viridiplantae > Streptophyta > Magnoliopsida > Caryophyllales > Talinaceae > Talinum > Talinum fruticosum. The sequence continues at coordinate 3,641,085 of JAITYX010000056.1, forward strand.
TTGATTTATCCAAAATGGGGTTTGATTATATATATGTGAATGGGAGAATAATGAGGTGAAAAAGTAAAAGGAGAAATGTGATTAATTAATGGTGGTTTGGATTGAACCAAACCCACTTTGGTGCTTTTGCATGCGAAAAATTAATCATCTTCACTTTAATCATAATTTTTTTTATTTTTTTACTTGAGTATTACTTTGACCATTTTGAAGTAAATAGTGTTTTATCTACTTCTCGATTAAGCTACAATTAATAATTATAATTAATCTCCAAATAAAATTTTATTATCATGATTAAATAAGTACATTCTCACAAATAAGTACATTTTATTTTATTTTCATAGCTTTAAAAGCTTTCACACATTTAGAAGCCATTGGTCGATTTAATAAATTGAAATTTTGATAAAATCTTTGAAAATTTATCAATGGTGTTACATAAAGGGTAAACACTAGTAAATTTATTTATTTTTTTGATAGAAAAAACTACTAACATTTAATTTTTAATTTTTAATTTTTAATTCATTAAGAAGAAGTTGAAATAAAATTTAGTTTTTCTCTTCTCTAGAAAAACTTGGCGTGTAAACACATCAAATTCAATGGAATTTTGTATGGAGTAATATATATTGACTTTTACAAATATTTATCTTTAATCATAAAGTAATTTTCATCTTTTAAAAGAACTGAAACAGATAAACAAGATGTAAACTTCTATTCTCTTATAAAATCAATATATAAAAATTTCAATAGCAATTCTCTGATAAAAAAACTCTTATAAATTTTACCATAGACTTGTTAATATATAATTTTTTTGGAAAATCATTGTTATTGTTAGAAAACTTTATCAGTTGAAAAATTGTCACCATAAATTTTTATACAATGTATTTACTCAACACGTAGGATGAAAAAGGTAGAATTGATGGATGATAACGTGAACAGATTTTCAATATACAAATACCCAAATTGAGCGACGTTCAAATCAAACAACTTATTAGCAAAAAACCAATGCATTAACTTGTAATCCTCCTTTTTCCCAATGAATTCCAATAGCAAAGAACATGCATGTTGAAGAAAAACAAAGAAATTTTGAGAGGCCCACAAATTAAGTTTGTAGAAAGAAATGGATGCATATATTATTATAGGTACGTCCATCATGACGTTTTTTTTGGGGGGCTTGAATTGGGGCGTGGTCTGCAAGCTAAGCAGCCTCGCAATTTCTTCCTTCCTACATACAAAGAAAGAGAAGGTTGCATTTGCCACAACCAACCTTTTTGGGTCCCTCTTCTTTTATTTTTCTCTTCTTTGGTGTCAACCTTGGCTTCGCACATCTTCATTCATCAATCTCTCTCCCTCTCTCTCTACATCAAGATAAATGCTACCTATATTATTTGTTTGCCTTCATAAGTTTCTTTGATTTTTAAATAGAGAAAGAAGATTTTTAAAACATATACTTACAGTTATCAACAACAACATAATCCCTAATTGATAAATCAGATTTTATTTTTACCTTTTAAGTTCATTCATTTTATCTTTATAAACGATTCCATTTATATCAATATAAATATCATCCGACAAAAAACACGAAACATATGTGCATTATTAAGGTTAAGAAGCTTATATATATACTTGTTCAACTGTGTGCCCAACCAACTCTTATTCTTTTGATTATTTTAAAAGTCTAATATATATATTTTTATTTAAAAATAGTGCAATTATTTTAAAGGCAGGAGTATTTAAGGTAAAAGTTTTCTCCAATAAGTATGTTTATGGGGATTCGGACATGTATTCCTCTACTTATTGGGGGTACACATTAATATTGTTAATTTCTATTTTTTTTATTGATATCATTAGTCTTTTAGGTTCTATTTGATTCTAAGAAAATAGGTTGGAAAGAAAATTTAAATGAAAAAAAAATTGTTATGAAAAGTTGAGAGAAAATACTCAATAGTATTGATTAATTGAGAGGAGAGAAAATTCTTAATGGTCTTTCTTAATCGAATTCGCTCTTTTTGTGAATTTTTCTTCCATTTTCCTCTCAATTTTGGAAGGAAAATATCATTGGCTAAATTGACAAAATTTCCATGAGTTTTTCCATCAAACTTTTTTCTCTCCTTTTTCTTCAATTCAAACAAAAGAAAGAAATTTATTTTCCATATTTTTTTCTTTCCTTCTAATTTTCTTAGAGTCAAATAGGGCTTTGATGTTGGCTCCTCATATCTAAGGAAGGGTTAAATAATATTTATGAGTAGTATTTTGTATGAGCCATAGCCAAGCCAACAAGATGGACATATGCTTTTGTTATACATGGTGGATGAGTGAATAAAACATACTATATATATATATATATATATATATATATATATATATATAGAAAATTCAATTGCCTTTATTGCTATCACATCTTACCAACTATATATATTTATTTATCAAACTTAAATTTAAAAAATATTATTACCTATTGACTAAAAAATTTCAAAATTTACTACATTTGTTTTAACTTTTTAAAATTTTAAGGTTCATTAGTTCGGAAAAGTAAATTCTTTTATGGTTATCTAGAAAAAGTAGACCCTACAATAATTGTCCTTGATGAAGATTGAAATAATGTGTTATTCTCAATCAACTATACATGCATGTCAATATTTAAGGATGTCAATCAGTATTGCCGGTGAAGTCTTTGTGAATTTAATCTTTTAAAGTTAATTACATCCAAATTTATAAAAAAGATTTTATATTCGATCATGATCGAGAATTTATCGCACATTACAATCTGAAAAACTAACTCAGAATACTTACGTGCTATTATTATCTAAATCATAAGCCTATTTCATATCCCATATTATAGATGAAAAGAATGATAAGATTAAACTAACAGCAGTAAAATAATCTTATGAACATTTTACCAGATATATACAAAATTTTACTTAGATTTATAGACAAAACTATGTAATTTTCGAAAAGAGAAAAATGAAGAATAATGTAAGAAAAGGCTAAAGCTCAAGGAAGAGGACACATCATACAGGACACATATAGTGTATTTTAGCGGTCAAGTGAAATAAAAGGGGAAATTTGCCCATACAACCCACTTGAAAAAGGATGGCTCTTTCTAGGAAAAATGCGTCAATTAATGGTGATATACATAATACTTTTGTATATATGCATGTGTAAGCCCTACATATAGGAAGAGCAATGGAGCATAGCATATGACATAGTGACCAAAGAAAAATTCCACATTATTGATGGAGGAACAACCTAGCTAGCTAAAGTTATCAATTCTTCGAATATTTACGCATTTTTATTTAAATACTATACGTTAATTAAAGATAAATATTAACAGTGTTTTAACAGGTTAGAGTAAATAAAAGTGTTTTAATTGCTTTAGTTAATTATATTTAAGTATCACTCAACTAAAAACAAAATAACTATATCAAGTAAATCTATCATTTAATGCATCTTCATTCTTATAACTCGTCATTAATTAGGAATTCCAATGAATAGTTTATAAAAACTTTAAATTTAAATTTCACAAATTTGAATTCCAATAATATTTATGTTAGTCATTATCTTATATCCTTTTCCTCTACCCCAAAGTAAAAATCACCTCCCATCTTCCATCCCTCTAGACATTGAATTTTTTCTAGTTGTAATTTGTTCCCTTTGAACTTAAATCAAATCAATCAATTTCCCATTTATTCATCGTTTTCAAATTCATATATATTCAACCATAAATATTAATCTTCACATGATATATGATTTCCCCATAAAAAAATTAATTTATTAGATTTCTTTTTTTTTTTTCTGGACCACATGTATAATTGAATCTGGATATTGCTGTCATACATACAGATATATACTCTCATAAGAGATGATTATTTCAATCAAATATATTATTAATTCACATACATATTCGACCCAGTAGCGGAGCCTTGAAGGGTTTAAGGATGTCTATAGACACTATTATTCCAAAAAATTTAAAATGAGTATTTACAGATAAACACCCTTAATCTAAAATTCTAGCTCCGTCATTGATCCGACCTTTTTAAGATGAGGTTAAATTGAAAGGGGTGATTTTGAAGGTAATGGAATTGCATGGGGGATGGGTGGGTACATGCAAACAATTGGAGGGTACAATTTTATTATCATATGGTGGTACCTGTGCCCTATGCCCCCATCATCTCTTGAATTAGGGGTCCACTACTGATTCATATAAACATAATACAACAACTATATAATATAAATATAATAAACCCTACTTTAATTCTTTTTTTTAAATTATTTTTATTTTTTTGTTTGTGTTTATTTATTGTGTTTGTTTCATACCGCTCCTCATCAATTTCTTGTTGTGGCTCCTCATTCAATGTGTTGCTCTGTTGGGACTCCCACATTTCTCAGTATCTTGTTTGTTTTCCTTCTTGTAAGGTTTGTTTGGAGGGATATATGCCCCTCTCTATACTACCATCCAAAAATAAAGAAAATATCCAATAATATAGCTAATATAGTTTGTAAGAGCCTAAGATGTATCGATTATACAATTTAAACTTTATTATTTTTTAAAATATTGTTGAAATAGATAGAAAAATTCATGAGCATTTAGACTTCTACCTATATTTATTCTTTCACCTCGAGTCATCCTCAAAATCATTCAAGTATATATAAGTAAAGATATCGAGAGTACTTGTAATCTCATATAAGTAAGATTCAAGCATATTTAAATATTAGTTATGATCTTACCTTTAAATAAAATAAAAAATTTCAAATTTACATGCTTAAAATTTATTATCTAAAAAATTGAAACTTGCATTTTTTTTTTTGTTGCACAAGAGGGGCTAAGCCCCGAAATAAATAATATTAATTATTAATAAATGTAGGCCAAGAGGCACCTACAACATCTGCAAAAAAAGATCATTAATCTTACTTGGAGGGGTATAGGGTAGATAGAATCCCGTCTCCTTATTCACTCCTATATTGGCTAATCGATCCGCCACCTTATTCGCTTCCCGATATCAATGGGAAATTTTGACTTTCCAATCTTCATAATTCATCATATCTTTGCAGCATTTGATGATTGGTGTGAATTGGTTCATTCTACTTTGGTTATCTTTTAGCATTCCCATCACAACAAGTGAATCAATTTTCACCCAAACCTTATTGACCTCCAAATCCCGGGCCAAGCGAAATCCTCGCCAGACAGCTTTTAGCTCTGCCATGACTGATGAACAAATTCCGAAATTTTCACAGAACCCAACGAGCCACTCACCATCTTCACCTCTAATGACGCCTCCCCCGTTGTGAGTCTCGGTTTCCCTTAAAAGCACCGTCAGTGTTGAGTAACAGAAACTTGCATTGACCTAAGGCAGAATTCAGAACACACAGTTAATTCCAATAATCACTTTTTTTATTTTGTGTTTTTTTTTCTGCAGAGTGAAATTATGACTATAGCTTCTTGAAAGGCCAAAAACCCAGAGTTGTTCATCCACCACTGCTTTCAGTTACATATAATGGTGTCACTGTTGGTTAGCCAGCTGACCTCCACACATGTACAGTACACTCTCAAACTCAGTGATCTCATTCTCATGCACCCCATGCATATATATACATATATATTAACCCTAAATTAAACTATATATATTATACTCTCTATCATCGTTTCCGTAAAAATTGTTAAAATTTATCATAAAGAATACATTTTGTTCGTGAGTTTAAGAGAAATATCTAATGAATCAAAATTTTCAAAGTGCTCAATTTTACATATTTATAATTTCATTAATTTTACACTAAAACAAAAATCATAGCAGGCCATGTTTGATTAAATTTAAAAACTTTTATAAGACGGAGAGAATAATTACAAATTATTCGGGAACATAAATTCTTAAGAAAATTGATAAAATATTTGTGAATAATCATAATAATAATAACAAAAAATAAATAATGGTGAGCACAAGAACAAAGGGTAAGGGTGGGGCTGATTACAGGGGCGGGGGTGACCACAATGAATTGTACATGCAGTTTTGTTGATTCTTTTGCAGGAAAAAAGAAAAAAATACAAAAATTGACCCACCACACCACCTCTCTCCCACTCCCACGCTCTGATGTTTTTGCCCTTTCTTCTCAATTACTGCCTCATTTTGAGGTCCCTTTTGATTTCTTTTTAAATGTTTTTTTGTTTTGGGATTTTGATTGACTTGCCTTTCTGCAAACTTCTTGTGACTACCATTATCATCTGAGAGAAAGAGAGAGAGAGAGAGAGAGAGATGCCAAAGTGGTAGCTAGTAGTAATAAGGTGGGATCACTCTCACTCTCTCTCTCTCTCTCAAGCATAATACTTTTCGGCGAAATTAGTAAATATATTTTAAAATATTTTTTTAATATTTTTAAATTTTATAAATATTATTAAATTTTTATATGTGTCCTCTTTAATAATTTTTATAATTTTTAAAATATATAAATATAAATTTTTATTATAATTTTTTTCTATGGTGTCCTGGGACACCCATAAGCATTACATGTCTCCGCCACTGATGCTTCCCCACCATCCTTGCTTAATATGGCGACACATACCTTCATAAATTATAAATTTATAATTTCCTTCATTTTAAGGCGTAAGGAATTGTAAACAACTATAAGCGAGTTATAAGATAATTGTAAAATTAGTTATAAAAAGTTATAAGAAATTGTAAGCAATTATAAAAAGTTGTAAGGAGTTGGAAGAAATTGTAAGGTTAGTAAGCTAAAGTTAAATGGAATGGGACCTAAGTCCTTTCACCAAATTATAAATATATATTTCATGGTCTCTTTTTTCAAACTGCTTTATTCCCACGTCCCCCCTCCCAAAAAAAAAACCAAAAAGAATGAAAGAAGGAGAATAATGTATCTATTATACAGCTTGAGAGTTTATATTCGCATGACATATGTCGATAAATAATTAGAGGAAAGAAAAAATAGGAGAATTTATGAATCAAACATAATAATAAACTCCCAAGAGAGATATATATAAGAATTTGTAAAGAGGGAGAGTAGCATCAAATGGCAATCCCATTATATATACCATTGGTGGCTAATCGAATTACTTAATTATAATAACTAGTGTTATACCCTTGCGATGTAAGGAGCTCAATTATTTTTAATTTTAATTTTATTAACATAAATAAATAATAAAATATATAATTTTAAAATAAATAATAATTTTATAACAATGTAATTGTTATTTTTTATACAATTTTAGTTTTTTTGTTTCTATAGCATTTACTACTTTTTAAAATTCTATAATATGTGATACTTTTTTTTAAAATTTTTGATAGGTATATGAAACATCTTTTAAATATTTATTAATTTAATAACAATTCTATTATATTCTTACTAATTACTTTTACATATACAATTAAAAAGTTATTTGTTTTATTTAAGTATGGTATTATATTAATTCAATCTAAAACGGACGTTTAATTTAGTCAAGTTTTTCTATATAGTTATTACATATGTGTTACTCATATAATCATATGTTTGTCGTTTTAAACCAAGACTTATACATGGATTCTCGAACTTTTATAAATTATGAAAAAGTATACTAATGTATATATAGAACAATAATGTTTGAATGTGAATAAATTAGTTTTTGGCACAATACAATTGTTTAATTTATGGTACACAACTTTATATAAATTAACTATTAAAACATAATTAAATGCAAACCTTACATAAACACTATATTTATCAGATAATTCTACATAAGGATCTTATATATCACACATATAGAGCTTCTATCCAACTTTTAATATATATATATATATATATATATATATATATATATATATATATAAAATACGTAACGTGATAATACATGCTTATAACTATGCACTCATGCTTTTAAATGTTTTATAGATTCTTTATATGAAATGATATCACGCATAAATCGAGTTATTATTCGGTAGCCCTTATCTTACTCATATGAAAATCTTTCACCAAAAAACTAAGTATTAATTATTTTATTAGCATTTAAAATTATATAAACACGCGTTTTCAAGCATCTTTATTCTCTTCAGTTTACTTTGACTAAACTTAACTATTTTTAGTTTAATTAACATATTATAACTTATTATGAATTTATTTTGAACTTATTATTTTCCCAATATATTATGATCTAAATTTTTGAACTTATTTGTTGAACTTACAGTTAAACTCATCTAATTTTATCGAGCATAAATTTTTTGAACTTATTTGTTGAACTTAGAGTTAAACTCATCTAATTTTATCGAGCAAAAACTAAGTTGATGTGAACAGAGGCTAATAGAGATAAAATCATATCATATATCTCCCTTCAAATACGTAACGTGGATTGTGGGTAAAAACCTTACAAAAATTACGATTAATTTGATTAAAGGGGAGTTATTAATAATTTTTTAATATTAATTGCGGTTGTAGCTAGATTAGGTCACTTTAGTGAGACTCTAGCTAAGATTAGAAGGCTTAGTTCAATTTGCTGTTAGATGTATGATTGGTGAGAGCAACAGTTGCCTGCAACCTCTACTTCCTTCGAATAAAGGCAACACAAAATGGTCCACAATACTTGAAGAATAATAAACATTAATTATTTGCGTCCTTTTTTTTTTTTTATTATAAGCAGGTCCATTCTCTTAGGTCCCATATTTCAAGGAAAATTCAAAAAAATTTACAAGTTGGAGAGAGGACAAATATCAAACCCACTATTTACCGTCTCACAAATTTCTCATATAAGAGGAATTTGTGCCCCCAAATTCGTACCTAGGGACAGGATGGAAATAGGGTGAGTGGCCGCATCTCTCGACTTATTTACATCTTTTTGTTTCGTGTATATTGGCTTTTCTCCACTCCCTCTATATCTCTTTTTTGGGAGGGGGAGCGGTAAGCAACTATGTAGCTATTTTGTAAACTATAAATCTAACTATGCCTCCTTTATACACTACCACACCAAAAAACAAATTTAAAAGGCATTTTATAAAATCATATACAAATAAAAAATTATTCTTTAAAAAACATACCCATTGCTGATTAAATTACATTAAAGGCTGATCATTTATTCAATTTTTTACGTATTGTATCTAATTATTATTGTTTTTCCACTGATTAAAAATATGTTTAAAAAAATAGTCGTATCTAATCTGGTCGATAAATTTCATTTCATATCTAAGGGGTTGGGTTGGATTTTCATTGTTATCTTGCATCAATATTTAACATTTGGAGTCAATTTGGAGGGCACTAGATAAATAAAAAGGAGGTGATTATAGTTAATCAAGATATCTAATCTATCTTTTGGATGAGCTACCAATGAATAGCAAGGACAAGACTAATGGGGGAGACAATGAAATGGTTAATAATATATATATAGATATATGATTAGTGTAAGATTTAGGTGAAATTGCACTAATTTTTTTGTTTTTTGTTGACAAATGTAGATCATTTGTTGATCCTCCATTGTGCCTAAGCAAAGATAAGATAAGATAGAGTATAATATTTGTTGTATTAGCTTAGACTTTACTGATAATTGAGATGATTAACCAAATTAATCAAAGATTAATTAGTTTGCCTTGAAATTATTCCTTCTTCTTCTTCTTCTTCTTGTTGCCACCCCATTCTTTGCTTCAATTCCCTTCTTTTGAAAATAAACAAAACTTGTCCCAAACTTTGCTTCTTTATTTATTCCTTTCCTTGTAGATGGCAACATAAAAATAAAAATTAAAAAAATTGATTAGGTCCCATGTTTAAGTCAAAACCTAATAAAGTCCTCATCCATCCACCACCCCTTAGCTTTCCTAGTTTAATTATATGGTGAAAAATAAGCACCAAATTTACAATCCATTATTATTGTATGGCCCCATGTCAAAAATAACCAACAACCATGGGGAAAAATAGAGGTGGTAAAAAAAAAAGGTTAAATGGAGTTTTTTTCCTCTTTCCTTTTTTTTTTTTTTTTAGTAATTGGAATTAAGATGATATCCATCTAAAATACCTGGTAAAATAAATAGGTGGTTGAATAGTTGTCATTTTAACTAACTTTTTTATTTTATAATGGGCGTGTTCGGCAATAACTTTTGAGGTAGTGGTTAGTGTTTTGAAGGAGTTAAAACACCACTTATCTAAAAATGTAAGCTGTTTGGCAAAGTATTGTTTGACATAGTGATTAGAGTTTTAGATAATATTTTCGAAAAGTTACTCAAAGTAACGTTTTCAAAAACACTACCTAGTGTTTGCACATAATTTCTGAAATTTTCTTTCTTATTTTCTAAAAGCTTTTATCAATTATATCCTTTTAAGTCATTTTATACAAATCTGCTACCAAAATCGCTATTATCAACAAAGACACTTATCTTAAATCACTAGTTGAACATCTAACCACTAACCACTAGGCAATAACGACTAATCGCTAATAAAATAGCTAACCAATACTAAAACAACTAATTTTATCAAATACACCCAATGTCTATCTTTTCACGAGTTTTAGTGATATATTAATGATTGATTTACTAATCTATCCTTATTAATTGCTTTGTTTCCCCCTTTTTCATTAATTTTCCTATCATTTCCAATAAATGTGACAACTTGATTTTTTAATACAAATTTTATGATGAATTTTTCGTGTTTCTTTAATATTGCTTCATAATTTTAAAATGATAATTTATTTTAAAATTAAGGGAATATCACACAATATAAAACAAATTTGTCATAGTTAATTAGACATAAAAATTAATTAGTCTAAATTAGAAACTTCTAATTTCATTAGCTTTGTAAGAAGACCTACAAACAAAACATTGAAATATAGAATTATAAAATGAACCATTTATAACATTCTATCCTTCGTGACATTTTTAACCAGAAAAATAAACGAGTAATTCAACATATGTAACGTCAAAACTTTGAGAGACTCCGAATTATATGGTCATTAAATTATTTTACAGTTTACAAAATGTGATTTATTGGCATTGAGCTCTCAATATTAAAGTTGCATGCATATGTGCTAATTAATTATTTGAACATTTATTTATATTCATATCTTTTTTAAATATTGATAAAGAGATGATATATACTTGTTCAATATTTACTTTTTATCAAATAATACAAGAAATTAACATTATGATACTTAATTTTGAGAAAGAAATTTGTTTATGGAAGGAAGTAAATTTTTTTTATAAAAGGAAAATTTCATTAGTAAAAAGTCATACGACATTTATAATGATAATTTTTTAATAATAATAAATCTATAATATTAAAATAGATTTTTATTTCGACAAAACTAAAAGTAAATATACTTCTATTCAGTTCCATATTTGCAGCATTAATATGGTCACACATCGTATTTTTGACTTCAATCTGTGTTTTTCGAACATCGACGAGCTATTATATAATTTCAGAAAATAAATACTTGTGTGATACAATATAGCTTTGTTAATGGAAGGAAGTAAAATTGATACCATAGTTTTATTTGATTATGATTTATTATTTTATAATTACCTCAAATTTCTCAACATTTCATGGCTATAATTAATCCAAAAAAAAAAAAAAAAGGGGAGGCAAATCAGACAGAGTATGTAGCAGTAGTACTATGGAAAGGAAAAAAACAAGTGCAGCGTTGAAACACGGTTGGGTTGACCAGATCCACCTACCTCTCTTTTTGTTCTTGACCCCCATTTTATTTAATACGCTTTTGTCATAATTTTGTTTCCTCCATCTCTAATTTTCTGTTAACCAGAGTTGATTTAATTGTCTACTTTTGAAAAGTTAACCACTTTCATATGAAGCATTTCTCGTATCGGTTGAGATGCTAAAAACCGTCTTACTCCGATGATGAGGAGAATACAAGTTTGAATCACATATGTATTGAGATATTTATAGAGATAGATTTTGCCTTATACATTTGCCACGCGAAAGAGATTGCATCCTTTTATATATATATATATATATATATATATATATGATTTCTCCATTCATATAAGACTCAAATTAAAATCTTATTTGAGAGAAAAAATAAATGGTAATAAATCCGCTTGATCTGTGTAACATTCTACCAATAATAGTAGATGTTTAATCTGTATTGTTTATCTCAGTAAAAATACTAATTAATATAAATGTCTACAATATTTTTGGTATAGATAATCTAAAAGTATAGCATAATTTATGTGTTACTAATAAATATATATAGAGAGAGAGAGAAAGAGTACGATGCTTAATTAATTAGCATGTTTCATGTCAGTACGTCAAGGAATTAATATAAATGTATATATATTTTGCACTTTTTCTTTTGAGGTATATGATATTAATTAATTTATATTCTAGTTATTCTAGTCTAATTTTACCCTCCTTAATTTACATGATATTATTTAACTTTAGTGTACCTCCGATGAATAAATAAATAATATATTAATTGACCAATTTACCCCTATTTTTCTTGAACAATTGTCTAAGATTTTCTATTTGAAAATGGTTTTAATTTTCATTCTTTATGGATTCCTCCAACGAGTAAATCATGAAGATAATTCTAAATTGTTATGAATTTTAAAGAGGGTTAGACAATTGTTTAGGAAAATAGTGACAAATAGTTTTTTTTTTTATTTGTTCACCGGAGGTATATTAAAATTAAATAATAATGCAAATTAAAGAGGGTAAATTTAAACCAAAATAATTGAACTTTTAAATTAATTTATATCGCATAACCGAAGGAGGAGAGTGCAAATAATCCATATAAATGTATATACTAGATGATCGCATAGCATACAAGTCCAATATCATGATTTTTTTTTTTTTGATAAATATCATAGAAAGAAGCTTTAATTTTAATTTAAAATTAGTATTTTTAAAAATGAATTATGATAAATTACTTAGAAAATTAAAACCACGCAATTTTCATATAATAAAATCATATAAATTGTTTATAAACGAATTGATAAATATGATTCCATCCAAATAAGGCAAAATTCAACCCAAATTTATCCACCTCAGAAAAATTAGATATAGTTATAAATTTTTTATTTATTAAAAAATAATTTTTAAATATCTTATCTTGAATTAGAAATTATATTAATTATCATGCATTAAATTAGAAAAAAATGACACAATTGAATAATGGAATGGTGTTACAATTTAAAAATTATGTAAAGTCATGTGTTTATTTACAATTTTTCACATTTATAATTTTTATGTTTATATTTTTTGATAAGATTTTATATGTATAATAAATTAAGTATATAAACTATACTATAGACCCAAGTCATTATATATGATATTTTGTTTTAATTTTTTAAAATTCACCCTCTATTTTTATAGCCTCTTTTTCTAAAAAAGATTAGATTTTCTTACGCAAATTGAGTCATGTCAACGAATTTATAAATTTGGGTTCGTGATATAAGTATACGGTCTTTTTATAATTATTATTATACATATATATAGAACATTAGGGCAACTTTAATATCCCCAAAAAATGGTGGAAAACCATTTGTGAAGAAAGGTGCTTGGTTAAAGTTGCCTTGCCTCATTCAGTAGATGAGCCAACTCATGACACATTAGCCCATAAATTCTTGCATTGAATTTTGATTTTAAATTTTAATTGACTGATATGGCTAATATTTCTTGGCATGTCTTATGGATCCAGGTCAAAAAAATAATAAAAAATTAATTATCCTTTTTTTCATATTTCAGGATCCCACCATTTTTCCGTGAATGCATAGACATTCAAGAAAGACTACTAAAAAGAGAGAATTTCTAGGCATAACTTTTGCATTGGAAGAAGAATTTATAATTATATTTAAGAAAAGAAGCTGATTAATTGATCATAATTGTCATAGAATTCTTCATTGAATTTTACAGAGAAAATGTAATTTTGCCCGAGTAATCTCATATGATAAGCCAAATTATTTTTTTAAAAAATAATTGATAAGCTAAAAAGAGAACCATACATTAACTGATAGTGATAAAGCGTCGTAATTTCTTATGGGCGAAAGATTCACTTAAATAAAGAAAAATATACGACTACCTAACTTTAACTAAGAGTCATCGATTCAACCGGATAATAAGAATCAAAACCACCTACTTAGAATATTAACCCCACCCTAAGATTAACAATCCACCTAAATAAGCAAAACTATCCACCTAGAATACACCATAAGTACACCTCCATGCACGTAAGTCACCAAACAGAATGCAACTTGACCACCTCGTCTACAGAAATTAGGCTTTAATTCCTCTCCGCTTGATTGGGGATTGACGGTCGGTTCCTTTTCTCACTCCTCAAGTTCACCTTGATTTGTTTAATTATTTCTCTATCATCTCCAAGCACCTTAAGCCCCACCTTCTTTCATACTTCCCAAATTTCATGAGTTTCTTTAGAGGTAGAGTCATCGTCTGAGTTAGGAGACATAAGCTGTCGTAGATGTCGTCTTTTAGATTCATTGAGGATTTTACCAATCTTTCTTTACTTCCCTTTTGAATTTGACATTACCAACTTCCGGTTTAATTGAAGATTTTTCTTGCCGACACTTCCTCCCATCAACACATCCAACCATGTACGACTACTTGAAGCTTGCTCTACTTTGTCCGGGTAGCTACTCGGCTTACCGATCCGAGTATTTTGGCCTATTATCATATGCATAGGGTTTTGGATCACCACATGAACTGCATCCACCTTACCATGTTCCTCGGTGCCATCAATCCTTGGCAAAATGGTACTCGATAATATATTTTCCTCTTTGGATTCAATCTCACTAGAAAATACAATTTTCTATATCAATTATTTTTCGTCCAATTATAGCCTTACTTGTACAATTTATTTTCGATTTGAACCTGAATTCTGACATGCTCAGATGATTACTCCAACATTTCCAAAGGACTCAATAATCCAAAGTTACTTGATTTCGCTGCAAAAAGAAAAAAAACTCAAATACTTCGAAAGGACTCAATAATATTATACAAAATTAATTATTTAATATAGCTGATAATTGTTTAACTAGCTATTAAAAAGAACGTATTTGGTAAAATTAGTTGTTTGATTAAAAGATGAACACTAAATGACAAAAAAAATACACAAATATATTTTCTTGTGATTATTTTTTTATTGATATTTCTGGTACGGTGATTATTATTATTATTATTATTATTATTATTATTATTATTATTATTATTATTATTATTATTATTATTATTATTATTATTATTATTTTGTTAAAGTTGATGATAACATTAATTTGTCACAATGAAGTAAACACTAATGGTACTTTAGGAATGTAGAAAGTGAAACGATGATGATAGCCATGAACCGTCAATGATCCTGAAATTCGAGAGATGCATAGAAAACGTTACTCTAACCAACGTTTCCCTTCAATAAAATAATTAATTGTTCTAATAGTGAATGTTTGTCTGTATCGTAAAATTGTCTAACTATTAAATTTTAGCGTTAGTGTATAACTATTTAATTGAGTTAAATAAAATATATTTGATAAATTTAGTGGGTGAATTAGCTAACTATAAATTGACATAAAATAATATAGATAATTTGTCATATGTAAATTAATAAAGCGGTATCTTGACCAAAAAAATATGAAATTATTTTTGTAAATATGAAAAGTTTAAATGTGAGGGAATAAAGTTCTGACCAAATTAAATCACTAAATATTAATCCAAATATTATTATCAGGACTTTAACTTCCTTAGTTGAGACCTAATTTGTGATTAAAATCAAAAAATTAGATTTTTAAATAAATTTTGACATTTTGCATGTATGAATACGTATCTAAATCTAAAATATAAAAGAGAATAAATGATAAAGACTGAAAACGATTTAATTAAAAGGGGGTGACCATGGGAAATTAAAACAGATAATGCCGTGGAGATGAGTTTTTAGATTGAAAAACAATTAATGAGAAGCCGCTGTGATGGTGGGTCATCCCACAAGACAAATTTCATGATACAATTTCCTCTCATACTTTGTGTGGGGTGCCTTTTTTATTTTTTTATTTTTTTATTTTTCTATTTATTACTTTCAAAGAATTTTTTTTTTTTAAAATTGATAAGTAGACTTATCCGTTTGGATCGCTTTATCTCAAGAAAGTTTAATAAACTAATTAGACCGAGAAGGGGAATCATGTCAAGCCCCAAATTACCTCTATGACACACAAATTCCTCAACAGAGAAAATTTGTGCCCCAAATTCGAATCTGAAGGAAAGTTTGGAAGGTAGGGTGAGTCGACGCTCTACAGTAAAGAATTCTCCCTTGATTCTATATTTGTTAGCTCTCTTTCTGTTTACGGCCACTTTCATTTATTAATTTTCTTGGTTTATTTTATGGAATACCACCGCTACCTAACTCAACTTCTCTCGATCCCATTCTTTCCTAATCCCTAATCTCTTTTTTAGTACAATATACATGATTATTATTATTGGTAATTAACTTCACTTATAAGTTTTACACATTGATATAAACATGTCAAATTAGAAACATTTTTTTCTTGAATTGATTAGCTCTAGGTTTTCATTAGACGACCCTAAATTGTTAAATTTTAAATATTAATTAATAACCTCGAACTAATAATTTCGGTTGAAATTCACCTAGATATTTCTAGGATATAGTAACAGAATATATGAGGTTTATTATAAGCATAATGATTATACACTTCAACTTTTCCAATATACATATCATGCATAATACTTGGTTCCAAAACATTAGTACAATAAATGTACGTAGAAATGTATATATGTATAATGTATGTGTGTGACTGCTTTCATAAGAAATTATTAGATATATATCACATTATTACTATATCAATCCATACGATATATGTATGTACATATCTACGGGTCTATATACAAGTAGGTTAATGCGATGTGTGTATACATGTATATATGTTAATAAAAATTTTAAAAAAGAATTTTTTGGGGGCTCTGTTTTTGGTTCATTTTCAAGTAGCTTGAACATTAGTTAGTGGGCGGTTGGTGCCCTTTCACAAGGATTTGGTGAGTGATTTCCTTCTGCTTCGAGATTTCCCCTTAAAGTTCTAATTTTTGGTTAAGTAATTTCAACATTTGAATATTTTGTAGCATTAGCTCATCTATTACGTTACTTTTTACACACCTTTTTCATTTTTTTGTTTTTTTAGTTTATAAAAATTTTTAAGGACAATACAATATAA
This sequence comes from Talinum fruticosum, assembly GCA_021018815.1. Classification (NCBI taxonomy): domain Eukaryota; kingdom Viridiplantae; phylum Streptophyta; class Magnoliopsida; order Caryophyllales; family Talinaceae; genus Talinum; species Talinum fruticosum. Next base: position 3,658,220 of record JAITYX010000056.1, read on the forward strand.
CATAACATCAATTATACACGTGGAATTACCGGCTCCTCGCACATATGTCAAGACGTGATTAAATGAACGGAAAAATAGGGTGGTTTGTGGGCTAAAATAATGACCTGTTACCTAGGAGTACATGCTCCCAAATGTATATAAGAATTTGTAACAATATAACGGGGAGGGAAAATCCAACATATAATCTAATGTACCAGAATTTTACTCTTGACCACTAAACTTGCATTTTTTTTTTAATATTTTTATTTAAAGGATGTTTTTTTAAAAAAAAATTAAGATATATGGGAGGACGTGAAGTTGGCGGCTTTATTTGTTTCACGAAAGTTGACAAGTTCTTCAATGCTCCACAATTTACGCTGTTGAAAAATTTTGATATATACATAGTTTGATTCGATAGTACTTCAAATTTTTAAGTTGAATATTAAATTAAAATTTTCTATCTCTTTTTTTTCATCATTAATAATCTAGAAAATCCAAATACAAGGCAAAGCCATCCTCTTGAACATACAATGTCAAGATTAAAAAATAAAACAAAAATATAATGCTACCTATTATTACTATTATTATTTTTTACAGCTGAAAACACCCCATGCAAATTAGAAATACCTAAAAATCTATAGATTTCAATCAAACCTTAATATATGTCGACAACCTGGTGATCCCATGAAATCTGCCACAAATTGAACCTAATTAGCTTTTTTCATAGTGATCAAGCATACAACTTCTTCCCTCGAATCCCTTAAATATGGTCCGCCTCTTTAATTTGATATGATCTTGAAAGCTTTACGTTTATTGTTTAAACTTATCATAAATGACTTGAAAAAAGTTAAATAATTTCATTTAAGTTTTCCAAAATGGGAAATTTGTTTCGCTTACAACGAGTTGTGAAGGAACTACATACTCACTAAATCATCCCACTTCACAACATACTTAATTATCAATTCTAACATTATAAATATGCTGAATATGCTTGATGATTGTTGGCTGCAGGCCGAGCTTTTTGTCGGAATTTCTTAAGGCATCTTTCCCTCCAAAGTTCATATACAGTCCCTGCAAGGATAGAACGAATCCATTTGTTTCTGTGAGAGTTGTCCTTACAGCCGCTAGCGAACTATTTCAGTTGTGTATGCAGGTCTCATCTTCTTGGACTCACCTTCGACCATTGGAAGATTGAATTCCAAACATTGATGTCAATTATTGCTATTGTAACTACAAAATATAACTAATTACATATTGATAAGTAGTAATAGGTGTTCATCAATGTTGTTAACAACGAAGGACAGTCTCTTAATCGACACCGACATACTATTTTCTTACCTCCCCTCAATCTTTGGGGTTTTGGTGATCAGACAAGCTCCAATTATTATGAGATAATAAAGTCATAACCATTAAAGGTCAAAGAATTTGGCAAACTAAGCATGCATAATTTTCTCATGCAAAACTGAGTAAAAAGTGAAATATTGGAATAAATAAAGGCACAAAGCCGTTGATTTCAGACTCTAATTAATAATTAGCATCTCGTGAGTCTTCCACAGTAGGTTTCAATTCAATATATGGTGTGATGAAATTGAAATCATAGCAGTCCGATTAGACATTTGACTTTATCATTTGAATATATATATATATATAAGAAATTAAATATAATTCCGCCATTAATCCAAACTTCCAAACCTAACATTTCATCTTCTCCACCATCTTCTTTTGTTTTCTTTTTTTTTTAAAAAAATTGGCATAAATTGGTGCATAAATTCATGCTTTTTAATACCACATTATTAATTGCGCTGAAAATGCCTCCACTTTTTAAAATGGAATATTGCCCTGATTTTGCAAAAATTATCGAGAATTAATAAAATGATTGACGCACTAAAATATAAATCGAAAATAGAGTGACACCATCAACAAATTATAATATACTCGTTCATATAACATAATTTTTTTTATTATTGTTGTGTGACCTAGAATTTTTCTTTTCCTTTTTTCAGTAATTAGGTTAAATTTTTTTATTTTTAACTTTTATTTTTTCTAAAAGAAATGAGAGGTATAAAAATCAGTATAACCATTGCCATACCATTAACTAGCTAATATTATTTATCCACTGGTAATGTAGTTTGATCATTAAAATTTTTCCCCAATAAGAAGCGATAGAAGCTGCCGTATAATATGTAAAACAAAAAACTTATGATTAATAAAATCAAGAGAATGACCTTAAGAGCACAAAATTGAAACACATACGATCCACTTAATATCTGTACATATATATTAGTTATGTCATAATTAATATTATTAAGGTGATCTTACATGATATTCTCGAAATTATGAAACTAATCAATTGTATGTATTATTTATTTATTTATTTTACAATTGACATTGTCATAAGCAAACATAACTTATACGTTAGATATGTAGTTGTTAGCTCAGCCATGACATTGCCATTGCCTGACTCATCCCCATGTGGCCCCTCAACAATAAGACTAATTGGCAACGGTCAAAAATTCAAATTAAAATTCTCCATTCCCTACATCAAGGGGTGGGATGTTTTATTTTGATCAGTTGATAATTTCATAATTCAATCTCAATTCCTAACCTCATAATTAAGTCTCTAAATGGCTTTTATATGCATGCTTATCAAATGGGGTTCCACCTCAACCTCCCCCCAAAAAAAAACCCAAAAAATGCCAATCAATAAACAAAATAATGGTGCATAAATGGCCAAGAGTCAAAATGATAGGTGCACTTTTGTTCCGACTAAAATGGCTTCCATACATTTGACTTATTTTAATTAGTTTATGTCTATTATTGTATTTTTTAACTGATATACTCATAATAATTTTTATTGCGATATGGTGTTATATATATATATATATATATATATATATATATATATATATATATATATATATATATATATATATATATATATCTTTTAATTAGGAAAAAAGATAGACTAATTATTCATTTTTGACAAAGTCATGGATTAGAAGATTTCTTCTCACTTGAAAGGGTTGTGTTGGGTATTTATTATAAATGATGTTTATGAATGAATTGAAAGAGTTTGATCAAACTAAATTAAACCCTTGAAATTAGGTGGGAGGTGATCTTGATATCTTCTTTATTCTCTAAGCTAAGCAACACTAGGATGAGTTGAAGAAATTAGAAACTTACACATTTTGTGGGGTTTGAATCTTCCCAACCAAGCAAAACATATATAAGATACCATATATAAAAATAGTATTAAATACTAAAATTGTTTAGAAAAATAAGTAATATCATTGTGTAAATTTAGTTTTTTCAGTCATAATGTTGGATAAATTTGATTATAAAATTTTCCTTGTGAGTATTATTTTTCATTTATGATACATTATATAATTTCTAAGATTTTTATAAATATACGAGTATAAGTGTCAAAATTGTGACAATTTTTTTATTAAAAAACTATCTATTAATTTTTTTTTTTGGTTCAAATAAACCACAACAATATTATAATATATCAGAATAAGAAAATTAAATTTAAGACCTAATATATACAAATTATTTTCCTTAACCATTAAATTAAGATATCATCAATAAGATAATGGCCTAGTTTTCAAGGCTGACGTCTTGGGTTAATTAGGTCTCAAGTTCGATTTTCCCTCTTCATTATAATTGTATTACGTGTTATAGTGTGTTTTTTTTCATTGAACATAAAAAAAAAAAGTAAGATATCAATTATATTATTGTATCCAAGTGTCACAATTTACAACACACAATTATAATCCAACTATTAGAAAAAAAAATTAATTAATGATGAGATTGAAAATAACAATCGGAAAACTTTATCCTATCTATGGAAAATTAGGGAGATTCACAAATTAAAATTGCATAATTGGACAAAATTTTGCTTTCAAGTAAATTTGGACAAATTCAATTATATTCACAAATTTGGTATTTACAACCAAAAAATTGGGTATTCAGCATCTCTACTCCCCCATGGCCTCTCATTTTTTTATTCAACCAACAAATTAGCTGGCTATAATAAAATTACCAATTACTTTGAAAATAAAAGGGAAATTATTAATGGCTGTCTTTCCTCTTTTCCATTTTTTCTCATTTCATATTGAGAAAATGGACTTGTTCCTTCCTCCTTCCCCTCCTCTTTTTCTGCTTGGCACACCTCTGTTCAAATTTGACCATACCCAAGGGGCTAAATCCTTACAAATTACAACAATTTAAGTCAAGGGAAAAAAAATTCTATAACTGAAAATCACATTCTTTTAGTTTGCAACCCTGAGAAAAATAAATAAATAAATAAATCCTCGAAAGTAAAACAATCAAACCAAGTAAGCTTGGGTTGGCTCGTTACATATTTTAATTGGAATATGATCTAATTGAGCTCAAACTGGAGTTCTAGTTGAGTTGAGCTCCGAGAACTCAATGAGCTAACTTAATTAAATTACAAACCTATTCCCCACTCCTTTCAACCCATTAAAATTCATTTAACTTAAAATGATAAAAGAGTTTATCGTCTTAGTTAATTTAACCATAATGACTATAGAAACGAGTACAATTATTTTCAAATATCTTATTTTAGAAGTATGTCAAGCGAGATTCATTTTATAGAAATTTAAATTAATTAATAGATACTTATGGCATTGTATACGCTGCATTTTTTCCTTTAAAAAACCTAATGATTTTAAGTTTTAGATACATAAAATGAATTCAAAACCTTTACTTATTATTCGAATGAAATTCTAATAACATTAAGATTTATGTTACTTTGAACCTGTTCGACTTAAACAAATAAAAGGAGAGTGTTAAAACAATATACATAATACTCGATAAAAAATTACTATTTTTATTGAAAGTTTTTATGATACGATACCATCTTATTCTAAAATTGATATAGAAGTAAATAGTAAGCAGAAATGGTTTCATTTTCTCTCCTTATAATGATGTTAACAAACACGAGATGCCCTCCTAAAGTAAAGCCAAGCCAACCCAATACCCATTCCATCCCATCCCATCTCATCTCTCCAAATCTACGTCCACCCCCACGAGAAGACCAAGGAAAAAAAGGTTTAAAGAAGGGCTAAAGAACAAACAATTTAAGGTGGTTGCCATTATATATTTGTAGAATTTATAATTGTTTTTTTTTTTCAGAAGAATATCATATTAAAGAGTCCTTCATTTTCTCTCTCTAAAAAGGACTGATTCGCTTCAATCGCATCTTCCTCCTCTCTCTAGATTTCTCTCTCTAAATAGATCATGGATAGCATCATGACAGAGGCATAAATACAGATAAAATTCACCATTTTCGACCCAAAAAAAAAGAAAATACCCAAAAAAAGAGTAGGTGAAAAAACCAAAAGAAATTCACTCTTTTTTATTAAAAAAAAATCTTTCTTTTCTCATAAGGAGACATAATTCATTTACTTTCGATTCCCTTCTTTCTTTCTTCCTTCCCCTGTTTTTATCCCTCTTCATATCTCATCTCATCTCATGCTTCTTCTGTGTATCCCTTAATTTCCACATCTTTCTCTCTCTCTCTCTCTTTCTCTCTCTCTCCTCACATTGCTCCATACTCTTCTCTTTCTCTCTCTTGGTTCCTGCTTTTTAATTGTCAATCATCTCAAAAAATCAATCCACCCATTTCTCTTTTATAGAAGAAGAAGAAGAAGATGGCAGTTCAAGCTCAATACCCTTCCAGTGTTCTCCTCCTAAACAGGTTTCTTCCCCTGTTTCCCCTGTTTCTGAATCGAAATGGGTTCAATTTTTCTTCGAATTTCTGGCTGACTTTTGGAGATTTATGAATGCAGAAGCGTTCAAGAGGGTAAAAACATACTGGGAAACCACGATTATTCGTTGCAGCCACAGCCTGGCGGAGTTGGCGGCGGTGGAGGTGGTGGTGGATTTCTTGATCAATCCCATATGATTTTTAACAACAATGGAGGTCAGTTTGATTTCTTAAATCAATTTTTCACCTAATCTGATTAATTCTTAGATGCCCATTTCAGTTTGTGGCATGAACTGGCCGAATTATTGATTGATTGGATGACTGGATCAATGAATGGATGAAAACAGTGGGTGCTAATCCGAGGAAGAGAAGCAGAGAAGTTTTGGCAACCCAGACAACAACGGGTGCTAATATGAATTCGTTTAGTTTCTCTCTCCAAAATCATCACCAGCAACAACGGCATCAACAAAATCAGAATCAAAATCATCAGTTGATAGACCTTTCTTTGCTACAAAATCAGCCTAATGTTGTCTCAACTGGGCTGAGATTATCATTCGGGGAACAATCTCAGCAACAGCAACAACTTCAACAACAACAACAACAACAAATTCAACAACAGTCGACCGTTCTCTCTCTCCTCTCTGAAGATTTATCCCTTCAATTGCAACAACAGAGCGATGAACTCAACTATTTCCTCCAAGCCCAGGTACTCCCCCAAAAAACAAAAAACAAAAAAGGAAAAACATTTTCACTGGGTTTCAATGGCAATTTTCCCCTGTTTTTACAATTAGAATTGGTCAACCAGTGCCATAAATATCAGAGGTGGATTAACTGAAGTGATGAATTTTTTTAATAATTTTTTTATGAAGACTGTCTTACATTAAATATTAAAATGTTTTTTTTATAGAATACATATCAATATTTGTGAGATAGTTGAATTTTATTTTTTCTCTTATTTTTTGTTTAACTTAATAAACTTAGCTTTAGATTCAATTTTATTAAGGATGTTCATTGAAAAACTTTTCGTTAATAATTTTTTATTTTTATATCAAAAAATAAAATAAATGTAGCTTTAGCGTATTATTATGAACTTTCATAAAACGGCCTTATTTAAACTAAACTTATTTAATTTCATGAAAATTCCAGGGGGAACAGTTGAAGCGCACATTAGCGGAGAAAAGGCGGGGGCACTACCGTGATCTGCTTGGAGTGGCGCAGGAGGCGGTGGCGCGTAGAATAAAAGAGAAAGAAGCAGAAGTCGAGAAGGCAGCGAGACGGAACGCCGAGCTCGAAGCCCAATGGGCCCAATTGAGTACTGAGGCCCAATCATGGCGGACCAAGGCCCAAGCCCAGGAGGCCCAAGCGGCGGTCCTACAAGCCCAAATTCAGCAAGCGAATGCCAGTGTTGTGGCGGGTGGCAGCGCACTACAGCAGGATAGAGAGGGGTCGGGCAATCGTGTGCCGACGATAGCGAGTCGGCATACGTTGACCCGGTGAGTGAGAGACGATTCAACTCGTTGAGTTGCAAAGTGTGTCGCAGACGAGCTGCGTCGGTGGTTTTACTGCCGTGTAGGCACCTTTGTGTTTGTACAGAGTGCGACGGCGTCGTTTCGGCTTGCCCACTTTGCCTGTCTGTTAGGAGTGCTAGTCTTGAGGTTTTTCTCACTTGATGGGCTTACTTAGCCCGGCCCATTTTTCATGCACAAGCCCAATGAAGTGCCCAAACAAAAAAAACAAAAAAAAGAAAATGAGGATAGTAGTGGGTTAGTAAAGTAGAATAATAAACCTTTTTTGGGTTTTTAGTATTTTGGTTAAATTAACATAATCTTTGGGACTCCCCCCGACAAAAAAAGCACACACACAGAAAATTACCTTTGGTAATTTTTTCCTCTTTTTACCCGCTTATGGGTCTTTTACTTAGGGGTTTCCATGGTGGTGGGGTGGTCACAATGTACATGGCCATATGGATGGCATTTTCTTTTCTTTTTTTTTTTGGTCTATTTTTATCTCCTTCTCTTGACATTCAATTCATACATAAAAAATTCTTTTATTCCACAATTAACTCTATTCCTTTTTTAATATTTTATATTTATATATATATATATATAGTTCATGAAATTGGGCAATCCAATTTGGCAATATTCATTAACATTGCTGTGTTTTACAAATTTGTAAACAAATGGTGAAATACCATAATTATAACAGAGTTTATTATCATATTTTTTAAATCAATTTATCAAAATCAAATTAATGGCACGATAAGTTTATTGGAATCAATATTTCTATTTAAAGAAGGTAAGGTTCTATGTATATGTATACCGTTTCAAAATATGATTCCCATGTTATTTTTCAAATGTCAATTATTTATTTTTTAATTGTGTTTAATATTTTTTAAAATAATAATTTTTTAATAACAGGAAATAAAAGTTAGTGAACTACAATTTTAGGAAAAAAAAAAAAAGAAAAAAAGAAAATGTGGTCTAGTGCATTCATTACTTACTAAGTATAGTCGCAAAAAATGGTTTAGATACAAATATGATAAGTAGTAGTTGCATGATATTCATTTCACATGCATGACAGGACCAATTACGTACCCGTCAAGGTGAAGCAAAACAATATATAGACCTGGATACAATATATATATTTTATTTAATTTACACAAATTCTTAAGTGAGACGAAATTCTTTAAAAATAATTTTTAAAACTGTAATTTAAATCACACATAAATTACGCATAATAATAATAATAGCAAAAACAATATGTATATATATATCAAGAGGATGGACGTATTATATGTACGTTGAGTTGTACATGTGCACTAGCAAGTAGTGTGTTAATAATGTAAAAATCAAACCACAATCCCAAAAATTAAAGAATGGAATTTTGGATTTGTATGATATGCCTGGCATTGTAATGACAGCAAGAATCTAAAAATTTCTCTTTTTCAATTCTCTAAATCTTACCTTTATTTTTTCTTTCGTCTCGACTATCTAAGGACGTGTGATTCGAAGTATAATTTATTATATTCTAGACATTACAATCTAACAAATAGAAAGAATCCCCTTACATATGAAGACGATAGTCATTATATCCAATCTCCCTTAATTAGGTTTTCTTTCGGGAGGAGGCATAATTTAATATGTGTATAGACGGTAGGAATCTAAAAATTCTATCGTAATTTTTGACTATCTTACCTACAATTTTCTTTTTTGTCTTTTTATTCTTTACACTTTTTTTTTCTTTCATCCTAATATGTAACTCGAAAATACAATGCATTTTAATTTAGAAAGTACTTAAATTAATGATTTTACATATAATAATGGTCAATTTATCTAATTTCAATTAATTTTGTTTTTTTTTTGGGGAGGTTGTAATTTAATCTAGGCTCCCTTATTAATTAATTAATTAATTAAGACCACTTGATGAATTGAAATTTTGATTTTACATGATTAAAATTAATTAAACTAAATTGTTTGGCAAGGGTGTGTGTGTGTGAACCGATATTGATTCCCTCTTTCTATAATTTATGATGATATGCCTAAATTATTTTGTCTTTAATGTGACTTTTTGTTTATTTGTTAGTCAAATTCTCGGGTTTTCCAATTGATTAAGGATGCTACCTTTTACAACAAAATTGTTCGTAACAATTAATCTACTTGCGTAAATTCCTGGAACATCCATGCTTAGAAAGGTCTTCTTGATTGTGATAGATAATCCATCGAAATTTAACCCTTTTGTTTTTGTTATTATGGCGACGTTTATTATCTAATTGCACCAATTAAACTTTCACGAGAAAAATTTAAAGGGTGTATTTTATACGGTAATCTAAATATATGCCGTTTGAATCCAAATTTTCAATAATATTATACAAGTCATCTAATAACGGAAAAAAGCACAATTTATGAACATTTTTATCCTTGTATTATACCTCAAGCTCCATATTATTCTGTACAAAATAAATTTACCTAAAAAAACCTATACTAGTAAGGATCAATTAAAAATATATATTATTACGTATTTTAAGGATCACATGATCTAAATATTATCTGCATAATTTTTTCCTACGTACGGGTATTATTATCTTTTCAGAATATATGTATGTATGTTTTTAACAAATATGTGATACAAGTTTTAAGTTGAAAAATGGATGCATTATTGCCCATCACGCGGAGATTACCGTGCAAATTAAGCGCAAAAGAAAGTGCTCAACTAATATATGTAACGAGATTTGGCAACAAAAAAAAAAGCAAAATTAAAGTCATGCATTGAAAAAATACCCCCTTCTAGTTCTTCTTGTAGGATCTCCACCAAGATAAGTGGGAAAGTGACGACTTTTTTCATATAAAAAATATATTATGGTTAATTTAATATAAAAATAATTTGCATGAGGAACAGTAGCCGGCAATAAGTTTGGTGCTAAATCTAAGATTTTAAATAGTACAATAATTATTAATTTAATTATTATATTAAAAAAAGGGTATGTACTATTTTAGCATAATTAGAGGAAGTGGGGGTTCTTGTGATTTTTATTAGGAGCACAAGTCTTCTTATTTTGTCTGCCTAAAGTGAGGATTCCCTTTGCTTTTAGACACTCATTGTATTCTTGTGTGATTATGTGGAGTGTACCCTCTTAAATTAAAAAGAGTGTGTAAAGAAAATTCAAGGAGTAGAAAAATTGTCATATGAAAATACTATGAGCTTATAGAAATTCTCATTAAGGATGTTCCTTAATTTTTTACATATAAAACGCACGAGAGATGAGTTGTTAAATAAGAAAAGAACGAAAATAAAAGAACATAAACGAATATAAAAGAAAAAGGATCTTTAGTTATTAAGCAATTTTTTTTAGTAGCGAGTGCAATCATCCATCCTTTTTATTGAACGTAAAATCATTCGGTTTTCAAATTGACTTGATCCGAACCCACAAAAGTAAATTCAAGAGTGTAGTAAATAGGATATTGTTACCTTTTTTTGGTTTGATAAAGAGTATAATTCTTTTTGGGTTACGAGCGTTTAAGATAAACGTCCTCTCAATAAGGGAGCTTTCGGAAGATTTGAACTTGGGTTCTCCCCTTATCATGATGATGTCGCTATCATCTCAACCGACACTTTATTGGTGTAGGAGACTATTATATGAGAGTGTTTAGAGTAGTGGTTTATGGTTGAATCTAGGATGTAATTGGACTTTGTTAAAGAAGGTGGCCACATGATTTGGGTATCAATCCCATTCTCCAATGCACCAATTAAGAGAGTATTCCCCGCGGTTGATGGTGATTCCATCGTTGATCAGCAAGAAAAAGAATCCATGCATGCTGCCAATTAATTAAACTAATTAAACAATTTGTCTGTTTTTATTCCTTCAAGACAACATTATTCTTCAACTTAAACTGATTTTTAAAATTTTTTTTTATCGAAACTGATTTTTTTAATTATTAATATGCCAATTGATATTACTCCCTTTGTAAATTATAATTAGGAAAAATAGATTATTATAAAGCTATCATTGTAACAAAAATAAGACAAAATATATACATTAAATTTGTAATAAACTACTTATACATTAAATTTATAATTGAATGGTGTTGAAAGAAAATGAATTATAGTTAACGTTACTTACTGATATATTGAAACATATTGAATGTAAATAGTGTCGAATAATTAAATTATGTTCGAGTACGATGCGAAAATATTGAATAAAAAATAATTATACTAAATAATACTGATAACAACTTATGAACATAAGCTGAAAACAACACACCTTAATTCCATCAGTATTCGCACTCCCTTCGCATCACATATAGAAAAAATCCATCCATATATCCCAAACTTTTTAAAAAAATGTTACAAATTTTCTTTTTTTTTTTTGGGGGGGAGCATGAAAGAATGCATTGCATGACATGTTACCATATAATGAGGGGATGATCACATGATTTTTCTGAACATAAGGAGTAGTGTATGTGTACTACTGTCAATACATGCATGGTTTGCCTCATGACTTTCACATTTTTATTTTATTTTTATTTATTTATTTATTTATAATTTTTTAATTTTCTTTTTCTCAAATCAACTATAAGTGGCAAGTGCAACCCCTTTATATTATTTTGGCTTTTGCCATAAAGCTAAGGGAAAGATCTTGAAATAGCTAATTGATTTTTTTGTAAAAAATGTGCAATTCTCTTCTGGATCTATCATTGTGATGGCACATTGTTGGCTTCTCTTAAGCTGTAAAAATCTCCAAGTGATGAGATAGATTTTTTCCTCATTTTATCATATCACATATATAGTTTGTTGAGTGAAAATTCATTGTGTTTTATAGCAAATTTGTAATTACCATTGATATGATGCTAGTGGGATTTTAATTTGGTACTTAATTAAACGAAAAGTTCTCGATATGATGATAACTCTTAGATAAAGACATAAAAATCGATGTAAAATGCTTCAAGGAAATATCAACTGCGGATACTACTCTAAGAATTCCTTCTTTTTTGTTTTTTTGAAAAAGACACAAACTAAACGTAAGCAAGGTTTAAACCGATATCTACCTTTGTAAATGTTATTAATGATATTGAAGTAATTGACACATGGAATCCAGAAAAATTATCGTAGTTAAATTTAAATTATTTAAGTCGGTCAAAACTGCAATAATTATATTGTCCCAAAAATAAAAAACATGAAGTGATAATATTTAAACCTAATACTTATGTCCAAAATATAATCTTGAAGAATATAATAATAAAGGATAATCTCGAAGCAGCAAATACTTCAAAAATTGGAATGATTAAAATAATTTTTTTGGATGGAGAACGATCAAAATAATTATGAATGGTCATGATACATGCAAAGGGAAGGCACATTGAAAGTTCCAGATCCTAAAGAGACACTATTTATTGATAAATACATCTAAGATCATGCTTAATAATCCCATTGGGCCACGTTAAATAGTGGTTTTCTTTTCTTTTTTTTTTGTGTGTAATTAATAAAAGAAAAAAATATAATAAATGTCAAATATATTGATAAAAAAATTATGAAAATTTAATGAATATAAGTGTATTCTCTTTTACTTAACTCATATAATTGGTCAAAAGTAAATAATAATGTTTAATCACATATTTTTTGTTTCGTAAAATTAATACCCCTAAAACATAAGATTTTAATATATGAAATTCTGTGTAATGTATTGTGTTGTTTGTTTCAACAAAGAGAAAATTAATTAAAACTGTAAATATTGACAAATTATAATGTGTTACGTACATTCGAAAATCAGTAATAAAATTATATATTTTTTCAAATAATAATAATAATTATAACAATAAAGTAGACAGGGGATGGGATTTGCATGCATTTGGAATTGGCCCCCTCCCTCCCTTGCCCACGACATGATATAGAGTGATGGTAAGTTGTAAATTTGACCAAAGTAGAGGGGACATCAAATATTCAACCCCATCACTATTTTTGTGGTAAGTCACTCCATCTAATGTGCCGTCTTCATAATTTCACTCAAAATGCATCATATTCATATTCATATATTATACCACTCCACATTTCTTTTCAACCTTCATTCATTTATTGGGAACATGTGGTTGTATATATTCTCAATCACTAGTATTATTTAGGATATCTAATAAATATATAACTTAATATTATTAAACATATATATATATATATATATATATATATACGAGATTTTCAAACGGGTGAACATCAATTATAATTATTATGTTTTTCTTTATTATTATCAAGTTAATTTAGGGCATGTTCGACTTTACATGAAAAATAAAATTTATTTATGTTTTATGTTTGTTTATGTTCTTTTATGTTCGAACAGGGAGTTTCTCGACACATTCGTACTGTTTTTGAAAGTATTTTTCTTTGTTTTTGTTAATAATAAAGTTGTTTTATTTAGTCTATCTCGAAATTTACTACAATGTAGTCTGTACTAGGATGGTGATATTGTTATTTTATTAAAAAAAAATGGTTACAAAAGGAGGAAAAAAAGTAATAAGTATAATTGAAATTTAATTTTAAAATTGGAAATTAATTTTTAAAGGCTCTCCCCAAAATTGAAAAAGGTGAGGGGTGGTTTTGGAAAAGAGTGAAATGAATGGTAGGCAATTTGGTTGTTGGGCCTTAATGTACGAGCCTTTGTCAGCAAATTGATCAGAAATCGGTTGTTGGGCCGTTGACCGTAGCTCACATGAATTCCTTTCGAACTCACATTTATGAATTTCAAACCTAAATATGCTCCCCTAAAATTTAAAAAATTAAAAAAAAAACTATATTGTCCCACCATCGAAGAAAAAATATGTACATAAATGAACACAATGTGGTTGAAGCTAAAGTTAAGATTGCATTATGCATGTAATGTATACCTAATAAATAAAGAGACTACTTTCGAAAAATCCATAACACTTTTTTTTTTTTTTTCCCTAAGGGACCTCTAAAGATGCTTTAAATGGAGCAATATGGAAAATTTAACTTGACAAAATTAATTATATAGATGTTCAAGACCTTCTTATTAAGGTTTTGAATTTCTTACGATTGTTTATAACTTGTTACGAGTTTTTATAACTAATTTTACAACTATTATACAACTAATTACAGACTCCTTACAATTTTGTTTACAACTTACTACAACAAAAATTAAAAATCTTGGATAACATATTTACCCTAGTTATAAGACTCGAATCTAAAACTTTTTATATCAAGGGTGGATTGTGTCACTCTCGAGACCATACCTTCTTTTTCGGCCCTTTTGCCGAAATGTTAGCTACAAATAAGCAAATATGCAATTATTCAAAGTGCCCTACAAAACTGATTGAACATCATCACAATTAAAATAAACAGGTAGTCTTTTGCTATTCATAGCTAGTCTCAACTTTGGCACTTTCTTTTAACTTCATGTATAGGGCAATCAAAGTGGAAGTTGCCATCAACATTTTGCATTTGTTGTGTCTTTTTATTCTAGTTAAACAAAACCGACCTAAACAGGGGAGGGGTGGGGTAATGTGCATGGAAAATAGTCCTACCGAGAAAATGCAAATGAAAAATACCCATCAACAAAGAGAGTAGGACTTTTTGTTTGGTACCAATAACTTCTTAATAATGCAAAATTGCAAAAATTTCAACCACTCGTGGTGGTGAGTAGTTAGTTAATTAGCTAGATGGATTATTATTTTTTGAGGCTCTGATAACTTGATGGGTCGGATTAATATAAGACTGTATGTACTTTCATGTAACTTCTTCATTCTTGTGAAAGTAAATTCGGGTTTATTGTTTTCAACTTGTTTTTGTTGGATTTATCTTAACTAAATTGCACATTACATAACTTATTTCTGTTGAGAAGTGAACTAAACATAGTTTTGTTGGATAAAGTTGAAGTAAACTTATTTATGTTAAATTTGAAACTTATTATATTGGACTGAAATGAACTTATTTTCTATTCAATTGACCAAAATTTATTATTTGAAACTTATTTTTTAAAAATAAGTTAAAAAAGTACAAGCTGTTGTGCTTTTGATCATGTAAATTTATACGGGATAATCTCACAAAATCTTTTTATAAGATTAAGCATATCAATACCTTGACATTTAATGCCAAAGTGGTGGTAGCCCAATTGTCTTCCTCCCCCATCTTTCATACTCATCGTCAAGGTTCAAATTTTAAAGAAAGTATTATACGTTCCAGTGGATTTGGGCCTCGTTACCGTTTCTATAAAAAGAAAAAAAAAGACTTTTGACATTTAACTTAGTTTTACGAAAATTTAGTAGAGAGAATTTTAAATTTCTCCAAAAAATTTTCCTTTTCATTAGGGTAAAAATTACTTTGAAATTTAACTTAGTTTTACTATAAAGTTTATTAGGAGAGAGAATTGAATTTCTCCCAAATTTTCTCTTTTTCATTAGGGTAAATTTTTTTGCAGTGGGCTAAATTTCTTTTTTTTTTTTTTTTTGCTTTTGTGAAAAAGGGGAGAATTATTTCACTTGAAATCAATTGGTAGTACAACGTTTTCTAGACTCCAACCAAAGGTACGATGCAACTTGGTCCTTTCTCCAACCAACTTTCCCCTGCCCCCAATCTCAAGCATTACGATAGAGCTCATGAGCTACATCATTAATGGAAGACTTACTAATATCATTGAAAACAAATAAAATGAAGTTAAAAAAACCATGCAGTTAGTATGAGCCGTCAATTTGACCGACCCAAAAAAATCGGGTATATTTATAATTTTTTGTCCGAATTTTAAATTTGAATAAAAAATTTGCCTTTTTCTAATATCCAAATCCGATTTTAATCGGAATTTTAGACATGTCCGAATTGTCCGACCTAAAAAACTAAATATGAAACAAAAATTTCGTCGAGTGACCAATTTGTCTAACCAAATTTTAACTCAAACCTGAATTTTTTTGCAACTCTAGACATAATAATAGTGAAAGCATAAGAGATCCAAGGGCCATAATCTGTGGCATAAATCAATTTTTATTTTAAAAAAGAACTACCACAGTAGATGGAAAAGTGGAGATCCCTTAAGAAGCAAATTATGTAGTGGGGAGGGGGATAGCTTTGAGCAAGACAATCATACATGACATGACAGAAAATCAATTCTGTGTCCAATATAGTAGTACTCTCTTTGTTCTTTTGTGATCATCAAAAGTATAACCAAAATATTTTTCTGTTTCTGATCAGTTTCTTGTTTGTGCTTCTATGTTAGGTGGAAAATAATTAAGCTCCCCATGTTACCCTTATCAATTTGTGAAGTGAACCCCTGTCAGAGTAGTCCTACAACAATAACCCATGCTATTGACTTGGAAAGCTGTTTGTTGCAAGCTCTGAATCACGTTCCCGTGGAGATCGAGCTAGCGTTCCCCAGAAGAGGAGGAGGAGGAAAATGACAATTGTCTCCTTGTGAATATCTGTAAAGTGAGACTTAAAAAGATAAAAATGTAAACAATCTCATTCTAACTAACAACCTGTTTTCTCTAGCTAGCAAAGAGATTTTCAACATTGCCGATGGTGGCCAAATCGGCCGTCCCACAATCCAACTAGGGCCGGGCCAGTCGGAGTTGGGTCATGGCCAGAGTAGCCTGACCCACGGGCAACCTGGACGATGTCGACAACTTAGGGTTTAGGCTTAGGACAAAGGAATATGGAAGTAGAGAAAGAGATGGGGGTTTATGGGACCATAATACATTGTCCCCCATTTTCAAAAGATTTGATAATTGCCCCACAGATTCTTGACCAGTTAAGCAGATCGCTAAAAGGCACCACCGGTTGGGCCGGTACTAAGGCCAAAGGGCCAAGCCTTGACAGAATTTGGCCCAATGGACTATTAAGGATAATAAACAGAATAGTCCACAGCGTAATCTGGCACAAACCAACTTCAACTAACTAACATCATCAGGAAAAACTGGGTCCAAAACATGACTGATAAAATCAGGCCGATGAAGGAAATTTTCGTAAATTTGGCACTAATTTCTACCAGCACGAACAATGGCGAAACATGTCCTCTTACTCCTCCTAAATGGATAAGTAAATGTATGCATTCTTAAAAAACCGATCATCGCCACTAAACAGTGCCAAACAACTCATAACATGCATGGAATTCATAAAAGATGTGATTTCTGCAGTAAAAACTGGTTTTATAACAAGGTAAAGAACATACAATGTTGGCATGGTGTGAAGCTGGAGTAAAGTTGTGTTTTCTCTCTACATTTGAGCAGAAGTGGAAGAAAAGGCTCTACTCTTCTCAACAGAAGAAGGGCTTTTGTCATAGACAGGCTCTATATCTTCATGATCTTCCTCTGTACTCATGTATTTGATATCGGACTCATCCAATGAAGCCTTTGGCGAGAAAATAGAATCCCCGACTTCAACCTCTTCAAACTGGCTTCCATTTGTAGACCCGTCATCGTCTTTGGATGATATTGATGTGCTCGATGCAGTATCATAGTTCTCTTCTGATGCTAATGTTTTCTGACAAATATTATCAGCAGATACTGCAAGATTGACTTCCAAGTGTTCATCTTCATCATCTTCCACTGCTTCAGAGTATTCACTTTCACTTTCAGAATGATCAGAAACATTATTGGCTGTGGTTGTTTCGTCCACATCTTCATGGAGCTCAGAGGTCGATTCTACTTCTTGATCAGGTCCCACATCCTCGTGATTTTCAGGGGAAGAGGATGATTCATAATCTGACTGAGAACTCAATATGGACTCACTGTCTCGACTTGATTGTCTCTCCAGATAAGGATGCCTCACTTCTTCTCTAACTAATTGTTCTGGAACAAAAACCGGTCTCCAGTGACGCCTATTGGGTTTCTCTGGGATAAAAATGCTTGACAATTGCGGTCTTACACTGAAGCTTTCATGCCTACGGAACACTGCATTTCTCCGGTCAATTTCCATGAAGTCCTGTCCAGAAGCATCCATGACATCATATCCTGCGCTGAAGCTTCCATACCGACGTAATGCACCTTCTTTTCTGCTGACATCCATAAAGTCTGGTTCTAAGACATCTTCGACGGGATTATAATCTATGCTAGAACTTGCATTTGTAGGAAATACTGGGTTTTTCAGGCTTGTTTCCGTTGGCTCCTCTTCATAACTCTCTGGGATAGGATTCTGTGTTCTTTTAGGGGAAGTACTTGGTGAATCAAAAGGATTTTTCCTAGGCAACGTAACAGATGGAGCAGAACCAGGAATTGGAGGTATATTGTGATGAAGAACTGTATCATCAGGGGTATCAAAAGGGTTAGCTCTAACAGTCGAAATGGGTGCAACTTGGAAAGGAAGATCAGAGAAGTCCAAGTCTATCAAATTCCTCTCTGAGATCATTGAGAAGTTCCTCTGTACCCTTCTCCTAGCCAGGAGATTCTCCAACCTTTGATTTCTTTCCACCTCAGAAGTTCCCAGAGCCCTAAGATTCTTCTCATCCTCTTCTGTCCACATGGTTACAGGCTTGCTTCCGTCCTCCACATACAGATTACTTTCATTGTCGTCGCCGTCGTCGTCATCATCATCGTCATCATCTACATCGCTGACCCCTGTCTCCTCCTCCTCCAATTGTTTGTCATTACTTTCATTGCTTATTCTGGCAATAAGGCTCTCTAGATGTTCATTTTTCTTCATTTCGAACTCGTCAGCTCCTGAAAAATCTTCTGGTCATCTTCTGTCCATGCGACTGCCGATTTCTGATCACCATTTTTAGCTTCTGGAGTTTCGTCTTCATCAGAAACTTCATCCTCCGCCTCCTCAACTATATAATCCATCTCCTCATCCGACTCAACATTGCTCATATTAGATCCAAGGGATTGCATTTCAGATTTGAGAGAGGCATCATGAGATGGATGATGTTGAGGCAGATCGTCAGAGTCTAGAAGTGGAAGAATCTCCTGAGGTGTTCGATTAGCATGAACAACCACAGCATTAACTATGGACTTCCCTCCCCCATCAGACTCAGAATCTGAAGACTCATGATAAGCAGCAACACCTAAATGGTTATATTGGCACATAAACGTATCTAATTTGTCCCTCATGCCAGCATCAACCTCTACATGCAACAATTTATCATGTTTTTCCACTAGGTTCCGTGCTTGAATCTCGGGTATATGAAAATCTTTATCTTCAAAGTGACCAAAATGAAACCCCGTCTTGCTTTTTCCCCGACTGAGATCTGAATTGAAATATTCCCAATCAACTCCCTTAGCTAGATTATCAATGACTTTGATCCCTGCACCCACCATGCCCGAAACTTCCATGTTCTTCTCTATTATGTTATTTCTGACCTCAGAAAATCTATTTTTATAAAGTATTCCATCTCTTTCAGCAGAAGATGAATGTTCTGCTACATTAGTCCTTCGAGATGAAACCGTGCTACCCACTCCTCCACAATATTCTACTCGGTGGTCATTTGGCTGCCCATGAACTAATAGAGCTCCGAGCAAAATTGCAGTACAAACTATCACAGGGGAGACAGAGACCAAAAGAGAAAATACAGAAGGGAAATATTGGCGCAAACAAATTAACAATAATAGCGTGACCACAACAAATGGATGATTCCATACTGATTGACAAGCTTTTCGGAATGATATGATACTGAATCTCCTTTTAGGATGCCGAGCTCTCACGGAATCAATAGCCATTTGCTGACAAGTCTTCCTCTCATAGAAAGATGTCTCAATAAGAGTTTCACAATATATTGCTGTAGTAGCAAAAGGCCGACATCAGAAACCTAAGTAGCTGAACTAGCTTACATAAACATCAAACCAAACTGCATTCAAGATTCACTTTGTCTACTAGGTAAGACCTACACTATTTTCAAGAATCTAAATGCTCTCCAATTATCCAATATCGAAATGATGATATCCAAATATTGAACACTTGATCATTACAAAATACGTAAAATGGTGAGAACAATCAATTTAATCAAACAAAATAGGGAACTTTAAGAATGGTCTTGCCTCAACTAAGAAATAGTCAATCTGGATTCCGATTAAATCAGGAACAGAAATTAATCGAATTCTTTAGAACAGTCAGACGACACCTTCACTAGAAAACCTTGATTTCACCACTATCCAACAAGCATTCCAACACCATCCACTAAGGAAGTACGAAACCCTTCTTGAAACTGTTTGAAGCAATGCAAAACTAAAATTAACTTCTCAAGTCACCCCCCTTCAAAAATTTCCGGTGAAACCATTGTAAATTGTAATAATTTCAAGTTCAGTCAATCGAAATGAACAGAATGATACATATTACCTGAAGCTAAAATCCATGGCACCTTACTATTCCCTCAAATAATCATTCTTACTTGATTTTTGCAGTCTATCATTACATAAAAAATTGCCATATTGCTTCAAAATAGGATCAATCACAAATATACCTAGAACACCCATTATCCATCAGGGAAAGCTAAATTAAACATATAAAGAAAAAAAGCACCAGCTATGACCCAGAATCCATAGTTTCATTGAATGCTAAACGCGGTTTATGGGTTGATAGTTTTGCAAGGTTTTGGTAGTTTCAAATGCCCAGCTAGTAATCAAACAAAATCGATTCTCATGAACAGCCAAATTCTGAGTTTTCTTTTTCTGTTTATACCCACAGCCTGAACAAAGAAGAAAAAGTTGCCACATTTAAACAAAATATGCTAACCCCCATCACCAAAATCCAGAAAGCATTGTAAATTTGTAATTCTCATATGATAATTCGTGCAGGAAATGAGAAGTATCTCAGTAACAAAATCAAAGCATGAACATACCTCATAAGATGAGCCTGAAATGATCGGAGTGCAAAATTTGGAGAATGGAGAGAGAGAGAGAGAGTATCAAATGTCAAGGGAGAGGGGGAGGAATGGGAGAAAATGAGAAGCACGAAAGTGGACTTCTTCCATTCAATTGAACGTGCTCTGTTGTGGTTTTTTTTCCTTCCCTCCGCTGATTTTATTTTTTTTTCGCCTTTTTTTTGGGGAAACTCCCTTCAATCCTCGTAGATTTCTGGCGATATACAGCCCATAAAAGGATCTAGTGAGAGAGCCCAAAAAGTTTGGGCTTATCTCAACGGTATTCCAGATTTAATTTTAGAATTTCAGAGTTTTAACTCGATTTAAAATTATTTTCAAGCCAGATTTTCTGGATTTTTTTTCGAAAAAGGGGAAATTCATTAATCAAAACTCATAATCATACAAAGGTCGTCCAAAACTCAATTGAAAATACAATATGGCCTCCCATCCAACCAAATTCGAAGGTTTGTATTATAGGGTTGAAGATGAGTTAAATGATGAGCGACACTATTTTTATCTCTTTTAACAAAGAAAAACGTATAAAAACTGAAAGAGTTAAAAAGTGATAAAATGCCATCCAACTTTTTGGAAATTGAAGTTGTTAATAATGTAGGAATGCTAGTTAGATTGCCGAAAAAAAATAGAAGCTGTTATTAGAGATAAAAGTTGAAATTTTGTATATGTAATGAATTATTTTTATGCCTCTTGTCATTATTTTAATTTATACATTTCTTTTTACATGGATATAGACATGTTTTAATGAAGAGGGGGCGGGTGAATTATTTTACCCTATCAACATAATGACAAGCAAAACCATATACTGTACATATTTTAACTAATTTTTAACTATTTCATGTGCTCGGTTAAATAGACTAGTAACTTTTATATAAATTTAGTTTTACTGATATCACTTCCAATAACAAAGTTAGTTGTTAGTTATGATCATATTTTAACTGATTTTTAACTATTTCCTTTGCTCAGTTAAATAGTATTAATAACTTTTATATAACTTTAGTTTTACTCGATATCGCTTCCAACAATAAATTAGTTGTCGAGTTATAACTGTTGTTTTTCTAAAAAATATGAATGTTTAATAAAATATATTTGAACCCCGAAAAAGTGATTTTTTTTTATAGGACGTTAAATCTTTAAATTTTTTTCATTCAACTCAATTCTTTCTTCAAGGGAGGCGTGAGAACTCCTGAAGATGTGAACTTTTTCAGCTAGCTTTCATAAGAATCATATATTGTTTTGGTAGATGCTTAATCAATCATATTTTAGAGAAGCTAACAATGTAACTGATTGGTTGGTACATTTAAGGCACTCGGTCCCTTCTCTAACTACCTGAGGTTGTTCCCCTCTCCACTTCTTTTGTCTATTATAATTAATGATAATTTAGGTAGAACCTTTATGAGAAGAGCTACTAAGTTTGGTTGTGTACGATTTTTTACCTTTTGCACACAAAAAAAATATTGTATTGGTAGATGCTTAATATATTTTGTAAAACATTTGTTAATCACTCGATAAGCTAATGAGTTATAAGACCACACAAAAACTAACCTTCGATTAAAAAAATAGCTGATATATATTAAAAAATAGCTAATAATAAAATAAACAGAAAAATAGCTTAAATTAGGCACAACACAGTAAATGTCAAACACTTACGCTACCAGAGTTTGAATTTTCTTATTTGAAAATTTGTACATGGGAGTGGTTAACAAGCCTTTGAGCTTAGACGTCCCATTCCCTTTTGGGACATTTTTTTTTTTTTGAATGGGTAACGAGGAAAAATCACGACGAGGTTGTTAGGTAGCTCTTCTCACAATATCCATAAAGAGAGAAATGAGATGGACAATATCCACAAGAGGACGGCACCGAAACCTTGTGCCCTCGCCGTGCAAGTCGATCTGTCGCACAATTAGCTTTTCTAAACACATGATTAAAAGAGACATTCCCTTTTGGGACTATATAACCTATTAAGCTATCCTTAAATATGAAATTAGTTAGATGACCAAATTTACCCTCACATAACAAATTTTAAAAAATAAGGTAATAAATGGTTAATGATACTTTAGGACACTCAAAACTTTGCATATATGTTATGAGTAATAATATTTGTCCTCACATATACATCCTACAAAATTGCTAAGACAATAATATCATGTTATTGTTTTACAAACTTATTAGTCATCCTTTTCTTTTTTTATAAATCAAAATTGAACATATCATACCATTGAGTGATTTGATTGTTGAATTTTTCACATGAAAATGATGTATTTTTTAAACTATAAATAATATTCTATATTTAAAAATTTAAATTAACACCACTATCACGAAAATAATTTCAATAACATTCACAATCACTATATTTTCAACACTCAAATATCCACTAACATTTAAGTCGATTCTCTAAGCAAATTTGACGGTTTCATAGATGTCGTTTTCTAATAGGCCTCCAAAGCATATGGTGTAGCATAAGTCATCCCTAAATGTTGGGAAGAATTCATCGTCAACTTTAGATGATCAATTGAAACATAAAATTTCTTTCTTGCCGGCTCCATTTATTGATTGGATTAGTCATGGAAATAGTCACGAGTAGTTGAACACAAAAATTAATGCATGCCTCCATCATAGATAGATTCATAGTCCAAATAAACTTATAATAATAATAATAATAATAAAAATGGATGACTTATTCATTACAATTTACAATGTCATCATTATAATTAAATAATTCTGACACAAAGAATAAGCTAATCTATTATAGAAGAAATATATATATTTTTTAATCAAAAGCATTAATGAGATGTCAACTGTAGGCTAAAAAACAAGAATATTGGTTAATGGTCGTTCTCTCTCGGCCCACATGAATGATGTCAATATATTGACTTTTGAACATAAAATTATAATTTTGAGTATCTACATATTAGGTATACATTGGCTTGTTCTAGTGTAAAATAGTTCAATTTTAATATATATATATATATATATATATATATATATATATATATATATATATATATATATATAAAGGTGTATTTTCAGTAATTACTTATATTGATGAGCATTGTTGAATGTTGATGAATGATGCTGAAAGTTTTTGAATAGTGTTAAATTAATACCAGTGATAAGTCTTTATAATAAGTTTAAATGCATGAGGTGTTACTTGTTTAAGATGAAAGTTATGTACATTTGAACTTGATGCCTGTTGTTCAAAAAGACCCTTACTTATTATGTGTATGTCATGGCACTATATCAGGAAAAATGTTCAAATAATAGCTTACTAAAGTTTTATAAGATATCATAACGTTAACCGTCTGCTTTCTTTATGTTTACTTACATTTGATTAACAATGCTTACCTTTGGAGTTTCATATAACTTATAATCCAAAAAAATTTAATAGATTATATACAGTAGGTCACATGTTCAATTATTTCATTGCCCTCATATTGTAACTAAATCGTATTCTCTTATGTCGCTTATTTGGATCAAAAAATAACATAAAAAAGATTTTTAAGAAAAAAGAAATTGTAAGTAATACATGGGATCAACAAATATCCCATCGACATCAACTATCAATAAAATAGATAGTTTTTTTAGAAAAAAGAAAATAGATAGCGACTAATTGTTTTATAAAAATTATATTTTTTGCTTATTACAATATTGCAATTATATTGTAATCGCCATTTCTTAGATTTTATGTCTTAAAAAGTATTTTTCTGACCATCAGTCTCGCCGGTCACTCACAGTCGTTGATGTTTGTGATCTTGTTGATCATGAAAATTAAACCTAGTCATTAATTATTCAACGGCTTAAATTAATTTTAAAATACCACCAAGAATCTTCAAGATAAGATTTTGGAAATTAAAAACCAGATCTTGCGTAGAAGTTGGTTATTAAAAAAATAAAGGCATACGTCTTTAAGGTATATAACCATAAGATTTCTCTTGGAGAGACTATGTGCATAAAATTTCAGGATTGAGAAGAGAAATACCTCAAACTTACATAATTATTGTTTATTTTGATTTATACAAGCGTTGATTTACAAGTAAATACGCGAGAGATAGTGTGCGCAAGGTTGAATATCAAAATATATGTCTAGCGAACGGAGAGAGACAATAAAGTAACATAATGATATGAGAGGATTTATTAAAATTAAATTAGATGAAATTTAATAACAATATAAGATAAATAATATAATGACAATTTTACTCATATAATTTAAGCTAAAAATTATTAAGTATGACAAATTAAAAGTTATATATCACTTCAACTCTCCTGACTTTATATATAATATAGATATAGATAGTTTAGCATTAAAGTTTTATCCGTTAAAATAAAATGAAATCATCCAATTATATAATTTAAATTTTTGACATTTCTTCTTGCATTCTTTATTTTTACGAAGAATATTTATTTTTTTATATATTTATCTTATGTGAAGAACTTTTTGTATGGTAAGAAAGAAACGGTCAAACTAATAAGGGAGTTTCAAAGATGGCTCTTTTTTTTTGTGGGGGAAGGGGGAGGGGAACTATAGCCTCAATGTTGGCGAAAAATCTATATGTACCGGCACTAAATTAGGCACTAATTTCACGTCACTTTTTTCGTTAAAATTAAAAAGTTAAAAATAATTGAGTTATTATCCATTATTAAAAATAATAATAATGCATTAATAATAAATGACCTTCATATCTTTAGCTAAACTGGAGCTCTTTTTTCTGTGTAATTTATATATACAATAAGTCATAATTGAATTTAATGTTGTAAAGTCAAAGTTCAATGCACTTTTAGGCAAAATATGTATAACCAAGTCAAAAAAAGGTACTACCGAGTCAGAATTCGAAATAAGGGTATCCAATGTCTTTTAAATTAAATTAAAGGGTGTCCAATTATTTATAATTTAAAATTTTCACTCTAAAAATAAACTATTTTTTAAATTTTTTGGGCACACCGTTGACACATGAAGGGCTCCGCCCCTGCCTTCGA
Source organism: Talinum fruticosum (assembly GCA_021018815.1). Classification (NCBI taxonomy): domain Eukaryota; kingdom Viridiplantae; phylum Streptophyta; class Magnoliopsida; order Caryophyllales; family Talinaceae; genus Talinum; species Talinum fruticosum. The sequence continues at coordinate 3,684,199 of JAITYX010000056.1, forward strand.
CCGTGGATATATAGGTGCTAAATCGGAACTTTCATTTAAAATTAATGTAATTGTCATTTGATAACCAAATGAGATACATTTTGTATGATTTATTCGGTTTAAAAGTTGCTTATCAAATATATAAAAGCCATAATATCATTATTATTTTTCATTACCATTTTTCTCGAATCTAAATAAATATTAATTTTTTACATGTATAACTCACAAATCCAAATATTTTTTAAAATTTTTCATAATAAATACAATCCATTACTTCTGAAATCGAACCAAAGATGTTTCACATATATACGATGACTATAAAGGGAAAAGAATTGAATTGAAGCAGCAACTCCATTGGGAATATGTCAAGGGCTTGAGGCACATGCCTTGGTACTTTCTTTGCTTACATAGCACATAATTTCTCACTTTGTCATATGCTTAGCATAAAAATTGTGATTATATATATATATATGCATGTATGGACAAATTATTGGTACCCACTTGACCATTTTATTTTTTTATTTTTAATTGGGTGGCAATGTCCTGGGGCAGTACACTATCAACACGTGTGCGCACCATACTCACAAATTTTCATAATTGTTAGTAGAATTTAATTACATTTAATTATAAATGTTATTCTCTCGGTCGAAAAAAATTTCATTTTTAATTTTATAGTCTCTCTATTTTAAAATATGTGTCATTTTAACTAATTTATTTTATAATATTTATCATTCAAAAATTATAAGAACGTGTTAATGACTAGTTATTTATTTTATCTTTATTAATTGTTTTTTCTTTCTTCTTTTTTTTATTGATTTTATTTGTCTCCAATAAAATTTTCCTCATTTTTAAAATTAATATTTTTTAGTGACAAATTACTAATGATGTCTTTGCATTTGAATTCAGAGAAGCTAGTTTAAGTTTTCCTCATTTTTCAATAATTGTGTGTTTAAAATTTAAAACATAGATAATTTGAAAATATTTGCAAATTTGATGTTTTTATTTTTTAAAAAGAACTTATTATTTTGGGATAATTGAGAAAAGAGTTAGGATCATTTTTGGAATAACTAGTATGGATCCGTGCCATACACTGGAATAATGTTATATAATATATATTTTAAAAAATTATTGAATTATGAAGTAACGTTGTATTTGTGAGTTTCTTTTCTCGATCATTTAATTTTATTAAAAATTTTATAACTATTATAAGTAGTAAAAAGAATATAATTTTTAGAAAAATGGTAAGTGGGTCAGTAGATGCCACCTTAAAGAGCTACAAGCCAACTTCAAATTTTATATTTTCTGAGGAAAAAATTTTAAAATAATAAAAAAGCGAATTATGCGGCCATAAAAGTGCAAGCTAAGCAAAGCAACGAATAAAGAAAGATTTAGCATTTTCCCCCTTAAAAATGGAGATTCTGTGAGATTGAGGAAAATATTAAAGAAGTATAAAATAAGAAAGTGGAGAATAAATAAAAGTAGAAAAAGTTAAATAAGAAAATAAAATAAATAAATAAATAAAGGGGGAAAGGGAAAAGAAAAGGAAAAAGAAAAAAGAGATTTGGGAAGAGTATCGAGAAGTCTCTCAGTTGAGTAGCATGCCGGCTAATGGGAAACAACACACTTGTTACACGTGTCAGTAGAAATATTTTGTTGATTTTGATCCCAATAAAATAAAAAAATTGGATTTTGTTGATCATTATTACAGTAATTTATTATTACCGTGTATCCTCAGAATCAGATCTTTTACCGCTTTTGGAATGAATTTATTGCAACATATACATTGTATACGGTGCAAGTCATTTTCTTTTTATTTATTTCTAATTACTTACTATGTTTCAAAATATATATTATTTTAAAATTATTTAAAAATATTAAAAAATACGAAATTCATAATAAATTTTAAGTTAAAAGAAGAAAAATAAGGCAATTAATAAGGACGAAATTGGTAAACTAGTAATTAATATATCATTGAAATTGTAAAGCGATAAATATTGTAAAAAAAATAATTAAAGTGTCATATATTAAACAGAGAGAGTACATTTTTATTTTTTTTGCTAATCTGAATAAAAATTAACTTATAATTTATTTCAATTATAACATAAATCCTTTTTAAATAAACACACAAATTTATATAACATAAATTTAGTAGCATTATTTAGTTTCGACAAAATTTAACTAGGTGGTGCTATAAGTTCCTTGGAGAGGTAAATACAGTTGTTGTCATTTATTGGTTGATTTGAGTATTCATAGATGTATATGCGATTGAAAATTTGATTTTAAAACTTCTAAAGTTTATTAATTATAAAATTAATTTAAAGTATTTAACTTTCAAGCCTTCCGACTCTCCTCACACGGCGTAATTTTGTGAAACAAAACCCACAATTTAATTTTATTGTTATTCTTGTTTTATTTTAAGGTTTACTCATTTGAGCGATTAGAAAGCATTTACAAACTTTTAACTATTGAAAACCATTTATCAATAGTAACTAAATTTTAATCGATAATCTTAACCACTATAAAGGATTAAGGAAATGCTGATAAACAAAATTCCTAATCGCTACTAAATGTGTGTTCGGCACTAGTTTTTGTTAGTGGTTAGTATCTTGAAGGGGGTTAAACACTACTTGTCTAAAAAGTAAGAGTTTGACATAGTGAATAAAGTTTCATGTAGGCTTTTCGAAAACTACTCAAAGTGACATTTTCAAAAACACTACCTAATGTTTGCACATATTTTCGAAATTCTCGTTTCTATTTTCTACAAACTTTTATCAATTATGTCCTTTTAAGTCATTTTATATAAATTTGCTATTTAAACAACTACTATTACCAAACAAACTTATCTTCAATCACCAGTTAATCATCTAACCATTAACCATTAGTCAATAATAGTTAATCGCTTATAAAACAACTAATATCTATTAAAACAGACTAACCACCGATAAAACACCTAAGTTTATCGAACATGCCATACGTAACGATCTTTAACTACTACTTTTAACAAGTATAATCATAATTGTTGATAAATATTACAATCACCATATTTAATTGTCAATAAACATACTGATATTTGCTTTTAAACTTTGAAATGAATATGAAATGAATGTGTTGTTAGGAGTAAATTCATGTTCTTATCTCAAATAAGACCAGATTATGTTTCATGTTCTTTTATGCTCATTTATATTTTTTTATGTTTATTTATGTTTGTTTATTTTTTATTTAACAACTAATTTCAATTTATTTATGTTTGTGTATGTTCGTTTCTATTTATATATATTTTGTATATAAGTTCAAACAAGCTTTTTATGAGGAGAGGAAGAAAGACTACCAGTATTTAAAATTAGAATTATGTGCCCGAGGGTCCATCAAACAATGTCAACAAACAATGCATTTTCGACACAAGATTAGTTAATCTTCCATTTTAATTTTGTTAAACCTAATTTAGTACTAGCCTCATCACTTCATATTTACGTTAATACCATGTGGTATAATTTTAGTAAAATTGAAAAACAAAGCTAAACTTTCATTAATTGTGCAGTAGCAGCTAACAAAATTTAATAGCCCATCCATTTCACAAAATTCGTCGTTTTTGAATGTGAGGGAATATAAAATTTATGACAAATTTGTGTTAAAAGATCAAGTTGGGTTTCCTTGAAAATGAGAAAGTTAATGAAAAAATGAGAGGAAAAAATAATTTTAAAGGATAAAATTTGTAAACTAATTAATATGTTATTGAAATTATAAATTGACGAGATATATTATGAAACGGAGGGAGTATCATCCAATTTTATAAGTAACATTTAGTTTTATAATTATTATTGAATTTCTTTCAAGGTTCAACATTAAAAAAAACATTAAATTTCTTTGAGACCGAGAGAGTAGTTTATTATTAGTTCAAAAAAAATAGTTGTAGGAGAGTTCTACAAATACCTTCTTTGGGTACAATTAAACTAAATTGTAAAAGATATCTTTCATGAAATTATGTAAATTCTTTGCTTTGATAACTATATTCAGGTTTATGCACCCAATTTAATAACTGATTATGTTCAACGATAAATACTTATATTTGAGAATTATTGTTAAAATTTAAACCCAAATATATCTATCACCTATAATAATCTTTCATAATTCGTTCCTTTCGTACCAAGAAAGCATAACATTTGTATCAAAAGAGAATATATAATGTTATCGATCATGTCAAAGTTTGTAAATCGATAAATACTATTACAAAATAGTTGAACCGTAGAAGGTAGTTTATATATATATATTTTTTGAGGTAGATAATTTTACATTTATGTGTGTATTAAAAAAATACATATGATACATCTCATTTTCTCAATTTCAAGAAATAAAATTATATAACTTATATCATTAAGCAACTATGAATTTATTATTCGCATTAGAATTTTTTCAGAACATGAAAATTGACCTAAGAGGAAGTGATACATAGGCTTGTTAAAAAAAAAAAAAAGATTCGTGATATTGACTTATATAGAAAATGACTGAAACTAAAACTAAATCGAAATCATTTTTTTTTAAAAAAACTATTAAAGTAGACAAATAATTATTCCTCCTCTTGTATGAGAATTACATATATCTTGATAAATTACAATTTGCGCAAAACTATGGGCTAGGGCCACCGGTATTGTTTACTTGTGCCTAGCTACGAGATGCTTCTCTCACCCAATTTCAAAATTTCTCCTACTATTTTTTTTTTTGGTCTCTTAAAATTTCCCCCAATAATGATCGCGACGTACTTTCAAATTGTCATAACTTTAATGTCGCAAACCAAATTATTCTAAAATAATTATATTGATTGTGCATAAGAAATAATTTCTTACTTCTTCCTCCGTCTTACAAAATATGCGACATTATTAACTTCTTTCGGGTTTTATAATATTTATTGCTTTATTATTCTAATAACGTATTAATAATTACTTTATTATTTTTTGCCTAATTAGTTGCCTTTTTTGTCACCTTTTTTTATTAATTTTTTTATTTTCAATGAAATTTTGGGGTAATTTAGTCTTTTAATCTAAAATTTGTCTTAAATTTTGTGTTTTCTTGATTTTTACTTATAACCTTAATGACAAATATTTTGAAACGGATGAAGTAATTTATAGAGAGTAGTTTATAGGGTAAAAAATAAACATAAATATGTCTATATCCCTTTCCCGTACCATTATGTGGAAGTGTATGGCAAGTTTAATTCCTTAAAAAGCAAGTCGAGTTTTCAATTTATAGAAAATTGAGCTTACCTTATATATCCATCTCTATGTATTATTGTGCTAGCCTTGTCTTTTTATTATTAAAGAGGGGAACAAAAATAAATAATTTAAATAATATATTACTAAATAATTGAGAAAAATATATTATGTTTTTTGTATGTATATTTTAAGTATTCTTTTTATTTTAAAATACTTATCGCTTTTGGGTTTTGGAGGAATATTAAGAAATAATTAAATTCATGATAAAACTTTTGTTAAAAAATTAAGTCATCCCAATGTTTCATTGGGATTGAAGAAAATCAATGGAAAAAGAAGAGAAAAAAAAATAGATATAAATTAGTAAACTACTCATTAAAAATGTTATTGGGATTGTAAAGATAAAGAAAGAATTGGAGGAAATTCATGGAGAAAAGGACAAGGGCTTATTTAACTTCCTAGCAGTATATAAAAAAAATGGATTGTGACATGCTGTAACAGGTAAAATAGAGGTTGAGCGATAATTTGACCATTAATTATTAGTCCAATAATAATTATATATTATTAAATTAATTAGTGATATTTTTGACGGTATGAAATAGCTTATTAGTATTTTAATTTGAGAACTCTAGAAAATTGAGCTTACTCTATCTATTAATCTCTATATTTCATCCTAGCCTTTTTTTTAAAAAAAAACTATTAAAGAGGTAAACAAAAATTAATAATTGAAAGTATATTACTAAATAAACGGGAAAAACATATTATGTTTTTTTGGAACGGTACTTCATCCATATCAAAATACTTATCGTTTTTTAGCTTTAGGAGAATATAAAGGAAACATAAAATTCATGATAAGATTTGTTTTTAAAGACCAATTGTCCAAATGTTATATTAGAATAGAACAAAATCAACAAAAAAAAAAGAAGATATATATTTTTTTATAAAGATAACATTGATAAAGTAGTCATTACTATATCATTAAAATTGTAAATTGACGAGATATTATAAAACGAAAAAATTAGTTAAAATGACATATATTATGAAATTGAGGGGTACATATAATACACGGGCATGTCTTTTTGCCTTGAATTCGGTTTATGAAGCTGGAGAACGAGAGATTATAGTGGAAGGAGACTACTTGTTGCTCATCCGGAAACTCAAAGCACCGAAAGTTTATGATTCAGTTGGAGGCTTATACTCCGAGATATTTTAGGTTTAGTTGAGTCTTTTAGTTTTTATTCTTGGTCTTTTGTTAAACGAGATGGGGATAAAGTTGCCCATAAAATAGCTTATTGACAACCTATTTCGTTTGAGGTTAGAGTGTGGACAGATGATGTCCCTAATAGTATTATTAGTAGGACACTAGATAATATGTCGACTTTTATTAGCTCTACTCTAATATAAACCCCATCTCTCTTTTATAAAAAAAATTAAAAAAATTGAATAATATATATTTACATTAGTTATAAAAGTACGCATTTTTAAAAATTAAAAAACATCAATAATCCCCATATTTCAAACATAATTTTTTTAAAATAAAAAACGAACCCGTAATTGTCTTGTCGGACTCAAAACTATAGGCAAGTTAAATGAACCCACTAACTACCAGTCCACCACAGCCTTTACATGCATTGATTAGCCTCTGTCAAGTGATTAGCTAATTGTAGAAACTTTGATGAGACTAATGCTTAATTTTTAGCATTCCCTTAAGAGTGTAATTTACTCAACCAATTCACGACTAATGAACCATTATCATATAAATAAATTCATTTAATCTACCTATAAGAGAAGGACCTCCACTTGGAAAATTAAATTTTAAAAAAACACCAACAAAAAAAATGACATTAGAATATGCAGATTGTCATAATCGCAATTATTTCAATTCCCCTATAAATTTCCATTTCATGTGGGTGTCAAATCCCCCAAAAAACAAAAATCCCCTAAAGTGTTTAGTACATTAGGTAAATTACTCACCCAATTGTCATATTAGGATTAGAATGTATTTTCTAATTAATAGACCATTATAAAAATTTTTGTAAATAGATCATACACGAGAGCCCTCTTTTTTACACTTATTACAATGTCTTACGACTTTTTACAATGGCTTAGTTACAACTATCTTACCGGTTGTAGTTGCAAATGAATTTTTACAGCAGAATTATATAATTCTTTATATTTTTATAATTTCTATTTTCTTACGGATTATTTTTCCTTATAACAAAAGGAATAGACTCTTATATCAGCTTTAGAAATTAAATATACATTACTCATTCAAGACGTAGCCATTTCTTATCGATTACACAAACTTATAGTGACATGTCGTGTTTGTAATTCTAGGTCTTTCCATGCATTATTATAAGACATGTTCCCTAATTAAACATCCATGTAGGGGCCAAAAACTCAACCATAGGCCAAACCCTTGCATGATTGCTTCAATATTTATATACATAAAGCAACATGATTCGATTCATGTGACCATTTATGCATTTGGAGTTAGAGATCTATTGTGCATCTAGCAAGTTATAATGCTCACAAGCTGGCAAGCAGGAAAATAACAAGCAACTAAGAGTCGGCACCACTATCCCCCCCAAAAAAAAACGAAGGAAAAGGAAAAAAAAGAATAAAAAAACTTTTTAGCATGTCAAATTTCTCTCCATTTTCCCCTAAAATATATGTGCATCCACCATCCATAAGGGCGAAAAATCAAATAAGCTCATATACAAAGTACAAGATTAAATATTACTCCTTTTATTTTTAAATATGTGTCATTTTAATTAATTTTTTTGTTTCATAACATTTATCATTTAATAATTTTAATGACGTATTAATGATTATTTTATTAATTTTTTTCATATGAATTATTTTTTTCCTCTTTTTTTCATTGATTGTTTTTAATTTTCAAAGAAATCTTACGCAACTTGATTTTTTAGCACAAATTTTGTTATAAATTTCTTGTTTTCTTGGTAATATTTTATAACCTTAAAGCAATAAATATTTTAAAACAGAGAGAGTATTATGTAATGTGATTGGACACTAAAAAATAATAATTGAATACTAATTATGTTATGTATTTATTGTTAAAAATATTCGACTTTTTATTCATAATATCATTAACTTTGCATTTTTCAAAATTCACGAACAATTTTTATTGAAAACCCATTTTAATCACATATCACAACGTAGATGTATCTAATATCTATTTTCATAGTTCTTAAAAAAATTGATAAAATATATTTTAAAATTTTCATCAGTTTTTGTAATTTGCTTTTAATATTTTAGAGTATGTTTAAGCTTATAAACAAAACAAAACATAAACGAACATATAAAATAGCAAATACGAACATAAACGAAAAGAAATGAACATAACCTAACATAAATGAACGTAAACGAATATAAAAGAGAATAAACGAACATAAATCATAAATAAATATCATTTTTTTTATGTACGTCGAACAAATCCTAAATCTCAAAAAAAAAAATAGACACAAACAACGTACACATTGAGCACAACTTTGACAACAAATTAAAATTGGAGCCTTTATAATGATCAGCCATCAACCATAATAATCATCGAATTTTTAAATTAAACGAAGTCATGAAAGATTGATTAGTACAAAACTCATTAAAAGCAAACCTAGCAAGAAAATAGCAATTAGCATTATAATTTAGGCATACTAATTTTCTCCTCACACGTCACATGGTTTGTTGCCCACTTTAAGAAACAAAATATTATACCAACATAAAAAAAAAAAGCCCATTTGAATAAACTAGTTATCAATTTGTACTTCCTTTCCCCAGCTTTAAAAAGAGAAAAACGTCATAACTGCCCTGAATTATTTTCCTTTTTAAGCCGCCAATGATTGAGAAAGAGCGGTTCAGATTAACCGAGGACGGTGGGGCTGTGTCGCAGAGGATCAGATCTCCGATGGCCCTTGGTTTCCTTGTTGAGGTACCTTAAAATTTATGATTCTGTCCGTCAGTCACAGCTAGGAGAGAGAGGGGGTGTGGGGGAGGGGACGGGCTAAAACGTGGCGTTTAGAGGTGGAATTCCGTGCTCCGCTGGTGCAGGGATCACTGTACACGTGTCACGATTACTGGCCAATGAAAAGGAGGGGGCAGAGAGAAGACGGGCAGTAGGCGACCTGCCCGAGATTCCAGGTCAGGGACTGTTGGCGATGGTACAAACACCTCGGAACTAGCGTCCACAAGAGTCAAGACCCTCTAGCCCACTCTCTTCTTTTCCCTCTCTCTTTTGTTTTTTAAAATAAAAACTCTTTTTATTCATTTGTTAGCTTATATATATAAATATATATATTGATTAATTAAGTAGTTGCTAGTTATCGTGTCGAGTAGGATCTTATTTTAATATTTTAATATTTTATTACTAAATTATATTGATTAAAATAATAATATTTTTAATAATTACTTTTAGTTATCAAGCATAAGGTATCAATATCCATTGATAATTAATGGGAACAAAATGATAACTTAATTCGGTTAACCTTATTCATAAAAACGTATTATACACATAATTTTATAATTAAAAAAATTACATATAATACATGATATTACACAAATTATAAGCTATGATACTATTTTACACCTTCACCTACACCATTTTTTAAATTTAATATATGATATGAATAGAAGATGGTTAAAAGGTGTCAAAATGCATATAATTTTGCTAATTCAAAATTTGTTTTCTCATTTAGCTTATTTTTTGGTCGAGCAACTTAGACATTACAAGTTTTAACCGTATAAGGTCTATCGGTTAAAGTTTGTTAAAATTGCGAATAATTTTAACAATTAATTGATATATCTACTTGCCTTTAAATATTCACAATCGTTTTTAACCTTTCCTTAATTACTCATTACTGATAATTGTACATACAATTTTATGGTGAATCCACTCTCAACCATTAATATTAACCATATATTTGCGAATGTTCTTATATGCGACTGACCATTAAATGCTAATTTGTAATAGTAATTTCAACATTCTCATAACTAAGAATTAGTTGTTAAAATATGTAAAATCACGCGCAAAAAACAATAAACTGTTGCACACATTTACGTAAAAAGATAACGTGATATTTAATTTATCAGTTGATAATGTATGATAAGTATTTTTACATTCTATATCAATTATCCTTTTTGACTTTTTGATAAACTTTAATAAATTTGTTTTCACTAAAGTGTCGCGGATATAGTTGGTATTTAAATTTTAAAAATTATTATTTTTTCTTTTTCTTTTGTTTTGATAAGGATTTTTTTGTTCTTGCCATAATTGTTGCTGAATTCAGTAATGGTGGATTATTTGTAAATTTTAAACTTTCATTTCAGAAAAAATGAAATTATTTTAGTAAATTCAAAAATAAATTTTGATTTTTTTAAAATAGAGGAAGTGTGATTACTATTGGACTCTAATGAAGTCTAGGATGCATTGCATGAGCATTAGTCGTAGTTCGGACGATAACTTAATTCAATTAATATATATAATTTTAAAAAATAATAAATGGTGATAATTTTCTTGGGAGAATTATTCTTCATTTAAAATTCAGTAATTTGTAATACGTACCTTTTTTGTAGGAGAATTATTATTAGTAAAAAGGGAAATCATTATTAGGCCCACGTCATGATGTGTAGGAGGTGGGGCCATGGAAGAGACCGATGGGTGGAGAGCGGTTTATTGAAGCGGGCCCCCACGCAAGTTGGAGGTTCCTTTTCTTTTCGGAGATGAGAGAGGGAGAGAAAACGACAAGAGAAGCGGGGCAAAAAGGGTGGAGTGAATGACATCACCTATTTTGTACTGTGGTCAGTAAAAAATATTAAAAACAAATAGTAGGCCAGTAAAATTAATTAAGAAGTAAAAAAAGGGCTTGGCTTTTGTGAGAATTATACGTACGGTCGAGCGAGTGGGAAGTGTGAAAGGCCGGTGGCCCTGGTTAGGTTTTAGCTTTTTTAGAGTGTGAATTCTACGCGTCTTGTGATGTGAAAATGAAAGGTTAAATTTTGTTGTTTACCCTTTTTCTTCTTTTTTTTTACGGGGTAGGATTGACTTTGATTGTTGACTTCAACTACCCACTTTAAAAAAGCCAAGCACAATCAAATTTTGAGGGAAAAATAAAAATTTTCATAATAGAAATCGACAAGTCTATACTAGAGGATTAAAAGCAAAGCCTTTTTTTTTTAAAAATAATTATAGAGCATATTATAAATATTTTTTAATTTAAAAATTGATTTGTCTTTTTGTAATTTGAACAATTTAAGAATAAAATTGTCGCATTAAATTTATACCTTTTTATACGTTTGTTTTATTGTGAGACTTATATGGTATGAATTTAGATTTAAAATTTTTGTAATGAAATTTCAACATCATGTGAAACTGAAAAATCTATGCAACATGTGTGATGTTTGATGCTCTTGTAATTGGATTGGGCTAATTTTTGTCTAATTAAAGTTTGTTAAATTTTTAAATATTTAAATAATTTTTTATTTAATGTAACAGTCAAGGCTAATAACTTATACATCAAATTTCAAATTCAATAACCTTTTTATGTGAATTGTGGCTTATTTCCTCTTTCTTCTCTTCCAATACAAAAAAATAAAATAAAATGAAGTTTTATGTTTCTCAAATTTTAGCATAAATTGGAAATGAAAATTAGCTATGATAGATTCATTTTAATGAATTAATGGTAAGGAGTGACAAAAGATTGGTGAGTAGTAAGAAATAATAGTAAATTTAAAGTTATAAATAGCATTATTAATGATAAATAAGTAGCATAAAAAATAAAGGTTTGTTGTATATAATAAACAATTAAATATTTAATACTAATTTTGAAATTACAAACAATTACTATACAAAATGGAATACTTTAAGTTTACTAAAAATTTAGTTATGAGCGGCTACAAAATTAATATGTAACTGAATAATAGCTCTTTCATTAATAAAAAAGTAATTTGACCCGATTTAATAACACAAAATACAAATAAAATACAACGTAATACTTAAAAAGATAACTTCAAATGAGATGAACTTAAACACAATTGAATTTTCGCTAATATATTTTTTCTTTTCTGTTGGACGTTATTTGTTAAAAAATTTAAAATTGGAGCGAATTAAAATTTAATCTAATGGTAATGACCTAAAATCACCTCACATAAAATTGATAGAGATGACAAATTAGTTAGGTGTTATAAAAGAAGTTTAAAACCAGTGACCATTAAGGGATCGTTGTTGCTGCACGCGCGTCCGAGGAAGGTAGAGAGTGGTCATTTTCTCCTCCTAGCCCAAAATGTTCCCTCAAGCAAAAAAAAAAATGTTTTGTAGCGTCGCGAGTGGGGTCTACTAAAGCTTGAAAAGTGACAGAGAACTGGAAGATCCGTCTCCTTGTATTTACTGAAATAACCTCCTTAATATCTCCAACGACGACTACACTAGAGCAAGGCAATTATCCTGAAATTTCACCAAATTATTAAGGGCAAATCCGTCTAATCGCCCCCGCATAGGCCCAGCGAATGAATTCACCAGCACGGGATTCCAGAAATCCGCCCGTGGTTTAGCTCTCTCTCTCCTCCCTCCTCTGTTTGCTTCCACCAACCCCTCTTTATAACCCCCCTTCCTCACCAGTCTCCTCTCCCTCCATCGCCCCTTCTCTCTCTCTCTCTCTCTCTCTCACTTGCACTATCTCCCCTCAAAACCCCAGAAACCCAGAAAAGAGAGGGAGGAATTTCATAGAGGATTTCGATTCAAGTGATGGAATCGCCAGTTTCTATGAGGAGGCCCTGCTTCATTGAAGATGATGGTCTAGCTTCAGTTGCAGAAATGGAGGCTGGGTTTTCTGGAAACAGCAACAATTACTATTACCTTCAAAATTCTCATCAAACCCATCAGCCAATTTCGGGTAATAATGGTGGTTTTGCGCCGATTATGATGAGGAGGAGGAATAGTTTGAGGAACATCTCTTCTCTCTCCTCCCCTGTTTCTTCGTCTTCTGTTGCTTCGCCTAGATCTGGTCGATTTTTTGATTCCAGATTTGAAGAGCCTCCTCACTTCTTAGAGGCTTGTTTCCTTTGCAAAAAGCCCCTCGGTGGTAACCGCGACATCTTCATGTACAGGTTCGTTTCTTAATTCCTCCCTTTTTCTCTCTCCTCACCCTGTTTCCGATCTGTGATTGGGAAATCTGAGTATATTTTAGGTTTTTGATTTGGTTTCGTAGAGGTTCTGATTTGGGGTTTTTGAAATTTGCAGAGGGGATACGCCATTTTGCAGTGAAGAGTGTAGGGAAGAACAGATTGAGATTGATGAGGCGAAAGAGAAGAATAGGAAAATGAAGGCTTTGAGAAGCAAAAAGGAGAAAGCAAAATCAGCTGCTTCTTCGTCTTCTTCATCACCAACTAAATCCCAGAACTACCCTTTCCATACCGGCACTGTAGCTGCTGCTTAGAATTTTCTCTCTCTGGACTTGGTGAACCCAAAAAAATAGAGAAGAAATTTAGGATCTAAATCTACGAAATGATCTGACTTCCTTGAACCAAAACAAAAAAAGAAAACAAAAGGAGGGAAGGATGACGGGGGAGAAGGTAGAGATGCTACATACAAATAACAAAAGGAATTTTTTAAAAAAAATTATTTTGGGAGGAGAAGAAAAGAAAAACTATGCTGAATTTTGTGTATTTATAGGGAAAAAAAAAAAAGAAAAGAGGCCAGGAGAGGGATTATGGTAGAAGAAGCGAGTGATCTACCTGTTGATATGGGTTTGAGTTGGTGATTCTGGCTGGATATCAAGGAAATTACTCTGTGAATGGCTCTTTTTCTAGGTTTTGGGTTTTGTGGAAATATTAAGGAAAAAAAAGAAAGAAAGAAAGAAATTTTGCATCTGTAGTTCTATTTTCTTGTAATTTCCCCTCTTTTTGTCTGCTTAATATATGATGCCAACATGGCAACATCTATGAACTATCTATGGAGAATTCAGAAATCTGAAATCATACGAGTTATGTCAACAAATTGCAGAAATTGAGCTATGCCTGTGCCTTTTTGCTTGATTTCAGTTTTTACACCATTTCAATTTCAAGGTTCGTGTTTTGGGGGATTCTTTCTTGAGCTATTTTCCTCCTTGAATGCCCCTCAAACATTCAATTAAATGAAGAAAAAAAAAACTGGTGATTAATATGTTATTGAAATTGTAAGGTAATAAATATTGTGATTAGTTAAAGTAAAATATATTATGAAACGGAGGAAATAAAGAAAAAAAGTTTAAGTAAAAAAAGTTAATTAAAAGCGATATGTATTTTAAATAAAACAAGAAAATATGCATCAGAATTGGTAAATTTGTGAAGTTTTGTTTTGAAATTCATGTGGCAAATCGAACTTTTTAATGGGAAAAATACGTGCGCAAAAAATTGCTTGTAATTGATCCAATCAAATATTGAGTGAAAATTGGGACATTTTTTATATTTAAAAAATTTATGACTATTGTAAACTTTTATGAAGGTCGATTTTGTTGGAAAAGTCCTCACTTTGGCTTTTATTGTAGGGCGGTCTATGGCAAAGTTATTTATAATTGGTTATGCCCAATATGTGCTAATTGATTCCACCTTTGAAATTTTCCTCTCCTTTCCCATTTGTGGGACATAATTGGCATGATTTTCCTTCCTTTCTCTAAATATTTGCCCTACTAGTACTACTATTCTGGACCACCTTTATGCCCTCTTTCTGGGAATTTTGCAGTCGCTTCTTCACATTAATTTTAAAAAAGAAAACAGAAATTGAATTTTAATACACTGTAAAAATTCAAAATTTTTCCTAAATACTAGTATTTTAGTTGAATCCCTTCTAAACCAAAATGAAGTGATGTCAAGTTAGTTAAAAATTATCAATGTTTTCAAAAATGTTAATCCAAAAATGAATATTTGTAGATGCATGAGAGATGAATTTTTTTCACATTATACAAGACACTTGAGCCAATCTATAAATATATTCATCTATTTGAATTATTTTTGTTTTTCTGTCACCAATTAGAGTAAAAGAGAAATGTAATGAATAAGTTTAGAAAATAAAAACAATTAAGATGTGAATTTACATAAGTACACCAGCTATATGAACCAATTTGGACTAATTTATATAATTCGTCTAAATCACTTTCCTCTTATTTGCATTCGGGAGATTGCGGGACGGAGAACATTGAGTTAATATTTCTACTATCGATAAATATGATAGTTTTTTGCTTTACCCTAAACCATATAATGATTTCGATTTTAAATAAAAGTTGAAATCTTTTATAAAAATTCCAAAACTCCTTTTAGCACTTTATAAAAAGGCTCAAAAGCTAGAGAAACTCATCAAAGTTATCATAGTAAACATAAAATGTAAGCATCTTAATTAAAGTAGACCAACTAGGGGGTCATGAAAGTTCCAAGAAGAGAGATTTTAGGAGAAATGAAATGCCCACCACCACCAGGCAAGTGTAAATTGTTGTGCTTTAGTAGGGACTATTAATTCAATTTATGGAGAGGGAAAAAAAAAGAAAAAAATTTTTTTTTCTATTTGGATGGGCATGTATTGGTGATTTTGCTGACTAGGATTTGTGGACTTTGAGCTGGTACAAGCTCAGAGTGGGGCCCTTCCCCACTAATGGTTTGTCTGTGAATATGAGATGGGGCTTGTCATTATGTGGTCAAGTCCACATCATGATGTGTTCTTCTCCCATCAATCATCATTGACTCCTTGTTTGGGAGGATGTCTATTGCCCATGGGAAGGGAAAGGGAAACCTTGATATGACCTTTCTACTTTGTGTCCATGTTCACTCCGACTTAACTAATTTTTTCTTAACAAAGGTGTGATTATTTCATTGTTTATGATAATAATTATAACTCTTAACGGCTCATAATGGTTAATCATTAATCGTTCAGTAGTATCGGTAATATTCATAGTCACTGATAAATGTTAACCGTTAATTGTAATTGTAAAATAAACATGTCATGAGTTTAGTATAGTTTAGTTCAAAAAAATATTTAAATCCATGAAAAATAATTCAAACAAATTTAATTTAGTTGGCTTATCAAAATTATTAAGAATTGAATTGAAACAAATTCTATCCGTTTACGATAAACTCAATTAAGATAAGATCGGAAAAATAACTCAAAAGATAAATCATAAACAATGATTATAACTAAAAGTTTATAACATAAATAAACGGAATAGTTATTCGATAAAAAAGCAGGCGATAATAGGAAATCCAGCCATAATTACATGGATCGGCTTTGAAATGGTTCAAGCATGGACCGGACAAAATCACTGTTATTAGGTTCAATCGAAGATCAAATACGGGTGAAAGGGCGGACCAAGGAGGACTGGACGGGAAGAACTCGGTCCAATCGCACCAGACCGAGCTGGAAAACATGAATTAAAATAGGGTGGGCAGTGGGCTATGATCAGGCGCATGTCTAGTTTGGCTTGGGGTCATTTGGAAGTTGTAAAGTGGCGAAGCCCATAACCATAAACGCTTGATGGGTTTTGCTCTTTTGGATAGTTTTTTTTTTTTTTTTATCATCAACCTCAATTTTTTATATTTTTTTGAAATGGGTAAGTACAACAACTAATAGATAGCCCTTCTCACAAGGGTTCTACCTAAGTTGTCTTCCATCCAAATGGAGAGAAAATAAGAAGAGGGGATAGAAAACCAAACTAAAGTAGAATAAATAGAATGGTCGAACTTGATTACCCGGTCAGCACTCGATTCCCTTCTCTAAATGTATGATGGATAAAGACTTGGTCGCACTTCCGAAGGAAACAATGAGTGTCTTGAATCAGCGTATTTCCCAAGGAACCTGGATTTCACCTTTAATTGCTCTAATGACCGTTAGATTATCTCCTTCCAAAATGATAGAACGAACCTCTGCTTGAACTGCTGCTTTGACACCATTTTTCATGACAATAGCCTCTGCTAACGTAACCGAGGATGACCCCAAATTTGTTGCTCCAGACTGAAGAAACCTACCATCCCAACTTTTGATAACAAAGCCTCATGCCGCCGTCAAGAAGACCTTGAACTGTCGAAGTTAACTTTGATAAATCCTCCAGGTGGTTTGTGCCAACAAATCATATGGTTATAAGTGTTGGCACGTATCGAGGAGGAAGGTGGGGATGGGTTGAAATGTTGATCTAGTATGTTCCTAGATCGTCATTCAGCCCAAGATGATTTGGCTCAAAGGATTGTGGCAATGGGATTAAAAGATCCATTGTTGAAGACTTTATCATTTATGTTCTTCCAAATACTCCATAACAAATGGATCACACGGATCATCCGAGTTGGTTTTCTCAACCTTCCGAGTGTATAGATAATCCGATTCGAGAGGGATTCTACAATTGGCTTATATTCACCTCTAGCTACTTATATCGAAAAGTTGTATCCCAAATGTCCATGACACAAGTGCATTGTGAAAAAAATATTCGATTGACTCATAATGGTCTTGACAAAGCGCACAAATAGTGTTAATGTTCAACCTTCTTTAAGCTAGGTTATCCCGTGTTGATAAAACATTGTGACCAATTTGCCACATAAATATTTTCAACTTAGGCATTAAGTCCATATTCCATATCCATGCAAAATCCCATGATGGTGAATTAGTGGGAATATTATGGGCATTCCAAGTAGTATATTTAGTAGTAAACTTCCCTCCGCTAGACAAAACTCAACAAACGGAATCCTCAATGTCATTAAAAGAAAGAGGGACAGTCTTAATAACTTGACAAACATCGATCGGAAGAAAAGAATTAAGACGTATCATATCTCATTCTTTACCTTGGGTTATAAATTCACTTATCGTGGCGTCCAAAGAGGGAATATTGGGAATATTCTTATCATAATAATTCAATAACTTAAAGTTACTACACCAGAAATAATGCCACAATTTTGTATTTTTACCGTTGCCTATTTTCCATCTTAAGCCCCTTTTAAAAAGATCACGTTCTTTAAGTAAGCATTTCCAAGCCCAAGAATCGAAACTTTTATTTTCCTTGAAAAGAAATCATCCGATAAAGAATACTTGGTTCTCATAATTGACCCCCATAAATTATTTTCTTCATATAAGTATTTCCAAATAAGTTTACAAAGAAAAGTTTGGTTAGCTGCCTCGGTTTTCCTAAGGCCTAAACCCCTAATTTATTGGGAGTACAAATTTTATCCCACGCCATCATTGGTAACCCATTGGCATCCCGAGATTTTTCCGGAAAAATCCCAATTAATTTTATCAAGAGAGTTAGACGTGTTTCTAGGTAGTTTAAAACTTTGCATCATATGAGCATGTGGAGATTCAAGATTAGATTGTATAAGTACCATCTTACTTGCTTTAGAGAGCGAATTAGCTTTCCAATTTTGTAATTTGCTATCTGCTTTCACTAAAAGATCCACAAAAATAGAGTTGTTGGCTCTACCTTTGAAGACCGGACAACCTAGGTATTTTTCCAAAGAATCTGAATGTGGAATATTAAACATCGAGGCAACCGTATTCCTATCGGCAGTGAAGAATTTCGGAAAAACAATCACCGACTTATGAAAATTAATAAGTTGGTAAGACTCGACTACATAAATCATTCATAATATTATGGAGCCTAAGACATGTCTCAAAATTGGCCTTATAAAACAAAAAGCTATCATCCGCAAACAACAAGCAAGGGATTTTTTGAGTTTGTGGACAAATTTTAATCGGAGGCGACAAGATGAAGCTCAGTACGCCAAAACATCGATACACAATATGAACAAACAACAACCTCAATCTATTGTATATTGTGATTCGGATATTTATATGCACTCTAAACCTATTAACATAAGTTAATTTAAGTAATTTTTAATTATTCTTGTTACATATGAGAAATTTTATATGAAAAAAATCATATAATTGGGTAGCAACTTGACAATAAAAAGAAGGTTCATCGTTATAAAATCAACAAAGTGTTGATTAATGTAATAGCAATTTTACACAGTAAGTATAAGACATAAGTTTGAACATTCTTAAATATATTTGTTGGAAGAGTTTTTTTTTTTTTCTTGAACGCTAGCCATCAAAAGAGATTACATTGTTGGCCAAACTAAAAAGACTTTTTTTTTTGAAAAAGAACTTAGGCCTCGTTGGTTGGTCCTTGTTTAATTTATTTAACTTACCCTAGTTAATGTCTATGCTATTTTGGTGCAGAATTCATTGAATGAAGTGTTGTAATTTCCTAATTAATAAATTTAATTGGTTTCCGATTTGCCTAACTTATTTTGTCATTGATTGTCATAAAAGGGGAATTGGATGGATAGTTGGGCCTGAAATTATGGGCCACAGTCCGTGAGCCCAACAATGTAAACGATAAAAATTGACCTCTTGAGCTGAGTCTTGACGGATACTGAAAGCACGTGGCGTCATTTAAATGATGCCAGCACTTGAGGCAGCCCCCTCCACATGTCCGGCACGTGACCTTGGCTGCCTTGCCGGTGAAGAAGATCTCCCATTCCCCCTCCATCCCTCTCCTTTTATCTCCTTTTTTTTTAACTCTTTTTCTACGTCTCTCTCTCTCTAGAAAAAGTTGCTCTCCTTTTTTGATGACGAAGATGAGGTCTGAACCTGAAGGAAGGCCCAGCCTAGCAACTTCCTTCTCCTAAATCCATTTTATTTTTCTAGAAATATTTAGTCATAATTATATATATATTATGTATATTTATAAATAAATTTCCTCTACATATAAAAGGCAGTAGAAACAACTTGGCAAACGTGTCCTCTAATCTCCGAATCTCTCTCTCTTTCTCTCTCTTCTCTGCCGTTTCCACTGATGAATTTTGCGTGCGGTTCGAATTGTTCTAGCTTCAGCGAGGAGGAATTTCAATTTGAATGCCTACGAGGTCAAGGAAATTGATCGAAGAAAAAGAAGGAGAAGAAGATGTTGGAAGAACAAGTGGCGAATTTGCTCCAGAGGTATCTGGGGAACTATGTCAGAGGCCTCAGCAAAGATGCTCTCAGAATCAGTTTCTTGAACGGTTCGTTATTCATTGCTATCATCATCCTTTTTCTTCTCTTTCAGTTTTGATCAAATTTGGCGTTTCATTTTGACTAGTTTGCATGGGTTGATTGGTCGTTTGAGCTTGAATTAGTCAGAGGAGCTTTCATTTTAGGGATTGGAGTTGGTTAATTAAACCGGTTGAGTTGAAACTTGTGTATTTTTGATTTTTTAAAAATTCGAGTTCAAGTTGAAATTCGTGCTTATTTTGAAGCAAGTAGGATGTATGATGGAGCAAGTTCATATTGTGTTCACTAAATAATTCAAGTTGTTGATCGGAGTGGCATTTAACTTTATTGTGTTCTTTTATTTTTATTGTTTAATTCTTGGTTGAAACGAGGCATACCACGAGTTTTCTTTTCACTGCATTGTGGCCGTGGATTACATGATTAACTGCAATTTCATCTGCTCATGTTCAACTACTTACTATAGGAGTGTCACTGTGTATTAGGATTTGTTATGCAACTTCTACTATGCATAATTATGCATGAACTATGCATCGAGGTACGATAGATTTTGTGTGATTTTATTTACCGCAGGGTGTTGGGAGGAGGGGGGTTGGACTCTATGGTAAGAGGCACAAAGTTTGCTTGTAGAAGTTGTGGAACGATCTGGATTTAAGACTAAAAATAATTTGGTAGCTGCAGAAGACATTCTAAAATCGAAAGCATTACCAGGCTACTTGTACTGTAATCTCCACTCTTCACATATGATACAAGAAATTTGTTTTTGTAATATGCGTTATGCCTAATTTTGATATTACATTATTGCTTTTAAAGTGGAAAGCACTAAAAATTGGGGCATCACTAGTATTGGCCGTATAGCGCAAGTTGACTTGCTACTCAGTATGAATTAAAATTTGGAGAAAAATCTTTTCCAAAAAGAAAATATTTTTAAAAAATAGCAACTTAGTCCGGAAGACTATTCCAGCAATGAAACAACAACTGCAGGTTCCATTGAGGCAGACAAGGGAATAAGATGTAGCAACCTTACTCCTACTAGCAAATAAACTCTTCATAAGAGGCTCTCATTAGAAATTTTGAAAAGCCTTTGAGGGAGTGGAAACATTCCAAATAAGCTCTAAGTCGTGGTTCTTCTTTCCCTAGCTGTAGACAACTGAATTACCTCCTCGGTTTTCAATTTTGAAAATGCAACTTTTTTGGAAACATTCCAATTTTTGCTGTTGCTTTAGCCAACTGAATGGACCCGCTGTCTGCAAGAATTTGAGAATGTCAGAGTATCATGAGCTTTTTATTTTATATATTTTGCTATCCTGTCCTATCCTCACCTTGGAATCTCATGAGCTGTGTGCTTCACCTTCCTGGTCCTAGGTCTATTATATCATCACCTTCTGATGTAATTTCTAGTGTTCAATGATGGATGTGAAATGTTCGTCCTCTCTCTTGGTTGGTTGGTTGTCCTGGTTAGAGTTGATCGGGATATCATGTGTACTTGGGTGCCTTGTGGTCCAATTTTAGGGAAAAAAGGGCCAAGTGATGCTGAAAACATTGTGGCAGATTCAGTGGAAATGATAAAACTCTTTTGTTACTGCATTTGTTGAAAGGACTCTTTCTTTTTTTTTTTTTTTTGGGGGGTTGAGTGGGTGCGATCATTTTTGAGTACTTGCTATGAGTCTAAACTAGTTTTAGCAAGGCCCTTTGTTTGTTAATTATTTCTATTCCCTTAATTGTTCTTCATAGTACTTCTCTTGCAGACGGTGGGTCCATTCGGCCTAGCTGTAATAACTAAATCCTGAATAGTCATTGCAGTAGAAGTATGCGGAGTCGGATATTTTTTTGGCTGGAATTATGTTGGCTAAGGCCCTTACTTTGTTGCTCAAGAACTATGACTGTTGTTTCTATAATACACAACGACTGTTGTTTCTATAATATACAATTCTACTTCTTTCAAACTGGAAGTGTAATAAAAAGGCTTAAATGGACTTCTATACTTATTTAGATGGAGGTATAGGGAGATGGAAGAGCCAAGCCGTTCTTTATGCATCATGTGTTTTTGTTGCAATTTTTGTTTGTTCTTTGCTGCTTTTGAGTTTGGATACTGCCTCTAGCTTATTTCTTTCCCCTGAGAATTTTGTTTCATGGTTTCATCTATCTTTTGTGAGCTCTATGGCTTGGCATGCTTTGATGCAGTGCAAATTGCCTAGTTCTAACTCTTTTGCTATCGATTTGGATGCTTGGACTAAGTAGATCAGAGCTTGCTTTCATGATCTCGTTTGCACACATTCTTATGTCCTTCTCCCTTCCCTTCAAAGTTGTCCCTCTGAGTCTCCGGCTGCTTGATTGTGTTCACCTTGTTGAGAGCTCTAGGGCATGATATTTTTTTTTTTGTGATTGCCTCCTTTTGTGCATGAGTGACATTCCCCTTGATTTCTTTTAATACAACATTTTTGATTGCTCATCCAAAAAAAGGGGGAAGGCTTGCGAGCCATGGACCTTAGTTAGCTGGAGGAAGAGGGAATTTTCATCGCAAAGGAAGCCAAAGTAGGATATCACTACAAGCAACTACATCTGAACACCAAATTCTCTGGCTGTGTTTGTGTCAAAATAACACGTCATGCTACTCTATGTGGGTTGTGGATACGTAGTTGGCTATACTAATGAGTACAGTGGTTGGGCAGACAGAAAATGCTGGAACTAATTATACTCAGCACTAGGAGGTTATGGATTGTAAAATACAGTTACTCACAGGAAAATTGTCTATCTTTCTGAATAAGTGACAAAAATTAAATTTCTTTTTCCCACCTGCAGAAATATGCATTGCTATACTTTCTGGCTATTTTGTTTCTTTGTCCTAGTGATTTCTTGATGGAAAGTGCAGTTTTTCTGAATCTCTGATTCCATTGTACAGGTGATGTAGAGCTAACAAACATGCAATTAAAGCCTGAGGCACTTAATGCACTAAAATTGCCAGTCAAAGTGAAAGCAGGATTCCTTGGATCGGTTAAGCTTAAGGTTAGTGGTTAGTGGTGACTTTTCAATATTGCTGCAGGTTTATGCATATACCATGCATGGTTTTTGAAAGTATCAACTTTCTCTTTCCCATATTTTTCAAAATTTCTTCTGGCTTAGGTTCTGTATCAGGTATCACATGCTGTAACTATCACATTCAATCAGTAGGTGGGGCTACTAGATCGAGTGTGAAGCCTGCCAAGGCATAAACCAGGGGTAAAGCTGCCTGAGCATAGTTCCCCCCTCTCTCTTTCTTTGTATCTCAAGACTAAATATTATCAGTTCTCCTACCATTGTCAACATCATCATACTGTTGCCATGATCACATTACTATCATCATTGTCAACATTTGCATCACCGCTGTGTATATTCTACCGACCTAATTCCCAATACTGGTGTCGGAGCAAATGCTTACAAACTGATTTCCAACAGAATCATGTATGTTGTTATCCGTGAAATCAAGAAAAGAACAGAGTCATCCACAAGCACTATGCTTCGATACTCTAATTAGGTAGATGCTGATGTTGGAGGATATCCTGTTAATATGCAGACAAGCAGGTTGATGTTGTGAGCAATAAGAAGGGCAAAAGGCTATAGGAGTTTGCCTACTTGGCATGACCTAGTCTGAACTTTTGCAATCCCTTGTATTTCTTCTATTCCTCTTACCCGGAAAATTTTTCCTGTTTTTCATTTGCACCAGATAGTTACTAACATAGAGGCTGCCATTATTGTTTATATTTTGCTAAAAGGTTTCCTTTTGTAAAATGTGATGGAGTAGCTTTTTGTATAAAAGGTTTGATTCTCCATTCCTTTCTTACTGTGGTACTTCAGCTTCCTAAAGATGTATGATTGATTTTACTTGCAGATTCCCTGGAGCAGGCTTGGCCAAGATCCAGTTTTGGTTTATCTGGATCGAATTTTCCTATTAGCTGAGCCTGCGACACTGGTTGAGGGGGAGTGAGGATGCTGTACAAGAAGCTAAGAGAAACAGGATAAGGGTACTAATAATTGAAATCCCTTCTGTGGGTGATTTTCTTCTCAAAAGATGAATCTAAATTGGTTATTCTAATTATTTCCACAGGAGATGGAAATGAAGTTGCTGGAAAGAGCACAGCGCTTGAAGACGGAAGAAGTGGTATGTTATTTCCTTCCTATTTATTTCTATTCGTTTAGTGGATAAGTGATGTGATGATATGGGTACTGAAGTCTGAACTGAAGACCTCTCCTGGAAAAGAGCATATCTATAATTTTCATCCTTTTGCAGCCTCTTTTTCTCTCTCTTTGTCATGGTGTTGGGGAGGACAGAGGTGTAGGAAATATGGAAATGGTCTACCATGATGCATTATCTTGTGCTTTTTGTAAATCTCCGGACTAATTTATGGTATATGCTGTCATCAGGATCTAGAACTTGCTACTTATGCTATTAACCAACTTTGCGTCCCTTTTTTTTTTTTTTGTAACAAGGAGTATTGATTCTTTTTTGATTTGTCCAGAATAAGTCTTGGCTAGGATCGTTAATCAGCACTATAATAGGAAACTTGAAACTTTCCATTTCAAATATTCACATCAGATATGAGGATAGTGAAAGGTATGCAGCAACAAACTTGTGATACTTGGAATTTCTTTTTAGTTCAGAAACCTTATCATGCTATTTTTCTTCAGCAATCTAGGCCACCCATTTGCTGTTGGTGTTACTTTGGATAAGCTTTCAGCTTTCACTGTTGATGACAATGGCAATGAAACTTTTGTGACTGGGGGAGCTCTAGACCATATTCTGAAGGTCGGTGCATCTTCAATAATGCAGTAGGATATTGACTGGAAATGTCTTCAGATGATTCTGCATGTGTTGTTTCGTACCTCTACTTTTGGTTCCAACTGATAATGCCCTTTCCTTTTTGAATAGTCCGTGGAGCTGGAGCGCTTAGCTTTATATTTTGATTCTGATATATCTCCTTGGCGTCTTGACAAACCATGGGAAAATTTGCTTCCTAATGAATGGTCTCAGGTATGAACTTCTTGTGGATACACTAACACATTATCATTGATTAATACTCTTGAAGTTCCATAACTGCAACTCTTGCAACTGTCAGGCTTTCAAGTTTGGCACAAGGGATGGTAAAGTGGCAACAAGTCTTGTATGTGAGCATAGTTACATTCTAGAGCCAATATCTGGAAAAGCCAAGTATATAAAGCTGCGGTCAGATGAGTCTCGTGTTAGCAGTCAGCCTTTGCAGAAGGCAGAAGTAAAGTTGGATGATGTGACAGTGTGTTTGTCAAAGGTATATCTTACTGACTAATTCTTGAATCATGAGTTGATGGGTGGTTCCCACGCCCTTTGTGTACTTATTTTAATTCTGCAGGATTGTTACAGAGATATGCTGAAGTTAGCAGACAATTTTGCTGCTTTTAATCAGCGTCTGAAGTATGCGCACTACCGTCCACTTGTCCCAGTTAAATCTGATCCCAGGGCCTGGTGGAAGTATGCCTACAAGGCTGTATCTGATCAATTGAAGAAAGCCAGGTGAAAGACCATGCTTGCGTACTTTCTTCATTGAATATGCTGGACATTGTTGTAGAGATGTCTTCTTTAAGGGTGTTAATTCGAGGTGCAATTATTGCTGATTTAGAAATAGGCTTAGCACCACCATGCCAACAAAGGTCATTAAGTAAATTATGACTTTCAAGTAACAGAGCTTATCCAACAATTACCAAAGATTGTCTTTTCTTCTGATCTTGTAGACCATTGTTTGCAAGTCTCCAATACCAAAGCTAAGGGGTTTTTGTTCTAATTAACATGCACAAATGTATATCAAGTTGGCAATTGCTTTTGTGGGGAATTATTGTGATTTGACTGTGTGTAATCTAAATTAGGATTCTACAAGATGCTTAGATTTCTTGTTTTTATCTTTTAGAGCATTCGTATTGCATTTAATTATTCAGGGAAGTGCTGTATTATCTTATTATTAGATTACTGGAAAACTTATTCTCCTATATTTCTTTTTTCATCCAAGACAGCTAGTTAGGTTACATAGTACCCCATAAAAGGCTTGTATAGCTTCATTTGTTGGCTGATTATAATTGTTGGAATTGAGAGTTCTCAGTTTACAATCTGTGGTGCTGGTATCGGAATTGTTTGGAACTGTAGCCATCTTATCTCAGTGGACCACAATAATTCATTGAACAAATTGCCTATAAAGTATTTCTGCTCCCTCCCTTTGGTGGTAGCTTCCTGCACAGGAACCCTTCCTATTTTGTCCTTAATGCACCTCAAATGTTGCAAATATGTCATCTGCTTTCTCTAGCCTTGGCAAACTTGAACTCCTCTTTGTACTTTCATTGGGCTCCAGTCTTTGGTACAAGCTGTCATACACTTTAGGCCTGGCTTAGCTACTCTGTTTGCCTCCTTTTTCTAGAAGTGCAGATTGCTTATCACACACACAAAAAAGTGTAACTATGTTTTTCTAACTGGTGATCATTATTTTTAATGCCTTGCTGACAGATTCTGATTTTTTGTGTGTTAATTTGTACACTTGATAAACTAGATATGCATGTGACATATCACAGTTCAACTTATGTTGCAGCGGAAAGTTATCTTGGGAGCAGGTGCTGAAATATGCAAGGCTAAGGAAGAAATATATTCAGTTGTATGCTTCATTGCTCAAATCTGATCCGACTCACGCTGTGGTTGATGACAACAAAGAAGTTGAAGAATTAGATCGCGAACTTGATATTGATCTCATTCTCCAATGGAGGTAATATTTTACTGCTGATCTTGAGTATGTGATGTTTTATGATGATTACACTTAAACATGACATGTTGTCGTATTCACTTTGGACTTGATAGCATTTATTTTGCTAACATTGTCAATGAACTTTCTTTTGTATGTGGGCCTCCCAAAGTCAAATATGCTTGATTCTTATTACTAAATTCAATTTAGTCTTTTTGGAGTTTTTTTGTTTGTTTCTGAGCAAGGTGCATTAGTTTCATTTCTCCAAAAGAGAGATACATGTCAGATGCTTGTGTTGCCACCCCGGGATACACAGGCAGGGAATATTAAGACTGCAGTTTCCCCTTTTAATTTAAAGCAGCATCACCACCTATTTTATTTTATCTGGCATACACTGGACGCTTCACGTTGCTTTGCAAGTTGCAACTGTCTTCTACTGGAATTCACCACCATTTCTGACCCTCCAGATTTCATATATTCTCATAAAAATTACCTTGATATTCTAGCCTTGACAGACTTTCACCTGATGGCTTTAGAAACATTTATAACCTCATTATTCATGACCATTTTTTGCCTTTGACACCCAGCCATAACCACACAATCGTTCCAAACATCTTGTGCAGAATCACATTGGAAAAATAGGTGCCTGCAAGTCTCAGCTTCTTGTGGCAAAGTTGAAGTATGCCAGGTGGTTCTTTTAGATAAGATGGCAAGTCTATCCTCAGTTAAAAACATGTTATGAAGTGCTAGCCAAGGAACAGATGATTGTCTTGACATAGCTGTTGACTCCCAATTTATCACAGCCATATTTGCTTCCTCTGTGGTGCTCTGAACTATTAATCTGGATTCAACCTTTCTTCTTTTTATGCATGAAAATAGGGAAGTGAGAAGTGTTTGGGATTGTAAGGTTGTTCTTGAGGAAAGCTGTTGGATCTATTTGTATGGCTTGTGGTGCATATGCATCAGGGTTGGACTCTTTCTCTCCTTTAAATATGATGTTGTATTACAAAAATATCAGATTAGATGTGGCTAGTAATTGAAGCGGTCTACATCCCCTTTGAGTTCCATTAAACTAGCTATTGGGCTTAAACAACCAAATAACTCATTTAGCATATCAAAATTCGAGGTAGATAAGCAAAAATATTTTTGAAAAGGTGATTTTCAATTAGGTGTATTCAAATATCCTTTGGATTACTATCTCAGAACTAATCAATTGGCAGTTCTTTGTCAGTTTGATATTAAGAATGCTCATGATCATGTTTCTGGGGACTTCCTGATGGCTACTCTTGATAAAATGGGCTTTCCTGGCAAGTGGAGGAGTTGGGTTTTCTTTTTGTCCTGTATAGTTCATTATTTGATTTTGATAAATGGTGGAGCTACAGGTTTCTTCTTTGGTTCGAGAGGGTTGCGTCAAGGTGACCCATTATCTCCCTTCTATCCATACTGATTATGGAGACCCTTAGTAAATTAGTGAACAAAGGTATGAGGTGGGCTTGTTAGAAATATTTCAAGTTGGCAACTCTGGTTCCGATGGTTTTCTGATTTCCCATCTTCTTTTTCTGATAACACGTTCCTTCTTTTTTTTTTTTTTCCGGACCTTGTTGTGAGAGTGGCTTGGGGTGCTTGAGATGTATTATTTTGATATTTAAGCAGTGTCTGGGCTCAAAGTTGATTTATTGCAAAGTGCACTCATCCTGATTGGTGAGGTTTCTAAAATTCAGCAGCCGACACTTTTCTCTGGGTGTGGGGTTGGTTGTCTTCCTTCTATGTATTTGGGGATTCCTTTAGGTACTTCTTTTAAGCCCACAGCAGTTTGGGAGCCAGTTGTTGAGAGTTTTCAAAAGAGACTAGCAAGGTGGAAGTCAAACATGATGTCCAAACGAGGAAGGTTGACTTCATTGCAAACCACTTTATGGAGATTTTTGACCTATTACACATCTTTATGTACAATTCTGGCTAGCATTGCTCGTCATTTGGAGAAAAGCATGAGAGGCTTCCTTCGGTCTAAGTGATCATGACAGCAGCTTCCATTGGGTTAGATGGGATGATGTTTGCTATCCAAAGCAGGATGGCAGGCTAGGTATTAGGCCACTTCATGCAATGAATGAAGCTCTCGAGACCAAGTGGCTTGGTGATGATATTTAGTGTGGGAGCTCCCTCTTAAAGTTTGATTTCCTGATCTTTTTGGATGGTTTAATAGAAGATGCTAGTGTCTGATGGTATTTGGTGGTGTGCTTGGAAAGAGAGGAACCAACAGATTTTTGAGGGCAAAGCTTTGTCCCTTTGGGGTTTCAAGCTCTATCTTTTGAGAATGTTGTATTGTTGGAGTCAAGTGCTCAATTCTGGTACAAAGGTGTCACTTTTCGATTTTGTAGATAGAGTTATGCATGAGAGCTTGAGGGCATCATATTTTTGCACTTGCCCATTTTGTATTTGGATGTCACCCCATTGCTCTCTCATTGATATAATATCTTGATGACTCATAAAAAATATCCTATGTATTTGGATATTTACTGCTTCAGATGTTACGCAAATGCTTTGTCAGTGAGACAACATATTGGCTCTTTGGCGAATACCCGCAAATATAAACTAGTGTAGTGTGTCGTTATAATTTTAAATAAAATGAATTGAGATCCTAAATGGTTTGCATGTGCAGCCTTGCGCTATTCTAGTAGCATGCTGTGATGTGGAACTAAATCCATGAACCTGAAATGTTGCTTGATCAAAGTAACTGTGATTTTCCTTTATTACTGAACAGGAAATGGGAAAGTTCAGACTGGATATACCAGTTAAATTGCTGGCACTTACTGGCTGACACCTATCAATTTATTATTTATTATTTTATTATTATGTTCAAGCCTATGCAGAATCTGTGCATCATACAAGAACTTGGTACAACCCATTGCGATTTTAGAGGAAAGTTGCTACAATATTAATCACTTTTATTGGAATTTCTTGCTTTATTAACATTTGGCTATATTTTAGTTTGTGTGCGGCTTCCTTATCCTCTTTGTAATTCCTTTTTTCCATCGATGAAATCGAGGGTTGATTGATGAAGTTTTATTTTGTAATATGCACTTTTTTGGGCTAATTTTTTCAGGTGGGCTGATAGTGGGCTAAAACAAAATGCCTCTCTATACAGTCCTCTGCTTCCTTTATATGGAGTGTAGGCAGTTAGTGATTTTAAGATCTAGCATGTAACAGAACTAGCCTCTTTGGAATACTTCAATTTGGGGGGAAGGTGTATCGCCCGTACCCTTATTAGATGGGACTCCTGGAGTATGGATTTTCTTTCATAGATGAAATCTGTTTTCTCATCATAAAGTAGGAAATAGAAAAGCTAACTTGGAATTTAATCTCATTATTGAGAGCAGGAAAACAATGATACTCAAGCAATTATCAACATCTACATGCGGGTGGGCTTGTTTGCTCAGGAACCGTGTCATCGAGGCTTGTATAAACATGCATCCACCTGATTTCTTTTGTTTCTGAGTCAGGACAGTCTCATTGCTATTGAAATTCAATGCAGTTGCAGTTTCTCTTGTGGCACTATTTTCATGGTCATCAATATATGTTGTTTGGTCAACTTGTCGCCTAATTTGGCTCTTCTGTCAAATCACTAGCTTTTATGTTGCATTGCCTTGATGAGTGACAAATTATGTCCAAATGTGAGCCAATTGGCTTTGTAAGTGCTGTATTCCCCAACAGGATATGCAGCCATTCATTGTGATTTGTTAAGCAAGGGACACGACGCTATGTCTTCTGTCTGTCATGGCATACTTTGCAGTTGTAGCTGCTGTCTGGTTATGGTCATGGCTGATCGAGTGTTTTCTCTTCTGGAGAGAGGGTACTTATAGTAGTTATTTGTGATGTTTATGCTGCCTTGTTTGAAATTTTGAAGGGGAAAGCTGTCATCCTGTCAAAAAGGGAAAAAGGGAAAATAGGCTATAAACTTATATTGAGGCCTTCTACAACCCAGCAATGCATAGAACAGTTGCTCTGTAGCTTGTCATTTGTTTCTACCCTCGTGTGTGAGATGACCATAGCTTGAGTAGCTGTTATCTGTCTAGGTAAGGCGTCTGAATATCAGAATTCTTGTTGATTGGCGATCATTATGGCGTTGCTCCTGTTATTTTGTGTAATGCAGCAAAGCTATATGTGAAATTAGGCATGTCTGTGTTCGGGATACGATATTGATACAACATTTGAATGATGTTTGACGCTGTTTATTCTTCTCCGTTGCAGGTATTTATTTTTTGTTATTTTAAGTTCTAATTGTTATGGTGTGGTGTTGTTCAGGATGGTTGCTCATAAGTTTGTGGAGAAATCTGTGGAATCAGACTTGAGGAAGCAAAGAGAAAAGAAGTCATGGTGGTCATTTGGATGGTAGATATTTGTGTTTAATTTCTATTTTGCCTTCTCTTGAAGACTGGTCATTATGTGCTTGCATAATGTAACCAAGACTACTTAAATTGCAAGTACTTTTGGTTTGTCAGGGGTAGCGAGCCATCTCAAGGTGAGGCTGAAAAAATACAATTTAGAGAAGAAGATTGGGAACAACTCAATAGGATCATAGGGTACAAAGAGATTGAAGATGGGGAATACCTTGATGCCAAAAAGGATGTTATCCATACTGCATTTGAGGTATTCATGACACGTAATGCATCGAAGTTGATTGACGCCCATGAGTGTGTTGCTGAGTTGTCCTGTGAGAGCCTCATGTGCTCTGGAACCTTGTATTCGGAGGCAAAAACTTTTGATCTTAAGTTGGGATCTTATCGTCTTTCATCCCCAAGCGGACTCTTAGCTGAGGTGTGGTTCTGCTTCCTGCAATTTATGTGGTTCGCTAGTTTTGTTTTCACCCTCCCATACTGACAACTAAAATCTTTATCATGTGGAGTCAGAGTGCTGCTGCTCATGATTCTCTAGTTGGCACATTTGCTTACAAGCCTTTTGGTATGGATGTGGACTGGAGCTTGGTTGCTAAAGCTTCTCCGTGTTACATGACTGTGAGACTGATTTCTGACAAGGCTTATTAAATTTGTGACTTGGAAATCTTTACACCATTTAATAATATTCCTAAACTTTCATGCCAGTATCTCAAAGATTCAGTTGATCAGATGGTGAAGTTCTTTGAGAGCACCACTGTCAGTCGCACATTAGCAGTAGAGACTGCTGCAGTGGTACAGGTATCATATCTCTTAATCTAAGAGAAGTTTTATGCCTAATATATTGATTCTATCAGTTCCCATTCAGTACAGACTTTTTATTCCGAAATTTGAAATTGAGTTGATGCCATACAAATTTCTAGTACTAGATCATATAGTCATGTTGCGAAAATTGTAAAATTTCTTTCATCCAAAAAAAAAAAAATTCATTTTGCATGTACTCACATTGTGTTTTTGTCATATTCAATGAAATCTACTTTTTATTCATCTAAGGTGACTATCGATGAGATGAAACGGACTGCACAGGAGCAAATGTCCAGAGCCCTGAAGGATCAAAGCAGGTATGTATTGCGGTGAAATTTGGTTTGTTTTGAAACTCGACCAGACATTGGCTACCTTTTCTCCACTAGGTTGAGTTGTTTGTTCATGCGGCTTTAGAACTAGTAGCTGTGGGGAAAACCTGTAACCCATTGTTTACCTGGAATGTTCTCCTGGTTCTAATAATTTGAAAACTATACAAATTACAAGGTGATTGTACTAGAGGGATAATAAGCAGATATTAGTAGAAAAAGACATTCACGGACCCTCTTGAAGGGAGCAAAATGTTAGGTCTTACACTTAGCTTAATTAACTATAGCCAGGTAGAGCTTTCACGTTTGGATGTACTTTGGAGTTCCATATGGCATTGGACAGAGGAAGATCTTGATGATATGGAGAATAATGAATATGCTGCTGTTAAATCTATGCGTGAAGTGTGAACTTCCTGGAGCAATCAGCCCTCCCTTTCTATGCGGTTAATGTTGATAGGATAGTATATACTACCTGCAAGTTTCTCATCTAGAATTAGAGGGTTGTATTAAGATGATGCTTAGTCCCCTTTCAATTATCAGATTCTTGGAGATTCACTAACAATGTGCTTGAATTCGATTTCTTTGAGGGCCCCTCCACTATAGGGAATCTTTAGTCCTACCCTTTGCCTACCAATTAACTTTGTTGTAAATGTGATGGGAGGAATTTGGGATCTTTTGAGATGTTATCTTCTAATCTTAACGCAATGGTAGAACTTAGTATTTAGATCCTATTCTCTACTCTCTAGGATGGTACGAAAGTGTAAGTTCAGTTTAGTTATGTAAGAATATGCAAGATGTGAAAACTATGAAAACCATTTGAATCTTATTGGATGAATGTAAGAACATGTAAAGATCCTTATCATATAATTATGTTGAATCACTGTAAGAAATAGAGATTTGTACAAATTTATAAATATCATATACAAATAATTCAAATGTGTCATTTTACAACAACAATAACACACATTGTGTGTCCTACTTTATAATGTCTAAGATATATGCAGTCCTACCCTTGCAAGCGAAGAGATCAATTTGAAGAGACAATATATTTATTTATTTTGCCATCACTTATATTATTACTATTATTATTTTTAGCTTTACACTTTTGACTTTTCGGTACTACAAATTTCGTGGATATGATAAAAATAGTTGAGTTAAATTTGGTTGAACTTTATTCATGGCTTGTACTTACAATAGAAGTTTCTTGAAGTTATTAATCGAAATATTAGACATTGGAATTGTATTTGTTCCCAGGAAAGTACAGCTTATATATATGGTCCTAATCTTAGGTACAAGGGATGTTTTTGGGGAGTCGATATATAGCCTTTATTTGATGTATAAGATAGGGGGTCATCATATTGAACAAGTTGGGTCTCTTATTTAAGATTCTTTTGGTCAAGTTATTGTGCAAGGTGGAATTAAGTACAATTTTTCCGCCCTTGGGTCAATAACATATTGAATAATTGGAATTAGTACAAGATGCTGGGCTAGTTAGAAATATATGCGTACTGAAAATGTGCGTTTAAATCTAGAAAAGATTCTGAAAAAATTAAGAAACTGTGGGATCTGGAAGAAGCTGTAGACATTTGTCTCTTTTTTTTGGGGACTGAAAAAGTAGCAATATATTCATAAAACTGTGAGAGACCTACAGGGATATATGAATGCGGAAAAAACATCCTAAATAGAAGTTAATTCCAATCCCAAAAAGAGTATCCACAATATCACTTACATCAACCTAAGAGGAATGTAAAATGTTAAGTGTTGAGCCCCTTCTTAGTGCTCAAGCTGGTTTTCAAACCTTTACAGAAATCGGTATCTCCAATATTCTCTCCTTCTATATCAACCAAAAGATAGCATGGGGAAACTGCTTGGGAAACTTTATTTGACCTTCCTTCCAAAAAAACCTTCAAGCCAGTACTTTCTGTCTCAACATACTAGTGACTGATGAAGGAAGGGTCCAACATCTCAGAACTAACTCCCAAAAATTTCTAGGTATTGCACAATGGAGTAAATGGTCTCTGCTTTCCGAACTCCTATTGCACAAGAAGCACCTACTACCAAATTTTGGCCCTGTTGTGTAAGCAAGAAGCTCTTGAATTTAAAGCCTAGAGAGGGGGCTTTTTGAAGTGTTCTTACCCTACCCACAAGGGTATGCTAGATTTGTGGGCAACCAAAATCAAATTTTACTTTCTCTTATCCTTGCTCTTGAATTACAGGCAAAAGGTTGTTTTACTAATATCATATCTAGAGCAGCCGCACCAGCCAAGCCCTGTTTTTGTCATCCACATTTGATTCCATGGGAAAGAAAAAGAAGTTTGGACAGCCTTATCTTGTGAAGGTCTGTCTATGAATGCTTCTGAACTGTGTAACACCCAGTTCTTTCCGCTCCGCAGATAGTTTCTCAGGACAGCTTAAACGATCAACAACTAGCCAGCAAATCATCACAAGCCTTTCCTAGGAGGTTACCCATCCTAGAGTGCTTCAAGCTAAACACACTTAACTTTGGAGTTTTTAGAGAATGAGCTCTCTGTATTATAGTTGTCGTATCAAATCCTTTAAGCCTCACTTCTGACCATATACTTGGTGTATTGCACCTTTTCTGTTTCCTTAGGCCTTAGGTTGGACAAAAGGGAAAAACGAAAGAAACGGGTCAAATGGGGCATCTGGCACTTAACTTTACCCATCTTTTCTTCTTTTTCTTTTTCCAGGATTTATAGTGTTACTAGAAGTTGTGTGGTATCTTATCAATTAAAGACTTTTCTTTGCTTTCGATTATCTTCATCTCTGCATGGCATCAACTTCCTAAACGTGGAGGTGACTTAAATTATTTGCTATTAGGTTTTTCTGGATCTGGATATTGCTGCTCCCAAGATAACCATCCCTACTGAGTTTCGTCCAGACAACATCCATCCGACAAAACTTATGCTAGACTTGGGGAATTTGATAATACGTACAAAGGTGGGGTATGATTATCTTTTGCGATGGAGGTAGAGTATAATATATTTGGTGAAGTGTCACTTGTGAGATGTGTTGTTTAAATGCAGGATGACGAAGGATCAGAGACACCGGAGACCATGAATATGTACCTGCAGTTTGATATGGTGCTTAGTGACATATCTTCTTTTCTTGTGGATGGTGATTATTATTGGAGCAAAAGTTCTTTGAGTGGGCAAGGTGGTTCTTCCATGCTTTCTAGTGTGATTGTGTTGCCTGTTATAGACAAATGTGGCGTGGTTCTTAGGCTTCAACAGGTAAAGCTATTCAGTTATCCCAGCTCTTAGTTGCAAATGTTTGTGACCTTTTGAATTTCTGTATAGTTAGAGTGGGGTTCTCCTTTGTTTGGTCTGTGTTGTTTATTAGCCTTGTGGGAAGCCTTTTCACTCTGTGCTTTGGCAACTATGTATACATTCTGTGTGAAGTGATGTGTGGTTTGCAAAACTTAGTATTATTAGCATATTGCTGTTTCCATATCTTGTTAATGTTTAGTTACTACATTCAGATAAAGATACCAAACCCATTACATCCTTCAACAAGAGTGGCTGTGCGGGTACCATCATTGGGTTTTCATTTTTCCCCTGCTCGATATCATCGATTGATGCAAGTAATGAAGACTTTTGAGGACGATGATGACAAAATCTCTGAACCTTTACGTGCTTGGAGTCATGCTGATTTTGAGGGTTGGGCATCACTTCTCACTTGGAAGGTTGCTATGAGTTTTATGTTTTGTTTTATCTTCCATATTGACTGAGTTCAGCATTTGCTTGTTGCATGCATCTTTAACTGATCCTTTTGTTTCTTTTTCTTTCCCCTCATTTTTTTTCCTGTAGGGTGTAGCGAACAGGGAGGCTGTATGGCAGCAGAGATACTTCTGTTTAGTGGGGCCATTCCTGTATATATTAGAAAACCCAAGTGCTAGATCTTACAAACAGCGTGTAAGGTTGGGTATCATTTTTTATGCACTAGTTATTAATTCGATTAATTAAGCTGTCCTTTCGGAAATGCTATGCTTTCTAATAATGTATTTTATTAGTGTCATCTATTACTTTTCTTTAATGAGTAATCAAAAAATAAATATTAAATACCAAAGGGGTGTTACCCAAGTACAGAAGGGGCAACCACAAAAACATTATGTCCCCAAGCTCTCATGCATAATATTATCTACGGAATCTAAAAGAGACAAATTTGTACCACATTTGAGAACATGTTCCAACATACAAAACCCTCAAACTTGAAATCCTGGAAAGGCACTTATCCCCTCCAAAATCGGTCGATTCCTTTCTTTCAAGTACTCCATCAAATAGCCGAAGGCATCAACATTCAAATTCTAGGAATCCAATTCTTTTTCAATCTTCTTGTCGAAGGCACCAAAACATCTTTGACATTTGAAGTAGTAATGTCATCTATTGCTTTACTTTTAACATGATTTCTAATGTCTAATCAATATAACTTGTAGTTTTCTTGGTGAAGTTCTCTTTTGTTTGTTTATTTCATAATTTGTTTGAGGAACTTGTGATTTTTATGCAGCTTGCGAGGCAAACTGCTCTATAAGGTTCCTTCGGAGATTGTTGGCGATGAAGAACATGTTCTTGCCATTTGTGATGCTACACGTATTCATGCCCAGGGCAAGGTCTTTTAATTTGTTTATTTTATTGATTAATCCTATTCTTTAACCAAATTAAAATGGGTCCAAACCATTTCACTTACTTGAAGATGATGACCACTGTGTTTTTATTTCTGCCTTTAGGTTTTTGAGCAAGCAAATGCACTCATCTTGCGCTTTGATTCTGATGATTCTGAAAGCATCTGGCATAGCCGCCTTCAGAGTGCTATCTATCATGCATCGGTATGCAATAGTGTTTGTTTTCTTGTTATTTTTCTTCTTTTAACTTCTCACATCAAAGGCCATAAACAAAATTTATCCTTTAGCAGTATGAGGTGCTGTCTAAACGATGAAATTTTTAGTATGACTTATGCAAATCTCAAGGGAAGGACATAGAAAGATTTTATTTTATGGGATACTCTCGCAAATTATATGCTGCTGCTTCCTCCTCGCGTGCGCATCCTTAATTTGATTCGTCTAACTACTGAATTTTTTGAATTGTATTTCTCTTATTTTAATATCAAACTTCACCTTCATTTTATATTATTTTATGTTTGTTAATGAAGTCATCCTAATTATCTTAATTTATCTCTTATTATTTTTTTCTGATTGTGATAATATTATGATTGTAAGGAAATTATGATTACTTTAAAAACAATATAAAATGATATAAAATGAAGGTGAATTTTGATATCAACATAAAAGAAAAGACAATCGAAATACGGATAATTTCTTTAAAGAAATTATCGAATCACAAGAAATAAATAAGTATGAAATCTTAAATTCTTAGTAAAATTGTTAAGGTCATGAAACAACAAACTAGTGCATAAAAACTATACTTCTTATAATCATAATTTCCAAAGACAAGGGAATTTTTGTAAATTCGGGGTTTAAGATGATTTTATACATGACGCGGGTAAATTATTACAAAAAATATCTACTTTTGTACAAAGCTGTCTCTGGCTGTGTGTGTGTGTGTGTGGCGGTGGTGGGTTTTTTTGGGTGTGTGTTGGGGGGGAGCGGGGAGGTTAAACTGAGAAATGACAATTTGTTATGCTAAGTCCTGGATGTTTGGATCTTGGGTGTGAATATCAATCTATGAGGGATGGACAAATATCAGATTTCTTGCATAAAGTGGTTATTCTTTAGTGAAGTCTTTACTAGACTAAAGTTGGTTTCTTCTAAGTTATATAGGTGATTCCGTTTGCTGACACTGTTTATTTTGTTTTTGTCTTTTTTTTTTTGTGTGTGGGGGTGGGGGTGGGGTAGGCTCCAGCACCTATTACCACTCTGTCTGAATCTTCATCGGATTCTGAAGACTCAGAAAGTGAGATTGTCAAGCGCAATGGGATGATTGATATTTCATCCATGGAGAAAATATTTATAAATGGTATCTTAGATGAGTTAAAAATCTCTTTCGACTACAATCAGCAGGTACAGCTACATGAACTTGAGATTCTCATCATTTCTTGCATATTTTATCCAATACTGTACTCACATTTCCCGTGTTTCGACTCTAGTCTGAGCAGAGCTTCAAGAAGATGTTGCTTTCTAAAGAGAAGCATTTGTTTGAGTTTCGCGCTATTGGTGGTCTGGTATGCTCTCAAAGTTGATGCATTTTCTCTTGATATTTAACTACATTAGTGTGATTGTGCTTGTTTTATCTATCAAAACAGGTAGAAGTTGCGATTAAGGGAAATGATATGTTCATAGGAACCATTCTGAAATCCTTGGAAATGGAAGATTTAGTATGTGGGGAACATCTCCGTCCCGCTATCTGGCACGGTCTTTTATTCGAGGTCCGGATGCTACTTCTGCTTTGGAAGATGTCGGAACCCAGAGTAACGACCATGAGTTCACAGCTGAAGGTGATGATGAATTTTACGAAGCTTCAGAAAGCCTGCCAGAGACTGACTCAGTTTCCGGGAACTTTTCATCCGGAGTATCAGGCTTTAGACCCCCTAATTTCAGCAAAGTGCCTGGACTCCTTCCTGATAGTTCCTTCCAAAACATGACCAAGGACATGGGGCAAATTGATGAGTTGAACAGTTTTGTGAAGGCCCAGATAGTTATATATGACCAGAACTCTCCTTTTTATAATAGGACTGATAATATGGTGAGTCACTTTCTCTATTGGTGGTGTAATTCTGATCAGTGTTTCAATAAATAACTAGGTCTCTGAATGGTTACTGCAGGTTGTGGTGACCCTTGCCACCCTGTCGTTTTTCTGTCGTAGGCCTACAATTGCTGCTATTATGGACTTTGTTAATGATATTAATGTTGAAGATGAAAGCTCTACGTCTCTTAGTGATGGCTCATCGATGGCCACCCCAAAGCATGATATCTCTGGTGAAGACTTTGATTCCCGATATTCAACTACTGATGCACATTCTGTTGTCAAAGGTCTATTAGGCAAAGGGAAATCCAGGGTAATTTTCCATTTAGTTCTGAATATGGCACGGGCTCAAATAGTTCTTATGAAGGAGGATGAAACTAAACTTGCCACTTTGTCACAAGATAATCTTCTCACTGATATAAAGGTTTGCTCAATCTTGTCTCTCTGTATTGACTGCAATATGAGTTGATTCTTGTCTCAGGGAAATCAGTTGACCTTGTGTGATTTCTTTTGCACAGGTGTTTCCTTCTTCATTTAGTATCAAGGCTGCCATAGGCAATCTGAGGATAAGTGATGACAGTCTTCCTCCCCAGCATTTTTACTTCTGGGCGTGTGATATGAGAAACCCAGGTGGCAGTTCATTTGTGGAGGTAGTCTTTCTTGTGAAACTCATGCCTATCTTGTGCTTTCTTGCCATGTTGTTTATTTATTTATTTTGATAAGTGAACAAAATATCTATCAATGAGACACCAAGCGGTTGACATCGCCATGACGTTTGTTCTTCAAGACTTGTGTGTTTGCCAAAAAGGATTCACTTTACTGCATCCTGTGGCAATGATGCCTCATGAATATTGGCTTCGTTTGAATCATTCTTGAAGCTGGATTGCAGCCATAGTTACTGCTTAGTCTGCAATGGATCGTTACTTATTGCACAAAAGTTCAATTTAGGCTCTGAATCGCTTGTTTCCGTAACACGGATTTGGGGGGTGGGTGGGTGGGTATGGAGCTTTCCAGTAACTATGATTGCAGCTTATATGTTGGTTCTTTAGTCAATTTGCAATTGGTTCTTGTTCATGAAGCTCAATTTCTTCTCGGTTTATGAGATATGTGCTTTTTCCTCATGTTTACCTCGCTTGCGCTCTAGAGGTTATATTGGAATTTGCATTTTAGGCCTGGTACACTCTTTAGGTGAAAATTATATTGTACACCCTCGGGTACAAAAGCATGGTACACTCTCCGCGCGTTTCCGGATTTTATTTTCGGTATAGAGATGGTATATTATTGTTTTGTAACAAAATATATCAGAAAGCTGCAAACCGGTGCCAGTAGGAGTATTGGCCTCCTATTGAGGGGTTCGAATGCCTTTTCCAACATCTTCTCACTTGTGTTTTGTTATTTTTTTACTTAGTTTAGCTGATCTTTTAACGATTTTTAACCTTTAATTTTAAGTCATTTTCAACTTTTAGTATTTTGAACAACATTGAACATCATCAACAACTATTTTTAGCGTTTTAAAAATTTTGTATTATATAAGGTATTTAGTACTATGTATTTCTCTCTAATTTTATTATAAACTTTAGTATTATATATTTCTCTCTAATTTTTGATTTTTTCATTTTAAAAGTTTTGTAATGTTGCAAATAGCCACGACAAAAAATCGGGTTCGGGTTAAACCGGGTTCGACAATTCGGGCATTCGGACAAAATGGTGCAACCCGAACCCTGTCCGAATTTTCGATTC
Source organism: Talinum fruticosum (assembly GCA_021018815.1). Lineage (NCBI taxonomy): Eukaryota > Viridiplantae > Streptophyta > Magnoliopsida > Caryophyllales > Talinaceae > Talinum > Talinum fruticosum. The sequence goes on from JAITYX010000056.1 coordinate 3,725,091, forward strand.
GGACAACATGTCCAAACCCGAACCCGGACCCGAATGTCCGAAACTCACGACCAAATGTCCGAATTTATACTCTTGAGTAAATTATCTTATTTAAAATAACAGATTGCAATTTTTGTGGTTTTTCATGCTTGCTAGCTATGAGGCCTCCGGATACTGAAGATACTGAAGCATTAACCAGTAATGCACAATTTGCGAATAGGACAACATAGGAAATTTATGTAAAGAAACCACTAATAATTGATGACGAGTTACAACACCATCATCTCGTGCAAACCAAACAATTAAAAAAAAAGTTTCACAAATACATAAAAAGGCTCATTTTTGGGAAAATGAGAAATTATAAAACCTAACAATTACAATTAGTCTAGGAAGAATCGTGTTTGGATATGAAAAGGGCATGGAGTCGGTTAACAACTTGCAGTTCGCTTCTCTCGGGGCTTCGGTGAAACCCTTGACGCCGCCGACATCGAGGGTGTTATAGAACTAAGTTTAGGGTTTAGGGTTTAGGAGGCAAACACTAAACATCAAAGTAAGCTAATTAACCATCATAGGATGAAGGAAGAGAGAGAGAGAGAGAGAGCAAGAGAGAGACAAAAGCCTACTTGTAGAACGTCGATCATCTCCAGTTCACCGATGCCGCCAACGTCAAGGAGAGAGGAACGAGGGGGAGCAGCCATTGGAGGAAGAGAGAGAGAGTGAGCGACTCGGAGAGACTTTGAGGATGGAGAAACCACCACCGGGAGCTGATTGGAGGAAGAGAGAGAGTGAAGGGATTGAGGGAGAGGTCTAGATCTAGGGTTAATGGCGTGAGGGATTGTAGTTTCACTTTCTATATTTTTGAAAGATTGAAAATAAAAAATCAAAATAAAATGAAAATATTGGGCTGTTTGGGGAAGCCACGAGATGGATAAAAGCCCAATGCCCGGATGAATCAGCTCACTTTTTGGAGCCAAAAACTTTGGGTCTAGACAATGTCTGAATTTGTCCGGACCCAAATTTAACCTAAAAATTCGGACAACCCGAATTTCAAACGCCAAACCCAAACCCGACCCGGTTTTGCTTTCAGACATGTCTGAATTTGAAATTCGTACAAAAAGTTGGTGACCGTACCCAGTTTTATTCGGTCGGACAAATTCAATTATTCCGAGTCGGACATATTTTTGCTAGCACTAATTGCAAATAAAATAAGTAAACATTGTAAAAAAATTTAAAATAGAAAGACAATTATTTTTTTGATAAGAATAGCAGTGAGGTTTATAGCATTATTGTTTTTAGTGTATATTGTTGCATCGTTTAGTGTATTATAGAACAAAGATTAGTTTTAGTGATGAGATTTAGAATTTAGTTTTTAGTGTATATTACAGCATTATTTAGTGCATGATAGATCAACACTATAATAGTTTTAGTTTTTAATTTTTACTTTTTACTGTATATTAGAACGTCATTTAGTATGTTATAGATCAGTTTCAGTGTTGAACATTAAATATAGAACATTGTGGTTTTAGTTTTTAGTGTATATTACAACGTTGTTTAGTGTATTATAGATCACTATTTAGCTAAGTTAATTGTAAGTGAACCTTAATTTTAGTATTTATTAAAAGAATATTCTAATGCTAGATAATTTTTAATGAACATTAATTAAAATATCAAAATTTGCATAATAAAATATGTTTACAAAGACAGTAAGTAAATGTTGCAAAATAAACAAAATAGATAGAATGGTAAAATGCATATTAAAAAATAAAAATCATCGACTGCATCGAGAGGATAATGGGAGCTCCGGGGCTTCTCAAATGTCGAGGTTCCACCAGAAGCTTCGGCATAATCATGAAGCTTTAGCATAGTCATCACTGGAGCAGCCACGATTCATGGAGTTCGAATGCCACTTTGGGTTGCTTGAAGTTCACATCCGCTGATGATTTCGCTGGAATTGCTCTCCTAACTCTCATCTCTGTCTTCTATCTCTCTCTCTCTCTATATATATATATTTGCGCACGCGTGTGTGTTTGAGATGTGAATTGTAAGTTGTGGTAATGTTAAGGTGGAGATGAAATTCAAGGACAAGTGGATGGCCTGCAATTTTTCCAGTGGGCTGCTTATTTGAGTTGGGCTATGTGGTGTGTACAGTTCTCCTATACCCTAGGGTGTATGATATAAGAACTGCTACTGGATGCTTAACTCGTTTTCATGCTTCTGGAGTGAGAAAAAAAGCTTGGATCAAGTGAGTAGAAATAACATGATAATATCAGGTGCATTGCCTGCTCAATTAATGGCTAATTTTTCTAGCTAAATATGGGTACATGACATTGTCCCCAATTCATCGGGACCTGCAATGGGGGTGGTGGTGGTGTTGACAATGTCCCTAGTACGCTACATGGGACCATAGATTTTAAAGTATAAGATGAAATGTGTGGTTTCGTAGAATGATTTACAACCCCGTGGAATTATGATGGTATTACAAGTGGAAGTTAATCCAGTGGAACCTGTTGAGCAGAGCAATCAAAAGACCCAAACACCCCTCTTATTAATTAACCTAGAGCTTAGATTTATCAAAAAGACTAAATCAGTTTCATATGACAGTTTCATAGGATAGATTATAAGACTTGACAATTAATGATTAGGGGCAACAGATTCATACCTTCAAATTCCATGCCGTGAACCTAGAATTCGAAAGCCGTTCCCCCTCTTAATGCGTGAATTTTTTGCCTTGTGGGAAGAAAATTATCAACAGGGTTAAATGGTTGTTATCTAGAATCCTAATTTAAGAAGGAAAAAGATAGACCCTATGATGAAAGAGAAAAGGAAACAGGTAGCTAAATTGGTAAAATTGCCCCCTATTTTCAGTTGTTAATTAATAAGAGGGGTCTTTTGGTCTTTTTATTGCTCTGGTCCGTGGTATCCACTGAACTGGCTTCTACGTGCAATATTATCATAATGTCGGAGGGTTGTAAACCATTTTACATAGTTCGTGGGTAAAAAATGATTAACATATACCTCAAGGGGTACGGATGTTGAAAATCTGTTTTATCTGACTATTGGTTTTGTAATTTTTTGCCAACTTTTTCTTGCCTGTTCAGTTACTTGTGATTTACTTTGCCCATTTTCTATCCGATTAAGAGCATGTTTGTTTGCAGATGCTCTTTTCTTCATATAGTCCTGATGATGACGACTATCAAGGCTATGATTATAGTTTGTTTGGGCAGCTGTCAGAAGTTAGGATTGTGTTCTTAAATCGTTTTGTCCAGGAGGTGAGCAACTCTGAGTTACCTGTTCAACAGTTGGTTAGTGTATCCTTATTAGTGCCCTGACTTAGCGATATTTGGCATATAGGTTGTTAGCTACTTCACAGGTCTTTCTCCCAGCACTTCAAATGGAGTTGTGAAGTTAACAGATCAGATCACTGATGCTGAGAAGTGGTTTACCACGAGCGAAATTGAGGGTTCGCCTGCTGTGAAGTTGGACTTGTCACTTACGAAGCCTATTATTGTAATGCCTCGTATGACGGACAGTCTTGAGTAAGCCTTAGTGCCATCTGTAGTTTTTTCGCCTTATTAAAATGCTTATTTATTGTGTTTACTAGTTATACGTCAGCTCTCTCTGTCTCTCTCTCCCCCTATCTCTTTGCCATTGGACGAGTCAGGACCTTCTAAGAGAGTAAATTAATGTAAATTGCAACTTTCAATAAGTCCTTTCATCAAGTGTAGCCAATTTATAAGATTATATTATAAGTTTTAATTTTTCCTTTTTTTTTAAGGAGGGGGAGGTTGTGTGGGTGGGTTACATCACTTATAAGCAATTATGAGATTTGCACATTTACGAAATAAATATAAAGATATTATAAGTAAATTTAGATCATGCAAGACAATGAATCTGAAATATTTTACCCTTTTTCCAGGGACCCAAGTCTATGATATATTATGGTTAAAAAAAAATTCCTCAAAGAATATCAATTGAGGCGTTATCTGTTTCTCTCAGTTGTTACTTATGAATTGGGACTATATTTATTGAGCACAGAAATTGTTCCCCCTCGTATTGAATTTAGTTTGATAAACTTGCAAAGGGATCCTTTACTACCTTGATAACGCATTCTCCAAAGTTCATGAATTTGTCTGCCTGTAACATTTTTTCTTCTCCTACAGTCCTAAATGACAACAATACGTCACTTTGCTTTTGCATGACACAATATACACACTGAATATCTATAAAATATAGATAAATATATGGGTTATTGGATAAAAATACTCCAACCTTTGGGGGTATTCGACAAAAATATTACGCACTCTTTTCTTGGACGTTAATAGGCTGACCTTTGGGGTAGGTTTTTATTTATTTATTACTAGACAAACCGCCATGGATTTTTACGTGCTATAACTCTACTGGGAAATTGAAATGTCAGATATTTTAACACGTGTACTCGGTTTGGTAATTAAGTATTTTCTTATGATTTTGCTATAAGCAGGTGAGCAACTTCAGTGACAAAATAAAACTTTTTGAAAAGAATTTGCAATTTTACTTGTTTTCCTTTCTCTTTCTCCACCTTCTTTCACCAAAAAAATTTGAAAATCAAGGAAAGAAAAATTAATTACTCCAACCATTGTACATGTGGGCTATAACATCTGACATGTCACATCCCGGCGAGTCATAGTGCCCAAAAATCATTGGCGGGTTGTTTAGAAAAACTACCCCGAAAGGTTAGCCGATTGACATCCAAGAAAAAGTTGGGTGTATTTGGACAATATCTCTGAAGGTTGGATTATTTTTTCCAATATTCCTAAATATATTTGTTATTGGAAGCATAATAAGCACCCATTGTTGGATATATCAGTTGTAGTTTAATCTGTTCATATTTTGCACAAAATTGACACAAAATAATGCATAGTGTAGAGCGAAAGATTTAGATTATTAAGGAGTTGAGTTTGGATATTAGAGTTGATGCATATTATTTCTGTTTCATGTGCTATGAATCTCATAAATTTAGTCTAAAAATATAAATTAATTTAACAAACTAAATAGTTTTGTGAAGACGTTGCCCAAACATGTCTGCCAAAGTTTTGTATACTATGTTATACTCTGTTCATTGTGGTACTTTTTGCTGGAAGATATTTGATCTGATGTTATTCGTATGCCACAGTTATCTGGAACTTGATGTTGTACATATTACAGTAAAGAACACATTCCAGTGGTTGAATGGTAGTAAACATGACACAAATGCTGTTCATGTGGAAATACTAACTGTGTTGGTGAGTTCTCTTTGCCATCCTTCATTAAGACATTTATTCAGTTATTTTATTCCACCTTCACTGAATGAATTAATGATTACTGCTTCTAGTTTTCCAATTGTTGAGAGGGACTGTATTGAACTTTTGCTTCCCATTTTGCAACCTTTGGGGCCATCTTGGTCTAGTGTAAAAAACTAAAATTGGTTAAAGAATTTAGAAGGGAGAGTTTTTTAATGGGTTTTTGATTTTTTGGAATAAAGGGTTGAAGTAGACATGTGCCTGGCATGCGATTTTATTTAAAATAGTTAACAGCTTTCAATCAACCTTCAAATGTATTATTAGTCACCTCTCAATTAAGAAGTCATTCTAAAATGTTATTAGTTACTCCAAAACTTTAAAAGTTGTGCATGGAGCCTTCCTCATGATGACATTTCCGTGAGATGGTCTCAGCCAAAAACCAAAACTATGTATAATTCTAATAACCATAAAATCCACCCCATTTAAATAGATAACAATTAATTAAATTTTTTAAAGTTAGTAGTTGACTACTATGTTTTTAATTATCCATATGAAATTACATATAAAATCTCATTTGAAGAAAAAACAAAAAAAATTACGTACATACCCTATGTATCCTTGTAAACTAAAAGTAACAACAATTTTATTATTAGTAGCATGCTATTTTCCGATAAAGAAACCAAATAATCTCAAATCCGTAAGTAAATATAAAATAAACGTCAACATTACAGAACTATGAGATTAATTTAGTAGGATTAGGGTAGGCAGGTTGGTTTAATCCCAAACCCTAATAAAAATTAATAGTTTTTTTATTTTTGTATTTTTTTCTAAGTATTCCCAAACCCTAACCAACCCTTGAAAGGAACTCAAACCCAACTCGTTATGGTGCGCGTTAGGGTGGGTGCCCTAGTTCTGGTATAATTGCCATCCCTAGGTAGGCTATCTTGGTTCAGGTATAATTGCCATCACTAGGTAGGCTATCTGCTAAGCTATTTAGGAATGAAATTCCGATTTTGGTAACTTGTTATAGTGTAAGTTTAGTTTTAGTTTGTTCAGGTTATTTCTTTCTAAACTATCAATACGTTTGGTCCTATTCTTTTCAGCTTAGTTTTGCTGAACTTATTTTGAACTGAACTTAAATAAACTTATTTGCTGAACTTCTATCATGGGTGTGATTTAATTAATATTTAACCCCAGGCAAACATATTATTGTTGTTTATGTTTTTATGAAAGGCAACATATTCTAAAACCATTTATTACATATAATCTCATTGAGTTTAATTTATATTTTTATATAGAGCATAATGTTTTATTGGATCACTAGTAAAAATGTTTCTCTTTGTGAGGAAAAGGAATTCAAGTATGATCAAATGTGTAAAAAATGTGCAAGTAAATCCGTAGAACACCTTGCGTTTGGGTAAAACAATTTTACACTGATGAACAGTTCTTTAATTCACTTTATTGTAACTGGCAATAGGCGAGCTTCATCAACTGGTAACACAAACTTAACTCCAACAACAAATTGTCCGTCTGAACCAATTCATAAAAGCCAAAGAAAAAAAAAACAAGAATGGTGGTTTTAGGGGGGTGATAGATAAAGAGGATAAATTAGCATCCATATGCAGGAATTTTTGGTTGATTGAAAGCTGTTAACTATTTTAAATAAAATGAACTATTAGAACTTATAAAGAACATGTGCAAGAATTAGAACTCATTGCTGAACTAATTTGTTGGACATACTATGAACTTAATAGAACTTATATGAACTTGTTCTGAAAAAAAAAATTGAAAAGAAAAGGGTCCAAGGTCAATGTTAAGAGACCCATTCACTCCACATCTTAGAAAATGTACTTTGGTTTCCACTTTCTAACCCTAGCCATTAACTTCCTATGAAATCTTTCTCTGACGAGTATTTGGAGATACAGTTTTTAGTCACTTGGTTTCTTACTAGTCTCTTTCGTTTCTACCTCTATATTCTCCCTGCATACTCATGGTTTCCCCCTTCCCTTTCTTTGTATATGTCTCTCTCAATAACCTAATGTTAGGGGTAGGACTTCTCTCTAGTAATGTCAAGGTCACAGCCTTCTGAAGAGGAAATATGCCATTCGAAAACTGTGGGATTTCAAACCTCTAAGTGAGAGCACCTCTGTTGAGTACAATGGTTTTGGGTGATGAAAGTAACACATTACACTGGGATATTACCCTTACAGTTGTTCCAACTCTTGGTAGGCCCTTGAATTTTTCTTTTGTTCTTTGGTTTCTGTATCACTTGTATGCTTGTACGAGAGATAGTTCTAGAGTTTTTCGGCATGAAAATGAACCATGTTTTGGATTGAAAGATCCAAAATGTGGTTCAGAGGTGGGCAGAGGACAATCCAGGTATCTATTCAGGAAGCAGTCCATCTTAATTTTTGGATGTATGGCGTTTTATATGGTGATTCAGGGTTGCTCAAGTATAGGATCAGCTTTGAAATCTGTGTTTTTACTTTGTGGCTGTTCATATCCATCCCCTCCCCAGCCTCTTGGATGGCTGTGAACCCTGCCTGTGGTATGGTTGCTTCAGGAAGCAGGGCTCTGAGTGGTGGTGTGTATTGAATATGTGCTTGCCATGCAACCTAAGCCCTATTGTGCTAGGGGACAGTGGCACTCTATCTCATTGAGGTTAAAATCCTACTGCTTTCAAAATATTCCTAAACCATTCAATTGATGAATGAGATTTTTAATCTTTTTAACCCCCCAATTGGCTTGATTTGCAAAGCTTAAATTGGGGCTTCTGCAAACAAGATGCTAGAGCATTTCTGTGTGCATGAATCCTCCACTGAATTGGCTTCACTCCCTTAAAACACCTTGTACAATGTGTTCGGAGAGTATTATGCAGTCATTTGAGGCTGGCTTTTGTCACGATGCCTAGTTTCATAACCTATCAACATGAGGCTTTGGATTCACCTTTGATACTTGTTACATCTAGGTCGAGGACATCAATTTAAATGTTGGAACTGGAAAAGAGTTGGGTGAGAGCATAATTCAGGAGGTCGATGGGTTATCCATTGTTATCCGGCGCTCGCTTCGGGACTTGTTTCATCAAATACCGAACACAGAAGTGACAGTTGAGGTAATTGTATCCCCCAGTGCATCCCTGACTAGCTCGTAGAAGTAGAAGCTCAGATTCTTGCTACTGAAATTGTATTTCATGAGATTAGTAGTTTCCATGAGATGTATCGCTGACTAAGTTTTAATGTTCTTTGTTCTTTCAGACGAATGTTTTGAAAGCTGCTTTATCTAACAAGGAATACGAGATTATTACAGAATGTGCACTATCTAATATCTCTGAGACCCCAAACATTGTGCCTCCATTGAACTGGGACACAACATTCTCTGCTAATATAGCTGAGCCTGCTGGTACTTCAGACTTGGCCACTGCTGGAGTTGAATCTGGTAGGGAGGTGTGGATCAACATGAAAGTCATTGTGGCGATTAACTTAGTGGAATTGAGTCTACATAAAGGCAAAGCAAAAGATGCGCCCTTGGCTACAGTGCAGGTATACAAATCAGTTCTTTTGTCTTTTCCAACCTCCATTTAGTAGGGACATAGATTTTGTAGTGTCAAGATATCAGTTCACAAGGGATGTGTGATGTTATTCTATTGAGAAAATTTTATGCTTTCCTTTATGCACTTTAGTTAATGCACCCTTGTCTGCTACTATTTTGAGCATTATTCGAGTTCTGGTGTTTGGTTTCTAACCTTTGTTCAAGATGTCTTCCTGGATGATAATTGCATTGCTCACTTCCATATCATTCTTGATGGGATTTCTATGAAGAGCTCTCCTTATGACAGGGTTATATGGAAATCTCAAGGCCACTCAAAATTTACTGTGTTCGTTCTTTTTAGAGCTTTGTCCTCCCATTACACGCCAAGCTTTCTATTATTAGACAATGCTTGAATCTTATATACAAGACTGCAGCTCCTATTGTCTTACTTCTATCAAAAGTGTCCTTTCTTGTATCAGAGGCCACTGAAGACAAGATCTGGACTTGTGACAATTTACAAATCAGGAGGAAATCTTGGTATTTGTTTAGGTTACTTGTTAGAAAATCTTGGTTAGTCAGTGTTTTATTTGCAAAGGGAATCGGCAATCACCTGATGGCAATGGGTATGTGAAATTTGTTCATTCATTACAGCCCTTTTTGGAGTTGGGTCTTACCATGGTGTCAAATTTCAGTACTTCTTGGTCGTCAATATCTGAATAAATAGGACAAACTGCCCCGTGGATATCTTTGCTTCGGAAGTTTAACAAAGAGAAATGCATACAACCTATGTGAAGTTGGAAGCCATAATCAATTGGCAATGGGTATATACATGTTCAAGGTCTCTGAAGTTGTCAATGTGAGACAAATCTCACTTTCAGATTCCAACTTGCCGGTTCATGTGTGGGCTACTAGCAAGGTCCAAAATGACAATTAACCAAGCGAGGACGGTGAAAAGCAGCAAGAGCAACCTGGTGTGATACCATGTTAAATTTTTAGATGAATTGGGCCTATTGTGATACCATGTTAAATTTTTAGATGAATTGGACCTTTAACAAATTGAACAAGGCATACAGACTTAGTAAGGTTCCAACCCAAAACTAGCTGACAATGGGTGTGGAGTAATTCACTGGATTAGATCCATATTGAAGGCGCCAAATTTATCAATGTGGAGTGAACCCCACTTTCGTACTGCTACAGTGGGTTGTTGCTTGCATAATTCTGTCAAATTTCAGTTAATGATTCAGAGGGTTCTTTCTGAAGAGAATTAAAAAATGAAGAGTCCAATAGGTTTAAAGCTTTCTGTCATGCTATCTTTTGGATGATTTATACGAAGAAGACTAGGAAAGTGCACTTAAGCCCATATAAGAGTTTGTACGTGCGATAATGGAAAAATGTTCTTTCTCTGTTATAACTACTGCGGTAGCTGTATTATTAATATCCATTATGAACAGAAAGAAGGAATTCTCTTCAATTAATTAGTGCCTTCTTGCCACACAAAACTGCTTGAGCATTCTACCATTTACACTGACCTTTCTCATACGGTGGATAATCTTATTGCATTTCCTTTTAATCATACCTTTTCTATAGCTAGAAGCCTAGTGAGTGGCATGCTAAATTGTCAAGACCAACAAGCTGCAATGAGTGTAAGTAAGCCATATCTTCCTCTTTGTGTTAAGGAATCCTTAGATTACTGATGGCTATAAATTTGATATGCCAGTCAGATATTCTGCTATTCCTACATCTGGGAAATTGATATGCCTAAAGCTTGAAATATTAATCCCTTCTAATTTGATTGAGGTATTTGATGTATTCAAGCCAGTTCACAGTGGCATAAAACTTGTATATTTCCTAGAGGAAATTACTCCTTTAGAGGGATAGACATTACAAAGAATTTAAGCCAATGGTGATTTAAACAGAGTAATACATTCCAAGAGAAAATCTAACAATGTCATCTGTAGAATTTCCTGTGCTTGGATTTATATTCTATCACCTTGAATTAGGTTGCTGTGGCTTCTGAATTTTTTTGTAATGATTTATAATGTTTGTAGTCTGTATTCTAACCTTTGCTGTGGGTTTGGCAGATTGACAGTGCATGGCTTCTTTATAAGTCTACTACAGCTAGTGATGGTTTTGTCTCAGTTACACTTCGGAGTTTTAATTGTCTTGATGATCGTGAGGGTACTCAAGAACAGTTCAGATTGGCAATTGGGCAACCAAAGAGCATTGAGTATAGTCCCTCACGCTTTGAGAATAATGGAGACCAGCCAACAATGAGGACGGATGCTTCGATGGAGCTTGACACTTCTTTGGCTGCTACGATGCTTATTTTCGATGCAAAGTTCAATGACCTGTCTTCATCTATTTGTTTATGTGTACAAAGGCCTCAATTACTTGTTGCTCTTGATTTCCTATTGGCTGTGATAGAGTTCTTTGCTCCAACTGTTCGTGGTATGCTGTCAAGTGAGGAGGAGGACTTATCCATGAATCTAGTGGATGCAATCATCTTGAATGAGTCAACCTACTTCCAATCATCAGCTGAAATGGCAATTTCTCCCAACAGACCTTTGGTTGTGGATAGTGAAGTATCTGATCATTTTATCTATGATGGAAATGGTGGAAAATTATTGCTGAAGAACAGACAGGGTCATACTATATCATCTCCCAGTACAGAAGCTATGGTCTTTGTTGGAAATGGAAAAAGATTGCAATTTAAAAATGTCCATATCAAGGTGCATATTCTTTTTGACATCAAGTCCATTTGAATGCAACATTACATTAGGAAAGCAATGAAAGAAGCTGTATCTGACTACAACCTTTTGGTGACTACAACTTTTGGTGCAGGATGGGCGGTTTCTGGACTCCTGTATAGTCTTAGGAGCCAATAGTAGCTATTCAATTTCTGAGGATGATCATGTTGTCTTGGAGTTTGAGGATATAGAACCTTCACCAGTCTCCTCTGGAAATGAAGAAGTCACAGAGTACCGAGATATTCAAAATGACAAATCACCAGAGTCTGTCATCGAATTGCAGGTCATCTTTAGCTACTCTAATTTGCTACTTAATATCTTTAAAAGTACCAACTATACCAAGGACTTCGAAATTCTAGTGAAATAACCATTGCTTTCTATATAAATGTAGCAGATTATGTCTTTTTTGGTGGCTCGTTTTGGGTTAGTTTGTTTTCTTTGTTCTTTATTGGTTTGGGGGGTTGTTAAGGACACTGAGTGAATAGCTTGTGACCTTTTTTTAGTCACTTCTATTCTACTGCGACAATCTACTGTTCCCCCTCCCCTTATTTTGACGGGAAAGTTAATTCAGGAAATTCAGTTGATGGCTCAATGGAGGGAATGAGTACAATACTATATAATTGTTAGGGAGGCTTATGCTTAGCTACATCTTTTGTCTAACACTGAAATGGCTGAGTTTTTGGATTATTCCTTCTTATAAGTGGTACACTCCTTCCACGACCTAGCATCCTTCCCGAAGCAGTTATCCCTTGCTATATGTAAAATGCGCGTGTAAACAGTCTGATAGAGTGAGGAGGATGTCATATGCCTGTGATCTTCCTCAGTCGGAGGCCGTGGCCTTCAGTTCATAATGGATAAACTTTTCCCTAAGCTCACATATCAGTTATAGCTGGTTCCTCTTAATATGTTACTCTTGTTTTTTAAGGTGCTATTAGAAGGTCCTATAATAGAATTTGACCTAATTATGACCTATCTATCCTTTTCTTTCTCCTACCTCACTTTGTCGTCCTTCTTTTACGTTTCATTTCTTTAATTTTCTGAAATTTTTTCTTATTTCAAAGAAAAAGGATTTCTATCTTTTTAAATTTTGTTTGATCTAAAATCTTTCTTGTTAAAAAGTTAAAAAAAATATATCTGAAAGGTGACCTATTATAATAGGTTAGTGGGTCAAAGAGTGGCATTGAAGGGGGAGGGGATATGAAAACACAATGACAGGGTAGAAATTGACACTATTGTGCCATGAGGTTTGGCCGATGAATAAAGTGGTCGAGAAGTTTTGGAAAATAATTTGTTTACTTCCCTTATATTTGACTTTGATCCATTGACTATCACTAAACCCTCCATAAATGATGGTTTAAGTGATTTCAATAGGGGTAAAACTCTCATAAATTATTCCGCCAACCATCTTATTTTGTGACGCTGCATTAAACACGAATGAGATTGTCATTGTAAGAGTGTATTAGGTGATGATCAACAGGTAAATAACTTGAGCGTAGTAAAAATTTAGTTTCTGAAACTTGAGGGTACTATTTTGTCAATCACTTACAGTAAACATAGTGGCATTTGTGAAAAAAAAAAAAAAAACATAGGTGCATATTATGCTAGGAACTCTTTTCTTTTTTTTCCTTTTTGAAAATATTCCGTTTTACGATAACCACATGTAGTAGTTGAAACGCTTCTTGAGTGCAGAGGTGGAGATTTATCGGAACCCTGGTATTTTTGGATAAGGGGAACTGCTACACTTCTTCATTTGACGCTGTTGATTCTGTTGATGCTCCTTTTGTGTGGGCCATTAATAGTCTGTGATTTTGCATCTTCACTTTCTGTATGGTGCTGAATGAGTTATCCTGAGGAAGAAAAAAGAAAGAGGGGGGTACAACTGATGGGAATTTGAGGGCTTCTTGTCCAATTGGATTTTATCACATGGTTTTGGTAACTGCCATCAGTTCATTTGGATTTTTGTGGTGATTAGTAAAATCATTGATCTGATGTATTGTTTTTTCAGGTTATCAGTCCAGAGCTTACGTTCTACAACACATCAAAAAACGTCGGGGATTCTCCAACTTTGTCAAATAAACTGCTACATGCACAGTTAGATGCATTCTGCAGGTGAATTTTCGCTTGTGTATCAATCAGTCAATCATATCAGAGTTTAACCACCAGAAAATTGTTCCCATGTATTGTGTTGGACTGGTGGGTCTTATGGAAACAACCTCTGTTGCCAGGGGCACATTTAATGTCTCTCTAGAATCCTGTCCTTGGGGTTCACACCAAGCTTGCTATTGTTATTTAATATGGATATTAATGTAGCTGTAAGCCAAAAGTTGCTTTTTAACATTCTAGATTGTTGCATTACGTGTTTATATATGTTGTTTTAATGTTCGTCAAATAGGTTTGTAAATGATGGCTGTGCTGGTACTCATTTAACACTCTGTCGTATAGGGTTGAACAAATGCCTATGATTCTTTCATGCTTATCCATTAAGAAGTTTGTGTTCCTACCTATTTACCTTGTCTTACTTGAAGCATCTTGTTTGTTTTGACTTGTTGAACACACAACGACAATGTCAGCAGCATCAACAGCGCAACATGACTTCGTTTGAGACGTGCGAGGAAAGGTTGATTTAGTAGCTAGTGGGGATTGTTAGTTGTTTTTGTGGCATCAATTACAATCATCTGCTTTTACATTCCATTTTCATTAATTTTGTGAAAAGCATGACTACCATAAAGGCAATAAACTGTAAATGCAATAAAATTGTGATTGCTGTTCCATGGTGTTAACAGTTGTATTTTATTTGGCATTTGGCTCCCTCCTTTATGGGGGTGAGTTGGGTTCAACAGTTAAAGGTCAAAGATATGTCGGTAGCTTGGAGAAGAAGGATGAAGAAAAATTGGGTTTTAGGAGTTTGGAAGAGAATTCCTTTTCCTATTTGGTGGACTACTTGCAAGGAAATGAACCAATGGATTTTTGAGGACAAAGAGATGTCTTTTCAAAATTTCATGCTCTATTGTTCTGGATTAGTGGGTGTTGAGTGCTTGATGGTGGTATAAATTTGACTTTTTTGGATTTTGTAGATAATATTATGCTTGAGAGTTTGAGGGCGTGATGGTGGTATTTGCCCCTTTTGTACATGGATGGCATCCCCATGGTGTCCTATTTATACAGTTTTTGATACGTATCCCGAAAAAAGTTTTAAGCAGTTGTAAGTTTGGAAAATAGAAGTCTACGTAAGGCTGTCAGGAACTTGGAAAAGAAATAATGATTGTTATCCAATTTTCTGCTTGGACTAGAGCAACGTTTGAACAAGGGTTTGTAATTACATGAGTTGAATGTGGATCTTGTTGGATGCTGTCTTATGTTCCTCGTGCAGTATACTGCAGTATTTCTATATGATGATAACATTGCCCGATGTGGTTTTTGTTCTCTCTCTTACTTTTGCAGGTGAAAGCTATGCTGTTATTTTCATACATTTAATGTTGTTGCAGGATTGTTTTGAAGGGTGAAACTATGGAAATGACCGGAGATGCACTTGGATTAACAATGGAGAGCAATGGAATAAGAATTCTCGAGCCCTTTGATGCCTCCGTCAATTTTTCAAAAATCGCTGGAAAGACCAACATACTCCTCCGTACTTCTGATATCTTCATGAATTTTTCCTTCAGTATCTTGCGTCTTTTTCTGGCTGTTGAAGAAGACATACTCACTTTTCTAAGAATGACATCGAGGAAAATGACCATCAGCTGTTCTGAGTTTGACAAAGTTGGAATCATTGAAAGTTAGTTCATTACTGTTCCAACACCTACTTAACAAATATGATGGTCTACCATTGCTGCTATTACACCCTCACCTGACTAATTATGCTTTCTTGTTTGGGGTCCCAGGTCTTAACAATGATCAAGTATATACCTTTTGGAGACCTCGAGCACCACCTGGTTTTGCTGTTCTTGGGGACTATCTAACTCCAGTGTCAGTATATTTCATGATTTTTTTTTATCCTTCAACAGTCTATTCCCTACTAATTTTAATTTTGCTTCACAACTTGTCCGACAGGGATAAGCCACCTACCTCAGCAGTTCTTGCTGTAAACATGAATCTTGTAAAGATCAAGAGACCTGAGTCATTCAAGTTAATATGGCCACCAATCTCTGACTCAGAAGGCATCACTGGAGTGCAACATACTGTTCAGAGGCGTGTAAGTTGTTCAATTTGGTATCCGGTGGCACCAAAAGGCTATATTGCTCTGGGTTGTGTTGCTTCTTCTGGGACAGCACCACCACCACTGTCATCTTCTTTTTGTATCTTGGCATCTTTGGTTTCTAAATGTCCGTTGAGGGATTGCATTATGATTGGAGCGGACAATGGGTATGTCTATGTAATACCTTCCTGTTCTTGTGGTTGACTTAAGAGTGGATCATCTGGAAATAGTCTTGTTTATCTCATGTCTAACCCTGCATACTTTTTAGCTTTAGGAGCTTGACTTGCAGCACTGTTTATCTATTAGATAAGTTTGTGAACGAAATTTCTGCAGAGCTATTTCACTTCCTGTCACTTTAGGTTGATTGATATAAATTACAAAATTGAGCGAGAATAAGATATGGTCATCAACTTTGATACACCTTTTTAATATAGTTACTTGTTTCTGTGATCCTTTTTGTGTACGGAGTTGCAGACATTCACCTGGTACAGCTTTTTGGCGTGTTGATAACTGCATGGGCACTTTCTTGCCAGCTGAACCTACTTCTCTGAACCTAATAGGTGGAGCGTATGATCTGCGTCATATTTTCTTTGGCGTATCAGAGTTTTCAGCAGATGTATCTGGCAGTTCTCATAATCATGTTAGTTCCACTCATGAAAACCACCCTGCACATCCTGCAACTGCAGACTCTAGTCAACATTTTCGGGCTGTGGCAAGTTTCCATCTGGTGTGGTGGAATCAGGGTTCAGCCTCAAGAAAGAAACTGTCAATATGGCGTCCAGTGGTCCCTCAGGGAATGGTTTACTTTGGTGACATTGCTGTCAAAGGGTATGTTATATTCGCTTATATGTCTTGATCAATATATTTATGGCTTACATAACTGCTTACTATTAGGCTGCATATGGTGCATAGGTATGAACCTCCAAGTTCTTGTGTTATTGCTGAAGATGTTGGAGATGAACTTTTTAAAGAACCTTTAGACTTCAAATTGGTTGGGAAGATCAAGAAGCAAAGGGGAATGGAGTCCATTTCATTTTGGTTGCCCCTAGCCCCTCCAGGCTATGTTTCTTTGGGCTGTGTAGCCTGCAAAGTGTCACCAAGGAATTCTAGCTTTGGCTCATTACGGTGCATACGTAGTGACATGGTTACTGGGGATCAATTTTCTGAGGAAAGCATATGGGACACATATGATGCTGGACTTAGAACAGAGCCATTTAGCATATGGATGGTAGGTGATGAGTTGGGTACCTTTATGGTTCGAAGAGGTGACAAGAAGCCTCCCAAAAGATTTGCAGTGAAACTTGCACATAAAAATGTAACAGATGGTCCAGAAGATACAGTCATTGATGCAGAGATTAGAACATTTTCTGCAGCCTGTTTCGATGATTTTGGTGGTTTGGTACGTGATTTCTTGTTTGCAATGGACGCTCTGATTTTATAGTTGTTATTTTCATTCAATTTGATTGAAAAATGGTGCAGAGATTAATAAATCTAATACTCGGTATTGTACTGATAAAATTGTGACGCCTTTTATTCTCTCAGTTTCTTGACCTCTGCTGATAAATAAGGCTTCTGGTTAAGAGGGTTGATTGACTTTTATTGAAGATCTTGAGATCTTTAGCATGGAAGGATCTAAGCGGGTTGTTTATTGAAACATTCTCCCGTATATGGTTGTTCAGTGAACAACCTTTAATTTCTACTTCATGGGATTAGGCCTACATTTGCTGTAGGGGTGAGCGGTTCCGGGTACCTTGTCCCAAAACTAGGAACCTTATCCTTAACCTGCTTGATCGGTTCCTGAATTTTAGGAATCTGACCCTGACCCTATTTAACTGGTTCCTGAATTTTAGGAACTTGAACCTGAACCTCAGGTTTCGGTTTCGGTTCTAAGGTACCCTGTTCACACCATTATTCTTATGAAAAAAAAAAACTTTAGGCTTTAGAAACTTAAAACATCAACTCACGTTAATCATTTAATTAACTAAAGTTCAACAAGCAAACAATTAAATAGCACAATTTTTAGCAAATTTTTACCTAATCAAAGTTGGTAGTAGAAACAATGTTCTTGGGGGGAGTGATCAAAATCTTACAAAGTCTGTTCAAAAACTAATACAACCAAATGTCTCAAGTTCATTAACTAAATTTAAATGAAAATAATGTAGCCTTGAAACTTCCATTGCCTTTAAACTAATACAATCAAATGTCTCACGTTAATCATTTCTAATAAGTTGGGAAATATATTTGAAAGTCAAACCTGGGCCTCAACCGAAAATGCTGAAAATTTTATTAATGGTTCCGGGTACCGCGGTTCCAGCCTGTCTAAACGGTTCCAAGTTCCGGTTCCAGGATTTGATTTTAGGAACCTTACCTTTACCCGTTTGACCGGTTCCGGTCCAGTTGTAGGGTACCCGTCAGTCATGCTCACCCTTAACTTGCTGCATTATTTTGACTATCTGTTCAGCTTTGTATGTTTTCACCTTTCTCCTTGGTTTTATTGTTAAAAAAAATTTATGTTTTCCTGTTTAAATGTACCTACATTAAAAACTAAGATTTTTTTATTCAAATACTAATGTCGATGATTTATTAACCCTGTCCTTCCTCAATTTCACCTCCTAAAAACTAAGATGTTTTTCATTCAAATACTAATGTCAATGATTAATCAACCCCGTCATTTCCCAATTTCACCTCCTAAAACCTCTGGTGCCTCCCTGGTGGCCATCCGGGAGTAACTTATGAATCCTGAACCCCCAGTAGTCATAAACAGCAAGTGGTGAGCCGGTGGCAACTTTATGGGCTTGATGTCTGTTTATAAGTATCTCTTTTAGTCTTTCCTTTGTTTTTCCGGAACTCCTCCCCGTTGAATTGACGGGACCTTTTTGACCACTACTTTCCTAAAACCTTATGGCCTAATCTCCTTCATCTTTCCCCTCCCGTTCTGTAGTTTGATGCTCCCTTATTCTGCCAGGTAGTTAGAGGTAGCAACACTTGATTGAGCTTCATAAAACCACTGTAAAATCCATCAAATGTCCACTTGTCTACAATTGTTTGTGAATATGAGTGAGAAATCTAAGTGGTGGGTGTGTGAATTTTTCTTTTTCCGAGAAATTTTTAGCTAAAAAAAGTCCCTTGTTGTGGGTTTACAGAATCCAACCGTTTGTGTGAACAAACTTTGTAGCTAATATGCTTCTCCCTTTGTGTGAATAAAATTTGTGCCAAATTTTTTCTGTGAACAAAATTTGTTGAATCGTTGAAGTCTTAATGTTTAAGGTCTTCATGTAATATCACTCTATGATAATGTTTCCTGAGGTTTGGCATCAATTTGCTAATATTGTACACTTTGTGGCGCTTTTTAAGAATAGAATAAGCAGGTTTTGTTGCCTCCCACTAAGGGTAAAATTTAGTTGCATTTCCAGTGATAATGCTTACGGTAGATATAATCATCCCCCCAAAAAAGAAAAAAATGAAAGTTGGGATATACTGGTTCATCTGGTCAAATGATCAAGATATGTCTTTCTCTTCTAGTATCCTCTAGAAGTTCAATTATTATTGCTCAAGCTTCAAAGTAGCGTGTATATGTAAACTGAAACTCCGAAGCTATGACATTCTTCACTTGTTCCTTGTGATCTTGTTATGAATTCACAAATAGTAATTGAATATGGGAATTATTAGTGAGCGGCTTTCTAGTTCAAACATTTGTACCTTTTCATTTGTTCTTCACATGGTACTGGAGATTATATTATTTCTTGTTGTTTAGTATGTGGAAAACAACTGTCATGATTTTCATGTAAATACATGCATGCGGATTGAAGTTATGAAATTTCATTACCAGTATAGAAGTGTAGTTTCACTGTCATTATATGTGTCAAAGCAAGGCCAGGCTGGTGCTTTGCAATACAGAGTCTGCAATTCTGAAGTCCAGGCTGGGGCTTTATTTATATCTGTCAGCCCTCAATATTTTACTGCTTTCAAATTACCCCAATCTTTCATACATCTAATGCAAACATTAAGCATTCTCATGACAACAGGGAAAATGAGATGCATGTGGGACAAAGGGGGCAATCTAGGGACCTAGTGAGTCAAACATCATGCTTACCTTAATAGTAACTAGATAATACTCCCTCCATTGTGTCATAACTGTCCCTCTCAGGACTAAGAGCCTATTTTTGTGAGACATAAATGAGGCTCTTATTTCTAGGTGGGACTCTTATTATGAGTTGTTCATAGGTGG
This sequence comes from Talinum fruticosum, assembly GCA_021018815.1. NCBI lineage: Eukaryota > Viridiplantae > Streptophyta > Magnoliopsida > Caryophyllales > Talinaceae > Talinum > Talinum fruticosum. Next base: position 3,745,026 of record JAITYX010000056.1, read on the forward strand.
CATGTTTTGGGAAAATTGTTTGTAGGAAAATCAAGTACCAAAGGCCTGTTCTTAACTTTTCCCTTTCCAGAACAATTTCTTGTAAGTTGCTTCTAAATTAAGATGTTGAGACATGTTGATATTATCCTCACTGTTTTGTGAACTTTTGCAGATGGTTCCATTGTTTAATCTCTCCTTCAGCGGCATAGGGTTCAATTTGCGTGGAAGGCCGGACTATTTGAATTCTACAGTAAGTTTTTCACTTGCAGGAAGGTCATACAATGACAAGTATGAGGCTTGGGAGCCCGTGGTGGAGCCTGTGGATGGTTTTTGAGGTACTTTTTTCTGTTGTTAACTATCAAGTCTTATAGGTGTTCCATGGGACCTGCTGAAATTAACTCTCATCTGTGCTGTCATTGGCAAATTTGAAATTGATATTTATGCAAAAGGATGGCACCTGTATGGATGCACTAATACAACAAAACTGTTAGGTATGGGTGCACTAACACAACAATAGTAATAGAGTAGGGATAGCAACGAGGCGGGTTGGGCCGGGGTGCCCTCCTGGTCCCCATACTCGCTGCCCAAAGTCCCCTCTGCCCCCGCTTCAGGGGGAGAGCTTCTCTCCATCCCTGACCCTAACGGATCCCCAACGCTGTCGGTTCCGATCCCCGTTAACAAAGCTTCAACCAAGTTTGAACATAATCAGTTAGACAAAAAACAAAAACCTAATGAAATTAAGCTTTTCACATTCAATTCGTTCAAACAATATATAACAAAATTAGATCTACAAAATTTGGAAAAAAAATTCAAAGAACCAGGATGTGAATGGCGCAAGCGACGAAACTTGCAGTTGTGACAATGAGGGAGAAACGATGGACATGGTTTCCATTTTATTTCTTCCAGATGCAGAGATGCGGACAGAGAGAGTAGAGTAGAAGAGAGAGAGAGGGTGAGGGAAGATGTAACGCCCCAAACCCATAATCACCGGTTTTAGACTAAGCAAGCCGCTAGCCGATGATTATGGGTTTGGAGCGTTACAGTATGTGGTATCGGAGCCTAGGTTTAGGATATCATTGCGAAAATATTTTCCTTGTTTTGTTTTAGGTAAGAATAGTGAAGACGGCAGGTCATAGAAGAATCGTGTTCGAGGCTTAGGGACTACGGCTCGCCATGATAGCCTTTTGGAGACTAGTACATAGTGTCGTGGGTTAGAGCTAGTGAATGTTGGGTTACCCTTTACTTTTGTTCTGCTTTGTACATATTATAGTTTCCTTTTGTTTTTGACTGTTAAATAGAGTAATCTAAGTCGAATAGTTAGTATCTTACTCTCGTTAGCCTTGCCCTTTCCGCTGGTAAGGGCGGCGGTGACAACTCTTAACCCTTTTTCCACTGCGCTAATCACTGGTTAGCGGGTTATTTAGCCTAAACTAGTGATTATGGGTTGGGGGCGTTACGGACGAGTAGGAGAGAGAGTAGAGTAGAAGAGAGAGGGGGGATCGGAACAGGGAATAGGTTGCAGAGAAGAGAGTTAGAGAGAGAAAGAGAGTTAGAGTGACAGATGACCGAGAGAGGGAGCATGTGGCAGAGAGGGGGAAGGAAACGGCTGTGAGGAAAAGGGATGTGAGCGAGGTCAAGTGAGTGGGCTTCTTTTATACCTAGGCCTAGGGTTAGAAAATTGTAAAATTCCAAAACTATCCTTTCGAGAAACATTCTGTTGAAATAAAAACGGGAGGCGGGCTGGGGAACAGGGGACAAGACTCTCCCCGTCCCCGTCCCCGCCCCATTTCCCGGTTGTGGAGGGATTTTTCCCCACCTTGCGTCGAGGCCCTGAATTCCCCGTCCCGCCACATTTCCCGTTTGGGGCAGGGATTTTTCCCCACCTTTGTTTGGGGCCCCAAATTTCCCGCCCCGTTGCCATCCGTATTCTAGAGTTGGTGTGCCTGATGACACCACTACCTAGTGTGGGTCCTACTTTTGCGGTGCTAGAGAGATTAAGATGTTAGCTGCCTTAACCTCCTACAAGCAAGTGGGGAGGTTGATTCAGAAAGACCCACATAATTCCTTTTTCCTAGAAAAATGTTTTTGACTCATTTAAACATTTTGTATGAGAAAGAAACCGACTGATAATTGTCCAAAAACGGTAGTTAAAAATTACAAACAACAGCAACAACAATGAATGTTGGCTTAAAATAATCCAAAATATAGGACAAAACTGCAAAATAATTCAAATTATGGTATTTGCACCATATGTACCAAACTTTTAAACTATTGGCACGTTATATACCCATTTTGCTAGAGGTCAATTGAAAATGCTTCCATGGAATGCATATTGATACATGTATGATTTTATATATTTTATTTTTATTTTAAACCAGGACGTAAAAAAGAATTAATGAAGAAACTTGTCAATATGGTAAAAATAAAATAAAATATTCAAAATGATGTCTTGAATAAAATTAAATGTCTTAACTTAATGTCTCAAATTTAAAATAATGTCTATAATGTTTAAAATAAAGTCCAATTGTATCAATGTATGAACCATATCATTGTTTCTAGATAATCCTAACTGGCATGTACTGTGCAATGGACTTGAAAGTTTGGGATATATCTCTCAAATACTATAGTTTGCATTATTTTTGCCCATTTGTGTAACCTTTGGATTATTTTTGACCAATTTTTCTAGATGTGTAATGATACTAATAATAGCATCTAAACAAATCAATGAATGATAAATGAAGAAAATAAGAGAGAAAGAATTAAAAAGCAATGAAAGTAAGGGGAAATAGTAGATAGCTATATAAAGTAGCAAGTAGATGCATATATGTGCGTAATAATTATAATTCGTTGTATAAGCTAATAAATTGTGTTCTACTAAGTATGCATATGCGAAATACAAAGTAACAGACGACCTCACCTAAGCTCAGTGAGATTGACCTCCATAAGCTACTATGCCATGTTCATTTGTTTGCTCATAAGCTTTCTCGGAGAGTGCTTGGCTTAGGCTTAAGAGAGCTAAGAAAGCAAGAGACCTAGAGAAAGAGAACAAACATGCACACAATTGAGTTTGGGAGTTTGTACATGTAACCTGTTAGAGTATCGTTGCTGATTAGAACTTTCGAAGTCTATTCATCTTTCTTTTGTTGGTGTCAATTGCTATATTATTCAAGGTTTGTGGCTTACAATTTCATTTATAATTTTCCTGTGCCAATCAATTAGATGGCCGTGTTCTTCCGAAATTTCGAAGAGTATAGATTGGTCGACTGGTTTTATTAATTTTGTTCATGTTGCTTTTGTTTGTATTAGCATGAAGTGCTCTCTTATGAAAGCTAAATGCAGGTACCAATATGACTTAAATTCACCTGGTGCTGCTTCTCAGTTACGCCTCACTTCAACCAAAGACCTGAATTTGAATATATCTAGTTCCAATGCCAATATGATTCTTCAAGCTTATGCAAGCTGGAGTAATCTTAGTGAAGTCCACGAGTCATATATGAGAAGAGTAAGTTGTTCTTCACCTTCTTCATCGGTCCTTTTCCCCTCCTTAATAATATGATCAACTCCTTTATCCTTTTTTTTCGTGCGGGGCGTTGGGGGGGTTGTGGTGTCTGGGTGGAAGGGTAGCTCAACTAGGGACTCATATTCCATGGGATCATCCCAGTATGGGAAGGCATGGGAGAGGCTGAGAAATTGAAGTTGGGGGGGATTCCCCATGCCTTCAATGGAATTTTATTCCTTAAGTGGAAGGTGGGATTCCTCCCATAGTGTCACGCCTTTGATGGCTATGTGATCAACTCCATATTTCCGTAAGAAATCTGAAATTCTTATTGTACACATGCAGCTCTCTCCCCTCCCTGGAACCTTTCTCCCTCTATTAGTTGTTACGACTCACTCTCCTTAATACTACCAATTCTACAGGAAGTTGTTTCTCCAACTTATAAAGGTAGTTCAGTTGGTGATGTTCATCACAAAAGAAATTATTTTATTATTCCACAAAACAAGCTTGGTCAGGACATCTACATCCGGGCTACTGAGGTCAGGGGCCTCTCAAGTGTAATAGAGATGCCATCAGGGGATACAAAGCATATCAAAATCCCTGTATCCAGAAACATGTTGGACTCGCACTTAAGAGGGAATGTTGACCAAAAAGTTCATACTATGGTAACACTGATGATTTCAGAAGCACAGGTATGATCGTCCTCCTTTCTTAGATCGGCTAAAGGGTTCCTTGTCACGTAATCTATTATGTACATCCCAAGGGATATTAGTTCTTCCTTGCACATCAAAGAGCAAGGAAGCTCATTCTAGAGTTCAATCCTTTTCTTTATCTGAATAGCTGCTCGTTTGGATCTGGAACCCATGTTGATTTGCTTCCACTAAAAGATTAGCTCGGGGGCATGTGAGCTATCTAGCATATGGATGTATGATTTCTGTTTTTTGCTGGGATCTGGCACCTATATCGATTTGTATTGATTTGCTGGGATCCCAATATGGTGTTGTTATACCTGCTTTTCTACCCAACTTATGTGTATCTTATCCTTTTCTTTTTGGGTTTTTGGACTTTAATAATCCCAATTTTGGGGGTGTTGGACGCCAATAATCCCTATTTAAGAAAACCTATTGTGACAGTGATTTGATGACCTTGTAGCTTACTTATTAGACGTAAGTAATATCTTTCCTTCACTTTTCTTACAATTTGCATGTGATAAATATACTGTCATGTCATCAACAAAGTATGTTTGACTCAGTAATATATATATATATATATATATAATAAATACCCTAAAAAGTATGGGATGGTGGGTGCTATTTCTCAAGGAGGGATTATTAGCATCCAATGCCCTTGAAGTTGGGATTATTGGTATCCAAAAACTCTATTTTAAATTGTTTCCATTGTTATGCAGCTTTAAGAGCAATAATTTTGATGTCAGAGCCATAGGAACTTTTTAAGTACTGCATATCACTTTTGAAAATGTTGCAAAATGAAGAGAATGTTGGTGAATTAGGCTTGCTTATTCTTAAGAAGATGTTTGTAAAATGGGACTTCATTCCCTAAAATCCATTTTTGGTGAAGATAATTGCAAACAAATCATCCTTTAAACCTGATGTTATTTGTCATCATAGCAGGTGAAAATTTAATTGATCATCTAGGGGCCCCACTAGTCCCAGCGATGCTTTTTTATGTACTTAATTGAGTGATATGCAAATAGTTTCTTGCTCATGCATGTAATGGGAGATGTTCTGCATGATGTTTTATAGACATTTGATGAACAAATAACCTGCTTTATTTTTGTTGTATTTGAGGGAAGTGTGGCTGATTTGTTTATTTCATATGCCTGAAGTACAGTTCCAAAGAGTGCCAGGGATATCTTCTCGTCAGTATGCTGTCGAAATACGCCTTTGTCAAGACCACATCCTATCAAATGGAACATTGCTGAATCAGCAAAGTGTTCGTACATGTGGACGCAGCTCAGAGTTCCGGAGTTCTTCTGGGCTTGAATCTGTAAAATGGAATGAAGTTTTCTTCTTTAAAATTGATTCCCTGGTAGGTCAATGATTTTTCAAACGGCTTTTAATGCATGCTTGCTCCTCTCTCCACTCTCCCCTTTTCCGTTACTTTTATGGTTTACTCCCCACATAATCTTTCTACAGGAGCATAATTTGATGACTTTATTGCATTACTTCATTAACAATGTTGACATCCAAGTGCTTTCATTTTTGAGGATCATGTATCTTGGGTTAAAATTACTTTTCAAACATATGTTGCTTTAGAGAATCCTCCACTAAGAATGTTGTTTATCAATTTATCTGTAATCTGGGACATAATAGTATTTCAAACTTCTCATTGCTATGCTGCACCAGAAATGCACTCACCACCTGTGGCTCCTGCCAAACAAAGGGAAAGGATTATCAGCAGTGGGAATCTGCTAGACCAACTCTTGTAACCTCTGATTTATAAGTATTTGACTCTAAAATTTATTTCATGCACTGCCACTTACCAGTCAATCACTCCAAATATTCACAATTCGAGAGACTTTATAATTATCATTTATTGATGTCGATGCATGGTTGTATTAACCAATGGTTGCAACTTATGATCTGTCCATTGTGTGTTCTAAGTTCTAACTCAGTGCACCACAGAGTTGGTTTTTTTGTTGCACCTGATATTGCTCATGCATTGCTTTTTTATTTTTCGATTTTTGAGATTGAATGATATTATTTACTTGAACAGGACAACTACAGGGTGGAGCTCACTGTGGCTGACATTGGGAGAGGTATAATTTCAGGGTTTTCACATAGTGCCCCCCTTTCCCCCTCTATTTATTGTATGAGTGAGGGCCTTAGGAGTGACAGTCGATTGATGCCAAGATCTAGAAACAATGCTAAGTATGGTATGTCAAGAAACTCTGTCTAGATCTTATTGAAGTGGGTAGGGGAACTTGGATTCATGGAACACTGTAATGATGATAGTTGTTGGATTCGATAATAGAAAGTTGGGTTTGCCTCCATTTTTCGGAATCCATACAAAAGTAGTTGATCTCTTTTATCGGCCTTGGCTTGTTAAGGTGTCTGATCACAAACATCGTGTTCTCCCTAGATCTCACTTTCATTCGAAACTCTAAGCCGGACCACAGTACTTGTGTTTCGGAAGAAGTGTAAGACTCTCAAATTGTCCGGGATGCTCCAATTTTTGGGCATTTGGTTGGTATCTGAGCTCTGTTATTTGTGGGAATGAGTAATTCATTCATAGATCATATGCAACGAAGTGGTTTTGAGTAATTCGTTCATAGATCGTATGCAATGAAGTCGTTCCCTCAGTTTCTGCAGTCTTGCTTCAGTTAATAATGTTTAAGCAAGATACTTTGTCCTATCTTCTGTGGAATCAGAGGGCGATGTTTTAGCCATTCAGGTTTGTAGTATTTTCTATTTGCATGCCCCATTCATCGTGCTTCTAATCCTCCCTTTTCTTCTCAGAGATTAATTTTTATGTAGGAGATAAGAATGTTCGAGGACTATTATCCTCACAAGCAAGCAGAAGGGAAAAAGATATCTCTGAGACTTTGCCTTTTGGTAATGTTGGTAATCAGAAAGTTACCTCAACAAATAGGGGTGGAAATACGCCAAGCCAGCTCGCTGGAAGCTCAGCTCGAAAAAGCTCGAGCAGGCTCGGGCTCATGCTCTTGCTCGTTATACAAATGAGCCAACTTAGCCTATGGAAACGCGAGGCGTCAGGCTCGTTAAATGGGAAAAATATATATAAGGCATAACATATCGTACAATTTTAAAACTAAATTATATTTGATTAATAAAACTAGGAAGCTATTTTATTAGGCACTCCTTTTACATATTATGTGCCTTCGAAAGTTGCAACCATATATCATACTCATTGCCACTATAAAACATTTTTTTTTTTTTCAATTGTTCTCTAGTTCCAGTTACTTTTCAATCTTGTGTCGTCATTTGGCTTATGATAAAAGATTTTCTTTTTAGGTCAAAATTCAAATTCTATTTTGATCATGTGGTTTTGTAACAAGAACTCGTTAGAAGATGCAATATCTGGGCTTGTGGAGGCTAATGAGCTTAAGCGAGCCAAGACTCAAGCTCAAATTTTCACAAAATAGTTCATTAATCGGCTAGGGCCATTTCCATCCCTATGCCAACAAACATTATTGAAAATTCTAATTCTGGCTATTCTCTACAATAACAACTAGTGTGCCGTGTCGATAAATTTTTCTATGCTGGACCACCTAAACACTTCATTTCTTATCCTATGTCATCTTTTATGACCACACATCCACCGAATCATTCTCATCTTTGCGTCCATCGTCCTTTCTACTTAAGTCTTCTTTATAGGCCAACAGTTTCAGCTGTATGACAAGGCCGTTCTCACCAGTAGAAGATAAACTCTCCTTTAATCCTACATATATCTTGTTAGCACATAACACTCTAGATGCATTCCTTGATTTTTCCAGCCCACCCTTATATGGTGAACAGTATCCGCATTGATATCTCCTTTTCCTTGTATGATTGAGCCATACTATCTAAATTTCTCCTCTCTTGGTATTGCAATTATCGCTAATGAATTCGCCTACTATCCCTTCTTCCCATCAATGAGGTGACATACTAAGTACGCGGTCTTGGACCTGCTCAATCTATAACTTAGAGAAGTGTGTCTGTTGAAAAACTAACAAGAGATATCGTTTAGGACTCCAGAGTGGCTGGAATCCTCTAAGGGAAAGTTAAAAGAATGAAAATGGAATCTCTGGCATGCTGCTGCCCTTTTGTCCGCTTTTACAATTGCTCTCCATTGTAAATGTTTATATCTCCTACTTGGCAGGTGAGCCTGTTGGATTTTTCTCCACCCATTTGAACCAAATAGCAGCTACAGAAAGTGCACATCATCATGACGGATGGAACTGGTTAGATTTATTTCCTCCAGAATCAAAGGTAATTATAATTTTATGAGTTGTTCTGGCATTTTCTTACCTGAAATTGCTTGAGAAATTCCAAACCTGAAACATTGACAAAATCTTTGCAGACAGTCTCTAACAAAGAAAGTTTGAAGAAATCACTAGGAAGGTTAAAGCTTTCTGTTTTCTTGTCATCGAAACCTGAAATTCTGGAGGGCAAAGAGTATCCCAAGTCTGGTGGCAGTAAAAAGAGTGGCTTCATTGAGATTAGTCCTGCCAGGAATGGACCTTGGACTGTAGTGAGGTTGAATTATGCTGCTCCTGTTGCTTGTTGGAGATTAGGCAATGCTGTCGTTGCAAGTGAAGTTCATGTCAAGGATGGAAATAGATATGTAAATATTAGATCTCTAGTCTCAGTTCGTAATGAGACTGACTTTACACTTGACTTGTGCTTGAGAGCCAAAGCCTCATCTGAGTTGAAGAGGCATCTGAATGATGAAGGGACGTCTGAGGAATCGGAAACGACGAAGGGCAGGATTGACAGAGTGGAATTTTTGAAATAGAAAAGTTTGTGCCAGATGTAGGTTGGGTTTGTTGCTCTGGAAGGCCTAACAACAGTCAATCAGCTGGTGGGGTACCAAATAAGGTAAGTTACATTACCATTGCTTTGATTGCTGGGAGGGTAAGGATGAGGGTAGGGATGCATGTGTTTGTGTCTTATGTAACTTTTGCTGCTGATGAGTGGTGGCCGGTGGGCTGGCATGGGCCACCTTGCTGAGTAATCTGATTCAGTGAGGCCAATTAAAAACTAAGAAGCATGGACTTGTCTTTTTCTTGAACGTACTGGTGTTTGACACGTGTCCAAAGTCCGATACAGATATGGTCTGACATCCCCCGTAGTGTTCCAGATATGATGGAAAACGAGTTGAAAACAAAATAACCAAAAAGGGGTTGGGACTTGCCGCTCCATTTGACATGTTCGTAGCTTTACTTTCATGTCTTCTTACACTATGTCTTCATTTCTTCCATTTCATAGCCGTTTATATTCATCTGGAACGAGGCGGGGAGGAGAGAGAGGGCAGAGAGAGAGAGAGAGTAAAAATGGTCAAAATGATTTGTTTTTTCATGTTGATAGATAAATGCATGAGACAGCTAGGTGCCAACTGTCGTGTTTTTTATTGTGCTGTCTTATCAGCTTTTTTTCTTCTGCTCTTCATTTCTTAAAAAAATACTGCCATTAAACAATTCTAAGGAGGTAATCTTAAAACTGGTGCCTTTTAATTTAACATCAAATCAACCAAAATGGCTCCTTTTTTTCTGTTTCTCGTTCAAAAATTCTTTTTTATTGTTTAACTTTTTTCTAAAGTTCTTTTTGTTTCACTGTTGAGTTGCCAACTGCCTTTTGAAGTCAATTTTGGGTCTCTTTAGGCGCTTTTCTATTTAGCTTAATACTGCTCCTCACCTCCTGACAACTTTTTATAACTACTTTACAACTATATTACAATTCCTTACGGTTCCTTACAACCTTAAAGCTCCTTACAGTTAAATGGAACAGGGCCTTAATCTCAAAAAATTAACAGTTTTGTACCTAATTTTCAATTTATATTGAAAAAATAGTAGGAAGCATGTCGGCTTATGTGTTGTATCCTTATCTTTTCAAAAGTCGTGTCGTAGTTTTAATGTTGTCTCATGTCCGTGTCACGTATCGGGTCCATGCTATGTTGATGAAAATAGTACAGGTCCCACATAGCTAGGACTGACTTCTCTAGGAGGTTGCTGTGTTAAAATTTTCAATTATTGCTTTTACTTGATACTCGTTCTTCTCATTCATCAAAATTAGTAAGTTAGAAGAGTACTACTACTACTACTACGTTCGTCCTATATTCATTGTCAAATACATCTATTGCTCTAGTTCCATATTTCAAAGCTTGCTTTTTCAAGAGCTTAGCATTGTTTTATTGGTTAAAAACCCATTTCAACAATGTAAATGCATTTAATGCTTATTTTTACATATTCTGTAAAATTGACTATTGGATATGGGACGGGGATATTATATTTCGTAATTTGTTTCAAAGATTTTACCTTGTCAAAATGTTCTTCTTTTTGAAAAAAAAATTGTTGGTCTTTTGGAATCGGTTTCTCAGTCTCCCTACAACCCACAAAAGTGGAACTGGTTGTATCAAAATAAGAAAGGACAAATTTTGGGTCAGGAAGGAGTAAAATATGGGGTAAATTTTAAATAATTTCGCAGCAAGGACCAAATTCACACTAAGTTAGATCTAGCAAATTTTGCATTATGGGAGGAGCAAATTGCGTCTTAGAAGGAAATTTTTAAATCATTTCGCAAGACATAAGGATCAAATCTATACTAAGTTAGCTTATCATTAAAAAACATCCATACCAAGTTAGATATAGCAGCTTTACCCTAGAATTTTAGTGAGGCTGGTTAGACCGTAGGCTAAAACTATTTGTTATTTTACACTAGTAAGTTGAAAATGTTGCTAGATGAAAAGAATATACTTTTTATTAACATACTTAAGTGTATTGTTCTTACAAATGACATTGTGCATATTGGTCAATACAACCACTACATTTAACATGATTTTTCAACTCATCTTATTATTTTTCTTATAATATTTGTAATGTTTCATTCAATGTTTGTGAAAGTTTATTTAGTGTATACTTTGGGTTGACTGTTTTGAAGATTGTAGAATTGAATTTTGGTCTCATATTAAGCTAGAAGCCATCACAGTGGAAACTTACTACTAAGGAGTTGTGTACTGGTTATATGCTGTTGTTTTTTCATGAACACATTAAGAGAGTGGAATTTCCAGGCAGTCAGCTAAACTACTGCTTTGGGATTTCATCGGTCATAGCTCATCAATTTTTGATTCCCCAACCCAAATTTGCTTCTGATATCTTCACTTGCACAGGAAACTTCAGTAGAATCTCCATCTGGATGGATATGGGTTGATGAGTGGCATTTGGATAAGCCATCAGTGGATAGCACTGATGGCTGGGTTTATGCTCCAGATCAGGAAAGTCTAAAGTGGCCAAAGTCCTATGATGCTGGAATTTATGTGAATAATGTGAGGCAACGTAAATGGACCCGGAACAGGAAACAAATCTCTGGGGATGCCCAGCAACTTGTATCTATTGGGCTACTAAAGCCAGGAGACTCTGTGCCCCTTCCTCTTTCTTGCTTAACACAAGCTGGACCGTATGTTCTGCAACTGCGTCCTATAAATATTGATGTCAAAGATGAGTATGCTTGGAGCAAAGTAATTGACAAGTCTGTTGAATTCCAGAGTTCTGGTAAACCTCATGAAGAATCTGAAATATGTGTATCAGATCTGGAAGAGACTGAGAAACTATTGTACTGTGCACAGATTGAGGGGAACTCTTCCGATGATTCCCATGCAATTTGGTTCTGTCTGAGCGTGCAGGCTGTGGAGATTGCAAAAGATATCCGATCTGATCCCATCCACGACTGGAGTCTTGTTGTTAGGTCCCCATTATCTATTACCAATTATCTTCCCTTAAGGATTGAATATTCAGTTCTTGAAAGGCATTCAAATGATCAGCTTCTTGCCCGTGCTAGGGGATTTTTTTCCTGGGAAGGTTGTAAATTTCTATTCTGCTGACATTACAAAAGCTTTATTCTTGTCATTGCTTCCACAAAAAGGATGGGTACCGATGCATGTAAGATTCTGGTTTGTTTTATTGTGCTTCCCCTTGAAGAATATATGGTTTCTTCCATCACGTCTCTCATTGGGATGATTTCTTCTTTCTTTTTCTCTCTGTTGTCTGTAGCATGCTGTTCCCATCTCTCAGCCCAGTGGCATGCCATCCAGAACTCTAAATTTACAACATTCAATTTCTAAAAGGTCGTATCATACACATTGTCCCACTTTGCAACTCCAATGCTACCTTTTCTTGATTTCTTTTCCATACTGATGTATATGTGATGTTCCTAACTTGCACATGTACTGACTCAGAATCGCTCTCATGGTACAGGATTGTCCAAGTTGTTCTTGAGCAGAATCATGACAAGGAACAACCAATGCCGAAGGCTGTTAGAATTTATGTTCCATATTGGTTTTCTGTTTCCAGGTGCCCCCTCTCATGTTTAGGCTTGTTGATAGGGATGAGCGGAAGCCAAAAAGGTTTCTCTACCTATGAAATCCAGAAAAAATGATCCAGAAAACAGTGGGACAATAACTGAAGATGAATTCCATGAAGGTTGCACAATTGCTTCTTCGCTGAACTTCAAAGCAGTTGGATTACAAGCATCTATTGCTTGTTCTGGAGGAGAATCATTCGGACCCATTAAGGATCTTTCTCCCCTTAGTGACATGGTCAGTTGTGCCTGCTTGAAGTCACATTTTATGTTTTTGGTAACTTTCTGAGTGTGGATTTGTCTGACTTTACAGGATGGATCAGTGGATTTATCTGCTTATGATGGTGAAGCCAACTGCATGCGTCTGTTCATATCCTCAAAACCTTGCCCTTACCAATCCGTTCCGACAAAGGTACTCTGGGAAATTGACACCTTATGAGAAAGTTGTGCTGATGATTATAAAAAGTTCCTTTCCATTTGTGCAGGTAATCTCGGTCAGACCATACATGACTTTCACGAACAGACTTGGTCATGACTTGCATATTAAGTTAAGCAGTGGAGATGATGCAAAGGTCTTACGAGCTTCAGATTCAAGAGTATGCTTTGTCTACAAAGAAACAAGTGAATCCGAATCCAACAAGCTTCAGGTATCTGGACTTTAATATAGGGAAAAAAAGTCGAGTTAGTTACTGCTAAATGTCGTCCTTCTATCCCAGCTTTTGATTATTGTTCTGTCAAGGGTCAATTACTAAGCATTTGGTACCCTGTAACTCTGGTATGACAGGGACAGAGACATTTCTGCGTAATCCTTATTGATAATCTTCTTCTTTTTCCTTGCTATTTGTCATTGTTCATGGTCAGAAAGGAATATCTTATAAATCTGGTTTATTGCTGTTTTTTAACTGAAATCCTTCTGCATCTGCCATACAAGTCTTAGAGATCAGTGAATAAGTAATTTGTAACTTGATTTAATTGTACTCCCCTTGTAATGTCCTTTTATTGAAGTGATCTCTTCTGTTTACAATACTACGAAGACCAAGATGCTCCCTTAATTCGTCAAGCAACCATTCTCTGTTGCCTTGGGATAAATCCTCATCTCCTCAGTGTTTTGTATTCAGGATCCAGATTTTCTTATTTCTTGTACATGGAAAAAATGCTATGGTTGAATCCCCTCTTGAATCTCATTGTTGATTGATTATCACCCTCTTAACCATCCTGCTACCAGGCAGACATAGATGAAGTTTGCTTTACTCATTTTCAACTTCAATGGTTTGATAATTGTCTCCAAAATTATGCCCAGTCTGAATGGGAGGATATATGTTGAACACAGGTTAGATAAGCATATTGGTATCTCTTTTGCTTGGTAAATGTATCTCTAGAATTTTCGGTCTATGGGCAAGTTTTGAATAGAACTACTAATACTGCAAATAGCCATAGGATATGTTATATTATCATCATAGTTCCCAGAACACACACTCATGGTTCAAGCATAGTCCTGCAAATAGCCTTGCATCCTTGAGGTACCCTTCAAGGAAAGAAAAGAAAAAAAGGTAAAGATAAGGCCAAGAAAGACAAGAAAAACGGTAAAGATACAGCCTTGCAACCTTGAGGATCATTCATCCCCTCCGAGGCGCTGACGTGGTTGCTTCATGTAGAAGCACGCCAAGGCATGCCTCAGGCAGGCTTTTTAAACTAACTGTTCGGCTGTGCATTAGTATGATTCCATGCCTGCTGAATCTCTCCGTCATTGTTTGTTTTATACTTTTTTTAAGGCTTTACATACCTTTTTTCGTTGTTTGTTGATAATTTAAATAAATGGTTCCTCTAATATGGAACTCCATAAGCTTTGAAAATGAAGTTTGTCATGTTTATTTACCTAGCACTCCAGAAATTAAGGACAATAATATATGAGAATCATGATATTTTTGATACTGAACCCTTTTTTCAGTATTGGGGGGAATTGGAAATCCTTAAGTTAATTACATGTGTTCATAATTTATATTTCTGCCCATCAACCTGAAGAAATAGTCCAAAAACTAAAATCTCCTGATATATAAATATTGGATAATTTTAACCAATTATTGCTTAATGGTTATGATGATCCAACCTGTTGTCTACAGCATAAACACCGACATGAAAATTTTAAAATGTCAGTTACATTTAGATATTAGCCTCAAAACATCCATCAGAGTAAAAATAAAAAGCAAAAAAAATAATTGGAAAGCTTGTTGTACCAATTTCCAAATTTAATGATTCAACCTATTAGTTGCCCTTGCGGTCAAAACCAATTGATGAGTAGGAGCCCCCCCGGCGGTTGCTGTAATGGAGAAGGCATAGTCGATCGACATTTAATTCAGTTTGACATTTTTACTTTATTTATTTGTTGCAATGCATAGTGGTGGTTGCTATATTTATTTGTTGTAGAGTGGAAGGAAATAAATTTGTAATCAAGGGTAAATTTGGCAAATAAATTTATACAGCAATCAACCCCTTGGCTTACAATGTAACATAGATTAGCAGCCTTCTCTTCGGTTGGGCGGGCTTCTTTGGTACCACAACTAAAAAGAAGAATGTCGTGTTATCATGAAGCATTTGGCTAGAGAAATAAAAATCTTTGAAGTTGTGGAAATTCCTCTTTGGCTTTTTAAGATTTTCTTATCGAAACTCTATTTTTGGGATAATGGGTTTCTATTGTCGATTTTGTGGTTGATATCTATTTTGGATGTATATAGTATTTGTAAAATGCTGATTTTGCATCCATCCTTTTGATCTCGATATATACAATGCTCTATTTTTATTTTCCTTTCTTAAAAAAGGAGCAGTCATAAAAAATAATCTACTGTCTATTAGAATTGCTCTTGGAGATGGTATTTGAGAACCAACTGATTGCTCTTTCTTTATATGGACTTTGTTGAGAGTTTCATCAGTCATGTGTAGACCCATGGTAATATTTGACAATTTTCATTATATTATAGGTTCGTCTAGCTGATACCAGATGGTCATTTCCTATTGATATCATGAAGGAAGACACCATCTTTCTGGTTTTGAGAAAGGAAAATGGTGAGCGGGTATTTCTGCGGACAGAAGTTCGAGGCTATGAGGAAGGGTCGCGTTTCATTGTCGTTTTTCGTCCGGGCTCGACAATTGGTCCCATAAGGTATTATACACTAGCTTGTATGCAAATGTTTGACAGATTTTCTGTCAGGTATTGTAGTTGAACGTTCTTGTTGGCATGTTTGTACATGGGGGAACCCACAGAGACATTGCACTAGCAAGCATTAATGTGCTTGTACTTGTGCATTCATGTAAAAATTGCATGATAAGTACCATGTTTCTGGTTATTTTATGTAATATTTATGAAATCACATTTCGAACAGGATTGAAAATAGGACATGTGGAAAGACAATCAGCATTCGCCAATGTGGATTTGGTGATGATCATTGGATCCATTTGACTCCATTGTCCACAACAAACTTTTCATGGGATGATCCATATGGTCAGAAAAGTTTTGATGTTCGTGTTTACAGTGGCAATGGCATTGTTGCTTCAAAAATCAATCTAGAAACAACCACCATGTGTTCGCTAGATGGAGTAGCAGGATTGCAGTTTCATATGGTGGAAACTGGCGATATCAAGGTTGCTCAATTTACAGAGGAGAGCTCATGCAAGTTCATTTCAGAAGCAGATGGTCAATTATCCATGTGTGGAAACTGGAAGAATTTTCACATGCAGAGAAAAACGCAGAACACTGTTTCACCACTAGAGCTTACTGTTGAAGTTGGCGTACTCGGTCTTTCTGTTGTAGACCATAGACCTAGAGAGCTTTCATATTTATACATGGAGAAAGTATATATAGCATATTGCACTGGCTATGATGGTGGAACTACAAGCAGGTGAGCTATCTGAGCTCTTCCATGCCTATTAACACATGCGTCTGCATGTGTGTATATATACCATGTATATTGATGATTAATGAAAAATTATATTAAAAGTACATCAAGGGTATTATTTGGGGTAAAATAAATATATGTGATTTGGTGATTCTGGATACTTGTGGCCTGACATGCGCTTCCCCTTATCCAAGAATTAGCACTTTGCCGAAGACCGACAATTTTGTGACAATCCAACACTTTGGAATTTTTGTTAGGATAATTTATTGATTACGCTTACTTTGTGCTCTTGCCTTTATTTTAGGTTCAAGGTCATATTAGGACACCTGCAGCTTGATAATCAGCTTCCTCTGACAGTGATGCCTGTGCTACTGGCACCTGAACAAATTGATATGCAGCAACCAGTATTCAAGATGACACTTACCATGCGAAATGAGAACACTGATGGCATTCAGGTGTTTCCATATATCTATATACGGGTAATACAAACTATCAAACCTTTCCGATGTTTCATGCAATTTGATTGATAGATCAGATGTCTGACATAAAGCTGACGTGACAGGTAACTGAGAAGTGCTGGAGGCTAAATATCCATGAACCAATTATTTGGGCTGTAATGGATTTTTACAATAGCCTTCAGCTAGATCGTCTTCCTCAGAACCAGAACGTCACGCAAGTTGATCCAGAAATACGTATAGAGTAAGAACTAATTTGTTGCATTTTTATATATAAAAACTAGAAGGATCAAACTCTTGCCTGCTTGATGACCTTTTTCCTCTTATCTATTTAATTTGCTTGGGGTATCAACTAACAAGGTATTCTCTCTCAGATATGCAAAACACTGGAACACTTTGTTGTTTTACCATCTTTTTTCTGGGGAGTCCATAAGCCTTATCCTTGTTTTCTCAATGATAATACTCTTTCTTATATGCTATTTTTAAAAAAATGAAAGGGGTTGGGGGGGAGGGGTTTGTACCTCAGTAACTCCATGGATTTGATATTTTGGACCATATATTGGACACATCATTCTTGGTTCGTCTTTGGAGACTGGCTCTCTACTGATGTCACTTGCTTAGAGGTAAGGCTACATACATCTGCACCTTCCTAATGCCTGCCAATGGCATGATCCATATTGGGTGGTTTATCATGTGGTCCTTTGTTGCTGTGTTGGCAGTTTAAATGCTGTCTTATTTGTGGCTTCTCCTCTTTATAAGTGACGCTTCACACTACCTAATTTTGCTGCCAATATCAGCTTCTGTGATCTCTACTTGCAAATAAGTTATGTTGACATATCGTCCATGAATTGCAGTCTTATAGATGTCTCAGAAGTAAGATTGAAAGTCTCACTTGAGACGGCACCAGCTCAAAGACCACATGGAGTTTTGGGAGTTTGGAGTCCTATACTATCAGCTGTTGGTAGCGCATTTAAAATTCAGGTGAGACTGTTTATTATTTCAAATAAGACTGACATTTAAAGAAAAAAATATGCTTCCATGTAGCTTTTGAGACGAAGAGTAGATGACTTTTGTGTGAAGGTTTAGACTCACAGGTTTTCATGTCATTAGCTGCTTTTGTTTTTCCTCACTCAGTCAAGTAGCAACTTTGCAGTTTGCACATGATGGTTCTTCCCCCGCCCCCCAAAAAAAAAAAAAAAAACCAATTTCCCTGTTTTCATTGGCCGGCAAAATTTCCAATTTTCAATTCTATTCAAGCTGATGCACTGGTGGAAGATAAATTGTCTCTAAGTTCATCTGATGAGGCTTTAAGCTAGCTTCTTTTCCTCCGTCTGCCACTACTCATCTGACACATTTCAATCAATTATTTTGGCTACTCGATCTCCCTGTCAACTATATATGAATTATTGGTTCAATGTACTAATCCTGCTAAATGAATTCTTATGATGCTTAACATGCATAATAAGGGAAGCCTTCTCGGACAGGGGACATATATTTCATGATGTACCTCAATAAATAAGCTATAAGCTACCTTCAGTGCTGCTTTAAGCAAAAGCAAAGCCTACAGCTAATATCTCTTAAAAAGACATCCCTTTTATTTTGATGTTGGAACACTGTTCAGTGCCTTTCTAATTGAAAGATCTTGTGTGGAATAATCTCTTTCGTATTGTACAAGTAAGGTTGCATAACCATGCTCGCACTGCCCCCCTCCCCCAATGAAGAAAAAACCATGCAGCAAAAAGGGGCGAGCCTATTTAAGCAGAATTGCGGAGGCACTAGCAGAATGGCATTGTGAAGTACATTTACCAGTAAAAATTTTCTCATTTTTAAGACAGATTGGATTGTCATGTTCTATACCATTCAAAGAGATAACATATGGAGTGAAACTAAAAACAAAACAAGTATATTGACATTTCAAGTTCCTCATTATTTGATTGTGTTTCATGGTAACCATACCGTGCCTAGACGGTGGAACTCTAGGGTTATGGATTTGGATTTGGGTATTTTCACAGTAATGTCTCTCTAAAGGCTGAAATCTGAGATGTTTGCAGAGGTAAGACTCCATACATTTGGATCTCCTCAGACCCCGTGAAAGTAGGATCCACATTGAGAGTAATAGTAGTAGTTATTTTCACAGTAACCACATTTGTTGTTAAGTGTTACAATCACGGATTTGAAATGAGGCTATTGGAAAACTTATGTTTCTTGAAGAATTTAAGCTCTATTTTTTTGAGGACCTTGTATTGTTGGTGTCAGGTGCTCATATGTGGTGTTAAGTTGTTTCTTTTGGGTTCTGTTGATAATATTATGTTTGAGAGCTTGAGGGGAAGAAGTTTGTTTTTGCCCCTTTTGCACATGGGTGGCACACCCTTGGTGTAATGTATTTTTGGATTACTCACCCCCCCAAAAAAAAAAAAGGAGAGAGGCTGTTGTGGAGGTTTTGAAGTTTTTGATTACTCACCCTAAAAAATATTCCATTGCAGTGGTTTTGAAGTTGAGTGAACTCCATCTTGCCATACTTTAGCTGTTTGTCATGTCCCACCTTGGAACGGTTGCGACAAAGGTTCTGAGAACAATTGCAATATATGACACGACACCATTCTATGACCATTCTGAAATAGAGAACTGCATATATATTTTTAGTTTATTCATTTTTCAGTAACTGATATATCTGTTGCAAAACTCTTAAATCTATTTTATGTGTATTAGTTACATGTTGCAAACCTTCTTGTATTGTGCTAATAATCTTAGTGTAAAGTCAATCATTCCAAGTACTATACCAAATATCGTTTCATGATTTTGTTGAAAAATTCACTCCGTGCCAACCGTGATTTGCGATGTAATAGCTTCAATGGAGCAATTCCACTTTCCCTAACCACATTAGCGTTTAATGGTTGGTGGTGGTGACAAATTGTGGTTAGTGACTTCGAACATTTAGGATTGGTTACCAAACAGTGAAAGTTGAAGCAAACAAGCGTTTATTACCACAATCACAACCGGAGGCACCACTTGGAGTCACTAATATATGAAAGTAATATCTGAAATGGTCATTCTGCTGAAGGTCCCAACACCACTTTGAGCTCTAATATCTGAAACTCAGTATGCATGTTACTTTTACGTTCTCTCAGATTTTTTATTCTAGTGTTGTCATAGTTTATATGGGTGAGTTCTCTGTTCTAATGATGGGAATCTCTGATTCTACATTATGCTGTCTACAAATTGATAGTAACTTTGCAAAATGTGTCTTTTGTAGATCCACCTAAGGAAGGTTATCCACAGAGACAGATTCATGCGAAGAAGCTCTGTGATTCCTGCCATTACTAACCGTATTTGGAGGGACTTTGTACACAATCCGTTACATCTTATTTTTTCAGTTGATGTTCTTGGTATGACAAGATCTACCTTAGCTTCACTCAGCAAGGGGTTTGCGGAGCTCTCCACAGATGGGCAGTTCTTGCAATTACGGTCAAAGCAGGTTTGCACATCTCCTTGTTTGTTGTTTGCTTTCTTAGTCCAATTCATACTCGTGAACTTAAATTGGAACATTTAATCAGGTATGGTCTAGGAGAATTACTGGCGTAGGTGATGGAATTATCCAAGGAACAGAGGCTCTGGCGCAAGGTGTTGCTTTTGGTGTGTCTGGAGTGGTCAGGAAGCCTGTTGAGAGTGCCAGGCAAAATGGTGTTTTAGGACTTGCCCATGGACTCGGACGAGCATTTATAGGATTTATTGTCCAGCCTGTGAGTGGGGCATTAGATTTTCTTTCACTGACTGTTGGTGGGGTTGGCGCAAGTTGTGCCAGATGCTTTGAAATCTTAAATAACAGGAGCGCACTCCAAAGAGTTAGAAATCCCAGAGCTATACATTCAGATGGTGTTCTTCGAGAATACAATGAGAGAGAAGCCATTGGACAGGTATATCTGGCACTGGTACTAGTTAATTTGACTTGCATATTGCCCTGAAAAGCATATGATGCCACCCATCATTGCTGACAGATGTTTCAATTTTAATGCGATGAACTTCTTCGTAGCACATATTGGGTCACCCATATTGGTATCCACCCTGTGTACTGTCTTTCATTGTGGTTATGTATCTTTAACAAAAATGTACCTCTTATGACTTTGATGAGATGTGCCTTCATTTTGAGGCAGCGTTGACATTACTTTTTTGAAAGGAGGACACTAAATGGAACTGGTCCAAATAATCTTTCATGATGCCCTTTTATTTGTCTAATCGTAACTTGTCTCCAATTGTTTTTTATTTTTCGGGGTCTATATGACAGATTATTCCTTATACCCTCCTGTATCCATGCCAAATGCTTGATACTTGGACATGGATATGACACTTGGGAACTTATATCAGGCTAAAAACTTAACAAAATTATTTGGAACTAGCCATGTTTCATATTAGGGTCTAGGCCTTGATGACATATCTTGTGATAATGTATAATGGTATTGGGAATGACTACCAGAAAAGGAGAGCTTTTAGCCACCCTGAAATCGGAAGAAAAAAGGTACAGAAGGAGCAAGGAGGTTGGAAATTTGTAATTGACACCAAAAGAAACCGTATGAATCAAAGGAAATTGTTGGTTGATTCGGAACTGTCAATAACAAAATGAAGCAATACATCTATTATAATGTTTCAGAATTTACTGATTCCCTCTGCCATTATGTGTTGGATGATTCTCTTTCTCTTCTTTACTTTGCCAACAGCTGGATGGTAGATGGGTGTTTTAGGCTGCTTCTCTTTTTTTTTTTTTCATCATCTTTGCTTGTCTCCAGCACTATGATATTGGCTTGATCAAGATTTCTTCCTTTTCTTGTTTATAGGAAAATATCTTTCTTAATTCAGGTTGCTTCCTTTTTTTTCTTGTTCGACTGCAGATAATACTTTGGCTAGCAGAAGCTAGTCATCGTTTGGGCTGTACTGAAATTTTTAAAGAACCGTCAAAGTTTGCGTGGTCTGACTATTATGAAGATCATTTCCTATTGCCACAGCAAAAGATTGTATTGGTGAGCAACAAAAGGGTTATGCTGCTCCAGGTAAACTAACAGAAGGTAGCTCATTTACTTTAGTTGTTAGTACAAACTCATAATGAGTTCGCCGTCTTTTGCTCGGTTGTAGTGTAAAGCTCCAGATGACATGGACAAAAACCTAGCAAGATTTTGTGGGATGTACCCTGGGAGGAGCTGTTGGCGCTGGAGTTGGCAAGGTCTGGTAGTCAACCTTCTCATCTGATTCTCCATCTTAAAAATTTCAAGAAATCTGAGGCATTTGCTCGAGTCGTTAAATGCAAACCTGAGGAAGAGTCTGAAGATGGGGTCCCTCAAGCTGTAAAAATCTGCTTAGTAGTACGCAAGATGTGGAAAGCCTATCAAGCTGATATGAAAAGCTTAACTCTAAAGGTCGGAACTCACATCCTAAACCAGCGATCTATAACTTGTGGCTTTTCCTAACAGAGAATCCATGTGCAGGTCCCTTCTAGCCAGAGATACGTGCACTTTTCTTGGAATGAAGCGGATGGCAGAGAGTTGAATAATCGAAAACAAGCAGGTGTTATGTCTAGAGAAGTATCTATATCTAGTTCCTCGTCGGATGAAGGGAGGTTTGTGGAACATAGCATCAACTTTTCGAAGATTTGGAGTAGTGAACAAGAATCTAAAGGCAGATGCCCTTTGTGTAGAAAGAAGGTGAATCTCAGACCCTTATACTTTGTGTGTTCCTATTTAAGAATTCTGTGGTCTAACCAAATTTTTATTCAGGCCGCAGAAGATGGTCAGTTATGTAGCATCTGGAGACCAACTTGTCCTTCTGGGTAAATAAAACTTTCATATCCCTCATAACCCCCCTCTCCACAGAAAATTATCCTAGAGTAAAGGACAAAGGAAAAAATGCTCATGGCTTTATGGGTTAATACCTTCCAACGTTCCCTGAGATTAGTAGTTCTTTCTGTGACTTGAGATCCTTTCTGAGCTTTAGAAGCTCAAATTCAAGAAGTAAATATGAAATTGTAACCAATACACAAGTTGAGAAACAATAAAATCACTTGAATATAGATCATTTTAAGGAAGATACGCCCTATTAGGGTTCCAATACTGATCATAGCTCGGCCCAGTATCCTTTTTTCATTTGCTTTTGCTCAAAAAGTTTCCAAATTCAGTTCTATAATCAAAATAAATTTTAATTTTGCTATGGACTCAAGAAACAAGGGTCAATGGGGATGTTTGACTAACAACTCTTTCCAGTGTTTTTTGGCCTAAAAGAGCTTTTTAGACCCAAATTAAGCTATTTGACCAAGTTAAAAAGCTAATTTGGATTTTTGGTAAGCTAGCTTTCTGGAAAAATTATGGCGGTAGAGCTAGCAAAACTTTCCCGAAACACGATCTGAATGTCTTGAACCCATACCCGACCTAACTGAAACTGAACGGAACATTTGTTTTTCAAACTTATTTATCTTTGTGAGACAAACTTATTGGACCAAAAACCAAGTGATGTGAAGTTAACCAGAACCTAAAATGACCCGACTCTAAACCGAAACGAGTCTCGTTGACTTGAACGTGACCTGACCTAAAGTTAACCTAACCCAGAATCAGACCGAGTGACCTATTTACCAAGTCTATCTTAAAAGGCTAATTTGAAAAAGTTGTTTGCATTAGCCTTTTTGGATTTGGCTTTTTAAGAAATAACTTTTTATTTCAGAATATTGTCATAGACAACTAAATTTACTGACCATTTTTTCTTCAACATATAATGTAAATAGCTTAACACAACACTAATGCATATTACTAATAGCTAATTCAAACAGTCAACAACTTGAGTCGAATGGAAGGGCATAATATGTCGAGCTTGTCTATACTCAAACTAATAGTGATGTCCAACCTGCTGCTTCCTATCAAACCTTCTGATTTAAGAAATTTTACTAGACCCAAACCTGCTCTTTTCCGAGTTGGTCTATCTTGCATCTGATGACTTAAGAGTGTTTCAAAAGGATCAAAGTTCATGGGACTTTTTTTCTGTTTTATCTTTTAATCAATATTCAGGTATGTATCGGTCGGTGATATTGCACATGTTGGTGGCCATCCTCCCAATGTTGCTGCTGTGTATCGTTACAATGAACAAAAATTTGCTCTCCCTGTGGGATTTGACCTGGTATGTATCTTTCCTTTTAGAGAGTTTTGCTTACTGGTTGTGGAAAGCATGGGATTACAATGTTTCTGTGTGCCTCTTGGTGATATTACACCACTTCTACTTTGTCAAGAGCCTGGGACTGGCTGGGTTCATGGGCCATATAGCACAGATTCTCTGATCCATGAACCTGTGGCCGGCTAATTTGGTGGTCTATGATGGTTAACTGGAGGCCCTCCAGAGAGCCCTTTTAAGGAGCACAAAAGGCTCCAAAACATTGTGTCTTGAGTAAAATTGTTGAATCCTACCATTTCTTATAACTCAAGACTCAAGAATGTTCCTTTCCTTTTTGGTTTGGGGTCATGTAGGTATGGAGGAACTGCCCAGATGACTACGTGAGTCCGGTCTCTATATGGCTTCCCGACCTTCGGATGGATTTGTAGCCCTTGGATGCGTAGCTGTTGGCGGTTTTGACGAGCCCGAGAACAACCTTGTTTACTGTGTGGCAGAGTCATTGGCGGAGGATGCCGAATTCGAGGCTCAAAAATATGGTCTGCCCCAGATGCATACCCGTGGGCATGTCATATCTACCAGGTCCAGAGCAGTGCCCTTCATTTTGTAGCGCTTAGACAGCCTCAAGAAAAGATCAACTGGAAGCCCAAGAGGGTGCGTGAGGTAACAGATCCTTCATCAACGTGGAAGAAGTGCTGAACAAACTGGCTTTCGTTTCTTCTTGTGAGCCTTAATTTTATCTTTTTCGGTTTTCTGTGGATTGATTCTTGATCTCGTATATCTGGAAAATTGGTGGTGCCGTGGGAAATTTTAGTTTGGGAAATTGTTACCAGGCCTGTGATTCTTTTCTTTTGACCAAAGGGATTATTCATCTGTAAATGACTTTGTCTATAAGAAAATGTATTGAGATGTGCTCTTGTATAGACTATATACGATATATGATTTTTGGTTTAATCAAATTCATCTTTCTTTGGGCTAAATTGGTTTTTCCAATTGGAATGATGTACCTATGAACAAATGAGTAAAATGGTATCTAGCGAGAGAGTGAGGTCGTATTTCGGAAGGCTGAGAGAGGGGTTTTTACTTGGAGATCAAAGTAATTTTGTTAGTCTAAATTGTGGTGTTCTATTTAGCTTTGGTAACAGGCTAACTTTGGTAACAGAGTAACCGCCACCAAAGTATGATGTTTGATGAATTCAAAACTTATGAGCGTATGATTCCTCGACCTCCGCAAAGATTTGTATCATCAACAGCAGAGAGGTGTTTCATGGTTCTTTCTACTTGCTTACGGCCGTGTCATTGGCCTATTTTTTCTTATTATTATTTAGCAAAGAAAGAGCGACGAGTATATCTTTATGTAGTGTTTGGTTGGATGTAATCAACTACATAATGTAAATTAATTTATAATTTTATTTTCACTATTTCGTTTGTAATCGAACATCTACCATGACTTCCATAATTTTCATAAGTCATGCAATCATAATATATTACAACATTGATTGCATTGTATTACATCCAATCGGAGGTTAAGTAAGACAAGTTGAGCCTCTTATTTCAAGTCAAAGTTAAAGATGTTTAAAAATAATATACTTGTCGGATATGCGATTGAATTAAAAGAAATGGGTCCTTATGTAGGATTAAATTTCTTTTTATATATAATAATCAATTGGGATTTTTTCCGCATTAGACACTCGGTAGCTCAAAAATTAGACATTAATAGGTCAAAGAAATAAGGCAAATAGGGTCAAGGGTCTAAATGATCAAGGCAAAGGCATTTGAATCTTGATATTATACTTCTTAACATAATTGTCGGAAAGTATCGTCTCTCAAATTCAAACCTATATTCACATATATAATAAATCGAATCGTTCAAAGTATATGAAGTTGCTGATAAATGCTTTACACATTTCAAACTTATTGTTATTAAATTAATTTATATTAGTTAACTATGTTAGTCAAGAAGAGAAAAAGGAAGTGAATAGTCATATAATTTTTCAGATTATAGAATTCTCTTTTTTTTTTTTTTTAATTTGTAACTGTGCACTGGAATAATATTCTTAATCTAATTATGCAAATGACATCATTTTTTTACCTTTAATCCCTTATCAGTACCACCCAACCTAACCTTTAGAAAAATAAAAAATCAAGTGACTATTAATTGTATTTATTGACTATTTATTAGATAAATGAACGGAAAAAAAAGAAAAAGTTTTTAAATAAAGTAGTCCAAAGACAAGAAAATCCCAAAAGATAGGGAAAGCCCGGCGAGTAACCGTCCACCACATGTCGGATTCGGGTACGTCGGCAAAAATTATTATTATTATTTTTGTCCATTTTCCCGCATTCAATTAACGAAAAGCAAACAATTATTACATGCCGCCCATCCACTGGCTGACTGCCTTAGTGGCTCTAATCAACTGCCTCTCTCTCTCTCTCTCTCCCTCCCTCCCCGAGAAAATCTCCCACATTGTGGCTCTCTTCTGGACAATCTAACTCTGAACTGATATTTCGGAGTCGAAAAAAGGGCCAAAACAATGGAGGGATTAATCAAGGGTTTGATCGACGTAGCAATCGGCCACAATGGCAATGACGATGACAACAACAATAACCAAAATTCTGAATCAATGGAGGAACGTTCTAGATCCTCTTGGGCTCAGGTTAGCCTAATTGCAACGATTGATGATCATCTCCCCTCTTTTGCCCCAAAGTTGTTGAGATTTTGATTGGGGAGTGCTAAATTGCGCAGGTAGTGTCTGGCGAGCAGGATCACGATGATGATGGTCATGATCGGAGAAATCAGAGTCAAACTCATCATCGCCCCAACAGAGTCGTAAGTAGTGAACTAATCTTTAGGGTTTTGATTGGTTTTAATGCTTGTAATATTAGTAGATTTATTTCGATTAGATGAAAAGTTAATTGATTTGTGGGAGAGGGGATAGGGAGGAGGCTATGGAGGAAGTGAGAATTCGGAATTCAGCGGGTCAAGGCCTTCCTCCCATCGGCCTCATCAGGTAATTCTCTCTCTTCTTTCCTTTTTCTCGATCTTGATTTTGACTTTCTGCTCAAAAGTACTTCATGTATTGGTGCAGTATTAAAGAATCGAAGTTATATATTATTATGTTATAGAAGAACGAATAGGAATAAAATATTTGCTTTTTCTGTAGAAAAAGATTTTTTTTTCAACCGACAACTTTTTTAAGATGTAACGGATTCAAATTTTAACAAGTTTTGTGGGGAGTTAAGAATATAATATGAGTACATCTAGTTTACAACTTTTAGCTAAGAATATCTACCACCTAAAAAGGTTAAAAAGGAGGGGGAGGGGTCTTAGCCAATAGTTTTTATTTTGGTTGCGAATTATGCATATCCTGTATTTTAAAGCAACTAACAAAGCACCGTACAGTTTTCTTCTACATTTCCAGTACTTGATCATACTCATTTTGAATTGTTTGAGAGGTCAACATGGGTATTATGGTGGATTTGTAACTTTCTAATGAATTTTGTACATTTTTTTTTTTTCCGAAAATGAAGAGTCAACTAGCGATACTCATGTCTAAATGTTAAGTGGTCGGATCAAGTGTTGGGGTGAAATGAATAGTACATTCAAGTAACATAGCTTTTCTTAGTGCGGAGATATTGGATTAGTAACTGCATGAGTTGAGCTTTAATTCTGGATGAACAAGGATGAAGTTCTGGATGAATAAGCATGTAGTAGGAATAGCTTGATCCATTGTGGGTATTTTCTGTGAAATCTCTATAGGGGTTGGCACCAAAAATTTGCATTGAAATCAGCACCGTGCTTGCATTTGTGATTAATTGACGCCCATAAAAATGGAGAGTATAGTATTTGGCCTTTGAGTTGATCCATTAGAGCTACTGTCAGCCTATAAAGTGTGGATGTCTTTCATCACATATTTCCTTCATTTATAAGACTTGAATCCAACACTTTGCTTAAGGGGAACAATTATTGGACCATTTGAACCGTATATGAAGAGTTATACCAAAGCACTGAGTGTTCTTCTATGTTCAATTCCCTTAGTCTTAAACAATTGTTGATGCACTTCATTCTGTTCTTCTGATTTATAGTATGTTCATGTAAATTAGCCTATGCATGGGAGTTCACAACCGGCCGAAGATTATGAGAGGCATAATTACAACCAAAATAAGAAGGTTCGTTGATGTATTTATCATGGAGCTTAATTGTATCATTCTAAGCAGATTTTGTCTGATATTAAAGTATTAAACTAATAAACTGTCAATCTTGTCTCATCTCAACAGGAAGAGCAAGAGGAAAACTCTGATGGCTGGGAAACTGCCCACGGGAAGCATCATAAGCGGCAACAGACGAAGGTATTGTACCCTAGTGATTCAACATTACTTTTATTTTTAACGAAACTGGGATTCTGATTTGCCTGAGAAATCAGAGACCTACACCAACCAAAAAGTTAAAACTAAAATAAAATAAAACATTGAAAAGTAATTTCAGCAGGTTACACTTCATTCATGAAAGACCATTGAAATTTTCTAGTCGTTCAGCAAATGAAGAAGTGACTTCCTTTGAAGTAGCATATGATCATGTATAGTCGTTCTTTAGGAGGGGCAGCTCTTAACTCCCAAGGCTTGCTCTGATAAAGGAATTAAGTCCTGTGGATCACATAATTCACCATATGCTTTGAATTGACTTTGGTTGAATCTAGACAAAACTATCCTCTTTCTTTTCCTTGCCTTTTCCCCTGCTGCTTCTTGGTATAGTAGGGACGTGGATTGATTATTCCTTCTGTTCATTAAGAAATCCTAATGATATGGACAGAGGTTGGAAAAGGAAAATCTTGTTGGGTTTTTTCCAAGGCACCATAGTGTCATAGAGAGCACATCAGTATCGCAATATCCAGTTATAAAATCTCCTAAAGAACAGGATTGGTTTTTACCATTTGTTTAATTTATACTTAACAGGTGCGTATGGACCATTGGAGTTCCTACAAACGTCATCCTAGTGAGCAGAAATATTCCGAGGAGGTAAGCTATGCATCTCATATGAACCCATCTGAAGAAGATCTTGCAGACTACAAAAAGCTTGTGCAAAGCTTTGGGAACTCGATTTGAACCGCTTGACTCCTGGCAAAGACTATGAGATTGATGTTGGTGAGGGCAAAGGGTGCATGACTCACAGGATATGGCAGAAGCAAATCTCTTTCGATGGGTGAGTGAAGAAGTTCTTAGAAAACCAACTTTTTCTCGTTTCTTTGCCCTCCTCGACAACTACAACCCTCATGAAGGGTGTAAAGAAAATGTGACAGCTGAGGATATACAAGAGCAAACTGCTTTCATTGAAGAGATCAGCAGAACTGCCCCCATCAAGTTCCTTTACCAGTATCTTAATAGCAGTGGGATCTTTACTGAGGATTATCAGGAGTTTAGCAGAATGTTGACGGATCTATGGTTTACCCTTTATGGTCGAGGTGGTACTGCTGGATCCTCTTCTTCTTTTGAACATGTTTTTGTTGGGGAAATCAAGGATCGTGGGGAACAGAAAGTGTCG
This sequence comes from Talinum fruticosum, assembly GCA_021018815.1. Classification (NCBI taxonomy): domain Eukaryota; kingdom Viridiplantae; phylum Streptophyta; class Magnoliopsida; order Caryophyllales; family Talinaceae; genus Talinum; species Talinum fruticosum. Next base: position 3,774,557 of record JAITYX010000056.1, read on the forward strand.
GGCTTCCACAACTGGCTTCAGGTACATGCCTTAGTTTTACTTTGATTTATTATGTTTCTTTCTCTACTGGTGAAAACGAATTAGTGATTTGAGTGTATGACTTGGAGGATAAGATTATAATCAAGGATGAAACCTGCAGAGTGGTTTGGTTCAGTTAAAGAATGAACAGTAAGTGAATTGGAAGAAACATGTTTAACCTAAAGAAAAATTTAAGTAGAGAGGCGCCGTGATGAAGCAGCATAGTACTGGGGAAACTTGATATTTGAATTTCTGGTTCCAAATCTAAAAACGTACAATCAAAAGCATGGAATCAGAAAAGTATCAGATTCCTCTTAATAAGGCCTAATGAAACTCAAATGATACTCAAAATTGGAACTTCAGGTTTGCATTTGTTGCAACCGATCTGTTCTCCGCTTACAATTATTGCATTTGTTGCATCTTGATGTTTGTTGCAGTTTTATCTTGAAGAAGCGAAGGGGAGAGTTGACTATCAAGGATATATCTTGCCTCGCAGACATGGGGAATTCGTAAGTGATCTAGAACTGAATTATCTTTTTGTTAGTATACTTGAGGTTGGCATAGTTATTTCGAAAGCTCCTAGCCTTTTTTCTTTTTTTCTTTTTTTCAACAGTTTCTAGGCTTCCATTTGCTCAAACAGTACTTACATTTTTCTTTTCTCCCTTATTTTTCCATGCTTTCCCTATATCAGTGTCTAAATCCAAATCCAGATGGCATATCCTGAAATCCTGCAAAGCTAGGTGTTTGGTCGGATTCAGATGTAGCACCTTGACCCTGGTAGAGAGACTATTTTCACAAGATCATAGATTATGAATCTATGGACTGCCTACTACTTCACTATTCTATTTTAGTGCGGCACTTTGCCTGAATTTAGGCACTTATAATCCAAGCTAAGACAAATTACCACAAAATGACTTCTTTAGCTGTCCGAGAAGTGGACCAACTATGTCAGTGTCTGATATGAGTAAATCTGAATCTTGTGCAGCCAGATTCTGAAACACAGTTGCTTACAGTCCAGTTTGAGTGGAACGGAGTACTCAAATCTCTCTCAAGCATGTTCGTAGGCGTAAGCCCGGAATTTGAGTTAGCCCTTTATACTCTCTGCTTCTTTGCAGGAGGGGAGGACAACCACATACAGGTTGGTCCATACCCGGTTAATATCAAGTGCTATCCTCTTGGAAACAAAATTGGTTCTGCCTTCCCAATTGCTGAGAGCTAATTTCTATGCTCCGATCCTAAATCCACATTTTGTGGAGGGAACACTGTATTTCCATTGTAATGACAGACTCCATTTGTTGCATATGTATTTGTAAAAAATATATATTTCAACTTGCCCCATAATATTGTCAAATTTTAATTTACCATAACTTTGGATTGTTTTTAGTTGTTAGAAATATATTTTTAACCTATCACAATTAAGCAATTGCAAGTTAAATGCATATTCCATGTAATGTATGTTGGTAAAATACAGTTTCTTTTTTTACATAGAATACTAATTTTCTTGTCAAGAAAAAAAAAGGAAAAGCATTGTCATACTCAACAAACATGATAAGGATGTGGTTATTGATCTTCTAATTTTAAATTCGAGTGGAAGATGTCTATGTGGACTTTACTTTAGTTTAGTTTAGTTTTTTATTTTCTTTAGCCTAAATTACTTGTATGTAGGAATAGCCGGTAAATAATTTTTAACGTTAAATATAGCAAACTGACCTCTCTAAAGTTTAAAATGAATACTATATTTATACTATTTCGATATATTATCTAAGTATAACTTCAACGTTAAATATCTGAATTTGAATTCATACTAATGGGAAGTTCGAAGTATATGATCAACAATTTATCAATGTTCCTAGGCCTAGTATGTTAGTGAATGTCCTAGATCCAACATGTGTTCACTAAATTAATATTTTTACATTTAATTTAATTTTAAAAGTTATAATTTATCATCTATTTATGTTATATATAAAGTCAACGAGTTGAAGCCATATATGACTTTTAATTTGTAATATTTACTCCTCTTTTAACTTGAATTGTAGGGATGAAATTATTATTATACCATTTATCTTCTATAATTATTAAATTTTATCTAAGTTAATTTTAATAAATCCCCCTTCCATTCCATTTAGTTACTTCACTAGTCCGGACTCGTGCTATGCACGGAGTGAGGTCGTACTTGTAAGTTTCTTTTCTCGATCACTTGATTTTATTGAATGGTTTCACCTTCAACAATATTCTTTTACATGTTATCCCCTCATAGCGAAAATGTTTTCGCCACTCATCAAATTTATCAAAACTCAACACATAAAAATCATTAGACCCCAACACATTCATATTTCAATCATTCTAAATTTCTAAAGAATAAATAAAGAATCTAAAACAATAAATAAAAAAATATTAAAAAATATCATCAAGGTTAAGTTATAAAGAATCTAAAATAATCATTCTAAATTTCTTTTTGAGTTGGTGCAATTTAACAAGTTAGGCAAAAACATATAATGAAGATATCTCATATGCTTAAGGTAACATATTAAAATGCCTCCAATTTTTTGAGCATTATATGATAACCGTGATCATCTAATCTCTATTCTTTAACCCTATATTTACGAAGAAAATGTAGATAAACTTAAGTGCAAGGATTAATCGTTAATCAATCGAGACACCATCTCAAACTCTTCTTCCCCAATTTAAAATATAAACTATTGTTCGATTAAGGCCCAAATCAAGAGATGCCTAAATGCCAAAGCTAAACTGCTAAAGCAACCAAGTTTGGTAGAATTAGGTATCTATATGTCAAAACCACGGACTTTCGACCCGTTCTCTAGTATTTCGAAACCCCTTCTCTTTTCATCATCACAAATATGTCATTTTCTTGTTCCTAAATTTTGCTTATCCTAAACGACTATATTATAAACAACTAAAACTAAAATAACTTAAATTAAGATCTTGAAACTGTAAAAACAAAAAAAAAAGGTGAAAAGTGAAATATCAACTCCACACAAACCATTAATATTATTCAACATTTGTTTCAATATATAAAGAAGAAAAAAATATTAATTAAACTATATTATTACACACACCAAAAAAAAAAAAAAAGGATGAGGAGAGTCCACTTATAAAAGGAAATATTTTTTTCATTTGGGTAAATTATATTATTTATTTATTTATTTACATCAATGACCCATATTTAGCGGACAAATAATTTTAATATTTAAAATTAACCTAAACTCCTACAATCACTCCCGTTACAATATTTGACCAATTTCAAATACTACTATTATATATTGCATAGATTTTTTTTTGATAAATTATTATTATTATTATTATTATTATTATTATTATTATTATTATTATTATTATTATTATTATTATTGTGACAAGGAGTAAAAGAGAATTCATAGATGAGTGAAAACCTATTTTTTAAGGATAAATTACTTTTTTATTGGACAAAACTCCTAAATTCACTCCCAAACCACCATTTCATAATTTTGAAAAGATTGCTACTGAATATAGTAAAGATTATTATTATTATTATTATTATTATTATTATTATTATTATTATTATTATTATTATTATTAGATTTATTGTGGCAAGGAGTAAAAGAAAGTTCATAAATGAGTGAAAACCTATTTTTTAAGGATAAATTACTATTTTTTTATTGGACGAAACTCCTAAATTCACTCCTAGACCACCATTTCATAATTTTGAAAAGATTGTTATTATATATAGTATAGATTCTGTCTCTCCCTTCACCACTCACTCTCTGTCTCTCTTTCTCTCTGTCTCTCTTTCTCACATACACACATGTCAGTTTTATGCTCTCTCCAAAAAAATAGAAATTATGTTCTATTTTTTAAAATATCTTTTACTATACCTTCATTCCAACTTTGTGTCATTTTATTATTTTATTTTTATTAGATATCATCGCAGTCTAAGCATGTGATTGTGCTATTTATCATATATCATAAAAACTAGAATCACATTCAACATAATACATATGGGTAGACTCTATTGCATTTAAGAGAATTTTTTTTTCAATTATAATACATCCACATTTTACTATGTTTATTAATTTATATGTGTTTTTCTATCTATCTATCTATCTATCTATCTATCTATGCATAATTTAATGAATTGGATACTACTCTTAAAGGAAGATTTAGTAAATCAAAGTAAATACTAATTCAATGTAATCTATACACCTTCTTAGGGTCAACGAGTGTCTCGGGACACTCGTTGGCTAAAAACATTGTTAAAGTTTATGTGTAAAAATTATAAAAAATTCACAAAATTTTAAAAGCGGACAACCATAAAAAATAATTAACACTTATAAAATTTAAAGATACTAAAAAAGAACACCATTGAATAAAATTTCTAACTTCGTCACTTGTGCCTTCTAGATGTTTAGTTATAACGCAAATTCTTAAATCTTTTGGTCCTATTTTTTCTAACTATGTTTGTATGTGATTGTTTAATAAGATTATTTCTATGCAATCCACACGCATTTGCGTGTAAATCTTGCTTCTTATAATTCAAGAGGTTATTGGTTATTTAAGGCACATTTTAGATCATTTTAAGAGTATTGTACACCGGAAAAACAATCAAGTAAAACATCCAAATCTTACTCATCCTTGGCTGTTTTGGGATCACCTTTTAAGATCCAATAAACAATAGCAATGTTATAAGTAGAAATTATCAAAACCATCTAAATACATAAAGAGAATCATGTTAGCTTCCCAAGGGGTTTTAGAGGCATAGTGGTCAAATGTTTTCAAGACTCAAAAATGAAGGCTATTATCTCCGATTTTTGTAATTTTTGAAAAATTTTCGAAAAGTTATCAAATAATATCATAACAAATCTACTCACAATTCAAGAGGTTCTTAGCTATTTAAAACCTATTCTATATCATTTGAAGAGTATTGTACACCAGAAAAATAATAAAATAAAATACCTAAATTTTGCTTATTCTTGGTCGCTTTGGATCACCTTCTAAGATCTAAAAGACAATAACAATGTCATAAGTAGAAATTATCAAGAACATCTAAATTCATGAAGATAATTCTGTAAATTTCCAAAGGGGTTTTAGAGGAATAGTGGTCAAATGCTTCCACGATCTAAAAATGAAGGCTATTATCTACGGTATTTTCGCAAATTTAGAGAAATTTTCGAATAGTTGTCAAATAATATCTTAACTAACCTACTAACAATTTAAGAGGTTTTTGGCTATTTAGGGTTCATTCTAGGTCACTTCAAGAGTATTGTACACTAGAAAAACACTCAAATAAAAACACCTAAATCTTACTCATTCTTGATTGTTTTGGGATAACCTTCTAAGATCCAATAGACAATAACAATGTAATATTTTAGAAACTATCAAGATCATCTAAGTTCATAACAAGAATACTATAAGCTTCCAAATGGGTTTCGAAGCATAGTGGTAAAGTGCTTCCAAGACCAAAAAATGAAGGCTATTATACACGGCTTTTTGTAATTTTTGAAAACTTTTCAAAAAGTTGTCAAATAATATCGTAACAAACATACTCATAATTGAAGAGGTTATTAGCTATTTAAGACTCATTCGAGATCATTTGAAGAGTATTGTACACTAGAAAAGTAATAAAATAAAACACCTAAAAATATTGCTCATTCCTACCTACTTTGGGATCATATTCTAAGATCAAAAAGATAATGTCAATGTCATAAATAAATATTATCAAGATCATCTAAATTCATAAAGATAATATTGTGAACTTTCCGAGGGTTTTAGAGGCATAGTGATCAAGTGCTTCTAAAAATGAAGGGTATTATCCACGATTTTTGTAATTTTTGGGAAATTTCAAAAAGTTTTCAACTAATATCTTAACAAACCTACTGACAATTCAAGAGGTTCTTAGTTGAAAAATCGCGGAAATCCTTTGATAACACTGATTCCTATTTCTCAATTACTCGATCGATCATAGAAGAAAAATTCTAATTTATTCCGATTAAGCTTCCATCCTATTAATCGGAAGTTCCTCTCGGATACAAGGAAATGATTCGGTTCCAAAGCCAAAGATCGTAATTCTCGAACGAGCAGATCGAAAAGATTCGGAGCACCCTCGGGTTTAGGTATTGTTCCCCAATGATCGTAGTACCAAGTACTTCCTGTCGAGCTTTAATATGATCTGATCCGATCGCAGCTTCGAATATGGAATTCAAAGGGATCAAATAGGAAACGATACTCGAAGCAATAAAATAAAACATTTAAAAATCTTGCTCATTCTTTCCTACTTTAGGTTTACCTTTTAAGATAAAAAGACAATGTAAATGTCATAAGTATTAATTATACAGATCGTCTAAATTCATAAAGATAATAATGTGAACTTCTCGAGGGGTTTCGGAGACACAATGGTCAAGTGTTTCCAAGACCCAAAAATGAAGGCTATCATTCACGATTTTTTGCAATTTTGGGAAATTTTCGAAAACTTGTCAAATAATATCTTAACAAACCTACTCGACAATTCAAGAAATTCTTTGCTATTTAAGGCATATTCTGGATCATTCAAGAGCATTGTACACCAGAAAAATATTAAAAGAAAATTTCAAAAATCTTGTTCATTCTTAGTTGATTTGGGATCACCTTCTAAGATTGAAAAGACAATGTCAATGTCAATGTCATAAGTAGTAATTATATAGATCGTCTAAATTCATAAAGTTAATAATGTGAACTTCCCGAAGGGCTTCAAAGGCATAGTGGTCAAGTACTTCCAATATCCCAAAATGACTCGTTATTTTTCATGATTTTTTACAATATTTAGGAAATTTTCGAAAAGTGCTCAAATAATATCTTAACAAACCTACTGAGAAATCAAGAGGTTCTTAGCTATTTAAGATCCATTCGGATCATCTAAATAGTATTGTACACCGTAAAAGTAATAAAATAAAACACTTAAAATCCTTGCTCATTCTTAGTCTGTTTTGAGATCACCTTCTAAGATGAAAAAGACAATGTTAATGTCATAAGTAGAAATTATCAAGATCATCTAAATTTTTAAAGATAATACTCGTGAACTTCCCAAGGGATTTCGGAGAAATAGTGGTCAAGTGCATCCAAGTCCCAAAAATGAAGGTTATTATCCACGAATTTGTACAATTTTTAATGAGAAATTTTCTAACCAATTAATATCATAAAAACTTACTCACAATGGAAAAGGTTTTAGCTATTTAAGACCCATTTCAGATCATTTGAAGAGTATTCTACCATAAGAAAAACAATAAAATAAAACACCTAAAAATCTTGCTCATTCTTGGCTATTTTAGGATCACCTTTTAATATAAAAAAGACAATGTCAATGTCATATCTAGAAATTATCAAGATCATGTAAATTCATAAAAATAATAATGTGAACTTCTCAATGGGTTTCAGAGGTTTAGTGGTCAAGTGTTTCCAAGATCCAAAAATGAAAGCTATTATCCACGATTTTTTGCAATTTTTGGGAAATTTCGAAAAGTTGTCAAATAATATCTTAACAAACCTACTGAAATTCAAGAGCTTCTTGACTATTTAAGGCCTATATAGATTATTTCAAGAGCATTGTACATCGGAAAAACATTCAAATTGAACACCAAAATCTTGGTCATTCTTGATTGTTTTGGGATCACCTTCTACAATCCAATAGAGAATAGCAATGTCATATTTAGAAATTATCAAGATCATCTAAATTCATAAAGAGAATACCGTTAGCTTCTCAAGGGGTTTCGGATGCATAGTGGTCAAGTGCTTCCAAGACATAAAAATGAAGGCAATTATTCACAGCTTTTTGTAATTTTTGGGAAATTTTCTAAAAGTTGTCAAATAATATCATAATAAACCTACTCACAATTCAAGAGTTTCTTAGTTATTTAAGACTCATACTAGATCATTTGAAGAGTATTTTACAGCAGAAAAGCAATAAAATAAAACACCTAAAAATCTTGCTCTTTCTTGGCTATTTTGGGATCACCTTCTAATATCAAAAAGACAATGTCAATATCATAAGTCGTAATTATCAAAATCATCTAAATTCATAAAGATAATACTATTAACTTCCCAAGTGTATTTTAGAGACATAATAGTCAAGTGTTTCCAAGACCCAAAAATAAAGGCTATTATCCATGAGTTTTTGCAATTTTTGTGAAATTTTGAAAAAATTGTTAAATAATATTTTAACAAACCTACTGACGATTCAAGAGTTTCTTGGCTATTTAAGGCCCATTCTAGATCATTTCAAGAGTATTGTACATTGGAAAAACACTCAAATCTTATTCATTCTTGGCTACTTTAGGATCACATTCTAAGATAAAAAGACGGTGCCAATGTCATAAGTAATAATTATCAAGATTATCCATAATTTTTTACAATTTTTCGAAACGTTGTCAAATAATATCTTAAAAAACCTATTCACAATTCAAGAGGTTCTTGACTATTTAAGGTCTATTCTAGATCATTTTAAGAGCATTGTACATAAAAAAAAAACTCAAATAAAACACCCAAATCTTGCTTATTCTTCACAACTTTGGGATCATCTTCTAAGATCCAATAGGCAATTGCAATGTCATATTTAGAAATTATCAAGATCATCTAAATTCATAAAGAGAATACTCGTTAGCTTCCCAAGGGGTTTTTAAGGCATATTGGTCAAATGCTTCCATGGTCCAAACATGAAGGATTTTATCTACGATTTTTTGCAAATTTTGAGAAATTTTCGAAAAGTTGTCAAATAACATCTTAACGAACTTACTCGACAATTCAAGAGGTTCTTGATCTGTTTAAGATCTATTCTAGATCATTTCAAGAGTACTTGTATTAGAAAAGTAATAAAATAAAACACCCAAATCTTTCTCATTTTTGGCTGCTTTGGATCACCCTTTAAGATCCAAAAGACAATAGTAATGTCATAAGTAGATATTATCAAAATCATCTAAATTTATAAAGATAATACTATAAATTTTCAAAGGTGTTTCGGAGGCATAGTGGTCAAATGCTTCCACGATCCAAAAATAAAGGTTATTATCTTCGGTTTTTTGCAAATTTTTAAGAAATTTTTGGAAAGTTGTCAAATAATGTTTTAACAAACCTACTCGACAATTCAAGAGTTTGTTGACTATTTAAGGTCAATTATAAATCATATTTACCCTTCTTTTACCTTGAATTGTAGGGATAAAACTATAATCACATTCAACATAGTACATATGGATAAATCTATTGCATTTAAGAGAATTTTTTTCAATTATAATACATCCACATTTTACTATTATGTTTATTAATTTGTATGTGTTTATCTATCTATCTATCTATCTATCTATCTATCTATCCATCTATCTATTGACATATATGCATAATTTAGTGAATTAGATACTACTATTAAAGAAAAATTTAGTAAATCAAAGTAAACGGTAATTCAATGTAATCCATACGCCTTCTTAGGGGCGGAGTTACTCTTTGGTCAACGGTGTCTCGGGACACTCGTAGGCCAAAAATTGTTAAATTTTATGTGTAAAAATCTCAAAAATCCACAAAATTTTAAAAGGAGACACCCATAAAAAATAATTAACACTTATAAAATTTAAAAATACTCAAAAAGAACACTGTTGAATAAAATTTCTAACTTCGTCACTCGTGCCTTCTAATGTTTTGTTAATATGCCAATTCTTAAATCTTTTGATACTATTTTTTCTAAATATGTTTATATGCGATTAATTAATAAGATTATTTATATGTAATCCACACGCATTTACATGTATAAAGTCATAATAGCAAGCTAGCGTATTTAAAGTTACATTTATAAAGAGATGATGAAGTTAAATAATTATGATAAGTTAAATTTATTGTTTTTATAAAATTATGTAAAAATAAAATATTTTATTTAATTTGGTAAAATTGTCCAGAGTTTTAAAGCTAGTGTGTATTAATCGTCAATGCAACTATATGAATATATTCTTTACTTTCTTTAAAAGATGATTTTTAGGGTAATTAAAAACTTAAAATTAAAGTTTCAAATTATAAGACGAGGGTTTTAAAAATAACTATAAGAAAAATGTGTATTATACATATTTTCATCAATGCAATTGCATCAATATATTCTTTACTTGCGTTTAAAATACAGATTCAAAATATTCTTGCAATATTCATAATTTGTATTCATTAATACAATTGCAAAGGATACTTTTCTTGCAGTTAAAGATGATTCAAAGTAATCTAGAAACTTAAAAGGTTCCAAATTAAACAATTAGGGTTAAAATGACAAGAAAAAAACATGCACAATGTTTGTATATTCATCAATGCAATTGCACAATTATATTTTTCACCCATTTAAAGATGACTCAAAATAGTCTAGAAACATGCATAATGTATATCTATCAATTCAATTGCATGAATAAGTCCTTGTAAAAAGATGATTCAATGTAGAGAACGTAAAAGTTTCAAATTAAACCACGAGAAATTTAAAAATAACTATAAAAAATGAACATAATGTATATACATTAAAGAAATATCAACAAAGTATTGGTTGAGGTCGTACTTGGTTTCACCTTGTTAAGAAGGAGAGCATAAATTTAAATCTCGAAAATACATTTATTGGGAGGTTCTTTTACGTTAAGCGCTCGATGTCCGAAAAGATTGTACCATTTTTCTTCAAATAAAAACAAAATATTCAGCAAAGAAATTACATGAATATATCCTTTACTTGTATTTAAAGATGATTCAAAGTATAGTCTTGAAACTTAAAAGTTCCAAATTGAACGACGAAGGCTGTTTTATTTTAAAAAAACACACACACACACACACACAAAAAACTACAGCAACTTTCCTCCAGTTTCCCGCCATTTATTTAACGAAAACCAAACAATATTTGCATTCTTCCATATCTGTCTCTCTCTCTGCGAGAAACTCTCCCACATCGTGGCTCTCTCTCGTGGACAATCAACCTCTGTGCTGATATTGCCGAGATTGAAGTCGACAAAGAGGGAGAAAACATGGAGGGTTTGATCAAGGGTTTAATCGATGTGGCAATAAGCCACAGTTGCAATGACAATGATGATGACAACAACAGCAACAACAAAAAATTCCAGAATTCTGAATCAATGGAGGAACGTTCTCGATCCACTTGGACCAAGACCTAATTGAAGCGATATGATTGATTTTCTATCTCCCTCGTTTTTTTTTTTTCTGAATTGAAAGTTGTAGAGAGATTTTGATAGGGAAGTGCCAAAATTAAGCAGGGAGTGTCTGATGATGATGATGATGATCGCAGAGCTCACAGTCAAACTTATCATGATCTCCGAACGGAGTCACAAGTAGTCAACTATTTAATGCTAGTGCTAGTAAATTTTGATCGATTGGATGAAAATTAATTGGGATTTTTTGTTGGGGGGGAGATATAGGAAGGACGCTATGAAGGCAGTGAGGATGATTCAGAATCCAGTGAATCATGGCCTTCACATCAGCCTCACCAGGTGACTCTCTCTCTCTCTCTCTCTCTCTTCTTTTGCTCGTTGATCTTCTGCTCAAAAGGTCGGTGCAAGAAAACAAGGAAGGTGTATTATCCTATAGAAGAATTCATAGGAGACTGATCAGCAATACAGCTTAATTTCTACTTTTCTTTTCTTTTTCGGCAAAAGTTAATAGCTTTTTTAATTAAAAAAAAAAAGTTCAGTCGACTGCAATTGTCAGGCCTTAACAGAGAACCAAATTTTTAACAATTTTAGTTATGGGAAGGTGAGAATGTAATATGAGTACAATAGTACATCACATTTACTTGTACCTGATATGATCTAAAGAAGATATATCACCCAGAAAGGTTAAAAAAGAGAAGACGGTGGGGGTGTCTTAGCTAATAGTTTTTCTGGGTTGCTTGTGAATAGGTAGTGTCTGGGGATGATGATGACGACGACAATGATGATGATGATGAGGAGGAGGACGATGATAATGATAATGATGATTTCAGACCTCAGAATCAAACTCATTGGAGCTCCCAACAGGTTGGAGATTAGTATCTTGGAGATGAGTTGCGTCATTTTGAGCAGACTTTTTGTCTGATATTAAACTGTCATTATTTTCTGATCTCGACAGGAGGAACAAGAGGAGAAGAATAATCGCTGGGAAACTGACAGTAGGAAGCATCATAAGCGGCCACAGAAGAAGGCATTATACCCTTCAGTGATTCATCATTACTTTTATTTTTTAACCAAACTGGGACTTTGATTTGCCTGAGAAATTAGAAAACCTGCTCTCGCTGACAAAAACAAGAGGAGAACACTAGTGATAATTTGAGTTGGTCACTCTTCTATTATGAGAGACCATCTATATTTTCTGCTAACAAAAAGTGATTTGCTTCGGAGTCACAAAAGATCATGTGTCGTAGTGGGAATGGCTCTCAAGTCTAACTCTGATGAAGGAAGTCCTTTGGATGACATGAGTTACCCTGTGCTTTGTATTGTTTTTGGCTGAACCACCCCCACCCCGGGTTTTGTTTTCGTTGCCTTTTCCTGCTACTTAATACAGTGCAATATCTCTTTAATTCAGTAAATTGATTATTCCTTTTGTTAGTTAAAGAAAATCCTAACAATATGGAAAGAGGTTGCAAGGCAAAATTGTTTTTGAATTGTTTCCCAGGAAAGATATCTCACTGAGGGTACATGAAGATTGCTAAATCCAGTTTCAAATACTCCTGGTTATAAATTATCATCCTTCCATGCTTTTAATTACACTTTCTTCTTGTGGAATTTATACTTTTCTTGTAACAGGTACATATGGACCATTGGAGTTCCTACAGACATCATCCTAGTGAGCAGGAATACTCTGAGGAGGTCAGCTATGCTTCCGAAATGGACCCATCTGAAGTTCTTGAAGACTACAAAGAAGCTTGTGCAAAGCTTTGGGAACTCGATTTCAACCGCTTGACTCCGGGCAAAGACTATGAGATTGACATTTGTGAGGGCAAGAGGGTCCACGACACAGAAGATATGTCAGACGCAAATCTCTTTACATGGGTGAGTGAAGAAGTTCTCAGAAAACCTACATTTTCTCGTTTCTTTGCCCTCCTCGACAACTACAACCCTTGTGAAGGGTGTGAAGAAAATGTGAAAGCTGAGGATATACAAGAGCAGACTGCTTTCATTGAAGAGATCAGCAGAACAGCCCCTATTAAGTACCTTTACAAGTATCTTTATAGAGGTGAGATTTTTACTGAGAATTATCAGGAGTTCAAGAGAATGTTGATGGATTTATGGTTTACACTTTATGGGCGAGGTGGTACTGTTGGCTCCTCTTGTGCTTTTGAACATGTTTTTGTTGGAGAAATCAAGGCTCGCGGGAAACAGAAAGTGTCAGGCTTCCACAACTGGTTTCAGGTACCTGCCTTAGTTTAACTTGATTGCAATCCTGTTATTTGAAGGTTTCCGGTTCCAAATCGTAGAACCCACAACCAAAAGCATGGAATCAGGTTCCTACACCTAAAATGTCGGAATTCCAATAATGCCTGCGCAATCAAACAAAAATTATGCTAGATATTGCAACTTCAATTATGCATTTGTGATCTGTCTTCCTACATCTTTTAAATAGATTTAGCCTCAATCACTTCTTGTACGTACAATTCTTTTTGTATATTACTTTTTTAACCTTTCGGAATCAAACTTGCATCACTCTTTGCAGTTTTATCTCGAAGAAGCGGAGGGGAGACTTGACTATCAAGGTTATATCTTGCCTTGCTGGCATGGGGAATTTGTAAGTAATCTGAAACTGAAGTATCTTCTGTTTGGGATACTAGAGAATGGCATAGTCATTGTGAACGCTTCTAGTCTTCAATTTGTTCAAAAAGTTCCTATATTTTCCCTTTTTGCATTATCCCCCTCCTCCCCCCCAACTTTCCCTATGTCACTGTCTTAATCCATATCCTGAGCTGCCTAAGCTAGATTTTTTTTTTTTTTTTTGAGGGGGGTGCGGTGTAGATGTAGCTAACTTGACCCTTGGTTACAAATCAAAACTCTTTGGACAATTTCCTAAGGCATTTTGCTAGAATCAACGCGTGATCTAAGCTGAAAAAATTGTATTGAAGTGACTTCTTTAGCTGTCTGAAAAGCGGACAATTATAGTAGTTTCTGATGTCTTTTCGAATCTGAATATCTGTGCAGCCAGATTCCGAAACACAGTTACTGACAGTCCAGTTTGAATGGAACGGAATACTCAAATCTCAGTCAAGCATGTTCATAGGAGTAAGCCCGGAATTCGAGTTAGCCCTTTATACACTCTGCTTCTTTGCAGGAGGGAAGGACAACCACATACAGGTTGGTCCATACCCAGTTAATATCAAGTGCTATCCTCTGGGAAACAAAATCGGCTCTGCCTTCCCAATTGCTGAGAGCTAATTTTCTGTGCTCCTGAATCCACTTCATATGGAGGCAACACTCTATCTATTGTAATACTGTATTCTTTCAGGATCCTTGCATACATGAGGAACCTCCCCCCCAGGGATTTACATACTTGAAGACTAAATGTTGTATCATCAAAGAATAATACTCCTTTGTCTCGTATATTTCATCAAAAGGATATGCACTCCCCATCCCATAATGCTCTTCACAAATGGGAAAAGCACACATTTTAAGAAATTGAAATATTAACCAACAAATGATAAGTTAGTGAAAATAGCGAAATGTAATTGGTTGAAGTTACATTTAATGAGCTTATAAGGAAGCTAATATGGGATAAAATAAATTTGTAATTTGGGAAGAAAATTATGGGAGGGAGGAAGTATATAATTTGCCCTATGATATTATTAAAATTTAATCTTATGATAACTTTTGAGTGTATTTAGTGGTTAGAAAAGTATTTTCAACAGTTGACAATCAAGCAATTGCATGCTAATGCGTACCGAAGAGGTGATGGACTGATGGTCATCACTTCCATCTGCTACGTACTGCCATCTTCAGCACTTGGGCTTGATCTTGGTTGGGCTTGGGTAGGAGCACCTTCCTCCTTTGTGTGAGACAGGTGTATGTGCGCTGGTGGTCCTGAGCCTTGACCTAGGATTTGGTAAACTTAAATAAATGATGATTGACCAAAATTTTCTTTTTAAAAAGATTTGGAGGACAGGGTGTTCAGCGTAATCTAATATATAAGTCTAATCGTATAATTAAGTCTATTACTTTTTTTGTTGATTTAAGTAATCTATAACCTAGTGATTACGTTGTAAGTTGATACTAAATTGTTTGCTAAACATTTTACTTAAGACGTAATCAAAAAGAGATTTTAAGCATATAAATGATGCATAATTTGTCTTATAATAAAGACCGATGCTGCAATGTATGTTGCTATTCTTTCATTGTTCAGACTTTTTAAGGAGGAAAAGGGGGGAGGGGGATGATAAAGATATGTGTTAATGAAGCTCCTAAAGACGTACAAGGAAGCAAGATACATAATGTGGATATAGAGGTTTATACTAAAATTCACCTCCACTTGTGAAGATATGTATGTTGATATTTGTGTGATAAAGATATGGCCTTGCTCTTTGAAATGGACACATGACAACTATATCTTGGATGCACTCGAAAAAAAAAGAAAAAAAGAAAAAAAGTGCATAAAATTTTAAAAATTAGGAGAACAAAGTATTTGTCCGGTGGTCCCACTTCAGTAAGAATGTAAATACAAATTTACCGTAGACATTCGCGATCAGGATGATATTAGACTTGACAAAATCGAGAATGCCCTTAATTAAAAAAATAAAGATAAACATCAATATCTGGCCTTAGATGCCATAATTAGCAACAATGAATCAATTAAATGTTGACTAGATTCTAATCTCGGTCGGCAAATGGTGACATCCATCCATGTGGATATACTTGAATCTTCTTTCCTTTCAAAGAGAAGCATATTTATGTGCACTCAAAACCCAGGTTGAAAATTTCAGCTTTGTTGTGACATGTCCATTAATAATTTAGGTTACATAAATACTATTAAGATCAAGATATATACCTACAAAATTGGTAAATTACCCATCCTTACCAATCAACAAGAATCATGATGGCAAATCAAAACCAAATATGAAGGCACAAATAATGATAATTAAGAGTGTATTTTAATTAGACTATATAAAAAATACTCCCTCGATCTTTCTAAAAATTAGTTTTTTTTCTGGATTAACTTCCATAAAAACTCATTAAATGCAGTTTTAATTAATTATCTTTCATTATTCTCACTAAATCAATCATCTATTGGTTGAAGAAGAAGGGTCCTTAAAAGTGTGTTTCTTTGCATATTTACGGAGAAAGTAATGACATGGAGGAAGTAAATACGGAAATCTTTTTATTTTTATTTTTTGATTTTGACATCATGATTTAAAATCCTTTATGAGATTGCCACAAATTAAGATGGGGATGTGCTTGGATAAAATGTAGATTTTTATGTTAGATAATTTTATAGTAGGTATAAATTTTAGTAGGTATACTAAAGAAATTTCGTCTGATACATCAAAAGTATTATTTTAAATATAAAAAACATTGTTTCCTATGTACCATTTTAATTGTAATTACTCTTTCACAATATATTTTAATTTTAAGATATACAATTTTTTATGTAAATTTCGTTTTTATAGGAAATAAGAAGGTAAACAACTTTATCTCTACAAGCAGAAAAGCTGATACTTTACACTAAAATAAAATTTCAATTTATAATAAGTATATCATGCTCAAAATCAAAAGGATGTATCCTTAATTATTTTTTTTATTTTTAATTTTAACCATGATAAATGTGGAATCTATCTTCTCGATGCTCACTTATTTTAAGGAATACATTTATTTTGTGTAATTTTGTTCACCGCTCAAGTACCTTTAAGGTTTAATAACCAATTATTGGTTTCATTGTCGACCCAAACGAACAATTATTGGTTTCATTCTCCATCCAAAAAAATGGTTTCATTTGTAGAAAAAGCACCTTCAACCAACCACAAGTAAATGAACAGAATTCAATCCTTATTCTAAATATTTTTAATATTTGAACAATATAATTAAACAAAAAGTATTTCATGTGGACGCAAGGATTTCTTTTAACATTAGGCAAAGAGAGCCGCAACATAAAAGGAAAGGGTAGATAGAAGAATGCTGAAAATTTGGAAGTACCCATTTGTTCATAATCTCAGAATTCTCAAGATTCATATTATAAAAAAAATAAAAAAAAATAAAAAAGAATTCTCAAGGTTCATATTTTTCTCAACTTTGATAATAATGTGTAGGGAAACCCTGCCTTGATGACCTAAATATTGGTCGCCAAAGTCCCAATTTTCTCATGCATAACTTTTGGTTCCATTGAGAATTTAGAACCTACAAGTTGTCTATTTTCCCTTTTTTTTTTTTTGGGGGGGAGGGGGAAGGGATCTATCCTCACAAATTCTTATCCATAGAAAAGAAAATGCATTAACACTAGAAACCATTCTGAAGTATATGGCTTACATTAATTGCGACCATAGTTCAATGAGGACAAAAGCCTCTGAACAATTGCAGAAATACAAACACATACTTCCCCAATGTGACTATAGCTGAGCTCTGGGATTGGGAGTCTTCATTTACTCGGTGGATGATGGACCAACTTCTTCTGCCTTCTCTATATAAAAACATTCATAAGACAAATTTAACTTTCAACAGCTTAATATTTACCCAAAAAGAAGAAAAAAAAACTAAACTTTCAACAGCATAAACAATAATAGCAATTGAGTATAAAAGTAAGAGTATTTCAGCTGCCAACAGCAAGTTAGGCAAACTACTCAACACATGGGAATTCAATTTTTCAAGCAGTTACAAAAGTCAATCAGCACTTATATTTCAACTTTTCTTTTCAGATCACAATGGATTATAACAAAATAACTTGGAAAACTTTCATTTACTTCTCCTTTTTCGCCAAAGAGTATGTAATGAAACACCTTTCAATCTATACTCTAATACAACAAGTCATCATATCAAAGTGACCTTTAAAGTTTTTAAAATATTTGTTTTTGTTTAAACCTACCATTAGTCACCTGAAAATATTTAAATTTGCCCTTGGTGCCCACAACTTACTCCCAGTAGCCAGTTTCTAACCTTTTCCCCTTCTTTTTGTTGTGGGCCCCAGAGGCAGAAACCGACTACCACTGACCTCAAGGGTAGAATTGAATGTTTTGAATATTTTCAAATAACTAATGGTAGGTTTAAACAAAAAATTAGTCTAGTGCCAAAAGCAAATATTTTGTAAACTTTAAAGGCACTTTGATCAGAGAACTCCTCGTAGAACCAACCTTTTGTAATTTCGAATAAGACTACTATGGGCATTCAATCATGAATTTGATTAAATAAAGGAAAAGGAGGATGGAAGGAAACCCTTCCCCCCACCCCCCAAAAAAAAGGTACAAAGATCATATATGCTAGGCCATGACTGTGTTGAGTTTTGAACCACGGTACCTGCCATATCTGTTCTCAAAGAGGTAGAGTCTGCCAAATTAATAAGGCAATCGATAAATTCTTGTGAAGTGATCATTCTATTTCACCCATTTTGAAAACCTTACAAATCCTCCCCTAAACCACAAGGCAGGGCAGGAGAAGAAACATGTGAAGTGTTACCAGATTCCAGATATAATAAATCTACCACAAGTTTAAATTTCCTAATGTTTTGTCAAAGGGCTACACAAAAATGGTGTGATGCATACATTAAGCCAAACAACAAAAAGAATGGGGTCCAAGATGACAGCTTGATTTGAATGTCTACCTTTATGGATTTGGCAAAATCCCAATTGTTCCATCAACTTCACCTCCAGAGGAAAACAAATCCAAAGCTTCACTTCCTGGATGGGGGAGGCTAGTAAGGAAGATGAGTCATCAAACAGATAAGCTTCAATATCGTCCACCAAAATCTGCATCGCCATTAAACATGTGAATCAAACAGACAAAGAAGACCGAATTAGAGGCATATAACACATCAGTTTCAAGCTCAAACCACGACTAAGAATGGAACCAAAGATACCGAATAATCCCATTCCACTTCAAACGTTTATTGGCTAACTTTGCCATAAATACCACGTTAAGGACAGAAACCCACCAAACCAGGATTTCTGGCAAACTTTCTGCATAACACTACTCATCGACCAAGATGTCAAGTAGGACAGAATATTGAAGAGCATAAATCGCTCTTAGCTTCAGACATGTTTGATGTATAATAACATTTTCCAATTTCAGTTATTGTTTGTTTCTTCACCTAACTTAACAAGTTATGAGGATGTCAGAGCCTCCAAACTTTCCAGAACTTGAAGCATTTTCACATACCAATGATGAATAAAGAAATAACACAATTGTGAAGCATATATGTGAACTTCTGAAGAAGTTATCCAAAAGAAACACAACCTGGATATTTAGACCTTAAACGGTAAGCTTTTATGTCATTTTCTCAAAACATGGATCGGAAGTCTCTCTCTATCATGTCCTTCAAGAGCATGTGAAGAGGAAAAGATGTATTGAGTCAAGTAAGCATCTGTGATGGAGCCCATTTGAGCTGCTCTTTTAACATAGAAACGAAATCTTTTTTATCACAACCACAGGCTTTTCCTCTTTCAGAAAAAGCCTCGAGCCTGTCTTATCCAAAGTTAACCATCACCAAAGAAAATATACACATTTTGCAGCAGTTTTAGCTTCCACAAAAATGTTTGTGATGATAGAAAAACTCAACCAGAAGGGGAGGGGGATTAAAAGTAATTTCTCATGAGGATTAGAAGAGTCTTCCAATATAGAGACGCATAATTATTATCACATAAAGAAGATATATAAGGATGTAGAAGATTGAAAACAAAACAAAATGTCATCATATTCAGCTGTTAGTCGTCACAGACATTATTTACCCCATGGCCCATGCCACATTTTACTTGCCTATAGTTTAAAAAAACTCAAAGTACCTATATTCAAAGAGAATCTCAAAGCACCAAGAGGTGAACAAAAATCAACTTGTAACTTGCAACTCATTGTACAGGATGGGAATACTACAGGGACAATAAAGCATAGGAGAAACCAATGATTCTATATGTTTCACAAGAGAAGGGCAGATAAGAAACGCCAACACCGAGGGTGAAAATGCAAAACTTTCCAGTTTACATTCATTGTGCAACTGACTACCAGCGTAAAAGATTATAGCAATCATACTGACAATAACAGTCTCTGTTTGTCATGGTAAAATTACAGTTTGAAACTACATACATTAGGGAGAACTAGCAAGCAAATTTCAAGTCTTGAAAGCAACATGAGGACCACTCTTGAAAACAATATTCAAAAGAGGGAATTACACGCACTAAATCTTCAGAGTGCATTACACCTTCCAAAGTTCTAAGACATTGCAATACAATATGCTTATGCAATCAGCATATAATGCAGATTAAAAGTATGAAATAGCAATATAATAAACATAGGACAGGAGAATGTTTGGTAAACATTGTAAAAACAGCTCTTTTATTCTTTCTTTCTATAATGCATCCCCCATCTTGATACCTAAAACGGTTAATATTAGCAAGAATAATCTACAAAAATAAAAAATAAAATCCTAATTCCTAAGAGAGTAACAGCTCCAACACAAGATTTGATTTAGAACAACTTGTGCCAATGATCCAATCAAAAAAGGCGACTGTAAAACTTTAAAATCCCAATCAACTATTTTATTCAGATCCCTGTAAGTTTGATAAGAATGAGAAGTGGATCAGCTTATACTGAAAAGGACATTAAAAGGTGAGCTCACTAATCTTAATTCTGTGCGCTTTTTCTTATTTTTGACAGGCCCTCATCACCCCTTATTTTTAAAAACCAAAGAAGGGCTTCACCTTATATATAACACATCCATCACCACTCTTCCCTCACCTCTTTCCCTCTTCTGTATCCTATTCACAACAAAAGAAAAATGACTTTAACACTACGTTCTTCAAATTCTTTAACCAAACTGAGAGATCCCAGAAACCCAAAAACTTCTGAAAATTTCCCAGCTCTAATATGTTTTGCACGAATCAAGCCATCACATCGTG
Organism: Talinum fruticosum; assembly: GCA_021018815.1. Classification (NCBI taxonomy): domain Eukaryota; kingdom Viridiplantae; phylum Streptophyta; class Magnoliopsida; order Caryophyllales; family Talinaceae; genus Talinum; species Talinum fruticosum. The sequence continues at coordinate 3,795,603 of JAITYX010000056.1, forward strand.
TCCATGCGTTCAATCCGATGCAAGCAACATATTATGTACCTGAGATGACCTCAAGCTTTGAAGTCAAAAGAAATGAAAATTGGGAAATGCATCATGAGTTGACTGGCCATCAAACAAATGATACAAGAGTACCCGTGTTTGTGATGCTGCCATTAGACACCATATCAGTTGGGGGAAACTTAAACAAACCACGGGCAATGAATGCTAGTCTGATGGCACTAAAAAGTGCAGGTGTTGAAGGAGTTATGGTGGATGCCTGGTGGGGGTTGGTTGAGAAAGATGGCCCTCAAAAATATAACTGGGAAGGCTATGCTGAGCTTGTGCAGATGGTTCAAAAACATGGGTTAAAGCTCCAAGTTGTTATGTCTTTCCACCAATGTGGCGGAAATGTGGGAGACTCTTGCAGGTATGCAAAATTATTTACTCATTTTCTCTTTCCCGGACTTCACAGCTAGCATGTACTTTAGCTCATTACCTAAGCTCAGCAACCCCAGACTAAACCTTACTTGTCTCCAATTGCTAGCATTCCTCTACCCCCATGGGTGCTGGAAGAGATCAGCAAGAACCCGGACCTTGTCTACACAGACAGATCAGGTAGGAGGAATCCAGAGTACATCACCTTAGGCTGTGATTCATTGCCTGTACTCAGAGGAAGAACAACCATTCAGGTCTATTCTGACTACATGAGAAGCTTCCGTGACAGATTCAGAGATTACCTGGGCAGAGTCATTGTGGTAAGAATCACAGCTGTCTTGTATTTCTCTTGGTTCTATCCCCTACCCCCATGAATAATTACTACCTCACAACTGTTTACACTGATGACCTTGTCTCATATGATTAGAATCATAAATATTCAGTCTCAAAAATGAATAGTGATCGATTCACCAATTAATAAAAGAACCAGAACAAAAGTTCTAGTCCACTTTTAGGCATATGATAGCTCATGGAAGTGTTATTATTAGGACTGACACACTGATAGAGGCTGAAGCTTGACATAAAGCTATGTAAAAGAAAAGGAACGTGTCGAAGCTTAGAACAAATTAAGATCCCTGCACTAAGATAGGAACATAAAACCGCAAGGATGCATCAATTGATAAAAATATGCATGAATTTACACATGTCAGTAGGGGAGAATCTGTGTTCCTAAAAATTAGGAAATATCTCTTTTAGCTTTCTAAACCCAATCTATAACCTATGACAGGAAATTCAAGTGGGGATGGGCCCATGTGGGGAGCTGAGGTATCCATCTTATCCAGAAAGCAACGGGACTTGGAGATTTCCTGGAATTGGAGAGTTCCAGTGCTATGACAAGGTAAAAATATCTACATGGAAAAAATCCTATTAAAATTCATCACAGTAGAGCTGGCTACTTGGTTAATTACTTTCCCTTTTGTTTTGAAATAAAAGAAAATATCTTATTATTACTAGGGCAGTTAATAAAAAGTATAGACACGTCCTGTTTATTGTATTTTCTTTCTTCCTTCCGGCTCCTTCAATACTCACCCATTTACTTATCTGCAGTACATGAAAGTATCACTGCAAGCCACAGCGGAGGCAAGTGGACAAAGAGAGTGGGGAAGAGGGGGACCACATGATTCAGGCCAATACAACCAATTTCCGGAAGACACTGGTTTCTTCCAAAGAGAAGGAACATGGAATACAGCATACGGAAAGTTCTTCCTCGAATGGTATAGTGGGAAGCTACTAGAGCATGGTGACAAGATTCTTGCAGCTGCAGGAAATGGTATTTCATGGAACGGGGGCAAAACTGTCTGGAAAAGTAGCGGGAATTCATTGGCATTACAAAACCAGATCACATGCAGCTGAACTGACAGCAGGATATTATAATACAAGGAATCGAGATGGCTACTTACCAATAGCTAGAATGTTTGCTAAACATGGGGTCGTATTCAACTTTACATGTATGGAAATGAAAGATGGGGATCAACCAGGGCATGCAAACTGCTCACCAGAAGGGCTAGTGCAGCAAGTAAAAATGGCAACACAAAATGCTGGAATAGAACTCGCTGGGGAAAATGCGTTGGAGAGATATGATGCAAGTGCATATGGACAAGTTGTAGCAACCACCAAGTCACATTCTGGAAGCGAATTGAGAGCGTTCACATATTTGCGAATGAATAAGAAGTTGTTTGACGGGGACAACTGGCGGCACTTCGTTGAGTTTGTAAAGAGCATGTCAGAAGGTGAGCGAAACCAGAGACTTTCAGCAAGTGACTTATGCAGAACAAACCTTTATGTAGGATTCATAAAAGAGAAGAATAAGGAGCCAGCTCTCGTGTAAAATGCATATAGAAACTAATATCGGAGCAACTAGCATACTCCTATACTGTGAAAAGGGTATATAAGAAAGAAGATACTAGTGTAGAGCATGTTGCATATATGTATGCCTGTTTCAAGGCAATGTTAAACAATTAATGATGAGATTCCAAATACAATTATCCAATTTACAACTGGTGAATAGCTTTTTGTAGCCCATGTAATCAACCACATTTGGGCCAAGCATAAAGTAATTGTCGATAACAATAAAAGAAGAAGAGGAGAATCCATAATGTGGAGGAAAACAAAAGGTCTTGCCGTTGATTCTTCTACTAATCAAATAGAATCTCCAACAACCCCCCAAAAAAAAAAAAGCATCATTACTAGTTTACAGACGAAACTTGAAAAAAGGGCAGATAAAGAGAGAGAAAGGGTACATAATCAGGAGTGAGGAGGAGGAGCAGAGTTGGAATTTGAGCGGCGGAGATCCTCGATGAGATCGTTGAGCTCTTTGCGAGCAGATTCTCTTCCAAACATGAATCCGTACCTTCCAAACCCCATCAATCAACCAAATTTCATCAAAAATCCACAGCAATTAATGAATGAATTGGTGAATTCTTTAGCAGAATCTCAGCGCAAAGGGTTGAGGAAGAGAAAGATATTACCAGAAGGAAACAGCGGAGAAGACGCCGGCGGTGGCAACGGTGTGGAGGAGAGAGAACTTCTTCCCTGTCATCGCTGTGAGAATCAGACGCCCTTAACTTCAATTTCTGAGAAACCAGTGGATGGAAAGGCAGACAATTGGGGGTTTTGCGAGGGTTTAGAGAAGAGAGAATGGCGGGATTTTTTTTTATTTATTTTTGAGTCACCTCACTTAACTTGCCAAAAATTAAAATTAAAATTCTCTTCTATCACTATAAAAATACAAATTCTTATATGAGGCAAGTATCGAATAAGAGTTATTATAAGATCGTCTCACATAAGAGTTATTGTGAGACGAGATGATTTTTGAACATTTTAATATGACTAATAACTTATAATAAAGTGACTTTTTAATTCGTAAGTGACTAATAATTTACCAAGAGGTGACTTTTATTAGAGTTATTCCTAATTGAATTATTAGTCACCCTCCTCTATGTATTTAAAGTTAATATAAAAAGTTTATGTCTCACAATAATTTTAAGTAAGACTCTTACTACTATAAAAAAATTATAAATGCCTGAATTTTCTTCAAAAGGAAATTATACACACTTGATAATTCTAACTCCTAGGCGATACCTAATTGACCAATTTTATTTTCTTTAAAAAATGAATATGATCATTAATTTCTTGCATAATTGTTAAATAAAATATAAAAATTTTCCCTTTACTCTAATTGTTGAATTCACTTTGATTATAGATCTTTTTAAAGATAAATAAAATTTATTCATTATATTGAATTTATCTATGTTATCTAATTTGTAAAATATTAGTTTATTGAACTCAAATTTTAGTCACTATGATACTATGATAGTCGTAACAACTAAACCTATAATAAATATAAGACATGATCACATCCAAAATTACTAGAATTTGTAGAGTGGTAATCAATAATCCAACCTTTACGTAGCCAACAAAATTTTGGAATACTTCTATTTTATTACAGTTTTTGGTCTTTTACATGGATTTCCAAACTTATATTGAATAATTTCCTATAAAAAAAAAAAAGAAATAATGAATGATTGTTGATCTCCTGTCCCAGAAGACAAGCCTCAAAGGGGGTGATTATGTGCTCTATAAATAAGAAAGAACATTGATAAATCTATAAGCATTAATCATGATTGATAATTAAATCAAGATACATCTCCTAAAGAGGAAAAATTTAGTACAGCATAAAATATGATTTTAATTATGTACATACATATTTATATACCCCCAGAATGCTGCCACTGCAACCCACAGCAAAATAACCCACAAAAAGTCTAACTCAATATGTGATCGTCACTCTCACTAATCCTCTCACCTTATTTCCTCCTGGAGAATGACAAAGAAATGTAGACACCTCTACAAGAACAATCATACCTTCGGAGGGCGTAACAATGCTATAGAAAGCTGTCTTAATATTAAGATAGAGACTTGTATGAGACGGTCTCACCGTGAGACCACATATATACATATGTCGCCTTCTGTTCTTTCCCATTCTCAACTTTTGATAGTAGTAGACCTGCAAAATTTTTAGGCTAGGCAGTCTCACCCAAGACTTACAATAATCTCAATTACTTTTTAGTTCTGCTCGACTGTGGAATGGAGGAGCTGCCCTCGGATTCCAGTATCGCCCCTTTCAACACTTGAATAATTTCACTCATGTCAGGCCGACCAGCAGGTTCCTTGCTCAGACACTTATCAGCCAACTTGGCTATTTTACGAGCCGTGTTTACAGGGTACTGATTGCGAAGCCGGAAATCCATTATCATGTAAAACATCCTACTGTCAGCTGGGAACTGTTTTACCCAATCCAACAGTTTCTGCTCTGCTGTTGGGCGATTTCTTTCTATGGCTCGTCTTCCTGTCAAGATCTCATAAAGCACGACCCCATAACTGTAGATGTCGCTCTTTTCCTTTAGATGGCCTGTTTCTATGTATTCAGGGGCTGCATATCCATATGTCCCTACTGGCTGAAAATTAAATATGTAAGATACATTATCAATTCATTTAAGCACAAAAAATACTATAAAATAAAAAGTGCAGAAAGGTTTATTATGTGTAGACCAAGCCTATATACTCTTTGTCCCACACTCCCACCAAGCCTATAAATAAAAGAAAAGTTCAGATGTACACAACCTTCCCTGCACTGCAGAGATATTGTTCTGTCATACTCTGCATTTAGAAATGTTAACTGGCGTTGGCTTGTCTCAAAACAGCCCTCTTTGGTTTGTAAGCTGAACTGAGTTGACCCCAGCTCAGCCTAGAACAGTTCCCCCACACCCCCACCCTCCCCACCCCCCCAAAAAAAAAAAAAAAAAAAAACCCCAACATATGATCAAGAGCAGAAAATTTTATGTCCTAATATACATCAGAAAAAAAGCTGTGTAGATTCTTTGTACCATATAGTTCGGCCAGACTTCAAAGGAATCATCAGATTGACTAACTTGTGTAAATTATGTGGAGGGAGTGAGGGACTAACATAGAAAATCATCCATAAGTGTAGAAACCTTCAATTCCCAAACCCACCCCTGGGGACACAACTGCAACCTTATGTGAAATCACCCCTAAGCATATGTCAGTTAGTCTCTAACCAACCCCCTCATTACTACATATACTGAACATTTGGCAGTTAGCTTTTTGCATTTTTGCTGTTTTAACATTCGACCGTAAGATATTGGGGCCCATCTAGGGGATAATTTCATTGAAACCACTGACTAAGCGGGGCATGGCAACAAGGGAATATGGTAGGGTGGTGGATGCAGCAAACAGTTACAAATTTAGAACAGAAATTATATATCAGGGTGGTGAAAGAAACGCAACATAAACATAGGGTGTTCTACACTTAGGAAGGAATGGTTTGAGGTGAAAGACCCTAATCTAAATGTCCAAGGAGAAGGCAAGTTTTATGGTTAACTAACCAAGCAGCCTGTCCTACAGGCATAAAATTGAGAGGATAACTTAATATGCCGGTCGGAAATATTGATGAGGGAACTCACCGCAGTTGAAACATGCGTACGGTCCCCAGTAGGTCCTTCTCTAGCCATCCCGAAATCTGATAGCTTCGCATTCATGTTCTCGTCCAATAGAACATTTGATGACTTGAAGTCCCGAAATATTATCTGACAAGAAACAGAACAGCCACAGCTCAAAATCACTTAACTGAGAATCATTGTCTCATTCTATTAATTTGACAAGCAAAGACACCTAAGACAGAGAATAGATGTATCAAATACCAAAAATCTATGGCCAAGCAACTCATTCTTCTTGTTACCTCAATGTGTACCTCTATTTAGCCACAATGATTGTCTACAATGGTTTATGGTCCAAACAACGACAGCAGATGTGTTACCCTTATGAATATATCCTCAACATCAAGGAAAGAATAGTGCAATTAAATCTTATCATACATTTGGATTAGAGTCTCCCAGAAATTCCCTCTCTGCTACAGGGTTAAGGCTACAAAAATTTGAATCTATCCACACCATCTTTTGGTGATATTCAAACTTGTTCTTTTACATTAGGAGTAGAATCAAGAAAATGAATCGGTTTAGGCATGGTAATAGTGTATCAATTGAGTAGAAAAGAACCCTAACCTGAACTTCCAATCCATGATGTAGATAAGCCAATCCTTCAGCTGCATCCAACATTATCTTCAATCTTGTTACCCAAGGTAAAGGAGGAAATTTTGTTCCAAACAAATGATGCTCTAAGCTTTTATTAGCCATGTATTCATACACCAAGAGCCTCTGGATCCCTCTTTCTTCATCTGCAGCACAGTATCCCAGAAGTTTCACCAATTTTGGATGATCAACTACACTGAGGAATTGGACTTCTGCAAGCCATTCTTTGTGACCCTGAAGAGGGATTCAAAGTAAACTGAAAATGATTCTACATATATTGGTAAGATCAAGACAACAGAAGGGAAGCACTTTTCACAATGCGAAAGAAACCGATGAGCGTTACTAACAACAAAATTGATCCAACCAACTAACACAAACTTGTTTCGCAAAAATTAGGTGACAAAATTTAAATTAGCAATCTCCACTGACATCTAAATCTAGCACACTTTTGGAAAGTCTTCAGTTTATATAGGTCATTATTGAATAAATATATACCAATGGCTTCTTCATCGACTTGTATACTCACTGATGTGGACCTAATAAACCACGCTGCATCTTCTCCATCAACTTACTCCATGCACTACATCCAAACAATGACATTAATACAATGACATACCCGACCTGAATCCTGACAAACGCCTAGGGGATCCGAATGTGTCTCACCAAGGGCAATGACACATTGATACCACACAGCCACAGATAAGCTAAGGTCAAAGTCAGTGGTGACCATCCTCAGGCAGTCAAACATGGAAATAACTTCTGGCAATGCCTATTGACTTGGGGGCCCCAGGGGATGGGGCACACATCTCAAACACCATATGGGAGTCATCAATTTCAAAAAAAAAAAAAAAAGGAATACTTTATCAATAAAAGTCAGTTGATGGATAGCAAATTTGACACATTAAATCAAGATCAAGGCCCAAATGCCTAAAAGTCTTAATGGCTCAAGTTTTCATCCTCTTATCTCAAATTCACTGACAATAAGTAAGGCGATTTGCATTGTCCTAATAATTGAATTCTGATTGGAAAATCATTCTAATTTGCAAACCCGAGGGAGAGGGTTACCCTAATTCCTCCAACAAGTCCCATTCAAGATTGCCTCTTCACAGGGAAAAGAGGATAATTGGAGGGGATTAGTGCATAAGTAAGATATTCATGGTTAACTCATTCAGACATCAAGATCATAATCACGCTGCACTGATATAAAGTAATCACACTGCACTAATATAAAGTAAACTACACAATCCGAACAACTTGCATCCTCCACTGCAAATATCCCAAATGTAGACGTAATTTAAATGATTGAACCAATACCTGCATACCATACTTGTTAAGCTTCTTAATGGCAACCACGGTGGGATTGCCCTTTCCATTTGGGGGCTTAATTGTTCCTTTATAAACACTCCCAAATCCACCCTCCCCGATCTTCAATAACCTGTTGAAATCATTGGTAGCTTCTCTGAGATCATCAAGGGTGAAAGCCCTCAGGTTATGCTGCTTCTCTTTGTACAACTCTGGTATACTTCTTGATGATGAGGCTGAATTTGCAGATTTTGATACCCTATTTCCAGGAACATTTGCTGTTGTTTGCTGCCTTAATTCAGGAGCTGAGTTTGCTTTGTTTTCCCTGCGCTTCTCCCTGAACAAAGAGAAGCACTTCATCTTTGATAATTTGAGAAACAATCTCTCAAAGAACAAGCATTTCACAAATCAAGCACTTCATCCAGAGAGAGACAAAAAGGGAAATCTTTTGAGGAGAAACAACAAACCCAGCTACAGAAACAGGAAATAAGAGAAGCCCAAGTGAGAACTCAAGGAACTTCTGAAAAAATTGGGAGGATGAAAATTAGCAAGCAGAAGGAAGAAAAAGGCAATCCCAAGAAGAGAGATCAAAGAATTTCTACTATATTTAAAAATGATGCACCAAATAGGATTTCCGGAGACTTCAAAGAAGCAAATTGGAAGCCTCTAACAGAAAAGAAGAAAAAACCCGAAAGAAATAAAGATGGAAAGCCTGCAAATTAGATAGAATCTTTGGTCAGAATATCGTCAAAAAACCATACTGTAATGGATGTCAGTTCCCGTTGTCAAGAGGGACTATCACAAAGAGATGTGTCAAAGATCAAAATATATACTAATATATATATATACTAAATAATGTGAAAACAGGTGATCAAAAACAAGAAAATGTCAAAGCAGCAGAAAATTCTACGAGGAAATACAAAGGAAAATTTTGGGGTTTTTTTTTTTTTTTTTGGGGGGGGTGGCAGAGAGAGAGACAGAGACAGAGCCGTGTGTGGAGTACAAGACAGGGAGACAATTAGCTTGATGGACAGATTGCTATGATCATGAGTAGGCCAAGGAAAGAACATGGGAGGACACCTTTCTTTCTGGGTTTTTCACAAGCGAGTCTCAAGTTCACACGGGAAAGTCAATGTCATTTGGCATTTGAGGTCATCCAGTATGTATTCTAAGTGACTTTCCTATGATTTCCATCTTTTTATTATTTTGTTCAATCGGTTATTTTTATACAAATTAGGTCGGGTTTTTTTAACTTAGGTGGCTCGTTTGCGTATAAAAAGTTGTTGGTGCTCTATAAGTATCAATTTAATGTATTGTTTAACATTTTCGAGTTTATTCATTATTTATAAAAATGATTTCAGTCCTAACATGATGAAATTCAGCCAATGGGAAAAAATGCTTTATTATCTTTTGAACATAAAAGATGTTTTAAACATAAAGGAAAGAAAAGAAGTTGAAAAGAGACGAAATATGAGATAGTGGTTAGATATGGTCATTAGCAAGATATTTTATCAATTTAAGAGTAAGATTTTTCCGTACTAAAAAAAAGAATAATTTTTTTATTATTAGCAATTGGTTTTAAGATGAAATATTATTTGATAGTGACAATAGATTGGATCAATAATGGAAATTAGATGTGCAAGTTTGATGGCAAATTTGCAAGTTCAATGGGATTTCTTATACATATAATTATTTTGAGTAAATTCTTTCTTAATAATAAAACAACACCAACAATTTTCATTATAGATCCCTTTTACGCGAGATATGAGGAGATCCAGGATATAGATAGTCTTATCTTTGTATGCATCTCTGCCAACAGAGAAATCGATTTCATAACCTTTGTTAATCAAAGCAAATGATAAATAAAAACTTATTATTTTACTCCTTTCATTTGAAAATAATAATTCCTCTTCAAAATCAAATCGTTATTTTATAATTGATAATAAAAAATTTAAATTTAAATTTAAGAATGACTAATTTTTTAAAATAGGAGTATAAATATTATAAAATAAATATAATATAATCTCTTATTTTAAAACTATAATCCCATGTATAATATAATATCTTATTTTAAAATTATAATTGTGGGACAACGGTACAAGAACTAATCCATGGTGTGCTAGTCTGCATGGAAAGTTTCGTGTCTTCCATTCCCCACCTAATAAAAGGCTTTGGAATTTTGGATTCCCCAATCCAAAGGACTTCACGTGTAAACCCCTTCAAAGAGTAGGAATGTGGATGCCAACTGCATATTTACTTCTCTTTTATTTTTCTTAAGTGATTATTTTTTGGTCAATGGTCAAACCTCAGAATTTGTCCATCATTTCTTAAATCATTCTATTATTTGTCTCGACTCTTTAGGTATCTTGCCCATGCAAGTATCTCTCTGTTTTGTTTTGTTCTTTTTTTTTTTTGGAAAAGTTGCCAATGGCTCATATTATCCATAAGATTTGGTCGACTTTAGATTAAACATAAAATCTATTGTCTCGGGGCTTAGCCCCCTCTGCAAAAAAAAGGTATATATATATTTTTAATACGGGAGTTTTTACTTGTGCTAATAAATTATATTATTTTAATTAAAAAAATTAAGTAAAATTAAAATGTTATAAAATTGATGATTATATATAGCTTTTAGATTTCTCTACAATTTTATCACTTCAATTGAAATATTAGGTGTTTTGTGAACATACACAAATTCAATTTTTCAAATTTTAATTTCAAACACATTATTTGAATTATATATGTAATTCATGTTAAAGGTTTTTGGGGATTATTATATCATGAGAATCATACAAAACATAGTGTACAAGTAAACAAGAGTCAACTTTGAAGTATTTGGTTTCAAACTTTTCCTCCAAATCTCATGATTTATATGTTAATTTTAAAAGTTTTTGGGTACCATGACAATCATGAAACACGACATTCATGTATTATCATATATTTGGATGAGGTCCTACCTCCTAATTCCTACATGAACCCAACCCTAAGTAGAAGTTGGCCCCATGACATGCATAAAAGGAAAATCAAAGCACTAAATTTAGATTTAAGAAGCTATGCCAACTTTTTCTTGAAACTGTTAACTCTTATACTTTAAATACATTTAATAATCGGAAAAAAAAAAGATAAAAATACATCTCATTTCCTTCCCAATTTTTGCCAATCTTACTTGTCTACTATTTTTGGTCGTGTTTTTTTTTTTAACTTTGACTTACTGATTTATAATTTCTTATAATTCTTTACAACTATTTATATCTTTTTATAATTTTTTATATCTTACGGTTAAAAAAAACCGGGCCTCCCTCCGCACAATCCAAGCGGTGGATTGGCTAAGCTGATTCGGAAGAAAAGAAGAGACTGAAACGACATGGTGGGAAATCACATAATCAATCCCAAATGGTAAAGTCAAACCATCACCCTCGCCCCCAAGACAAAAGGCAACTTCCTCGTTAGGAGGCCAAGAAAAGCAAACCCCTAATTTTAAATTTTTCTTAAGCCCTTATTAGTCCCACCTCTTTGATGAAAAATAAAAAAATTAATCCCACCTCAGCATGACTTAAGTCTATGATGCATTAAATTCATCATTATTTTTTCCTTTAGTACTTTATTAACTAAAATCTTAGCTAATAAATAGCGAGTGTTTTTTTAATAATAGATCCTCTCCATTTATAAAATAAAAAACTTAAAATCGTAATTTAGAAAATAAGTACCAAATATTTGAATAATCTTTTTTTCTTTATATAAGAAATTGAATCAATTTTATTACACCTTTTAATTTTTATGATTAAAGGATGAAATGGATATAAGATAAATAGTTGAAATCTCGTTGAAAGCTTTTTATCACCAATGATTGAAAGGATCACTAATTCCACTACAACAAATATATTGACTTATAAAAACCTTAGATATTTCACTAAAATCAAATAGAAAAATAGCTAAGGCTATACAACAAAGTGTTGACTTTATGTTTAAAATAAAGAAACAGAAAAATTTTAAAAAATCCCTTCAATTGTAGGACATCTCTCACCAATAATTAGGTTAATTATAGTACCATAAGGTTACACAAAAAATCTTGACTTTATTTCTCTTAATCCCAATTTCAAGTCGAAAGATTTTCAAAGAAATGAAGATCTTTGGCCATTGAACATATTTATCTTAAATTTTAAAACTATATATAGGCCTATACGACAAATTCTAAATATTTCTTTAGTGATATATAATGAACAAAGTTGTCATCATCCATACAATGGTATAAAACTTATTTCATTAATTAAATTATTATAAATAAAGTGTTAATGGTATAAAACTTATTTCATTAATTAAATTATTATAAATAAAGTGTTAATTGAGCTGGTAGTTGAATCATTCCAATAAGAACACAAATTTGAATATTTGGAAGCATATTTAATAAAAGAATTTTTACCTTAAATATTTGCAAGATATCAAAACAAAATCATCTTAGGTCAGACAAGACAACCCATGCACATTTTTCAGAAATCAATGAAATTTGCTCGAAACTAGCTTTTTGGGTTTTTTTTTTTTTTTTTTTTTTTTGCGAAGGAGATGTGCTCAAACTACCTAGGGCATATGAAGATACAATTGCCTGTATGAGTAATCTAAAAAGAACATTAACACATTAAATTAAAAATGAACAATGTACTGTGTGATCATTGGGTTGTCTCAATTGAAAAAAGAGATTCAAGCCCATCATTTACTGTTATGCAAGAAATAACAAACAAATCTACCCTCCCCCACCCCCTACTACACACTGATCTCCTGTGGAACATATATATTTTTGGCAAATAGTTCAATACTTGGCTATCTCTGGCACATATATATTACAGAAGCCGGGATTTGCCAGTATAAACAGCTCACATTTTTGGGGAAAAAAAAACAAAACCAATGATGATCGGGTAAGAAGAAGAATCTAGTGAACAAGCTCGAGGGAAGCATCTTTTGCTTCTAGGGTTCAGTTTGGATATGAAAGCAACCTTCGCGATTGAGCCGGTGGTGCCAACCCAGGTATGTCGATGATGTCTTTGTTGTTTGGGTGCACAATCTGTAAAACAGAATTGGTAATGCACAAAATCAGACAATGTAATAAATGCCAAACAGAGGTGATGCACAAAATCAGACAATGTAATAAGTGCCTAAGAGCCCTTGGCTCAACGTAATTTGAACCGACTTCCAGCCGAGAAGTCTCAAGTTAAAGTTTAAGGCACATATTCCCCTATAGTGCAGGAATGCAGCATGGTCTACGGTTAATTTTGGTCCCAAACCCTACCTTTTACCTTCATTGTTTTGCTGAGAAGCTTGATATGGGCATCATCTGTCCACAACAATCTTTGAAAGAAATTGGAAGAGATTTCATCTTGTGTCCCTCACTGATGACTTCTAAACCCATTCCTCTTACGTTCCCGTTTCATCTTTATTATATACATTTGACTATATCCTATAAATCCACTATCAGTTCATTCACTCATGAGTGGTTATTGGTTTTGCTATGAATTGCAGGCCCACTATGCAGGATGGTGGAAATCAAGAAAAAAAGAGTCCAACTAACTTAGTCCGAGCGAAAATTCCCAGTTTCAGGAGGATATTTCCCAGAATTTGAATTTCGGAGTCTACAGGTTCTTTCAGATCCTTGAACCATTGTGCATTACGTGGTTTCTTTCTAAAGGGCATCTTCACCTCTCTAATTTGTACAACTTTCTGGATTCCAGAAGCAAAAGGCCATGAACAAGAAAAATAACTTTTTACTTTCAATGGTGAAATTATTGGAAACTTGTCTAACCTTCACAATGATGATGGCAATGACTCCAAGAACAATGAAAAAGAGCAACCCCATAATGCATCGATCAGTAGCTACCTGCAGCAGTTAACTGAGTCAGTGTGACGGGAAACTACGTTGTATCCAGAAGAGATGAAGGTCGATGGTGAAGAAAGTGACCTGCCGACCAATTTCTTTAACCAGCTTTGAAGCCTTCTTTATTGAAAAATGGATGGAGTCCAACTCATTAACAACCCTACTCATTTGTTCAGTCTGCACATCCATACAGCTTTCAATCATTAAAGAGCACAGGACGAAAAATGCAGTTCCATGTCAAAGACTGAAAATAACTTTTAGAGGACAACTTACCTGAGCCTTAAGAGCCGCTGCAGTTTCTGTTCCAACATTGATTGTATCATGAACAATCTGACATGCAAATCAAAAGATAAAGCTTCAATAAGTTGGTCAAAGTCATTCACAAATTTGAATAAAAACATCAATGCAGCAGAGTTATAAAGCATCTAATGAGAGACATGCACTTTCCACCTCTAAGGCCACAAAGTGAAAGGCATTGATGGTCATGGACTGGGGGTGCATATGTGCCCAACTATATACATGCAAAAGTCGAAAAGATCAAGTAATCCCAAACTTCTTTATTTTTTTTTTTTTTTGGAGAAGAAATGGAATAAGTTGAATGATACAGTTTCTTTCAGGTTTCAACAGCTACTTTTGTATGATATTAACACATCAAGCTGAATTTACATTCACATGGAACAGGTATATCAACGACAAACATAGTTATTTGAATGAAGTTACCAGCTTTCATGAAGCTCAAGTTGTCTTGATGAGAGCATCCATTATTTCTGCTAGTAACCACATTATAATTAGGTTTCAACCATAGTGCCGCAACGAGTGCCAAAGCATTCCATAAGGTTGCAACCTTGGTGTCATGGGTTCATTTCCCATGATGCACAAATCCCTCTTATTAGGGGGAATTTGTGAGCAGCCAACAAGCTAGCTTGCAGGGTAGGCAGCCTCTGTTGAGTTTAGTCTCCCCCCCAACTAGCCCCCAGGGGCAACCCACTAGGTTAATTGGCCTAACGAGAGAGCAGCTTGCCTTGCCCAAAAAGGGAAACAATAATCATTAGGTTTTGAGGAGCTGCATTCTGGATTGGAAATGAAGATGTCATATTAACATACCTTCTTTCCTCTATCAATAGCTTGATCAGTTTCGTCCATCATTCTGTTTCCATGATCCATCAGCTGCTGATTTGTCATAGCTGCAACAGAGACCACATTCACAAGCAGACAATAAAGATGATGGTCTATCCCATATGAAACAGAAAAGGAATGAAAAATGGCATCAAGCCAGAACACACAAATTCTGAATCCCTCATATTCCACCATCAGCGAGGATGGGATTCATTTCAACACTTCCATGCAGATGCCATATGCAGTGAGAGGCTAAATACACTACATTCTTTCAGTTCCTATATCATACATACTTCCAGAGTCCCAGGAGCCATGCTAGTCCTTGTGGATAAGGAAATTCCCTGTATGATGAATACATAGGGGTAAAAGAATACACATGGCTCCTAGGAGTGCATACTCCCAAGAGTATAATATATTTTGCCTTCATTAACTCTATTTTTCTTTTTAATTGGATAATGACATCCATTAGCACCATCTTGTGGCAACATGGAACATCCAAGATTATATACAAACATGTGTCACATCTATAATCAGAGAGATTATCTATATGTATTAATTTAGAGTAAAAAATGAATTGGCACACACATGCTATTAACAGCAATAACAGTTTGAAGCATCTGATATAAATTTATACATTCCAGGTTTATAAGATTTTTGGTATAAAACTTGAGATTAAAATGCAAATATTCCACATTTCAAGCATGCAAGAGTCTCACGCCACCTAAATTCTCCAGGTCTCCCAATAATACAGCATAGACTTAGAACTCAAACAGATAACTGATGAGAATAACAGCATAGATCGAATGAATAAAGAAGCCAATTAAAGGCATAAGATACGAAGAGTCATAAACAAAAAAAAGAAGCTATGCCATTGGCTTACAAGATGCTAGCAAGACATTTTCTTCTGCTAACCCTTCATTAGGCCCTTCAAATAGATCAACTCGCTTGTTTTCAAGATTAGTTGCATACCTGTTTACATTCACAACAATACAAAGTCAGGTGAAATCACAGGACATCATAAACACAATAAAGGAAATTTATGAGCTGATCCACAACAGTACAAGCGAATAAAACATTATACTGTATCATACAATATTGTAGAATAAGAACTTTTTTTGGTTCCCGGGGGGTGTTGTTAAATAGAATAATAGGAAAATAAAACAAAAGATGCAAAATTCACAAAGTACCACATTGGTCCAACCAACAGCTCACACTCGGACTTGAGATCTCCTGACTGACCCTCATTCCTTCTATCCATTATGTGAATTATTCACTGATTTCTTTTTAAGTTTCTGCAAGGAGGAAACCCATCACCAACACTGACTTCACATTCACCACTGTTTGTTTTTTTGTCTTTATACTCCATTACCGCATCCATATGCAATGTATATATGCATCATGATTCAAGAACCATTTTTCAGCATAAGCAGACTAATTGTTAGTTCACTACTTGAACAAACAATGGGTTTTTTTTATTAACATTCTCACTCCACAGATCTACCCCATCAATTGTCAATTCACTACTTGGAACAAACAATGGCTTTTATCCTTGCACTTCGTTTTATCAATAAAGATGATTCAAATTTTCTCCAAAACAAAATCATGTGATACAATACAATAAGGTATGTTCTTTTATCTGGAGAAATACATGTAGAGCCATTTGTTCAGTTGAAGTTATCCAATCACCATCTCATTGTCGTCATATAAGCTTAATCTTCTTGAAGCATCAATAATTCGAACAAGAGAAAACATCAGCAGAAAGAGCCAGAAAAAAACAATGATGTTATCAATGATTTCAAAAGGTATACATCCAGGGGTGACCATCAAGCATTGAGTAGAAGGCCTTCTATATTCTCTTGTACACGTGTAGACAATCATGCTTAAAATTGTAAGCTTACACAATTAAATAAATGAGTGAACAAAATTCACAAGCAGATTGAAAGTTTCATTCAAAATGCTGCTTGTGAGGTCTCTCTCAGCGAGATAACAACGAAGCCAACTTACTGTTTTTTCAAAGCAACATAGGAATTTAACTCTTTAATCTGCATAGAAGCATCAAAAACAATATTAGTGCAATTTACAAAAAAAAGATTGCACACCTAAAACATCCTATTTCACCAGCTACCAGTAGATAACCTATAATCCAAATTGAAAATCTTTATGGGTTATACATTCATTGCTTACACCACAGCTATCACAAAGAGGTGGTGCTGCATTGCATGCATTTTATTACCTGACAAGAGTAGGTACCCTATGCACCACCAAAGCAGGTATGACAGAAATGCAAAATGATATTATACCTTCATCTAAGACTACAAACTTTGCTAAATGTTATTATTCAACTACTTTCCTTTACATCAGATATCATATTCAAGGTTTAATTGAAGCAACATGGTAAAAAAGTCAAACCATTGACTGTTTCTTCTCACTCAGCATCTTGTTTGTATTTGCATCATTCCTGCCCTCTGAACTCTTTACTTCTTGATCAAACTCTTTTATAAGCCTGAGAGGAGACAAACATCAGCAATTCCAATGAAGATGATGAAACACAGAAATTTTTTAAAAAATATATAAGTACACTCATGACTGTCCAAACATGCTAACTGAAAGAAACAGAATCATAAATACTAAAGCTATTTTGATGTCCGCGAAGGAAAAAGGTGCATTTAGACCTAGATGAGAAGGGAAAAGAGAAAAAAGATGCTTATTGTTAGATTGACAAAAATTATTAATTTTGTCGATGATAATAACACTATTTAAGTTTATCGAGAGCTGCTTGTATTGTCAAAATTATATGTTTATACTCATCGACAACAATGCCATATTATTATATTAACTACCAATAGCATCCTAAAACAGCCTTATCATAAGCCAAGCCCCCAAGCAGGCTTTTAGGAGGTAATGAGGCCATGAGGGACATTGCTAAGGAAAGAAAACTTTGCCAACATCATCAGGTGGCTTTTACAACAACCTACTGATTACAGGTTCAACACAACACTCTGCCACAAATAAAATAATCGCCGGTAAGTACCTTTTACACTCCCGCATCTTATCAGTGAGCTCTTCCAACTGTCTGCTCTGTCTATTCATGTCTTTGATCTTCTCCAACTTCTGGAACCCATTCCTGAATGAATTGGATAAATAAATAAATAAATAAATAATATCCAGAGAAGCATCAAATATGCTATGATGCCATTACTCTAATTAGGGGTGTAGCTGAGCCGAGCTGGCTCGCGAGCCGGCTCGCATAAAAGCTTGCCAAGCCGAGCTCATAATGAGCCCGAGCCAAGCCGAGCCGAGCCGAGCCTGGATAGTTTTTCGAGCCGAGCTCGAGCTTGTAATTTTGGAGCTCGTAAGCTCGCCGAGCCTACACGAGCCAATTGCAAACAAGCCGAACGAACGAACGAGCTGACGAGCCGAGCAAACAAACCTCAATTAAGTTCAAATTTATGTTTTTATAATAAATATATAAAGCGTGACTTTGAATCTAAAAACAAAAATTTTAAAGAAGTATAGTGAACTAACGAGATAAGAACGAGCCGAGCTCAAGTTCGAGCTTTTGATGAGCCGAGCTTTTGACGAGCCGAGCTTAGGCTCGAGCTACAAACGATACTCACGAGCCGAGCTTCGAGCTTGGCAGGTTCGGGCTCGGCTCGGCTCGGCTCGAATACACCCCTAACTCGATAGATTCCAAGGACATATAAATAGAATCAGAAAATAACGATGACTCCACAAATAGGACTCCTACTCTTTGTTTCAGTCGACAATATGGTATTGATCAGATTCTGAAACCTGAATACAGCCTCACAAAGCAAGTTGTTGACAATTCAATGCAGTTACAGATGTGCTGCTTATTTGATATACTAAAGGGACAAGGAGCAGAAAGCTCGGAAGGGTATCACCCTTGATAACCAATTTCCATTTGTTAATGATTGTGCAGCGATCGACTATTATGTTTGTTATGGACAATTTTTTTCCACATCCTGTTGTAGTGGCCAGTGGATAATTTGTCCAGCATTGACAATTAAAGGCCACAAACATGCATATAATATAAGCCAGGGAATCAATTAGTCTGTGCATATAATCTAACCTACCGCGGTATCATCTCATTTCCATCAGAAGAAGATGAAGCTTCCTTAAGCATCTTACAAACATAGGAAACTAGACTAGCTAGTTGATACTTTAGGGACGACCAGGAAATTAAACGTACGCCATCACAATTAGGGAGTAAAGAAGAGGCTTTCCCAATTGGCTTTCAGAAGGAACCTGACTGAGCCTTATATGCGCTCGGTTGCTTAAAGCTAGGTATAAAATTTAACACGCCCCTCCATCCTTTGAGGGAAGTTTAATTTCTAAAGCACATCGGCAGAAAAGGCAAACTGGTCGTCAAGTTTGGAAAGTTAGGACCATTACCC
Source organism: Talinum fruticosum (assembly GCA_021018815.1). Lineage (NCBI taxonomy): Eukaryota > Viridiplantae > Streptophyta > Magnoliopsida > Caryophyllales > Talinaceae > Talinum > Talinum fruticosum. The sequence goes on from JAITYX010000056.1 coordinate 3,814,880, forward strand.
GAGTAAAGTAAATGCGGCATTACAAATAGATTAAGGGTGATTCATGCCAACATAATTTTATTCCAACCAATCCTAACTCCTAGTGAGTAATCAGTTATTTCCTTCACCTTGAAGAATTGAACTTCACTCCACCTAAAAGATGAACAAAAATTTGTGCAAAATTATAAACCAAAAGTAGTACTGCACAGTTAGAAACCCAGAAAATCTATCTCCTAGTTGACGAACAAATACACTCTGAGCGATACAAAGTGATTAAAAACTTTTGCTTTTTAATGTGAAATCTGGCGCTTAGTTCACAGCAAATTAACTAAATTAAGGCCACTGAAGAACAATGCAAATGGGTAGATAGCAACGTAAAGTAAAACTGATAAGAAGTTCCATTCAACAATCTTAACACCCATTTTGGCAAATATACTAAAAAAATTTACGACATGAAAGAGAAGATTAGCAAGAAATCTTACGATAATGTTCGAAATATATCGCTGATTTGCCCATCGAGTTCCCCCAGCTCCTCACTGATGGCCGACAACGATGACATTTTCGAAATCTCAAAATGTCAACACTCGCCTTCCACACTCTCTCCTCTTCCGTTGTTAGCGCATCAAAATTTCAAAACTTGTGCCCTCAAAATTCAGCCAAAAATGTCGATTGTCAAAATGTAGATTGCAGAAGATCGAAAGACGAAGAAATTCGAAGAGTGGCGAAATTACAGCTTCAGAAACCAAAAAATTGAGATCCAAATTACAGATTCTAATGCATTGATTGAATTACGAGGGCAAACAGCACAAAATTTCGGATCTGAAAAAAGAGTTGAAGTCGCCAAAGTCTACGATTTTTCGAAGATTCAACGTTGGAGCTGTACGACAAACAGCAGGGGTTTTCTGGGTGAAGATCGAAGAAGCTCGCTCTCTCTCTCTCTCTCTCTCTCTCTCTCTCTCTCTCCCTCCCTCCCCCTGATAGTTATAGAAAATTTAGTTCATTGGATATTTTGACTTTTAAAAAAAAAAATAGTTTGTGACTGTGCCCAAGTGTCCATATCTTATGCACAATTTTAAAAAATGCAAAATTAATTTTTCTGTTTATTTAAAAATTATATATTTTTATGATAATATTTTTTAATTACGCCACATATAAAAGTGTCAATTTAGTATTCTTTTGCAAGTGCATGAAAAAGTATATTTATATCAACAAAAAAATATCAAAAGTACACAAATATATATGATTGTTTGATTTTAATTTTTATTCTTAAAGCCTCGATATTTTCATGATAATATCTTTCATCTAATTACGTATAAGTGTTACTTTAGTGTATATTTTATAAGTATATTTAGAATAATTGTTATATATTTCATCTAATTATATCACATCATGTAAGTGTCAATTTAATGTCCGTTTTGTAATTATATTTAGAATGATTGAAATAAAAAAACAAACAATCATAGTCTACAATTATCCTTTAAAATTAACTAGTTTCAAAGACTACGACCGAAGAGGATAGGGATTGTTGTGAACTTGCAAGTGAGCAGTAGATGATAGAATGTCTTGAGCTTGTTCTTGACAAAATGTGCATTGAAAATGGTCAGGTAAAAGTATCCTTTCTAAGCAAATTAGTGTAATAGACACCAAGGAGGAGCCAATTTCTTCCAAACAAATACCACCATTAAACCAATTTCGGTGCTGGAATTCCTGAGTTCAAGCTTTCATGAAATGTCATCTAATTGTATAATACTTATTGATGTGAACCCTCCAAACCATCCAGTCTCGTAAAATGTTAGCATGTTGTTGGATTGACGGGTTGACAAATAAATCTGAGAAATTTTATAGTTGTTACTTCAATTTACTATAATCCTCTAAAGGACGATAAGATATTATACCTTCATAAATTTATACCATGGAATCATATGTATTTATTAAGTGAAAATTTTTCATGTACATACTTGTATTGTACTTCCACATACTAAAATATCATAAACAAAGACATAGACCGATGCATACCACAGTTGAATCCAAGTCTCTCATAATAACTCTCAAATATTCAATTGACAGTCTGACACCCAACAAAGAAAAACAGTATAAAACAGTTCATAATAGCTTTAAGTTTATGTAAGAGTACTCGAGCCAAAAAAATCAAACCCTATAGATGAATTGAAATTTAAAGACGCCAACATGAACCTACTGTTTTTTTTGGGGAGGTGTAAACTGTTTTTGTTACTTCTTTACCACTAACAACAGGAGAGCAGATTTATTTAACATGTGCCAATCACAATTGGTGACTATGGGAAAGGTATTTGTTTAGATATGATTTCAAGAACTAAATAAAGAACAAGAGATTGCAGCTTATGAGACCATGATGGAATTAATTGGGAGGGGATGGGGGTTCCAACAATGACACCATCAGCTACATGGGATTTGTTACCAGTTAATAAAATCCAATTATAAAAAATTTCAAATCTGAAACAAAGTACAAGAGATTTTTTTCTTTTTTTTTTGGGGGGAGGGGAGGGTTTACAAGAACAGCTTAGCTTTTTCCATACTGATGGAAAAATTAGGGGTGAGAAAACCACTACAAAATCTGAACAGGAACTTCAAGAGTAAGTACATAACATAACAAACACTCTTGAATAGACAGCTAAAATTGTGAGTAGTAAATAACAGGTAGAACAGCAGGCTTTATACTGCTTTCCATGGGTTACATTTTTTTAGGCAAACATAGCATTTTCCACCGAGGGCGAACGATTTCTTGGCAGCTCCAGAGACTTCTGATCTTCCATCTCCTCCTCACACGTTTGATTTCTCGGTAGAGGCTATAGTCGTCTCACAGGGAACAGAGATCACGGGTTGTGTATTAGTGCTGCAACTGACAGATTATCACACATGATCATGGCTTATGGATCTTGAAACCGAACACCCTCTGTGTATAACTCTGATTTGGCTTTTGAGGCTTTAGATGTGGGTATGTCATCAAGAAGAGGTGTGGAAATGTTGTTCCGAAATAAGCTCCATCGATGTCTATAAAGGATTAAGGAAGCACAAAAGAAAGGGGGAGGGAACACCTACTACTGTTATGCTGAAACTTTGTTCGAATGTGTGCGTGGCACATTTACATAGATCTGGAAACTTGACTATTCATTTTAGACTTCAAACACACATTTAGAAAATAGCCGAGTCCTACACAAGAAGTGTTGCTGCATTTTAGAATAACAGCTATACTATGCCAATGCTCCATCAATCCAAAAACAATGGGTCTACAAATTTAAAATGATTTAAACAAAAGAAACAACGACAACTCCCAGTACTACTTTTGTGAGGCATGGGGGATCCAAATATAGATAGCCTTACCCCCTACAAGCGTTCATGCAAGTAGAGAGGAATTCAAAATGATTACATTGAAGTAATTATATCAGAAACCTACTGATTTAACCTTCTACCATGGTTTGGACACTTGGGATTACATATCTAATCTAGTCCTTCATAAGAGCAATTAGTAAGTTGGAATTATCAAGCATAGTCAATTTATGCTACCACAAAGTAGGCACTAGTGGATGCATATCAGCAATCAAAATGAGTCAGATGGATGCAACGGGAAATAACAAAAACCAAGCAGGAAAATTATATGCTCAGTTAGGTAAGGATACTGCCTTGGTACTTGGATCGAGGGTAGTAAATGTCTTCACATTTAGGACAGTAGATTTTTACTGTGCTTGATCGAGGAATGTCGGCTTGCCCAACCGGAAGGCAAGGTTGCCCACAGCAATAAACCCTCGGACATCTTCCGAAGTCATAGTTTTTGTACTTCTCAAGCTGTATGTCCCCAGATTACAACAGTTTAGCATTTTCAAATACCAGTTATGGTACAACATAAGCTCACAAAATATTTCCTTACCATAGCAGCCATTCCCTTGCTTGTCAAAATGTATCGAGCATGAATTAAACCATACAACATTTCTGCGGCAGATTCAACTAGTTCATTTTGTTCCTCAGTGAACATATCACCTGTAAATCGAAAACAAATTGTTTCCTGTAAAGACTCTGAAAGAGATAAACAATTGTGAAAGTAATTTCTGCTCTTTGCAATCTGGAAACCAAACTTGAATACATCCCATTGGTCCCTCATAGTAATAGGAACTTTTTGTCTGTATGTTACCTTTTCTTCTTTTCAATGTCATGCAAATATGAAACCAATATTAAATACTAGTATACAAAAAATTTACAAGGAGATGCAGCCTAGCTTGCCAGGAAGGAAGACAAGAAAGTTACCATGTGAAGACTCCACGTCCAAAATCAAATCCAGAGCATAATCATAATAAGGAACTTGACTACTTAACCCACACAGGTTAAAATCATCCTGGATGTAATCATCATCAACTTCACAAAAGAACTCATTGCCTCTCAAGTTGCAAAACCATGAGATCCAAGAAGTATCATCACCATCTGACCCACTAACATCGGACTCTTCACTATCAGTCTCCGATTCTTCTGTAAGTTGACAAAGAAAATTATCATAAGATGCATAAAAACAAAACATAAGAAAGAAATTTGAGAATAAAAGGGCACTCCAGAATATAAATGTATCCTCCTCCAACCTCTTGAGAATCAATGGAGCTCTAGTAAAATTTCAGCTCCCTCAAGCTTGAGGTTGAATGTCCAACCTTCATGTAGTGCAGCCTCTGCTTGTATGATGCCCCCTCCCCTTCCCTTAACTCCCAGCATGGATCTAGTACTAAGACCCCCATCCCCACCCCAAATTTTAAAAAAAATGATGCAAATTAAATGTGCATTAAACCCACTATCTCCTGATTGCTCGTGTCAAATGCATATCCATAAACAAAAATGATCTCATACCCTTACCGCAGTCAAAATTGTTTGCCTGCCTAGCCCAACACACAAGTATAACGATGAAAGAAGAGGAGGAGATAATTCACTCAGACAAGGAAACATTCAAAGGACAACTTTATCACCAGAAGATGATTCAAACCATAGAAACTATAAGTATGGAGGCCTTGCAATCTTGTTGAACATCTATAAGAGGAATCAGAAATGAAGTAAGCCACCTTGTTACTGCCAGTTAGCCGGATAGATTGCCTCCTTCTTTTCTTTCTTTCTTTCTTCTTTTTTTTTTTTAGGGGGAGGGAGAGGAATAGGATGTATGGGAGAGTTCAGGGTTTGACAAAAAAAGAAGCTAGAAAAACAGGGAACAGAAAGCAAACTAAAGCTAATTAACGTAGGAGCACAACATGTTTTCAGCTCCAATCTCCGTATGCATTCAATGGAATATTTGCATGAGTAGTACAGTCCATGCACACCAACGAACATAAGAGACAACACAAAGTTTATACCTCGCAAAAAGCAGCCAAAAGTGATTAAAAACTAGATAAATATTCCAAAGAATGTTACTCGAAGACCAAAGACTTTATAGGACAAGAAAACTCTACTTCAGTTTTTTTGCAAGGGACATAAGTTTATTAGCGTACAGCAGGCCCTCAAGAGAAAAAAGGTTACAGCATCTCCCAACTGTGTACTTGTGTAGATCCTAAGTAATGGCCAAACAATATCCATATGATATATTCACATCTTTAGATGTATGGAAGAGGTAAAGCGTGCATGATACAGGTGGCTTCAGAACAATTGTAGTAAAGCTCGGGAGACCAGTCCACCATAAAGAAGTTCTAAAAGAGACGGCTTCCATATAAAGCCGCATGGAACAGCAAAACAATATCCATATGATATATTCACATCTTTAGATGTATGGAAGAGGTAAAGCATGCACGATACAGGTGGCTTCAGAACAATTGTAGTCAAGCTCGGGAGACCAGTCCATAAAGAAGTTCTAAAAGAGACAGCTTCCATATAAAGCCGCATGGAACAGAAAAATGCGAGTTCGTACTGAAATAACCTAAATAAGTAATAAAGTAAGCAATCAAATCAACTATGAAAAAACAAGGACGTGTGGCAGCCAAAAGTGCATCAATGCCTCATCATCCATTAAAAACCATCCTAGACTCACAGTTCCAGAATTTTAGCCGAGATTTTACTATTATGACTGGAGGAGATGTTAAGAAAATACAAGGTCATTCGCATCCAAGCACTATTACTTGCATATGAATACCGCCTTTGGACACTTCAATTAGACCACAAACACTTAGCATTCCAGAAACAAACCTCCATTAAAAACAATACCCAATGCTCCTATCACTTTTCAATCCCTTTCATAGGATTGGCCGGGCCAATCATTACTAGCCAATACCCACGGAACACCCAAAAATGCTTCTAAATTAACCAATTCACTCACAACAAGGCAGAAGAAACAGATGATTTAAACGCAAGGAAGGTTACTGATACAAAGCAGAACAAGTAAAACAGCTAAAGTCGTACACATATTTACACCTCCTGCAAGATTCACTGCAACTAAGCTTAAAAAGGGAAACAAGCAAAACATTTATCACTAACAAAAGCGAGACCGATCATATACAATCTCTACAATGATAACTTACTGAACCCCTCATATATTCAAATAGAACATACAGAAGCTTGTGAACTCGATCAAAAACCATTCCTTTGATTACCACAAATGGACCTCATTTCATATATGATTAACTGCAAAGCAATCTTCTTCCTCATCATCATCATCCAATAAATCCATAAACTCCATATACAATGTAGATACTTGACACTGAATCCATCCCAAAAACCCCAGAATATAGACTTCAACACCAAACTGTACCATGAACCTTCAAACGGAAACAGATCAAACAGCTCAAAAGCTTCAATCAACTGAAACTGCTCCATTAGGAAACACATCAAACATAAATGCCCAAATACAATATACCCATTAAAATGTAGACCTTTTCTTCCAAAACACGAAAACACAACAAACAACAAAAATATCAAGACATCATAACAAAAACATCATCAATCTCATGTGAGAGTGAGAGTGAGAGAGAGAGAGAGAGAGAACTGACCATCAGAGCAACGGTTCTTGGAAAGAGAAACAGGACGAGAATCCCTCTGATCAGAAGGTTGTTTCCCACTACTACCGCTCATAATCGACTGCGCCGACAACCTATCCTTATCTTTACCGTTCAACCCTTTAGAAGTGGAGGGCGACGATCGCTCCAAGTGCTTATCCAACGCTTCGTTAATCCTCTTCCGATCCACAGTTCCCATCTCCCCTTCGGTACTCGATCCTTGTACATCTCTCGCTTTCACTCCTCCCAAGAAAAAGAATACCCCAACTCCAAATTCAATCACCCAGAAAAAGGAACACCCTTTATTAGAAATTTCAGAACTAGCTATCTATCCACAAGCCCAGAACTTAACGCGACAATTGAAAAAAAAAACAAAACAAAACAAAAAACCCAGATTCTGAAAAGGGGCAAGATTTGAGATGTGGGAAGTTGTTAGGGTTCACACCCAAATGGCCTCAGAAATGGATGAGAGAGGGAATGGGGGATTGAAGAGAAGAGAGAGAGAGAGAGAAACGGAGAGATTAGGGTTTAGAAGAGAGAAAGAAGGGAAAGAGAGAGCTAAGCCATCTCTCTCTTTTCGGTTGTTCTCTCTTGTTCAATTGTTTACAGAGAGGGAGAGGGAGAAGATTTTTCTTCGGCGTTGGGGTTCCTCCCTTTTGGACGTACCCAGAGGGAGAGAGAGAGGGAGAGGGTCTAAAATGGCTCGAACGGCCTGGTCTGGTTGGTTAGCCACACCCACATGCATGAGAAGCGGCTGGCACAGGGGCACCTTTATGGCTCGAAGCTGGCTTAGTGGAAAAAGCTACTTTTTCTCCATCTTTGTATTTTTTTCCGTTTCTTTTTTTCTGGGATTAAAAATATATCTGCGTTGGGGTTCGTTAGCAATATTTGTCAATGTAACTCCTGCTCCTACAGACTCATTTGGTATGATAACATTGAAATCTTATTTTTATTTATGTTTAAATTTTAAAAATTAAGTCTAAATATCTTCTTAGTTAAATGTGAAAAAGAATTTTTTTAAAAAATAATAAATAAATTCGTATCTATATTTTAATGTTTCTCTTTATAAGAATGATATGTTTAATTGACATCTAAGATTTTCTTTTCGAAAGATTATGAAGAAAATATGATATCTAAATGAAAATGGACTTTAAACTCATGTTTTCAAACAACACCAAGTAATCAGAGATGTAAGAATGCAATATGTTAGGGGTGGAAGAGGTATTACCCCAATACATGACAATTGATTAATACATGTTCATTATTTCTATCCATACAGTTTTCTTCTAAAACAAATACATATTATATTTATCAAAAATACATTATCATAAATACGAATTCTTTTCAAATTTAGCCCTACATTTTGACAAGAGGTGATGAAAATAACCTAAATTAGTATAATTTTGGTATCATGGTTTGAATGAATTCCTGTTACATTGCCTATCAAGACCTAACTTAAACCCACCAAAGTGCGCTCTAGCATCTTAATCAGGTGCTAGTCTCCTTCACAATTTTTCTTATTATTTTCTACAGAGATTTAATTCAAGCCCCCCCAACCCTCTTGTCAAAAGAGAAGAATATTGAAGATGACATGACTCCATAAGACAGGAACAAATTTTCATATGTCCAGGAATCTCATATATTCTCATGTGTGAGTATAAATCCACAAGTAACTCTGTTTTCTCCAACATTATAGGATGCATAGCCTCTTACATTTCAAGGAGCTCAACCAACTTTACATGATCAAAAAATGGAAGAGAGGCTGATGTACTTCTAAGCAAAATTGTCACCAGCTTCATTTTACAGCTTATCATCTAATGTTGCTGATAATCATCTCGTCTAGGCATCCAAATATTATTGTACCCTAAATAAGGAGATGCACATGAAGAAATTACATCAATTTGGCTGGGGAAAATGGTTACAAAAGAAACTAACTTTCCCCTGTCAAAGGCAGGCCTTGTTATATCTAACGACATTTTTAGTGTACTAAGTATGTTGAATCTCCATTTGGTACTATCCCAGCTCATTCCAATTGCTCCAGATGGTAGGTGATTACATTGGGGCAAGAGTTGGCTTGTAGAAGCTCCAAACGTGTGAATGGAGGAGCGAACTGCAAGATGTAGTCTTCATCTGCAATGGGAGAAAGACAACACAATTTGAGATGCTTCTTCAGCTCCCGAAAGAGGAAGAGAGGACATTTATGACATTTTTGCATAGTGCAACGAAAGTTGTTATTTTGTTCTCATGATTATGGGCTCGGACAGGAATTATGGCTGTCACTAGAATGCTCGCGACAAGCCAACTGAATGTCCATACTAGTAGGTTTGAACTATACAGGGGAATGATTGTAAAGGAACTTTCAGGAAGTTGGTCAACATTCAAATTAATACCTATGTATATTAAGTTCAACGCATAGGAACACCCAAGGTTAAGCACTAATTTTGGTAAAATGACTCCATTTCTAAATTTCTTTTCTTTGCGGGGCACACACGTAGAAATGTGAAGAAAAAAGTATTATGAAGCTTACTCTCTTTGACAGTTCCATAAAGCCAGCACAGAACCTCATCAGCAAAAGCCAGGCACACCCCACCCTGTCAATCAGCAGCAGAAGTTTGATGTTAAAAAAATAAGTCACGATGCAGAAAAGAGAAAAGCTTGTAGAGTGACACCCGTCAAGAATCTCTAGCACTCTAATAAGATAGCATTCACATTTCCCACCACCTAATAACATTTATATACCAATAATACCAGTATATCATGCGCCTTTTGTTTCTAGTATCTTTTTCGTAACTCTTTTTTTTTTTGTTGGGGGGGAGATGCATAGCATATTTTTTGCTTTTAGCATTTTACCTGCCAATAACCCTTCATTTTCACCCTATGAGTTATGTCTTTGGTCCGCATTCTTTCCGTGCGAACAAGCCGTCCAGAGTCATCCCTGCCATAGACAAGCACAGTAAATAACACAATTAAGTAAATAGTTTCAAGTATATCAACTTAAAAACCTAGCACATGTATGTAGTTTTTTGTCCCCTCTCTTTTCAAGTGTTTCTTATACTTTATACACTATTATCCACTTTTTAGATAGCTGAAAAGGTCAATTTTCGGCAAGTTTTTCAGCTTAAGATTGAAGAAGACTGAAGCCAAATGCCTCACTAAACTGTCTTTTGCTTCCCTTCTATGAAATGGCAGGCAGTTTGGGGTTTCTAAATCTAGGGTTCCGCTATGAATCCCACACTTGAAGCAGGTTCAGGAGAAGTACAATGTGAGCAACATTACCCCATGTAGAGAGAGAGGCTATTTCCACAGGTCACAAGAATTATGAAAGGATACAAAATTTTGACTTGGCACCTTCTAAACGAAGGATGTGCCAGTGGTTTGCTAGAAGCAATCTACACGGCACTTAACAAATCCCACCACATGTAGACAATTGGAAATAATACCCAGGGGTGGGATGGATTCCAAATTTTCTGTGGATTTTAAATTCTCTTTTTTCGTCTCAGTGCATATAGGGAGGCAGTAGTGGTATAAATAGTGAATTTCATCCCAAAAATGACAAATATGGTTTTCTGGAGAATACATCATTGTAATACTCAAAAAGATACTGTGTAGGACTGCCTATTTTCAAGGTGAGTTCAAACAAAGGAGATCAGTTACCTAAATCCAACAACAATATAAGGGACACCAGCTAAAAATGATTGGATCTGCAAGCACAAAACAAGGTGAATCAAATTCAAAATATGCTCATGAGTAGGAAAGAGAGATGAGTCCACCAAAGCAAAGCATTCAATGCACAGCAAATGTGCAATAATAGAATTCAGGCAAAAGGCTCTACATACCCAAAACTTGAGCAACTTCTCTCTCTCATATCTTTCTTCCGTGTGGTAATCCAACTGTTAATTACATCAATCAAAAAATTAAGACCAAATAAAAACATCTAAGAAAATTTTTAAAAAATAAACATCTATATCACCAGATTTTCCAACCTCTCGGGATGTCTTCAACTCCACATAAAACTTCCTCCCATCATCTGTGGAATCACAGCAATCCATTTCGGCACCCATCAATATACGGTGGGCACCCAGTTTTGTTTTGATGACAGAACAGTACTCAACATTGGCATCAATATGATGTATGCCCTCTCCATCATCCCTTCTAGGATCCTCAGTTGCAAGGGTCTCAAAGCAATAACCCCAATAACATCTAGTTTGACAAAAACAAGAAAAGGTTAAGCAATATGCAGTTTATTCATGAACTATGAAAGTTAACAGTCTCATATTCCCCATAATGGTTACAACTCACTCACTAAAATATATATCTTCACTACAGGAGCTATTCAACTTCTTGCTTTCTCTCACATCTCATTTACAATTATTTCCGACCATTACTGGAGCACTAATCGCGATCCAACCACTAAAACTCCCAATTAACTAGTAATTCTCTTGAAGATCAGCACTAATAACGACACACATCTTCACATTAATTCATCGGATCAATGCTGCACAGATATGACATTGCCAACTATGGAGATATGGAAATTTTATTCATACCTTCTTCGATCCATCTCAGATTTTGGTCTTTCTGGTAGTTTGTGAACATCAAGATAGACTGTTCCCTTTCTTTTATGTACTCCCATTTCCCAAGGCTCATTCCTGATATAAGCAGTTGCCAGAATCTGCAACAAGTGTTCAAAAAATAAAGAAAAAAGGAGGGAATTGTAAGATTTAATTGCCACAAGAAGTCATAAGAAGAGAACAAGAGAAAGACCACTACAAACAACTCCAGTATCAATCCCACTGAAGTAGGGCTTACAGAGATCTAAAAGTATAAGTTGATAAGATAGAGGCAAGTGGCAGGACAAGGAACAACATTAATGTAGATTATACAGAATTATCTTCTAGAGGCACCTAACCAACACAACTCCAAGACTAGAAAACTTACAAAAATACTCTCCATACTAGGGGTGTATTCGAGCCGAGCCGAGCCCGAACCTGCCAGGCTCGAAGCTCGGCTCGTGAGTATCATTTGTAGCTCGAGCTCGGCTCGTGGCTCGCCAAGCTCGGCACAATCAAGCCCGAGCTCGGCTCGCCAAAAGCTCGAGCCCAAGCTCGGCTTGCCAAAAGCTCGAGCCCAAGCTCGGCTCGTCATTGGCTCGTCAAAAGTTTCTATTAAACTCCTGTTTTTAGGTTCAAAGTCACCTTTTATATATACTTACTATAAAAACATAAACTTAAATTTAATTAAGACTTTTTTTCTCAACAATCACAATATACCACTTAAAAAAAATAGTATAAAACATAAATAAAACATTTGACACTTTGATAATGAAATACAAATTACTAAAAAACCTGAATTTTAATTTAAAATCCTTGTAACAATAACATCTATCATTCACATAAAAAAAAGGTATAAATATATAATGAATTAATTGAAGGAGGAGTATAAAAGTTACAAGGTTATAACCAATTTTACGGTTTATAACCACTAATGGTCACAAAACACATGCTCCAAAATGGACCAATTTAATATTCAAAATATGTATCATTTGTTCACCAATGTTAGTCATATCGATTATCAATTGTTTCTAATGATCGCTAATAATTTATTATTCACATAATTTATATTAGGGTAATAAAATATTTAAATTTTGATTCAAAAGCAAATATGAAATAAAAAAATTTTCTTACGTACATAACATTTTTTTTATGTACATAGATAGTCATTTATCAACATTAACAAAATAGAAACATTACAACTATACTTTAAAATTAAAACTATCAATTATATAATTATAAAATTTATTCCAACTTGTTCTAGCTTATTACAACTTGTTTTTACGTATAAGAAAACCAAGTCTAATCTTATTAAGAATTCTTTAAGATCTCCTTGCTATATTTTTTTAATCCGGATAAGTCATAAAGGGAATGCAATACAATAGAGGAAGAAAAAATCGAACATAGGACCTAATGTACCCAGGACCTCAATATTCATCACTAGATTTAGACCTTATTGGTAAAATTTGACGTTACATGCTATATGAGTAATATAGACCAAACTAGGGTCCAAACTTAAAAGTACCAAACTTATGGGTCCAAACTTATTGGTAATATAGACCTTATGGGTCCAAACTTAAAAGTACCAAACAATGAAAGACAAAAGGCGTAATTGAAACTAGGGGTGGTGACAACAATAGTTTCATTTTGTGCTAAGTGTCCAAATCAAAAGTAAAAGTGATTAAAATTCACCTAAAACCTTATGGATCACTTGAAAACACTTTCACTATATTTTACATATAGTTATTTTTAATAGACCATATTGTTCAACAAATATTAGAAAACATACACGTTTATGATGTCCTTTACCTACTATAACAGTGGCTAATAATTTATTCTAGCATGATTTCTGTTAAAATCATCCATAAATAAATTGCCATAAATTTTCAAATCAAATTAAGTCATTCGAAAATAAAGTATTACATGTTTATATTCAATTGCTCCTATTATCAAGCATAACCAGATCGAAAATTTTATATAAAAAAATCTAAATTTATTAACTATTAAAATTCATAATTCTTAAATTTACATCAATTATATTTATTTTATATTTTTTTATTTGTACGAAAAGTAAACTAGATTAATGTGAATCATATATTCATTATCAACATTTCATCTATCTTGATTTTGGATTTTCATGTATATAAATGTTAGTAATTGATAAACAAAAGTTTTAATAGATTAGGTATAACCAAATGCTTTACTTAAGAAATATAAATCAAAATAATTATGCTTAATTAAAAAATTTAAATTAATTGCCAGATCGGTGATAAAAAAAAAGTGCTTCACATACTAATCTCCACAAATTTTAGCTCATTTGTTTCAATTTATTTAGGTTCATTTTTAATTAGCTTGTGTAAGCTCGACGAGCCAAGCTTGTTTAGGCTCGTTTGGTAGGCTCGTTCCGCTCGTTTGCTCGGCTCGTTTGTAACGGGCTCGTGTAGGCTCGGCGAGCTTACGAGCTCCAACATTGCAAGCTCGAGCTTGGCTCGGATAACTATCTAGGCTCGGCTCGGGCTCGTCACAAGCTCGGCTTGACAAGCTTTTATACGAGCCGGCTCACGAGGGCTTTCAGTTACACCCCTACTCCATACTACTACATCTCCCATGAAAGGATTAGATGTCGGTATTCTACAAATGTGTTAATAACATGGAAATCATAAGCAATCATCTGAGGAAATTGGATTACCTTATTTAGGTTGTTACGATAGGTCTGCACACCAAAAAGAAAGGGAAGAACACAAAGTCAGATGCAGATATTCTACCAGAAGACTACATCCAGCTACAAAACTAAAGACCATAGTACTTACGACAAAATGAATATTTTGAAGAGGAATTCTTTTATTTCGTATACAAGAAAGCAGATCACCAAATCCCTCAGAGGCCAAATCTGATATCAATTGATTACAAAAGGGTTAAATTAGTCTCTGAAATATAAGTAGCGAGCCTCTCCTCCCTCATTGCAACTGCAATTTCTTTTCTTTTTCTTTTTCCTTTTATCTTTTTTGGCATTTATCTTATAGTTTATCAGCAAATGTAGAGAAAATCTAAAATACCTTTTTTTCAGTGAAAGTATCAAAGCCTTCATTCAGATCCGCCCCAACATCTTCACTGATAAGACGCTTAAAAAGCCTCTAATATTGTACAAACCATTGAACAGAAGGGTACCAGTTAGCTATGGTGTTTACAACACAGATACAAGTGACATGATCACAAAATTGTTATAAAAATCTTACCAAGCTGTTATCATTAAAGTAGACGTCACCACCTTCCACTCGACTATAGCAGGCAAGTTCACAAGGCTATTTAATCAAATTGCCATTAAGCTGTATTAGCAACAGTAATTAAAGGCAAATCATCACTACACATGGCAACCACCAGACAATCAAAGGGTATTACCCCTGACATGCTACTGTAAAAAGATAAGCACCCCACTCTGCAATCTATCGAGGAAAAAGTAACAAACTTCCACAGCCAACAAAAAGTCCCGCATTTCAAAGGCCACAAATAGTAGCGGTATCTAGATGATATGGAACCCTTATATCCATTATAGAATTCAACTCATCATCCTTACAGGCTTGGTATTGGTAATCCAGCTATGAACAACTGACCAACTACCATAATATAGAAATGTAACAGCAAAGAGTCATATCATAGCATGCCACGAAACAATTGAACCAATGACTTATATTTCCTAAAATAGACATTTATTTACCTCTTGGAACTGAATGACTTTTCTTGATAATGTTTCCTCACTCTTTGCAAACTTGAGCTCAGAAACAAAGCGCTCATCACGTCCATTTGCATATCTACCAAAGCCAAAATTTTGTCTAGGAGGATATCCAGGTCGAGGCAGTATTCCAGCACCTCTATCATTTTGCCAACGGCCACGGCCTCGTCCATATCCTCCTCTGTTTTGGTGATTGTTAATACGAATTGGAGGTAATACTGCAAGATAAACATCATTCAGTAGGCATGTTCAAATGAAATGACATGGATTTATGGCAGAGAGAGAAGAAGGGCACAGAAAGAGGAAAGAGAGAGGGCATAGTTACATTAAAATCAAACTCCTCCAAAACCAAGATTAGACTCGCATCAATTACATGAAGCTAAACTCAGAGCTGTGATACACTTTCAAAACTATATATCCAATGTCACATAACAATACCAGCATTAAGTTCACATATTAAACTACAAAGTTCAGAAGAATACTAATTTAGGTACATAACGTTTTTGGCCAAAGTGTCTATTAAAAGCACATTCACAAATATTAGCACAAGGAGTTTTTGAAGTTGAGAAGCGCACATTTGTTGCCGGTCGTCAAGAAAATGTAGAGATGCATCCAGACAATCAATAGTGCAGTATCAAATGCCCCACAAGGGTACCATATATTGAGTTAGAAACTATCTAGAAGTGTAGATAACGCCAAAAATTCCCACATACTAGTAATTCATTAATTCACTAATTCAGCTTAATTGCCGATATCAGATGAATGAACCACTAACCCGCGAAAGGAGAACCAATATTCCAAAATTGAGGAAGCAATAAAGACTACAATTAGTAATAGTTGGCAATCATCAATGCCCATCAATAAGTAACAATTTGGCAGAGGAAAGTAACATTCGAGGGCGAAACAAACTACTAATTCAGCTAAATTTCAACTGCAAAATAAGACTCACATAACACAAATGACAGATGCCCCATACAAATCGACAGAAACTACATTGGCACCCGTCGAAACCTAAAATTGAACAACAAAAATCAATACCCTTCAACAATAAAACACCAATTTAACCCAAACTCAAAGAAGGAAGATTACCAGGAACTGGGTACGGGCTAGTAGCATGAGTTTTACAATACTCTTGATTATCAGGTCCAAACAGATCTCTAACATCCTCCTCCTCATCTGGGTCCTCATCATCTGGGTCATCCCCAAATATATCGCGGGTTATAAACCTACTATTCGACACTACTTCTTCGCCGCCGTTTTCTCTCTCCTCTTCTTCATCTTCGCCGCCGCTGCTGCTCCCACTGCCGCTGCCACTCGACGAAGATCCTGATCTTGCGGATGAGGACGAAGAAGACGATGAATTGGACGGCGAGGACGAGCGGGAAGAATCAGAAGACGAAGATGGGTGAGCCCCTCCTCCTCCGCCTCCACCTTGATGCACTTCGTTATCGTCCTCTTCCCCTCGGTGCTGGGAGTATTGTTCTTCTTCTTCATCTTCGCCAAATAAGTCCAAGTCTTGCGGGAAATCCATGAGAGAGAGAGAGAGAGAGAGAGAGAGAGAGAACCGGAGAAGTAATGGCTCCTCTGTATTGTGATTTTGGCTTTGGGGTTTCTAAAATTAAGGTTTAGGATATGGTGGTGTGTTTGTTCTTGAGTTGGGATTATGGAATATAAGTTCCCCTAATTTATGTAATTATTTTCTTTCTTTTTTGGAAAGCACCCCAATTTTAAATTGACCAAAGCAAAAAAAAATTCTATTACATTTTTGTTCATTTTTTAGAGGATATATTTTATAACTATTTATTTAGATTTAGAAATAAATTTGTAGATATATATAAGAAAACTGCATTACAATTCGACTCAAAGAATCAAGAGTCACGTACCTTAATTGTTGTGTAATGGAGTTTCATACTCCCAACTAGGTTCCAAATCGTGGTGATCACAATTTTCTTAATTTAAATTGTAGACCTTGGCTCCTTATGGGTCTAAAGACAAGATTAGGCATCCTTTAGATTTGGTATAGTAATTATGCATCCCTTCGCCCTACCCGCAAGCCCACTAGGTTTATATGTTGTTCGGGGTTCAGCGGGTAGATCCATTTAATAATGTAAAAAAATTAATTTAAAAAAATCATATAAAAAATATGTTACAATACAATAAGAACTATTTCATTTAAAACAACTAAGGTAGTTTTCAAACTCGATAGCTTACTAAGCCTAATGTGATACTTAAATTAATTGATTTTATGATTGGTATCTACTCCAATTTATTTCACAACAAGAGGGTGATGCATGTTGCAATAATAACCTGAATGCTAGGGCTTGTAGTAATGGTGTTGAAGCACCATGATTAGCCCACCAAACTAGTGGATCTTCATATGCTTGTGCAGAAATTACATGTGGTAACTAAAATGATCAGATCCCCTAGAAAATAATAACCCATATTCACTTCAAACTTTTTTAAAAATCATGTATATTTGAAAAAATTCCTTCCAAGGCACTTGTCTTGATTAGAAGAGACCTCTTCATCCTCATTTGAAGCTTGCCTTTGCACACCATTTTCACCCTCTTGAAGTCAACTTTCACTATAATACCTTAAAATATAATTAACTTGACTTTTTTTATCTTTATGTTCCACATGTCATAAATAAAGTATAAAATTGGATTATCTTTATCGAAAATTTAACTTGGTCAGTATTGACTCTATATGTCTCAAAAAATAATCTAACTTATTCCACCAAGCTGTCATTTACAGTTATATCTTTAACAATCCTAATCTTTAACTTTGTATATGTTTTTCCATTCACTCTAAACTTCTTCCAATCATTATAAATAATAATAATTGATGCAAATTTTGTTCCATCTACTTATTTATGAAAAATTTGCCAATGCCATGCCATGATTCATAGTTAAATTCCTAATTTCTTGGACATCATTAATCAAATTATTTATCCATTTACACTTTAAGTAATAAATATAATTTTTCTTTATGGTACACAATTATATTTCAATACTGAATTCAAATAATGAACCACACAAAGAGTTCAAAAGATATGAGGATATCTCGTTTCAATGCTTAATCATACAACTTTGAAGTTAGATCCATTCTTGGTCAAAATTTGCACCACATTGAAGATACTAATTTCTTCAATTGCATTAATAACTATTTTCACCATATGATTCGACATATTTAATGTTCCCAATAACATAAATATAATTTTTGTCCTTCGATTATGAAATTGTTATACTTATAACAATAATTCAATACCAAATTTAATTAACACCTTCGACAAATGGGTAAGACAATACTATAACATGACTCAGTAAATTTTGTCGTCAAACATAAATCTGAAATTGAGCGTTTAATGTCTTCTCCTTTTAACTGACAACGTTACACAATGCTCTGCCTTTGATTTTGTTGCGTGTTTGTTTTTCTAGATGTTCTAATGTACTAGATTTAATTTAATTTAATTTCCAATATCCCCCTCCCCACGCCCAAACCAAGACTCTCCACTGTCCTCCTAACCTAAGGTCTTAGAGACGCAGTCAATTTAATTTCTTCATAATTGACGCAGTCTCTCTATGTCATGTATCTGTCTTGAAAGGCCTTAATTGGGAATCACGTGTGGCACCACCCACCCTCTTTCTCTATCTGTCTCCACACCCAAATCCAGCAGCAGCGGCACCAGCACCAAATGTGCTCTCACCCTCTCACTCTGCACTGCTCTCTGTCACTCCCAAACCCAAAGGCCAAACCATGAGAGGGAAGCCTCACAAAAGAAGAAGAAAAACAGTAAGACACCCATTTATTTCTTCCTAATCAACCCTAAATCTCTCAATCTCAAACCCAGAAGCGTCAAGATTGTGTCTTTCAGAGCAGAGAAGAGCAGAATGTGTTATGTGGGGAAAGCCACCAAGATCTTCATCTTCATCGTCATTATCCTCGCTGTTTCTGCCCTTATTCTAGGCTTCAGCTTCCGCGCTAAGAAATCCAAATCTCACAAATGCCCACCAGATGACCCTTCCTGCAATCCCCCAATCCCTCCGATTTCACCAGTCCCAATCCAACGCCAATCTCCACCACCAACCCCTATTCTCCTCCGAATCCGAACACCAACCCCAACCCGTATCCGCCACCTAGCCCGGACTCAACCCCACCACAAACGCCGCCTTCCCCTCCGCCTCCCCAGATGCCAACCCAATGCCTCCGCCAACTCAACCGCTACCACCGCCGCCTCCGCCGCCAACTACGCCTGCTGCTGCGGCCAATCCGCCACTAGTGAGTCCGCCGAGTCCGGAGGTGGGGTCCACCCTGGCCCAATGCATGCTTGAGCATTGGATTCTTTCTGAGAGTATCCAGCTATCCGTATTTGTATTTGCATCAAAGACTGTCTACTTCTGAATCTCTTCACCGGTTCGTATAGCTGTTACATTAAAAAATGGGCCTACAATTTAATTATTTCGAGTTGTTTGTAATTGAAATAGGCACCTTTTGTTAGTTGGAATCATGGCCCGAGATAATAGTGAATAGTGAATACTGTCCTCAGAATAGCCATTTTGTTGTTGCTTTTCATATGTTTACCTGAACCCCCCTTCTTCTCTCTCTGCCTTTTGGCCCTCAGACATGTAATTGACTGTATTGTTTTATGACTTTATTACCTTTATAATGGACACTTTGAATTTGAGCTGGCTGACTCTGTCTGTACTGTAAAGATACTCCAATGGGCAATAACAAACTCTAATTTTTGTCAAATTACGAGGTCTAGAAGGTCCATGGATGTTAATCTTAGATCCAATCATCAAAGGGATCAATCTCACTACATTCGCAATCTGCAATCATCTCTGCCTTAAATTCCTTTAGGTGTAGATTGTAATGAACATATGTAAGTTCCTTCAGGAACTGCTGGTCCGCATTGTTCATTCCCTCTGATAAATACTTCTCAGCAGAACTCCGTCTGAGCCCATATGAAGAAGCACCCTGGCATGTTTGGCTGAGTACTCGGATCGCTAGTTTTTGCAAATGTGGCCATTCCCCTCCGTTGTGGTACCACCACTCAGCTGCATGGGTTCAAAAAAACCGAACAAAGTCTGTGTTATAATCTGTATAGGGCACAGATACTGACACAATAATGCAGACATAAGTTGGCCACCACTGAAAGATTAGGATATAGACACAGCATGGATGAGGCTATTCAATTTTACTTACCGACTCAGATTTGTTAATAAAAAAGCTGGTGAAATGTAAACTCAAATGCTTACTAATTTCCTTCAATTTCCTGAGAACAAGTCGAAGATGATAATAAAAGAAGAGACAAATGATAATTGAGTGATTTCAAACCTGGTGAAACACCTTGCAAGTCTTGAACTCCATATCCATTTGTAGGAACACGTATTCTATAACTATACAAACCCAGCTCCTTAAAATTTTTTTGTAGCTCTCTTCTGCCTGGAATCATCTCTCGCAGGCTTTTTCTGAACCCCATTCTGACCACAACATCATCTTGAAACTTGTTGAAATATCGATTCTGTGGGTTCAGGAAATAGCCGACACAGTGAATGGATTTCTGGAAAACAGAACACCATATCTTATCGATAATGCTGCAAAATGGTTCATAGAGGTGCTCTTGATTTCCCAGATTTCTTCGAATAGATTCCTTCATATTGCATAGGAGTTCAAATATGAAACCCATCTGGGCTTGTTCATCGTCTTTCTTGACTCGATACAAGGCTTGAATCAAGGGAATAGCTCCTCGCAGAACAACTGCCATATCCTCCCATATTGAACCATAAACTACAACGAAAGAAGCAAATAACCCTGGCCCTGTTTGTGCTAGGGGCGAGTTTTTCCAATCAGGGGAGGAAAACATGTCTTTTACATTCTGTGAATGCACTGACAAGTTCAGCAGAGTGAGGAAAGGCCTTACAACCTTGAATGACTGAATGCTCACCATGTGATGTTGAGGTATAGACCTCAACAAGAGCTCAGAGATTGACGAATCGCTATAAATGAATTTTGTGATCTGTTGTGCTATTTTCATTACATTCTTCACCAAATCCATATGACAAATAGCTTCTAGAGCCAGCTCCAAGCAGTAGGCCACACTTACAGTATAGAACAAGGAATTGTGCCTTTCCATCAAGCGTTTCCCTCCAGCTCTTATGTGTTTTAGTTGTGTGTCGCTGATTATTTGAACCACATTTGTTATCCCAACTTCTTGGATCAAACCGTCAAGAAGTAGTTCCATAGCTTCTGTGTCTTGTGATGCAATGGTGACATCCATTGAGCGAAGGTAGACGGTGCCCTTAGGGCAAGCCACTAGAACATTCATCAATGTCCGGTTTGAATCATCACACCACACATCAAGAAGGATGCTACACCCTGTGGTGATCCAAGATCGTTTAATTTCATCAACATACTTCTCAATTTCCTGGAGCTCATTCTGGAGGATCCACCCCTTCAAGTCCTGTAAAGTTGGGATTTCAGAGTTTTCCAATGTTGCCTCGCCAGCAAACACAATCGCCAAAATACTCAGAAAGCTGGAGGATTTTAGTGCTGAGAAATCAATGCCATTTTCAAATAAGAATCTTGCAATGCATCTTTTTCTTTCGATAATTAAAGAATTCGCATTCAGGTCTTCCCTGTTACAGGGATCTGCCAAGTTGCTCACTTCATTAGAATTAGCTAATGTACAACGATCTCGACCCGTCAAATTGATTTGTGCATCTTGACTAAATTCAATCCAATCAGCCTTTCCTCCACTGTAATACAAGTTTCTCAAAAATGGGGCCGGTTTGCTGCAAGAAGGTTGCCTCAACAATTGGCTTCTGTCCTCAAAATCAGCTAATGTACCTGAATTAGGCTTGCCCCCTTGAAGAGGGACTTCCTGAAAATTGCCCAGGTTTGCATCTAGCTTCAGAACTAGCCAATGCAGTTAATGTACGAAAATTAGGCTTTTTTCCGTTATATGATGTTCTTCCTGAAAGCTGCTTAGATGTGCTTTTGGCTTCAGAACCAGCTAATGTAGTTAAGGCACACAAACTAGGTTCTTCTCCCCCAGAAGGTGGTTTATCTGAAAACTGCCTGGATTTGCTTCTGGCTTTAGAACCAGCTGACTCAGAAGGATTCAGCTTTTCTATGATGACAATAGAACCAGATAATGAGCGTTTTCTCCTTCTTTCTGTAGAGCCTCCCTTTTGAGGGGCTGGCATTGTGCCTTTCTCATCTGCTTTTGAAGAGTTCCTCTTAGGAAGAACAAGAGGCTGTTGAAAGTCTCCCACCTCCCTAAACAACTTCTTTATTTTGCATTCAATTAGCCTAGCTCTGAACATTTCTTTAACATCAGGAGGAGCCTCGAGACACTCCAGGACATCCTTTCCTACGCCTCCTATATGTTGTTGTAGGCGGTTAAAACCAGGTACAACCTTACCACAATGAACACATTCGACCCTTTTTTCTTCTGGGTCCAAGGCATTCCCATGGCTGAGTAATACTTCTTTTGAAGCCATCTATGTTGTAACCAAAAGAAAGGAAGTACGTGTAAGGAGAAAAAGATATAAACAGAACTTTCGAAAAAGAGAGAAAGAGAAGCACCAAAATTGAGCAAATAATATGAATGAGAAGCCATGTTTAAGCAACAAAGCCACATTTAGAGTCAGTGTACCTAAATCTAAGAGGTAGTGCATTTGACATTCAAACACATGCAAAATTTTGATGCAACAGTAACAACAATCATTGTATTGAAGTAGAGTATATGGCAGTATAGAGATATTTAAATATAAGCAACATGAACCTTGCGAGCAAAGAAGCCATTCTCAGTTTTTGCCACTTAAATGACAAAATTATGAGGTTGGATGCCCAATTGCTCGCTTATATACAAACTAGCAGGATTCTTCATTATTTATCCTTGAAATACTTATTACAAGGATATGAAGCTAAGTTGATACTATATTTGTTCTAGTAAGGAACTGACAGAAACCTTGCTCAAAAGAAAAGGACTTCCAATTTTTCCCAGTAGCAAAGAGTCTCACGCCATGCTTAAGCATAAGTTCACTTGATCGGGTACTTCATAATCCATATCCAAAGACCGTCGGTCTTAGTCTTACCCTTATAGGTTGCAAGCAGAGTGACCGACTCCAAGGGACCAAAAAGCTTTTTGGAAACAGTTTTGATTGATTAAAATCTCTTGCAAGGGAATCCATAGTTAAAGCAATCAAGTAAAATGAAATAATAGTGCAATCATTTAGTAAATGCAGGGAAAAGGGAAGCCTAAAACTCTAAGTTCATGAACCAACTAATAACACAACAGTAATCTTACTATTATAACAGTGCGAAACTCATCTCAAATTGGGGAAATGTAGAATTGGCAAATGTTCAAATATGATAATAGTGTGGGACTCATCTCGAATTGGGGGTAATGTAGAATTGGCAAATGGTCAATTCAAATATAATTATAGAGCGAAATTGATCTCAAATTGGAGGTAATGTAGAATTGGCAAATGAGCAATTCAAAGTTATCAAGTTCCCCATCCTTCGAGTTGCAAACATAATCAAAGTTGGGTCCTTGCCCAACTCCACAGTGGTATCGACCTCACTCCTATAACGAGGAAAATATAAGTTCGAATCTCCGGAAGCAAATTTGTTGGAATTTGGTAGGACTTTTAGCTTAAACATTCGTAGTCCACAAGGGATTACTCCTTTAGTCAAATAAAAAAGCGTTTTTGTTTTTATTTTCCAAATAATTTTACCTTATTAGTTTAAATTATGGAGTATTACATATATATAATATATCATATATATTATATTTTATATATATGTGTGTGGATGCGCGAGTGTGCGAGTACGTATGGATGATGATACGTGTCTTATAATAAGATACGTCTTATATTGCTTGCTTTAGTTTAAATTAATACCATGTTATATGATTTAAAATTTGCAAAAAAATTTAATAATTACACTTAATCATAACCATAAAGTTTTAATATATGTTGACTACATCAAGAGGAACAAAATGATACCTTAATTGAAATGACACGATAATTGGTTCAACCCTATCGATGAAGACATATCATATGCTTGATTTTACAATTCTGAAAAAACTATATGTAAAAGAATTGTTACACCAACTATAAGTTATAACAATATTGCAAACTTCAATGATATCATTTTTTCAATTTAATATTATAAATTTTATATCAAGAGAAGATACTTAAAATGTTTCTTGTGACAAAATATGTGTATATCCTATAAATGATAATAGACCATCTGTGATTGTTAGGAGTTTTGGTCATTAGGCATTTCAAAACCACCCCCAAACATACACAGGGAGTGCGGATATACATTTGTTTAAGTGGTAAAATTTTGGTAAAATTTTTGAAAGTTGTTAGTAAAAAATTCTGCATGTGAATTTTTTAGGTTTTAATAGGATGTAAAAAAAAAAGAACATAAGAGTTCGTGAAGAACTTATGATTTCTTAATTTATAAAGAGAACTTTGAGTTTTAATTGAAGTATGTTTATTTATATTCAAATTGATAAAGTTTATATAACGATCTGCAAATTAAAATTAGTGCGATATCCTTTTTAATCCAAAAATAAAAAGTCATCATATTTTAGCAGGATAGCTTGCTAGCAGTTAATTTGTTAAAAACATCAATACCAAGAAGTAGAAAGCTAAAATGAAAAGGTAAGGTTTACAGATTAAATTTTTCTTTATTTGAGTAAGGATAATAAATGAAACTCGAATTTGTATATGTACGACCACATTCCCCAATTAATAAGTTCTATGCATGTTTGAATATCATGCATATTAACTAGTGTGTTTGATTTCTACCAGTTACAATACAATTGTATAGACCGACAATGAAAACAGATCGGTAATATATATGTGATTGGACAAGTTTATATTTGGGTAAAAATGATTTGGGCACAAACCATTGGTAAATAGATTGTAATTAGCTTCTTTTCCTTTAGGTATAGCTTGTAAATCTATTTTACTATGTTAATGGTGAAGCTCAACTGTTTAAGAAAAAAATGTCTTAGGACATGTACTTTTGAATTAAGGTATGATAACTTTGGCCTTTTCGACCCTTTTGTGTCATATTTTTTAAACAATACAAAAGTAAAACATTAAAATTAAAATATCGTATTTTATCTACATTTAAATTGCTAGTGGCGTTAAATTAGTTGGCAACTAAAGTATATGGTAACTATTTGTCCCAAAAGAGACGGCCTACTACAATTTGTTTGGGGGTTTGACATAACACATGCTCCTTTATGTGATCGCGTGGTTGATTTATTTAGATAATTAAAATAATAGATCTTATAAATAAAGAAGAAAAGTAAAAAAACTCGAAAAAGGTCCAAAAATAAATAAGGATTTGCACCTTTTAAGTCGTGTTTTTGATTATTTTCATTTTCATATTGAAATATATTTAAAAAAAAAAGTGAGCCCAAATAGTAATGGTACTAAAACGTTAGAGTAAGAAAAATATTTTATTTGAAAAAGAAAAACTCAAAAACATCACTCAACTTAATTTAGTCCAACCCAAAAATTATTCAAATTTTTAATAAAAATAAGATTTTAGGTCCTCAAACCTTGTTCGATACCCTACGTTTTTCAAGCAGGTTTGCATGAGGTTATTGCGACGAGTAAAGTTTTATCGGATATACTATCGCATATATAAAAAGGCTGGTGTGGTAAAACATATTAAAAATCGAAAAAATATGATAGACCCTCTATTATTTCAAAAACTATTTTTAAATTTCGCCGTTAAAATTAGATTTAACAACATATATAAAACAAGATCTAAACAGTACATATTCCAACAAAAAAAACACTTAGACAACAAAAATAAAATCGATCAATTATTTTATTTTAAAATTGAGTCAAAAATCAAATTGAGTCAATGGATGACTACATAATTACATGATTTTCATTAATCAACAAGTCACAAATTAATGTAAGAGAAATCAAGTATAAATTAACCACATATATAATGAAAATTTCGTTAAAATAATAACAAATGTAACAAACAAAGGGGCATTACCTCTCTTATGGACGGCGCTGTAATGAATTAAGATGTTCCCCTTTGGGTTTGAAACCCTAATTTTTTTGGTAGAAA
Source organism: Talinum fruticosum (assembly GCA_021018815.1). Lineage (NCBI taxonomy): Eukaryota > Viridiplantae > Streptophyta > Magnoliopsida > Caryophyllales > Talinaceae > Talinum > Talinum fruticosum. The sequence continues at coordinate 3,841,243 of JAITYX010000056.1, forward strand.
TGCTAAAACCACGAAGCTTTTGATTGAAACCTAGCAGAACTTGAAGATATAACAAGAAGGATAAAAATGGATGAATCATAGAAAACTAGATTGTGAGTGAAGGCAGGCAGATGAGAATTCAAGCCGATTGTGATCCGTCAATGGATCCGCAATTTTCTGGTTGCTAAATAGTCTAATGTTCGAAATCTTGAGAGATTACACTCTATTTATGAGCATGTTCCCTAATTGAGGTTTGACGCGTGTTTAAATATTTCATGCGTGTTACCTACTACTTTTGCGTATTTTCAGTACGCATTATTATGATTTTGCCGAATAAATCTGTTCAAGGTGACTTTTTAACTATGCGTAAGAGGAAGATTAATGATTCCATTCAGGGTGATTTTTTGAAATTATGTGCAAACAAATTCTAATGTTTATGATTGTAAAACCTTCAAAATATCATATATTTATATGAGACAGTCTCACCGATTTTTTTTAAAAAACTACCCCACACACACGTGCGTATATATATATATATATATATATATAATGTTCCTAAAAGTTGAAAAAGTTGGCCAGTAAAAAGGTGGAGTAGATTAAGGATATGACTGGATTCCTAAACTTTTTAAAAAAATATGTATTATTTTTTGCGTATATTTAAAAATATGTATTAATGATCCATTTTAATTTATTTGATTTTGTCATCTGTTACTACTACTATGGTCTAAAATCTCATGCATGGGCTTATATATAGCTGGTAACGGAACGAGCTATATTGTTGTCCATGTTATTTGGATTACACTCTGAAAAGATTATGAGGCCAAAATAAGATGATGTAATAACATTAATGCAATTGAGAAATGCATATAAATTTATTCCTAAAATTAATTGACAATGTCAGGAGCATTTTATAAACTTATAAGCATGTTAGAGGCCTTTTTATTTTTAACGCGCTCTTATAAAAGCCATCTAATATCTATAATGAATTTTACTTATAAAAAGAGATATCTATAAGAATTTAAAAATTAAATTAATACACCACTGAAATAACATAATAGATGTTCTTTGTAAGAAAACTAACTGTTACGCTTCTAAAGACTCCTCTTCCCCTAAATTTTATTGTATTATACAACTTTTTCTAAGAAAATCGTCAAACTTGTATAATTTCTTGTTGAGAAATTGTACATGACTATTTTATTGTAGTCCAAAGCTGAAGGATATGAATGTCTCTTGTAGATCTATGTTGTTCATAATTTAATTTTGTAAAATAGAAAATATTTTAAATTAAATTGATAGATTTGTTTTAAGAGGAAAAATAGTATCACACACTATAAAAGGATACGGGAGAACGATAGAAAATAGAAAGGCCCGATTTATTTGGGGGGAAAACACTAAGAAATAATAAATTAGAAAAATATTAATGGGACTTACAATTTACAATTGGCAAAGATATCAATTTTATCCCCTAAAAGCTATAAAATAGAACCAAACTCAGAGTGCATGAACACTGATACAATGATGGGGATATAATAAATATACTTGTATCAATAAAATTTACAGTACACTAAACAAATATCAACATCTTATGATTGATTAATTTAAATTTTTATTTTAAAAAATCTCTATTTTTATGATGATATCCTTCATCTAATTACGCCACGTAAGTATTAATTTAGTGTCCATTTTATAGATGTATTTAGAATGATTGATATATAAAATAAGTTACAAACACAGCAAGGACAAAAAACTATTCAAATATATAAAAATAAACTCAAAAATCACAATTCTTAATTTAGTGAAATAATTTATAAATTTAAAATATATGAATAATATAACGATATATTATTGTTTATTTTATAATTAATGAGATTAATATAAAATAAATCACTACAATTCAAACCATGAAACTCATACATAAATTGCATACTGAAAACTAACAGAAACATCCAACACAGTAGTAACATATTATTAAAAGCAACTGCTGTTTGATGGTCCAGTATTCACCTGCCTCCCTTCCTCCCTTGGTTCGTCTATAAAGGGGAAGGAAGGAAGCAATTTGCCTCTTTATTTGAGGGAGTTGTGTGTGGAAATGTGCTGCTGCTGCTGGGCTTCGGCACCCTCTTGTCCTAGTCCTTGTGATCCTCCTAAGCTTCCCTAAGATTAGAGATAAAAATTTCCCTCGAATCTCAAAAATTCGAATCCGTCCTATTTATAACATGTTTGGATATGAAAAGGTGAAAAAATAGATATGGAACAGGTGAAAAAGTAATAAGTTTGAATACGAGTATGGGTATATGGTACGGGGTTGACCTACCCCACACCTGCACCCGACCATACTTGTTTTATTTTAATGTGATAATGTTCTTCACATAACCAATGAGCATGTTAAGTATCATATGAGAATGCATTAACAGGTTTGTAGTAGTGATTAAAATGGACTTATATACTTCATAACTAAATTGTAATTTTTCTACAAGTAAAAATAACTTCATCTTCGTATGACAAGACATCAAGTTGATTCTCATATTTTGATGTGGGTATTTTTTTCATCATATTCAAACTCGAATAAAACCCGCAAATCCGAAAAAATCTAATGAGTATGAATAAGATATAAATTTTCAACACCCGATGAACGTAAGTATGAATATGACTCCAATTTTTTAAAATAAATATAAAATACGGTTCTACCTGTCTCAAATCTGCCTTATTTCTATACACACTTAAGATAGGGGTTCATACAAAAAAAAATTATTAAAAGCAAAGTGCCCAAATACAAAGACCCCCATACAAGAAAAAAATAATCGAATAATAATTTACTTGAGCAAATTAAAATTAAAAACTAGTCAGTCAATTTTGATCAATTGCCTTGTGAGTCTTTCTAAAGTATTTTGGGTAATATATTATTGAATTGAAATATCAATTAAATTATTATAATGATGACAAATGTTTGAGTGAATAAAACAATTTCAATATCAAGTCTTATATTTTAAACTTTTTTTGATATTTTATATAAAATGGATAAGTTTCTCAATTTATACGAGATTATCCTAATGAATAAAGAGGTCGATTCTTAATTTTCGCCCCATAGGAATTCATCAAATTAATTCAATTTGACAATGGAAAGGAAAAAAGGAGGAAATTTTTAGTACCTCAGAAAAACGTGTTGGATTGTTCCTTCCTCGAGGCCTCATCCACACTTACTAAGAATGCCTCTATCATTCAATAATTAAACATATATAGGTTGGGATATGCTCAGTTTCCATTGCTTAATATATTATATTGTCGGTAGGTTGTACATAATTATACATATTTATCATTCAATAATTAGATATATTAGTTCTTTAACCCGTACTATACATGGGCTATCTTAAAATTTTAATTCAAATAATTTATAAAATTTTAATTTATTAATCAGGTCATATTACTTTAGGAATTTATGTGTTATAAAATAAGTCTTTAATATAATTAACTATTAATTAGGAATTTGTGTGTTATAAAATAAGTCTTTAATATAATTAACTATTAATTATTAATGTTTAAATATATGCATGCTTGAAATTTTATTTATAATTGCATCTAACCTTGAAAAAAAATACCAAAGGAGTATTTAAAATAAACATAGTTAAAAAAAATAAGAAAAATAATTATTATAAAATTTGACTTTTGCATATACGTTTGTAAAATTCTTAAATTTTTTATTTAATTTTACATAATATTTTTCCCTAAAAATACATTTTATTTATATCAGCAAAAGTTATTAATTTTCTAAAAAAGATATAATATTATTATTATTATTATTATTATTATTATTATTATTATTAATAATAATAATAAATACACGTAATAATTAATCTTAATAATAAATATATTACTTTAATACCATAAAAAAACAAAAAATAAATTTAATTCATCAATTAATAACTTACACTACCACATGTCGTGACCACAATAATTGTACTTACTTTTATATATATATTAGTGTGAATCCCGTACTTTGCATGAGTATGTGTTATTATTTAAGTAGATGATATATTTTATATTTAGATATATTTTATATATTTTGATGAAAAAAATAAAGGATTAATCATAGTTTCTTTTGATGTCATATGGTGTAATTTTTACCCTTTTATAAAACATATATAAAACCTTGAATAAATACTCAATAAACATGATATAGGTAATAGTTTTGACCGAAATTATTCATCATAATAGAAAAAAAAGGTTAAAGATAATCAATATAATTTCCCCTACTAATTGCTGCCTTAGGGTTTTTTTTTTTTTTTTTGCTGAAAATCGAAAATAGTCATCTACCTTAGGTGAATTTTGAACAGCCAATTAAAAAAAATATTTATAATAATATGTGTTAAATGCCTTATAAAAATTAAAATTAAATCTTAAAGTGAATAATATAAAAAGAGTCACAAAAACTACACTAATCTAATAAATCAATTGACTAATAAACTAATTAAGCAACACTAAATTCTATTAACCAAAATCTAATTGCATCATCCATTGAATAATAAAACTAAAATTAAAATAAGTAAAAAATAAAAAAGGAGACATTAATAATTGTAAAATCATGTACATTATCAAGACATATGTATAATGGGGGAGAAGATAACTTAAAGTTAATAGAAAACTACACTAATCCATAAAAGTACATAATATTATGCAAAAAAACCTCAAAAATGTGGAAATAACAATAGCTGATAGATTTTTTAATCGAAAGATGGGACGATAGCCGATAGATTGAATCAAGACAAAATAGACAAATAAATTAAAATTATTATTATTTTTAAATAAAAAAAAGTAGAAAGAAAAGAAGTAAAAGGATTACCCTAATAGGAATATATTTTTGTCCCATTTTATAATCAATTCCTAATCTTAATCAATTAATATCCGATTAATTTTCTAACAGAAAGGACGATTTTGAAAGCTTAACTATAATTGACATTCTTGCTCTCATCTAATATTATGAGTTAAAACTAAAATGTTGTATATTAATAATAATGTTGCCTACTAATTAGTTGCATAATTGAAAAGAATAAAGTAAAATTTGAACGGCCAATGATAATTCTTCATTTCATATTTAATGGATTTTAATTTGTTATATGTAACTGAATATATGAAATACAATAAAGAGAATTGAATGTTTAAAAAATTTGTGATAAAAAAAGAATGTTTAAAAAATTAAAATAATGTAAATTATAACTATATTATAATTATCATAATTATTATAATTTATTTAATTTATATAAATTTTAATACTAAAATTAATTAGAGATATTATTTTATATTATTTTATAATAGTTAGATTAATTATATAAAATAAATATTATTTTTAAGTATTTTTTTAAAAAATTTAATTTTATAAGTGTTGAAGTAATAGAATAATCTTTCAAAAAATAAGTGTAATAAAATACAATATTGATTATGATTATAATCAAAATTTATAAGTAATAAAGTGTAATGATGATCATAGTGATTCAATAGTAGTGAATGGACTTCATTTCACTTATAATTAAAATTTATAGGTAATAAATTGGGTGTTACAAAAAGACTTTAATAAAAAAAAGAAAAATAATAAAACAAAAAGAGTCAATGGTGATGCGTCAAATATTTAGCCCACAGAAAATCACTCAGTTTTAAGTGTATATATATATATATATATATATATATATATATATATATATATATATATATATATATATCGGATCGAACACTATCGATTGGGTCTAGTCTAGTCCGATCCACGCCGAGTTTTCGGTATGGTCAGATTTTTAGACCAACTAATGCACAACTCTAATAGTCAGTGGCGGAGACACTCATATGACACCCCTAGCAAAAAGAAAAAATTTAAAATTTATATTTAAAATTTTAAAAAATTTATAAAATTATTAAAAGGGATACCCATAAAAAATAATAATATTTATAAAATTTAAGAATATTAAAAAAGAACACTCTTAAATATATTTACTAACTCCACCACTACTACTAATCGTTACGAAAACTAAACATGTCCATTGTTTTAATTTAATATATTATAAGACACTTAATATATTATATTGTATTGGATTATATATTGTTTTGAAGATGTAGGAGTTCTTAAACTAAATAGTCTTTCTCATTTCTCTCTAGGAATTGCCGAATAAAATTGCTATGTTGGTTGATAATATAGTGGTAACATTACTGCCAATTCACTAGAGTATGACAATGATTATTGTGACATCTTTATGTCTGATAATATAGTGGTAACATTGCTACCAAATATTTTGGTCCATAAAACCATACTGTTTTGCATATGCGACCACCCTTCTAATGTACGAGTTGGAAACATAAGATAGGGCATATTTGCTTTCTCTAGGCTCTTTCAGTCTCATGTACGAGTATGTAACCAGTAGCCTCTGAACCATATATGGTTATATACAAAAAGCATATGAGGGATATCGCATAGAGTTTCAAGCCCATTTTGACTTGGTTAACATTGACTATATTCCAAGTGTTTTTTTGAAGAATATGAGGTACATGTTGGGCAAATTTTTAGAGTTTGTCTCTTGCCTCTCTTACTAGAGTCACTTATACTGGTCATCAACGTTCGTGTTATCCCCGCATTAATGAAGTCATGTATTGATTACCCTGTGTTATTTTCATTGCGAAGCACCATGATCGGTTTCAGGATTGGGGCGCATTCAAGTTGTTTCTAGAAAGTTCACGTCTTCGTCTTCTCAACTTCACTCGTCATTTTATCCTCACATTACTATCACGAATGCAGTTCCAATTGGATATCATTTTCAAAGGTCTCAAGGAGCACCAATTTACATGTTTTAGAGTTTGCCTTATGATACGACCAGTTTCATCTTCTTCATCAACATGATCTACATGGACTTTGAACTCTATTGATATGCAACAAGAAATTTTCTTTTCAGGAATGACAATTTACAAAAACAGAAACTAGGAGTAAGTGGACAAGACAAAGATTATATAAACATTCTTTTGTCAATATTAATATACTATTTTTAAGAGAGGCTTAGAATATGTTATGTTTAATATCTCTAACCTATGTTTTTTAAGAACACTATTACATATCTCAGGAACACCATGTTTTTAATTAAATATATTATAAGACTCTTAATATATTTTATTGTATTGTATTCTATATTGTTTTAAAGATGTAGGACTCCCTAAACTAATTAGCCTTTCTTTATAGTGGTAACAATTTTTTTTGAAATGGTAAGTATAACAACTAATAGGTACCTTTTTTTATAAGGGTTTTATTTAAATTGTCCTTCATTAAAATGGAGATAAAAGAAGAAGAGCGGAAAGAAAAGTAAACTTAAGTAGAATAAATACAAAAACCAAACTTGGCCATCCAATTAACAACCCGATTCCCTTATCTATATGTCTAATAAGATAGTAGTAACATTGCTATACAATATTAAATTTTGGGCCTTAATTCAACCATACACTGCATACAAGCCCATGAGGTTTCATCCTGAAATAAATTGACAATGGGAGGAGCAATAATTGACAAGCTTATAAAGTTGCTCAATACCCTTTAATTAGTCAATGTGGGTTGGAAATGCAGAGAGAGAGAAGACATCTATCCCTGACAAAATAACCAATATTTGAAAATTGAGGTTGGACAATCTTCCGGCTCAAAGACATCAGATGAAGTTTGGGCCAAACATGGTATGATTTTCTCACCTTAATTTCCCGCAAAATTTGTTTATGCTCATTTGGGTTTGAAGAATTTCATTTTCTGCACATTTTTATAATCTGAGCAATGCATAAACTAAGACAAATGTTTAAATGTGTTTCTGGGGTGGCAGTTCGGGTATACACAAAGTAGAAATGGTAGGAATTGCACTCCATGAATGTTGTTATACCTTGAAAAATTAGGGGTTGAATGGATTGAGGGAGACAGTCGAAATGTAAGTATGGTACCTGAGGAGAATTTCTCCATGCATAGTGTTGTTTTCGTGTGGAGTTAATGTTAGAAGTGTGGCAGCTTTTTTCTTTCTTTGTTTTCTGGGTTCATAATGAAAGATAAATATATATGTTAACATAATTTTTTTGGTTACATCTCCTGGGATAGTTACCTCGATTCATAAACCCAAATTACCAAACTTATAAATAAAAACGAAGAAGCTTAAAACTTAAAATACCCGATACAATTTAGCCTCAGAAACAAAGTTAAAGAAATATACATATAATTTATGCCTACAACCATAACAGGTTTCTGAAATAAATTATACTAATATTACTTGACTATATAAATCTAATCACCACCATAAGAAATATAGTAATTACAGTATATTATTTGACTAATAATTATATCACTTGACTGTATAAATTTAGTAGTCGTATGTACGAGGGATTGGGATGTTAAGCTATGTTGCCATCAAGCGTATAACCCATGGGTCGAGGTAGAAAACCGTCAAAAAAGCCATGGAGTTGTTGAGTGATGAGAAAGACAGAGAATTGTGTCCTCCAAGCACTATTAGAGGAACCACTTTTAATTACGGTTAAAAACAACATTTAACGAGGCTTCGTTGTATGTACCATTTTTAACTACGGTTAAACAACCGTAGTAAATGATCACCTATGACGACGGTTCTCATTTAACAACCGTCGTCATAGGTTGCCTATATATTTACATATGACGACGGTTCTTTCGACAAACCGTCTTCATAGTTCTTATCCCGCCAAATTATTTCGGGCTTATGACACGGTTCTAATGTAAGAACCGTCGTAATAAGCCTGTATTTTTTAAATAGTTTTTTTTTGTGTTTTTTCCGTCCCTTGAACAAAATACACTAAAAAATACATCACAATTTACACAACAACAAACCAACAACTTTAATTTTTCAACATAAATACAAGAATTTCCAATAAATACAAGAATTTCCTGTTTGTGTTTTCCTTTTTCAGGAAGAGAGATGTGGTGTTAAGTTTTTATGACTATAAATTGTTTGTTTGGAGTTGTTGTAGAGGTAGCCTGGACAGCATAATTACATCATATTTGCGGTATACGCTACCTCCGCACGAACTCCAAATAAGCAATATATAGTCATAAAAATATAATAACGCATCTCCCTCCCTGAAAAGGAATACACAAACATGACTCTTCACCGAGCAATCTCTTCTTTTTACATAAATATTGAAAAAGGAATACACAAAGAGGTGGACAACATAGAAACTCAATGATCTCACCCACGAACCTATCAAGAGTGAGCTCACATAACTAAATCTACTACAAAAGGATCACTTTAGGAAAATAGATGACCCGAGAACAACGAAGTACGGGAGATTAGCGAAGTGCCGCAGAAAGTGCAGAAAGTAATACGGTTCTTGGTCCTCACGAGCAATCTCTATCTCCTCGAGTCATTTCCCCAAAGTGATGCTCTTGTTGTGTATTGCTTGCTTAGAGTTCGTGCGGGGGTGGAGGTGGACAACCTCACTTCTTCTTAGGGAGGTTCCTCCTCTTTTCCTTAGGGAGGTTCATCTCCTTCTCCTTCGGTAAGTTCCTTCGGATCGAGAAGAACGAGAGAAAGGGCCCTACACCGATTCAATGCTCTCCGGGAGGAGGGAGGGGGACTAGACGATGAGCCCTTGCTTGAAGTGGCGCTTTTGCTCTCCGGGGGAGCGAGACGATAAGGAGACGACGAGTACAAGATGGTCAAAGTGGCGGTCTACCCAAGCTTCAAGGAGGTCTCATTCCAAACGCAACACAACTTGTTTGAGAGTATGAGCTTCGTCAAAGTCTACAAAATCCAGCTCCATGGCATCATCAATAAGAAGGTTGTAGAATGTCTTCGCAACGAGAGACGAGATAGCAATTGGCAACAGCAGCACTGCTCGGCACGGTCCCTATTGGAGCGTGGTCACAATTTCTCGTAACCGACCGGAAGTGCTCACGTAACTCATTTTCACTATGATCGAAGAAGAGAGTAATTAAGTCAAAAGAATTATTCTATTACTAACTCCCTCAATAAAGCCACTACCCCTCTTCCTATTTAAAGAATTTTTTGCTTCTAATTATTTACGTATATATTATATTTTTATATATTTGGTTTCCTTTTTATTTCCAATTTTGATGTATTATACATTATCATAAAGTAGACATGATTTTTTTGAAGTTTACGTAACTCATAAGAAAATAATGAAATTATGAATGAAATGTTGAGACCGCCCCTTAATTTCCTTTAACAACCCAAGATATAAAAGGAACCAAAATTCTGTTGTTGTGATTAACAACGAAGTCGGTTTTACAAAATAACACATGAAGGGTACTTTGCAACATAGGTCAATTCACAAATAAGGGTAGAAGGTCGATGAGTCAAATGAAATCAAAAGGAATCTTTATCTTATCAATTTTCCTGTATTTTTTTGCAGACTATGGAAGATAGATGTGAGCAACACGTCAAGGATGTACAGTTGACCTACATTCATTGATTAATGAGTTCAATAGATTTATAGAGATCGTGATTGATTCATGTGGTATTGTAAATAAATCATTTCAGATTATAATATTTGTATGGAACATACATTAAATAGGAGCACATATGACCTAATTTGTTCTCACATTTTAATTTCCTGTCAATCATCATGAATGCCATGGGGATGAGTTTCTTCAAGTTTGCTGTTGTGGCATTTCTTTTGCTCTCTGTATCAGGTAAATATTTCTAACTTTTTTCTTAAATTTCGATATGTATTTATATTAGGTATATTATCAATGTATATATGCAGATATTTATGTTGAAACCAATGTTACGTACATTAAATAAGTATTTACAGCTAAAAAAATATACAATGAGAAGACAATTTAAAGAAAAGATGAAATGATAATTCAAAGAAAAGATAGGATTCAAAGAAAAATATACATAAAAAAAAAAAATTGTTCCTCTAGATTTTATAAAGGTGCATTAAGTAATTACATTGCGTTTTAAACATGCAAAAAGTTTATCCATTAGGGTGTGTTTGGTTGGGGGAAAATATTTTCCTAGGAAATTATTTTCCATGGGAAAATGATTTCCAAGGCAAAACATTTTCCACCCATATTTTCCTTTGTTTAGTAGAAGGAAAATAATAAAAAATTATTTTCCTTTGTTTTGGTAGGAAGGAATATAATTTATTTTCAAGGAAAATAAACTTTAACCCTAAACCCTAAATCCTAAACCCTAAACCCATATTTTCAAGGAATATAATTTATTTTTGAGTCAACAAATTAGCCGAAACGAGTAGCCGCACGGCCGTGCGAGGGTCGCACGGGATACCGTGCAAGTTTCTGCGGCAGATACGCGCGGCCTTGCAAGTCTCGCACGGGGTACCGTGCGAAAACTCTGAACTCTCCGGACGATTCGCACGGTCATGCAGCATCGGCACGGGGTACCGTGCACGATTTCAATTTACGTAATTTCTCGCACGGCCGTGCGAAACGCGCACTGTGGTGCCGTGCGAAAACTCTGAATTCTCCGGAATGTTAATTTTCCTCCCGAGAGATTGGCGACGTCGTCCACGACAATGAGGTCGGAATCGAGGTAGATGACGCGGCTGATGGAGGGAGGGAGGAGATCGGCGAGGTAGATGCGGGCGTAGTTGAGCGGCTGGTCGAGGCGCGGCGGATGGAGGTATAGATCTTGCCGCGGACTAGGGAGGGGTCGAAGTGGTGGAGAGATATTGAGAGGTAAGGGAAGGTGGAGGTGATCGTGCGGCGCGAGTCGCGGTGGGTCAAGAAGTGGAAGTCAATATTCTCTCGGGCAGGTCGCGTGGCGGAGGACGAAGAATACCGCCGCGATTGAGCCGCGGAGGTAGGTAGCGTCAAAAGTCATTGCGATGTGGATGGTGGATTCCGGAGTGCCGAAGGCGGCGCATTCCTCACCATTACCGAACGCCGGCGCCTCTCGGAATGCCGGGAGCTCGGCGGCGACGGCGAGGGTGGATGGAAGGGCGAGGAGGGTGAGGATAAGGGAGAGGACAAAGAGAGGAAGTGGGCGTGGGAGTGGCATTTGGGGGAGCTTGTGAGAGAGCGAGGGATGGGAGAGAGAGAATAATATTGGAAAATTAATTTCCTCCCAAAAAGTTAAGAATTTTATTTTACTGTTAAATGAGGGAAAACATTTTACTTCAGAAAATTTTTTCCAAATTTTTAGTTACCAAACACCAAAAAATGAAATGTTAATTTTTCAAGAAAATATTTTCCTTCCAAACAAACACACCCTTAGTTTCCTGATTTCTTCCCGGGCAAAGATGTTCGACTGCCATATTTAGAAGCATGACTCACAAGTAGTTGTTATATGAGCATTTTCTTTTCACTGTAGTTTTTTTAATTTTGTTGGTCCTGACACGCTCATATTGAAGTTAATTAAATTTTGGTATGCAACAGCAGGATTTGCAAGAGCAGCAAGTGGGATTGATACGGTAGACCAAGTGAGGCGAGGTGTGGGATTTTGTTTACCAGCAGGGACTTTCTGTTTTGATCCCAAGTATTGTTGCAGTCACGCCTGTAATTTTGGCAGCCCTCCTAAGTGCATTAATATTTAAGCAAAGGGACACAATTTTTACAATCTACTGTGCACTATTAAATCCCTCTATTCGCCCAGCCTCCTTCAATAAGAGCCAAAAAACAAAAACAACGAAGAGGGAATATTATATATCTTTAATTCTACAGTTGAGGCTTGTGATGATTTCGTTGTATCAGTCTTTTGTTTTGCAATGACACTCCATCTACTCCTAGTAATGCATGCCTTGCGATCTTTTAATTTTTTCTTCTCTTTTAAAAAAAGATTTTCATGTTTTGATGTTTCAAGTCGTGTAACTAGGAAATTAACTTAAATAAGGGTAAATTGTTCATTTTATGATATCATATCATCTTTTTACCCAAATTTTAATGAACCCATAAATATTTATCTATAATTAATAGGTTATGTAAATAATTACTCAAATTTAGATGGATTATAGTAAACAATTTTTTCTTAAAAACACATGTGTTGTGATCTCTCATTTTTATTTTTTATATTACTAGTTGGGAAACATACGGGATATATGCATTAGCTCTGTCAATCTCAAAATGAAAGGGTTTATATGAAAAAAATGGTGATTATATGTATACAATTTGATAGTTGGGAATTGCACCTGAATCACGTGATTATTAAAGGTTTATATTTATAATTAATTATAATTATTAAAAAATAGTGATTTAAAATTATAAAACATATCAATAGATAAAATATTTTAAGAGTATATATCATCACAAAAAGAATTTTATATGTCGAGGAAGCCGAGTGGTGTGATGGTTATTGGCTCTATCCTCCACCCACCCACCCCAGGTTTGAATTTGGGGGCTACCAATATTTATCAACTGTGAGGATATTACGTGGTGTAGCTAATGAAAATCGATTACTATAGACTCTTCCATTATATTGAGGCTGTGGAAAAGTTTTATTTTTTTGTACATTTGGCTTTTTTTAATATAAAAAGGGGCCTTGTAGATATTAAATTGAATCCATCTCCATACAAAGTCAAAAATTAGGAAGAGCGATAAAAAATAGAAAAGTTAATTTTACAACACAAATTTCATATCATAGGGAGAAAAAAGGATAAACTTTAGGGAGGGGAGAGAGAAGGCATGATTGTTATACACCATCATCATTTTTTTCGATAAATAGTTTGACAAAAAGGTAAAAAGCAGTAACTATACAACCAACAAAATAGTTGTAGAATAAATCTAAAATTTCCAGCCATTAATATCCCAATACACCTTTGATATTTACGGGAAAGAGAGAAATTTAACCTTCAGATAAATTTGACCGAAAATTATGTGACCCAATCTATAAATATATTAAGTTGGGTTCCTAAGAAAAGTTAAACAATCATCAATTAGAACCCTTTCTTTTTAATAGTTATAATTATTAGTTCTTGTGTAACTTTTTTGATTTGACCATCGATTTCATAATTTTTTAGTTCGTAATTTTTTTGTCAAGTCAACAAATAATTTTTTTATGATGTGTGTCTTATTGCAAGACACCTCTTAAGTACATTGTCTTAATTTAAATTAATATATAATTAAATTTTTAATAATTATAATTATTATCAATTTTAAAGTGTTAACATTAGTTGATTATGTCACGACACCGTAATTAGATTAACCATATTCGTGAAAACGTATGGTACACATATTTTTAATAAATGTGAAAATTATATATAAAAAGTTAATATTACATAATTTATAAATTTTGGCATCATTATTCTTTTTAATAAAATCAATTTTTTCCAATTTAATACATATGTATTAAGATTCATATCATTTTATTTTTTTATCCTCACTTATCATCCCCCGGTGGGCGAGCAAATTCCCCACCTGCAGAACAGCGTCCCCGGAAATCTAACCGCCATGTCGCCACCAACGCCAGCGAAGCAGTCTGTCACCTCTCTCGCTCAAAGTCAATGTAGAGTTTTTAAACAGTCTTTCCACGATTGGCAGTCGTGATTCTTATCAATTATCTTATGCAATATCCTATATTTTTTTTTTTTTTTTGCAGACTGTGGAAGATAGATGTGAGCAGCAGTTCAAGGGGTGCACAGTTGACCTGTGGTATTGTAAATGACAGAACATATATATACGTGAGACCTTCATTGATTAATGAGTTTATAATAAATTTATAAAAATAATGATGGTTCATGTGGTATTGTAAATAATTCATTTCAGATTATAATATTTGTGTGGAACATGCATACATTAAATTAAATAGGAGCACATATGATATATAGGCATCCAAGCATTCACAAACTACTTGAGGATTTCAATAACTTACATTTCTTGTCAATCATCATGAATGCCATGGGGATGAGTTTCTTCAAGTTTGCTGTTGTAGCTTTTCTTTTGCTCTCTGTATCAGGTATATACTTCTAATTATCTTTCTTAAATTTTGATGTATATCCATTTACATTAGGTATATTATCAATGTATATATGCATATATGTATGTTAAAATCAATGTCAAGTACATTAAATAAGTGTTTACAGCTAGAACAATACCATGAAAAGATGAGGACTCAAAGGAAAATTCTTTTTTTTTTCGAAGTAATTACATTAGGTTTTCCCCTTCTTTCTATTCTTATTAAGAAAAAATATGCAAAATTTTTTTCATTAGTTCGTGACTCATAATTAAAAAGAAGTTGTTATATGAGCATTTTCTTTTCACCGTAGTTTCTTTAATTTGTTGGTCCTGACACGCTCATATTGAACTTAATTAAATTTTCGCATGCAGCAGAAGGATTTGCAAGAGCAGAAGGGGCAGGAAATGAGAGAAAAACATTAGCGATTGGCGATGTGTTTGTTGCGGTAGACCAAGTGAAGCGCGTTGGGGGATCAGATTGTGGAAAACCAGGGGATATCTGTCTTTCTCCTGGGAAATGTTGCAGTGGCTTCTGTGTTTTGCGCTTTCCTTTTGATCTGTGCCATTAAGCAAAGGTACACAATTTTTACAATCTGCTGTACTATTAATTCCCTCTATTCACCCCGCCTCCTTGAGTAAGAGCCGAAAACACAAGAGGGAGCGGAGGCTTTGATTTCATTGTACTTGTCTGAATTATTCCATCACTAAAGTTGTGTTCTTCACCAATGTATCCGTTTTTTTGTTTTGCAATGACACTATGGCTTGCGATCTTTTAATTTTGTGGTCTTCTTTAAAAAAGTTTTATGTTCTGCACTTTTCAATTCAAGTGGTGAAGTTGGGAAATTAAGTAACAAAAAATTGGGTATTTTATGACACCACGTTATATTTTTATTTAGAATTTATAATTTTTTACAGGAATTAGTTCAAATAAGTATTTACCCAAATTTTAATGAACTCATAAATATCTACTATAATTAATAAATTATATAAATAATTACTCAAATATGGATGGATTAGTAAACATGGGTTGTGATCTCCCATTTTTATTTTTTTATATTACTAGTTGAGACCATACATAATGTACGCATTGCCTCTATCAATCTCAAAATGAAAGGGTTTATATGTATACAATTTGATTGACACTTAATCGATATATATTCTATTTTTGTGCGTTTTTATTATATGTTCAAGTAACAAGGGTCAATATATAGGTAAAATTTGTATAAATATTTATAATTTGCCGAATGTAAGGGTCTTAGTTGCTTGTTGAAAGGTAATAATTAATTGGGTACTTGGGAGGATTTGAAAGCACAACCACGTTGACAAGGCTTGGGGGTTATGATATTGGACTATTTTTAACTATAAAGTTTTTATTTAAATAGGGACTAAATGATACAAATTATAGTGAAATCTTCCAATTATAGATTCGAGTTACTATATATGATGATTTATTTTAATATTTTAAAATTTTATTAGAAAATTTCTAGTGAGCCAACCAGCTCGGGAGAAGAGAGCAGTGGTGGAGCTAAAACATACATTATAAATTGAAAATCATACGATGACATCAAATAATATAATTATTCATGATTACAATAAAAGATTTATGCTTTAAAATCCATGCATGATAGAGTAATTAGTTAAATTCGTACTTATTAACTAACATCATTTACTCAATAACATACAACAACTCGTTCAAATTACAAATTACAAATCACTAATTAATTATTTATATTTTATAAAATTTACCAAACAATGAGAGAATCACTCCCGTAATTTATTCCAAAATTTTAAAATTTAGAACCCTAGCCTTGAGTTAAAAATAAACGTAATTGAGTTGGAGAGTGAAGGGTGGGGCGGGACCCTGGGTGGCAGCGCAACGGGTATCCGGGGAGTCACCTGCGGTGCGCAGGATCTGGGGAGTCACCGGCGGTGGGTAGGGAGCCGACGAGTTGCCGGGGCCGTGGGCGTTGGTGTGGCCAGTGACTGAGATTCAGACACAGAACCGAGAGAGAGAGGCTGAGAGCACGAGGGAGAGGCTGGTGAGTCAGCGGTGGTGGGCGTGGAGTGAGAATCTGAGGGGGAGGGGAAAAGAGGGAAGGGCAGAGAGCGCGAGAGAGGGACTGAGAGAGAGAAGGTTTTATATAGCTTTGGGTCACTATTCATTTGGACTTTGGATACTATTTTTAATGGTGCCCTAAACATAAAATAAAAACTTCACCTTGTTATCTTATTAAAAAATTTTTGGGCATGTGGGGGTGTCCTTGGCCCTCAATAAATCCTCCCCTGGGAGGGAGGGCGGCTGAGCCGAAACAACCCATTAGCACCCTAGCAACATGCCTCGCATAAAGTAGAACAAGTTGCTTCCCCTACCATCGAACCCAGGGTGTATGAACAAACTCAAGGAACTGGTACCACTTAGGCACTGCCAGCTCGCCATGATCATAAGGACCAACAAAAACACACACAAACTAAGAGAGACCACAATACGCAGTCTTTTAAGTGTATATTACACAAGTGTATTACAAGTGAACCAAAAAAACAGGGCTAGGATTAAGGCAAAGAGACCAACTCAAGGGAACACTAATTAAGTAGTGCCCTTTAATTAGAATTTAAAGCTCAAGTTCCTTAAGAGGAGAAGGTTTTGAAGATGTTGTTAGAGGGGTCACTCAAGAAGGCGGCAGCATTGCTGAGGGGGCCTTGTCCGGTGGCTGCAGCTTGGATGGCGAAGCCAAGGAAGGCGATCATGGCGAGACGGGAGTGCTTGATCTCGGCCAGTTGAAGCCTCAGCTTCTTCTCGGGGTCTGCAGCCAAGCCGAGGGGGTCAAAGTACTTCCCACCAGGGTAGAGCCTCTTCTCTGGGTCTAGCTCTGCATTCCTCTGGAACTCAATGTACCCAACTAGGATCACCTCAATCCATATCAATGTGGTCAGGGAGAATGGGAGTTTTTGCCCTAGGTAAGATGCCCCCTCAATTAGCTCCACCTAGAAAACAAAAGAAAAAAAAGGTTAGAATTGTGCTAATAATCAACAACTTGGCACTTGTTGACTTGTTGTGATATTGACATAAAATTGATAATCTAACATGAGTAACACACAACATAGAAATTTAAAGAACTTTAATTAAAGGGTTATTGGGTGACGATAAACTCATTTTTAGGGTTATTGTAGACTAATAATCTCTCCTTTTAAATTAGATAACAATAATTTTACTTTTCGAGGTATTGAACACTAATAATCTGACAATAATAATCTCAATTTTGGCGCTATTTGTTTTTGGACCGTCATCGAGTTAACATATCCTTGATTCGGCAGTAGTGATTATGTGTAAGGTGATATAATCCACTATCGATAACGCTCACATCTATATCACCCCTCATACGTCATCCATGCTGTTGAATCAGGGGTTTGTTAATTCGGTGGTAGGTCTAACAAAACAAATAGCGTCAAATTGGGGATTATTTTTCGTCCAATTTAAAAGGTGTGATTTTTCGAAATTCAATACTTCAAAAGATGAAAATATTTACATCATGTCCAATGCTTCCAAAGACGAGATTATTGGTGTACAACAATCCTTATTAATTCTATATAAACTTATTCCTTTTTTTATAAACATACTGACCGCTAGCTATCAAGTAACCGAGTATTTCATTCAGTGTTCTTTTGTAAGTGTTGTTACGATAAATGCAAACCAAAAAAATGGGTTGAAAACATGTCATAAACATGTCTACACACACCCTTTTTGGCATAAAAGAATACGTCGTAAATGTCTCATGCCCAGATTTGTTTGATACCAGAAAATGAAAACAAAATTCAGTACCATGTAAGCCCAAGAACTTGATCTAGTGGGATGAGGTTGGACACGGCCATGGCCTCTTGACATAAGTTGATCAGAATCAAAGGCACAATCCAGAATTGACTTAGCCAAGGGTGAGATCTAGGTGCTTTAGTTTAAGAAGTAAATCTACGAAAACATATATTTTATCAACACAACATTTTAGTACTAGTTGATTATATTACAAATGTCTTTAACACGAATACATTTCTAAGTGTTAGATTTGATTCAAACATTGTGTACAGGGTCAAGAATCGACACCTAGCTAGATCGGAGAGCCCCCAAGTACTCGAACAAATAATCCAAAGAAAACAGATCAGATCATAATCAAGGAACATACATAAGCTTCTGGTTCCTGATCTAACTTTATAGCTAGCCACAACTATGAAACAAAATGTGAACAATTAAGGAAAAAAAGTGGAAAATATGTGTACCTTTCCAGCATCTTGCCAAGCAACACCAGTGAGAGCCTCAACAGCAATGGCACCAAGAGTAGCCAACATAGCCCATCTTCCATGGATCACCTCACACTCCCTAAACCTCTGAATCCCAAAAACCTCGGCGTAGGGCTGGAAAGGGGTTGGCTGGATATCCTCTGTCTCAATCCTAGCCCCTATGATCTCCCCTGCCACATTCTTGGCCAGGTTCTGGTCTAACCCATCATAGTCAAACTGCAAGTACTCGGCCGGCTTGGCTAACCCAAATGGGTCGAACCCACGGTCCCCGACCATCGAACCGTCTAGCCATTCGGGTGGCTCAGCCCCGGGGAACCACACTAGCCGGTCCTCCTCAATTACTGGCTTCTTGGGTGCTGCCTTCTTTGGGGCTGCCTTCTTCTTGCCAAAGCTGAACCGGGCCTGGAACTTCCCAGGACCGGTATTCGAGCCGGTCACCCGGGTCCCGAAGATGTAGGAGGAGGCGGCAGCGGGGGCGGCGGAAGCCATGGGTGGTGGTGGTTGATTCTGTGTGATATTTGGGGCACAGTGGTGGTGGTGATGAGGGGGGATGAATAATATTAAGGATACTAGTGGGAGGAGGGAAGTGTGTGGCAAATTTGTGGATAGTTGAAATTGTTGGTTTTGGTTAGATTTGGAGGCATGTGGATATGCTGTTGCTGGGGCTTATCTTTGTTGTGTGGGACTGATTGGTCATCTTCTGCTTCTTCATCCATTTTGTGGGTCCCTACCCCCCCCGCTCCTGAAATCTGTGTGTGGCATTTCATTTTGGTCTTTACTATGTAGATTTTCTACTTCTCACAATCATTGTTACAGGGGTTGGTTAGTGTGGTTGAATTAGATTGATAAAGTTGATGTGTTTGATTAGTCATTCTTATGGATACTCAACATATCAAATTCAAATTTATCGTATGATCAAAATGACTAGAAATTTATTGAGCAGTTATATTCGATAAATTTGATATAAAATAAATTTGACCTGAATTAGAGATAAAATAAAACGTTATTACTTATTTATTTTATCACGTATTTAAAAGTTTAAATAACGTTAAATTTGAATCAGTATTATTTTCTTTAAACGCTTAAATATGATAATTATAAAATAGTAAGAATAAGATCAAAAAACTTGATCAAAAATTTTAATAGTACATGTATAACCAAATAGAAAAATATCAAGTTTTCATTATAAGTTCAAAGGATATCAATTCTTAATCTCCTTTTGAACTTTACCATTTAATTTTTCAGTGACCTCTTCATATAGCAAAAATATCGAAATATTTCACTATTCTATATTTTGATGTTTTTACCATATATTGAAATTTATGCATTGTATTTATCAATATTCAATAATATTTATATTTACATTTGACTAGGTTCGAATTTCCATCTACAAAGAATAAGAATTTACGGTTCATTTACACGGTGTAAATTACACCGTTAAAAAAAAAAAATACATTTTAGTCTACACAGCCTATTCCGACCCACTGTTCTCATGGGCCAGCCAGTTCGGCCCAAATAGATTGGCCCAATTTGTGGTTCTGCCGGTTGAATCCGATTCGGCCGAAATCTCAAAGGGATCACAGTACGACGTCGTCCCCTGTTGAACTCTCTGTTATTCGCCATAGCTTTAGCTTCCCCGTTTCTCTCTCCTCTCTTTGGTCGCTGCAGCTGGGGTTTGAACTTGAATCGGCGGCGCTAAATCGGCAAGCAAATGGAGCTACAAATAACATGAGCTATTACACACAATACGAAAGACTGAAAAGAAAAAGCTACTGCAAGAAACTTTTCATCTTTGAGGGGAAAATGTCTAGGTTTCGATCATTATTGCAATCTTCTCTTAATGCCACCAAGAAAGGTAACAATTGCCCTTGACGATTTTTCATTTTTATTGAGACCCATATGCAATCATACTCCATTTTTGTTTATTGATTGATTTGAATTTGTTGCATCTCCTTTCTTGGGTGATACTGATGTCTATTTTCTTTCAATTACTCTGTTCTCTTTTCCCCATTATTCCATTTATCGAGATTGTCTGTTGGTGAGCACGAATTGAAGCTTTTGTTTGGAGAATTTTGTGGCTATTCATCAAAAGGGTTAGTCTACAATTTTTGTTGGCATTTTTTTGGGGGGTTAATGAGATGTATTATGGGGTTCTTGTTGGATCATTTGCTAGTTTTGAATTCTATTAAGTATTGCTGTTGTCTACATTTGTGATAATTCGAAGTGTCATTGTCCAGGCTAGAGGTGTAATGGATTAGTAGAAGTCAATGCTGATGGTGGAATCTGGGAGGTATCATTGATCCTCACTTGGATCGATATGAGTGTTTGACATTCTTTGTGGTTGATGAAGAACCATTAGCAAATATCCTTTTTGGCCTTGGAATTCCAATGAGAAATCTAGTACCCTGGAATTATTGTAGAATAGCTCCTCTGAAGTGATGGGAGGGAGCAAGACATAACCATCTTCTTTGGAGCATGTGTGACCCAGGCCTACTAATCAAATCCCCATAAACATGTCCAGAGTAATCAGTATTGTCACAACCTTTGGCATTTTGGTGCCATTAGATGGATACTTGCCTGATGAAAGAGTACATTTGAGTTTCCTTGAAGTTTATACCTAGTTCCATGGTATTTATTGTCATCCTTTCTGCTTTTCTTCAAATACTTTTTGTTATGACATTTGTTCTTTTTAGTGGTAAGGAGCTCTAAGGTTGTAAGAAGTGATAACTATAAGGAGCTGTTAGATAGTTGTAAGTTTAGTTGTTAAAAGACGGTAAGGAGTTGTAAGAGCTGTAAGCTAAAGCTAAAAAAAGGGGCCATAGTGTTCTTCTATATTTTCTTGATGCTATTGTTCCTTACCTTCTTCTCCCCATTTTTAGGGTTCGGCTCTGCTCATCTATAAGGATTTTTCTCATAATATGCCGTGTTGCATAAGTGGCCGTGAAATTATACTGATGGTTGCTTTTTCTTTGTTTTTCTTACCTTTTCAATTGCCTTATGCTTTCTCTTGTTTGCTATGACCACATTACAGCTCTCACATGGAATGTCGAAGATTTGATGCCTCCAAGTGAAAAATACATATTCAATTTCGGTTCAAAAGAAGAGATCAAGAAATGGCACCTTTACTCAGATTCTGAATATGGAGGTATGCAATGGACATGATAAGTCATGCTACTTTACCCACAAAACAATAGAATAATATAAAAAATAAAAAAATGAATAACTCACAAAAACAAATAGTCACAGGTATTATTTCTTTTTGACAACATGATGTAGACGTATGGGGCAGTGCTGTTATGTGCACATCTTTCTGTTTTCTTGTGGACGAATCATGGCAAGATTGTAATAGAATAAATGTCATTTCTGATTATTTACCGGCTTACTATCCCTTAAAGCAATCTTGTGATTCTTCAATTTTTAAAGATCGACTTGTAGTAATAACAGTCCAAGTATGTTCATGGCTAACAATATGTTTTGGCTTGTTTGAGCAAAGTAATGTAGAATGCACTTAATTTGTTAATTACTAGAGGCTGAGGCAAAGCTACCAAACCAAATCAAACCAAACCAATACCTCAGAAATTAGCTTATGGCAGGGCCTGGGAGAGACGATATATGCAGCCTTCTGCACAATTGAAACCCAAATTTGAAATATGTGAACTACCTGTTACTCAACAACAAATTTGAAAGATATGACTACTTGTCACTCTTACCCTCTTAGTATTGGACCACTGGTCAGGTGTCCTGCTAAACACAAAAGTTTTTTGAGCATCTGAGTTATTTCATGAACTTGTGATAAATGGCTTGGCCAAATGGTTAATTTGCTATGGACCTTATGGTCACAACAACTCGTGTGTATGCTGATTTATAAGATTCATGGAGTTATTATACAACTGAATCATACTGTTAACTTATGTTCTTCTGACTGAGCTGTGGGTAATGATTGAATGTGTTGGCATAGGATCCTTATGAGCATTTGTTAATTGGCAATACAAATGATGAGTCTATTCATTTGTTTGCCCTCCAGGTTTGTCTTCAGCATCATTAGAGGTAACTGATGATGAAGATGGTTCTAAAGGTACTTGATTAAGCTTCAGCATAATTCATGAGTTATGGCAAGGACTAAATGGCGATAATTGAATTCATCCTTGATCATGTATTTCTCAATACAATGTCTGTGTCATGCTTATAGTCACAGTTAATGCTTCAGATTTATCTCAACCTGTAAAGCAATTGATTATTAACATTTTCAAATATGGCAACGATTCAAAGTCCTACCAGAAATCAGAACCACAAATTTGTGGTTAGGTAATAGATTTATTAGTTGGAAAGGATTGGTGCACTGAAGCTACAGTAAAATGCTTCTATTAATGTTCTTTGGATCAACATGTTTTCTATGATGAAGAATACTTTCTCAAAGTTCATACAAGGCTAGGAGTGTGTATTAGATAACACAAAGTTCTCATTTTTTTTATTGTGGAGGTTTTAATGGTCTCTGTGCCCTGTTGCATGTGTTTCGCACAGGTCTTCCACATAGCATGCTTGTGCACTAAGAGATTTTTATCTGTTCTCTTGTATCTGAAATGTGGGCTTCTTCTTCTTTCTCTTATAATTCTTTCCTTGTTTGTGTGCTCTTGTTTGTTTTCATTTTTCCCTCCTTTTCTTTCTTTCTTGTCCCCATCGTCCCACAACCCCGGCCAAAAGAAAGGGCTATTGGTTAAGTTCAGACACACGGTCTAGGCACTAGGATCTCTAGTTGCCATGATAAGCTAACTGTAGTTTCCGTTCAACTCCATCTATCTTCAAAGGGATTGTACTCATGTCTATTTTCTACTAAACGGAAGAGCACATCTGAGTGAAAATACCACTGTTGTTCCCTAACTTTGTTTACTGAATTACTACTATCAATATCTTGGAACTATAGGAGTTTTCTCTGGAAATCTATCTCTGGATGTAATGGAAGGGTCTCGATGGAACATAAGGAGAAGTGGCTTCTGTGGTATGCGTTCTAAGAAGGTGATATTTGCTTCAAAAATTTGAATGTATTTATTTGATTACTGTTAGAAATACCATGAGAAGATTAATTTTGACATGTAAAAGAAAATATGCCATCCTATGGCCTTTCAGTTGTCACTAGTAATGTATGTTTGGCATCATATAAGCTGAGTCTACTTTTGTCTTTTCCAGCCATAAGCCACAAGCGCTTTTGTTAAATACACTTAGTTTTGGCTTTTATCGGTCCAGTATGCTGGTTCTTCCTGGACTTGTTTTTTAATTTTTGAATGATGAGTTGTTTCGTTGAAACTCTTGTCTGAGACCATTCTGTTTCTCCCCTCCCCCTTCTTCCCCTGATGATTCTGTTCTTATTTACTTTTACCACCATCACTAATTTGTGGTTCTGCCTTCTGTTGCATATAATGGTTGCATTGAATAACACTTTTGGTTGTTTATGAGTGCACTGAAGGATTCAAATTTCCGTTTAATTTGGTCATCACTTCACTGACTTTTCAAAAAGCTTCATGTCAAAGTAGCTGAGCTGCACATGGTAATTAACAGTTACTAAAAGAACTCACCATTGTTGTAGTGTGTGAAACAAGGGTGAATGTCATACTGGCCAAGTATCTAAAAACCGAGTTTTTGGTCAAAGTAAAAGGTTGAATGTCTAGCATGGGTATTTGAGGTGAAGTGGAGTTTAAGTAAATAGATACCTGTAGCTCACAGTTATCCTTCCCCAATCTCGTGAGCAAAATAATAACTAAGAAAGATCGAAATTTATACCAAGGACTGGCAAGGAGAATAAAGGAATCCCCCAACACGAAGATTCACAGTATTCTTTTGCCTGTCTTACCAACTCTATATAGTTTCTTTTGTTTGCTTACTAGTTTATTAGTTTTTATTTTCAGTTTGGTGGCTTCATTGATTTGGATGCGTACGACACAATAGCCCTAAAACTGAAAGGAGATGGTAGATGCTACATATCGACGGTGAGATTTCTTTTTCTTCATATGAGAAAAGGGACTAAAGACCATGTTTTACTGAAATTTCGAACGTCCTCGCCAGATTTATACAGAAAATTGGGTGAATTCTCCCGGACAGCAGGAAGATAACTCTTGGCAGGCTTTCGTTTATGTACCTACTGGAAACTGGTATATTGCTAAGGTAAATTTCATAAACTTTGAATATGCTTTTTAGTCATAAGAGTGGGTTTTGCATAATTTCATCCATTGAACAGGACAGTTTTGGCTCTGGACCTGGAAAACAGACCTGTTCTGGATTAACTGATCTGGTTGACAAGGGGCCAGACTTGAACCAAGACTGAAACTAAGGCAGTGTGATTTTGACCTAACAAAAGATGATGCTGCCTGAAATTTATCTGTCCAATATTGTATTTTCAAATTTCGAGATGATTTTATTGGGCCAACAAGAAGCCCTTGAGCTTCACCTGAACCAGAACTGACCCAACCCTGTAAATTTCCAACAACAAAGCATGTCTGAACCCTCAAGTAATCCGATCCAAATGACCCAATTGACATGTCTTAGGTGTACTTTTTATGTCTCCAATTACATTTTTGAGATCATCAACCATCAAAATTTTGATAAATATTCAAAAGATAATGCCAGACAAAGTAGCTCGAAACATGCTTTCAATCATCAGATTCTAGATTATAAGTTGATTAGGCTGCTATGCTAGTTGTAGCACACTAGCTGCTAATAGAGTTTTGCGTCTGCTCCAACCATCCTACCCCATTTTCCAATCCTGGGTGAGCTCAAAATTATCAGTTGACCTAAAAATTCTTTTGTCATGAATCGCAAACCATTGGGTAAAAGTAGTACTTGGCGCAGAAGTGTATGGTTTTCATCTGGACTTTCATAAGTTTATGTCCATGCTAAAGAAAATAATGGTTTGGTTCTAGGTACCTTTCCAGTTAGCTAAGGATTAATTTCTAGTCTTCTATCCAATCACTGAACTTTGGTGACAATGCTTTATAACTATGCTCTTGAAATGTTTACCTATGGTTTCTTGGAAGAACTTCTAAGACAGTTTATGATTTGCAATTGCTGGGACCTTTTCTCAGATTCCTCTGGCTCGGTATCTTCCAACGTGGAGAGGTAATGTGATTGATGCAAGTTTGGAAATGAACCCATCACGCATTTTGGGCATGTCGCTATCAGTGAATGCTGAAGGGGGTGTCCCAGGTGCTACATCTGGACCAGGTGATTTCAGAGTTGAAATTGATTGGATCAAAGCATTAAGAACAGAGTAAGTTGCAGGAGCTAGAGCACCGAAGCAAATAAAAATGTTCCTTGTATGAGAGTTCTGTATCAATTTTCATGTACATTTCCTTTGGCCATATGTCTTGATAAAAAATATACGGTTTTTTAGTTTTGATTTTGAGTCGACATATGATCTTGCTTTGTTGGAGTTGGTTTAGGACAATTTTAGTCCGGCAAAAAATACGTATATGTGGGTGGCACATCTCGCAGTTGGTAAAGTTCTCGAGAGTTATCAAATACCTAGGTTGGTAACAACTTAGGTTCAGGTCCTGCCATTTGTAACTTTTCATACACCAAAAGCAAAGAAGAAAGAATGTGTATGTTGTGTATCTTGGACCATAAAGCATCATGGTCCGGGTATATGTATGAACCTTTTGGTGGCCCGTCCCCTTAGCTTATTATAAACCACTGAAATATTGAATCCTCTCTCTCTCTCTCCCTCCTTCCTTCCCTCTGCTGCCCATCGGGCTGCCACCTTACTGTGAGTTAGGAAATTTCATCGTAATCCTTCCATGAACTATGATTTAACAACTAATTAACCAACCGGTGTTTGGCTGAATTTTACAAAAGCGGCAGAGTTAGGCTTTGGTTAATTTCTTATTCAATCAGAAAGGGTTAATGCAATTTGGGATTAGAATGGATGCACGTTATGAAATTTTAGATGTAAATCATAACGTAATTTGCAACTGCTTTGTACAATAAGTTAGTTAACACTCAAGAAAATGCAAATTACATCAGCCAAGTATTTGGTACGTTCAGGACGAATTCAATAACTCAAATTTTGGGTTGATCACTTGGATGACATATTGGATACGGATTGTATTCTTTTTTAATTTTTGTTGCGCCGTTCGTGTGACCTTTGGTTTTTCTTGTATTTTATAAAAAAAGTTAATAAATTAATCTCTTTAATAAATAAAATATCATTATAAGTTAGAGCTTAATATCTGAACTTCAATTGATTATTTTAAATTTTATCTCCATTCCATAATTGTTTTTAAAATTTAAAGGAAGGATAATTTGGAAATATTATATATTTGAAGTTACCATTTTTAAAAAGCGGACAATTATTTTGCAACAACCTAATAAAAAAAGTGCGCATTCTTTTTGAAACGGAGGAAGTAGCGCCGACAAAAATTCGCTCGACACGATTGTCCGAATTTGTCTTACTCGAAAGAAACCGGTTTCTCATGTTCGAATTGAAATTCGAGGTTGGGTTAGAGTTTGGCAATTAGGATCCGGGTTGTCCGAATTTTGCGACTAATTCAGGTTCGAACAAATTCGGACAATCGGACAAGCAAGTTCGGACATTCGATCATTCGGGTTTAGGATAATTTAGTCCAAAATTTACAAAATCTTCAATAAAATAATTCGGACAATTGGGTTCGAACATTAAAACTTCGTGTCCGCGTTCGGTCATATACATAATTTCATTCCACTTTTTTGAAAGCCCATATCACAAATTCGGACATTCGAATATTCGAGTTCGAGATAATTCGGACGTTCGGACAAAAACCTCATATCCGGAGCGACCTGAACCCCAACCTGATATATTGAAATCTGAATTAACTCAAACCCAAATTTTTACCAGTGTTAGGAAGAAATAATGTATTTATTTAAATAAAACACAAAGATTAACGTAAATATAGTTCTAATTGAGAATAATGGTGATAACTTCTAAAACCTTTCCTTGTACTTGTATTATTATTTAGTTTAGTTTTCCAAATCGATACAAAAGTACAGTCATCGTTCTATGAATCGAATCGTTTCAAAGAGAATGAGTTAACCATGCTCAATATTTGTGAAACTAATCATAGTTTTTTATATGTTTGTCCAAAAACAACGTCCAAGATCAGACCGACGTCGCTGTACTTCAGAACGCTACATAGTATTTACAGGCAACCCCAACACAGTTGGAATCCTTTGTTTTTAAGGGCTAGTTGTAAAATCAACTCAATCTGGATCACTCTAATTTTTACCTCATTTATGAGTAGGCTATGTATTAACAATCTCACACAGCAACACAAAAACAACAAATCTACTGCATATTATATACACAAGACATTAGCTTTTACGCCCCCCAAAAAAAAAAACAACTGATGACCGAACATTAAGCTAGTTGTTTCCCGAGGACTTGATATCTCAACCATAACACCGGATGGGGTCCGTGCAACCCTTCTCAGCAGACTGCTTTGTACCAAACCGTCCCCCTTTGCCAAGTACTGTTGGTGGTACTCTTCAGCTCTATAGAACTTCTTTGCTGGCAAGATCTCGGTCACAATCTTTCTGTCAAGAAGCTTCTGTCGGTGGTCCCTTGATTCAATGGCAGCTTTTTCCTGCTCGGGAGTATAGTAGTATATTCCAGACCTGTACTGTGTTCCTACATCATTTCCCTGACGGCAAGCAAAGTTCATTAGCAAGTCAGAATGAACCTCATCTAGCTAACTTCATTTGGTGGTAAGAAACAGGGAATGAGAAGGATGAGACTTGATTCTTAAAATGAGTTTAACAAGGGCATCTTTTACAAATCCTGAAGAACTATCAGTACTGGTCAAGCATATACAGACATGTCTACTTCCCAGGCAGTCAGTCGAAGAGTCAAACTTGCACTATTGTTTTCCTTTTTGGAATTTAGTGTTCTAAACAAAATGTCTCATTCAATAGTTCTTGGGGTTCTTTTTCTGTGCAGTACCGGGTAGTCAACGTCTTTTTCAAACATTTTGAGTTGAAACACCTTATTTGATTTGAAACACCTATTTATCATTCTCTCGTCAAGTTTTCAAGAACTCTTTCTCATAACATTCCCTTCTATCAAGTTCTTCTGTGTAACTTGAAACCAACCTCTTCTGCCAGTAGTTACACACAAACAAAAACACAATTGGAATACTAAATACCACCCAGAAGCTCCAATCCCCCAATTAGCAGGCAGCTAGTAGGGGACAAATTCTACAGGGAAATCCAGCATCTCTTAACCCATGTCATAATCCTGTATGTCCTTCACTGTTCCCTCGCTAGCATCACTAACAAGCAATGACATCAACTATTCAACACTTCTAGTTGAACTCCCCTTCATTGTGAAGTTTCTTTGCCAACATCAAACCAATCTCCTGTAATCATCTTCAACTCCGCTCAACCAATGCCAGAACTGAAACGGCCTAGGAGCTCTAAGGAGTAGCTCAAAATATTGCCATGAATGAACCTCATTCATAGAAGCCATGCGCAAAGCCCAAACAAGCCCCCCCGGGCCAAAACTCCATGTGGGGCCGTCCTGACCATGTTTCAACACTGAATTCAGCTTAGTTGGAGTGATAGCAAACAAGGAGAGTTGGAGAAATGGGAAATCAATGTACACTCTATGTCCTCTGTTAACAAGGAAGATGAGAAATATGGAGTTCTGTCATGATGGAAGCAGCTTGTATGGTTTGCAAGGGAAAGAAATCATAAGCAATGAATACGCATTGTCGAGAAGCAATGCAACTCATAATCCAGATATTAAATACACCATTTTGAAGCTGCATCAGACTCTAGAAACCAAAAAAAAAAAAAAAAAAAAGGTACCCAGAATCATCAAGAAAAACAGAGCACCTTAAAACAATCACATGTATAATTAATAATAATCCCAAAGCCCAAAAGTCGTCAAATTGTCCAAATTCATCAAGCAAACTGCAACTACTCAAAGACCACATAAATTTACACTAATCCCAAAAACCAACTGCAGAAAATTGGTGTAAATCATCAAGCAAAACAGAAAAGCAAACATCAAAAAAAAAAAACACACACAATTCGCCAAAAAAAAACCCAAAAGAAAAAGGGGGCAAAAACTTACTTGGCGATTGAGGGTAGTAGGATCATGCCGATTCCAGAACACATCAAGTAGGGTTTCATAGCTAACTTGCTTAGGATCATACTGAACCCTAACCACCTCAGCATGGCCAGTGGTCCCAGTACAAACATCCTCATATGTGGGATTATGAACGAACCCTTGGCTATAACCCACCTCAGTTTTGGTCACTCCAGGCACTCTCTGAAAGGCCAATTCCGCACCCCAGAAGCATCCAGCCGCAAATTGCGCGAATTCCTGCCCTGGCGCCGGCAAATCGTCATCTGGGCCCTGCGCAATTGACGATTCCATGGTTGATTCCGGCGCTGCTCGTGGCCCAATACCCAATTTTCCCAGCAATCCGCTCATGGGGTTCTTGAAACTGAAGAGAGAAAGCGAGCGAGATAGAGAAGATGAAGGAGAAGGAGAAGGAGAAGATGGGGAGGAGGACGAGCGATAGAAGGGAAGAGAAAGACAGCGAGAAAAGGAAGAAGAAGCAGTAGGAGCAGTAGAGGAAGAAGAAGAAGGAAGAGAAGATGATTTGTTGAACTTGAAGAGGAGTGGGAGAGAAGGGGCTGAGGAAGTTATGGTTTTCAGCATTGTTTTCTGGGGGTTGTTAGAAGGTATTGGTGGTTGGTAGAATGGGTTTTTCAGGGGTTTTTGCAAGTTAAAGATTGAGGGTTTTGGGGGTTGGGGGTTGGATGTTCATTTGGGTAACCTGGTGAAGTGGGGAAGAGGAAAGGGAGAATGGAGAATGATCTTTTGTTTATGCTTTCTGCCTTCGAGCAGTTTCTCTCTCTCTCTCCCTTTATGTTGATGGCTTGGGCAGTTCGGGCATCTTGGGGCCGCCCAAGTATCCTTCGTTTCTTATCTTAGCGATCGAAAACAATCTTTACTGGAAATGACTAAAGTCGAACCGCAAACAACTATAGGCCCCAATATGACCCGATTTGAAGATACCAATATGATCCTGCAAACAACTAGTGGCCCCAATATGACCCGACTTGAAGATACCAATATGACCCCATTTGAAGGTAACCCAATTCAAATGAGTTATTTATTAGGTGTTGATTTTATTTCATGTGTTACATGTTGATTTATTTTATTTGTTGACTTGTTTCTCATTCTTGATACAATAAGTATAGAGGCTTGTTTTTTAGAAGTGGGAAAAAATTATTAAAATTAACTGATTAAGGAAGGGATAAAAAAGTTATTAAAAATTGAAATAAATTGAAAAAAACTTGAAAGAAATTAACAGGTACGGAAAGAAATTACAAAAAATTACATTCATAAGAAATTACGAGAGTTGGATCGGAAGATAGTGGAAGAAATTTGGTGTCGAAGAAAGTGGAAGCTTGGAAAGTATGGAAGGAAATAAGTAGACAACAAATTGAAAAGAACATATCCGAGCTCAATTGTACAATGAACTCCGAAAAATAAATTATGTCTTTTAATTAGTATTTTAAAAAAATTTAGTAGATAAAAATGTGATTCAAAATTTTTAAATTTTTTTGACATTATCTTGACGAAAGCTTTAACGTCTTCATTTTGAATTATTACATAATCTTGGAAAGTCCGGCTCAATACAACTTTAATGCATGATGATGCTTTGATCAAGATGGGGGTGTCATGATATTCTGGTGTTCAACTCAATCCAATTTAAAGTTAGATTAAAATTTAACTCGAGTCAATTTTAAATTAAATTAAATTTTTATTAATTAATATTTAGTTCAAAAAAATTATATTATAAAAAAACTACGAAATAACTTTGAAAGTCGAGTTCTCCTCACATACATTCAACTGAATTTATCAAATTTAAGTTAAATCTAAGTCAAGTCAATCTTTCAAACACATAATAGGGAAGCAATTGTCAATGTCATCACTAAGGCATAAAAAAGATCTAAACTACCAAAGCCACGTTGACACCAAACTATAGTCCAAAATTACAAAACATCAATAAATTGCTGTCAGTCTACGACATAAGAGCAAAATGGGTCACTACTCACTAGATTTGTATTTATGTTGAGTTAGGCCCTGTCATTTTCAAATTAATTTAGTTGAATTTATATCTATTAAATTTATCTAAATTAAACTGAATTTATTTGAACTGTATTCAGATTTTTTTTTTTAACTGAATTAATCTTTTTTTGAACTACAATTAATTGGACAGATTGCAATTAAGGAGGATGAGGTGATTGATTTTGATGAGCCGGAATCTGGTAAGATTAAGGAACAAATATCACTGTGCTTGATCGGTAAACTTCTGACTATGAACTCCTTTAATCCTGGGGCCATGAAAACCACTTTTAAGAATATCTGGAGACCTCCCAAGGGAGTCATCATAAAGGATCTGGATAAAAACCTCTTTGCCTTTCAATTCTTTTGCCAGACTGACAAAGAGACAGTTCTCAATGAGGGACCATGGTCTTTTAACAACATTGTGCTATTGTTACAGCAGATGAATGGGGATGTGTCCCCTCTGGCGGTGGACTTTAACAGTTGCAGATTTTGGATAAAAATTTGTGATCTCCAAATGAAGCGAAAGACTTTCACTTTTGCTGAACTACTGAGTTCAAAGCTCGGTACTTTTTAGAAGTGGATGAAGAGGATATGCTGGCCCCCTCTTAAGTACTTGAAGGTTAAGGTGGATGTAGACATATCCAAACCATTGCGACGAGGTATGCGAATTATGATGGACGGTAAACCTAAATGGCTCAGTTTGAAGTACGTAAAACTTCCTGACTGCTACTACATGTGGGGACTCATTGGTCATAATTATAAAAGTTGTGATGCTTATGATGGATCTACTCCTGAAGAAGAACTACAGTATAGTTCTAAATTGAGAGGATCCCTGCCGAAAAGGAAGAAGAGAGGGTCAGAGGAGGAATGGCAAGAAGAGAAACGAAAACTCTTGGAACTCAGAGGAGAGGGAGTGGGAGTAGAGTGGCAGCAAAACTCAACTTTGTAAAGGCCAACTCCAAAATTACCCACACAAGGACGGATGAGGACGGGCCTAAAGAGGATGGTGGTCAAATGATGATAGATGGAGAGAGTGTTGAAGCTCGAAAACGTAAAGTCTCAGATATGCAGAGGAGCAAAGGGGAAGAATCAAAAGTGAGAGTTATTGAAGAGAAGCAACCAATCACGCAAAACCAGGCAGAGGCTGGCTCGAGTCAGCCCTGCCGAACACAATGAGGCTCCTGTGTTGGAACTGCAGGGGGTGTGGCAGCCCCCTGGCAGTTCAAGTGCTCCGCTTCTGGAGCAACAAACTCAGCCCGGACATCGTCTCTCCGAGACAATGTCTTCTCCATGCAAGATGGAGAGACTGGGCTACAAATTTGGATTGACTAATTCGTATGCTGTGAACAGTAGAGGAAGTTCTAGTTCTTGCAATATTGGCATGATGGAATTGATTTTTCTTTATTATCCAGTGACCACAACCATATAATGGGAGATATTTTGAATGGTAATGAAGTCGTTATGCGTTTCATTGGTATCTGTGGGTGGCCGGAAGGACAAAACAAGTGGCTTCCATGGGAGCTAATTAGAGCAAAAGCTGGAGATACTACCATTCCCACGGTGGTAGGAGGTGACTTCAATGAATTATTATCTATGGATGAGAAAAACGGTGGAGCCATTAGGGAGCAAAGAACTATGGATGATTTCCGAGACTCCCTCTTTGGCTGCAACTTGAGAAATTTGGGGTATAAGGGTGCTTGGTATACTTGGCAAAGAGGTAATGTGGACGGTCGATGTCTTTGGGGAACGTTTAGACCATTTCGTAGCTAATGATGAGTGGAGTGAGAAGTTTCCCCACTAAGCTGTCGAGAATTTGACAAGGTACAAATTGGATCACTCCCCCATATTTCTTTGTACCGATCAAGTAAGCATGCGCACATGGAAGCCTTCAAAACAATTCCGTTTTGAGAAATATTGGGTGGAGGAGGGTGAATGTGAGGAGGTCATTAAAGATACATGGACACGTAGCACGAGAAACCCTATTGAAAAAATAGAAGAAGTCAAAGCTCAAATGCATTCTTGGAGTCACAAACAGGTTTGGCAACATCCCGAGGGAGATTGGTAAAGTTGAAGTCGAGCTCAAAGCGACCCAACGTTTAGTGGCATCACATAATAATCCTGATAAGTGTTTTGCACTCGAAGCACGGCTAGATGACCTTCATAAGCAGAATGAGAAAATTTGGTACATGAGATCGAGGACCAAGGAGTTTAAGGATGGAGACCGAAACACACCCTACTTTCATTATAAAGCATCTAAAAGAAGAAAGAAAAACGGAATATGCCGTATCAAGAACGTGCAGGGAGATTGGGCTTCAAGTGAATAGGAGATAATCCAAGTAGTGGAAGATTATTAGTCAAACCTCTTCGCTCCTACGCCACTCACAGACTTTACAAATACCCTCAATAGTATACAGCCGAGAGTATTGGCCCACTTTAATGCAATACTGCGGCGCCCTATACGCCTGAGGAGATCAAAATGGCACTGTACCAAATGTATCCGACTAAAGCTCTGGGACCAGATGGATTGCATGCGTTATTCTTTCAGAAATACTGGCACATTATTGGCCAAGAAGTAACGACTTTTGTTCAGTCTATTCTTACTAGTCATCTCATTCCCATGAGATTAATCGCGCCCTGATTACATTAGTTCCTAAGGTCAAATCCCGTCAAATATGACAGAATACTGCCCTATTAGCCTTTGCAATGTGATTTGCAAATTGTGTCCAAAACGATTGCAAACCAGCTAAAACTGATGTTACCGACTAATTGGAATAAGTGGATCAGAATCAAGTGTGAGGGGGAGAATTTTGACTTACGAGAGCTTTGAAACCTTGATGAATTCAATATAAGGGATGTGTAATAGGTTTTTTTTTTTTTTGTTGATAAGTAGTGAAGCCAAAAGGCTATAAAAAGGAGCGTAAACTCAGCAAGGCCAACAGCCTCAGAACAACGAACAGATAAAGACAAATTGGCAACCCAGCTATCCCCCCAAAAGCTACTCAAAAAGCATTAACATGTGAGGGATTGAGTGAAAATTCCTAGCTAACTCTTTAGGGGAATAAGCAAGCTTATCCTTCCAAGCCTTAGACCACACAGCAACTCTCCATTTTATAGACCAACACAAGCCCCCAACATCCCAATTTTTTCCTTCAAAAATTATAGCATTTCTGTGCATCCAACGGCTCCACAATATTGCAAAAAGCTGGTTATCAATATCTTTTTCCTGATTTTGTTGTGGTATCTCCTGGTAATCCAACTTTCATAAAATTGTCTAACATTGTCATGGCTTGTAATTGGGGCTCCAGGGTCTGTTGCAAAATGCTAATCCAGATACTCCAAGAAAACTGGCAAGTGACAAGTAAATGTTGAAGACTTTCAATGTGATTTGAGCAGAAGGCACACTTATTTATTACTCTCTTCCTCCCAAATTCCTTTTCTGCATAACATATCTCTAGTATTTAATCTTCCGAGCAATGCTAGCCAGGCCATGAATTCCATCTTTGGAGGTGCTAGTTTCATCCACACTGAGCAAACAAGAGTGTCACAGGCCACATCTTGGTAGATCACTTTGTGAGCCTCTGTAATGAGCTTTTTAACTGTAAAATCATGGTTTTCATACCACATGATAAAATCTTTCTCATGTCTTCGTGGATGGCATTATAACAATTGGGCACTTAAAAGTGCTGCCTCTTGATTTTCCTCATTATCTAGCTGCCTTTTCCATGCTAAGGTCCACCTCCACAGGTTTCCTTCATACTAATCCATTTTTGAGACCGATTCTTTCTGTTGTGAAGATTTTGTTTTTTGAGATGATTAATAGTCAGTTAAGGACAATTTACCGTATAAGCCTTTGACAACAAGGCCACCTAAGCACCACATGCCTCGCACCAAGATATAATAAAATAAACACAAAACACAAAGAGAAATAAAGAACCTGGAGGCATCGAAGCCTCTCTCTCTCTCTTGTCGATTCTCTCCCCTGCTTTTACCTCCATGATAATCCGTCGAGCACCACCAGCTAAAGGTTCCCGGAAAGTCTCAATTGCGAGGAGAAGATCCAATTGAAGTGCTAGTGTGTTTGAAAGATCTTCAATTGAATGCGTAATAGTTACACTAGCACTATTAGTGGTTGGATTGAGTTATGCCACCAAGAAATGACAAAAAAGTAGAGCAGTTTTTTTAAAAAAATTAACAATTATAATATTTTCTCCGGACATGTATTTTTCTCTGATCTCCTTTGTCACAGTTGAAATTTTAGAGTATGTAGATTTTTTTTATTGTTATTTTTGAGCAAGAATCAAGAGACCTTTAACTATAACTTCAAAGTAAAATGATGTGCATCTTACTTGCAAGACATCTTTTACTTAGAAGTTAAATTATTGTATATTAAATTGAAAAAGAAATGTACAATTGAAGATTGCACAGGTGTTACAGCTTACAATTTGTGTAAAATTATATTTTTACCTATAATTTTTCACAAATTATATGTGTGATATATTTTTATAGATAAGGGTTTATTTGATTAGGGTATCATTTTATTCCTATCAGCATAACCAACATATACTAAAACTTTATATTTTATAATTAAAAGTAATTATTAAAAATTTAATCATTTAAACCATATAAGGTATTAATTTATTAGGTTGAAGCAAGATATTTAGAAATATCTTACTACAAGACATGTATCATCACCTACCTCCAAATGTTGCAAACACTTAAGTTCCCTTTTTTTTAAAAAAATAAAAAAGGGAAAAATCTGTCATAATATTATTAGAAACATATAATATGGAACCAGCTAAAGTACGATTTAGAAATCTAATTATTAGTATATCTCGTCAATCGGGTCATTCGGTTCGGGTTCGATTCGGGTTAGTTCGGTTACTGGTTAACTCGGATCAATCTTGTTCGGGTCCGGTTCGGTTTTGGATTCGGGTCAACTTCGGTTCGGGTAAACTTCGGGTCGATCTCGTTCGGGTTCATTTGGTTTTGGTTCGGGTCGGGTTCGGGTTCAATTCGGGTTAATTTCGGGTCGTAATCGGGTCATTTTTGAGTCAAAATCGATTCAAAATTGTACCCAACAAAAAAATTGTACCACTATAGGTACAAAAGTCCATCCCGAGAGACCCAACAAAAAAAAAAAGTGGGTTGGATCATTTTTATTCGGGTTAAATCGATTCGAGTCCGATTCGCTTCGGGTCATTTCGGTTCGGGTCGGAATTGGGTCCATTAGATTTCGGGTCGGTTTTGTTTGGATCGGTTCATTTCGGTTTTCGGGTCAAAATCGGTTTAACGGTTTCGGACATCGGTTCGGTTTAGGTTTCGGGTCGTTCGGGTTGACTCGTTCGGTTCGAGTCGGTTTTACTAGGTCTAATTATAAGTTACTTTATTACTACAAGCAGAGAGACCAAATCTATAAAAAAAATTAAGTTTATTTAATTTACATATTAAATCATGGGCACACATTCGTAGGGATCGAAGAAGTGAGATGATGAAGGAGAAATGGAAGGAGGAGAAGAGGCATATGAGGAAGAGCGAGGGCAAGGGAAAGAGAGAAACAACGAGATAAAGAATGAATACCACTTCAAAAAAACTACTCTTTTTATTTTAAAATATATGTTAATTTAATTAATTTTTTTCGTTTTATAATATTTATCAAGTTACAATTTTAATAACATATTAATGATTAATTTATAAATTTTGATCTTATTAATTGGTTTTTTCTCTCCTTTTTTAGTTAATTTTCTACGTTTTTAATAAAATTTTGGGATAACTTGATCTTTTAACATAAATTTCATCATAAATTTTGTATTTTCTTATATTTGTTCATCACCTTAAAGTGACGAATATTTTAAAATAGAATGAGTACAATATAATGGACAATCAATAGAAGAATTGACTAAAAGAAGACACAAAATATGAAGCCAATTTTATTGATAGAATAGACACACACACATAGAAACTGAAGTCACAACTCCAAAAATAAAAACTGAAAAATAAGTCGTAAAATTAATATTCCCTCTTTTTTTTTTTCAATCATACACTCTTATTAATTTATAATTAAGAGCTTCATAAACAAAGGGAATAATAGTAGAATTTATCTATAGTAAAATGAGCCCCTTAGTACAATTTACATGCAACGATGACCTTTGGATACTACCGCACATTTTGTGCTGCAACATTCGCTATGTGCATAGCAAGGAGCCACTGATCACTCCCACTCCCACTCCCACTCCCACTCCCACGGCTTCGCTTGCCTCAACCACTTCTTCTATCACTATTATTTCCTTCTCTCCACAGTGGATGCCTTTGTACCCCTCGGACCTGTCAAAATCAAATTTAATACAAGTAGTTGTTATGGTACTGTTAGCGGATTTATTTTAATTTTTATAATTTAGCTGAGCACATGCTGTTATTAGCTAATAATTATTTTATTGTATGTTTTTTCGAGTTTACCCTAGTTAATGATTAGGAAAAAAAAAAGAAGTTATGTGCACATCAGTATAGCATGTTAACTTAAGGTGGGTGGTGTATTAGAGCTTAGGAAAATTTCATGAAAATAAAGTGCGAAATTTCATAAATTATGTAAAATTATCTTTCTATCCATAATTTTTCATAACTATAAATTTACACACATAATAATTATAAAATCCAACTACCATCTACACTCGTAGGTAGCTTTAAAATATATAATATATTAATTTAGGCTAAACAAGACATTTATTAAGAAGTGCTTCATTGCAAAATATATATCATCAAAGAACAATTGACATGTGGAAAACTCCGGTGACTAATAGAGTATTAGTGATATTATTGTACATAAAATAATTGTAAATTATTTTTCACGTATTATCTTCTATATATATAGAATGTCCGACTCCCATGTTGGGCGAGTCTTTCCGCCATTATCTTTCACATAATATCGGAGCCAAAGGCTCGATTTAAATTTTTAGTGCAACCCTAGCAGCCAATCCTCTCTCAAAAACAAAAACAAAAAAAAAAAAAAAACTCGTCAGCTATCGTTCACTGCTGCACCATCCCTAACCCTAGTTTTTCTCTCTCCTCCATGGCTGCACCATCTCGCCCTCCTCCCCGACTCGCCGCCGGCAGCCTCTGGCCGCCTCACCTACTCCTCCCGCCGGTGCTTGCCCCATGCCCTACTCGCCGGCGTCCAACCTTTTTCTTCTTCCGCTGCCTCTGCCCTCGTTTCGGGTTTTCCGGGCCTAGGCTCCGTCGACCCCGCTGCGACAGCCTCGGCGTTCGCTTCCCGGGGCTGCCGCATCTGTCTCTGCCGCACGCCGGGCTCCCGCCGCCACCATCGTCGTCTTTCTCCGGTGCTGGCATCCGGAGCACGTCGCCTCCATCGGTGCCTCCTCTCTCTTTGCTTCGCCTGTGTTTTCCGCCGCCGCCACTAGCCTCGGTTGTTCCCCGATCACCGGCGACGCCCTCGCCGCCGGCTCCTTTGGACCGCCGCCGGCGGTGTTCTACCGCCCCTTCCGTCGTCTCTTTGGACGGTAACTATTACTAATTACGTTACGATTATTCTTCGTTGTCTTGGCGAGAGCAATTTTCCTCTTTCACTATTATGCATCAGATTAGTGGTATGCTTGATGGTTCTGTTTCTCAACCGTCGTCTCACTTAGTTGTTGCCCGGGTTATTCGGTTGTCAATCCTAATTACTTTTATTGGTTATGAGTTGATCGGTTGTTGCGTGCTTGGATTTTTGCTACTATTTCCCTGAAACTTTGAGTGAAGTTTGTAGCTTGCCTCGTTCTCTCCAAATTTGGCAACATTTAGATTCTCGGTTTAACACTCGCTAGTTTAGCTCGGGCTCTCGACCTTAAACGCATGCTTACTCATGTTTCAATGGGGGAAAATCAGTCCATGGATGATTATCTCCGAACCATTAAGAACATAGCGGATTCACTTGCCGCTATTCAGTCCCTGTTACGTGACTTAGAACCGATTCGGTTTACTACTGGTGGGCTCCCTTCGAGTATCATACCTTTGTCACTGCCTACTCTCCGCTTCCCGATGTTCACACTTTTGATGATCTGGGCTCCAAACTTATCTTTTACGAGCAACGACTTAATTTTGGGCGTGCCCGTGATCCCCTACACATCGGGCATTCGCCTCCCTTCTCTCGATCGCTTCGCACCAAAGAGTGCTGCTTCCAATTTAGGGGTGCATCTTTAGGGTCATCCGGCTCCGGAAAGGAAACTCTAG
The DNA here is from genome assembly GCA_021018815.1 of Talinum fruticosum. NCBI lineage: Eukaryota > Viridiplantae > Streptophyta > Magnoliopsida > Caryophyllales > Talinaceae > Talinum > Talinum fruticosum. Next base: position 3,881,736 of record JAITYX010000056.1, read on the forward strand.
CCACTACAACAAAGGAAGAGGGGGTCGGAATAATCGCAATTGGAATCGCAACAACAATCGTAATCATCAGCAAGTCTCCCACCGCAACAATTCTTCCGATCGGACCTCCCTTAGGAGTGTGCCTACAGTGCTGCATTTTGTAATTCGATTGGGTCATTGTCTTGTACTTTTGGTCCTTCTACTTCGTGTACTAACTACTCCCATGCAGGCACTAACCGTTCGAAGGGATATTAGGTTCCCGTCCTAATGTTGTTTGTCGAGTTGTTATGCTCCGGGCATTCTGCCGACAGTTGCCCCAATCGTTATCAACCACGTCAACAACCAGCACTTCCCGCATTTGCTACTTTCAATCCGGTTGATAATGGTGAACAACCGTGGTATCCTCGATTCAGCAGCGGCCTCTCACATGACGCCCGATGATGGTAAGCTATCTTCTAAATCTGTTTACTCCGGTCCTATTAAGGTTCGTGTTGGAAATGGAACCTTGTTACCTATTTCTAATGTTAGTACTCTATCATTGCAAACCGCTTCTTGGCCACTTCTTTTAAAACCTGTTTATCATGTGCCTCAACTTCAGCATAACCTTCCGTCGGTCAAACAGCTTGTGTCGGGATAATAATTGTCATGTCACCTTTCATTCCGATTCGGTTTACGTAAAGGAAAACACCTCGGGTGATGTTCTTTTGTAGGCCCTCAGTGTAGGCAATGTATATCCCTTACGTCCGCCCATTGAGACACCTCATCTTTCAGCTAACCTAGCTCCGAGTGAGACCGGCGATACCTGGCATCGGAGACTAGGACATTGTGGAGCTCGAGTTTTGGATTTTCTTATCGAAATAAATATGTTAAACTTACAAATTGTTTTCATGATACTTGTACGACTTGTCGTTTGGCAAAGTCACATACTCTTCCTTTTACTTTAGCGTAACATCGATCTGTTTCCCCTCTTGAATTAATACATTCAGATGTTTGGCAATCACCTTGGCTTTCACATAAAGGTTTTCGATATCTTATTGTGTTTGTTGATGATTTTACCCGGTTTACTGGATTTATCCTATGCGATTGAAATCTTAAGTATGTTTAATTTTTGCAACTTTCAGGCTTTAGTTGGAAATCTTTTTAATTGCAAAATTAAAATGCTTCGAGTGATGGAGGTAAAGAGTTTGATAACTCCCTCTTTTTGCTCATTTTCTTCAAAAAGGGATTCTTTTTCGAAAATCTTGTCCCGATATGCAACAACGGAATGGGTTGCTGAGCGTAAGCATCGTCGTATTTTGGAAATGACTCGGCATTCTAATTGATGCTTCCATGCCTGCTCAATTTTGGCTTGATGCTCGCTCTTACAGCTGTCTATACGATCAATCGCTTACCTACACCTGTGTTGCAAAATCGTTCTCCATTTGAGCTTTTATTTGGTCGTCCACCTGATTATGGTTTTCTTAAACCTTTTGGTTGCTCCTGTTTTCCAAATTTTGTTGTCTGTTGAGAGAAATATTATACCGCAAGTGCACGGCGTAGTTGTAGCTAGCCGGCAAGCACGGGTCGTGTCCACAGAGAGTTGCGTTTCAAATACCAAAGCTAACCTAAACTTTCTATCTAGGCGAATCAATACGGATGAGGAAGATATGGTGATTAAACTAATCTAGAAAGTAACAAAAATAAAATACTCAGGTTGTGATTTTACCACTTAATAAACTAACTAATCAAGACAAGCCTACACCTAACCAAGTCTATGCAAGCATTTAGGAGTGGTCGGTTGCACCATCAAAGGCCACTCAAGCCACACTTTCGAGGGTCATGAGCTAATCTAATTGTTCTAACCACCTACTTTCGTGGGGTTAATCCAATTCGACTACAAGAGAAGCAACCTATGGACCTAGGTAGGATTCGGGCTATTTTCATGCCAAAATCCCGACTATCCTCTTTACCCACGCTAGTAAATTGACTCCACCTTTCAGTGATAGACCAATTACCCAAAAATCAAGATGAAAATCCCTTTCGGGCATTTCATCGAACACGTGGTGGGCATGAGAAACAATCCCAAACAACAAGCATAAACTAGTTGGGTTAAGGCCTAAACAAGATTAATTATCCATTAGGAAGGCTAACCACAACCAAAGCAATCAACTTTAACAACTAATTGACATTAAAACATGAAACAAAAATAAAAACTACACTAAAGAACAAACTAACATAAACCGACTTGAACAAGAACATAAACTAGATAATTAAACTCAAGCATGAAAACAAGTAACAAATCTAACTATAATTAACATCTAGACTAATAAAAATTGAATCTTGAAACTAAATTAAACAATCAAAGTGTTAAACTAGAAGTAAAGAAGAAGAGAGAAAGAGAAAACTTATGCTTGAATTGAAATTGAAGACTTGAATCCCAAAATCTTATACAAATCTCTACACTAATCTCCCCCTAATGGGGTTTTATTTTGGCTAAGTAAAAACCCTAAGAGGTCCCTAAAAACCCTAAAAACGCAGCCTCCTGGTATTAGAACCAAAATTATCCTTTTATAACCTGTAAAACCGAGAAAAATCGAAGCCGGGAAGTTGCACGGCCGTGCAAGTTCTCGCACGGCCCCGTGCGACTTCGAATAGCTTCGGTCGGTTCGCACAGCTGTGCAACTTCGCACCGCCTCCTGTGCGACTTCGCATAGCTTCGGTCGGTTCGCACAGCTGTGCGACTCCGCACTGCCTCTCGTGCGACTTCGCACGCACTGTGCGTGAAGTTGCACCGCCCTGTGCACACCATTATCTTGCTCGTTTTGCTTCCTTTTTGGCTCAAACTTTTGCTATTGTCTCGATTTGATTTATTACCTGCAAAAGTAAGAAAAACAAGTAAAAATCCTAAAATTAAATTATTTTACAAGTCAAAAACTAAGTAAATAAGGGTATAAATGACGTAATATTTGTACCGAACAGTTGCAAACGCGTCCAATAAACTCTGTCCTCGTTACGTTCACTCGTGTTTTTCTAGGCTATGCTCCTAATTATAAGGGTTATCGTTGTTTGGATCCCCTAACAGGTCGTGTTTATGTGAGTAGAAATGTACGATTTCATGAAAACATTTATCCTTTTCCTAAACTTGTCTCTAGTTCGTCTCCTAATGCCCCTTTTGTGATAAAGGATATTCTCTGTCTCACTACAACTCGTGCCTCGGTTGTCTCGTCTTCCACCACTTCTTCTGGTTTGGTCTCCCGTATACCTGTTGAGTCCACTAGGACGACCCAATCTTTGGTCCTACCTTCCACGTTGTCCGAATCCGCTTCTTCGTTGCTGAGGTGTCTCCTTCTCTTCTCTTAGCCTCTTTATCCTCGTCGAGTCTCAACTCTAGCCCAACGTCTATGGCTCATGTCTCTCCCGAACCCGACTCTACGTTTGCTCCCTCTCCCTCCGCCCTTGGTCTTGTGTCTCGCTTCATCTCCTATTGTGTCGGATCCCCCGCTCGTACTAGTGCTTCTATACGTCGCTTGCCAGGTCATGTTGCCTCTTCGAGTGTCCCTATGTCTTTGTCCACTAATGTTCACCCTATGCGGACTCGGTCCAAGTCCGGCATTGCCAAACCTAGGCGTCTCCTGTCTCTTAGTGTTGGTCTTGTTGAAGTTGAACCTACATGCTTTTCACAAGCTTCCCGACATTCCAAATGGAAGGCAGCCATGGCCGAGGAGTATAATGTTTTGAATGCCAATAACACATGGGATTTGGTTCCATCTCAACCGGATCTTAATTTGGTTGGCAGTAAATGGGTTTACAAGATTAAATATCGTTCGATGGTTCCGTGGAGAGGTACAAAGCTCGACTTGTAGCACAGGGGTTTCACCAACAACCAGGTATTTACTACCATGAGACTTTCAGCCCTGTCGTTAAGCCTCGCTACTATTCGTCCTGGTTCATTTCAATGGCCCATTCGCCAACTTGATGTCAAGAATGCCTTTTACATGGCTATCTCATTGAGACAGTTCATATGAAACAACCTCCTGGGTTTGTTCATCCCGATTTCCCTACCCATGTTTGTCACCTTAAGAAGGCGCTCTATGGCTTGAAACGAGCTCCTCGTGCTCGGTTTCATCGCTTTAGCAGCCTTCCTTTTGTCTCATGGTTTTGTTTGTAGCAATGCCGACACCTCCATGTTTGTTCTTCGAACTAGCAATCATGTCCTCATTCTCCTTCTTTACGTGGATGACATTATTTTTACTGGTAGTTCATCCACCTTCATTGCAGTCTTTTATTGATTCCCTTGCCAGTCACTTTGCTATGAAAGATCTTGGGAACCTAAGTTATTTTCTTGGCATTCAAGTGGTTCGATCTCCTTCTGGATTATTCTTGATACAAGCAGAAATATGTTTTAGATCTCTTACATAAATTTCAGCTTCAAACTTGTACCTCTGTTAAAACTCCTTCTGCTGCTCGAACCACCCTATCCCTTACGGACGGTGAACTGCTTGCTAATCCCTCTCGATACGTAAGTATGGTAGGTGCCTTGCAGTATTTGACCATGACTTGACCTCGATATTGCTTATGCAAGTGCATGTAGTTTCCCAATTTATGCACGCTCCCGATACTACTCATCCGCATGTTGTGAAGCGTATTTTCGTGTATCTGCAGGGGACTCGTAATCATGGGCTTTTTCTTCGTGCTGCATCTTCCCCGTCGGTCATTATTGCCTATTCTGATGCTCGAATGGGTTGGTTGTCGTGACACATGTCACTCTACCACGAGCTACGCTGTTTATTTTGGTCCTAATCTCATATATTGGCGTTCTAAAAAGCAACCCACGATCTCCAAATCATCCACTCGAAGCCGAGTATCGTGCTCTTGGTTATACAGATTGCTTGAGACACTTTGGTTTCGCAAGCTTTTGTTTGATGTTGGTATTACCCTTGCCACTCTCGTGCGGTTATATTGTGACAATATCGGTGCTACCTATATGATCGTCAATCCGGTCAATCACGACCGTAGCAAACATATAGTCGTGGATTATCACTTTGTTTGAGAACAGGTTGCCGATGGAAATCTTGTTGTGCGATATATCCCTACTACTTCTCGGATTGCGGACATCTTCACTAAAGGGTTGTCCTCTCAATAGTTTCAGCTTTTTAAGTCCAAACTCTCCGTACGTTCCCCGATCGGCTTGAGGGGCGTAATAGAGTATTAGTGATATTATTGTACATAAAATAATTGTAAATTATTTTTCCGTATTATCTTTTATATATATAGAATGTCCGACTCCCATATTGGGCGAGTCATTCCGCCATTATCTTTCACGAGTGACGAAATATTAATTTGTCCTTTATCATATCTTTTGTTCCTAAATAACCTTTTCCTTTCATGGAGTAGTTTTTAGCTAGATTAAACACATCATTAATGTAATATTTATCTCAAATATATATATATATATATATATATATATATATATATATATATATATATATATATATATATATATATATATATATATGCTTAATATAAATGGATATAATAAATTGAAAATAAAATGTAGAAACATGTACATGTACCTGATACAGAAAGCAAGAGAAGAACCACGACAAAAAATTTGAAGACAATCATTCCCATTGGGTTCATGATGATTAAAAGTAAATGAATCTAATCGCTCTTTAACAAGAAATATAATTATCTCTTAGGATGTTAAAATGCTCAAATATTTTGCGAATACTTGGGGTGCATATCATATGTATGTTCTCTTATTTATAGTACCTTTCACACGAATATCATAGCCTCCAATGCTTTCTTTTCAATACATGGATCACATGAATCATATCATTCTTTCAATTTCAACATCACATGCATGAATCATGACCATTATAATTTATTGATTTTCTCAATAAATTAAGGTCTCCATCATGCAAAGAAGTTTTTGGATTAATTAGGTTAAGTCAAAAAGTAAGCTAACAGCTAAGATTATTATTATTATTATTATTATTGGTTAAGTAGGCCTAATCCAATAGGTTCTATCTCAACAGAATTTTAATGTGAGCTCACATACTAAAGGGAGGAATACCAAAGTTCAGACAAAGACCTAGGAATCATGTCTATTATGAGTGATTATGTCAGCACAAAGATGAATTTTATTTGCATTTCCCATAATCGAACCTGAGAGAGTAGGGTGACAAGATAGAGCTTCTCCATCGGGTGAGGGCCTAAGATCATCATAAGTTTCGTGTAACTATGCACATTTAGGGTGTGTTTGTTTGAGTGGAAAATATTTTCTCGAAAATTATCATTTTATTTTCCGGCGTTTGGTATCATAAGTGGTGGATAAATATTTTACGGGGAAAATAATTTCCCTCAATCAATGGAAAATAAATTTTCTTTTATGAGGAAGGAAATTAATTTTCCTTTATCTCAATCAAGGGAAAATAAAATCTTATCAATGAGAGTTCAAGTTCTAAACTTCTCTTACTTTGTCACCTTCATTTTCTTTTTTCAAATTTTATCTTTATCTTTTTCCTTTTTTTTGTTGTGAAGTTCATAGATGAATTTTTTTTTACAATATTTATTTTTTTAATTTCTATTATTTTATACATGGAAAAGTTTGATTATAGGGAGATGTACAAACTTATCAAATTTAGGTGCTCAACATATATATATATGTATATATATTTGGATTTTGAAGTTGAATTAGTTATTTACTTTTTCTTTTCATATTTATTGGATTTTTATAGTTGGTTTTTGTATTTAAGTAATTATTTTAGAAAATTATTTTTCTTCTACCAAACAAAGGAAAATGTGAGTGGAAAATGATTTTCCTTGGAAATTCATTTTCCAATGAAAAATATTTTCTTGGAAAAATATTTTCCCTTCAACCAAACACACCCTTAATTATGTACCATTTTCCATTTGTTTACCAAGTAATAACTTGCATTATTGGTGCTTAGATTGAGATAAGCCAAGAAGTAAATGACCAAAACTTATAGTCTTTTTGGCTGAATTTTGGGCATCTTTTCTTTTGCCGTGAATCTCTGTCCCTCTCCTTCTTTGTGCCAAATTTGTTTAAAATACTATGTAATTTTTTTGTGTGTGGGTTGAGGGTGTTGGGTTAACCAAGGGTCAAGCGACTTTTCCGTTGCTCAAAAGGTGGAGAAACTTGATTTCATTCACATCCAATTCAATCATGGGCATGCGTCCATGCATAGAGAGCGTGCGAGATGGTTTAGTTTATGTTCTAAAGCTACTCAATTGTCTCTCTACTTTAATTTATTTGTAGCTTTAGGCTATCAAAAAATTTCAAGATAGAGTTATATTACTTTTCATCAAGATCATTTTATTTTATAACGACAAATGCAGAATGATGAAATCAATAGCAATATTATTTCCAAGTTTGCATGAGTTGGTTCTGAAACTCAAATGCAGAATTTCAAATACATGTACATGGGTTTTATTGATCAAGAACAACAAAGTCCACAAAAGAAAATGATACAATTAACTAATAATTTCGACCACGCCTTACTTTTTTTATCCCCCTTTTAAATTATTATTAGTTTCAAACAGAATAGATGAGAACAGAAATAATAAAGTAATTGACCCCGTTGGAAACAATATTATTCGGAATTACTGACCGGATTGAACTTGGTTATACTATCATTGACGGACTCAGTGGGGCACAAACTAAGGCGATATATGACTGAAATACACATTTCTTGCTACAACAATCCTTGTGGAAACTGCACCTCTCGCCCGGCGGTAAACATTTATCCATCACTCTTTCTTCCTCCACTTGGCCTTGGGTTGTCGCAGCCACTTCCTCTATGATTGTTTCTATGTCCTCCACTATCAATGCTGTTGTAAACCCCTGAACTGCAGAAATTAAATCTTCCACACAAATATTAATTACTATATTTTCTTTGGTCATGAGATACAAGTATTAAGTAGTGTATTACTGATGTCGATTTTTCGCATACCCCTCCCTTGAATCTATGACATTAATTAATTCAATTCTAAAGTATTCGGTTTAATTTTGCCCTCCCTCCCCGTTTTAATGTGGGTGCGACAAAGAAATAAAAAATTGATTGAAATTGACCGATATATTCTTATTTAATGGTACAATATAAGTATATTTTTATTTTGGTGGGCAAAATACTTAAAAACATTATCTTCAAATTATTGAAAAAAATAACAATCATGCTCTCTAATTACGTTGAAATTTACCCAAATAGATTTTTCAAAAATTGTAGATTGAAAAAAATTGCCTTTGAATTCGTCTAACAATGGTGAACTTGAGAAGAAAGAAGAGGAGGCTTTTTTTTACCTAATTTTTATTTTTACAGACATAGAGATTCAACTAAGATTTAATTAAATAATGCATAGGATTTTCAACAAGAGTAATTATGGCAATTTAGCACACTTTTCTCTTATTTTTATCTACTATATCGACTTGTAAACCGAAATGATGGTTCTTTAACAATCATCACTGATTAAGGAGGTTGAATTAAACCCGAATAATTTAAGATTGAATTAATTAATACGAGAAACCTCAAAGGAGAAGAGTGTAAAAAAATTAAATCCTTACTAATGTTTTAATGAGGTTCAAATAACCAATACACCACGCATGGACAAACTCCATAAAAATTTTCATTTCAGATTTCGTAAACAAATTATGTTAATTATCTTTAATCTTACATATGTAGTGCAACATTGATGCATTATTTTGAGTTTTAGATCCATTCATTTAACTGGAATTAAGCTATTGTTGATCCATGACTACGGAAAAATATATCGTGAACAAAAATTTACCTGTTATATACGTGCTTATTTCTTCGGAGACATCCAAAAAAATCGCAACGATATATGATATATAACTAACACGTGTAGACATAAATTGAAAAAAAGGTGCTTAAGAATAAATACCTGATACAGACAGCAACAGAAGTGTCACCGCAACAAATTTGAAGGAAGTGAACCCCATTACATTCATGAGAAATTCCTTAGAAGTATAATTCACCCTCAGTTTTGTTGAAATGCATTTGATGTGGTCTTATTTATAGTACAGTAATCTCAAATGCTTTTTTCGATATCGCATGAAAAATGATATTGAATTTATAAACTTTTCCAGTAATTAATGAAGGTTTCAGATCATGCTTTAATTTTATTATTATGTGTATTATCCATGTATTATGCTTATTAATTGTGGATTGGCCAGCCGTGTAAGGCATAATAATGATTTTTAAAATCCTTCATTCGACAATCTGCGAAGAATACAGGAAATTGCATAAGATCATAGATAAGAATTTCACGCCTGCCAATCGTGGAAAGACGTTGGCATATGTATATGGTAGGTCCAGGTGGCAGAAATGCAAAATATTATTATTAAATATTATATGAAGATGAGGTTATACCTCAATAGTAAGGGAAAGCAGAGATTGAGAGAATGGAGGAACTGACAGGTGTAATATTATGGAGTAATGGACAGTATGGTGTTTGGGATTCAATTCGACTAAATTTTCTCTTTTCAATTGACCTGTTAGAGGGAGTTTTAATTTGATCGAGTGCAAGGAGTGAAAGAGAATTACTGTTAGTCACTTTATGTTCTAAGATCATGTGTAGCTGGCCGAGTTTTCAAGGAATATGGTTGTCCTGGGTTCTGCGACATCAGTGTTGAATTTTGTTTCATCTATTTTCTTCCCCCTTCATCTTTACAGTTATGGTGTTAAACTTTATTCTAAGACTATATGTAGCCGACCAATTTAGCCTTATTTAAGTTCATTTTTTGTGATGATTAAGAAAAAATTAATCTAATTAATCATCCTACTAAGAGGTACGATTGAACTTTGATTGTTGAAATTCAACGAATAATTTGTATTCATATTTATTGTACCCTCGATGCGAACATCATAATCTCAAATACTTTATTTTCGATACTACACAAATAACTATCATTATAATTTATAAATTGCTTAATAGTTAATAAAAATTCTTTAATCATGCTTTAATTTTGTTATTATCGTATGATCCATGCATTGTTATGTTTATTGAGCACTGGCCAGCTGTATAAGGCACAATAAATAAATTTCTAAATTTGATGGTCATACTAGATTTACAAGCGGTGAATGGCGTGATCCAGACTTTTTGGGCCGTTCAATGCTAGTCATACGCGGCCCAATTACGGCCCACTTTATTTTGTGGCAATTCAGGCAAATCCTTGTGCAGACTCCTATATTATGTAATCTATTGTGACAATTTACTTGATGAGTACAAAACAACCAATGTAGGGTCCATAACATTTTGATTAATTACCTATTAAATTGGATACTTATAATCGTTATCTTTTTTTGTAAAACCTTTTATTTTGAGAATGAGGTACCGAGTGCAATATCCCACTAGTAATATAAAAAATAAAAATAGGAGTTCAGAATAGGGGTTTCTTTGAAAAATTTTACATACCAATCTATCTAATTTTGACAACTATTTATATAATACGTTTAATTATAAATAAATATTTATGGGTCCCTTAAAATTTGAGTTAATATTAATGGGAGTAGATCGAGTGTCATTGAAAAACAAAAGATCGATACACCGGCGTGAGTAACATATGTTTAATGATGGAATAATTAAGACAAGCAGAACGAAATAAAAGCCTCAGCTGTGGAATTAAAGGCATTCTTACTTAGTTCTAACTCGTACTACACACATATATTCCTTCTTTTGTTTTCGACTCTTATTCAAGGAGGCTGGATGAATTGAGGGAATTAATAGTACAGTAGATTGTAAAAATTGTGTTCCTTTGCTTAAGCGCACTGCCCAAAAGAACGAAAATGGACACAGGTGCCACAGCAACACTCATAGTCATAACGGCAGGTTGCTCTATTTGGTCCACATTCGAATCCCAGTACCTCTCCCTTCACCTGGCTTGCCTCAGCAGTCACTTCCTCAGTCACAATTGTTTCTCTGTCCTCTCTTGCCCATGTTGCTCTTGCAAATCCTGGTGCTGCGTCTCAAAATTTAATTAAATTTAATATGAGAGTGTCAAGGCCAACAAACTTAAAAATTACATGAGAAGAAAATAAACTAGCGAAATTATAAGCAATCTTTAAAATAAAATAAAATAAACAAATATTATATGTTAAGAATAATACCAATCATGTAATGCATGCGCTAAAAACTAGTATATATCAAATTAAAGATCACAAAACGGTTACAAATATTTGCTTCATTTAATTTGGGACAAACAAAACGAAAATATTACTTATTCAAAGAGACAAAGAAAACATGCCATAGCCATTCATTTCATTGTACTCTTGCAAACCCTTGAGCTGCATGCCAAAATCAATTAAATTAAATTAAATACTAGTGTGTCAGGGCCAATGAACTTAGGAAAATTGAGTGAAAAGAAAATGTTGATACAACAACATCTCCCATTATGATCAAGTAACAGTTTTACGAGTTTCCGAAAAATAAAGATGTAGACAATCTTATTAAACTCGGGAAGACGATGAACATATTTTGCCTATTTTTTGGACTTGTGGAGCATGAGTTGTAAAGGTGGATGACAAAGAAGATCCATTTACAAGTCAAGGGGTGGTTCGATATTGAATATATGTTGAAAATTTTTAATAAAATTGCTCTCTGCATAAAACCCAGGGACTTGTTTATTCCAGCATAACTGAAAAGTTATTAAAACGTTATTAATAATTAACTATTAAATAATTAAATACTCTCTCCGTTTTACAATACTTGTTATTTTTGGATCGTGAGGCAATAGTTTTAAGGTTTTCGATCTATGCTTTGATTTTATTATTATGGTATGATCCATGCATTATTGTGTTTGTTGAGGATTGGCCAGCTGTACGAGGCGCACTAGATTTCTAAATTTGATAGATAAACGAGACTTAGAACTGGCGAATGGCCCGATCCAGGCTTTGTTGGGCTGTTCAATGCTAATCCAACTCGACCCGATTCAGTTCCACTTAAATTTTCGGGCAAATCCTTGTGTTTTATCGAGTTATATAGACAAAGCGAAGTCATTGGCGTTGCATTATGTATGTACAGCAGTCTGTTCCACAAGAATTTATTATTATCGAGTTATATAATGTAATTACTTTGAGTTGAGGGATGATATTCAAGCTAGACAACCAATTCAGGGTCCATAACATTAGAAGTCCAAAGGAAGGAGCACTTCATGCTGCGATACAGGGATGGGATTGTGCGAATATGTTCTCCACCATATCGTAAATTCTCTAAAAATAAAAATCTAACTCTCTTCTATCATGATGTTCAAAGATGTACTTTCTCCATTTCACAATACTTTTCATTAACATATCATTGGAATTGTAAAGTGACAGATATTGTGAAACGAAAAGGTTAGTTAAAACGACATGTATTGTGAAACGGTAAGAGTAAACGTTCATATTTCCCTTCCCTGGCATCTATCTGAGCTTCCCTATGATTGCGTTTCTCCCTCTTTCTCTTTGTGCCATCTAACTGCTAAAACATCAAAAGCCCGAAGTAGTGAAATTTTGCAGAAATGCTTTTCTTGTGGGTAAATTTCATTGTTGAAGTGACAACGTTAACTGAACATATATAATATGAATTCTAAGATGATGGAAATATTCAGGATGCAGTTAACAACGATATATGGACCTAATTCAATTCCTTGAACTTCAAGACAGGAAGTGCTAGTAACTCTCTCCAATTGATGTACCTTCTCTTGTTTTATATATGTTTGTATAAGTTGGGTTTAAACCCAACAAAACCGAAGCTATAAAATGAGGAATACTGACCAGTTCCCTTTCTCGTAAAAGATTTTTTTAGGTTGTTGCTTCAACTTGGAATACTAGGTTCGTGTTATAGTGTTGAAGACAAAAAAAAGTAAAAAAGGAATGTTGGGTTGTGAAGCCTAATGCGTGTTTGGGCTCGAGAAATCAAAGTTTGAGGCTTGAAATAGCTGGCATGACCATGGGCAAGAAAGAATGGCCATTTTAGCCGGACAGAAAAACCAAAGGAGCAGCCAGCACCTGACAAGGGGCCGTGTCAGGTGACACGACTCGTGCCAGTCGCTGCTCTTCGCATGCTGCTTAGTTTAAACCGTTTTGAGCAGTTTCTTGCAATTAAGGCTCGGAATTATGGCTATATAATTGCTTGTAAGCTTCCATTGTTAGGTGTAGCAACTTGTAATAGTAAGTATAGCAGGTGTAAACAACTTCTTATAAAGCTATTGAAGTGTAGTGGATCATTCGTGGTTTTTTCCCTTGGGTTTCTACGTTAAAATTCTTATATCTCATTTTATTTTTCCTTTCTTGTTCTTATTTATTGTTTGTGAGTGTGAACTCCTGATCCTAAAAAGGTTACATTCCATTGATTGTAGCAAGTCAAGGTAAATTTATTAATTTATTACCCTGGAGTATAGTACATCAAGGTAAATTTATTAATTTATTACCATAGAGTATAATACATTATACTCTCACACCTCACGTCAATATATGGTTGGATAAAAGGGAAGAATAGGGAGAAGTTTTAGATAATAGAAAAATAAAAGAAAAAGAAGTTGTAGGTCATGGGAGTGCCTTGAGAGATAATCTAGAAACTTTATGTAACTCATTAATTATAAATAGATAATTACAGGTCCATTAAAGTTTAGGTCAATATTTTTGAACTAATTCCTATAAAAAAACTTTGATTTTCATATAAATGACGTGATGTTGTAAAATAATCAATTTATCCTTACTTAAGTTTATTTCCCAATTAAACCACTGGGAGAGTGCAAAACATAAAAAACTTTTTAAAAGAGAACAACAAAATTAAAAGTACGTAGAACGAAATCAAGGCAAAATATTGATACATTGGTGAAGAACATCACTTTATTGATGGAATAGTTAAGTAGAACGAAATCAAAGCCTCCGCTGTGAAATTAAAGACTTTCTTAGGTCTAACTTGTACTGCATATATATTCCCTCTTTTGTTTTTGGCTCTTATTTATGGAGGCTTGCTGAATAGAGGAAATTAACAGTACAGTACGTAGATTGTAAAAATGGTTTGCTTAATGGCAACGGCGAATTAAATCATTGGAACAAAAATAACAGCAATAGTCCCTGTCGTAATTGCAGGCAGCCCCTGGTTGTCCACAAAAATCACCTCCCTTCACCTGGCCTCCCTCAACAATCTCTTCCTCAATCACTAGTGTTTCTTGCTGCTCTCTTGCCCATGCTGCTCCTGCAAACCCTGGTGCTGCATGCCAAATTTTAATTAAATTCGACGTGAGCGTCTCACGCCAGCAAACTAAGGAAAATATACGGCGAAAAGAAAATGATGATACAACAACTACTCTAATCGTTACAGACAATTTTATCCCTGCAAGCATTTCTGCCATGGAAAGAAATCAAGAAAATAGTGCATAAATTTTTTTACATATTTTTTCGCTTAATAAAAATAGAAAGAAGTTAATCTTTTCCTTGAATTATCTTTTCATCATATAGCCCTAACTCGAAATACTTATTTAATGCACGTAATATTGGATTACGTACATATATGCATATACACATTGATTATATACTTACTATAAAAAATGTCTATATTAGTAAAAAATTTCTAAAAATCACTGAACTTATCGCCAAAATACACAAAAATCACTAAACTTTCAAATGTAATACCAAAATCGCCAACTTTTGTTCTCAGTTTAAAAATCACTAACATAGTTTTGACTGTGCCATCATTTTCTCGCCATCTGAAAATATATTTAACTTATTTTTTGGTCTCGATTTTTTAAAAAAGCTTATGTTTTGGTAATGAAAATTTGAGTTTTCATGTTGGATATGATGTTTTTTTTTTACTTAAAAAGTTTGATATCGATTTTTTGTGTCCATTTTTCCTTTGTTATAAACGCAAGGCGACAGAGCATCCAAGCATGCCTCTCCACACATTGTACTTCTGTCAATTCATATAGGGCCCTTGGTCTGAACCGCAAAGACCGAGCCTCCCTTTAGCATTATACTAACCAAACCCATTGAAAATGTTGCCAATTAACAAATACAAAACGAAGAACATTTAAAATACCCTGCTTCTCCAAGATTCTAACTCATTTTGATTCCGCTAACAGTTAATCATAACATAATCATTAGTAATTACTAACCACTAATCGTAACAACTTGTAATCACTAACTACTTATTATAACTATTGGTAATAATAATAACCTCTAATAACCAACAATCACTCTTTGTAACCGTTGGTAACTTCTAACCGCTAATCCTAACTACCGGTAACCGTTAGCCACTTATAATAATGACTAATAACTTCTAACCACTAACCGTTGATTTCAGCAGTTAAAATAAACGGACTCATAGTTAAAGTAAGATTTATCTACTTTAGTAAAATTGACACTTAGGGTTTGGCATGGGCTCAATCTAGCTTGGATTCAATGGGATAACATCTCTAGTTGGACGCTTTGGTCGGCAGCTCAACTCGTTGTTGAAGGACCACCCGTGACCCTCTTCCCAACTTATTATCACTTCGACTTCGGTGGGAAGCATCGGATCTTGTCCAGGTATTTTTGGCGGCTTGTGATTGCTAAAGATTCGTTGTGAGAATCTTAGACCGAGGAGGAAAATTTCGTGAGCAGGACGCAAGTAGCAGAGAGCGCAAAGAAGAGAGAGAAAGGACGGAGATAGGAGAGAGAAAATCTCTGTATATATTGATGTTTTCACTGTACACAATATATATATATACAGGTATACAATTGTGAATTGACTTCCAGCTGGCTAGCAATATACAACCATAAACAATTATTTACATCAATATCTTCACATCCCCCCTCAAGCCTGGATTGGTGGAGGCATCAACAAGTCCGAGCTTGAGAGACAAGTTGTGATGCTTGAGTAGATGCTAGAGGCTTGGTAAATATATCCGCAACCTGCAAATGTGAAGGAACATGTATGGTTTGGAGGAATCCTTCTTGGATTCTATCCTTGATATAATGACAGTCCACATCAATGTGCTTCGTACGATTGTGAAACACAGGATTGGCCGCAATATATTGGGTCGCTTTGTTATCACATGCTAGAGAAACAGGAAGAATAACTCGCACTTGGAGATCTCTAAGAAGGCCTGCCACCCAAACCAATTCACCGGAAGCTGCAGACATACTTCTATATTCGGACTCGACTGAAGATTTAGATGTGGTTTTCTCGCTTCTTTGCTTTCCATGAAACAAGAGAGTCCCCAAGAAAAACACCATAGCCGATTCATCGACTTTCTGCTGAAGGAGCATTTGGCCCAATCAAGCATCGGAGAAACCCCTTACTTGCATTGAGGAAGTAGTAGAGTAAAACAGACCTCTATTAATAGTACCCTTAAGATATCCGAGTAAGTGAAGGGCTGCATCCATGTGAGGCTTCCTAAGAGAACAGAGAAACTGGCTCAACTGTTGGACAGACATAAGAGATGTCGGGTCTAGTTAAATTCGAGATAAAGAAGTCTCCCAATAAGTTTTCACGTATTGGTCCGGATGTGACAAAAGGTCTCCAAGATCAGGAGAAAGCTGCAAACCAATGGGTAAAGGAGACTGTGCAGGCTTGTTGGCCAACATACCAAGCACTGGTCAATATATCAACAATGTATTTTCTCCGGTTTAAGAGAGTACCGTAGAGTTCCCGGCAATTTTAATCCCCAAAAATACCTTGCAAAACTAAGATCCTTAATAGTAAAAGTCCGATCAAGAGCCCTTTTAACCTCCGAAATACCAAGCTCATTATTGCCAGTCAAAAGCATATCATCAACATACACTAGAGCAGCGACAAAGCTGTTGCCTTGTGCCTTAGTGAATAAGGAATAATCTTGCTTAGATTGCACAAAGCCCAGCCCCTTTAAGAACTTGGTGAGCTCCAAATTCCACTGTCTAGATGCTTGCTTGAGACCATAGAAGGATCTTCTAAGTCCGCATACCTTCCCTGGAGGAAGCTGTATAACCCTTGGGAGGTAATATATATACCTCTTCGTCAAGGTAACCGTGCAAAAAGGCATTGTTTACATCTAATTAATGTAAAGGCCAACCTTTAGTGGTAGCAAGAGCAATCAAGACTCTAACTCGTAGGAAGTTTAGCAACAGGGGAAAATGTGTGTTTATAGTCCTTATCTTTCACTTGAGTACAGCCTCGTACCACAAACCTTGCCTTGTACTTATCAATAGTACCATCAGGTTTGAACTTGAGCTTATAATGCCACTTGGAACCAATGACTCTCTTTCCTCTAGGTAAATCGGTAATTTCCCAAGTGTTATTAGCCTCTAATGCAGCTAATTCCTTTTGCATGGCTTTGTCCCACCGAGGATTACCACGTGCTTGCTCATAAGATGAAGGTTCGGGTTTGAGATAGAAAACCGAACAAAGAAGCAACATATGTAGCATCCAAATGCGAGAAAATCGAAGGAGCAAATAAAGGATATCCGACAGTACGAATGGGCATAATCTTGCAGCCACACAGGTGGCTTTGTAGGCCTAATCGATCTTCGTAAAGGTAAGGATACTTGTGGAGCAATGAGTTCGAAGGACTCAGTGGGAGCTGCTGATGAGGGGGAAGAATATATTGTAGGTACTCCCTCCATAAGAGGAAAAGAAGGAGATAAATTTGTGTCTAAGCAATCGAAGAAGCAACAGGATGTGCGGGAAAGTAAAGAGACTCATGAGAGTGACCTGGAAGAGACTGAACTGAATTACATTTGTAAGGAAGGACATCCTCAAAAAATTTCACATCTCTACTCACAAAGGTAACCCGCCTATCAAGATCATAAAGTTTGTAGGCCTTTTGGTATGCAGGATATCCAATAACAATACATCTTCTTGCTTTGGGACCAAATTTATCTTTGGCACTAGTATCAAGACTATAACATAAACCGCCAATGACTTGGAGTTCCTCATAGCTGGGAGGCTTGCCACTAAATACCTCAAAAGGGGTCTTCCATTGTAAAACATTAGTAGGAAGTTTATTGATAATGTGGGTGGCAGCTAGAACACAAGCGCCCCGTAACCTAGAGGGTAGATTAGCATGTATTCGCAATGCCCTAGCCGCTTCAATCGGATGTCTATGCTTTCTCTCCACGTACTCTCCCATTTTGTTGTGGTGTCCTAGGGACACTCCTATGGTGTACTATCCCATGGTTACCAAAGAAATCCTTACACTTGCTCTTGAATAAACTCGGACCCATTATCGCTTCTAATTGCTTTAATCTCCATATCAAACCGAGTTTTAGCATAAGTAATAAATTGTTGAATATAGGAAACAGCCTGCATTTTGTTTTGTAACAGAAATGTCCAAGTAGACCGAGAGCAATCATCCAAAATTGTTAAAAAATAATGTGCTCCAAGTAATGTCGGCTATCTTATAGGGACCCCAAAGATCCATATGAACCAATTAAAAAGGGTGTGAAGCTAGGCTATCACTCTTAGGAAATAGAAGTCTCGTGAAATTTGGACATCAAGCAAGTGTCACAAAACAAGGTATCGGGACACTCCGACTTACATGATCGAATATGCTTGAGCTTAGAAACAGAGCAATGTCCAAGTCTAGCATGAAATATATGAATGTCCATGCCGAACTACTATTATTACATCCAGAAACAATACGTAAAGTATTTTTATTCTCCAGGCTCACATCTTCATGAGCGAGCATCATGCAAACCAAGACCTTCAAAGAACTTGTATAAACCGGCAGCTCTAACTCCAAAAGTAATGACTCCTTTAGAAGAAAGGTCCTGGAAAAGGCACCTTTCTTTAGTGAACCATATATGTAACTGGGAGATGTCGAGAAGCTTGCCTACCGACGAGCAAATTAAACCGGAATTCGGGCACATAAAGAATCTCTTTCAAGACAATATTAGGGTGGATCCTAATATCCCCAACCAACCAAACCTCTTTCAAGGATCCATCGAGCAATCCAACAATAACGAGGTTACGCAAACTATGTTTGGTAGAAAAGAGTGATAAGTGTGGAGACATATGATCGGATGCTCCAGAATTGACAATCCAGCCTCGATTCCCAAGGGCCTCATGCAAACTAACGAGCATTATTAACAGTTTGAGGAAAGTACATCTTACGAGCAAAGTTACTTGGATGTATTGGCATCGGATATACCACAACCTTTGCCTTTGAAAGCCTTCACAAATTCTTGAAACGTGACCTGCATCATGTTAGTATCAAACTTGTTATCCGAACTTGATCCATCGCCATTTCCCGAGAGGACTCTCTTGTGGAGCAGCTACGACTTCACATGCAGCTTGAGCAACCACCTTGAGAGGTTGTTTTCCTCTGTCCCCTTATACCAATCAAGATATCAATGAATCTTGAAGCACCGATCCACAGTATGCCCCTTTCCTTTGCAATGATCACAAAATCGATCCGATTTAGCCTTCTTAAAGTCCTTTTGTAACGCCCCAAACCCGTAATCACCGGTTTTAGTCTAAATAAACCGCTAGCCGATAATTAGCGCAGCGGAAGGGAGGTTAGGGACATTACCGCCGCCCTTACCGGAGGAAAGGGCAAGGCTTTGTATGCATATACCTTGCTAGGAAACTACAAATTATGCAACAAGTACATGTTAAACCCGATACGAAATCAACTTCACTTGACCACTAATACCCCAACTTGCTATTGCGAGCCTCTAAGTCCTGAATAGACCTTTGCTTTATACCTTCAACATCTTACCTAAAACAAAACAAGAAAACATTTTTGAAATGTGAGCCGAAGCTCAATACGTCCATTATCATGTCTGTAAAATAAAGGTTATGAAATAGTTGAGTTGAGCGCATGCATTTCAATTCATTTGTAAATGAGGGGAGTGAATAATGTAAAACTCGTTGCTAGTTAATTATCCGTATGGTGACCCTTGCAATCATCGGGTTTCCCTAAATGTGTACACATCCGGACCGATCGGGAAGTCCAGTTGGTTCGGCGCGATTACGGTGTGCCGACTTTGAACAATGGTGAAGTAATGATGGGTGGGCCCACTTTTATATGACAAATACTTGTTTGCAAATGATTCTTTGTTGTTGTTGTTGTTGTCGGCCATATCCGGCCTTGATTTGTAAATAAAACATTGAAGGGCACGATCAATGAACGTACTCGATAATATTGATAGTATACTTGTTCTTGGTGGGATTTGCACAAGACCCGAGCGGACTTCGATTTGATGGCCCTTAACATAGAGTTTTGAAACCCATTTCATTAATAAGGATTTGGTTTTGGCAATAATCACTTTATTCCATGGTAATTGATATGATTTTATAAGTATTTGGCTCATGCCTTATTTTATTGAAATTTTAGCTAAGTTATTTTATTTGTGAATGTAAATAATAATAATCTTTAACATGAATTATTTTAGAAATTAAACATGCATTTTAATATCTTTAACTTAGCTAATTACAAGTTTAATAAATATGCATTTACTCATTAAGTGATTATAGTTTATGCATGAATTTTACTAAGCATGCATTAATATTTTTGGTGATTTACACATGCAATCATGTACTACTACTAGTTTATTTATTAATTAAACATGCTTTAGGAATTAACTAATTACTTTAAGTTTATAGCTAGGTTAATCTTTGGTTAATCATTTAAACATGCACCTAATAACTAAATAAATTTCTATTTTAACAATACTCACGTAATGAACATGCTACTTATTTAACATGCATGCAAGAATTTAATTATGAACTTATTATTAATATGCTAATTTATTTTTACTTAATCATGCATGCAAGGTTTAATTTACATGTATTAGTATACTACTAGCTTTTATTTAACACGCATGCATAATTAATTACTATTAGTAACTTAAACATGAATTATAATGAATCCATTACCAATTTTATTTTCTTAATTACAAGGGTTAGAACATGCATGCCTTGATTAAATTTTTATGCTTATTAATCTGATCATATTTCCTGTGTACTTCATATTTTATCTAATTTTAATTAGTTTTTAAAAGCTAGATTAGGTTAAGCTAATTTTTAGGGTTAGGGTTTAGGTTTTTACCTAAGGAAGAAGAATGGAGCAAAGGTGGTGGTTGCAGGTGGAATCCGGCGGCGGCAGGCAGTGCTCCGGTGGAAGCGGCGGAGCCGGTGCTCGGTGGTGGTCCTCGGTGGTGGTGGTGTGGCAGTGGTAGTGGTGGTGATGGTGGGTTTTTTGAGGAAGTTGGTTTTAGGGCATATGTAAGGGAGAGAGAGAAGGAGAGTGTGTATGCATGGGGGCTGCAGTGGTGGTGCTGGGTGGCTGCCGGCGGTGCATGCAGGTGGCGGCGGTTGGGTTTCCGGTCGGTGGTCAGGTGGTGGCGGCCATGGGTGGTGTGGAAAGAGGAGAGGTGGTTTGGTGGTATTGAGTTATTTGGAGGGTTTGGAGGGTGTTTGTTTTGGGTGGCTTGGTGGCCGGTGGTCGGCCGGTGATGGGCTTTCGGCGGCCCTGAAGGGTTGTGCTGCCGGAAGGGTGCTGACCGGCGTGGCTGAGGGTGGCCGGAGGTGAGAGGGAGACTATAGAAGAGTGAAAGGTGGTGGTGTGAAGTTGGTCGACGGGGGTGTTCGGGGGCACTTTTCCGGCGACCAGGTGGCCGGAATAGTGATCGGAAAGGTTTTTCTTATTCATTGCAGCATGGAGAAGAGTTATGATGAGTTAGGGTCGATGGAGGAGGTCGGTGATGGTCTGTGGAAGGGGCCAAAGTGGGGCTGGTGGTCAGCTGCAGAGAGGAGAGAGAAAATGCTGAGATTAGTGTTTTTAGGCCCAATTTTGCTGCTAAAACACCCTTTTTATACCAAATTTGATGATTATCTGCATGATTAAGCTGGCATGGGCTGGGTTTTGTGGATGACAGATGGTAAGGATGCATGCTAATCAAGTGCTTTGTCAATTGTTAAGCAAGGCTAGGTGTGATTAGTGGTGTCAAGTTTTCACTTGACCCCTAAAAATATCTAATAATTCCTTTATTATTTTTATTATTTATTATTATTAATCTCATCAGCTGGCTGCTTATTATTTTTATTTTTATTATTTTTCTCATGATTATTTTTATTTATTATATATAGTGTTTTTGCTAATAAATTTTGTTTATTTGCTTAAGTAGAAGTTTAGGTTAACCTTATTTCTAGCAATTGACATTAGATGCTCATGTACATAAGTGTGTTGAATTAGTTTTGGGTGACATATTTTATGCTTACATATAGGTGTAGGAATGCCTCTATATGTATATATAAATGTTTATAAAAAATTTGATTTAGATTAAATGTTTATAATAGAAAGGATCGGGCATGAATTATAAGTATAAGTAATATTTGGGGAGTTGATACTTTATGAATTTTATTGTAAATATTGGCCATCCATCGTCAGTCGCTACATTTGGGTCCTGCAAGAAAATTTTGATACACCCATATATATATGATATGAAAATATTTTGGAATTGAAATGCACGCGCTTGTTTTAATTGAACGTATTAGATATAATACGTTTTAAAGTTTGGGTTGTTACACCTTTTACTAGAAGAAAACGGTGGTTTGGGCAATGCCTTTGCCGCAAATACCTCAGCATCATTTTTAGCCATAAACACATCGGTGACTTGACGCTACTTCTCAATCTGTTGGAGAACTTAGTAAGCCCGATTCATGGTGGGAAGTGGATCCATAGAAAGAATTTGGCCTCGTGTGTGATCATAGGTGCTGTTTAGTCCCATGAGGAAATGAAGCAACTGATTTCTGGCCTCCAAATCAAGGATACGCTTCAGCGAGATCGCATTTACAAGCCTTTAATGCACCACAAGTGCACCGAGGAGTTGGATCAACAGATCGTAGTTCGTCCCAAATCCTCTTCATTTTGGTGTAGTATGAGGCAATGGAAGAATTTTCTTGTGTAATGTTTGACATTTCGGCCCTTAATTGATACACGAGAGGTCCATTCGCTCGTCCAAACCTTTCGGCAATCTCATCCCATAGTTCTTTGGATGTTTCAATGTACATGAATCCTTCGGCAATTTACGGCAACATAGAATTCAAGATCCAACAAATTATCATATTATCGCAACGCACGCACCTCATGGCTTCCGATGAAGAATTGCTCGGCTTCGCACACGATCCATCAAGAAAACCGAGTTTCGTCTTGGTTCCAAGCGCTCGTCGAACAGACACGATTCCAAACAACAAAGTTACTTCCATCAAAAGGCTTTGAAGTAAGTTGCATACCAGGATGATCCGAAGGAGAGAGATAAAGAGGATCATCATAGCCACTCAAATTCGGAGGCGAACCTATGGTTTCAAAATCACCCAAAGTTTTAGACATGATTAATCTGAAATCGATTAAATCACAAATCGGCGATTCAGGGATTCAAAATCTCGTAAGCGGAACAACAAGATTCAAGGACCAAATCCTGAATTAATTGGCGTAAAGCTAGATTAATTGAAGAAACAATTCAACTAATCTAACCAAGAAGAAATAATGTGTTTGATTTTTTTATTTTTTTTTTGTGTAGGTCTGGATCAATCGATGAATCAAATCGATTGATCGAAGAAGAAGAAGAAGAAAGAAATTACTTGATTCAGGATCAAAATCTGACCGTGAAGCTCGATACCATGAAGATTCGTGGTGAGAATCTTAGACTAAGGAGGAAAACTTCGTGAGCGGGAAGCAAGTAGCAGAGAGCGCAAAGAAGAGAGAGAAAGGAGGGAGATAGGAAAGAGAAAATCTCTGTCTATATTGATGTTTTCACTGTACACAATATATATATACAGGTATACAATTGTGAATTGACTTCCAGCTGGCTAGCAATATACAACCATAAACAATTATTTACACCAATATCTTCAATTGCTCCAAAGGAGTCCTTGGGTAGGGGCGTTCGTCTTGGGTCACGGAATGTCACAAATAGTTGAGCTTTGAGTCTGATGTTTCAGAAATTCTACAACTTATCGAATTTGGCTTATTTCTTACAGAAGAAAATAAAAATAAATAAAGATTTTAAAATTATATTATTTACAAGATAAAAACAAGTGTTTGAAAGCGTAGAAGAGATATAATTTACATGCCTAACACTTCATTTAAGTTCATATCGAGTAGTTGTTGGTTGATAAGGAATAGAGGCATATCCTGTACAATATTTTTCTCCAAAATCTAATGATTTTTAAAAATGATATTTAAGGCTAAGTGGTTTTTAAGAAAAGATAAGTTAATCACTCTTTCATATTATTTTTTCCAAATTTTGTTGTACTCCTCAGTCCTCATCATGCATTTGCAGTGATGATCAGAACTTTGCCATACGGTAGTGCCTTTTTCTACTTACGTGTTTAATTAATAGTGAAAGGATTAATTAAACAAAATTATTAATTAACCTCACTAATAATATATAGGCGTATATCCTACGGCACAATCATTACTTTAACATGCATTTATCGTTTGTGGTGTGATTTATATTTGTGTCCTCTTGGCTATAAATATATAACAAAAACATGGATTATAATGCAACCTACCTCTCGTTATTTCATAATTACATATTCCATCATTTTAATTCTCAATTAATTATGAATCCAATGGGAGCTTCTTCTTCGTTGAATTACATCAGATTTTCAGTTTTACTTATCTTGCTCCTTTTACCAGGTTTTAATCTTCTTCTCCATCCTCTTGTGACAATCGTTGGTAAACTTAACCCGAGGTTAAAGAATAGATACTGAACCAATGGCCTAATCCAAGACCCAAAATAGGCTATTAGGTCAACTTAAACCTAAAACAGTCGCCATGATCAGCCCGAACTGAACATCCAACTTGCTAATGTAATCTTTTCTCCGAAACTTATTTACTTTCTTTGTAGATAAATTTACAGGTCTAAACATCAACCAATTCACAGTAAAACTGAGCTGAATTTGACATGACTTAAACTCAAACTAAATAAAAAGTCTCATCGTTTTGAACGTAACCTGACATAAAACTAACCCTACCTAAACTCAAACGAAATGAGCAAAAACGAGGTATATATATAAATGTAATATGGTTTTTGGTTTTTCTTTTCCCTTTTGTTGTGCAAATATTTGTGTTATACTGTTATATACATACATCTAATTACTGACAGAATTACTTTTACATGCATGCTTAATTTCTTCAGCTCCAACGTATGCAAGGACATCGTCGCCTCTAATTGAGAGAGAAATGCTTCAACAAGTTGTTTCTGCCATCCCCAAGTGGAAAGATGGGTCGGTTGGGCTAGGCTTATGTGCACCGGCAGGAGTTCCTTGCAATCCTGATTTGATCAACTTCTGTTGTGATAAATGTCAGCTTTTTTCTTTCTCTACTTTTGTGTTCCAAATACACCTCTGTCGTCTCCAGCGCCATCTCTGCCTTTGCCACCATCACCGCCCCCACCTCCATCACCTCCACCATCTTCATAAATGTACGAGCCCGTGGCTAATGAGGATTGAAGGTGCAAATTAATCTTACCCACAATTATAAGTATAATACCTTATGTGATCAAGGCTCTGGGGTTTGTATGCTCTTCAATAAAGGAGTCATTGATTAGCCCAGCTAGCGGTACTTGACCTGTGATTTGTGCTCTGCCGTTATCCATACATTGAATTGAAGCGGTAATATATGAAATGCCTCCTGAAAATATAGATTTTTTTAAGAATTGGAAAGGAGACAAAAAAAGTTCGATGTATGTCAGTAATATTCAGATCTAAATTCATAGTAAAAAAATTCCATAAATTTTAGCAGTTACAGTACTAAAAGATCAATAATCTAATATATTTGATCTTTTGAAATATTTGATTTAATTTTACTGTTAGTTTAAACTATATTGTTCCTTTGAAAACAGTGCAGTTGAATGTGCCTCCCAGTACACACAAACTTGTCCTCACAAACTTGTCCTCTTGGTGCTTCTCCTTCTGCTCTGCTATTGCTCTTTCTTTCCCATCTAGTTAATTTAATGAGGTTTCTGATAAGTCTTTGTTTGAATTCTATCATATTTTCGATTGTGAAGCAGAAATTCCATGGTCATGGACATTTCAATGAGACAAGATCTAATTCCAGCGAGCCCGGACAAAATGATTTTTCAATGAGTATTCCATTGGCATGTTCGTTGAAATTTGGCACTTTTCATGTAGCAGCATCCATACAGTAGCATCAAAAATAGGTTTTACATAGGCAATATTCGGAGCAGTAAGAAGAAACATTGCTCATCTTATCCTTTCACGAATTGAAGTTTTTCCGATAGAAACGACCCAAGTTTTGCAAAGTCTGGATTCATGATTTCGAAAATTGTACAAGATAATTCGATCATAATAATTCCTTTGAAACTATACAGAAAAGTGTGACATAGAATTCAGAACGAGGGGATTTGATTAGGTTTTAGGCATCATTCAAGCACCATTGCTTTCCCTCTCACCAAGTTGCTCACAGGTATAGCATATGTGTTTATATACATTTTGTTGCTGCAAGTATATTTTTCCTTTATTCTACAAATACAACAATACTCAACAAATTATGCAACTACGGAGTAATTAATTCAATACAATACAATTATTGATTTTGCCATATTTTTCATGGGTTATTAGAGAGGTTTCTTTATTGAAAAAATATTTGCAAAGATAAGACTGTCTATTTTTGGATCTTAGATTTTTTTGTTTTTGAAAATGGATCTCAGATTTTATAAAAGTGTATTCTGCAATTGTTTCCCACATATATAAATGTTTATTCAATAACTATTACAACTAATTTTTGTATTTTATTTAGTTTTTTTCCGCTACCTTACAATTGCACTACTTTTGAACTTAGCATAATAATAGTCTTAACTCACTCAAATTTTTCAATCCTCTTGATTTGATTATAGTGACTATCACCATTGACAATTTTCATATCATTGTCGTATACAGTAATTAATTATCATTTCTAATGAAAAGGAAATAGATACAAAAAAAACCCCCTCAATCTCCATATGTCTAATTTCTATTAACAATTAATTTTTAAAAAGTTAAAAATTGAACTAGCTTACACTCAAATCTATGCAAAAAAAAAAAAAAAAAAAAAACTGAGGTACCTTAAATTTTAGGCCATCTATTTTTAAGATCCATAATTATCAAAAATTAAATTAAGGCGCCTTAAACAATTAGGTCAAC
Source organism: Talinum fruticosum (assembly GCA_021018815.1). Lineage (NCBI taxonomy): Eukaryota > Viridiplantae > Streptophyta > Magnoliopsida > Caryophyllales > Talinaceae > Talinum > Talinum fruticosum. The sequence goes on from JAITYX010000056.1 coordinate 3,908,826, forward strand.
TATATACATGGTTCAATTCTGGGTTTGAGCTTCAAATTTTCGATTGTTTGAGCAGAAAATTATAAAATTTGACTTGAACATCCCATATTACCCTTATTGTTATCTTCTTCCTCTTCCTCTTTAGGGTTCCCTTTTCCTTCTCCCCCTCCACCTCCATCTCCATGAGTTTTTGTTCTTAAATTTTCTCTCTTCTCTGTTTGTCCATTTTCCATCTGTTCTCATCACCTTTTGTTTGTTATTGTTCTTTGAAACTTAGTACTTTCTCTTCTTCACCAGTCCCGTCCCTTCCTCTATTTCTTTATCCTTCTTTAATCTTCACTCGTTTGCCACCTTGATAGCACTAATTCATTGCCCTTCTTCTATTTCTTCCCTCGTTGTGTTGCTTTGATTTTTTTCCTGGAAATTGAGTATAGTTTGTGTAATTTTTTTATAATTTGGGATTGATTGCTTTGTGGTTTTTTTTTCGTTAAATTTTTAGGTGGTAAAATTAAAATTGGGATTATCTTTCTTCATGAATAGGACGTTTGAATTTGTGTTTTTATTCTTTTCCTCTACTTTTCAGTTTCCCCTTTCTTCTTCTTTGATTTCATTCCCCTCTTCTTCTTCTCATTCCGTTTCTGCTTCGGTTTCCCTCTCGATTTCTTTCCTCTTCTCGGTGTGCTCGATTCCCGACCTCTCATTCGCTCGCCTTCTTCTTCTTCTTCCTTCTCGCTGCCTTTGGTTCTCCCTTAATTTTTGGCTCTAAGTCTTTCAATCCCTTTATTCCTCTCACTTAATCTCTCGTTGCCTACTCAAATCTCCCTCTCTCTCTTCTTCTTCTTCTTCTTCTCACCTTCAGTCCGCCTCTCGCTCTCTGCTTCCCTTTCTTTGTTTTGGCTTACGTCTAAAAAGATTTGCAAAATTGGGTATGAGGAGAGAGAGAGTGATCGATTACTGAAGGACATTTTGGACTTTTAACAACTCCGTACAAGCTTAGGCCCGAAATTGGACCATGTAAATAGTTGGACTAATTATTTAAGACGCCTTAATTTAATTTTTGATAATTATGGGTCCAGAAAATAGTTAGCTTAAATTTTAAGGTACCTCGGAGTTTTTTTTTTGCACATCTATGCCACAACATGACCACATGATTCATAGCCTCAACCAAATATATACATGATGAAACCATTGCGTGAAGAACTTAATTAGAACACAAATAGTATTACTTAATATGTGAATTTAACCAAAATTACATATCGAAAGATCGTTTTATTGCTACGTTATGCCCCGATAATGGGATCGAGCAATTGTATGTCGATGACTTCCCTCGAGGAGTTGTAGCTCTCGGAGATATTGATATTATCTAACGAAATTCCCCTTCTTTTGACTCCAAAAAGAAAAAACCTAATATCATTTCTAGTTGGAATAATGCCATCTTAGTTGAAGACAGCTTAGGTGACTGGAGAGAAAATAAGGGGACAGATAAAATAAAATGGGTAAATATCTCTTAAAAACAAAAACAAATAAAGAAAAAAACCATACAATTGCCACTACAACAATAGCCTTTTATCTCAGGATTGCAGGGGACGCCTGGTGGTGCACATATCAGTGGGGCATCTTGTTTGGTTTCTGCTACTCCCTTCTTGGCTATTGGAGATCCCCTCACATTTTCCCAACCTGAAGAGATTTATTTGATCAATATTTATTCAGCAATTCTACAAATATTTCAAATCTAAATTCAAGTTTATATCCCGAAAGTCCTGTAACCTAAATTTCATGTAATAACTTTGTACATTGTACACTACATGAGAGAGGAAAACAAAGCACAGAGGATCACATAGGTTGAACCAAGACAACAATTTTGTTTGAGAAAATGACCTGATGCAATGAGCAAAACAAGCAGAAGCACGAATTTGAAGTAGTTGCTCGACGAAGATGAAGCCCCCATTGTTGTATCTACAATCAAAACTCGGAAACTAATTAAGCTTATGTTTATCGTATTTCACTCAATTAAAAGGTCAATCGATCCTTGAAAGTTAGAAGATGGCATGCTTTCATATGTATATATATATATTCATAGTGTATGCTGGAGAACATCACACGTACTTACACATGCAAAAATGTTGAGGGAGGATATGTATATGCGTGGGAGATACTTCTATGTGCAGAATGACACCGTTAGAAGAAAAGGAATTACGTACGGCACAGCAAAGTTTTGTTATTCATCATGGGAAGTCCATGATAATTAGGGTTAAGGATTTTTGGGAGCGCTCGAGGTTAGATACTTAGCTAGATAAAGTTTGATAATCGAGTTGCCAGCATCAAACTGACAACGGCAATGAAGATCGATCCTGATAAGTTTGACTAGCATGCTTGGAGTTCATAGGAGAATACCCCCTCTCTGTCTACTCTGCAGGAGGAATATGTTCGATTTTTACGTACCCTTGTAGGTTGTCTTACTGCTTAACTTGCTAATCTGTGAGCGTATTATAAGTTGTTTTAGGAAATTAATAAACACACCAGAAGATGACATATGAGGAGGATGCAGATTAGAAGGCGATTCTTGTTTCACCGATGCTGCTTGTTGCATTCACATGTGTCAGTATCATACGCATGGTTTGTGGCTTTTGCCTTTAAGCAATAGCTCAAAATTAATTTCGACTCAGTTAGGGCCTATTCTTTTGAGTGGGTGTATGTAGAAAATATATGGATCGAAACCAACCAGTTGTACGTAAAACTCCTTCAAACAATACCTGTAACTAATAAGCATAAGACAGTCCAGACAAAATTACGACTTGCATCACATGTATCACGCCACAGATTAATTAAAAATTAGACCTCGAATCATATTAATCACGCCAGAAACTGACCTGTAAGCTGTCTTGGAAAAGCTTATATTGCACCTGCTCTCATTTTGTCTGCCTATTATATATTTTTGACCAAGTATTTATTTTCCAAATATTATTTCAATTTCTAAAGCTTCAACCTCAGCTCACATTCATCATCATGTTGAGAACCCAAAAGGCCAAAACCTCCATAGATAAATTACAAATTGAACTTTTTGCACGCAAATACACCCAGATGGCTTTTTCACCCTGTCAGATATTCATGCAATCCCAATTTATACAGAATAAATAGTACTTTTACTTTCCTTTTTTATTGCACTTCTAATCTACTGTAAAATGAAGAGTATTTAATTGTAATGGTTTAAGAAACAATTCGACTAAAGTTAAGCTAATGATTGAAAGTCAGAGACTAACACCAACGAATTCTCAAGTAAATGTCCTTTGAACTTGAAGCGTGTATGTTGCAAAAGACTCGTTGAGATAGTAGAGTCTTAAATTGAAAACATATAACCTCAAACTTAGATCGCTGGGAGAGCCTAATTTAAAGAACGAATTATTCACGTCCAAAATCCCAAATGTGATATTATTAACGTAGGAAAATCTATTATTAATTCATAACAAGAGGGGTAAAATTATGTGGTAATGATCATGATTCATGTGATGCCTAAAATACAACAAATTCGTGGATAATAATTTGATAAGATGAGGTCGATCGGAGGGGTAAACCTACCCAACAGCAATTATAAATAAGAGTATGCTCATGACATCCCCCTTCAGAAAAACACCACTACTTAAGAGAGAGAAAGAGTATTAATTTTTCAATTATATACATCGACATGAATGCTGCAAATTGGTTCAATTTCTTCAAATTTGCCATTGTGGCAATGCTCTTGATCGCTCTCTCCGTTAAGCATATTAATCTTCTCTTCCCTCGTCAAAAACACCACTAATTATGTGAGAGTGTTTGTGTGTCTAGGAGAACAAATATGAGGGATAAAACTACCTTTGCAATTTTTTTCTTTTTATCTAATTTTCATGTAATCAAATAAACTTTAAATATATCAATGAGGTCTTTGCCTAATGGTCAAAACTGAAGTTTTAAATATATTAAGTCTCAGGTTTTATTCCCCCTCTCCCTTCTTTTTTATTGTATTATATTGCCTTTTATAGCTCCGCTTGTCCAATAGGTGCAACAACTAGGGCGAACCCCGAGACTGATGGAGAAAATGTGATAGTAGAAGTGGGATTGGGATTGGTTGGTTGTCTTTCAAAGGGCCAGTATTGTTGGAGTGACTACCAATGTTGCAGTAACGCGTGTTTCTCTGGCATGGCTGGGGGCACCTGCGCTTAAGAGGCAAATGATTGAATCCAAGAGAAATACAAATATGTATCATGTACAGTGTCAATGTATAATGCATTGGCCTTAGCTCAAGCAATAATCATTATCTTGTGAATCTATGATGCATATATATCTACCACACTTCATATTCCCATCACTTATATCTCTATTTTGTGCCAAGAGCCTTGGGCTCAGCTGAAATTCCTGTTGTGTTGGCTGTATCCACCTGATAAAAGTTCAGATCCTGATGACTATCAGACTGTAAACGGTGACTAACCGTGTAACTCCCTAGTTAGAATTGGATTTATCTTGCATACATACCCCCATCCTTTGGTATGTTCCATTTCTATTACCGTATTGGACCTTTTCTTGGATCTTTAACCATCAGGTATTGGTTTAAACTTTTGTTCAGATGATTTCATTGCTCCAGAAAGGGATAAATACTAGATTTACCCTAGGCATACCCAGGGAAAAACAGAACCAGTTGCATATATCATGCATCCCCTCAACCCTAACAGCTTGGTTCAACCTATAACAGACACCATATTTTACTTGACTGATTATTGTCTCTGCTTGTCTCTGTTCAAATTTATGCTGGTTCCTGCCTGCCAAATCAGGTACACACTGATGCACATAGAGCACAACTGAGAATTTTGACTCTGATTTTCTTCCCCTTTACCTTCTTGACAAACCAACTAATCTCATGCCTCCAAAACTATTAGATGATTTTCAAATATGATATTGGAATCAAGACATTATACTAACTGAGAAATGCTCTTGAACTTGTTAATGGACCACCATTAACTCCGGACTGCATTTTTGGACCAAGCCCAGCCCATTCTCCAATCAAAGCGCCTTTGAAGCATTTGAAGCATTGATCAAACCGACCAAAAAAAGAAAACCAATACATTTTACAGGCCACACACAGCAGCGAAATTAATTAACGAGGCAAAACTAGCAAAAGTAACTAACTATATAATTCATCTAAAATAGTATACTCAAAATCGACTAAAATTGTCAATAACTCTTTCTATTTTAAAATACTTGTCGCTTTAAAGTTATGAGAGAATATTAAGAAAACACAAAATTTATGACAAAATTTATATTAGAAGACCAAGTTGATCCAAGATTTTATTAAAAATGAAAAAATTTAATAAAAAGGAGGGGAAAAAAGCAATTAATAAGGATAAATTGGTACACTAGTTATAAATGCATCATTAAAATTATAAAGGTACAGTTATTGTGAAACGAAAAAGTTAGTTAAAGTGACATGTATTATAAAATGGAGGGAGTAAAATTTAAATACTTAACGAACAAAATTTGCTTAATAAAAATAAAACTTAAATGAAAGTCAATAGTGTATCCAGATATTGATCATATAATTCATCCAAAATAGCCGGGTTTAAAGAGATCTGATTATGGCATCCCTCAATTTATTCTCGTCCAATTTGGAATAAACACAATTGTTGAATCCAATAACTTGTTTGGTTGTATTGCATGCAATCAACTTTGAATTGGAAAAGATTAATTGCATTATATTCTCGTTATCCCATATCTAACTATATGCCATCATGGTGAATAAACTCAAATCACATATTCGTACACACCTTAGAAGTAGAACAAAATTATTTCAATTATGGACTGACAGATAGTAAAATGTCAATTCAGAGGAAGAGAAATAACTGCAAATACCCTTATAATACGAACAATGCCTCAGAAATTGAAAATGAAAGAGAAAGAAAGGGGAGGGGGCGGGCCACAAAATGCATCCAAAATCTTTTCGTTGTTATTTTTTTTTTTCTTTGGAAAGGTATTCTTCCTCTAAATCTGAAAATTTAAAAAAAAAAAAAAAAAAAAGAAAGAAAGAAAGAAGCAGCGCACTGATCTGAAAAACAAAAGGATCATATGCACATACTACCCTTAACCTTAAGCACACCACACCTCTACACAAGAATTGCTGAAAACAGCACTCCAGGTGGGGGATCGGAACAAGGGAGGGAAAACGTGTAATATACACTTGTAATCTTGTCGACTTTGCCTTTGTTGTGAGGATCAGCAAACCGTTAATCCGAACTGAGATAATCTTTTATTGCTACTTTTAAGTAGCGAATTCATCCACTTCTGAATGGAAAACAAAACTTGGAAATGTCGTGGTTATATCCCTGCACCCAATTACAGTTATCCGGCAAACAGACAATGGTCAGCTTCATTCGCCGGGGGGACGTTCTATGTGAGATCTCTTTGCAAGGGGGAAATGCAATACCTGAGATACGGGAGAGTCATAATCTTCAATAACGAAGGATTTTGGGATACAAACTGACACCACTCAGTTCTGTCAATTTTCCCATCTCTATTTGTATCGGCTTCCTCAAATGTCTGCTCGAGCACATCATCATCATGTCCATTAGACAGGTTTGACAAAAAACAAAAAAGAAGGAAAAAAGAAACTGTACATGTATGACGAGCATTTGTGGTATCTATCTATGCATATGCAAGTGTACTTGACTGTGTACACCAGGCAAAGATGGGTCTCTTGGTCTGGGGCTCCACTCCCAGGGAAGGGAGGTACGACCCGACATTGCATTTTTCTTTTTCTAGGGGAGGGCGAGCTTCTTCTTAATCTCAAAACACCCAAGTGAAACTAACTTCTAACCTTAGGATATTGAGTTAATCCTAACGAAGATACTGTTATTTGTGAAGAGCCAAAAAAATCCCCACCTTATCGAGTATGAGTTCAAGTGTCTCGTCTGACAACTTCAGTTCAGATTCTGATAGAATTGCAATCAACATTTGCCTCACCTGCCCAAGTTCCATGTATATAAAGTTATAAGCAAAGCCAAAAGTCATGCTTAGTATATAAAACAGCACCAGACAAGAGTGAGACAGGCATTCAGGAGTGCAGTGTTGCACAATTAAAAACAATGCAATACAATGATCTCCATGACGATAAATCAGAAAGTCAACATTGCAAATGCATTTTACGATATTCTGAAAAGCTATACAGTGTACAAGAAAATCAAAATGAAGGCAACGCAAATTGATGAAGTCCCACTCGATTCTTTGAATCAACAAAAGAAAATAAACCTACAACTAGACAAAACAAAGAACCATATGGTAGATATATGCGACACAAAAATGCTTGTCTACAGAGACCGGAAAATGTGAGATAGTGACAGGCATTAAAAGATACATTCCATATAGTTCTCCTTTTGAGGAAACCATAAACAATATCAACAAAGACAATGTCAGCAAGAATCCCACTAAACACAGGATCAGACTAGAGTACAATTACTGCAAAAAAAAAAAGAAAGAAAGAAAGAGAAAAAGAAATATGATACACATAGAGTTGAAAAAATATAAGAGCACAATATTACAAACTAAACATGATGATGCTAAAAGAGCAAACATCAGGGAAAGAATTATGACAGGGCATAGAAAACAAAATATACCTCTTGGCGCTCAATAAACCCAGTGCCATCCAAATCATAGAGCCTAAAAGTGACTGCAATGTAGAGAAAAAGGGGATAAATTAACAGATATGGTTAAAGCCAAAAAGAGAATATTAAAACAGAATTTTTGAGCAACTTTGTACTGAATGCACAAAAGTAAAAGCAATATTTGCATTGTCTAGCAACATACAATCTAGCTTGTCTTCTTTTGAGGCATTTGGATGGAAGAAATTTAGTGTTCTAACAAAGTCGCCGAAATCAACGAAGCCCCTCTTTTAATATCAAACAGATCAAAGACCTGTATGCCAGAGATTCACATGTCATGTGACACCATCAAACAAAATATCAATGCTTACATTGCAAGTCACAGCTTCTCCAAAAATCATTAGCAAGAATTTTCTCGACATGTTCTTTTTTCCCTTTACTACAATGTTAGCTGCCAGAAAAATACTCTAAAAGACAAGTTGTCGATCCACCTTGATAACTGGTTAATTTAATTACAACAACCCCTTGTATTGCAGAAGCCACTGAAGGAGATAGGAGATTTAGAGAATCAGTTTGTAGGTGGAGGAGACTATGAACATATGTATGAGCCAAAGCAGGCATGATTTTAATTAACAAAAGCATCAGCGACACACCCGGTTGGCAAAGAGATTCTCTTTCTTTTTGTTCTGGAATAAAGCCAATTGAAATTCCTCCTGCAAACATGATACAAAGGTAAGTGCATTGACAGGCACTTCAGGTACAAATGCTCAACATGTTCTTAATTATGAAGCTGTTCTGATGACAGATACTTGTCCTTTTTCTCGGGCAGGGGGGTTAATGTTTAATTGCAATTCAAATGTTAATTATGACCATGAGCATATTATGAGGACAAGAACCCTGTTGCACAGGCAAGAATATCATCGTCCAAGCATGACTTATGCAGAAATGTAAAATAAGGGGGCAAAGTATTTCAACACAAGTTCTACGTTTCCAAAAGAATAATGTCGAAAGAAATTTTTCACAGCTACCACAGAATATACACTCAAAATATGTGACTTCTATGTTTCATAATTGATAAGTATTGGCAATACAGTAGCATGGATATATGGTAAAAACAAAGAATATGACAAACCCAAAGGCAAGAAGATACTAGACACACAAAAATAAACAAGAACCAAAGAAGTTTAGAAAAAAATTGAATACCTTGCTTATAAGCCCATCGTCTATGAGAGAACTGCTTATGCTCTTGTACAGCTCGAACAATGCTTCAACTTCACTAACACTGACTGAAAAGAAACTCGAGAATATTTTAACACCCATCATTCAATATCAGCAGCATCATGAACATTTGTAGCAGTTGCAAGATAAGATAGTTTACTATTTTGGAATGAGTCAATATATCAGATTACCATTTGTTGATGATAGAAAATTATTGATGGTTGTACTATAAATCTAATAGCATATCAGAAACTAATCTTTACTTTGTGGCTTACATAACTAACAAAAGAAGTAATTCCCCAATTATCATAATTATCATAAGATTCACAACAAATATGTCCACCTAAACACCACTAAGTATGTGCCTTTGAAAAACCAAGGCATGGATCTGAATCAAAAAAGAAAAAGAAAAAGAAAAGGTTCGGCTAAAATTAATGTTAAAGAGCTTACAAGCTGTTTGTGAAGCAAGAGACACTGGGTCTACATAGGCATGCCGTGACCTCTTTGGCTTTGAACTAAAACAACCCATTTTCAGAGGAAGAAATCCCACCACTAGAAGAAGCTCTAATTTGTTAGTTGACCTTGGGTAGCTTCGTCTCTCAGTGAAGGCGGACGAAACTTCCCATCCGGCAGTCTATCTTCGACAATATCATAGAACAGGGTGATGCACAACAAACATGGTTTCCATGAATCCTACTGCAACCACTTTAACCTTAGTCACCAGAATCCCACAATCCGCAACCCCATCAAGCAATCTATGAACCACAACCTCAATCCTTAGGCCCAATAGACTAAAGTAGTATCTCTAAGTAGCAAAAGGCGTTCTCAGACTGCTATTCACAACTTGGATGATCCACGATACTGGTAACTAATATCTGAACCTAGCCAAAATCAAACCCCAAGGTACAAACTGATCAGTATATCATCATGACAAACCGAAAAACTAAAATCATTCAGTCGTCCAAAACCATCAAATGAATATAAACACACAAAGGGCAAAAAAATGAAAATGCCCAGCAACCTAAATCAAAATCTTTTCTGCAAACATCATAAAACCAGCTCCATAAAAGCATTAAAGGTGAAATTTGTTTCTTTTGAAAGGGCCCTTGATCAGGTGATAATCAATGGACCAGCAGCATCACAGGTTTCAGATATCCTTCTCTGAATTCCCATATCAGAGACATAAATTAAACGTAGCAAAAGAATCATCCTTTTGATACAGTTTATGCAATTAAGAGGGAAATAGATGAAATTAACCATGAATGAGATATTGTATATGAAATAAAATTCAAATTTTGAATTGAGTCATACAACAATTTGCAAACACCCATTAAAGTTCATCTTGTGCGATTAAACTAGAATTTGAAATCAACCCATAAATTTTCATAATTGCCACCAACTTCTCTCAAACATCAGAATGGAGCTCAAACCCCCCCACCCGGAAACTCAAAAGTTACATTCACAAATCAAAATTATAAAAAACCCAGAAAGAGAAAACAGTAAATAATTCATGAAAGGAAGAATTAAAAGAACACTCACAAAAATGGAAGCGTCCCGCCAGACGGGCTCCGCCGGAATGAGGGGTTTTCCGGGCACACCCACAAAAGCGAGGAGCGCCAGAAAGACGGGACGGGACGGGACGGGAGAGAGACTGAAACAGAGAGAGGAACCCATCAGCAAATGACGTTAAATAGGGTGCTTAATTGATGGTTAACCAATGACAGATGTCCGGCGCATTCCAAACTTAGTGAGTGAGAGAGAGGGAGAATACCCGTTTTGACTGCTGTACAGGGCAGAGGAGAGAGAGAGAGAGAGAGAGAGAGAAAGAGTTCTTGAACGGCTGAGAATGTTTGTCGAGTTGAAAGGGAAGAAATTTCGGTCTACAAGTCTTAAGGCAAATCAATGGCGGAAAAAGGGAGGTGAGCTGCGGATCTATGTCCAAGTTCGTCGTTTTTTTTTTTTTAGCAGTCCAAATTCGTGAAATTAGTGTATGTCCTACAGTCTCACGTTTATGACGACCTATTACAATTTTTTTTTCTTTGTTTACGGACATAAAAGGATGCTGGAAGTCGAGTTTTCAAAATCTAAGGTGTGTTTGGTGAAAAAAATAATTTTTTAAAATAGTTACTTAAATATAAAAATTAATTATAAAAATTTAATTATAAAAATATCAATTTTTTACTTATATTTTTTTGTTTGGTAGAAGAAAATTAATTTTTTAAAATAGTTACTTAAATGCAAAAACCAATCATAAAAATCCAATAAATATAAAAAGAAAAGGTAAATAACTAATTCAACTTGAAAACCCAAATATATATATATATATATATATATATATATATATATATATATATATATGTTGAGCACCTAAATTTGATAAGTTTGTATATCTCCCTATGATCAAATTTTTTTCATGTATAAAATAATAAAAAATAATAATATCGTAAAAAAACTTTTTATTTATGAACTTTTCAACAAAAAGGGGAAAAAATAAGGACAAAACTTGAAAAAAGAAAATGAATGTGGCAAAGTAAGAGAAATTTAGAACTTGAACTCCCATTGATAAGACTTTATTTTCCTTGAACGAGGTAGAGGAGAATTAACTTCCTTACTTATAAAAGGAAATTTATTTTCCTTTGATGGAGGGAATTTACTTTCCCTAGAAAATATTTATCCACCACTTATACTACCAAACGCCGGAAAATATAATGATAATTTTTCAAGAAAATACTTTTCACTCAAACAAACACACCCTAAATGGAAAAGAAAAAGGAATTTTATGTCTTTATAGCTATCTTGGTCTTGAAATATAAAATTTTATATGTATTTATCATCTTCTTTTCTATTTATTTGATACTTTATATCGGACAGCTGATTACTTGACCCATGTTAATGTAAGTAAGTGTAACGCCTCGACCCAATAGGTTAAATCGTTAGATGGTCCATTAGTTAACAATCCGGCCTCCTAGTCCGTAGCCTAAAGACGGATATTAACAACCTGTCTGTTCTCACTTGAGTTGAAAAGGAAAAGTATTTGTTGTTGTAGTATGCCTTTAAGATCACTTATAAATCATGTCATATTCCTTTAATCTCCTAATGTGGAACATGGAATGTTATAATCTCCACCACTTAAATAACATAACCTCGTTGTACCTTAATTATGACATAACTCATTATCACGAGTTGATTCTAATACCATCAATAACACCCTCAATCCAACAGTTTAAGCGATTGGATGACCTAATGGCCAACAACAGATTTTCGGTACAAATATCAACCCCTTAACAACCTATTGTCCTCATTTGGATTGAAAAAGGAAAGTGTTTATTGTCGTGATAGGTCTCTAATAGCACTTATAACCATCATATTTTTCTAATCTCAGGATTTAGGACATGGGTTTGTTATAGTAAGAGATTACTCAATTATGATACAAAAACCTTGATTAGGAATGAATACTCTACTCTATTTACGAGATATTATTATATATTAGAAGGATAAACAAAAACTTCGTTATGAATGAATACTATACGCTATTTATGAGATATTAATTACTAATTTACCAACTCTGTGTTTCTCTTTTTTTATTGATTTTTTCATTTCCAATAAAATATAGGGGTAACTTAGTCTTTTAACATAAAATTTGTCATAAATTTTGTATTTCCTTGGTATTCTCACATAATCTTAAAACGACATGTATTTTGAAAAGAAAGGAGTATATTAGAAGAATTATTATAATAAAATCTAGTATTATTAGGATATTGTGCCAGAAAAACCTTCATTATGAATGAATACACAATTTATGAGATATTATTATATATTAGAAGAATTATTATGGTAAAATATAGTATTATTAGGATATTGTGCAAGAAAATAAAAAGTTTATGAGATATTATTATATATTAGAAGAATTATTATGGTAAAATATAGTATTATTAGGATATTGTGCAAGAAAATAAAAAGGCTCTCAGGAAATCTTTATTGTATATTTTTATTTGTAACAGTATTAAATTATGTTTTAATGAAAGAACTATCAATTATATCAAAACGAAAACTAAAAAAACAGGGAGGGTTGTTTTAGTTTTTTAAAAAATTTGGGTCTTTATTTACCTCAGTCGAGTTAATATTGACTTATAAAAAGATAAAGCCTACACTTGAAAAATAGTATCTATACTGGTCCCGATAATTTAACCAGAAGATTTATAAATATTGTATAGTCTTTATGTCAAATAGTATCTATAATTGTCCCATGTGAGCGTAATTGTACATATATGATTTAACTAGAAGATTCATAAATATTGCATAATCTTCATGTCAAATAGTATCTATAATTGTCCCATGTGAGCGTAATTGTATAAATATGGCATTCATAAAAAATAATTATGAAAAAGGATTACAATGGGTTATATGTTGTGCACCATAAAATTGACCTCAAATAATTAAGGGAAAATAGTCTAATATAATTACATTTTTATACTATTATTTGTGTCTCCTACCCCATCCTCTCTATTCTTTTAGGGTCAATACTCAAAAAAATGAGGCTGTTGCCATTCTTGAATGGTCACATTTGTCACAGGGTTATCAACAGTATCCAATATTATCCAAACTTTATAATTTGAAACAATATATATGTATATTATTTATATTATATATGATATGGTATCAAAATATTATCCAAACTTTATAATTTGAAACAATATATATGTATATTATTTATATTATATATGATATGGTATCAAAACTATAGTAAGACTGCACATAATTCGAGCTTATAAACATTATCCAATATCATCCAAATTGTAAAATATATCCAAATTTAAAAATTTGAAACGATATATATGTATAATATTTATATTATTAATGACATAATAAACTATACTAAAAATCTAAAATATCAAAGCGGATCTCAATTTTAATAAAATTGTTCGAGCTTATTAACATTATTTAAAAATCTAAAATATCAAAATAGATCTCAATTTCAACAAAATTAATGGTAAATATACAATATTAATTTGGCCATAAATTATGTTTGGCGATTTCAATTTGTCTTTTCCAAATGTGGGCGAACTACAGTATAACTTCATCGAATATTGCTGTGTGGTATAATCAATATACAATTTGAAGGAAACATATTTTTGCTGTGTGGTATAATCGATATACAATTTGAAGGAAACATATTTTAATTCAATTATACTAAGTTAGTATTACCCTAATGATAAACACTCCACACTTCCATCTTCTCCACCGAGTAAGTGTAAAAATACAAATAAATTACAATTGAACACTTCTCTAATTAAATGATTAATTCATATCGGAGACAGGTAGGTAGTTAGGTGATATTGACTAACCAATTTAGTTAGTTACTCGAATTATTTTTATTAATTTCTGCATGTTATACTTTGCTTTAGTCATAATTATGCATTTTATATAAATGTAGATATTCAAGAATTTATACTGAATTTCAATTTTTGGAGTATTTAGAGAGGGCAGCCCTCAAAAAAATGTTACAATGAATACAATCTATCTCTTATGAAATAAAATACTTTTAACAAAAATAAGAACTTGCTAATTTATCATAAATTCTTTTATAGAGAATTCCTAATTTATCATACATTTTTTTTATAGAATGCTTACACGTAACTTATAAAAGATCATTTACAACTAAGCAACGTAATTAATACTAGATTATAAATCGACAATACATTTAACAATATATATGAAGCTTTGATAGATTAAAGTCACAACCACCATAGGCTTTATGTAGATACTAGTACGGTGAACAAGTAAATTGACAACCACCATAACCTGTCACAACATAATTACAATTGTGAGATGTCATTATAACAAATTTATATATTTACAAAATATTAAATTCAGAATTGATCCATAAACCTGGTATTTTTTTGTTAAATAATACCATCATTTAAGTTAAATGATACCATTATTTCGAGTTTATCAAAAATTTAAAATTAGGCGCTAAATCTATTAATATTCGATCGTAAGATTAATATTTAGTGTATTTTATTTATTCGTATATTTTTTTTATTGATCTTTGTAGATATAGGGTTAGGAAACTTACTTGGATTAGTGTTTGTTAGAATTGAGGCACGATCGCCAATACCATCACCAAAAGTGCATTGGCCTCCAGCAGACCGAACCTTCTGAAAATAGTCATTAAAGGCATAGGAAGCCAAGGTTTTCAGATCACCATTGGCATGACATGGGCCGAATGGTGTAATTGGGCCACAATCCGCCCCGTGTTCACAGGCCCAATTCAAACCCGCTTGGATCACCTCATCCGATGCCTCGGGTTTTGCTACACACCATGGAGGGCACCTACTTACTCCACCTTCAACAACCCAAAAAAAAAAAAAGAAGAGTAATTTAAATTTTACAAGCACTGAGGAAGAAAAAGATTTTTCTTTTTTTTTTTGCGATTAAAAAAAGGTTTTTCTTTAAAGAAAGAGTTAATGGCTCCATAATATAATCAAACATTTGAATCCTAAATTTAACCCCCAAAAAAAAACATTTAAATAAAAATTTTGAGAAATTTCTCATCATTTTTCTTATATTTTTATAATTAACTTATCATCGTACAATATCTTTAAATAGGGTCGGATTTAACTTTTAATGAATAACTGATGATTCTACCAGAAAATAAATAATAATTTTATTTAATTTAAAATTTTAAATAAAATAATATAAAAATTTAAATCAACGTATCATTATATCACCGAGTTTTCCTATTTTTGTCTTTTACAAATAAAACTAACCCTTAAATTGTGTGAATTAATTACAAACAATTGTGAATTACAAAAATTCCAGGAAGTTATATACTTCATTAATGATCTAATGGATATGTTATGCTCGCAACTTATTTAAAAAATATAATTAAACTTGTATAAATCTTGTATATTTCTCATGTGTAAAAGTTTAATATTGTAAAAGTGTGTTATGACAAAAATACCCAAACCAGAGAATAGTAAAACTGAAAATTGCGCTAGTGAATTATTTATTTTATTAAAAGATAAAACTAAAATAAAATAAAAAAACAAGAACCGAAATTAAACCCTCACCAGCTGACTTGTAAGATGTAGAAAATTGACATAAAAATGGTGAACAAAACACGATTTATAGATTCCATGTCTCGAATTTCCCTTTTCTTTTGTCTCTCTCTCCCTATTCTGTATCGTATATCGTATAGTCCAAAAGATGGGGAGGAAATATACAAAGTGTAATGGTAGTTTTATAAATTTGAGACTATTTATAGTTGAATTATAATTTTTTTAAATGTAAATACATTTTATGATAATTTAGGGAGAGAGAGAGTGTGTATGCAACGTGACTTTTGAGCGAAAGGGTATGACAGTTGAAGTAAATTCATCGATCTTCCTTTCTTATTTTTTTTTACCAAATTAATGGAGAGGATAGTATCCAAAAATTTTAAGAAAAAAGATTAATTTGTTTTGCCTTTTTTCTTCTTTACAGTTTTGTCCATGTTGTCTCTTATAACTGTCTTCATTCTGTCGTAATTTACAAGTATTAATTTTTGTGATTTTAGTTCTTTGTCTTGATTTTTATTTTTAAATTTTTTAAATGTCAGAATATGTATATTAACCTCGGCAAATAGTTATATATATATATGCTCATGAAAAAATCGTGTAATTATTCATAAAATTAAAACAATAATGGACAGAAAAATTTTTTCAGAAACGAAATATTAGAAGGCCATGGGAAAGATGTAAATGAATTAAACATATGTTTACGACAACAATTACCTCAATACTTGCCAATAATATGTTACATTTTCTTATATTAAGTTACATTTGGATCGATCAAATCTAGGTTTGTAACATGTAATGACGGAGTCCGGAATTTGAAATAAGGATGTTCAATGTCTTTTTATTTAAATTTAAGGGTGTCTAGTTTCTTGGTTCGTGCGAGGCTCCGCCCAGTAACATGATATAATTTTTGTAGAAGAAAGTTTTTTGTTCTTGTTTTTTTTTCTTTTGCATTAGCCACATATTGACTAAAATTATGATAAGTTTGGATCCATAGACTTGGTTACATAACATTTTTGTAGAGAATTTTTTTAACAAAAAAGCGACAATAAAATTGGATTGAAAAGATTTTAAAATTAATTATTTTTATTTTGATATATAATAATCATGTCTATAATCTTTATAATATGTGTATATTGAATGATAGTCTCTCCATTTCATAATACTTGTCATTTTTTACTTCGAGGAAAAAATTAGCAAAACACGAAATTCTTGGTAAAAGTTATGTTAATCACAAAATTGAAAATAAAAAAATTAATAAAATAGTTACCAATATATCATTAAAATTATAAAGCGATATATATTATTAAATATAAAAATGTAATTAAAACAATATAATTATAAAATAAAATGTAGACAAAAAAGTGTAACTATTACTACCTATTAAATCGTTAATTATACATTTGATAGTATCTACTAGTTATACGTATATCAACAGATGATTAAATAAAAGTAAAAATACGGAGAATTTTATAGAGTAACGTGACGACGACAGTACCTGTTGAATGATTGAAATGTGAAACCATCATTTTGTTTTAACTACCACAAGGACTCCTCCTAGCCGCCTAGAATAAATCAATGATCCTCAAGTGGCGAGAGAGTGATACTATTGCACCGTGAACAATGCGATATAATGATCCGGTGAGAGAGAGATTCCCAACAAATTAATGCATCTCAACTAAGACACCTCTTCATTTTGTCAACTCCCTTGTCGAATCTCGAATCATTAATTCGAGCCCGACTGAATCCCTACCTGGGTTTTGTTCTTCGCTTTTGAATCTCAAATGGGTCGCAGGCCATTCGACTCCGGAGCGAGCCGTTGGGCCACTGTGACCCTCCTCTTTATGGGTTTCGTCTCTTGCACTATAGCTTACCTGATGATCTCGAATGCGCTTAAACCCAGCGGCAATGGCTCCGCAATCTCAGATTCTAGTAGTGTGGTTTTGGAGGAGAGAGAAAACGGAAATGGCGGACGTCGGTGTTGCCGAGGAACGCCTAATTTGGAGCTCTGGGGCTCTGCTGTAAAGTGGGGGACTGATCATAAGTTCAATTCTGCGGAGGAGTGTTGTGAAGCTTGCAAGGCTATGTGTAGTGGCAAGGATGGGCCGTGCTTGTGTGATACTTGGGTTTTTTGTGGTGATCGAGAGGCTTGTGGGTCGCAATTCGGTGAGGTTAGCTCATTTCTTGTGGCTATTTTTGTTTTTCTGATATTTGTTTGATTGAATTGGTTATCTCGTACTCTTTGGGGTAGTGTAAAATCTGGTTTTGCTTGATCTGAGTGTTTTGTGATTACGTTGTAATTTGTGATATGTGGTTGCTTTTCTGAGTGGTTTGTTGTGGTTAATTGATTGAAATTGAGTAATGTGTTTGATATGAAAATGATTCTCGCCGTAATTATGTCCACAGTGCAAAATCAATATGTAGACTTTAATGTGAACAGTTCAATTGATGCTGCAAATTGTGTCTCGCTTAATTGGTTTATGGCTAAGTTTGGCATTGATATTGGATCTGCTGAACTGGGCGGGGGACTGATTTATGGGATCTGTTTTACTTGATTAGTCCACTAATGAGAGTGTAGTTTTCAAGTGGCCTATCTGTGGCTAATGTAGGAGGAGTGGGAGTTTTCCCTTCTTTGACTGTAGAAGTCGATGCCATTTGGACGACATGATGAAAAACAACCATTTTGTTGAGTAGAAAGTTATGAGTAGGTGCTGTGTGATTCAGATAACATTTACCATTCCATGATTGTCTCAGTGCTGGTTAAAGAAGCAAAAGGATACATTGGCACCTCAGCGCCAAGATGCAGGAAGCAAAGTAATGTGGACTTCAGGGATGATCTTTGGCAAAGGAGAGGTATATAATCTGCTCTGCATAGGGTACACCCTTTTTTGCCTCGTTCCATTAAGAATTCAGCAATACCTCATATAGCTTGTCAAAGTACCTTGGTTGCCATGTATGTATCTATTCCTTTTATTGTTATGGTGCAATATTTACTTATGGCCAGATAACTTGCATCTGGATTTGGTGTTCTGAAAAAATATTCTGACATCGAACACTTGACTCTTCATTTTAAGCCAAAAATAGCAGAGTTTAACACCTGGACACATACCCTCCTTGTTGGGCTGTACTTCAATTGCCTGTTTATTGGCTGTCTTTCCTTTTCGTTTTTCACTCTTGCTTATGTTTTTCTTACAGGGAATTATTGGCTTGGAAACTAAGCACGGTATTCTTCACATAAAAGTAAGCAATTGTCCGTAAATTCGCCATTGTCTGCCTTTTGGTGTTATGAATTGCAGAAAGTTGAATTTACAGATTCTAAGTTTCCTTAACCATGTCCTTTAAAACATAGCCTCTAATCACTTCTAAATCTTACCTTATGCAAAAGTAGTGTCTATGCAAAAGTAGTGTTCTGGACACTAGTGCTTGTTTGCTTGAGTTTTTGATTTCTCATAAAATCTTACCTTATGCAAATGTCATGTGTTGAAACCTCGTCATATTTGATGCAAAACCCTTTGTATGTGTCTAGTGTTGCAAATGATTCCACCAATTTTTGAAGCTTAACGGATTTTTCCATATACTGCCCAATGACAATCACCTAGATGTGTTTACTGATTCTGCTCAGTTTGGTGCAGCTTTATCCTGATTGTGCTCCTTATTCTGTGGCCTACATTCTTGAGCTATTGGCAGTTCGTCATTGTGCCGGCTGCCAATTTTATCGCGCAGAAAGTCGAGGGTATTCCTGGGATTTGAAAGGCAACCATATCAAAGATGTAAGCTACGTTTTAAATTTTTCTTTCTGAGTAGCACTGGCACATTATCAGTCTTCCACTTTCAATCCCCCTCTTTACTTTTATACTTTATGATGGTCAAATTTGTGGATTTTTGTTTTGAATATTTCTTTCTCCTCATTTGATATAGTATGGATATTTGAAAAGAAGAGACTTGCATAATCTACTGTTAGAGACTACGCACCTCCACCCTCCTAGCAGGCTGAAGTATCTTGACCCGTATTTGAAAATTTCAATATCACATTCACATCCCCATGTTAGCTGAAGTACTGAAACCAACTCAAACCAAAGCAATCCAAAATATTCCTGATCAGTATTTCTTCCATTGTTTTGATGAGCTTACTGAACAACCAGCAATATACTGGTATATAAGTTGAACCCAGATGTTATAGACCTGAACGGCTGAACCTGACGGCGATCCCTGCTGTATGTCCTGCCTTAGCAGGGCTAGGAACATTACCCTGCAAACAGAGATATTCATTTCAAGAAATCCACCCAAAAAAGAGGAAATAAAAATGCAGAAAATATTCATCAACCCATTCTGATTGATCCAAGGTTAACATGATCTGAAACCTGTCGGGGATGTATAATTTTTTGGTTTGCTACGTCATCAGGACCGATGTGAGAAATATTTCAGAACCGTTAACTAGTGTCATGTGCCATTTTTTCAGGCTTCTTTTGGGCCTCCATTTGCTCTGATACAAGGAACACTAGAAGCTGGAGGCGTGACTTTCAACAAGATCCCTACTGAAGCCTGTCCAATCATCAAAAGAGGTGCAGTAGCATGGGTTGGCTCTGGTCCAGAGTTCTTCATAAGCTTGGCAAACCATGAAGAGTGGAAGACAAAATATACGGTGTTTGGCTCTGTTCTTCCCGAGGATATGGAAATTGCTGAAAAACTTGCTCAACTCCCGACAAAACCAGATATCTGGGGCAAGATCAATGTTTCTGTTCTAGAAAACCCTGTTCCATTTTTGATTCGGAGGATTACAACCAATCACGAAGGTCTTACACACACATCATAGGTTTTTTTTTTTCATATAGATTGAATATAGTTGCCTTTTTTCCCCTCTGGTGTAGATGACTTTTTCCCATAAGGCCATAACTATACTCCCTCCTTCTCCCCCCACAATGTGAGTGTGTAAACTAGGTGTACTTTTTATTGAGTTCCTTTATACACTTGAACAGGGAAAAAGAATTCTGAATTTCAGTTGCAGTCAAATCGAGAAACTTTGCTATGCCTTTGGGTCTCCCCTTACACCCAAAAAGAGAAAAAGAACATCTCCCCTCGCCCCTCAACCTCTATCTAAGGATTAAAGGGAAAACCTTCCCGTGTTTAAAATTTGATTTTTACAAGGTGGCTTACTGAAAAAGTAAAAGGAGGGGTACATGTTAAGTACTAAATTGATTTTATATAAGGTATCTTACCAAAATAAGAAAAAAATTCATGTTCTCCCACAAAAACTTACCAGAGTATTTGATATATTAAAAGTTCAGATTTTTTAGTTAAAACTAAGGTGGTAACCTCTTAGAAACATTACAGTTTGTTTGAATTTTATACAGGGAAATGGAAGGGAGGTTAATGATAGGAAGGGGAATGGAAGGAAAGGGAATGAAAATAATAAACTTCACCTTTTTGGTTAGAATATAGGGTAATGGCGGGAAGGGGAGTGAATTCATTTAAAATCTTCCCTTTCCTCCATTCATCACCAATTTGGAGGGAAGAAAAATGAAGGAAATGAGGGGAAAGGGCTTGAAGTGTTGGATGTTCCTATCCATTCCCCTCCCTTCCCCTCTTTTTATTTTTCCAAAGGTAAAAGAAGGTAAATAACCTTCATTTCCCTCCCTCTTCTCTCTCTAACATTAATACAAACATATTGTTAATTTTTAGATTTAAAATTGTATTATTCTTCGTGACTCAACTATATTAAAAATAACCTTGAATTCTTTTTATTTAAATTAAGGAGTACAAAATTGAATATTTTTGTTGTTTTACCATTTATCTCATTGGCCGTTGTTAAGATAAATGTTGTGAGTTTGGACATAGCGACTACCAAAAATTGCGAAAGTCGGAGCAACATTGGGATTAAGCTTATAAAGAAGTTTGAATACAACAAGTTGATGCTTGAATTAGATTGTCTGACCTTATATAATTAAACTAACTTCAGATAATTGAGCTAATAGTACTAAAATTTTTTTAAAAAAATTAAAATGACATCGATTTTTTAAGTTATAATTTTAAAAGTTGTGTTTAAATCCATACAAAAATAGAGAAAAATGTGATAACTATAATCTTGTTAGGATTATTCCTAATGGTATAGATCAAGTATAGCTCGAAGTTTGCCCTAATCAAGTATCGATTTATATACTGATGGATTAGTTTACTTTTAATTAAATGTGACATACTTTCTCCTAAAAAAAGGATAAACGTTGCCGCTTTTTTCGAGTTGAGGTTCAACCCAGGGAAGCCCCACACAACTACTTCCCGCCATCTTCTTCTCCCCACCAATTCCTGGAGAGAGAGAGAGAGAGAAACCCGCCGCCGAAGAATCTCTGAAGTTCCTGCAAATCTCACCTTCGGAAGACAGCGAAGATCATCGAAGGAACAAGAGTGTGTATTCTGGAGAGAGAAAGAGATTGAGAGAGAGAGAGAGAGAGAGAGGAGCAAATGGTACAATTCCATGAGCACATAATCTCCGACCTCCTAGAAGACCCAATTGGCGGCTTAGTCGTCATCTCTTCCGGGCTTTCTCTCTCCAAACTCATCTCCTCTCTTCTCTCTCTCCACTCATCCGATCAGGGCACTCTCCTTATCCTCTCCGCCAACCTCTCTCAGCGTCGCTCCATTACCATCTCCTCAAACCCTAACCCTAACCCTAATGGGGGTGCAACGCCGATTGAGATCTCTTCTGAGCTCCCTGCCCATCAGCGCCATGCTCTTTACTCTTCTGGCGGCGTCTATTTCATCACCTCTCGCATTCTCATCGTTGATCTTCTCAATTCTAAGATACCCACTTCTCAAATTGCCGGAATTCTTATCCTTAATGCTCATTCCCTCTCTGAAACCTCCACTGAGGCGTTTATTGTCAGGATTTTGAGGTCCTTGAATCGGAAAGCTTATGTGAGGGCGTTTTCCGATAAGCCCCATGCTATGGTGGCCGGGTTTGCGAAGGCTGAGCGAATTATGAAGTGTTTGTTTGTACGGAAGTTGCATTTGTGGCCGAGGTTTCAGTTGTATGTGTCGCAGGAGCTCGAGAGGGAACCGCCCGAGGTGGTGGATATCAGGGTTCCGATGACGACGGCTATGAGGGGGATTCAGAAGGCCATAATTGAGGTGATGGATGCTTGCTTGAAGGAGATGAGAAAGACTAATAAGGTTGATGTCGAGGATTTAACTGTTGAGAATGGGTTGTTTAAGTCCTTTGATGAGATTATTAGGAGGCAGTTAGACCCAATTTGGCATACATTGGGCAAGAAAACCAAGCAGCTTGTCTCTGATTTGAAGACCTTGAGGAAATTGTTGGATTATCTTGTCAGGTACTAAAATTTCGTGATTTCATGTACTTATTGTTGATGGATTGAAATTTTTTTGTTATGGGTTATATCATGCTCAGTGTAGTTGAATCTAACATAAATTTTGAAAGCATAAATGTTGGT
Source organism: Talinum fruticosum (assembly GCA_021018815.1). NCBI lineage: Eukaryota > Viridiplantae > Streptophyta > Magnoliopsida > Caryophyllales > Talinaceae > Talinum > Talinum fruticosum. The sequence goes on from JAITYX010000056.1 coordinate 3,932,145, forward strand.
TATAGTGATTAATGTTCTGCCAAATAAGAAGTTTAATGATTCAAATCATGATGATATGGGTTAGGTATGATGCTGTCACATACTTGAAGTATTTAGATTCACTCAGAGTTTCAGAGAGCTTTAGGTCTGTTTGGATTTTTGCGGAGTCAAGTTATAAGATTTTCGAGTATGCAAAGAAGCGGGTTTATCTTTTTACAAGGTCAGATGGGGTTAAGCCAGGTGGGCAGAGCAATGCCGCGACTGGAAAGAAGAGAAAATCAAAGGAAAATAATGATGATAAAGAAGGTGAGTGGCTTTATATTTTCATTGATTTCGCCTGTGCCTAAGGACATTGATTGATAGAAGTGCACTGTTTTTTATTATGAACTCCTCTTGACTCGTTGCTGCTTGGTGTCATCAGTTGAGCTAGTGTTTGTTACATGTTGCAGTTCAACCTAGAATATCAGTGGAATGATAGATGAATACCCAATACATAACCAAAGAAAAAGAGAAAAAGGAAAAAAGATGAAATCCTGGGTAGCCTCATGTGGGGTACTTAGACAAACTTATTCTATGATATGGTAATGTTCTGATTCATGTGTTTTTCTGGTATTGTATCCATTCCAAATGGCTATCCTTTGCCTTCAGCTTTAGATGGAGGTGTTTCGCTTCAAGAAGTTTTAGAGGAAGCACCAAAATGGAAGGCATTACGTGTGAGTGAGTGAGTTCATATTTTTCTTTGTAGGCTCCAATATCATCATTTTATTATTTATTTATTTATTTATTTTATTTTCTAATTATGTAATCTTATACTTGTGTCACTAGCATTGTTAGTTTAATTTACTTGGTTAAATTTGTCGGCCAGGACATTCTAGAGGAGATCGAAGATGAGAGACAGAAACAAGCATCTGTCGGTGATGAACTTGTTGATACAAATTTAGAGGAGAACAATGGAATTGTGCTAGTGACATGCAGGGATGAGCATTCCTGCATGCAGCTGGAAGAGTTCATTACGAATGGTCCCAAGAAGGTAACATCAATCATCATGTGCTAAAGTTTATTTAAATGTTTGTAGCTTGTACACTGCAAAGGTGATGCTGTCACTGTTGGGTAGGTAGGTGTCCTCATATATTCATCCCTTTATTGACAACTTGTAGGGTTGTAATAGTAAGCAATCAACGCAATGTGTCTTTAAGTAGTTGCTGCCTCTACAGAAGTATATGTCATAGATCCTACAATCATACCCTTTCTAAGTTATGAAATTTAGCTATGCAGACCTAGATTTGACCCCACACTATGGAGCTGGAGAATGGATATGTTGCTCTGTTGAAGGCCAGATGGATAACTACCTGATCTGATGTTGTAGCTTGTAGCAACTCAGGCTCATCTATATATCTGCACGCATGCAATTATGTTAAAGTCCACTCTCTGTGTTCTCTTTGTGTATTCTGTTCAGGTCCACTCTCTGTGTCTCTCACCCCTATTCTATCTGTTCTAGAATTGGTCGATGTGGGATGGTTTTGTTTTCTGTGCCACCTGGGATGTGTCATAAGTATGGCATGCATATGGTACTTAATATTTATTGCCCTCTTGTATGACCATGCTATTGCTCTTCTTTTGAAATAATGTATTAGTCTATATATTATCCTGTTTAGGTCATGAAGGAAGAATGGGAGAAATACTTGCTGAGCAAAGTGGAGTTGAAAGGCTACCAAGCAAGAGCAAAAGGTGCCAAAAAGAAACCAAAAGGGCCTAAAGGTTTTGGGATACTTAATGGTGTTGCTCCGACAACATCTAAAGAAAATGCAGAGCCAAGCAGCATAAACAAGCAGGAAAATGATGCTCTGCTTGCTGCTGCAGCAGAAATAAGAAATATGTCCAAGAAAGAAGCAGTCACTGAAGATCCTTGTCCACATCGTGTTGGCGATGAGGTAAATGGAAAAGGAAAAAGAGCGGGGAAAGGCAGGAGGCCCTCAAAAGAAAGACAGAACTCAGAAATTCCCAATGAGACTGGCTGTAATTGTAAAACGAGTGACGAAACTGGAGTATGTAATCCTGATAACGGAGAGAAAACTGATAATGATACGACAATAGTGGATGATCTTCATGAAGGTGAAGACAGAACTTTACTTGCTAGGAATGGGGTCCTCAGGAAACACAATCAAGAAGAAGTCGCAAATGGGCAACCACTCCCCCGGTGCATTTTCATGCCCTGGAAAGTGACGACTGTATACTTGACACTTTGAAGCCATCTGTAATAATTGTTTACCACCCTGATGTTAGCTTTGTCAGGGACATAGAGGTCTATAATGCTGAGAATCCCTCAAGGAAGCTTAAAGTTTTTTTCTTTTCTATGAAGAATCAACAGAGGTACAGAAGTTTGAGGCTAGCATACGTCGTGAAAATGGTGCATTTGAATCCTTGATTAGGCAGAAATCAATGATGATGATTCCTGTTGATCTGGTATGTTCTTTTACACTTATCTACGATTGAAACTGCAGATGGTTGATAGCATTATAATGAACAATTGAGTAATTGACTATTAACTTTCTGGTTGGAGTATTGCCGCCTTCCTTCTTTCATTGACAGCCTATATCCCCTGTACTTGGTTACAGCATTTAATCATGGTCTTGATCATCTCTGGGGAAATTTCCATTTGGCCATCGTCGACGGCACTTCTAGATAATATGGTGTTTGTTTGCACTTGGTTATTCAGTAATAAAAAGGTTTTTGTGGTCATTTTGACTTCTCTGCATGTTTTTGCTTAGTGAATAGGTTCTCTGCAGGATTTTAATAAATTTTTCCAAAGCGCAAGTGCACATTTCTAGTTCTCATCTTTGCTCTTGGTGCTAGATGCTAATGCATAAGTACTTTTGTCATAATCATTATCACTATTGTCGTCCTCTTATGTTCTTTTGGTGCCATTTGTTCCTGCTGCCTCTCACCTCGTATAGTTGAGAATATCTTGAGGCAGCTATTGAATGATGCAGCAGGATAGTTTTTATTTCTTCTATGTTTCCCTTCCCCCTCTTCCTTTTGGTTTGCGGCAGATATTACTAGTATGAGCGAAAGTATACAGCCTAGCCTCCAATGTGGATATCCCAAACAGCAAGTGTTCATGCAAGTTCACTACTTCTTTTTATGATTAGCAAGTCAATAGTTGCCTTAATTTCTGTTCCTTACTTTTCTTGTGGGGAAAAAAATTCTAAGATACTGTAAAGATATGGAAACATGATGTTTGAAACTTCAATTTAAGATTTGCTATTAGTACTTCCAGAAGTACAAGTTGACGGCTAGAATTTGTTTCCTGACTATGATTTTATGTCGGTGGCTTGTTTTGTCAGGATGATCATCTTCTGGGTTTAAAAGATTCTTACATTGAGCCACAAGCATCAGTGTCTCAAAATTCAATAACCAGAAAAGCAGGGGGAGAAGGGAGGCTGAGAAAGAAATGCAGGCATGTTAAATGTTCTCTAATCATTCTGGAAATCAGCGTAGTAATGTAGAATTTTTTTGGAAAAAACTGTAGCTCAAAATCTTTGTTACACAGGTAATTGTGGACATGAGAGAATTCATGAGCAGCCTTCCAAATGTCCTCCATCAGAAGGGTATGCGCATCATACCAGTTACTTTGGAAGTTGGTGACTATATCCTATCTCCTTTGATATGTGTAGAAAGGAAGAGCATCCAGGATTTATTTGGAAGTTTCACATCTGGCCGGCTCTATCACCAAGTTGAGACTATGGTGCGGTACTATAGAATACCTGTTCTTCTGATTGAGTTCTCACAGGATAAGAGCTTTTCTTTTCAGGTGAACACAACTCCTGCTAATAGAATTACTCCTTATAATTATTGTTTTGCCGCTATGGATTGGGTGTCTGATTTGGACATTGTCATAATTTGTTTATGTCGGATTCAGTCTGCAAGTGAGATTGGTGATGATGTGACACCAAATAGCATCATTTCAAAGCTGACATTGCTAGCTATGCATTTCCCTCGTTTGCGTATCGTCTGGTCTCGCAGTTTGCATGCAACTGCTGAAATATTCGCCTCTTTGAAAGCAAACCAAGATGAACCTGATGAGACGAAGGCAATGAGAGTTGGTGTTCCCTCAGAGGAGGGAATTGTGGAGAATGACGTGAGGTGAGTCTTTTCTTTCTTATGCAGTCTAAAATCCTATATTAATGGCGAGCTGATGACCGTAAATACAGCTTCCCATTTCTGGTTATGGACAGTAAGCCAAAATGAGGGAGGATTAGTCTGGCTGGGTTGGAAAGAGGGGGGTGTCAGTACTTAATAGGTCGGGCTGTTTTCCCAGTTGCTTTTCTGCAAAAACTTGCTAATGTGGTTTTGCAACTTTGTATGCAAAAGAATGAATTATTTCGAACCTATTCGAGCCAAATGGTTTAAAGTTTTATTATTCTTCCTTCCTCTTTTTCCTCTAAAAAAAGTGGTGTTTGTCTGTGTCACAGAGCTGAAAACTACAATACATCAGCCGTGGAGTTCTTAAGGCGTCTACCTGGTGTAACGGATTCAAACTACAGGGCTATAATGGATGAATGCAATAGCTTGGCTGACTTGGCTGTTCTACCAGTTGAGAAGCTGGCTGATCTCATGGGTGGACAGAAAGCTGCTCGCACCCTCAGGGAATTTCTCGATGCCAAGTATCCAACCATGCTATAACGGTGCATACTACTTATCAGCTTCAGTAATTATGCACTGCCTAATTACTTCTCCTAGCCTTGTCACACTTTACAGATGAAGGTGCTTGGTTTTCTCATATTCAAGACCTTCCAGAAAAGAAGTCCAGGATGCTGTTGGTTGAAGATAACCCAGCTAGAGGTATCGAACATGAGATATTTGAGGAACAAGCTGTAAATAAATTGTTTACAGCCCTCCATTGTTGTTGTAGGTCTTCCAAACAAGGTTCTTGTTTTCTTATTGAAAGTGTAATTGTAGTTAGGTAAGTGGATTGAGTTATTTCAGGCATTAGGCGGCGGTTCTGTAGGACTAGAGCTCCCATTAATTTGTAATACATAATTGGATGTTTGTGATTCTCATTTATTCCAAGGTATTTGTACTCTCCTATTTACCCCACTGAACCTCGACTTTCTTGTTTCTCTATCCCTTGACAACACCAGTTATTCTTATATTTTGATCCAAATTATCATATCTTATATTTTGATTTAATTTTTTAAAACTCGCCTTTTATTTTTATGATTTAAAAAAAGAATATTCATGGTCTTAAATTGTATCATATCATCAGATTTATAATATAAGTATGGTTTATTTTATTATCAGTCTAACTTCTTGCTCACTTCACTCTCTCTGCCAAATAAATTCTCATTCCATACCCATTCTATGTAATTATAATATTCGATTTAAATCTATAAAAAGTCGTATATGTATATATAGTTAAGAATTCTATTGTACTTGTATAAATGCTATAATCATCACAAAATACAATTCAAATATTGTTATGATTTTCAATCACTGTTCACTAATACTATATAGCTTTGATAATGGTGATGTCAGAATTTGTGTTGAATGTGTCAAATCAGTGCTCGTTAACACTATATAGCTTTGATAACCGGGTTTATGCAACAGTGACCAATTATTTTAATGTCGAAAATTGGTTTTATTCATCAATTTTTTATTTTTATCATAGTTTAGATGAATCACATAGAACATTATAATATAAATTACAAATATAAGGAGGAATGAAAAAATCAAATTAGATACATAATGTATTTAAAATCTTAATTTTGATTATTAAGTTAATACCTTATTGATTCTATCTGTCTTTTATTCAATAATTATATTGCATAGGCATAGCCTAGTTGGTATCATTCACATATTTTCACTTGATCGATAATATATGCAATTTAGAAGTATCACGGTCATTATAAGTTAATATAATAAGGTTTAATGATCACATATTGAGATAATTTTATTTGTGTTTTTTTAATTATTACATTCTAAGATCTTATTATATTTTTACAACTTCTTATAATTAATAACTTTAGTATTTATAACTAAAAAATAGGATATTAATGTGTTCTCTACTAACTTTATAATAATAATAATAATATAAAATTAATCATATCTTTGGCCAAAATAAAAAAACCGAGTATATTAGGACCCATGTTAACTTCCCTGTCCCCTCCATTTCAGTGTATTACTTTTTGTGGTTTGTTTGGACCAAAAAAATAATTACAAAAAAGAAATATTTAATTTTGACTCGCGCCATCTTCGTCTATGCGGGGTTTAACGGGGGTTTATGCAGACCGAACCCTAGCTAGCAGCAGGAGCAGCAGAGGAGAAGGCAAAATTAGCCGTTGATATCCGAATTCCAAAGAATCGCGCTCTCTCTCTCTCTCTCTCCCTAAAATGGCGGGGTTGCACACTTCATTGTCGCAGAGCTTCCGCACAGTTCCTCCGGCGGCGGTTCCGCCTATGTTAGACTGCATCTTGGTTTCCGCCGCCGTATCTCCGTCGTCGCTCTTCGGCTCTCTTCTTCCCAACTTCTCCAATCTTGTCAAGGTCTTTTTGCAATTGGCGATTTAATTAGGAATATAATTGTAAATTTTTTTGTGATTATCCTCTATTAATTTCATTTACTCACTCTGAATTTTGAATATCAAAATTATTGAATGATAATGAGCCGTACGGATTTCACTCACTTTTCCCTCCTTTTATTACGGTGAATAGGAGATTAGCGATGATAACAAGAAAATGGACTCTGAACAATGTGCTTATCTTGTATCCTATTTGCGGGGCTGTGCCACCTGCTGAAGAAAATTGGTGAGTTTAAAGTTTTGATGTCAAAACCCAATTTGCTTTTGAGATGGTGCTCATTTCAGTATTGCATTACTAAGCGAGTTGTTTAGCATTCTATTTGGAGGAATCCTGTAAAATTCGGGATAAAATCAGTGAGTCAGAATGCACAATGGGTGAATGAAAATTGTCAAGTCTGATTTACACTTAGTTGTTAGCCCTGGTGCAAATTAAAGCTTGTTTACTAAGCATTGGAAAGTTTTGACGAGTTATCAAAATTTATAGTATTAAAGTGACCCCAAAGGCCTGTCAAAAGGGGCAGTTACAAAAAGAGGTCATACACTTGAGTTCTCATGAATGATCCTATCTACAGAACTCAAAGAAGTCAATTTCCCACAATTTAGAACTTGACTCCAACTATATGTACAAATTCGCAAAAAGCAAAGCTTGAAGTCTTGATAGGACATATCTTTGCCTCGAAAAAGAGTTGGATCCTTTCCTTTCATGTGCACTGAATAGCTAATGAATAATATCCCGGATTCCCAGAACCCAACTCTCCTACTAAGCATTGGAATTACAACAACAACCATTATAAGCCTGTCCCTAAGCAGAGTATGAGGGGCCAGATTTAGGTTAGGTTGTCTTAACTGTGCAAGTGAGGCTGTCCTTAGTGACCTGCAAAAACTTTTGAATAGTTTTGAAAAACCAAGGTTTTTAGGATATGGTGGGCGAAGAGAAGTGAGGAGGATAAGTAAATAGGAGTGGTGGACATGCATATGTAGTAATGTTAAGAGCATTAAGGTAGATGAAGTACTAGTAGAAGTCAAATTGTATGCACTAAAACTTAATCATATTGAAAAAGTAGTTCCGCTTGTTAGATTTGTAGACTCCAGGGAGTTTCCAGCTTATGTTGGCTCCCTAGTGTCATCAACTGGTAGTATATCATCCAGCATATGCAAATAGTCTCATCAACTAGTAGCATATTATCCAGCATATGCAAGTAGTTTACACCATGGCACGTCGTCCTGAAGAGATCTAATGAGCTCATCTATAACTACTACGAAGAAAAATGGATATGTATACTGTTACATTGCCCTTTTGCTAGAGCTTTGTGTGAGTTAGCCTTTAGTTGTTTGGGAGTCTCTTGGGTTCTTCAAGCTCTATTAGGAGTCAACTTGTGGCTTGGGAAGGCTACTTTGGGAGAAAAGCTAAAAGAGAAGAAAGCCCTGCTTATCCCACATGCCATTTTTGGAGCATTTGGTGTGAAAGAAACAGGAGAATCTTCCATGGAGTGGAAACTTCTCTTCAACGCTTTAGGAATAAGATTATGAAGACTCTCTACTTCTAGAATAGTGACTAATTTTGCCAATCTTCTTTTCATTATGTAGATTTTGTGGATAGTCTACATTTTGGTTGTATTTAGTCCTTTGGTAAGATGCTTGCTTTGCATCCATCCACTTGATTCAATATATATTCTCTTTTAATTATAAAAAAAATAAAATAAAGCATGCTCCCAACACAACTCTTGTCATTAGGAATTTCCTGTATTTCATAACATGAATGTAATCAATGGGTAACTCCTTCATTTGCGCATTAGAAACTGGCTTGTTGAAATCTGCTTGTTTGAATAGTGAGCATCATTGAATTTGGAGAAGTTGATGATTTCATAGTTCATAGCTGTAGTATTATTTGACACTCTTCCAAGCTTCTTAACTTTTATTATGGGGGCAGTTACCAAACCGTTTCCATTGGTGTATCAGTATGTGAAGTCCTCTGTTCTTGAATATAGTTTATTGTTTGATGTACTTGCCTCATGACATGCTGTCTTAGATGGAGTCGTTCTACTCTTTATCCTCCTTCGACATATTACTTGCATCTATAAGACTAAATGACTTCTTGAGTGCTCTCCTTCAACCAAAACTATTGACAATAGCTTATTTAGGAGGCTAATTTCCTTTAAATAATTGTATGTGGCATTGGATTCGAGAGATAATTTCCTTTTCCATTGCTTCCTAGAGGCAATAACAGAGGAGCATATTATCCCTGATTTTAATTTATTTTCGTACATTTTTCACTGTATTGTGTGCCATTATCTTCATAGTTCGGGTCCACGTAATTATGAGATTAGTTACACCTGTGCACTATGTAATCAACAAATCAAAGTGGATATTATATGGAAGAGTCCTGATAGACAGATAGGTTGGTTTTCTTCATTGATTGGTATAGAATAGCTGACAGCAACAACTATCTCTGCTTATTGCTTCATGCAGGGGCAAATTCTCTTTCCTTAGAATGTTTCATGTGGAAAGCTTTTATTCCACTCATAAAGATGGTTCAACTGTATGAGAAAGAATTTCTTACTGAGGTACGCTTGCGGAGTGTTATCATTTTGTATTACTGATACCTTATTTGCCTTAATGTTATTTCTTGCTGATTGGATTCATTTTCTGTAATACTCTTTTCTGGTTTCAGATTGTAGAATCTCTGATTGAAGTTGTAAATGAGACCAATAACTGGGAACTCATTGAAGCAATTTTGGTTCCTTTTATGATGAAATCACTTGCCTTCTCCATGGATATACCTCAAAATGACAATGCATCTGTCACTAAATGGAGCATGGAGTTTCAGATCTCAAGAGCTCACAGTGAGTTAGATACAGTCCGTGAGAACATTCCTACTCTGCCATTGACTCTAACTTGCTACATATTGAGCTGTGTGCTAAATGCTGCTATCGAGAATTATCAAGCAGTAAGAGACTCTTTTGCCTCGAGCAATGCCTCATATGCAGAAACATTTTGCGGGCACTTGCTCTTGGATCTTTCTAATATAATTATCCATATGCTTTCACAAAGTCTGGAACATAGGTCCTGTGCTGCTCGTCTTCTCCTTCCATCCCTTTTTAAAGCATTTTCTTACAAGAGCTATTTTAAAGTTTGCATTCAAGGAGAAAGTCAGAACATTTCCAGGTGAAGTATTACCATCTGGTCTGTTAATTGATCTTCACAATTTTCTTTTTTTTTTTTTTACTAAATGATATCATTTGTGCTTTAGACATCACTTCTTCGTGGAATTGTGGAGGTGCTCCATAATGCTTTTTCTCTTGGACCTGTGGAGAGGAGAGATGCATATGGTATAATCTCTCTGTATTTGTCCTATTTTTCTTGTGATGATAAATTTGAAGAGGACATGGGTGATGGAGCAGAAGGATTTGATATAAGAGCTGAAAAAGAATTTTGGGATGAAATTAAAAGAGGCTTGGTACTTTATTCTCCTTCCTTAGACTGCACACATGCATGCTCACTTACAAGATAATGGATTTGGTTCATTTTATGCATGGCTCGCCAGTCTTTTTTCTTTTTAAATTAATGTTTTGTTATTTATTTTATGTTCTGGAACACCCAGGTAGACAAAGAGGGCATGGTGAGGAAGCAATCATTATACATATTGAAGAAAATACTGCTCATAAATGAGGAAGCGAAACAAAACCCAAAGGTATCAGAAAACAAGGCACACCAGAAGGGTCCAATTCCTCATGGCATGACAAAGAGGGACTTGTGGGCAGAAGAGGAAGCTAAGTCACTAGGTGTTGGGAAAATATGCTTGTCAGCTAATAGCTTTTTCAGTAAACAACAGAACTGGGAAGCCTTCATTCTTCTATATGAAATGCTTGAAGAGTATGGCACTCACTTGGTTGAAGCTGCATGGAATCATCAGGTTCTTTCTCTATATGACTTTCAATCACTATTGTTTGGAGTAGCTGTAAGAAACATGCCAAAAGGCTTGGATAATTAGAGTTCTCCCATGCAGGAAGACAACTCTAGAGTGCATCTTGCCTTGTCAGAAGTGCAAGAGTAATGACCCTTTAGCTATCTATAGCATAATATGTAATTGAAGTTCTGTCAGGTTTCGCAGGTCCTATGGTTCTGATAATGGTGGTTATGGTTTCAGTCTAACATGCAGAAGGCATAGGTTTATTATCAAAGGTCTAAATTACTTTTATCTGCATGACTCATGACTATTTCTGAGATGGATTGTGTTGTACTGGTGAAAGTTGTCATTTTTTGGTTTGTATAATCTTAGAAACCTTAAAACTTCATCCGCATTTACCTGTTGTACAAGTTGGTGGTGGAATCAAGGGACCTTTATCTGGGGCTGTACTGGTCTCTCTCTCTCTCTCTCAAAACTTTGGGGGAGGCAGAGATGTCAACCATCTACAAAAGGGGCAAGCTTGAAAAAACATGCCGTTGAGCTCTCATCCATAATATTATCTTCAAAATTCAAAAGAGACAAATTTGTGCCCACTTCAGCACAAGATTCCGACCATATAAAATTATCAAAAACCTAGAGCTTGAATTAACTTCCAAAATTCGTCCATTTATTTCCTTCTGCATACTCCATCAAATAGCCACTGGAATTGAATTCCCAATTCCACAGATTCAACTCTTTTTCAATATTCTTCTCTAAGCCCCCAAAACATTTTTGACATTTGAAGGTTGAACCCAATAAACCCCCATAAAAAAGAGACAAATGCCAAAGCAAGGGGCATCAACAACAATGAACAAGGAGGTAATTCATCGATTTCTCTTCCTTAGGCACAAGGAACACCTACTTAGAAGATCTTTTGCCAGTTCTCATGTTCCTTGATAGTATGGTGTACCTTGCAATTAGTCTTTTTGTGGACCTTTAGCACTTTCTCCATCACATAGTATGGTCCTAATTCGAGGTAAAATTCAGCGAATATCTCTGCTTGCTAGCTTCGTGTATACTTCCCCAGGGTACAGACCTTGCTTCAGCTGAATACTGAGCCCCCCTCGAGGTGCTTTCTGGTGTGGTTGCTGCATGCACATGTGCACAACCACCCACATGGGTCACATAGTTACTAGTACTACATTTAGTTGTCATGGTCAGAATGGCAAAATCTGAAAATTATGACGAACATCTCTTGCATGCAGGTTATGTATGTAACTTTGTTTTCAATATCGTAATTGGACCAAACATGAGGTTTAAGTTGTCATGCGGTCTTCTGCTGCAAAATAATTGCAATCCTCTATTGTCAATTATTTATAGAATTTAGAGAATTAAAATACTACCCTCAAAGATTAATAGTTAAAAGCAGATAATTCTTTTGATATTGCAACAACTAATTGGTAGCAACAAAAGTAGGGGATTTCAGGTGTTTATATTTCTAAATTCAATCATGAAGATAAATGATGCACTTTCATATTTAATCCCTTTTTGGCATTCTTTCTTCGTTTAGCATCAGGTGATCCTAATAAGTGATTTATGTGGTTGATGCCAACTGTATTCTTGTAGCTGTAAAGTATTTGACTTGCCAGAAATTTGGGTGTTTTTCGGTGCTACTCTGTTTTATTTTCCGCTGTGTGTGTGGTTGTCTGAGTGAATTCCCATGGATTTTATTTGTCAATTGCGTACTTGTAGATGCTGCTGCTACTACACTCTTCTCTTCATCATGTAAATTTTGTGGGTCCTGACCCTGACGCTTCCAGCAAGAAGACTGATGTGCTCATTAGCAACTTTGACTGGTTAGCTATTTTATGGGAGCGTGGGCTATTTCATGATAATCCTCAAGGTGAATATGTGAAAATTGACTTTTTATGTGTTGTAGACATGTAGTTACTTTAGCCATCTATATTTGTTGCTTGACACAGTTTTCATTTCCATGATGCGATAACTGATGCTCTGTTTCAATGTGACAGTGAGATGTCTGATAATGCAGTCATTTTTGGATGTTGAATGGAAGAATAAAGGCAACTGCAGAAAGCTGTTCCCAGAGGATTTCGTGCTAGGTGCATTTATGGAAGGGCTGAATGATCCTGTTCATCACAGAGATTTTGGTTTGTCTATCTATACTCATTTTCTTTGTATGATTAGACCTCATGTAATATGAGGTTTTAACAGCTGATTGCTTATGTCTTGTTCAATCTTTTCCTCCCTTTTTCTCTAGAGGCTAAAATTTGATCTTATGCAGTGTTCTTAGTAGTCTATACTATAGTCTGGTCACCCCATCCCTGCTGCAACCCCACAGTCCCCTCGAATTTTCTGAAGCAGGTTTACCCCTGTGGCCAGCAAGCAAAGAGGCTATTTCTGGGAGACCAATTTTTCTTTTTGTAAAATTAATTTTTAGGGTTAAAATATTTTGAGGTTGTTTCTCTCATAAAAACTAAGTTGTATTTGAGGTCTTTTTCCAATAGACCCACATTTTTTTTCTTTTGGAAAATAGATTTTAAGGGGTTAATTTTTTTTTTTGTTGATAAAACTGGGAAGATCTTAGAAAGGGAGATACAAGAAGAAACAAAACATGCAATAGGCTAGTGATGTTACAAAGCATTAAAGATAAATGAAATGCTGCAATAAGCAAACAAATTATTTTAGTTAGCCTTATAGTAACGGATGAAAAACCTTTGTCTGATTTGTCCTTGTCCGTCACTAAGATTTCTACTTAATGATCCGTCTCCTGGTAGATATAGTGGGAGAAAAATCCTATCAGTTCCCTAAGCTTGTTGTGGCTGGTAGACCTGTGATTATCCAACATTCTTAACCCTTCATTGATATCTGTTTTTACTCCCTCACTCAAAAACTGAGATGACCGTTAGAATTCAATGTTGTGAAATGAAAGTTTTTAATTAGTCTCCAGTCAGTAAATCATTTCATTATCCTATGATGATGTTCTATTTCGTTTTCTCATAGTAGTGCAATATATCCTCCTTTATGTGATGATGAAGTGAGGTGTTCCTTTGTGCGGATGGGCTTCTTGGCCACCTCTTTGTATATCCATTATCATCTATTAAGATATTTATTTTTCATCATAAGAAATTGACGAGGTCAGATGTGGTAAGGCTCATTGTTTTCTTGCAATTGTTTAAAGCTACATTTTTTAGTGGGCCAAACTGTATTTGACTTTTGTTATGGTGAGTCCGCAGCATTGCCTTTCAAATCCTGAGTCCAAGAAAAGACCTCTCGCAATTCAATCCTAGGGATAAGGTTGTATGATGTATAACCTCAGCTTATTCTAGGCAGGCCCATAGATACTGTTTAGCTTGGTTTGCCTATATTCATGTGAGAGCTGTTAGTTTAACTTTTGTGGTACTAAGTCATGAATTGTGTCACAGATGTAAGCTTCTTTTCATCATCAATGTGGTTTCCGCTGTTCCTCTTACAGGTCTAAAAGGAGTCTACTCTTCGAAGATAATTGAAGGGGCATCTACATTCTTGCAAAAGTACTGCAGTTTCCTATCCCGGAGGTGAGTCTTGATGTCTGTTTTTTTTTTTTAGCTGTCAGTGGCTTTGTGCTCCTCTTGATCAATATTTTCAGTAATAGGTACTCTGTTGGGTGAAGTTGAAAGCGTGAAGTTATCTACATTGGTTTTCTTTTGAACTTAACAGCACATCACAACTGATCTTATTCTTAAGATAGTGTCTGGAGGTCAGATGAATGAACTATGAAGAGAGCTTAAGTAGGTCCTAAGGGAGGTTCACCTTCGTTTAGTCTTCCTTTTCAAGTATCCCTTTTTGTTGCTTGTCTTTGTCTAAGATTCTGGTTGGCATTGCTGATAAATCTAGGAGGACCTTGAGGGACTTCCCTGGTTGGATTTGGTGGTTAATGAAGAGAGTAGGACAATTTAGTGAAGTGGTGTTTTTCTGGCCTGAAATGTGCAAAAGTTGGGGTTCTGGTATTGAAAGACATTTCCTTTTTGGACATGGCTATGGCAATCCCCTTTGGAGTTGCCTTTGTATATGGTGATATGTAGTTAGCACAGACCATTAGAGATTCACACCTTCTATGTGTGTCATTAGACGTTCATCTCTCAGCGTGATGTATGCCCTTAGATTCTTTCTTCTTCCTTTCTGTTGAGTTTAAAGTTAAAATTCCAATAATGTGGGTTTTTGAAACGGCTTGAGCATGCTCAGAATGCTTTCTTAGTTCTGTTCCCTTGTCTTTATAGACTACCCACCTTTTGCAATGGCTTTCTATTTTTCTAACTGGAGATTTTTCTTCTAATTAGAGTTATTTTCCTGTGGAATCTCCACTTTTAGCAGAGAGCCTTTGGTAACTTATTGGGAGGTGGAAGGCCTTTGCATTTGAATTTGCTGGACTCTAGCCAAATTTTTTGATATTATGATATGGTTTAGGTGGCAGATTAATTGAGATTCTTCTCTTTTGCGAAAGTTCAAGTAGGAAAGGATTTCTAGGTTTGGAGATGGCCGATGTTACTAATTTGATAGGTTTGCTGGATTCTTATTACTTTTACTTTTTGGATAGTTACTGAATTGCACCTTCAATGGGATTCCTTACTTGCGTGAACTCTCATCAGTTTTTTTGATACTTGAGGGTGTGAATGACATTTATCATAAGTCTTTTATTGGCATCATTTTTATAGTTATTCACTCGAAGCTATATGTAATCATGTTTAGCTATAGGGTTTGAATAAAGATTCATTGAGAGTCTTGATTTTCATCATTTTAATAGCCCTTTGTGGAAAACCATATAAACAAATATATTCCATATAGCAGAATTTTGGCAGAAAAGCTGGCAAAGGTAGGGTTGCCTACATTTGGATCTCCCTAGAGCCCGAGCAAGCGGGACAACAATGGGAGTTGTTGTGTAGAGGAATTCATTTTGAACTCTAAGGCACATACAAGCTTTTGTTTGGATCGCATGCCCTCAACTTTAAAGGGAATCAATGCTAATCATTTGTTGCAGGCACAAAGGTCAAGAAAACAGTGTTATTCATTACATGTTTCCATTTTTGTGTATAAAGAGTAGAGAAACCTCATGCCTTATTGTGATTTTTTTGGTCAGGTGTTCACTGTTGAGTAGGCCGTTTGTGGTTCTAGATGAGTGGTCATCTAGAGTTACAATTTTCCTCTTTTGAAACATTTACATGTGTTTACTGCTGTTTTGCTCTTGCAAAGGGAAGCACATGATTTGGTTTTCTGTATTGGTTTTTCCCCCTTGTTTTGTCTTCATTTAAGTCATGATTAGGCTGTTTGTGAGTAGTGTTTTTGTCAGATTCGCAGTTTGATACTTATGGGTTTTCTGTGATGATTATATAGCATAGTGCATACTGTCTATCAGCTTATCATTAGAGTCTAAGCATACATACAGGATTTATTCTAAATTCTGTTATATTTGTTGTTGGTCACATTAGTTTGTTGCTTATCATTTAGTCTAAGCATACATACATACAGCATATTAATTTACTGCTGGTCCGTCATATACAAGAACACCAGGTTGTATTAGATACAATGATATATTGATAATGTCCACAATGTCTAATTAGCTAATTTAGTGTTGCGAAATTAAAATTTTACTCAAGCATGAGATGCCTTGTGGTGGACAAAAACATTCATATTTCTGATTATTATGGGGGAGTTCCATTCCTGCAGTTTGGTCCTAATTTTTTTGTTTGAGATGCTTTCCCAGACATTGATTGGAATATCCGCTTCGTCAGTATGCTTGGTAGAGTCTCCATGATGGGCTCCCCTCATGTCATGGTTTGATGGAATCTCAAGGCCATATGCGAACTGAGATATAGTACTTTATAGAGCTCATATATTCTCTTTGCACCCCAGGTTCTCTACCATCTGATAAGGCTTTCCTGAGGAAAGTTATCGTTAAAAATTGTTGTTCCAATGAAAGCGTCCTTTTTAGTGTGTGTTTGGGGGGAGGCCACTCAAACTAAGATGTCGACGTACGATAAATTTGCGTAAGGTTAAAATTTTGTTAAATACTAAATAGGTGCTTCATGTGCAAAAGGAATTAGAATCCACCAATATTTTTCTCTGTTACTTGTTTACTAGGGCTCTTTGGAGAATAGCTCTGAATTGTCTGGGCTATGGATTTTGTCCAACAATACTTGACGGCTTGGGAGGGTTCTTTTAGAAAAGAAGTCAAACATAAAGTCATTGCTGTGTTCCTCAAGCTATCTTTTGTGTGATTTGGATGCTGAGAAATAATGACTTTTTAAAAATTTTTTTATGGTGTGAGGACTCGCCTTGAGTGTATTAAGGACAAGTAGCTCAATCCTTTATATTTTGGGTGGAGGAACTTTATTCCTCTTCAATTGCTGTTGGTCTTTTGTTGATAGCTTCCTCTTCGGTTGCTTTAATTGATTTTGCTGATAGCCCCTTGATTGGGTTGTAAACAGCTTCACTGTGGGATGCATGATTAGCATCCATATTCCTTTTGGATTCTGTATTTTATATAAATATGTATTACTACCTTTTCCTTTTAAAAATAAAAAAGGTGAAAGCACCTGAGAATGAGACTCATTTCAAATGTTTTAACAGGGAAAGGATTTCATTTATGTGCAAGTTAGCATCTGTAGCGAGGCAGCAATCTCTTGGTCGAGCTGGTTTGATGAGCCTTTCGGAATGTATCTTTGCCGCTAGTGAATCTTCAACAGTTTCTATAGCTCATATATGCGATATTTTTGAAGGAAGAAATTGCATGGATGCCTCATCTGATACTAATGGACTGGAATCGTCAATAACTGAACCTTGTGCTGATGAAGGAGCCTTATTAGACAGTTTGAGATTTCTTATTGAAAATAGCAAACAACATTTTAATCCCAATTATCGGCTTAAAGGTTTACAGTATCTCTGATGCGGTCAACTTTTGAATAAAATTTTTATAGAAGCACATTCATGCTTTGCTACTGTTAGTGCATCAAACCTGACTGTTTGTCCTTTTGATTTACTAGTGTGTGAGAAGGTCTTAGAAGCTTCTGCTTCTGTGTTGCTTGCCCACAAGGTCTCCCTTGAAAAACTTTTGCACTTCATAGCCGCCTTACCGCGTGATTTTACTGATTTCGGTGGTATGTTGATAATTATGATACACATTTGGTAGATTAAAATTCCCTTCCTTAAGGATGCTTAAAGTTTTCCAAAATCTGGACTCAGCTCTCTTTACAACCCCTTCCTGTAGGTATTTTAAGGAAAAAAGTGAAGAAGTGGTTGGCTGGGGATCACAGAAATGATAATACTGCAAATATCTCTAGTTGTAGAGGGCAACTTATGCAGAACTTGTATGACATGCCTAGAAGGTTTACCACTCATCACTATTTTTCTGGTGCTGAGGTTCATTATGATGATGGAGACTTGCTTGCGTGGTGCTCTGAATCAGAAAGATGGGCAAGAGTTCTGTTGCTTCTGGTGGAGGAGCACCTGTTGGAACCTCTTTTTATGGTAACCCATTTTTTTTAAAAAATTGATTTGTCTTTTTTTTTATTTTTATTACTTGCTCCAACTTACTGAACATCTACATTTTACATAATAATTGTATAACAAGTATTAGTGCCTTGATATGGTTTCCTAGAACCAGCCTTTTTTAAGTTATGACCGCATACATCTTAGCTGTGCCGTATCTTGCATGAATAGCGCCTACCTCACCAGGTGGTTTATGTATTGGCAATTACCTGTCATATCGAAAACTTTTCCCAGCTTAATCATTGTTCGTATTATTATGTTTAGCGCCTTCTTATTGTTAATAATTCAATAGTTTAAGGAAATTCTGATTACATTGTTATCTTTTCAATTTCTTTCTAGGTTAAATAAGTTTTGACGTGTTATTACCTTGTAATATTGGGGAAGAAGGCAGTGGAGGGAAACACAAAACTTTTAAGCTGGTTTGTTCCATTTACCTAACTTCAACTGAGAGAATTAATTGTTCTCTATATGAGAAGAAAAATGGTATAATAGTAGTCGTTCGAGACTCGCTACCCGACTCAAGTGTACTTCTTCACCTTCTCAGATATTGTCAAGGACTTACATCTCAACCTCCTTCTATCCTCTTATTATAACATAACCACATACGGAAGCACTATTAACTGTTTTCCATATGGTCCTTGGTGCTATGACTATTCTTGCTGCTATACACCAATAGACCAAATACTTGATTTCATACTATGCAATGGCTCCTACCCCATGCTTTGCTTTCCCAATTTGTGCTATCGTTTTCAATTTCTAGTTTCTTCTGATGGCTGGTTGTCCATCTGCCATGGTTGCTTAAATTTTGCTGTTTATGTTTATTTTTGAAAGCAGGGTGACTTCTTTGCTTCTTTCTCTCCTGTGTCTCTTCCAATTGTGAAGGGTCCTAGTACCACCTAGCACATACTGCTACGATGATTGAGTTTTGGAAATTTCCTAATTGTTCATTGTCTTATCTTGATTTTCTATATTTTTCAGAGGAACTCATAGTAATTTACTGGTTTTCTGTGTCCTTTCCTTTGAGATAAATCTGCACTGGTGCTTATGCCTTCCCGCTTAGGACCTTATTGGATTTTCCAATATTAATAATTTGAGTTTTACCTGAAACATGGAGAAAATGTCCCAAAAAAATGGGTCATGCCATGATGTGATGATTGCTTTTTATTCAGTGCCTATGGAATATGTTATATGCAACCTTTTTTCTTAAAAATCTGTTGTTTCAGCAGATGCATGATTCTCTTTCATTGAATCGAATCGAGAGGGTTTTCTGGGGAGGATATTGATGGTGATGTCTTTGTTCTACTTGGATATTATCTATTTTGCTGACATATTTGTTTTTTCAGGCTATCATTTTGTCCCCCCCACGCACCTGAAATCTTCTACCATTTGAAACTTCCTTTGAACTTAATATGACAGTTCATCAAGGGAGAGGGTGCTAGCATCTGCCAACAGAGCAGTCGGAAGGATGGTATACCCCTGAAGTTTCTCTTGCTTATCTTGAGCTTGGTACGTGAGCTTGAAACCATGCAGCGAAGAACTAATGACGGAATGGAGCTGGATCTGACAACTAACCCAAAAGTCATGCTGGATGAGAAATGTCTTGTTTTGGAGAAGTTTTCCGATGTTTTCATGGACATATTGGTAATAAGCATTTAGCAGTTGACAAAATCTGTTTTTTCTTCGTCCTGCTCTGTAAATTTAGGGGCTCAACTTTTCACCATTGAAAACTTGGAATTATGTGGCTGCAGGACGACTTGGTCTCATTTGCTGAATTATCTTGTTCTGTATTCTGGTCTAAAGTGGCTTTGGACTCTAGTTTGCCTGGTTCTGTGACTGGAAAGTTAGGAGGTCCTAGTCAACGGAGGCTTTCTACTTCTGTGACCACTGCTGTCTTGCAAGCTGTAAGGTTTATATGCTTATATATTCTTCAGGTTGTGAATAAGCTTCATTAGACCTTTGTTACTGCACTAGTATAATAGTGTTACATCTTGTTGGGAATAACATTTCTGTAAAGCCCTTCACTTTGTGGAAGACTTTGGCCTAAAGGAGATTGTGATGAGTAAAAGGAAATTGCTGAGGGTTGAAACCAAAAGGGTGTAGTGATATTAACAAGAAGGGTATCTGGATGAGAGGGTTTGCATTGAAAAATCAGTTAGAAATTACATCTACTTTCATCTCCTATGCCCTTATATTGTTGCTGTACCGTGAATAACTGCGGGAAACATTGTGCCTACTTGTGAAGTAGAGTTACTAGACTGTCTCGGTGATATCATTTCGACAGTCTTAAATCGTCTTCTAATTGGTCTTTTCCTTGCAAACAACTATACAAGTTACAGTTTCTTGGTCTCTTTACTTCCTACCAATTCCATAGAAATGGTAGTTTTTGGTAATTTATATTTTGGTAAATGACTACCTAGGTCCCCAATCAGAAGCATCAAGCTTGAGATGAAAAGTTCGTTGGCTGTTATATTTGTCATTGCCATTGCGTTACTCATTGGTGCATACAAAATTTAGGGTCTCCTAAAGTGTTCTGATTATTCTTTATTTTTTTCGATGAGCAATTAAAAGATATACTATTAAAGAGATGTCACCCATGTAGAAAAGGGGCAATACAAAACCTTCATGCCCTCAAGCTTTTGTGCATAATATTACCTACAAAATTTGTAAACTGCATTTTTACCTCAATTAAGATCTTGACTCCAACTATACAAAGTTCTCAAAAAGTAGAGCTTGAAATCTTGACAGGACATTTCTTTTTCTCAAAAATTGTTCTGATTTTGTTCCTTTTAATTGATTGGCTGACAGATTACGTCAGTAAGAACACTGGCTTCTGTCTCATCATGGTGTGCTGTTCTCAAGAAGGATGATAGTCTAAATCTTTCGTTCAGTTTCTCATGGAAGTTTTTCCACAGGGTTATTTCTTCTGCCATGCCTGATTCTGAGGTATATATTAATATGTTGAAAGTGCTAGCATGTTTGGACTGCCCTTGTGTCGTTGATCCTACTGATTGGATTCAATGTCTTGCAGACTAGTGCAGAGATTCATTTGGCTGCATTTGAAGCTCTAACTTTTGTTCTTAAATCATCTGTTCCTGTAATTTCTTCCTCAGCTATCAATTTCATTCATGAAGCCAATAATTCCTCTGACTCTCTGTCAAAAGATATGCCTATCCTTGATTCCCTAGTTCTAAAGTTCCTCAATCACATAAATGGTTTCCTTGCTGGTCGACAATTGGTACGAACGAGGAGGGCTGTATTAATGAATTGGAAGGTACTTCCTTATGTGAGCTCTGCTTGTTATTTTGGTCTCTAATCCCTTTTTGGTGTCTGTTGCTTCCTTATGCAATTAGACATTGAAATATTAGTGGAATTCCAATGGGACAAGATGAGCTAGACTATTGGAGTTTCATGTTATTCGTTTCATGTTGATTGAATTTGAACTCAGCTTGGCATTTTTTGGACAAGCGTTCTAAACAGATGAAGCTAACTATTGGACTGCC
The DNA here is from genome assembly GCA_021018815.1 of Talinum fruticosum. Classification (NCBI taxonomy): domain Eukaryota; kingdom Viridiplantae; phylum Streptophyta; class Magnoliopsida; order Caryophyllales; family Talinaceae; genus Talinum; species Talinum fruticosum. The sequence goes on from JAITYX010000056.1 coordinate 3,953,630, forward strand.
CAATTTCATGATTATTGAATTCAAATTTTTCAATTTGGCCTTGAACAATATTAAGTGGATGACTAGAAAAAGCAAATTTGCTAATTTTTTCTAGCTTCAATTATAGTGGACTGAAGCAAAATGCATCTATAGATTGTCTTTTGTTTCTATGAAGTAGTATGTGGTCCGTGATTTTTAAATCTAGGGTCTAATGGAACCAACCTTTATGCAATTAAGAGGTGAGGTTGCTACATCAGACGCCCCCAAAACTACCCACACCCCACGTATGTGGGACTCTAGGGGTATGATTTGGACTTTTGGAACAATATTAACAAGGCTAGGGAAATGCTTCAAGTCTTCAAATTAGTTTAGGATCACTATTGATCAGGGTCCTAAAGTAGGAACCATTTGAGAGACGCAATTCCTCATGAAAACTACTTTTAGTTAGTTGACTGTAATTTGGTTTATATCCTTATAAATGCGTTATTTGGAAGTCCATATGTTTTCCTTACAAACCCTGTGCATCACATGTCCATCACATGCCAATGCTGAGGGGATGATATACAAATGTATTGTTATATGAGTCTAAGTATGTACCAACTTTCTAATTGTTTTGCCTTATCTATTTTCGACTTGATTTGCTGAATGAGTTAGAGTTTTAAGTAGAGGGATGACACTTGGTATTGATTATTGCAGATTCCCTGGATTGGGAGAGGGGGGAACTTGGAAACTATGGTTGTAATTTGATTCGTTTAAGAAGCATGCACCAAGCTACCCTCCTAATCAAAATTTGATATGGGTTCCTTCCTCTGGATTTTGCACAAAGCTAAATCAGCTAGAGTTGCTGTTACATTTTTTTAATAAAATAAGAAATAATATTTAAGAAGTGTACCCGTCACTAATTTGGAATCTGGAGTCACATCAAAACTTACTGGAACAATGTTCAAGTCAAATTCAAAATCAAGGTCGTTCTAATTCGTGGCCATGTGTATACCATTTATTGGACTATCTTTAAGATTTTGACCACCTTCCTTTTTTTCCTTTTTTGGAACGAATAGTGGCTTTGTCTAGAAGCCTTATTGACAATCCCATACCATGCTCTTGAAAATGGAGTCCAACTTCGGCACGGCGACAGTTTCTTCTCAGATGATACTATCAGATTGGTTTTTGGTGACCTTGTTGAGAGGTAAGAATTGAATTCTGCTACAGTTTGATTTCTTCTGTCATCTATGTTCATAAAGCTGAGAAATGGGTCGAAGGCATGTAACTTTGTAGCCATGATGTTTATTAATTAACTTGGATGCTCTCTGTTCCTTTAATTTTCTATTTCATCTTGTTTTATTTTCTTCTTTTCCCCCAGTAAGGGAAGAATATGTATTTGATTGCATTTACTATTCATCCTTTCTGGTCATTTAGTTTCAGTGTTCATCTTCTTGATCTAAATTGAATCTGCAGCCTCGAGAATGCTGGAGAAAGTTCTGTTTTGCCCATGCTGAGATCGGTCCGAATGGTCTTGGATCTGTTAACTGCAGGCAGTTTATTTGTCTCTTCATGTCGAGGGGTAGATTCACAGGTATTGATGAATTTCAGTCTGCTTTGCAAATGCTTCCATTTGAGGTGGTCAGCCCCTTTTTCCAGACTAGCATCTATGTACATAATTCATGATACAGGAACTTGTCAGTTCTGGAAAAGAATCCAAATTCTTAGCCTTTGAATCTGTGTATATAATTCATGAACCAGGTTAGTTGGATATAGGAACAGGTCATTTCTGCTTCTTTTGCTTGGTCACACTTTCTTGCTTTTTTGTCTTTTCCTTTTTGCTTTGAGAGTAGTCACTTGAATAAGAAAGGGAGAAGAAATATCCAGAATTTGGCTCCTCTTAGATGGGATATTGACCTATTGAAGAGAGAATAGCATTTGTGTCCATTTTCCATTAAATGTTTTGGACACTTTCCCAATTCTCTGCTTGACCAACCTGTGATTAGTGACATAAGTTCTCCCGCCTTTTTCTTGGGATCATAAGCTGAGTCTTTACACCTTTCTTTTTTAGTCCGCTGATCTAGAAGCCCAAGCCAGAGATTGAAAATGACCTTTGATGTTTTCCCATATGGGTGAAATTGGTTGGCCAATGCATGTCAGAAGTCTTAACTTCATACTCAGGTGTTAGACCTGTAGCCTTCATGCCTGTCATGTGTACATCAATAGAAAGCCAAAATTTGGTTGACATACTCAGTTTTTTCTTGATTTCTATTGAGAGAGCTACTGATTGTTTTTCTGTCATGCTTTTCTGGTGTCCAGATGATGTGGCAGTTGGTGAGGTCTTCATGGATACTGCATGCTAGTTGTAATAAGCGGAGGGTTGCACCTATTGCTGCACTTCTTTCTTCTGTGTTGCATGTATCTGTTTACAGAGATGCAGGCATGCATGCGTTGGCTGACAATACCCCTGGCCCACTGAAGTGGGTATGTGTTTTCTCATCTGCATTGGCTGATGCCAAACTCTGTCTTTATTGGGCACTCCCTTGAATGATTTTGAAGGACATGCATAGTAATTTATGTATTTCTCGTAGTTCTGTGGAAAGATTCTTGAAGAAGGCATGAAAAGTCCTCGTACAATTCGCCTTGCTGCTCTGCATTTGACTGGCCTGTGGCTTTCGAATCCTCACACAATAAAGTATTATATGAAGGAGCTAAAGCTTTTGACACTTTATGGTTCTGGTGAGTTAGACAGTAATGCGTTTGCTTGATTCCTTTCATGATTACGATTGAAATTCAACTTTCAATATTTCCGATATTGAGAATATTGTATAGTTGGAGCCAAGCGCTCAATTGTGCTACAAATGTCTCTTTGGATTTTGTAGTTATGCATGAGATCTTGAGGGCATGATGATTTTTGTACTTGTCCCTTTTGTCAGGTGTTCCCCATGGTGTCTCGTTAATAGTATAATCTATTGATTACTTTCAAAAAAATATTTCTGATATTGAGTTTGTCCTTTAATCAGTTGCTTTTGATGAGGATTTTGAAGCTGAATTAACTGAGAATGATGATGCAAGAACTGAAGTGTCCTTATTGGCAAAAAATCGTGATTGTGAAATGACTGAAGTACGTACCTTTTCTTTACAGCCAACAACCATAATAGTAGTGTAACTTTAGCTATTACTCTCTGTTTATCATTTCATTATCAATGCGGCAACAAAGGGTCAGGTATTTGTAGTGGGGTTTTATCCTGGATTGTGGATGATGAAGCACCTATAGTGACTAGTAAGACATGAAGACAATTGTATTTCAGTAATAGCATGCCCTGAGGACATCAAGCCCTCTTTCTTATTACTGTTCTTGTAAGATGATTAAGCTTCTGCCAAGAGGGCATGTAGGCCTTCCTGTCTTCCAGCTGAAAGTGGTGATTACTAGGTTGTCAATTTAACCAAAAATTTAATGACAGGCTCAGCTGATCGCCATCACTAGCCTGTCAGGACAGCTATATGAAAGCCATACCTCTTCACATACCCTTCCTTACAATTCTTACAGATATAACCATAAATGATCACTATTGGATCCCAGTATGTACAAACTTGAGAAAGCTCATTATCAGAAGCAGCATGCTAGGGTGGGGGATTGAGAAGGCACGTTGATTGCTCATATTAATCAATGTTCCTGAAATGAGCAAGACAATCATCTCCAATCATGTATCTAAGTATGTGAGCACTGAGGATAAACATAGGTTAACTTTTGAGGGACTATACAATATATCTACAAAAAAATCTGAAATGTTTTTCTTTTTTATGTTGATCTTAATAGTATCTGACATTTATAATCCATTCTGATAATTTTGGCCACCAGGTGTATATCAATACGGAGTTGTACGCTCGTGTTTCTGTTGCTGTGCTGTTTTTCAAGCTTGCAGATTTAGCCAAGATGGTGGGATCAGGAAAGGAAACTGATGATTTCCATGCTGCACTTGTATCAGGGAAATTATTTTTGTTGGAGCTTCTTGACTCCGCGGTACTATACTGCATCGGCCTTAAAGTATCTTTATATGTCTGTATTCTGAAATCTCTGGACCTCAACTGAGACTTCCGTTTTGCATAAATATTTGTCAAGCATATCCATGTGTTCACATGTTGTGTGTGTTGTCTTTTTATATTTGTTGTTACCTTAATTATTTTGTGGAAAGCTGAACTGCTTGATAAATACTTCAAACTTCTATAATCTACTATTTTGGCTGCCATTGAGTGGCATTCTGAATATCAGAGAGTGCTTGGGGTCCTTGTTACAGGGGATGCGAGGATCTGTTTTTGATTCTGATCTTGCATATAGATATCTTTTTGTTTTTTTGATAAGTAACTGATCTTTTCACTTTAGATTTTGATTGATCTGATGAGCAGATAAATGATAGGTTCAGGTGCCCATCTTGTGATCTTGATTGTTGGTTATCTTGGAATTTCCAAAAGTGTCATATTAGTTAGTGGGTGCTAAAAGCTTCGCAGCTCATAGGGGCCCACAATCCTCTTGGTGTTAGTGTTCTTTTGATGGATGCTTAAGGTTTGAGCTTAGAGAGTTAGAGTTGCCTGCGTATTTTTTATTTTGGAAAATATACAAACCCAATTTGTTAGCTTGTTTTGAGTCCTGAGGACTCACCTCAGTCCAGTTTGGCAAAGCAGCAGTCCAGGATACTTATGTCTCCAAATTAAATGCAAAGGTGATTGGAGTCCCCATTCGTAAAGTATTTTGAATAGAAGGAAAAAAAGGTTTTTATTTTTATTTTTGAGGATTTATTATGGCAGTGTTTTATGAAGAAAAATTTAAACAAAAACTAAGAAGAATTTAGTGGGGGATAGAGAGAGAGAAACAGAAAAAGTAGAGAGGAACGCGATCTCTCTAGAGGGGAGAAGAGATGTGTTTTGTGTCGGGGGAGGGGGCTATTTCTAAATGTAAGAAGGAAACCCTACGGTTTGCAAAAATACAAAAGATTTCATAATCTTTTGCAGGGCAAAATGGTGAAAATTCATTGATTTCGAATTTTTACTTATGAGAAAATTGCTTGGTGTGCAAGATAAAATCTACTGGCATGCCGCTAGGTCTCAATAGCAAGGCAAAACATGCTGCCTGTCTGGCACATAGTTGTTTCTAGGTCGACTTGTTTGGGCTATAACTTTTCCTTTCAACCTTTGGTTTTTTTATTGCAAAACTTATTGAGTTTAGTTTCTGATTGGTTAAATTTCATGCCATTTGGATAAGTATGGAGAAAGTTATAGGAAAAGAGTGAAGAGGTGCATTGTTCACATGTGTCATTGTCTGGATCACATATTTTCCGTTGATTATCAGATTTGAGCTTTGCATATGCCATTGGAAAAACTATTCAACGTGGACCCTTGGATGGGGCCTTAAATGAGGTACAAAGTTCCGCCAAAAGTTCACAAAATTGGCTAGTTTGACCACATCTTGTCTTTTTGCAATTAATTTTGGGGACTGGAAACCTTAGGATCGCGAAATTATTTTGCTTCGCCACCGAAGAATTAAGTATCATATCATGACTATATAATGCACGTAGCATATAGTATGTGTGTGTTTGGGGTACAAATCATTGACAAAAGGGGTGTCTAGATGTGCAAACCATATTGTAAAAGTTAAAACATTAACAGAGACCATTTGATTTCCTAAATTTGGTCCGAGTAAATTAGTTCCTTTCAAGATTAGGGACTTTCATGTGGGAAATAAAATTGATTATTGTTCTCTTTCTTTTTATACCAAATTCTATAAGTTCTTTGTGTGTTGAGGTTTGACACAAAAAGTTTAAATGTTGCAGTATTGACTGATAGAATCTAATGCAGTAGTCAATGAACAAGAACCAGGATAACGTCTGAAATGGAAGTCCTAGTTGACGAAATATTGAGTTCCATAACTTAATTGAAGGGTTGAAAGGATGATGCTTGTAAATCCTTTGCAAATGAACTGAATATAGACTGTAGACCATTGGGTAACACAACAGGCATCTTGTAACATGATTTAGTCGTGATAATGCTGTCAGCTCTTATGTAGCATAGTTTCTGAAAGGATGATGCAATGTTGTCTAGCCATTGTGTTAGTGTTCTGAATTTAACTTGTTTAACTTTTATAAATGTTCACAACTCCTCTATGCTCTCATGAAGTAATAAGTAGTCGTACATTTCTAGGAAGAACTACGCTGCAGTCTGAATAACAATTTGGTTACAATTTTCAAATTTAAGTTGTACTTTTATAAAATTGATGCCTTGAAACATCTCAGAGATGCATCTTGTGTGTCTTCATAACATCAGTAAAGTTGCTTCCTTGACCCCATGCCTTGAAACAAGTGTACTTCTCTTCCCCATGCGTGTGGGCATGAGATGTACTCATTCAGTATGGACACTCTTGGTTGTTTCTTCTGCCTTCATGATTGTGGTTCTTTTTCCTTGTCTCTCGATTTTTTTCATGTTGATTGTCGTTACAACAATCACAGAGATATGAGTTTTATCCTCTGGGACACTTTCACAAAATATTGCATTTCAATAATTCATAATGGAGTTCTAAATAATATCCTTTGATGCAGCTTAATGACACGGATCTTGCAAAGGAATTGTATAAGAAGTATAGTGCTGTGAGTAGTAACCTCTCTAAGTTGGATATAAATAGTATTTACATGTTACCTTAAAGCATCTCTTTCTGCTTGTTTGTTCACATTCTGGGATGCTTTTATTATAAATTTCTTGAACAGACTCATCGCCGGAAAGTGCGTGTCTGGCAAATGATATGTGTTCTTTCAAGATTTGTTTGTCAGGATATTGTCCAGCAAGTGATGCAGAACTTGTCCATATGTCTCTATGTAAGTTTCTAACTTGCTAGACTAGGTTTCCTTGTCTGGAAATGACTGATTTGCAGACCCAAGATAAAGTAGTAAATTATTGGGGATGAATGTTGCTTGGATGTTTGTATAATGTATGCATATAATAATAGTAGTTACCCTGAGCTGACTCTCAGGACCACTTTCAGAAACATGGAGTTGTCTTTAATACCCCCTGGTGGAAATAGCAAGAAGCGTAGTAATCACAGCAGTCTGCATAGTTCCATTTAGTATGTCGCATACTTCAGTAACATCTATGTTCCTCTTTGGTATTTGCTGCTTGTTACATTTTATGCCAGATGTTGAATCTTACAATGTTTTTACATTCCCCCCTCAGTTTAGCTTTTCCTATGTATTTAGTGTTCAGGTATTAGAATGAGTGTGTTTAGCATAATACTAAAGCCGATTTGTTTTTGTTATTAGGACTATAATTATGCTCTAACAGAAAGGAAGACAGAGATTAACACGGAAGAAAACAGAAAACTCTACCATCTATCTATCTCGGGAAAATAAAAATCTGTTATACTTGTAAAGGAAACAAATACTGGGTGATGATCCAATGTCAAAGCCTTATAATTTCTAATCATACTGGGTGATGTCAGTAGTATATGTTAAGAGAACGAAAACATTGATATTGGCACAGAGATTTTGACAAGTGTGTGTGTACAAACAACTCATCCTATCAGAAAAGAAAGAGAAGTAGGCAAGAATATTTAGAATGGCTAGACAGCAAGTCAGCAACTTGTACTTCATTCAGTGCATCAGGGCTTCTCAGTGCATGGACTAATGTCTGAAATCAAAACCAAGATAAAAGAGATTTTGCTTTCATGTTCAATGAGATCTTTCCTTGCTTGCTAAACTGGTGGCCCTTGTAGAGTGTTATAACTTATAAGTTCGTTTTCTCTGGTGTCGCTTCTCCTGCAGATGAGCTTTCTTATGGAAACTAATCCATATTCTGCAATTTGTTGATTCATTCTTGATTCTTGATTTCTCTTTTGTGAAAGACTAAGTTCTGTTCCTTTGACAGTTGGCTACTGTTGTCAGTGTTGAGGCTAATAATAACATGCATGTTGCTCTTTGTCACAGAGAAACAACTTGCCTGCTGTTCGACAGTACTTGGAAACCTTTGCAATATGTGTTTATCTTAAACATCCATCCTTGGTATGCCAATCTATATATATATATATATATTGCAAACTATGATATACTCTTCCTATTAAACTTTAATGTACACAGTTTTGTGAACAGAATGTTTGGTGGGTACATTGGACATTAATTATCTAAAATATCAAAATCTTTTTCTCTCTCAAACCCCATTTCCCCATGGTTTTGTCTTTGATTCTAATATTTAGGAATTTCAAAGTCTGGAGCAATTTTCACTCTGTTCCTTTTGAATCTTTTTTCTTTACTTGGACTGTTGAAAAAGATCATGTATAGCTTCTGTTATTTCGTAAGTGTTCCAGTATAATGAGACAGCAGATTGAATAACATGTGCCTCTAAACTTTGGGAGCTTCCCTTATGATTTTTGCAAAATCATTGGCTGAATTCATTTTATTAAATCTTGTTTCAGGTCAAGGAGCACTTAGTTCCTATTTTATCTGATTATAAAATGAAGACTCAGGTATCTATTGGGGTTTTCGTCTATCCTATTTTATTTTAGGAAATTGTTTCCTGAAAGCTTTCCTGTTTTGCTACTCTATGCCCCCAATTGTGCAATTATGCATGAGTGCTTTCTTTCTACCATATCTGTTTTTTCGTCGGGCTAGTTGGTTGTCCCCTTCTCTCTCTCTCCTGAGGGAATAGGAAGGCTTCATCATTAAAACGTCAAACGATGCTGACAACAAATTCTATTCCCTAAAAATTATAGATCTATGATATCAGAACAAAATTTACCTTTCATATTACTAACACTACTTTTACATTGCTCATATTTGAATATCATGGAATTATCTCTTCTGATCTGAATACAAATTATACTGACCCGTCTTGATGCACAACTTCCATGACAATACTTTCCAAGCGGCTTTCCCTCCTAATGTGGTTTTCTTTGAGAAATTGGACTTTGTTCTCCTTTTGTTCATGCTGTCTGCCTCATTGCTGACTTGTTATGAATGAAAATGCAAAATGTGGACCTCCTAACCTGCCAGAGACGTGGTCCACACTATGTTGTTCTTGTCTATATCATTGTTAAATGATGATTTTATGAAGCAATATTGGTGTCATTTACATGTAGCCTGCAATGGCTGAGCAATGGCCTATGGAAACAATTGGATTATTTTATTGGTTGGCATATGTTGTGCTTGCATTTTTCCATTTTTGCCCACTTTACACCTGCATAATGATGAATACTAAAGAATCTGTAGCAATAGTTTTGAGACTTGAATATGACTCAGAGTCGCTTTTTTCTGTTTTCGTTCTCTTTTTTTTTTTTTTTATGTTTGGGTGATGATTATTCCAATTATTCATATATAACAATTTCACAATTTCCTTTTCAAACTAAAATTTTCATGTGATATATATGTGGAGTCCTTTATTGCCAGTTGGAAATGTATGTATTGTATGTATGTTAGATATAGATGCTTGGATCTTCATAGTCACCTCACCTTCATCCTTCTACTAGAGCTTTTCTCCAATGCCAATTCCAGTTCGTAGATATTCTGTCTTCTGTGGCATGGTCTTAGGCTGAAAAATTATGCTATCATCAGATCAATAATGTCGGTCATAATTCAACCTAATTCACGAAAAAGTTGACAAAACATTGGAATTGGACGCAGGCACTGTCTTCATATGTGTTTATAGCAGCTAATATCATCTTACATGCAAAATCTGAAGATCAATCTAAGCATTTGGAGGAACTGCTTCCCCCATAATTCCGTTGTTGACTTCTCACCATCACACTTTACGTGGTTTCACTCAGGTTCTCTTGTGCTACCTTCTCTTTTGTTCTTTTTGCTACTTGTTTTGGTCTACTGCAAACTACCTGCATATTCACGCCATCTTCTCCTTTTTCAGTTACTTGTATATCAGGTTCTCTGCAGAGTGCTGCCTCCTTCATATTCTAGTTGTTCTGAATCCAATGTTATGGAGAAAAGGTGCTTTGGCAATTTGAAGTCATACTTGGAACTGAACCCAGACTGTGCAAGGTACTATATTTTCTTCATTAATGTTATATGCATCTCCTTGTGTCATTGATACTAAGGTGATATGTTGAAGATTTTTCTTAGATGGATGATTATTCTATGAAATAATAATTATTTCACATTTCAATGCTTGAACCTGATGGAATTCCTGGTTTTCATACTTTTGAAAGAAAGGTATGATACCTCTCTTAATCATTCTCACAGTTTCTGTTCACAGGCTCTTCTAATTTCCATGCCCCATTTTTTTCCATTGTTCCCTCTCTTTCCACATAAATATTTGCAGTATAGATCTGTCATGCAGCCCCAGGCCCAGAACCACACTACTAATTGTCTTTGATCTTCATTGTGTCCTATTTGCTTGTTCAATCCCTTCATATTATTATTTTTAAACATATTATCACTAATTAGCTTTTTTCTTCCCCCTTCTTGTTGTGTTCTCATTATCAAAACTTTTACCAAATGTCAACTTCTACTGGGCGAAGAAGTTCTCCATAGAAACAATTTATGCTCCTCCACATGGGTAACCATTTTGATGTGGTGCCATTCTGATTTATCCGTAGGACTGAATATTGTCACTGTGTTTCTCTCTCTTGAATTATGCTAGCTGTGTTCTAGGTCCTTGCACAGCAGATTGCAGATTACAGATTATTTGATTCTTTCATGTGGTGCCACGAGCTGTCAAATTACTGGCCTGGCAGAATTCTACATGAGAAAGTGATGCAGGGTGTAATCTTCTTTTAGTTATTAACACTTTGCTTTGCATTCTATAGCTTTTGTTAAGAACTTTTGAATATCTTTTCCTTTAGAAACCTTGTGGTGTTTATTTTAGGACAAGGGAGGTTAAATGTGCTAATCTTAAGTGCTTATCCGTGTATCAACTGTATTTGTTATCTGGAGGCAGTTTTTCTGGCAAAATATTTTGTCTTTATTGATGTTCTGTTTCCATAAACTGTATCAATGGTTAATAATATACCATTATGTGAGTTCTCGATAAACCTGTGATACCTGAGGGGTCCTCTTATCCTTAATTGTTTTCACTGCTCACAGATTGCGAGCCTCAATGGAAGGGTATCTTGATGCTTTTAATCCAGATGACTCTATTACTCCAGCTGGAATCTTCTCCAACCGTGTTGAGGTTAGATATTTCTTCATTAAGCTGTACTGACTTTGACTTTGTTGCTTTCATTGTAACCAACAAATGGTGAACTTGTGCTATGCATATGTCTTATGTTATTATTTATTTAATCTTCACAAGGGACTCCAAAATTTTTTTATCACTTGTCCTTGTTCGTGAGCCTAGAGTAAAACAATTTGATACTCCTTTGGAACTCTGGTATGCTGGTGGTCCTTTCCTTGACCTAAACACTCTGCATAGCTCCTTCTGCACTTCCTTGGGTCTATATCTCTGATTATCTGGCCTTTTAGTTTATTGTTGTTTGATTTGTTAGCTTGGCCTTGTTGGCCCAAGGAATAGCCTAGGAGAGCATGGATGAGGAAAAGCTTTTCGGCAAAAGGATTAATTTCTACTTTTTGATTTAATATGTTAACTTCTGTGGGATGGAAAGGCTTGTGTTTGTGCAGCTTTTTGATGAATCAAAGGCAATAAGGGCTTGTAGATCTGGAGCCTTACATGGCTATTTCATATTTTTATCCTAGTTTTTGTATTGTGAATATATGGAGAAGCATTTTACGTAATTACCTTTCCCATTCTGGTGGTGCTGGGAAAGCTGTGGAGTGTCGAAAATTTTTGCAGTCCATGGTACATTTCAGTGCCCCACACAATTTAAGGTACCTCAAAAATAGTTTTCGAAGCAGAGGATCCTTTAATTAGTTTCTCCAAAAGTTAATTGGGGGAGGGGTACCTCAGTGTAATTTTTGCTTATTTTAAACATGTGATTAGATTTTCTTTATTTAGCCCTGGATTTATCTGGATCTTTTAGCAATGTCAGTTGCCCAAGTATTTTACTACCGTTATTAGTATCGAGCCAATAACGATTCATACAAGCTAAATCTTCTAATCGATAATTGGGCCAAAGAAAGAATTTTAATTTTATCCTGACAGTTTATCGGTCTTCTTTTGTTGACTTTTCTTATTGCATTTGCTAATACTAGGCGTGAGGTTGGAAATTTGTTTATTCTGTGGATATCTGGGGTAATGTCTGCGTAGAGATTATAGAAATGCTTACTAGTCCATGATGGATTGTTGACGATGAGGTCCAACAACACCCCCCAAAAAAAAAAAAAAAAAAAAGCAACCCTGGGACAACTACTTGGAAAAAACCTTGCAGGCATAGACCATATCTTTGCCCTCTTTGGTCTGAGATCAGATACTCAGCGGGTTTTCATATAATGATAAGGTCAAAAGAATGCATCCTCAATCCTCATGGAGCAAAAATAATCTCCTCCTGCCCACATGAAGAAAGCATGGATGGAACTTTTCTCTTGTTTTGTGAGTTGGGGTGTGTGGGCCTTCAGGGTGGTATACTTGAGAAACTCAGAAGATTACACAGCTGATGAATGCTTGACCTGAATAGCATGATTAAAATCACCATCTGTGCACTTCCTGTGTCATGTATGTAGTAAGTATGTCACATGTTATGTTTATGGACCACTTGATGTTCTTCTGAAGTACTATGCATACTGAAGCTGAATTAAACATATAACTAACAATTCCTTAGTACTTGTTTTTATTTTGATCCTTATTCCCTTTCTAATGGTTTGTAGGATATGGAGTTTGAATGCGTTCCAATGTCCCTCATGGAGCACGTAATGAATTTTCTAAATGTAAGTTGTCAATATTACCTTAAAACAGTTTCTGCTTTCTTGGCCTTGTCTCACTATGGTCTAATATATAGGATGTCAGAGAAGAACTTAGATCTTCTATGGCCAAAGATGAAGTTACTCTCAAGAATGAGAGTTTAAAGATTGCAGAAGATCCAGGCTGCTTTCACCTCTCAGCAGATGCAGACCAAAAGTCGTCTGCTTCTCCACCGAATAATGTCTCATCACTGGATTTTCAGAAAAAAATCACACTTTCTAATCATGAGATGCCAAAGAACATTTCAGGTTCCTTATTGGATCAGCTGGATCTCAGACCGCTTCTTGGTATGTATTAGTTGAAGTGCATACTTTTTGGGACCCTCGCAAGTTCTTGAGAGAGGGAGTTGGTTGAACGTTCTTTACTTGATATTCTGATCTACTCATGTTTCTTGGATGTCAACTCAAGAGCCATAGATGCTGATTATCCTGATTTACTTTTCGACATGCAAGTTCCTTTTTTTATAAGTGGATAATTAGTTTGCTTCCTTACGGTCTTCATTTTGCTGGTTTCTTTTCTGGTTGAAAGTACTAGTTCAATGAGAAATCCTTTTTTTTTTTTGGGGGCGCAGACTTCAGTGATGTATGCTGCAAAAGAGTTTTGGCTGGCAAAGAGTTTTTGATGTACTGAAATTTGTTGGCAGTGATGAAAATAAATTGTATATGCATTTGTTTCTTCAATGTTGCATGTGAGAAACAATTGTGAAGTAGTCTGAGTAGCTTGCCGATTTATGGATTTATCTAACCACTGACATAAGTGCCTGGGGTCTTTCTGATTAGCAGAGTTTTGGATCAGGTTGTCTATCTAAGCTTTGTTTTGGGCTCATGAGGATAGGGCTTTTAGAGGGCACACATGTTAAGCATGCTCATTTTAGACGGACATTTATGGATTTATCTAGCCACTGACATAAGTGCCAGGGGTTTGTTCTGGTTGGTCAAGTTTTGGGTCAGGTTGTGTATCTAAGCTTCATTTTGCACTCATGAGGATAGGGTTTTTAGAGGGCACACATGTTAAGCAAGCTCATCTTAGATGGACATTTACCCATGAGTAGCCATTTTTTTTACCTACAGCCCCCTCACTGATTAATTGTCAACAGAAACAAGAAAACATGCATCATTTATGCTATTTTCGTATATGATTAATCTTTTTCCTAGTTATATCAAGTTACCATCAAAAGAAGTCTTAACGGTATGGTGTGGACTAGAAAATGAAGGCATTGTGTGATTGCATGTTTTCTGGTTGTTGCCCAATGTTACTCTTAAACATATCTTCATTTAGCAGAAATGGAAAGGGAAGACCAGCTTCTTGAGCAAACATTGCAGTCAAGAATCGCATATATGGAAAAGTTGAATGCTAACCGGCAGCAATTAGTGCTTGTTGCATCTCTAATTGACCGTATACCTAACCTTGCCGGTTTGGCAAGGACTTGTGAGGTTTGTTGTTGCCATGCTACTTCATATGTTTGATTGTCTGTTGGTTTTTCCCTTCATTGGACATTTCTTTCTCGTAGCACCTCTTATTTGTCATTTATTATAATCTGGTTACTGCCAATAACTTTGGTTGTCCGTTGCAGGTGTTTAAAGCAAGTAGTTTAGCAATAGCAGATGCTAGTGTGCTGCAAGACAAACAGTTCCAGTTGATAAGGTTTTACTATTCTCAATATTGATCTCCCCCTCTCTCTCTCTCTCTCTCTGTGTATGTTCTTGCTTGTTTATTCCTTGTGGTTATTGTGTTACACAACCTCTCTTGCTTTTTGTGTCTACCATTTGTCTGTTAAGCATTTTCTCACATTATTTTGGTGTTTTTTAAAAATGTTTGCCACTCTATTGTTCTATCTTTAAAAAAAGGGTTTTCTGTGGGCCTTGTGTAACCAGCCTCTCTACTTGTCAAGACTAAAGAAGGTTCCTATCCCACTTGTCTATGTTGGTTAAATCCACTGTGAAGGGGTGGCGGCGGCGGCGGCGGTTGTTAGCCTCAACAGAAAGATTTATCTAACGCTGTCAGCATTGATTTGCATATTGGAGTATCCTGTGTAGACTTGTTAAATAAGCTGTTGAAACCTTGATCTGTGCTCTAATCAATAGCCATTTCCTCTGACTGAGAACATAGAAGTTCTTGCTGTATCAATTCTGAGAGAAGTTGAACTTATTGCCTTTGTGGAAGTAAGATTCTTCAGCTAAAGAAGTTAACAAACAGTCCTGTTTGACAAAGTTTGCACAAATTCCAGTATTTTTTATAGCACCATACATAATGGAAAGATATGAGAACATGCCAATTTTGACAGATCCATTTGTCATTGCAGCATATCGTACTGTTTTCTTGTTCTTCCTTGATTTTGTAATCTTCAAGGACCACTATGACTTTTTAAAACCCTTGGAGTTAGCTTTGCTTTTCTCTAACCTTTCAAGCTACAATATCATAGCTTATGAAAACGAAATGTTCTTGGATGTTTGGACCGTGCTTGCATGTCTGCTTCCTGTTTTGACTCGCTTGTTTTACGTTGCCAGTGTAACAGCAGCGAAGTGGGTTCCCATCATAGAGGTCCCTGTCAATAGTGTCAAAAACTTTTTGGAGAGAAAGAAGCGAGAGGGTTTCTCAGTTTTGGGGTTGGAGCAGACTGCAAATAGTGTACCCCTGGACAAGCATAGCTTCCCCCAAAAAACGGTAAATATCTGTTAGGCAAGACAGCCTCATATGATTTTTGTATCAGCAATTGAGGAAATTTCGTCCTTAAATCCGTGATTTGTTGACTAATCTAGTGATCTATGTTCTAAATTTTGTTATAGAGTATATGAACAGTTCCAAGCTTTTCTTTTGCTAATTGCATTACTTATTTGATAAGTAATGGTAGGCATACAGAATTGTTTGAAATTCTAAGTTAGGGTTCATTAAACTGTGCAGGTTCTTGTCCTGGGGCGTGAAAAGGAGGGTATACCTGCTGAGATAATCCATGTTCTAGATGCTTGCATTGAGATCCCACAGTTGGGAGTTGTTAGGTCACTTAATGTTCATGTTAGTGGAGCCATCGCTGTCTGGGAATATACTCGACAGCAAAGATTGGGATAGACTATCTCTTTGGAACCCAATGCAATCTGGTTTGAGATAGAGCTTCATCATTATATGATTTACTTGGCTTTTTATGAAGTATTACTCTCTTCAATGCAACGTAGAAAAGTGTTGTACTTTTATGTAACAGTTAAGCCTATATCCTAGTACTCCTTGTCATCCGTTCATCCTATATGTTCTCTTTTTGTTAGAGCTATGTTAGAATTCAATTCAACTTGTAATGAGCTGATAGTGTGCAATGAGTTATAAAATTTATTGTACTTGGATCAAATTATACGCAATTGAATAAAAACTTCTGAATTCTTTTCAGGTGCTTTTGGCTATATGTACTTTTTACCTGTGCTCTTTTCTTGCATTTTCAAGCGTGAGCAGCCCCCAGGAAACCATATACCATGAATATGAATAACCAGAAGTGGTATGGTTTTGTTCCTCCTTATGGATGGTGATACTTCTATTAATGGATTCCTCACTATACATTGGCAATTTATTGAATATTAGAAGGGCAGCCAAATTCCTCCCAGTGACTTTCACTTTTCTCCCCAATTAGTAATTAGAAGCTTTCCATGCTCCATTGCTTATGCATTCCTCATCCTGTGCAACTTTTTGTGCACATTTTTTGCTGCATTTACACTGGCATTAGGTGTAAAAGAAATGATAGGTGAAGAGCATAATGTTTTGATGGTTGCTCCTGGATCCTGGGTCATACACTGTGCTCAACAGCTGGACTCCCTTGCTCAATTGATTTGCCATCCATGTCATGCCGAAAAAGGTAAAAAATATGTTCTCCTTTTCAGTATTAGTTGGGACTGTATTGGCAGCAAGCTTATTTGGGCTTTAAAACATTTTAAGACAACAAGCTAGCACACTCAGACTGTTAAATGGCTTGCCTATGTTACTCAGACTCGTCCATACCTACGTTGAAGTGTGAGAGTCTGACATAGATGTCCTGTACTCTGTAGTTTTTGAAAACTTTTTATATATATTTTCGTCTAAAATGAAGTGCTGAGTATCCATATTCGAGTGTCGAATGTCTGACGCAGGTACTTGAAGTAAAATGAACACTCCGAGTAATCAGATTTGACTTCAGGTGCTTTAGGAGTTGATTCTAGCGTTGACCAAGGTATAATGGTGGAGAAGCTGATGAGTCACATCTCATTTTTTGAAGTTCCAATTGAAAATGGCTTGAGGTGGCAAACACTACGAGTTCCAGTGGTAAGATAATGATAAACATGCTTGGCAATGAGTAATCATGACCACCTAGCTTGCCTGCTTACATCATTCTTTTTTCTTTTTTTTGTGCTGCAGCTATTAGCAACAACACCGGTCTCAGACAGATGGGCACTTGACACTTTAACATGGGTTTGGCCGAGTAACATAGATTCCCATGCTATGCAAATCAGATTGTACCAATCGGCCATTATCTTTCAAACTTGGGTAGCCTTAGCACTGTCTTGGGCCGTGTTATTATCCATGCCTATATGACAAATGGCATGCCTATATGACAAATGGAGCGACATCGACCATCATATATAGTAAGCCATTTGAACCGACCTGGATTGCTTTGGTGTCCTATTGGTGATAATAGCAGCATCTGGTTGCCATGCAGCACCCTCCCACGGCTGCTCTTAACCATAGAGTACTGCTATTGTCTTATCATCTTCAGTTGTGAGCATGCCTCTAGAAGCTAGGAAAGGCTTTCAAACATCTTTTAGGACCAGAGTAATTGCCTACTGTCTGTACTTGCCATCAAAACTGTAAAATTTTCTATTAATGAACTTACTGTAGATAATGTTTTGTTCGAGGATGCTTTATTTTCCTAAATAAGGGAGACACCACTATTTGAAACATTTATCCTCTTGACAGATGCCATAATATTGAGTTAGAAAGTCTGACACAACGGGATAACACAACACAAACCTAAAAAATTACTAAAAGAAACATTAACCGATTAATTGACAAACTGAAAATTCTAGTTTCCTCTCTTCTGTTTCTTATTCTTTTTCCTTTCCCTCTTCCCACTCCCCTCTTTTTTTTTAGGGGGAGGGGGAGAGGTGTTGTCCTTTGAACACAAGTCTGATACATTACAGTGGCAATAGCGTAAGAAATGAAACAGCTAAACCATTGCCTGAAGTATAAAACCGATAATTATGATGATTACTATATAAAAAGATCATTACTAAGCACTAAGGTAATAGAGGAAGAAACCTATTCTTATTTCCTAAAAGAAAGCATTTTTAAACACATTTTTCATAACAAACACTAGTCTTTCTTGGTGGTTGTGTTGGTCTCATCTTGCCATGTTGCTTGCCACTGCTTGTCATAGAAAGTGGTCTCTTCTACAAGCTTCTTTAAGTTTTCTATGTCTTCGTTCTTTCGGATAAGAAGCAACCCAAAAACAGCAACAAATAACAAAGTCTTGCAAAAGAAGTTGTTCGTTTGATCAACAACACCTAAACCGGTCAAGCTATCGACAAAATAGGCCATAAAGAAACCGATCATTGCTGCTCGACCTGCCAAAATAATGCAGCAACAGGAGCAAATGAGCTCTAAAAGTCAGCACATGATGAACATGCACCCAAACCAATACATTGAGGTCTCACTACAGCACTTTGTCTGCATGGAATTTTTCCAGGGGAGCGGGATAAGAGGGTGTTTTTTTTGGGAGGGAGGTGTTGTTAGGGAGGCAAGTGACTTTGCCTTTCCCCCTGTAATTTAATTGTAGAGAGCTATTACCTAAAAGGCATTAGAGGCAGCAAGTTAATGTATGATTCATGTGTATAATTAAGAAATGGAAACAAACCGTTGAGAAGCTCGGCTTCAGGAAGGTGGAATCTCTTGATCCACGCCCACCAAGGGATAATGGAAGTGTCAAAAACTACAGATTCATCGTTACTAGTTGATTCTGGGTAGTTTTCCAGCCATTTCCTCCTCCTAGCCTCTGAAAAACATTAGCCAATTATAGACAAGGCTGCAAATAAAGATGAGTTTTACAAATCACAAAAGCACAAGCAACAAGTCATTTAAGCTTTCAATTGCAAGTAATGAAGATCACAATTATATACAAGAGATTCACACAAAAGGGGAAAAAAAGAGTCATGGAATGGTTGGAATCATCTTTTATGATATTGTTCGCAATCATTAATCTAATGATCTTATATTCCCTTACATTGGATCCCCGTTTGTCCTGAATTTTGATCAAATCTTACAAATTTACAATATTTTCAAATCTTATGAATTCAGAGCATATCATATGATCATATCTAACAGAGAAACGCACTCACAGCTTCTGATCCTACGGCCATAACAAGAGACAAGCAATGGATCATTTACATTTATGCATTGAAAACTTAGGAGCCATAGATTAATTCCTTTGGCAAACTACAAGTAGCTAAACATAGTTTTCATGGACATGTAAAATCAGATACTGCATTTCATATCATATACATGCAGGCAGATCATTCTACTAACTCAACATGTATATGAACTTGACAAGCAATTTTAAAAAAAATAAAACTTAAAAAATAAAAATTTTAAAAATGACCAAAAAAAGGATTAAAGGATTCTTGCCAGCATCAATAACAGAATCCCAGTGAGTTTTGCCATCTTTCTGGAACTGCTTCAAATCCCAGGTCCCATTCACCCATCTGGGGTCCTGAAATTTCTTCATCACCATTGTGGGACTCACACTCCCCCATTTTCCTCTAATTTTGAGGGCCCCGGATCTCCTTCCTTGGATGGGGTTTCTAAAACATTCTCAGCAGGAACAGTAGCAGAGGAAGTGGCAACCTCAGCTCCATTATCTGATGCAGCCCTGAAAATAGGGGAAATTGAGAGATGGGGTTTCGTGGGTTTGCTGAGAGGAAGAGAGAGAAGAAGATGAGGGTTATGGGTACGGTGGGGTTCTGAAAAGGGAGGTGAGGGAAAGGTGACGTGAGTTGGGATTGGAGAAGAAGAGGAGAGTAAGGCCATTGTCATTGTGATTGATGTGGGGGAGAGGAGAGAGAATATTTGAAGCGCTTTTCAGAGAAACAATGGTTGGGAATTCATAGTATTGGGAAGAAAACAACCAACTTTATTTGGCTTATCTGAATCTTTCCCTCTCAAGGTTCTGTTCTGTAAATGCAATGGGGGACTGTCTCAATCCGCATGTGGCTCATTTTTCATCTGTTTTTACTGTTGCTTCTCTTTTCCTTCGCCCCCCTAGATTAGACTAGAGATCCTAGTAAGAGGGCAAGGGACCATGTAGAGTAAAATAAAATAAGCAAAATAGGTATGAAAATGGTAAATTTTGATATGACATATAGGTTATATTTTTGTGTCATTTGAAAAGATATAAATGTAAATAACTTTGCTATTTCAATATATGTTATATTTCTGTGCCATTTGAGAAGATATAAACATAAATAATTTTGCCCTTGTAACTATTTATGTAAGTAGAGAGTTTGATTTAAAAGAGCCACTAAAAAATTTGTTAAGGTAAAATAGTTGAATCAAATTAGAAAAAAAAAGGGTGATACAAATAAAAAAAAAACATACATATAGAATACTATAAATGATCCTAATCATATATTTATTAATTAAAAATATGTTATATCTTTGACTTATTGATATTTTTTTTTGTGTAAATAAGATACAAAAATCGATATAAATAAAATTTAAATCTAATTATCTTATAAAAATTTCCGTAAGGTGAGGTAATAGACCCTCAGAATTTACATTTATGCAATGAACAAGGACGTGAAGACATGATGTTGACCCAGATACTAATTGATATTGACGTTTAAAGGGGTGCATCCCAAAAGGTCGCTCAGGAGAACCCCAAGAAAATTAATTTAATAATCAAATCGTAAAAATCATGATTGAAGCAATGAACTTCACACACTGTCTAATCTCTTGGGTCCAGCAATATTGGGCCTGGCCTATAATTCATTATTTGGCCCATTTAACAAGCTAACCGGTAAGTTGAAAAACGCCCATTTACCGTTACTAACCCGGGCGGATCTTTCTTTTGGATCGGGTGTGGTTCTATCTTCTTTTCCTCCTACTTCCAGAATTTTACGAAGAGTTTCTCTCTCTCTCTCTCTCTCCCTCCCTCTCTCTCTGTAAAATGGCAGCCATGGCGTCTCCTACCTCCTCCTTGCTCAGCTCCCGGGTGTTCTCAGCATCTACCCCTAATCACTCGAGACTCGCTAGCAGTACCTCGACTCGGCCTTCTTCAGCTCTCCGAGCTTCCCTTTCCTCAATTTTCTCTCCCCTTTCGTCGGAGGCAGTGTTTGCGGCGACTTCTCTGGCCATAAAATCCGGCCTCAATCTTTGAATCCGGGGAATTCTTCCTCCTCTCGCCCTAAGCGCGGCGTTGTCACCATGGTTCGTTTTTCTTTCCTCATGCTTTTCACATTTTTCCGAAGCCAATGTTCTCCTTTGTTTTTGCTGGAATCATCTAGGGTTTGCGGGTAATTATGTTTTCCAATGGAGCGTATTTTTAATTGCATTTTGTTGGTTAAAATTGTGATGGGTTGTCTTTCAGGATATTGGTTGCCTTTCTCTGGTATTTTTTTAAAGGTTGCTACTTCTTAGTATTTTGATCACAAATGGATAATGGAAGGCATAATAATAGGCATTCAGGGATATTGTCAATGTTCAATCATTTTTGGATGAATTATCCAGGTGACTATCTAGTGGGGTTCTTGTGTATTTGCAGTTTACTATACCGATGTTAGTTGGATTATTCGTATGTGTTATAATATGAACTTTCTACTGAATATTATTTTTGTTGAGATACGGGGTGGAAAGCTGAAATATGATATTTGTAATTTTGTGTGGTATAAGAAGGATAGTTTTGAGAAATCGTCGGTAATCAAGTTAGCTTTAAGAGGAGCTAAACATGCTGAGCGGCCAAGGCGAAAGCATGACAGCAGCAAGTCGCATTTTTCTTGATATTTATACTTTCAAAACTCTAGTTTTGCTTGTAGCTAACTGCTAAAATCCTATTTAGTGGGAAAACTAGAAATTGGGAAATACAAGTAGATAAAAGATGGGAAATTATGATGAAATCCACTTTTCTTAAAATATTTGCGTTTCAGACAACTGTACAACTTTGTTTAACTGTATGCAATCACATGCATTGTATAAATTTATGCCTTCTAAACCTAGAATGCAAATATTTTAAGAAAAATGCATGTTACGGTAGTTTCCCCATAAAATATTTCATGAAATCATCTTCTTGTGCCTTGTTAAAGCTCACCAAATCATATTCTGAGGCTGGGAAAAAGCTTAGTTCTTTCTTTCTTGAATCTTGATAAAGATGTCAATGGTGGTCGCCTAGCTTGAGGACGTAGAGTTGCATACTTTAATAGACTTCTAGAAGTTGAGACACATAGAGTTGTATACTTATCCAAATCATTTAGAGAGATTTTAAGAGAGTGAGAGTCCTAAGTGGGTTGAAGGCATAGGCTGACAAAGGCCTCTTGGCCCCTAAAATGAAGGGCAAAGGCTACTATGCACAATTTTTGGGACTTCTCAAAAAAAAAAAGGGAAAATTTGGCAAATCATGATGATGCTCTCCTATTGACCCATACTACATTTTACATCTCATAGTATAAGGGGTATGTAATACCAGCATAATCCTCCTCTATGGATTTTCATAATCACCTTTCAAAATAGGTTTTGGAGTACAACCTCTCACGATCCTCCAAAATGAAGGTAATTGTACTAATTTCAAGTCTTTTTGTTTAAAAATACCCAAGTTTCCAAATGGAAGTATGTGCTTTTGTTGACGCCTTGAGATGGTCATTGGTCTTTTAGGTCACGTCTAGATAATTCGAGATATGAGATGCCGCCATAATACTTGTTTTTACTGTGTTATACAATCGTGGTTGAACATAAGTGAAATTGTGCCAATGAGGCCATGGTCATTGAAGTTCTTTAAGAGATTATCGGAACCTTTGAAGAAGTCTTAGAGCCTTAGAGGTCGAGTAGTTGGAGCCTCTCATCATTCTTGAAACGAAGGTCACTTGTGCACTATTTTTAAGGAATTTGGGATGGATATTTAGAAGGTGCAAAAAGTTATTAAAGGTAGAGTGGTGAGAGCCTCTAGAAACCCCTGAAGTGCAGGGTTATTATTCACGGCTTAGGGATTTTGTAAAACATTTAGAGTATATGTCAAGTGGTACCGACAGACCCTCGAAATATTTTAGGGTATTATTATGGGATCATTATGAAGAATGTAGAGTGAATATATACCACCTTGATGCCCATTTTATTTGGCATTTTTGCAACAGTTTGAAATCTACCGATGGTCATTATGTAGAAGTTATGCTCTCATTATATTGTTTAGAGAAATATTTTTTATCGTCTTAGATGTTTCTGGAGACAGAGTGGTCCGAGCCTCACTCTCAAGACCCCAAAATGAAGACTATTCTATGAGGGTTTCGTGATTTTACAAAATGAGTGGTGTAATATGTGGTGTTTCAATATTTTTGGAAGAGTGCCTAGAAATTGTTAAAGTGGGGGATATGAGCTCCTCATTTTTTAAAAGGTTCTTGGGTTCTTTAGGATCGTTCAAATAGATTTGTGCATATAATCTACCTCTATAAATGTTGGCTTTTCGGCATTTTTAATTCTCTATAAATAGTGCCAGTGACAGTGTTCGTTTGGAGGATATGTTGTGTCACATAATGTCCATTTTGGAGTCACACTTTAAAATATGTTAATCAAGCAATTATTGTCATTGAAGTTTTTAAGGAAATATTCAAGAGAATTATAACCTTTTTCAAAGATAGAAAGGTTAAAGCTTCTCAAGAGCCCCAAAATTCAGGTTCCTCTACAAAGTTTTTTTAGATTTTGGGGAAATATCCAATAAAATGTCAATGTGAGTATATACTTTTGTTAGTCATAAAATACACTTTACTGTATCTTATAACCATTCTAGAACGTTTAGAGTGCATTGGTGCTGCAATAAATCATTTGAGGATCTCATCTTATGATCTAAAAACATGGTGTGAGCAAATCATTACACTCATTCAGATTGTTTCATAGATATTTTAAGCATCCTAACAGATTTTCGAGGTTCATTGGTAGAGACTCTTGAAACCCCAAAAGATGGCTTGTATACGAAATTTTTGGCTTTTCTGTAAGTTGTCTAAAATGTGGTTAAATGGTGATCTGATTCTAAAGACCTATCAAAATGTTCCATGGTATTCAAGGTTGTTTTTTATATTTGTTTTTTATAGTTTAAACTTTAAAGAGTATTTTGTGCCATCATAGTGCCTTAACTCGTAACATTCTGAATTCCTGCCTAAAAAGCTACAAGAAGTCGCTGATGAAACTATTATGATGAATTGTATCGAGGAATATTTGGTACATTATACATAATAAGAGGCTTTGACTGTAGCATGGTCAGAACCTCGATATGCACAATCTTCGAATTTTTGGCAAAATGTCAGATAAGCTTGTGAATGGGGATTATATGTCCATGTTCACCAAAAAATGTTTGATGGAGCAGTGTATATATTTGTATATGGCCAAATGCGCCATTACCTCCGTTTGGCATTTGGAATTACACTTCAAAATCTAGAAGATGTTGCTCATGAGACTATTGCGGTCATGAAATTTCTTTAATGGTAGTTTTTAGGTACACTTACAATTTTATGAAAAGTTTTGGAGGTAGAATGGGTATAGTATCCAGAGAACCCTAAAATGAAGGCCTCTTTGTTACTGTGTATTGTTCGGGATTTTGGGAAAATATCCGAGTAGTTGTCTAATGGTGACTATGTGCTTCTTTTGGCCTCCCAAAATGTTTTAGGGTGTTTAATAAAATTTTACACATTTTAAGTATTTTGAAATCTTCAATATGGTGCGAATGAAATTGTTTTAGGGGAAATTTCTGAACATCTTATGGCGATTAGGTGATAGAGTGGTTTGAGCTTCTTAGGTCCACCATGATGGATTCTACAATATACGATTTTCTGATTTTGGAGATAATGTAGGACAAGTTGTCAAATAGTGATTATGTGTTTTTTTATCCCTCATACTGTGTTTGGATGTTTAAGACCAGTAGATAAGATTCCCACGGAGGACATGCTTAAAGGAAGGAGTTTCATCTGTCCGAGTACATGTTCTATGTGTCGCAAGGAGAAAGAAGCAGTCAACCATTTACTTTTTCATTGTCAATGGGTCTCTTTGCTTTAGCAGTTGGCGCTTTCCTTGATTGACGTTAGCTTGGTGCAACCATCAAATGTTAAAGATGTTTTGGTGGCATGGTGAAGAAGGTTAAAGAAGAGTTGTGTTTTAGGAATTTGGAATATGGTTCCATTGACTGTTCGGTGGACTCCTTGGAAGGAAAGGAATTGTCGGGTTTTTGTGGGCAAGGAAATGTCCATTCAAGATTTCAAACTTTAATTTTTGAGAACTTTGTATGGTTGGAGTATAGTGCTCAAAGGGATTGAAAATGTACCCTTCTTGGATTTTGTAAATAGAATTATGCATGAGAGATTGAGGGTATGATTTTTTTGTTATTTGCCCTTATGTACACGAGTGCCATCCCCTTGGTGTCTTTCACTACACATTTTTGATTACTCAAAAAAAAAAAAGGGATATATTTCATAATGTTATGATTCCTGTTATTTAATCTTATGGATGCTTAAAATGTAGAAGACCATACCAATGAAGCCATTACACATATTATGCTGCCTAGAATGCCTAAAAGGTTTATGAGCTAGAGTAGTGAGAGCTTCTTGGAACCTTTTGTTTTTTTTTTTTTGAAAGACGCATCTTGGAACCTATGTAATGAAGACTGTTATGCACAGTTTCAAGGTTTTTCTAGAAAACATTTTTCTAGTTTGATATGGTGACTATATGCTTCTAGTCACCCCTGAAAATATTAAGGACATTTTAGGACTGTGTTTAACAATCTAGAGTGCATTATAATACCACCATAATGCCCACTTTGGGGATCTTGGTATCATTCGTGAGAATCTATAAGATAAGGTCAATAAAGCCATTATGCTCTTTATATTATTTGAGGAACATTTTGAACATCCTAAGAGGCTCCGAAGAAGTAGAAAGGTGGTATGCCTTTAGGAATTTCTGGTACTCCCAACTTCATGATTGTATTCCAGGCTGAGCACAACATCCTTATGCACCCATTTCATATGTTAGCTCTAGAATTTAGTTTTAAAAGGCACAATGGATATTGAGGGCCGAAGATGCAAAAACTGAGATGCAAACCCCATGGCAAAGGTGCACCAGGGATGCAAGGCCCACATCTTTTGGAAAGAGCTTATTAATTGAAATTTTATACTGTTAACATAAATTTTCTTGTAATTGTTATATTCTTACTAAGTAGAAAATTTCAAAATTAGAAACAAACATATTGATACATAAAAAGTTTAATGAAAATCATCCTCCTTGCGCTAGGTCCTAGGCTTTCTTATTGGTCAGTGTACATGTGATTTAGGAATTGTATCTTAAACTAATTGAAGCCTTCTAATGTTACTTCACTTCAACGTTACTCCAGGGCCACTTCATTGGATAACTAGAAGAACCTGTAGACATTACATATCTGATGAGCATATGTGCGTTGTTTGGAGGACTCATATTTATTATTTATTACTGAATGTCTATGCTTTTTTTTTCCTTGTATTCTTTTTTATTTATATTTTCAAATTGATTGCTCTTTCATACATCTCCCCTCATTTATG
Organism: Talinum fruticosum; assembly: GCA_021018815.1. NCBI lineage: Eukaryota > Viridiplantae > Streptophyta > Magnoliopsida > Caryophyllales > Talinaceae > Talinum > Talinum fruticosum. The sequence continues at coordinate 3,980,194 of JAITYX010000056.1, forward strand.
GAACGATCACTATGACATGCTTACATTGCTTATATCCCAGCCATGAACGCCAGCTGTCATTCTGTATCCGTCATAATTTGATTGTCTCTTGTTTTGATTGACAATTATAACAAAAGAACTTATTATGTTGGCTATTCTGACTTTTTAGGGTGACTCTTAGGCATTATCTCATGTTTCATACAACTTGTACAGTTTTTACATCCCATTGTTACCTGCGACTAAAAAAGGGTAATCAATTAAAGCCTCCCTCCCCCTCAACTTTTCCTGTCAGTGGACAGTTTTTCTATATCTTCTGATGTATTTAGCCGGTTCCTTTATGTTGGTAGGTCATACCTTTCTCTAGGGGAAGTGCTTGGGAACAGCCACCACCGGATTTGGCTTCTTACTTGTATAAGAATAGGATAGTTTACTTGGGCATGTCTCTTGTGCCTTCTGTGACTGAGCTGATACTTGCGGAATTCCTTTATCTTCAATATGAGGACGAGGAGAAGCCAATTTACCTATACGTAAATTCTACAGGCACAACAAAGGTGAGCTCCCCCTCTTTGTATTTTATGTGGTATTTGAGGTTTCGAGAGAGCCCGACTGCATTTGAGAATTTCTTCTTGAAGATGGTTGCTATTTTGTAAGATATTGTTGTCAAAACATTCCATTAAATTACACATATGCCAAAGCTTTCTGGTTTTCAACTCTGTGGTTACACCTAAAATGAAGTTTATAGCTTATTGCATGCTGTTCACTTGTCATTTGTGTGATCCTTGACAAATGCCTTTAGGTTCAATCAGCGTGCTTGTTGAGACGAGATTGAGTTACTCTGTATAAACAACAGGATTGTTTAAACGTGTATATTATTGCTAGTGCATCGTTTGACTTCCATTGTGGCTTATGATTTTTTCTAGGGGTAAGGCTGTGTACATATTGATCTCAGCTTGACCCACTTCAGTGGTCAGCACTGGGTGGTGATTGTTGGTGTCATCCTTTCTAGCTGTTTGTCAAATATCAATACCTTGTGCAGATATAAGGACTTTAGGGGTTCTTTATGGTAACTTTGAAAGATTCCAGAATGGTGAAATTGTTGTGCATTTCTGTTTTAATTGCTTTTACTATTGGTATGTACGTACATTCTTATTAAATTTGTTTTATTATTAATTGTTCTGTCTTTTGTGCATTATTAATGTAATTCATCTTTCCCTTGTAGGGTGGTGAGAAGTTGGGTTATGAAACAGAGGCCTTTGCAATATATGATGTAATGAGGTTGTCACTTGTAATTTATGTGCTTTACATTTGTCTATCAGCATTATATGCTACCGATTATTTAGCATACTACTCTTGATGCTCCTCATGAGAATCCTGACTAGGGCTGAGTAAGACTTAAGAGACGATGCATGTGCCTTAAGTTTGCAATCATAGAGAGGCTGTTTCTGTTATGCTTATGATTATAACTGCATCGAATGTCAAGAACATATAAGGAACAAGTGACAGTTTGAGGCATTGAGCCGTTTTGATTTGGTCCATTGTAGTCTGAAGCTGAAAAGTTGCCCATAGGCATATCATGACTCTTTCATCTCTATGTCTTACTAATATGAACTCCAATAATTTAACACTAGTTACTATCTGTTTTTGCTTTTGTTTCTTTGCTTATGTTCTTGCTTATGTTTCTTTAAATGTACTTGTATCTGCGCTCTTTTTTATTATTTATTTTTTATGAGTGACCAACAGAATATCTCAGAAAGATATATCCTTAAGAGTTTTCTCATGCTCTTTTATTATTTTCTAGTTATGAAGAAGACTTTGAGCTCTCCAATGCAGTTTTTTTTTTTTTTTTTTTTTTGGTACTGAGCTTTCTCTGTTTCTCAGGTATGTCAAGCCACCTATTTTTACTCTTTGCGTAGGCAATGCCTGGGGAGAAGCTGCATTGCTTTTAGCTGCTGGTTCAAAGGGAATCGCGCAGCTTTGCCATCCTCCACTATAATGATTAGACAGGTCATTATTTGATTTATGATTTCTGAACCCATTCTGTTCTATACATTCTGAGACCATTTAGATAGTTTTAATTTTAACTACTGAGAAACTTCTAATTATTTGAAAATTTTTATTTAATTTCTGTAGCCAATTGCGAGGTTTCAAGGTCAAGCAACTGATGTTGACCTTGCCAGGAAAGAAATAAAGAACGTGAAGGCTGAGTTGGTAATACTTGAACCCTTTCTATTTATCCCTGGTTATATTTCTAGCAGCATAAAGATACAAATTATCTTTGCTTGCAAGTTTTCAGTTCTATATTTTAATACTATTATGTGTTTATTTGTATCCACCTTCAGACGGTGGATAATCCGTTGTGGCTAAATCAGATGCTAACTTAACGAAAGCTCATACTTTCTGATTTGACGTGTACGCTGCTCCCAAAAATCTTCTCATTTAACACCCTTTTTACCATAGGTGCTGTTGTGTGTACTTGATTTAGTTATCATAAGGTGCATTTCTCCATCCCTATTTGACAGCTGTTCCCTTCTTTCTTCTTTCCTAGTTTTAGTTTTTTGGGCAAGGGGAAGGGAAAGGAGGTCTCAGGCTGGGTCAAGGGGGCACTGAAAAAGAAGAAAATAAAATAGCAGTCCTAAAGCTTTGTGAAAGAGATAATGTGCATCTTCCTGCTTCGCTTTGAGAAAGTCCATTGAAAGAATACAGGCATAGTGGAAGAACACAAAGCCTTTTCCCTTCCTCCTCTTCAGAAAGTTCAGTACATCAGGAGATACCCATTGTTTCAAAGTGTAGCATCTTCTTCTGTGGGAGGCGAAATTTTATTGAATATGCTGACATGCCAGTAAAGGGAGATGTTTCTGAAAATAAGGGGACTGCTTTACCCTGCTGAATGAATTTGATTCAATTCGTAGTTTTTGTGCATGAAGAGTGAAGCTTAGTTTAAAAAGGTCAAGGCGCACAAAAGCGCATAGGGTCCTAGGGCCCGAGGCACGGGCTTTTTGGAGCGAGGCGCACTTGCTAAAAAATGCTTGAAAATCATTACCAAGCAATATTTTTGGTTGAATATGCTAGATGATGATATCAAATAAGTAATTAGATATAATTGTAACTACGAAAAATACCATGAAGAGCCTTAGATTGTGATAACACAATGAATTCGCTACGATTTTTACCAAAAAAGCAAGCAAAAAAAGAAAAAAATAGCACAAATTGAAAAAAAGGGGCAACTAACCCACTTACTCACAGTCTACGTTAGACAAAGACAAAAGAAAGAGGAAGGGGGAGGGAGAGAAAGGAAAATAGCAAAAAAACAGAAAAAAGCCACACGAGGTGCAACTGCACGTTAGCTGAGGTGCAAACTGAGGTGCGCACCTCAGAGGGCTTCGTGGAGGGGCTGGGCTTCACCCTTGCAAGGCGCAAGGGGGTGGGCTTTGGGCTTTTGTGAGCCTAGGCGCGCCCTTAGTGCACTTTTTAAACTGAGTGAAGACAAGCATGTTTACTAAAAGGATATGAAATGGCTTTTTCTGTTTTCATCTCCAAATTTGTTCCCAATGGTAAAATGGAGGTTATGTATGGAGGGGCTTATAACAACTAAACTATGGAAAGAGTTGCTCAAGAGAACTTGTTATTTTCTACTGATGATTTCAAGTTCAGGAATTGTTTTCCAGTCAGAAAACCAAACAACATACATTTGAACATAGATTCTGTGGTAATGTTTTCTTTTACTAAAAACTGTAAGCGGCACACGGCTATTTTGTAATGCTAAATGATCCTTGCACTTTTAAAATCCCTTCAAATATGGAATAAAATTAGTCGTTGCACTTGAAAAACACCACTGTCCACTCAATACAGTAATCATATTCCACTCTGCAAGGATACTGGAACTGGACCAGTGAGAGAACTGGTGAGGATGGTGGGGCAATAGGACATGACTGATTCCAAAATCAATTTCATATTTTTGTTATTTCTCTTGAGAGAACTACACTAGCTTAATCTTAACAAAAAGATAAAAATCGTAGACATTACACCTGATGAGTGCAAAAGGAAATAATGACTGCAGCTAATGTTTAGAAACACTGCATGATTTAATAGTTGGTTCTTAATTCAATTATGTCTAAAGTTACTTTTCCTAAAAGCAAATAAGCAATTAAAATGAGACTTTGAAGTGGTTGAGTTGACAATCACCAATTTAACGTGGGGGTTTTTTTTTGGTCAATCCAGTTTCTGACTGGTTCTTGACCAGTTCAATTTCCAGATGGATTAATTAGCATTATTAAACGCAACCATGATTGGTTTCCGTTTGCACCAGTTAAACCAGCATGTCTGGTCCAGTTCTGATAACCTTGCCGCTTAGTTTGTTAGGAGTGGTTTATGCATATCTCAACCGCCAAGACCTTGCCTGAGCAAGTTATATGGAGGAGTTATAAAAAGACCAGATTGTTGAAAGTGGAAACTGCAAAAGGTACTGTCTTTTGAATTGAAGAAGACAACCCGCAAAACAGGATGCAAGCTCTCAATTTGCCCAATTTCATTGCTGTTCATCTCGCATGCCTGCTGGTTGTTTTTGACACATTAGTCCACTGGACATTCTGAACTTGCTTTCATAACTATATGATTCATCTTTTTCTTGCATTAATTCTAGCATATGTAGAATTTCGAATTTTGGGAGATAGCCTGTGGTATTAAATGGAGGTATAGACAGTCGCTTGCCAGCACTTCAGATTAAGCTTGTATGAATTTTAGGGATCATTGTGCAGATTACAGATTTTCCTATATTGTCGGTATGCACAAATAATCATGTCTATTGAGGGAAATTATGGGCAGATTGGTGATTCCTAATAGAATTTCTTGCATCAGTGTTTTTGTGAGTCCATGTTGCCTCCATACTACTGTATACAAAGTGAATGTTTCGTACCCTGCTGGTTTATATTCATTCCACAAAATCTGTTCCAGAATCAATTATTGTTTCAACAGTTGGCACTGAGGTGATATTTATCACATCTTAAAGGTTAAGCTCTACTCAAGACATATTGGAAAGACCCCTGAAGAGATTGAAGCTGACATTCGGCGCCCAAAATATTTCAGCCCCAGTGAGGCTGTTGAATATGGTATCATTGATAAGGTACTTATTCGTAAGAAAAATATTCCTCCCTCTGATACCCCCTCCCAATATTCCTCTGAACCCCTCTGACCCCTCCCTCCCCCTCCAATAAAAAAAGAAAGAAAAAGGCTTCCCTTTCCAAAATTAAAAATTGTAATCAATTTTCCCTCGCGAATGTAATTCTAATGAATGTCACACAGGTTATCTACAATGAAAGGAGCACAGAGGACAAGGGACTTGTTGCGGACCTGAAGAAAGCACAGTTTATCTGAAGATTTAAGTTACAATTGGTTATGATGACTGTGCTTCAGGTGAAATCTCAAATCTTACTACTTTCCAATTATTTGGAGATGATAGCAATGACTATGTTAAAATTGTCTTTTACGTGTCTGATTGGTTTGATATGCCGCCAGCAAATGGGAGTGTCATGTGGTCTGGGGAGGTGAAGATGCATACACATTAACATAAACTTCTTGTTGTGTGATTGAATGATTGATTAATATATACTGTAAATTATGGAATTGTCAACCCTGACAATTAAAATTAGCTGTTTTTTGCGTAAATTTCTTACTCTTGAAACAGACATGAAATTTGGAGGTTTTACTTTTTGGATGCTCCCAACCTTAGTATGTTGTCTTATTTTATGAGGGAGCATTTCAGATTTTCTTTGAGGATTACTCTTGTTTCAAGGTTCTGTTTTTCTGATGCTAATTTAGTTGACTGTTTTGAGACCTCTCTATTCTGGTCATTTTTTTAAGACTTGAGAGTCATTGGTAGGCTGCATTCTAGTTTTGGATCATACAAAACTAAATCAATCTCTTTTAAGCTGTTTGCTACCTCATATTTGCTGTAAAGTAGCAGCTTCTTGGTGCATCTTCATCTTGTTCGCAACAGGAAACACTCTTTCTTCAATTACAAGGACAGAGCCAAGAGCCTATAGACCCCACCACTAGTGGGAGCCTTGTATGTTGTTTAGTTTGCTAGGAAGTTCAAGTTTTATCCCTTTGGTTTTTGGGAGTGAGATTGAATATAATCCTTTTGATGTACATGTGTAGGAGATTGGGCTATTCTTCTGCTTGCCAGTGATTTTGGTATGTATCTTACCTTACATGGTATCATACTTATCAAAAATTGCAAGTAATTCTAGGTGATGAATGAGGCCAGCTGTTAGCTGTTCCTGCATGCTCGATGGCATTGCTGGCAGGTCCTGATGCCATCATGCTATGATTAAGGTGCCAATAATAAAAGAAAAAGTGTGAAAATATCATCTTCGTTCCATAGTCCCCACCATTAGAAAAACAAAAACTCTTTTTTTCAGCGTCTACTATCCCTTCAATTTGCTGATCCCTTGGTTGGATAGTATTCTAAAGTTGAGCCTATTGAGCATTCTTTAGACAATTATTGCTCCTTCAGTGCCAAGTGGGGAAACATGCAGGTTCTGGAAAAGGGAAGCACTTATGTATTGTTTTTGTGGTCTTCCCACTTTATGTGCTTTAATGCAACCGGGTCCCTGGATTTAGAGAATAATCCCTCTGTACTTTCTTGCATTCTTGCTTGCTTTTTGTTTTGTTTAGATGTAATGGGGTATTTCTTCTGAATTCGTTTCTGCTTAGACTGATGGTGACTTCTCTGATGCACCAGCACATGTCAATTCATCTATCTAGCTATGCGTAAGCTTTTTCACTCCTTTTGGTCCATTTCATAGTGTGAGTTTATGTCTTCATGATTTAAACCCTTAGCTAGAATTGCTCTTTGAAAAATATGCTTGTTATAATAGTATGTCCCATTAAGAAACCCCCCAAAAAAAAAAAATAGAGGTATTGCTGTTCATTTTTTATAAACTGATTGTTCCATCAAACAAAAACCTGATTTAAGCTTTATGCAGACGGTTCCTCACCCTTTTTTCATGCTACATCATGTCACTATACACACTTGCTATTGTTTTCTAACGCATTGTTCCTCAAATGGTTCTATTGATCAAAAATGTTTTCCAGCAAAATTTCTTGGTCTCTTGAAAACTGTGTCCCTGCCAATAATTATTAAGACTGCTTACATTTTGATTTTCCTAAACCCTTACTGGGAATCCACACTTTATGGTATGATAGTATTAAAGCTGTAATGCATATGTGCCTCTCTTTTTATTAGCTCACATGTGCAATTTATACTTGGAGAGAAATAACTTGAATCTCAGTTTTTTCACATAAGATGCTCAGATTGCGTGCAGGAATCCACGAAACCTGGCAAGAATTACCAAGTACCTGCCTTTTTCTCAGATGCTTTCTTGGGTTAGGCTCCATGTCCATCTCAACTCTGGAATAGCATATCATGGTCACATTGGAAGAATTCTTACTGGTTGATGATAAAGAGTGGTGTCTTCTATGAGAAAAGGGAAGCAACATAAGTTTGTTTTTTATTGTTCTGGATACGTCTGGCCTTAATGAATTTAGATGTATATTTTCATTTGCATTATTGTAGTACATACAGTACAGATCGGTGAAGATATCGCTTCTAAGGTTGATGGTGATCAATATCAAATTTTTGCATTATTTTCTCGGTCATTCTTTTTGCACTATTATTGCAAAATTTCTCATGAAAGTGTTGCGTACCCCTCTTTGGTGGGGTAAGACGGCCAAAATGGCACGTAAGGCTACTACATCTGACCCCTCTCCCCGCATGTTTAAGTAGAACTCTAATTTATGAATTTAGAATTTTTTTGGTTATGGTGAGATAAATGTTATGTGAGCAACCCGTTAATTGCTACGTTGGCATGTTGCAATGAATAATATGTATGCATGTAATGTGGAAATGTGAGGTTGACCTCAAGTAATTTCTAGTTCTTTAGGAGGAGTTGGAATGAGATTTCCAATTTCCTATGACTCAGCGTCGTTACCTGCTTACCTCTAACATGGTTGGATGTGGGTAAACAGAATAGCAATTGTACATCTAGCGCATTTTCAACCCACAAGATATATGGAGCAATAGTTATATCATGGATCCGGGACCTGTAATCGCGGATCACCTATTATTTTTTGGGCATCCGAACCTGTAGTCGTGAATCACCTATTATTTTTGGGTAGTTTGGAGGTGTGTTCGACGAGGGAGCCAATTTTTCCTTGTTGCTCAGCCTTCGCTAGGGTTGCAATCTCTCCAAATTATAGTACAGAAGAGAAAAAGCAATTTGGTTCTCCCCATTGGTAAAAAAATGTGGCCATGAAAAAATTTATAGATATAGATGTCAACTAATTTAATTGATAAAATTTTATAATTGAAAATCTAATTTGAATTCCACTTTTGTGTCTTCTTTTAATATTTAAAAAGAACTATAGATAGAGGTACGGTAAAGATTGTGGGATATATTGGTTCAGTTTACATCAAGATCAATTGCGTCATAACTAGCATGGAAAAAGGTAATCTTAGAGCAGATAAAGCATACTTGACCCCTAAGTTATAGTAACAAAGATTTATGTAGGTGAAATGCCAAATACCGTACTGGAGTTATGACATACTATAGAATTTAGAGATCAATTTATAAGAGCCCTACAGATAAGATTCTTATAGTGACTACTAAAATTAAACACTTATTCCTCTTTAAATCGTGTATTTAAAATTGAATCAAAACTCGATAATTAACATACCATCGCTAAGTAGAGGTCCCTTTCTATCCTTAACCAATTCCATTCTAATTTCTAGCAACCATAATGGCACAGATACGATAACTCTTTGAGTGCACAAGGATGATGATTACATAGGAAAAAAGGTTGACCCATTTGTAGCTTTTCATTTTCATTTTGTTTATTATTTCTTTTTCTCTAACAGTAAATTTGGTGAATTTCCATTACCAGGTGGCTGCTCAGGATTGAAAGTCACCTAACCCAAATTTGACTTGATGAAATTTCTTTCGTTGTCCATCTGCTAATCTAACTTTCTATATTTTTTAACAAAGGTTATAATTCTTTTTAAATGGTGAACGTTTAAAATAAAAAATCCTCTCAATAAATAAATTTTGGAAGATTTGAATGTATGTTCTTCAATTCAGGGTGATACTACTATCACTATAACCGACAATTTATTGGTCTCAACTTCCTACTTGTAACATTCTTTCAGCATTTGCCTACTACTAAAAAATTTTAATGCAAATTATTTAGGAAGACTATCTCTTAGTATATCATTTTGCGACAATTGATGTGACTACATGTATAGAAGTTGGAACAGTAATATGTACGATAATGTGAATTACATTTATAAAAAATTATCTCATGTTATCCAAGGCTAACCAAATTTTATATATGAATTACGACATTAAATTAACACATACATGTTTCTTGAATTTAGAGGCGAAACTGTTATTATTTTCACCATCAAAAACTAATGGTTAACGACTAATGATTAATGTTATTAGTTACTACTCACCCAAGTAGATGCTCGACAATTCATTCCCGTAAATATAGGTGACAATGACTATAAGTCATTAACCATATGTTATCGGCTGACAACTAAATATTAAACGATACTACTCTCTCTCTATAATGCTTTATGTTCTAAATTTACTTTTGCTTCTCTTTTAACAAAAGATTTCTTAAATAGTATTCTTGTCTAAAACAATTAAGATTATCTGTAATTGGAGACGGAACTGCAATCTTACAGTTTAATTTCCTAACCCACAAATGATAAATTCTTTATTAATGGATTTTCTTTAAACCAATTGCAGAAAATCCAAAAAGAAAAGGCAAAATAATGAGTTTGTGAAGAAGGGTCAATTGTAAATTGTAATTGGTCAATTGTTGAGAAGAAAGAAAGATAGCATATGCACCAATTAAGTTCAATATCGTAGTAATTCTAGTGGGGGCAAAATGGTATATTCACATTCTTGATATTTCAAAATTATCCATTCTCCTATAAATATCTAAACCTCCAAGCCTTGATTTCTCACCACTTTCTCTCTCATGTTTCTAAATTAACCTCCATCTTTTTAGCCTAATTTTCCATTTATCATTCTAGAAGAAAATATGGGTTTTATTCTTCACTACAACGTTCTTCTATTGGTGATGTTATATTTGCTTGGACGTGGTTTCACTCAAGACTTCATTTGGTCAAGAGCCACTTATTATGGTAGCCCTAATTGTCCAGGAAATCCGAGTACGTAGACCTTTATTTTCATCAGTGATTATATTATATTTTACCGATATGAAACTTAAGGTATGCTATTTATCTATTTATTTATCTCTCTTTAAAACTGAAAATATGAAAAAAATGATAAATTTAATCGGTACATAATTGTGTTACTTGTTTGAGGTATTAGATTATTGTCATTTGGGCAATAATGCCGAGAAATAGTCCATTAATGAAAAACTAAATTGCTGAGAAAAATGTTGTGTACTTCTAGATGAGTACGAAATGTGGGGTCATTTTACTCAACTCGTAAAGTTTTTATGAGTTATTATTAGAGATTTTAATTTAACTCTATCTAAATTAACATTTGTGTTTATCTTTAGAATTCTATTTTAACAAAAAAAAAAAAACTAACTATGAAGAGTCTACCTACATGTGTTTTAGTTTGGAATTTCAGGTGGAGCTTGTGGATATGGTGAGCTTGGAGGCACTCTCAATAATGGGTATGTGGCTGGAGTCCACAGGCCCTACAAAAATGGAACTGGCTGTGGTGGCTGCTACCAGGTATAAATAATAACATGACCTTTATTGGGACAATGTAATAGTAATATAATACAACCGACTTTACCATGTATAACTTGTGATAATTATAATTGTAAGACAGTTTTTTAATAGAACCAAATAGCACGTAATGAAATAATTATAAATTTATTTGTATTACGAGGTTAATTACGTCCAATTTTTCCTGAACCGATATGTGTATTTCTTTGAGCCTTCAAATCTTCAAGTATCAATTTTAATTTTTAGTTACGATAGCTATTAAATATTATGTAATCATTTAGTTATGTAATCCCTCCCTATCACGCTCTTATTCTCTCTTGTAAAGTCTTTCTCCCTAAGCTTTACAAGGTCCTTCTAAATCTAGACTATCAATTTTCATATATTTTTTCATTTTAGAGAAAAAAACACCGTACCTATACGACTCTTGTCACAAGAGTGCTACCATAGGCAATAATCCAATGATCCATAATAATGCATGGACGTAACCATAATAATGCATGGACGTAACTGAGGCCACACGCACGACATAATAAAAACTATATAATCTTATAATGAAAATAATGACCTCATTAAGTAGACCGTAATTGTGATTACACTAATTAATTTGATTATAATGATGATGGATAATTAAACAGGTAAGGTGCAAGGGAGGGTGTTGTACTGACGAAGGGGTGGTAGTGGTGGCCACAGATTTCGGGGTGGGAGAATGGGTGGACTTCCTCTTCCCGGCCCAAGCATATGCCAAGATGGCCAGAGCCGGACTCGAAGCGGAGCTCCTCTCATACGGCCTTGTGGACATCGAATTCCGCCGTGTCCCTTGCACCTACGGCGGGTCTCCCTCCACCCTCACCTTCAAGATCCACGAAAACAGCAAGTTCCCTCATTACTTGGCCTTCATCATCCTCTACCCTCCTGGTCTGTACGACGTCGTGGGGGTTCAAGTTTGGCAGGTAAATCATGCATGAATTTAATTTTAATTAACCTTTTTATTTCGTTAATGTGTTACTGATGTTACTGCATTAGGCACAAATTTAACTATTGAAATAATGCCACCAAATTAATCAGTCATCTCTCTCGTTAATTAAGGGGGAGAGGAGGGAATCAAATCTAAATACTCAACATCTCAGTCTTGACCACTAAACTAAAGGTCTATTCAAAGTTACACAAATAAAAACAAACAGAAATAAACAAAAAATATAAATAAATGATGGTTTTAATATAATTTCGAATAGACTTGAAGACCTCATTAATTCTCCTGTTGTATTTTGATTGTATTATATTGTTCTTTTACAATTCATTCAAACAAAAAAGTAAACTAAGATTATAATTTGGTTGAACATTGAGCCCAACCAAATCAAAGTTTGAATGAATGGAATTGTGGGGAATGATGCAGGAGGAGTGCAAGGAATGGAGGCCCATGAGGAAGCCCTATGGAGCACTTTGGGACATGCAAAATCCACCCACTGGACCTCTTAATCTGAGGTTCCAGTTAAGTGCCACTTCTGTTGACACCAAATGGGCAGAATTACCCAACATTATTCCACCTTATTGGCAAGGAGGAGCCACTTTTAGCACTGCCATTGTATTTTAACAATTTTAATTCAGTTGCCTCAAGTATCAGTCTGTCTATCTAGTTTCAAACACTCCCCCTCTATATATATATGTCGGGATAAGTTTGCCTGTATTTAGTCTTACTTTATGGAATTTCAACTCTGTGTTACTATTTGATTTTCGGTTTGTTTGTATGTCAGTATAATGACTTAGAATTAAGGTGAAGGAGAATACAAGGATTGAAGATCAGAAGTTCTGGTTTTTAGGTTATCTATTGTTAGTGTATATGTTGTCCAAATCCAAATTCATGTTCTGAAAGTTCCGTTGCTTGGCACGACATGTGGGGAGGTCTGATATAGTAGTTTTACCTATAAATAGTAAAATTACGGGGAGGTTGCTACCGTCAGACTCTAGATTTAAAATCTGTGAACCATCGCCTAGAAACACATTTTATTTTAGTCCACTGTATGCTCTAGTGAACAAACCTGTTTTGATAAGTGTCCACCTTTAATTAGTATCGCTATATATTTCAGCGAGCAACCTTCAAAATGTACAATTCTCTACTGTCAGACAATGTAATGCTGTGTGGTTTCATGGAAAAAATGGCGAGTAGTGTTTGAAGGAATTCTAATGATCGTATACGATCAGGTGTCCTGATGAGTATAGAGGAACGTTGAAATTGAAAGACTATGCTGGACGAATATGATGGGGTTTATGAGTAGGTAATATGATAAGATCGAAATTTAATCATTCAGGTGTTAAGTTTGTGGCATATATAAACACACGTATATGATGAAAAAATAGATACCGGGGACCACATTATTTTATGATTATGAAAAATTATAAATAATCGATGATGTCTTAGTTTAATGATTAAGACTGATATTGTGAGTATATTTGGTTTTAGGTTCGATTTTCTCCTCTCTTTTTATATTGTAATACCTTTCGTAACTCATCCGAACCTAAAAAAATTAAAAAAATATAGATAATATAATAATTTGGAAAAATTTACAAATATTTTTTATTTTTACATTATTTTTATCTGAGATAAATATTATACTTCAACATTCATGATTACAAAACTAGTGCTAGTGTCCATGTGTCCAGATATAATAATTTAGTGCCTAAAAATTTTACTTCCCCTCCATCAATTTTGTCTCCTATAAATAGTATTTGAATCCTCCAAAGTTTTTCCATTCCTTCATCGTGTCTCTCTCTCTCTCATAGTTCAAACATATACATATCCCTCCTGCGTTTTTTTAAAAAAATTTACTCTAATCTGCATTAAAAAAAATGAAGTCTCAACTTGGTCATGATAATTATGTTGTGTTATTTCTTTTAGTGGTGTTGCCCAGTTTGTGTTACTGTCATGGGATTTCCAAAGCAACCTACTATGGCAGCCTTGCGTGTAAAGGCACTCACAGTATGTTCTTTTTAATTTATTTTCGTAGTATATAATACTTAAAAATTGACTTGATATGAAAATGTATTATACAATGTAAAACCTGGAGAAAATATTTGGATCATGTTTGGTTCTAGTCGGGTCAGTTTAGGGTTGAGTCATTCAGTTCAGATTGCAATTTTTGGATCAGTTTTCAAAGTCTAGTACTTATAGGTATAAACTATCCTAAAAATTGCATGGATTTGATAGTTTGTTGTTGAACAGTGTGTAAGGCAAGGTTTGGCAAGGGAACATCAAATGATGAATCAACCTCTGGAAGATGTGGATATGGTGAATATGGAAGAAGTGTGAGTAGTGGCAGATTTGCTTCTGTAACCAAACTTTTCAAAGCTGGAGCTGGTTGTGGTGCATGCTACAAGGTCCTTTACTACTCTTCCAATCTAAGTTCATAATTTTTCCCCGATTATTATTATCCAACGGGAAAAATAAATTCCTAGAAACGATACTTACAACAAGATGACAACTACTTGTGTACATATATACAAACTATCGTATATTGAAACAGGATCGATCCTAAATTTTTCTTTTTTGAGAACTTAGAAATTTTAAATCAATTACCTAGCTTGTTTTCTTGAAGTGCTAAATGTGTTAGGTTAGTCTTTATTTTTCAATCGTATGTTACTGGTAAATTACTGATCCTCTTGTTATCGTACGCATATTATGTCTTTAACAAACTATTGATAAAAAAATTTGTTTAAAATGAACAGGTAAGGTGTTTGGAGACGGAATGCAACGAGGATGGAACAACCGTGGTAGTGACAGACCAAGCGAGTGGCGATTTTGATTTCCTTTTTAGCACCCAAGCAGTTGAAAGCATGGCGAATCGCGGGATGGAGGAAGAGTTGAAGGCTCATGTTCAGTTCAACATTACGTACCAAAGAGTGCCATGCAAATTCCCCGGATATAATCTCATGCTTAAAGTCCATGAGGATAGTCGTTACCCTGATTACCTTGCCCTGATCTTCTACTACCAAGCTGGACTTCATGACATCACTTCTGTCGAAGTCTATGAGGTTGGCCTATTTGATCATCATAACCGTGTTAAGAGCAGTCAGCCCCGTCAAATTTCTGGTCTCGTTGATTAATTTAACTGCTTATTCTTTTCAACTTGTTATCTGTATTCAGCACTGATCAGCACTGAAACATACTTAATTTCGAATATTCCAGACTAGCATTGAATGGATACAAATTAAGTTGCTTTGTGCAGGAGGCTAACCTAGTATGGAGGGCATGTAAGAGAGCATATGGTGCAGTTTGGGGGATGACTAATCCACCAAAGGGTCACGACCTAACAGTTAGGTTCCTGGCTGTTCCGAGTGACACGGGCAATGCTACTACTGAATCCAAATGGGTGTTAGTACCTCGGGTGATTCCTCTTGCTTGGAGTCCTGGGGCTCTTTATGATACTAACTTTCAACTTTCTTAAATCATACACACCAGCATTATACTGAAGCCCCTATTTCTTCATGGAAGCCCAACTATGGTTTCTAGTATATAGTTGTAGTGTGTTCCAGTTTACTTGGCTTTTGTGTCAGTATCGATCTGTGTCAGTATCAGTTACAATTATGTTTTCGATATGAAATTGTTCCTTCATGGAATGGGAAATATGTGTATTTCAATTGCAGTTAGGGTTTTAATGTCTCTCAGTTAATATATACCAATAAAAGCTAGGATTGCATGCATGTACTTTGAGCTTGAACATATCTTAATAAAACTTTTGTTTTGTTGCGTAAGTTAATGTTTGGATGTTGATTCTGGTAACTTTTTCGATATTCTACGTACATAGTTAATTATATGGAAAATATTGGGAAGTTGGAATGAGTTCTGTTAATATCAACTTTAAACCTTCGTTACACTTTAAAAGAAGGTTGATGAGAATCCGTTTTAATTTCCTTATTTAAAGTTCAATCTGTACAAAAAATCATGAGTGCATATTTAAACTAACTAATATTTTTAGGATATAAATTTGTACCTTCAGAATAACATGAAGATCAGATTGCCGAAAAAGAAGGCTTGATGAACACTCAAAATAATTTTATAATGCTGTAATATGGTCCAAGGAAAAACTGAGAAAAATTGAATGGAAAAACTTGCGAAGAATGTAGTGCATCTGGTTATATCTCAGCTCAAATATTCTTCTGTAAAGAAAGACATTTTGTTCCCCCAATATTTCGTCTTCCCTTAATTAACTTCTCCTAAGCCCAAACTTTAGACCTCAAAAAAAAAAAAGGTCAATTTTTTTTTTTTTTTGAATTTGTATAGCTCCTCCGATGCTCGGTCATCCGATCAAGAACCCCTTCTGGTACATCGATGCTCCATATATAGGGCTTTTTTCATAGGCCTTCAATTTTAGATGTTGTATAATTTATTTATTTATTTGGGTTTAATTAAAGGTTTTTCGAGCCCGGCATTTAAAGTAAAAGTCATTTTAATAAATGTATTTTCAAATGTTTGAACTTGTATTCTCCTCCTTATATCGGGGTGAGGCTGCTATAATTTCAACCAACACTTTATTGGCATAGTACAAATCTTAATTGTATTTCTAGATGTTGTAACAAGTGTCATAGTGCATGATCCCTATCATCCCATATGTTAGAAGACAATTAGCAGTTAGTCTACTTTTGACTACATCCTTATCTCAACATTAAGCTTTAAGCATGCCTCTAATCTAGTCTACAGCTAACTAAGCACAAAATGAAAACAACTTCATAATTAGCCCCTTCATGATTGCAAATTAAGTGGCTGGTAGGGAGATAAGATTGATTCACTTGAATTTTGGTGCCAAGAACACGGGTGCTAGGTTCATTTAACGCCTAATTGAGTTAATAAGATTACACTCTCTAAAAAGCAAGATGCATCCTGGGTGACATAAATAGTCATTTGGGTCCGGGTTAAATCCAGATATCTCTCTTTCAAGTGGGAATAGAGTGAGTGGTCACTGTTTCGACATCTGCCCTAATGATTAATGAAGCCAATTCTATAACACAGTCCCCGAATCAAACTCAACTATAAATACAAGTGCTCTAATTCATACCCTCTCATTGCTTTCCTCATTTAGATATCTCTCTTTTCAAGTTTCCACATATTTCTCAAGGCAAAAATCATAATTATGGGTTTTATGCACAACCAAACTTGTGCCCTTTTCCTTGTCCTTGTGCTCTTGCCTTTGTCCATCCTTTGTTATGAAGAGCACTTTGAGCACACCAAGGCTGTCTATTATCTTACTCCTGATGGACTCGGAACTCCAAGTATGTTCAAGAAATTTTTTTGTTATAATTTTGTTATAAAAATTACTTAGTATATAATTAAATTTCAAAAAACCAAACGTGGTTGGACATCGTTGCATAAGATTTTTAGGTTAGCCATTGTGTTCAACCGATCAGTCTAGTCCAGTCCATGCATTCAACTCAACTTGATTGAACTGATAGGCCGCGCTAGTTCAAACTCATGAATTCATACCATTTTAACTAAATCTATAGTTTATAGTTTTACGTATCAACTATCAAGAGATCGAGTAGTTTTTTTTTTTTCAGAATAAACCTGTTTTAACTTGGTCATTAATATTATAAGTTATAACCAGTCACATAGGATATTAATATATATGTTTATATATAACGATAAGAATTCATTGACTACAATATAATCAGACGGAGCGTGTGGATATGGAGAACATGGACGAACCGTGAATGATGGGTGTGTCGCTGCAACCTCTGCTTTCTACAATGGTGGAGCTGGCTGTGGTGCATGCTACAAGGTATTCCTTGAATTCTTGTCAAATTTAGCTAAGTTTCTTTTTTTAAAAAAAAATGAGAATATTGCCCTTTTTTAATGATAAAAGTATTGAGCCGAAATGTTCTAAATGTACGTAAAATTAAAAATGACTTAACAAATTAAAAAGAATGGAAACTAAGTGACTCATTTATCAGTTTCAGTTGTTCTCGTTAGAATATATTAATGGATGATATACATGGTGCAGGTGAGGTGCAAAAAGACGGAGTGCAACCCGGACGGGGTGCTGGTAACGGTGACAGACCAGGGTGGAGGAGGCGACGCGGACTTCATACTGAGTACAAAAGCATTCAGCAAGATGGCTCAACCTGGGTCAGAAAAGGAGTTGATGGCTTATGGTAAAGTTGACGTAGAATACAGAAGGGTTTCGTGCCAATACCCTGGCAAAACCCTTGTGATTAGGGTTACAGAAAACAGCAATTACAACTCCTACTTATCCTTGCAATTTTTGTACCAAGCTGGGGCTGCTGACATTACTGCGGTTCAAGTCTTTGAGGTAGAAAGTCAATTGAATTGGTCAGAACCAAAATGATTAATTTGAAAATGTCTGATTCAATACGTACCAATCACATTTTCTTAGTGACTTATTAATTGAAGAAGTTTATCATAAACATAAATATGATCCACCCTTAGTCACCTCCGAATTCAAAAGCCACTCTAAAACAGGCTATTATTAGTCATATCATGACCTTTAAAAATCACATCCCAATAAAACTCGTTGCACAATAATATTTTCGTGAGATAGTCTCACTTAAGAATTTGTGTTTTAATATTCGGCAGGAGGAGACACAACAATGGAGGGCATGTAGGAGGGCATATGGGGCAGTCTGGGACATGTCAAATCCACCAAAGGGTCCCCTGACAGTTAGGTTCTTCTTGGGTGGCAATGAAAATGTCAAAGCAAGATGGGTGTTGGTGCCCACACTCATCCCTGCTTTTTGGCAGCCTGGAGTTGCTTATGATACTGAAATCCAACTTGATTAATAATTTTAATTAATTTATATCACAACCTATTATAGCATAATGTAATGATAATATCAATAATGTTGCTTATAATAGCTTGTATTTCATCCCTTAAGTAATTCACCCCAGCTAGTATTATAGAACTTATAGAATAAAGTTCCATGTGAAGGTATGCTAATATAATGGATCTTTTTTCATGTATATGAATCATATTAAAAATAGAAAATATAATGGATCTTTTTTCATGTATATGAATCATATCTCACAAGCTTATAAGAACCTTCGATGCACCAAAACTGGAAGCATTGTAACCGAGTATCTTTGAAACAATGATTATCTTTGCAACATCTGTTAAACGGCTAATGTGCCCGCAATTGAAATCTTTTTGGCTTCAGAGTAATGATGAGAGTAAAAGGAAGAAGCCATTGCAACAGAGGTGAGAAATCAAATCATGTTGTGGTTGAAAATAAAATATCCAACAGTCATATACCCAGCAACTCAGATGGCTAATTCAGATGCAGAAATCTGGGCAGATTGCAAGCCTTATAAGGGCTACATTGACTACCTTGTTCTATGAGATATGGGGAAGCAGAAATGACAAGGTTTCATCACAAGAATCCTGATGTAGATCAAGCAGTGACAGCAATTCAAAACTGCATGAAGATGAGATTTCAATTTCTTAGCAATGGGGGACAAAATACCAAATATGTAATCCATGGCTAATCTGAAGTGCATATAGATGAATATGCACAGATAATTGTACATATCCCTGCACTTCCTCAGAATTGTAAGTTGGTAATGAAAATTTTAATTTTCTACCAAAAAAAAAAAAAAACAAGGAAGAAGGCATTGATCAGTCGGTGAATGAAATGGTTAATTGTGTACATGAAAGTATATGTGGACTTAAGTTTACCCTTTTTTAGTTGTGTCATCTTGCCTGTAGTTCTAAAGTTTATGTACTCCATTGCAGCCGATTGCTCAATAATAATCGGAAAAAATGATAGCTTTGAGAAATCCAACTCCTGCATCAATGACCAGATTTGGGAAGGCTGTATTTTTCATTGTTTTAAAGGAAATGTGAGGGTTGTAAATAGATTTCCTAATTATTCCATCTTAAAGGAGGGCAAGAACTAATTTTAGCACTGGCCTTAATTTTAATTTTATTGATAAAATCTATCCATCTAGTGGAATTTTTTTTATGGTTGAATAAACCACAAAGACAATATAATATAATAAGAAAAGGGGAGTTGAAGCTCAACCTACTTAGTTAGGACATACTTTGTATTTGTAAGATGATATCATCTATGTTTATATTTCCTAGTCTTGAAATAAATCCATTGTTACTATTACATGGATATTAAGTGCATCTTCCCCCTTCCAAAAATTAATACTCCGTTGTATTTTTATATTTTTAAATGTAAAAAGCACAATTTTTAAAGAGAATAAATATAAATTAACTGAATATTAGGTTGATATAAACCATACAAAGTTATTAATTAATTAGGAAAATAATTTTGAAAAAAGTTTATCAAAAAGGTAGAACCTTTTCTAACATGTATACCTACCATTACACTATATATACACGATAGATTTGATAAAAATGACGGTTTTAATGATTTTATTTTATATTTGAAAGATTAAAATGGTGCCTACCGCTGGTAGACAATAGTTTGACTCCCATGAAGAGGAAGCCAAGTTTAACTTCCTTCCTTGCCACTGAGAACACTTTAATCATTTATTCTCTTTTTTTTTTTAATTTGTTTGGATAGAATTATGATTTATTCTGCTACGTACCACTCTACTTTATAATGAACAATCATCATCAATCCCTAATTCTATTTCTGGATCCTGAACCTCCTGCGGCTTAATCTGTGTTTATTATTATTTATTTTATCGAATTAATTTAATTACATTATCTGTGTTAGTCCAAATGTTGCAAAATCATTACCTTAAAACTACGCATGCATGTAAATGTAACGTTGTCTTCAGCTAATTAAGCGCAATATTTGAAAGAGTAATGATGGAGATCTTGAATTACCTAACTTAGTCAAAAATATATACATTAATGTATTTTATGCTCTAAAATCACTATTTATTTAATGATTATAATTCATTATGAATGTAAGAAGTTTTAGTAATTGTCGACTGTGACGACACATGTTAAATGACACCCTAAACAAATCAATCAAATTCAGAATGTGTGTCAGACGTGTAAGTTTATAAATATAAAAAATATGAATAAAATAGTAATTTTATATATTTTGTAAGTTTTAATATAATTCTATTATTTAATCATTCCATTCTTTTTAAATTTATTCATAATATATTAATTTTTAAATCAAAATAAGACGTTTAAAGCATTCCTTCATACAAGACACGCATATCCTTTCACTTGTAAATAATATAATGGCTTATATGGTTTAGAAATATTTACAATATTATACTATCCAATCCGACAATTTTTCACTTAATTATTTCGTATATATGATATAATTTTACTACTGCATCATAGGTCTAAATTAAACACTTCTATAATATTTAAATTAATCTATTTATGATATAATTTTTTCGAATGTTAGAAGATCGGAAAATAGGGGCACTCATGTCCTTGCTTATTTCCAACCTTACAATCAATTTAATAGGGAGTGGATCAAGGATGACCCATATTCAAATCTTGAATGTGACTTTGAAAGATATTTGTACCGATCACGGTGATAAATAAAAGTGAAATAATATGTCTTATATAAGATATACTTTAAGTGTCTTTTCTCGATGTAAAAGTTATTATATTATGTGATAAATTGAAAAGAATGGTATGATTGAATAATATAATTAATATTGTATTATAACTTACAATTTATATAAAATTGTTATTTTATCCATCATTTTTTATATTTATAGAATTATATGTATGACACACCTTCTAGGTAGGGTTGATCCGATTAGGATATCATATTGATACTTAAGTGTTTTTAGGTAGGTTTGATCCAATTAGAAAATTATAAAATACATTAATATAGGTCAAAATAAAATATTTAAAAATGTATTCCTAGAAGACAGATCATCAGCCTGAATAAAAAAGTTCCCCATCTCACTGATAAGGAAAAACTATACTCAAAAGTTTTCAATAAAACTTTATTTTATTAATAGTAAGTAGTAGAAGGAAAATAGAAGCAACAGCACTGAGGATGAAGAACGGGTCCTTATTGATGAAGACTATATCATATATAAGTAGGATACATATGTAAAAAAGTAGGTAGGATTAGTAATAAGTTAATCAAGTATAATTTGAGTATCATAAGCAACACCAGGTTGCCAAACAGCTGGGATGGCTCTGGGCACCAACACCCATCTTGCTGTCACTGTTGCACTCCCATCCAAGAAGAACCTTACTGTGAGATCTCCCTTTGGTGGATTTGATATGTCCCAGACCGCTCCATATGATCTCTGGCATGCCCTCCATGATAGGCTTTCCTCCTGCCCAACAGCAGTAATGTCAGAAGTCCCATAAGAAAATAAAGGATGTATACGAACTGTTAAAATTACCCGTAGTACGTACCTCAAAGATTTCAACAGCAGTAATGTCAGAAATCCCAGATTGGTACAAGAATTGCAAGGATAAGTAGTAGTTGTAACGGCTGTGATCGGTGACCTTAAGCATGAGGGTTCTACCAGGGTATTTGCAAGGAACCCTTTGGTATTCTATGTCAACTTTACCATAAGCCATCAACTGCTGCTCACATCCTGGTTGAGCCATTTTGGTGTACGCAGGAGCACTCAGCACGAAATCGGTCTCGGGGCCACCCCGTGGTCAGTCACCACCACCGTCACTCCCTCCTCATTGCACTCGGCCGCTTTGCACCTCACCTACATACACCAAGGATATCGCTTATCCATCTCATCTAGTGAAGGAAAACCTTAGCTTGTTGGATCATCTTGTTTTATTTCCGAGTCTGTCGTTGAGATAATGACTAATTTACTTCTAGTTTATTGATTGAGTCGTTTTGAGCTTGGGTTAAGTTTGAATTCACGATATATTGAACATTCTATATAATTAATATGAAAGTAAGAAAATTTGTTCAATATTAAATTAATATGAAAGTAAGAAAATTTTTAATAAAGACTTAAATTTGAGTCAAGTTTTCAAATTAAAAAGTCTCTTAAGTCAAGTAATCAAGTATATATGGGCTAACTTTTATCAAGTCGCTCCAGTCGAATCGAGTTGAGTAATAAAGTATTACCTGGTAGCAAGCACCACAACCAGCTCCATCCTTGTAGAGCTTAGAAGGAGAAACCACAGCAACACACCCATCGTTAAGAATTCTTCCATATTCTCCATATCCACATGCTCCATCTGATAATTGTGAATGAATTCAAAAAGTTCCTCCCATTAGCAAGTTTTTTTTTTTTTTTTTTGGGATCAATTTTTGAGCAAGTTAAGTTGAGTTCACTCTAAAGTCAAACAAAAATGTTGGTAAAATATGATAGTAAAAAGTATCGCTATTGACCCAACGAGCTAATTAGCTGGTCTTGACTTAGTATACAGGTTCGAGTAAAAACCAATAAGTGGATGGCTTATTGTACTAGCCCATGGGGTTCATGGGCTTAGTAGATAAGTTGAACCCATGGATCAACATAAGTTAATTCACACTACTCCCGTCTAGACTTATATTTGATACTCTTTTTAAAGTTTTGAATATAAAAAAACTTGCAAAAAATTGGCTAGGAGTTGCCAAAGTTTAGCCAAGACCAACTGGACAACCTAGTTAATATATCGACTAGGTTAGATTAGACAAATATATATATATATATATTCTCGAAACTGACAATAATATCGAGTAAATTTGTAACCGGGGAAGTACTCAACATACTTGGAGTACCGAGTCCACCCGGAGCGATATAATAGGCAGCCTTGGAGTACTCAACCAGCTCTTGGTGACAAAAGGTTGACAAAGGCAAGATCACAAGAACAAGAAAAGCACAACTACCCTTGTTGTGCCCAAAACCCATAGTCATTTTCCCCAACATAATTATGGAATGTGTGGAAACTTGAAAGACAGATAACTAAATGAGGTAAACCCTTGAGGTAAAAAGCATTCAAGGATATGTATTTATAGTTAGATTTTGGTCACTTTTTTCTCGTAGAAGTGGCTTCATTCATCATTACAATAGTTGAATTTTATGAGTGAACAATTTTCACCTTTTTCTTCCCACTTAAAAAGTATGCTTATTGCTCAAATGTGCTTCGTTCTATTCATGAAGAATGTACATGGTTTATGCAAGTTGGTAGATTTTGATTGGAAAGGTTGTCAAGATGTATGGCTAAGGTTTATTTTTGGGTATACACCATGATGTATGTATTTTTCTACCTATATTAGTGCTTTAAATCGAATAAATATATTTGACACGTGTTGTGTAGACAACTACACCATGCACTTTAATGTGGAATTGCACGAAAGCATTATTATATTGAGTTTGGTATTGGTTTGGATCAACAATGATCTCAATATAATGTTAGGATTAAAAGCCACAACACTAATAGCAAAGAAAAGCAAAGAAAAAGCGAGAGAACAAGGACAAGATTTTTAACGTGAAAAAACCCAAAATCGGAAAAAAAAAAATCATGAACAATTCATTAAATGATTTTGATTATAAGAGAAAGTTTTGTGTGTTTTTGGGATGCAGCAATGAAGATCCTTAGGCCTCAATATATAACCTAAACTTTCATAAATCAGCATCAATACACATTAAACCGAGCAAATAACACATAACGAGATAAAGAAAACGAGCAGTGGGCGGAAGAACAGGCTGGCACGGTCGTGCTAGGCACTTGGCACAGTCGTGCCACCTTACGGTCCATTTTCCTGCAGTTTTCGCGGATACTCCTTGTCCATGCCAGCTTCGATCATGAACGTGCCATGTTGTTTCTTGACGAGTGCCATGCAAACAAGCCTTGATTATCATAACCCATGATTATTAGGCTCCACTCTCAACAATCTACCACTTGGAGACTAATAAGCCACTTCCTCTTTGTATACATCTAGCAAATCAAACACCCTCTTTGGCTTAAACTAGAAAGGCCAATTGAGGTTTTGCACAACCCTAATTTCCAGGCATCTACTCCTTTGGTTAGCATATCTGCTTGGATTTTTGCTACCCATGATTTTCTTAAGTTGCAAGTCTCCACTCTCCACCAAGCTTCTCATAAAGTGGAACTTGCGCCGGATGTGCTTGGTTCTTGAATGCAAGACCGGATTCTTGCTCAATTGAATCACACTTTGACTATCACTATAAAGCACTTCATTTCCTTGCCTTTGGCCCAAAACTTCCAAGAAGTCTTGTAACCACACCATTTTTTCCGGCTTGGACATGGCCACATACTCATATTCGGTTGTGGACAATGCAATGCATTTCTAGAGCCTTGACATCCAACTCACGACTGTGCTTATTACAAGTGTGAAAACATAGCCCATAGTGCTCTTGCTTGTGTCAAAATCACCACTCGAAGTCCGCATCCACGAAGCCTTCAAGCTTTAGTTCACTTTCTTGGAACACTAACGATATGTTATATGTTCCCTTCAAGTATCTTAGAAGCCACTTCACGGCTTTCCAATGTGCTTATCCGGGATTGGACATGAACTTTGCCACCATTTCCACTGCGAAGGCTGTGTCCGGTCTTGTGCACACCATTGCATACATGAGGCTCCCAACGACGGAAGCATAAGGAATCTTGGACATATGCTTTTTTTCCTCACTTGTCTTGGGACATTGCTCCTTGGTCAGCTTGATATGGTTTGCAAGTGGGGTGTTTCTTGGCTTGGCATCACTAATGTTGAACCGCTCTAGAACTTTCAGTACATACTCTTCTTGAGACAACTTCAAGGTTTCTTTGTGCCTATCTCTTGTTAATCTCATCCCGAGAATTTTCTTCGCCGAGCCCAAGTCTTTCATCTCAAACTCCCTTGACATTTCTTCCTTCAATTTGTTGATTTCATCCATGTTAGAACCTACAATCAACATACCATCTACGTCGAGTAGTAAAATGCCATAAGAATCGGTGAAGTTTTTGAAATAAGAACATTGATCCTTATCACTCCTTAGAAAACCGTTGTTGCACATAAAGGTGTCAAATTTGAGATACCACTACCTCGGTGCTTGTTTCAAACCATCTAGACTATTTGTGAGCCTACACACCAAATGTTCCTTCCTTGGAACCTCATATCCCTCCGATTGTAGCACGCAGAAATCTTCCTCCAAATCCCCATGTAAAAACGTCGTTTTCACATCCATTTGCTCCAAGAAAAGATCATCTATTGCAACCAAGTTCAAAACAATTCTAATGGTGGTTAGTTTCATAACCGGAGAAAATATTTTGGTATAGTCAATGCCCCTCTTTTGTGAAAATCCCTTAACCACCAAACAAGCCTTGTACCTAGTATGACCACTAGGCTCATTCTTAATCCTATACATCCATTTGTTTAGTAAAGCTTTCTTACTAACCGGTAATTCGGTCAACTCCCAAATATGATTCTTGTCCAAAGATGTCATTTCCTCATCCATGGCTTGCTCCCACTTGGACCAATCACTTACTTGCAATGCTTCGATGTAGGATTCTGGCTCACCGACATCGGTCAATAAAATATAATGAAGAGAATGAGAGTATCTTTGAGCCGGTATACCTCTAGTTGACTTTGTCGACCTTCTCAAGGTGGGAGGAGTTTCTAGTTCAAGGATCGGTTCATCAATTGGTACTTCAATTTGTGGAGCTCTAGCCTGAGTTTTCTCCCCTCCAAGGAGAGTTTAACAACTTCCTTGCTACTTACATCGGCTCCCGCTACCTCCTTATCAACCGAATTCTCAATCAGCCCGTCTTTGTGCAAAACGGACTCATCGAAGACAATATCAACATGTCTAAAAACTTTCTTCCCATCTCAAACTCTATACTCAAACAAGTTATCACCATAACCCAGAAAATAACATTTATTGGACTTAGCATCGAGTTTGTCCCTCTTGTTAGGTTCAACCATAACATAAAGCTACACAACCGAAAACACGAAGATGGGATAAATCGATATCCTTACCACTCCAAACCTCTTCCGGTATTTTGTTACTCGGTACGGATGGTCCCCTATTGATCAAATAGGTGGATGTGTTAACTACATCTTCCCATAATGATTTGGGTAGCCCGACATGAATACACACGCTCCTTGCTCTCTCGTTGAGGGTACAGTTCATCCTCTCGGCTACGCCATTTTTCCTTGCTTTTCTCGGAACCGTTCTTGTCAACCGGATCCCCTCTTGAGCATAATAATCTTTGAACTCATCCTTCTCATACTCACCACCATTGTCGGATCTCAAGCACTTGATCTTAAACCATGTTTGGGTTTCAATTTCTACTTTCCATCTCAAGGAAGTGTCAAAAATATCGGATATATTTTTCGGAAAATAGATCCATACTTTCCTACTCGTGATCGTCGATAAAGGTGACATAGTAGTAAGCACCACCCATAGATTGAATAGGAAAAGGACCCCACACATCGGTGTGAACTAGTTCTAGTTTGTTTGCCTTGACCTACCAACTTTGGGGAAACTAACCCGCTTTTGTCTTTTGAGAACACAACTCTCATAAAGTCCCAAATCAACATCAACCAACCCCGATAAAGCACCCCTAGAAGCCATGATTTTCATTCCCTGTTCACTCAAGTGACCAAGTCTATTGTGCCACAAAACTTAACTAGAGGATTTATTGTCGACATTGGCAAGCAAATTAGTACACCCAAATGTAGAGTACAAAGTCCCGGATTTCTCCCATTTTGCAATCACCAATGCCCCTTTGACAATTTTGCAACGCCCATTGCCAAAATGAGTGAAATAACCCGTTTCATCTATTGACTTACGGAAATTAAATTCTTAGCCTATCCCGTTATATACTTGAACGTCTTCTAACTTTCAATAGCCCCCATTAGAGAGCTTGATGTTTATATCACCTCTCACCAAAATTTCCAAACACTTATCATCGGCAAGATACACCTTACCAAAATGTCCACTCACAAAGTTATGGAAAAGGTCTTTACTTGAGAAACAATGAAACGAGGCACTCGAGTCTACAATCCAAGACTCAATTGGACTATCTACACTCAAAATAAGGGCATTACCAATATCCTCAATGGAATTCACGAATCACAGTCATCATGAATCTTGCCCCTCCCCTTATTCTTAGGTTTAGGATAATTCTTCTTGTAATGACCCTTTTCACCACATCCCCAACACACGGTCTCTTTTAAATTTGAGATTTACCCCTAGCCTTTGATTTTGATCGACCCGTAAACTTATTTTGTTCCTTTTGTTTCCCTCTATCTCTAACATGTAATGCATTCCCAGATTCACTCGAGTCCTTTTTGCGAATATTTTCACTTAAAATGACATCACATATTTCATCACATTTTAAAGCATCGGAACCCCTAGCACTACTCATAGCACATACAATGGTGTCCCAAGAATCGAGCGAGAAAAGACAAAAAAATCAAGGCTTTCACTTCATCCGCAAAATTAATATTCACTGAAGTAAGCTTAAAAATGCACATATTGAAGTCATTTATGTGGTCGGCTACACTAGTGGAATCATTCATTTTGAGATCAAACAAACGGCAAATAAGGTATACCTTATTCATTGACGATGGTTTCTCATACATGTTGGACATCGCTTCCAATAAAGTCTTTGTAGTCTTTTTCTCCATGACATTGAATGCAACGCTCTTTGTCAACGTCAACCGGATTATCCCGAGTGCTTGGCGATCGAGCACGTCCCAATCCTTTTGTGGTATCTCAACCGGCTTCTCTCCAAGAGGTTGATAAAGATTCTTTTGGTACAACAAAGCTTCAATTTGTATTTTCAAAAATGTAAAGTGTTTCCCATCAAACCTCTCAATCTTAACCTTTCTACTCTCCATTTTGTTGTTACTAATAACCAAACTCTAATACCAATTGTTAGGATCAAGAGCCACAATACTAATAGCAAAGAAAAGCAAAGAGAAAGCGAGAGAACGAGACGCAAAATTTTTAACGTGGAAAAACTCAAAATCTGGAAAAAACCATGAACAATTCACTAGATGATTTTGATTACAAGAGAAAGCTTTGTGTGTTTTTGGGATGCGAGCAATGGAGGTCCTTAGGCCTCAATATATAGCCTAAACTCTCATAAATCAGCATTAATACACATTAAACTGGGCAAATAACACATAACGGACAAAGAAAACAAGCAGCCAGGACAGCTTGACACGGTCGTGCGAGAGACTTGGCACGGTCTTGACCATGCCGGTTCACGGTCCATTTTCCTACAATTTTCACCCGAGATACTCGTCCGTGCCAGCTTCGAGTCACGAATGTGTCATGTTGTTCCTTGACCATGCCATGCAAACAAGCCTTGATTATCATAACCCATGATTATTAGGCTCCACTCTCAACATATAATCCTAGTGAGTTTGATGTTTGATAGAAAGAGATAATAGCAACTACCATTTATCTATGTTAAAATTTTTTTCAATCCTTTGTTTTTTAAAGTAAATTTTATGCCGACATGTTCACAAATGAATATAATATTCTTTCATGTAAGAATTTACGAAACATATTGTGTAAAAAAAAACAGAGACAAAATAATGAATACTAAAGTCTATCATATCATGTTGTTGTTCTAAGTTAACTTATATTGGTTAAAATTATCTCACTATTGTCAACATCTAAGAAGCAATTTATCTGCATCGCGAAAAAGAAGCGATTAATCTACTTGTACATGCAACCCAAAAAGCATCAATCGCATCAATCTTGTAAGACCAAGCCACCATGATTTCAATTAGGGCACTATTGAAAATTTATGTTGGAATGAATTTATATAGGAGAGAAGGGGAACTGAGTCTAAGGGCCTGTTGAAGCCCAACCACAATTCTCAGTACAGGACGCGAGCAATGCTCAAGGCTTCACATGCCAACTTGGCTAGCACCACATCGGCTTGCCAAAATGAAAGCTCCAACGTACAACTGCAAAAACTAGATGGGCTCTATTGAAGATGTTAAGACGCTAACCCTTGAGATGGACAGGCTTTATGGAAGGTGTTAAGAAGATAAATCTTAAGATAGGATCACCTAATATAACATTGATCTGTTCGAATTAGCGTTTATAACCATTAACAGTTCATAATATCTCATAACAACTTTTAATAACTCATAACTGATCTCTTAACAACTCATAATAGCTATAATAGCTCTTAACAAACATAACGGCTATAACAATTATTCACTATAACCACTAACAATAACCTCATATACTACTACTACTACTACTACTACTACTGCTACTACTACTACTACTAATAATAATAATAATAATAATAATAATAATAATAATATTATTATTATTATTATTATTATTATTATTATTATTATTATTATTATTATTGATATTATTATTGTTATAGTAAAAAATTATTATATTTAAAAATTTTATTATTAGCATTACGCCAACTCATAAGCTGTTATATTAGCTCATAACAGCAGCAAATTATAATAGCTCATAACAACTAATAACACTATAAAAGCTGGTTTTAATAGATAAAACGAACAAACCCTTAGTTGATATTTGTATCGCTTTAAAAAGATTGTCTCATTTAAAATTAACATTAAGCACATACAAAAAGAAAAAAAGAGAAAAAGGTGCAAAGACTATGTTTTATTTGATTATACGAATGATGCACCAATCAACCAAGAGGAAAACAACAACTGCAACATTCTGCTACTAATTACAAAGGTATATACAAAACACATAATGCTTATTGAGGCCATTTTTAGACTCGCACAAACACGAACAAGATTTTTTTTTTTTGTTGTTGGGGGGGAGCAACTCTAAATATAGTTTCAAATGGGTAAAAACTATTTCCCCATGTGTCAAAGGATGTTTAGGATGCACAAAAGCTAAATGATCTATCTAATCTCTACATTAACCCTGAAGACTAATTCATTTGCTTCTACCTTGGAAGTGTATGAGACCTAAACAAGCAAAGCACATCTCTCTTCAAGGATCTGACAAAATCACCAGGTACCTGATTTGCTGGAGACTTGAGTCAAGGGCCCAAACTCGAGATAAGGCAATCCGATATTGACACAAATCAAACTCAACCAACCAAAAATTATTGCCTGAACATTTTAACGGCTTATTGACAAAGTAGAAGCGAGCTGGCATCCAAACACATCCGACCAAAGCTTGAATCGAACTGAACATTCCTTCAATCAGACCTGGGAGGAAGGGGAGGATAGGTGAGCTGCTTTCATCATACTTGTGCATACTCCAATATCCAATGGTGCACCTCAAATCTAGAACTGGTTTCTCTTTATCAACAAAGATTCATCTAACCTACGCTGGAAAACAAGAAACTTTTGGTGAAATGTATACAAAAATAAGAAAGGGCAGTAATTAGCATGACAAGAAACAAACACAAATCAGAAGCATAAAACCATCCCACAGAATAGGAAATATCTTGCCTTATCCTCGACCTGCAAGGAAAACATGTATTTAAAAGGAAATTTATCCCACAACTCAGACAACAAAAGAAGTAGAAGACAAGTCAGTGTGGTACATTGCATTAGCATATAAGAGTTCAAACTCCAAAGTGAAAAAACTGCCCAAAAGTGATTATTTTTCAACTGCCACAAACCAGGACATGAATGAATCAATGAGCACGTGTAGCAACAAAAGCTTAGACAACTTAGAACATTGATACTTGTGGGTAAGACTTGGATAAATTCAAATCTATTTTCCAGATACACGAGAATGCCTCCTACAATGAATACAGCGCAAAAGAAGATAAATAACCAAGCTTGAATCAGATGCATTTGGCTGCAGAAGGTGGTTTTTGCCTTGATTGAAAATTGAAACGGATTTAGGAGCAGAAATACGCTAATATGACCTTCCTCATTTGCATAAATAAGTTTAGATAACTTTCCCTCAGTCTATTACACAGATGAAAAGTTATGCATAACAACAGTGTAAAAAAAGGACAGCCCTGGGGTAGTTGTTTTGGTGTCCTTTTCTTTTTTTTTTGGGGGGGCTACTCAATCTGCTTCATGTAGGGTAAAAGGATTCATGAGTAGATATAAACTAATATCAACTGGCCTTTATCTAACCGAAGCATCCACTCAAGATAGGTTGAGTTGCTGGCTAACAGCACATACAACCTTGACTCTTCATTTTACCCCCAAATGTATCCATGTGGGATACATGACATACAGTCACAGAAATCGTTGGACCCTTGGAAGTTGGAAACCTCAAATTTGACTAAAAACCCATTGAATTGCTTGAAAATAGTCAAGTCCATAACTCGGATAAACATTACCATCCGGCAATTATGCCCAAGTCCAAGTAACAAGGTGGCAGGCAAGAATCCAGACACGCATCTGTGTAAATATGTATTAAACGGCACAGAAATCACAAGGTAAATATGAATTAAATATACATAGTTTCACAATCAACATAACTCTCTTAAGTGATGAATCTTGAGCATAGTTTCATAAATTTGAGGTTTTAGTTTTTCACAATGCATCAGTGGTGGATGCATCAAATAACATGGGTCAGAAACCTTACAAGTTTCAGAATCAATGCCTCCTTTTTGGCTTTTCTACTTCCTGCACAAACAAAGATTAAACTGACGCCTAATACATTCTGCTGCGGAATACCACATACAATTCGGCTCTCCTTGTTCAAGAAATCCTTTCATCACCAGGTCACCACCTTTGAATGAACTCAGGGAAAGGAGCCACTATCACCTTTTAGATTCACACTTTCTTTTCAAGTCTCAATTACAATACCCATCGATGTTTACTTGTATTACTGATTACCATTCGTCGGCAGTTCAACAGCACTTCTAAAGTTCAATTCTTATATTCCCCATGAAATCGGCCAGGCATACAGTCCTATTAACTAGATGTTTATGTTTAGCCATCTAACAATACATACCAGAAATAACCTTGCAGGATGACCATCGGAGCTTAGAGGGACTACCCACACAAGACCATTTTTCTTCCCCTAACTTATTAATGTGCTTTCAATATTGGATCAGAGAACAGCAAGACATCCCAAATAACTATTCTCTACACCATGCATGCTATTATAGTCAGTCATTTTAGAACCTACATGAATACTAAAATCGCCTAGAACGAAAAGGTAAATGGATCAAATCATTATAACTTTCCAAAATTGGCTCTTAAACTACTTTTCCAAGTTCCAACGCATCTTGGAATGCATATATAATAACTAAAATCGACAAACATATCCCTCACCACAATCTTGATCATTATGATTATATCATTAGACTGTTTGACCTCCAGCAGCTAATCAGAAGCTCCCGGTCAACAATTTTGTCCCACCCCTTCTGACCAAAACAAATCAAAACAAAAAAATCCCTGTCCAGTTAACTTGATTCACAAGAATACCAAAGCATAAACCCATTAACTCTTGCACCTTGGAACCAGACCATCAAAATTTCAAAGTTTTGAATACGAAGCATTAGAAATAAGACAGTCTATAAGTTATCTGCAGAGGAGCACACAATATTATTTCTCATCATAATAAAGCTAATATTCTTACACAATTTATCATTATAAAATACCCCAAGCAATGCCTACCAAAATTACCAAATTCAAGCTGTGGCCTGCAGATGTTAGGCCTCCTACTTCCCTTCGGTTAACTTACATGAATGACACATAAAGCAGCACTGCCAGCTACAGATTTTGATTACTAAATAAATTCAGGCTCGCACTTCGTGAGTCACAAATTCCAAAACAATCAAACAAATATGGAACAAAGGAAGTACATTTAACAAAGGAACCAGATAAGCCTTTTGAGTTAAGAGTATAGGATTTATGATAAAAGAATTTTTAAAAAAAAAAATATTAAACCCAGTTCTGTGTTGAAGTCAAAATATAAACTCAAATATGTATAAAACAATGGTATACAAATCACCAAATAACATTTTCTAAATTGCTAATGACCTTTTAAACTTACCACGGAAATGAAGTTTAAGAAATACTCAGTATAATCGACCAGTGCATTCTGATGATCCACAGTAGCAACTTTTTTTCTTGATATTGCCATCATGGTCAAAAACCTGGTCTATGGTGTAATTGTAATGGTAAGTGAGCTCTTGCAAAGGAGGAATATTTTCTGCCGCAAACAGCATTATATGAGGTATTCTCTTGTCCTCGTGATCATAAAGCACGTTTTGTGCATATAGGTTAGGGGAACAGCTATGGTTGATAAACCTCCCAATGTTCCCATACTTTGCTGCATCAATCGTAAAACCAACATTTTCCACCACATCACTAGAAGTGGATGCCAAGTAGGGCATCATATCTGAAAGTCCATCCCAAAGAGTGGGATCGTTGTAGTTTTGGCCAATATCAAATAGATACTCATCATTGCCAGTTCTTTGCTCAGCTTCCTTGTCATCCAGTAGCTCCCCTATGTACTCACAAATGAAGCTACCAGAGGGAATGAAAGATAGAGATCTCACACCCCAACCCCTTGAATCGGTCTTGAAGATCTCTAGAGGAAATTTGATACCATTTTGGCTGACCCTATTGTGACAGGTTGAACTACATTTGCAGGAAGGCCCACACTCATATACAAGGGGTTTTGCTTCAACAATTGCCCCATTATGATTGTATGGGATCTCCCCTCCATTCTTGATGGCACAAGTGCAATGCAAACGCTTCGAGTCTGAACATCCATCCTTACAATCGCAGCCTTTGGGAGGCAAAGGTTGGCACCAATCAGGGTACACCATGCTAGTAATATAAGTAAATGGCGGGGTTTCTCATCATCTATGGTATTGATGGCAGAAATCGCAAATGTTTCTCGCCCTTCTGATATATCAAGTACACAACGACCCTCCCTTACTTTAAATTTGTTGGACCTCTTCATTTCCTTCCAAACAAGCTCTGGCTGACCCGGAACTCTTCTCAACTCAAACTTGTAGACCAACTTCCCATGTGGACCAATATCATGCCAGTATTTGTCAACAGTGTAAAGCCCATCATAAGTGTATGTTGCACTAGATTTATATTTGCTATCTGCTGTCTCCGAAGACTTAGTCTCTTTGAACCCTCGAATAACCCTCACAAAATTCTTTTCGTCTTTACTATTCTTTAGGGCTAGGTTTCCTCGTTCAAGCTTCTGATCTTCAGGCTCCTTGTCTCCACCTTTTGCATTTCCTCCTTGACCAGTGTATACTAATACATCAGAGCTGTCAACATCATTTGCGTAACCTCCTGAAGCTACAATACTAGTTGCAACAATCTTGTCACCTTGCTTCACATAGTCTATACCAGCTTGTGGTGGACGGTGAAGTCCGATAATCGACAATTCAATGCGGAAGTTAAAAACGTCACCTACTTCTACCCCTGGGACTGGCCCCGGTAAATTTTTTTGCTTATATTAACAAATTTTCCATGAGCCTTAAGGATATTTGAAGCACGCAGATCAACCCTTTTGCTAACATTCTCTTGGTCCTTTGACTTTGATTGATCTCCTTGCTGTAGCTTTCTAACAATAGCATGGAATAACCGAAGTGTCTCCCGCACCTTATTGCGAGCACCTCTCTCATCTCTCTCATCTGCGGAACCTAATCCAAACGGAAGAGGAGTAACATCACATTCATGCTTTCTTGGAACCAACTGATAAGCATCCAATGACTCCTCGTTTTCAGTCAAGTCCCCCTCATCTATGTGAACATCGGAAACCTCTTTGATTTCTGTCTCCTGACGATAAGGTATTATCATCTTAGAGCATTCTTCCAAATTTTCTGTACTATTTGTGCCTTTATTGGGAGAACACTTGGGCTTATCTTTTCTAGCAGAATCACGTTTCTTCCCCTTACTTCGCTTAGCAGAAGTCACAGATGGGCTGGATTTAACAATCTGTTTCCCCTTTGTCCCAGGACAATTAGATGCAGCCATTAGACCTTGCACAACAATCACATTGCCTTCGTTTTCAACACCATCCACGCTGTCCGGTAGCGACTCATTGCCATCACAGGAAACACCAATCAAATTTCTCTTCTTATTTTTATTGTTCACATAAACAATCAGGTCTGTGTTAACTTCATCCCCAGAATACCCAATATCCCTCACATTTTTCTATCACATTCTTCCTTTTCTATTAATCTTGCATGATGTGCAGCATGCTTAACTTCAGTAGTTTCCTCTCTCCCCTCAATCTCTAAAGACTCGCCAACTTGAAATGTTTCCACATTCACCTTTGGAGAAGCAATTCTGACTACTTCAGATTGACCTTCAAGTTCAACCCCACTTATTTCAGAAACGACAAATTTTACCATATCCCAACAGGAATCGACAGTATCAGAATTTCCAAATCGGTTTTCATCATACTGTACAACTTCTTTGTGGGTACTGGCATCTGTTACCTCTAAACCCAAGTGTTTATCCTTCACTTCACTTTGTAGCTGCATGTTATGCCCACAGCCAGGAGGGAAATCACGAAGTGCAGAAACTCTTCTTCGGGGTGGATATTTCCTTTTCTTCCACACAACAGTCAAAGGAATTGGATGATGTGGTAGAGAGGCAGTCTCTAAAATAGTTCCCTCAACTAGCACTTCACTCTTAATATCAGTACAAGCCTCCTGAAGATCAAGTACACTAGTATTCTTCAACACACTTGGTGACTCAACCTTCACTTCTGTTAAATCTTTTGATGGATTAGGGATTTCATCTTTCGTTGAAAATTCCTCCTCTATCTTCTTTAACTCTTCAGACAATATAGGGTTTCCTTTTGGTAGGCCAATCTCTATAATTTTGGAATTCTCCAAAATAGATGTTACCTTAGGACTACTCGAACAAACAGGGACATCATTAGACTGGGACTCAACTACTCGTTCCAAATTTCCTTTCCCCTCCACATCACGAAGACCAGCTTCCGTTGGCCCACTAAACTCCACATTTTTCGAAGTACTACTAATCGCTTTGCCACCATTTTCTACTTCTTTAATTTGCAAATTGATTGGTGCAGCGTGCCGGCCACACCCGGGCGGAAAATCGCGGATTGCAGAGACCTTCCGCCTCTTATATTTTGGCGGAGCTATAGACGGTGAACAATCCCCATTTTCCAATTGCCTTTTCTCACTAATTACTGAGACCATTTTCTCCCCTCGGGCAACACTACCAAAAAACAAGTGAACCCCAATCAATACAAAACCATTCCACTTCGCTACCAATTTTCACTAAAACATTTATGCTCTAATTACACAAAATTATCAACAGCTTTTCCCCTGCTGTGACAGAAGCTAAAGAAAATGAATAAATTCATCACCATGAGAGTCGGAAATGAGAACAAGACAAAAGTATCAACATGATGACGATTTCCAGCAGATCAGGGCAAAAAAATATTAAATGATTTAGTATTAGTAAGACCTAAAACATCCGACAATTACATTGAAACCCAGAAAATTCGAATAAATTGGTCCCAAATGTTCGATCTAAGTCACATAAAAGTATCAAAAATTGAAGATTAACCGTAGCAATTGTTTCATAAAACATGAAATACAGTTCACATACAGATTTAGACAGCAAAATCAAGCGAAAATACGAAATGGGTTCGGCTAAATTAGGGTCAGTGAAAATGCAAAAATGAGATTACCGGAAAATGGGAAGATAAGAGACGGTCGAAACTCGAAACTCACCAGGAGAGAGAAAAAGTGAGAGAGAGAGAGAGAGATAGAGAGAGAGAGAGATAGAGAGAGAGAGAGAGAGAGAGAGAGAAGCCGATCAATGGGCAAACATACCAGATAGTAATTCTTGATGGGTTTTCAAAATTGAACCTCGCAAATGACGGATTGGCATCAGAAATCGACGGGTGGACAGAGAAGAGCAGCTCTCACGTTTGGTATTCTCGCGGTTTTCTCGTATACTTGTATTTTGCCACCACTCACTGCTTGATTTCTTTCAAGACTTCATGGAAACACTCAGGCACACTTAACCAACTCCAATCCAGAGGTGATGGGCATTTCATCAACCCAAACCCAAACTTCAGCTAAATTTTGCCCAAACCCGGGTATGGTCATAAAAACATATAAAATTGTCAATATATCCTTTGAATTTTAGATATTATTTATTTATTTGCCGTCTTTTTTTTTTCAATGGTTATATTGTGATTTCGGATGCAGTATATTCGGAACATGCGTAATGAAATGGTAAGAGAAAAGGGAAAATAGCGAGCGGTTTAGGGGTAATTTTTTCTATCTTTTTTCTTCCTTATTTTTATGAGACATGTTTGTTTTCGAAAGATTACCACTTTTTTATGAAAATGTAATAAATTTTTCATTCATATCTTACAAGTATTTATATGGGTAAAATACATTTTTCTACTAGTGTTTCCTCATATGTACTAGTTATATAAATATAAATAAATATATATATATATATATATATATATATATATATATATATATATATATATATTATTTATTTCCTTCTAAAACTTATATTGTATTGTGGATTATATGATTTCGGGTCCGCATTATTATTTTGGCTGAACAAAGGTGATTTTAAAGGGTGATCAATGAAAAAATATTTTTTATTTTTTCTAGATTCAAAAATTCCCTCATTCCCTTCTCCCTTTCCCCAACCCAACCCAGTTACTCAAACAAATCGTTAACCCCCTACTTATCTAATTCCGTTCCGAACAGAGGTCATCCAGCTTCTCTCCTCCTCTTTAACTGACTGAGCGGCTTTACCGCCAAATTTCCATCAACGCCGTCGCCAAAGCTTTGGAGGTTGGCCTCCTCTTCTTTCTTTCTTTCTTGTTCCTCGTCTCATTACTTCTGTTTCACAGTACTGCATCTTTGTTCAACCTGAATATTCGAATATTTTTAGGGGTTTTCTGGGGTTATCCGTTCAATTTTGTGCTCATCTTCGATATGTTATATGGCTGTGTTATAACACAAATGAATTGATGAAAGAGTATTGCTAGATAGGCGACGACTGAATGGGAAAAAAAGGAATGAAATTTTCATGAAAGAACCCCTAATCCTATTCCCGAGGTTTTGTTTGGAGTTTTGGATAGATTAGATGAGAATGAAAGCCAGTAAGTGATTAAAATTAAGGAACTGTTGTTTGGATGTTTCCTTAGGATAAGGAGTAAAATATAGATTGCTCCCTTTTAACCCCTTTTTTTTGGGGGGCGGGGGGTTGAGGGCAAAGACTGAAGATTGAGGGTACTAATTAGAACTTCTAAATTTAGTCAGAGGAATAAGTACTTTACTCTCCCTTCCATTCCTCTTCACACCCATCCCATACAGGACCTTAATGTCTATCCTTCGCGGCAGCTATGACAACAGTTGGTCTAGTTTGATTTATTCCGGAGACAAGAGGCGGTTTTATTTAACTGAAAATGTGCAAATGAATTAATGCGATCTAATGGGGCTTGGCATGGCTGCCTTCGAGCTGGTCTTTGATCTGTGGCAGATTTTCTTTGATGGATGTTTTGATCAAAGTCAGGTTCGATTGTAAATGGTTATTGTCAAGCATGTTTTAGAATTTCACCTCCGACTATGAAATATGAATGCCCCGACTGTCCCTGTTAATCATTACTCCGATCCCGAAGGCCAACACAATAGGACCGGAATCCTATGATGTTATCCCATGCTAATGTATCTAGAGCGTAGGCGTGCTTTGAGCACTCTAATTTCTTCAAAGTAACCGGTGGCACGACCCGGCCGTTAAGGCCAGGAGCACATCGCCGGCAAAAGGGCAGGACGACCGGTGCACACCGCAAGGCGGACCGGTCGGCCCACCCCAAGGTCCAACTACGAGCTTTTTAATTGCAACAACTTAAATATATGCTATTGGAGCTAGAATTACCGCGGCTGCTGGCACCGGACTTGCCCTCCAATGGATCCTCGTTAAGGGATTTAGATTGTACTCATTCCAATTACCGGACTCGAAGAGCCCGGTATCGTTATTTATTGTCACTACCTCCCCGTGTCGGGATTGGGTAATTTGCGTGCCTGCTACCTTCCTTGAATGTGGTATTTGTTTGGTTTTTTAGTTTGGTTGAGGACTCGAGGCTCCGAACGTAAATGTACATGCTTGGAATTCACAACGGAGAAGGTTTGGAGTGTTATTAGTAGAGCCAAAGTGTATTACAGGTGTTTTTGTTACGGAAACTGGACATCTTTAACTAGAATGGCATTCTTTTTAACAATGTCTTGTGCTCTTATAATGTGGTAACTCATGGAGTATGCATTAGGTGTTCAATGGAACCCGGTGAGAGACTTAGTTAAAAAGATATCTTTTAGTTAATTCTTAATAATGGGATTTATTGAAAGGCTGATGAGTGGGGTTATAGATTGTATGAGAGTGTTGCCTGCACATAAGCTAGAATAGTTGCTGAACATTGGAGATTGGTCACTTGGTGATGGTATGGACAAGCATCTTCTTGAGCATGTTGAGGCCAACTACAGAGATATACTCCCTGTTCTACACACAAGTGGTTATCTGCAATTAAGGACAGCAGCATAGATTGCCTATTAACATCTTCATCATCAGAATTCCAATTGTAGTGATGCCTAAGAAAAGGTATTTTGTATGTCTTTTATGAGACACATTATATTTATGAGTGCCAATGGACTCTTGGTTGGGTGTTAAGAGTTGAGACTACGGTTTTGGATACAGTAGGTTCCAAGAACCTATTGGATTGTAATAGGTTTTGCATCCTGCTCCCCCCAAAAAAAAGGAAGAGGGGGAGGGCAGAGAGATAGAGAGAAAGAATGAGGGACATCTTTATGAGATTGATTATATATTACGTCATATTGTGTAATTTTTGCCGTTTCTGGGGCTAATTCATGCACAAACAAAATATTTCTTTTGAAACTTATTGTATGTTTTAGAAAACTCAACTTGAATCCATTTCTCTAAGTGTCCTGTGCACATCAGGTAATATGAACTAGTGAGTTTAAATTGTACTGATGAATTATGTTTTCTCTACGTAGGATTTGCATGTCAAGTAAACATACCAGATCAAATTGTCAACCTACTCAAGAAAGTTCTTAGCTTATCTAAGAAGTCTCTCCCTTTAGCTCATTCTCAATAGATGATTTAATTTCATTTGGATGATGTTGATAGGTTTTTGGTACTAGCATGGGAAAATGAGTTAAAACAGAGAGAAGAAGCAGAGAGTTCAGACGATGCAATACGCAATCTCACTATGGTATTCCGTTGGATATGCTCTTCCAGAACAAATCCTGCATGACAAAAAGCCGGTGCACATCATCATAACAAGGCTCCAGTTTCCATGCTTGAAACACAAAGGATAAAATCATCTCAGCATTTTGACAAGGGGAGCAGTTCTTTAGTCGTGCAAACAACTCATTCGCCCCCAAATCTGAAATCAATAACAAGCACTTCAAACCCTTTTGTGAAACACTGTGTCAAGCTGCGGCAGAACTCCTCTTATCGGGATTCTCATGGTGTAGCTCTTGTGGTTGGCACTACTCTCATCAGGTAGCTCTCAATTTTACTGTAAAAATTTTACTGAGTTGTCATTGTTTAAATTGTTTAGTCACATAATATCACTTTGGTCAACAATCTTTAGTTAATTCACTGGTTTTCAATTATGTCGGTTTTCTTCGCTAGTTATCCTCAGGTTTCCCACTTTCCTTATGTGGGTATATTGTATTTTGCTCCCTATTGGACAAACTGCCTACCTGACACTTTTAACGTTTTAGCTTGCAATTTCCTATGCTCATCAATGACTTACCGTTGCGGTGGAGGTGTTGTATCAATTCTTCACCTTTTGCTCATCTTGGCAACGTCATCTTTGGCTGGTTCTTTGAGATCTGGATTTCAGGGAATTAAAGCCTGAACTTCTTTGTCATGTTTATTAGGCAACTGATGCTTTTCAGACCTAGGATCCAGTGGAAATAGCCTCTGTGCGATTCTGGGGGTACGTCTGACCTCTATACGCCTTGCTGCTTAAGACTATGGACATTAGTCTGGTTTGGGTTTGACAGTGTTTGTCCTCATACTCTGCGATGGGTAGTGACACCAGGCTTAATTATGAATCCTGAATAGCAACTTTTCTGCTAGAAGGTGATTCGAATGCATTCAGTTCTCCGGCTTCTCCCTATTTGAGTTGAAATTTGATTATGTAGTCAAGTGGAATACTTCGTGTTAAAATGCGTCAGTTTCTATATCACATAATATTTTGGAATCATCGTCTTTTGTATAGGGAAAT
This sequence comes from Talinum fruticosum, assembly GCA_021018815.1. NCBI lineage: Eukaryota > Viridiplantae > Streptophyta > Magnoliopsida > Caryophyllales > Talinaceae > Talinum > Talinum fruticosum. The sequence goes on from JAITYX010000056.1 coordinate 4,021,998, forward strand.
TCATGAATTTCAATTGTTAAAACAAGAGCAGCAGATTATAAAGTATTTGTTTTTGCTCGATAAAGCGGAAGATCTTGAAGAAATGTATGATGTTCCGGGAGATAGGGTATATGTGAGCTCTGCGGTAATGAAAAAACTTGCAGGGGTACAATCAACTGAGTCTATTGAAGCTGCGGCTCTCATGAGGATTCCACCCAGTGTTCGGAATTTGAATGACAGTCAATTGGAGATGCATTGTAAGAGATGGTTCCCATGTCTGCATCGAATTCTAGTGCTTGAAGGAATCCAGGTTGTCAATTAGTATTTGTGATCTTTGGTTATTCCTCTATGGTTTCGTGTTACGCATGCCTTTATTTCAACCTCAAATTGTCAAATATAGGAACAACCCCAACCCCCCTAAAAAAAATTGTGTTCTCCTTCCATGCAAGTAATATGTTTTGGCTTTAAGTGGATTTAAGTAAAGGGTCCTGCTAACTTTTATTCTTTTATTATGCAGTAATAATAGATATTTGATACTTTCAGTTCTTCTAATTCTAGAGTTTGAGGAATTAGTCACTCTACAAATTGGAGTTACATAAAACTGTGTAGATCTAGCCTCTATCAACGAATTCTAGGTGGGGATCCACTTTATTGATTTCTTTGGAGTATCTGCCTTACCTTTGCATTGCTCAATTCTTTGAAATTTGGAGTTGTGATGGTTGTGAATGTCACATAATTTACGCCCGACGTGTAGAGGATTTGACCGACTATCTATACATGTTTATTAATTCGTTTCTGGCAAATTAATCAAAGGTATTCCCATCTGTTCAAGGACAGTGTTGTTCGATTCACAGTTCCTAGCTTAATGTCCCAATTTTTCCTTCTGTTAGTGTACAATAATGTGGTTCATATTATTTTATGATTATGATGTTATGATTGTTAGACCAGACCACTTATGTATTTTCGTACATTTGTACTTGGTTCTTTCCTGCATTGATTTATTTTGCAATTTTTTTGTAGAGTCTTGCATTTACTCATGATGCTCACATTTTGATATCCCTTGTTGTTTACTACAGGATCCAGGAAACCTTGGCACATTACTTAGGTCAGCGTTGGCATTCAAATGGGTACGATTATCTTCATCTCCGTTTGACTAGCAATTGGACTACCTTATTTATGATTGTCAGAAACCTTTTTTCATATTTGTGCAAACTTGGCTGATCTCCTGTTTTCTTTTCACTGTCATTCGTAAACAGTTCTGTGTTGTATATGGTTTACAGAATGGTGTCTTTTTGCTCCCGGGATGCTGCGATCCATTCAATGAGAAGGCACTGAGGGCTAGCAGAGGAGCCCCTTTCCAGCTCCCTATAGTTTCTGGGAACTGGTCTCACCTTGAAGCTCTAAGGATTGAGGCTCAATTAAAGATTTTAGCAGGTCATCCTGATACCTATAATAAAACACCGCCTGTGTCCAAGCTTTCACAAGAGCTTGCAAACTCTTTAGGTGACACGCCTTTATGCTTAGTTCTGGGCACTGAGGGAAGTGGCCTCTCGCAGAAAGCCAAGGAATTGTCCCAGTTGGTGAGCATACCAATGTCAGAGAATTTTGAGTCCCTCAATGTAGCAGTGGCAGGTGGGATTTTTATGTTTGTGCTTATGTCTGAGAGAACCTGATGTGATGAAGCTTACTAAGGCAATTCTTTTTGGCCCTTTCGTACTTGTTCACGAGTTAGGTTGTGTATATCTGGATTTCCCGAGCTTCAGTTTAGTGGAATTATTTCTTGTTGGGGTTGTTTTCTCAGATTCCCAGTGTTCCATTGACAATTTTCACAAACCCCCCTCCCGGCACAATTTTCAACCATTGTACAAAATTTGTAAAATAAAAAGACCTATCATTATGGGATGTGTAATTTAAAATGAGAAAAATTCTGTAATTCATATTTGTGACACTAATTCACTAAATATATGGAGTGGATTAGAAGGATTTCACTAGTATATGATTCTAAACTTGACGAGAATTTCAAAAAGAAAAAAGAAAGTAATTTAAAAAATAAATAAAAGAAAGAGGGAGTGTCGATTATTATGCCCTTCCTCGTCTTTAGGTGATAAAAGGTTTGTTGAACTATAAAAATGAGATAATTTCAATACATAAAACTAACAGATCTAATTTTACTTAGGATTAGAACATGTTGTCGCGTTATTAAAACTGTTTATTTTTGTTAATCCATTATAAGGATATGAAAAATATGTATAAATTTTAGAAAATTATAAAAGAAAATAAATATATAAAGTGACTAGAAAAGATGATAAGAAAATTTTAAGAACATGTAGGTATATTTAGTATCTGTACATATTTTAAAATTTATGAAGAAATTAAATTTATAAATAAAAAAATTAAATGAGTGGAAATATTTTCCACTACCAAGCAAATTAGATTCATTTAGATTAACCGCCCGGCGCGGCCCGAACCGAACTCCCGAAACGTTAAAGTTGAAGACTTCAAAGAGGGGGAAATAAAATATTTAAAATTTTCAGAGCATTTTATAGCGGGAAACATCGTATTTGCGATGTGCCAAAACTCAAAACCTACACGACTTCTCCATCTCCCGCTCTCTCTCTCTCTCTCTCTCTCTCTCTCTCTGTCTCTCATTTCCATCCTTTCTCTCTATTCTCATTTCTATCCTCCATGGATCCTTCAATCCTCTGAACTCCTGCTCCTTTTTCCTGGAAACCCTAATTTCCACCTTCTCCACTTCAGATCTGTTTTGAGACTTCCATGGAACCGCAAATCTCGAGCTCGGAGCTCACTATTTACTCCGACAACTACGCGGAGAAGGCATGGCATTTGGTCTCCGTTCTTCTATCTATTGGTCGGCCGGCTACCATTGGTGAGCTCGGCGGAAAGTGCTCGCTGTTCTGTGCGTCGCCGGAGTTGATCGAATTCCTTTGTTCAATTCCTAATTCGCCGATTTTCTTCACTGAAAACGATTTCGTTTTGCTTTCTGCGGTGGCTTTCAACGCTTTTGGTGAATTTTTCGCTAGTTCGATGCGGAGGTTCCAGATCGGAGCTCCTGAAGTAAGGATGTTATGTGGCAATGTGGTGAGGACGTATTTTAGGAAGAGGAAGAAGTTTGGGGACGATGTGACGCCGCTGTCGAAGAAAAGAGCGGTTTTGAGCTATGTTGATGGTGAGAATTCTCTCTCTCTCTCTCTCTCTCTCTGAGCTCAATTACTTATGTAATTGATTAAATTGCAGGAAATGAGCAGGAAAGGACGAGCTTTTGTTCAAGTGAGAGAATTGTCAGCAGTAGTTTCGAGGTACTGCTATTTACTAGGATCGTTTCTATAGTCCAAGGCTTCAACTGCTTTGAAATTTGCTGTTCAGAAAAAGGACCTGCTTGATTACTGAAAGTCTTTTAGACTGATATGACTAATTGTCTATGTAAACAAGGTTTTAATTTGTGCCAAAAAGTTGAAGAATTCATTTATGAATGAGTAAATAGGTTAAAATCTTATGTTAGCTTTATCAGAAATCCAATAAGCTGAAGTTCCAGGGTATAGGTTGTAGATCTGGATTGGAATATTGCAATGTGCTGATAAATAAGATGCCTGCTGATTATAAACAGTACTGCAGAACAGATTTGTGGATGTTCGATACTGCTCCATACGAAAAATTCACAATCCATCCTCTAAACTGAATGCAACCGAAAACCGACGACATATGAATTTTAAGTTTGCAAACGATGCTAGCTAAAGTTGAGATACAAAATCTAGGACTTGGAACCACAGATTGGATCAAGATGAAGTATCTGTTTTTAAGCCTAATTTGCTGTTTAGCACCCCCATCGAGTAGGAGGATAACATTATGAAGTTATGGAAATGGTGAAGGAACCAAAAAGTTGGACTTTGTAGGGAATAATGTATTGATGTAATTTCAGAACAAACATGAAATAAGGCAGCATCACAGGTGAGATCTGGAAAAGGAAATTGTAGGAAGATAGTTGGACCAGAGTAAGTCACGTGGATAGGGAAAATTTTCAAAATGATATGTTTTTGTTTCCTAAGTGGAAATTGATGTTAATGATGTTCAATAGAAGTTATTGATTTTAATACCATATGAAGTGAATGAAGAATTAAGCATCTTTAGTTGCACCTCACCAGAGTAAACTGCTGCAGAATGTTGTCAAGTTTGTCATTTCATAGTATTCAGAGAATAAACAAGTGTATTCTTTGATGCAAGATTAGATATGTGCATCTAGATCTCTTCTTGTCAAAAGCTAACTGAATAATTCTTTAGAAGAAATATCGTCTTGAGTTGTCAAAGGATTTTTTTTTTTTTTTGGGGGGAGTGGTTAGATTTTTACTGATTTTTTGTGATTGGAATTGCTTAAAGGAGATAGGGACTGCATTATGTCATTATGCTTTTCTAAGTCCAGGAGAAGGATGAGTTCAGGAAATATTGTTCTTCACGTGTCCATATTATTTTTTGTGTATGGATGTAAGTTTGGTTAGAGTATTGGTCTTCACATGAAAGGCCAAGAAATCAACTCTTCAAAATGCAATTACTAGACTTAGACTGCTGGACATATTGTTTTCACGTATCCATGAATCCTCTCTGTGATCCCCACTCCCTCCCTGTGCTACTTCTGCCAGCTTGCACATGGCCTTCAACCATTGCTTAATTTGGCATTCAATGATTCACTGATTGCAAGTGTGAGATATTTTTTGTTTCCCAACTCTTCTTTGTTTCACTGGTTGATGAAATGAGATCTATGTCATTTGAATTTGTTAGTTTATTTTTCTGATCTTCTGCAGGTAGCTGATTTACAAACTGCTCATATAGGAAGGCTCTCAAATGCATTACCATCTGGATTGTCAATCGAAGCAGCTGTTTGGGAATATTTCAGCAATATTATTTATGGGACCCCTTTGATGGTGAATACTAATGTTGGGCTTTTAGAATATCAATCACAGAATGACAAAGATCAGGGGAATGGCGTCGGGCAAGATATATCTCTTGCTTGTGGCAAGCTTAAAACTGTAATCATGGAAGAACATCCGGATAAAAGTTACAGTGATGATGTGACAACCTCAGGTTTGCCTGATGTAGATAGAAGAAAAAATTCAGCTCCTCTTCTTGAAAGTTTGGCAGAAATATCAGCCATGCTAGATGAAAGAAAACTTGAAAAGACAAACTTGATGGACATATTGGATGTCAGGCCTCTTCCTACACAGCCTGGTCAACAGGATAAAAATGTATTAATGGAGGCAGAAACCAGTGTCAATGCCTCTGAAGACTTCAGAAACAACAGAGTACCTGAAACAAGGCTGGAAGAATTGGCTGAACAGCCATTTGTGGATTATGATATTAAAGAAAGGGTTGAAAACTCATTATTTGGCTCTTTCGGATGGGACCCTTCTCCTAGAAACAGCTTACACCAAATAGAGATAGGAAGTTCTATTTGTGGGTTGCCGGCTTTAAAGGAGTCAGTACATAGCAAAGTAGGGAATGCATCTTTGGTTAATGCTGATCCACAATCTGTTAATCAGAAGTATACACAATTTTCAACCACAACAAAGAGTGTCCCTCTGGGTGAGCTTACTAGAAAACAGCAAACAGCAGCCAAGTTAGTACAGCAAAGTAAAATTGATATTATCACCAAAAAGCGGAAAAGTCTGAAGGATCAGAACGTAATTGCCTTGAAGCACAAATCCAAGCAGATTATAGGGAACAATGCATTCACTGAAGAAAGGCATGATAATGTTCATAAGTTTTCCAAGGTAGACATCTCTTTCACAAACCATGGTGTGTTAGTTGCCACCTGCGTTGAAAACGTTGAACTGCATGTTGTCTCCAGTGTCTTTATCTTTTCATGCTACATAGTATATGTTCGCTTTCTTGTAGTCCCTTGCTTCCCATGTTCCAGTTCCTTTTTGCAGTACCCTAAAAATCTATTCAATGGCATCTAGTTACTGCATGACGAGTTGGATTGATGCGTTCCACAGTCTCCCTGCTGCTAAGTGCTGAGCAAATTTTGCAATAGAACCAAGTTGTTCTACAAAGAAGCCATTCCTTGTTAATTACACATATGCTTGTGTGCTTTATTGTCAACTATGACAAACTGAAATGGGAAAGGCTACTCATCATTCAAATGTTATTTGCAGGATCAGCAGGATTCAAAGGCACTTCCCGAATTTGGGTCTTACATAGTTGAGGAGGAAGAAGGGTCAGGTAAATTTAATTCAGACCTTTATGCAGTAGAATGTTCAATGTTGAGTAACTGATAAGTATATGTCTGATTCCACAGGTGGCTATGGTACTGTTTACAGAGCAAGGAGAAAGAGTGATGGGATAACATTTGCAATAAAATGTATGAAACACATATCACTATTATCTTTATACTTGAAATTGTGAGATTTGGTCACTCAACTTGAGACTCTTTTGTCTTCTAAGAAAGTAAGGATATTATGAGAGGATGTCAATATTGTCTTATTCAATTTGAAATTATGTTTCCTGTGAAATGGAAAATTCGATGACAGTGAAGTTGACACTCATACTTTTAAAAAAAGGGGAGGGGAAACCAGTTTTTTGTTCATTTATTGCTGATTTTAATATTTGTATAGAGTCAAAGAGCTACATTTTGAACCATGATTCTTCTCCATTTTCAGTGGTCCCAGATTTGTTTGACCTTGATGTGATTTTCTATATTTGAAGGTTCAGTGAAAACCTTTAGTTATCGTGTCCTCTAACTTCTCCGTGAATTTGTATTCATCTTCATATTAAGAGAATATGCATTTTTCTTTTTTTTTTTGTGTGTGTTGGGGAGGGGGGATTAGAGATAACCTGGATATCTACTGTTCATACTTTTTGTCTACTCATTCTCCTGCTCAAGATGTTGATTGTCTAGTGTATAACAAGGTTTGTCATGAGTGGTGGACATTGGAGTTCATGTTTATGGACTTGTTATTGATGCAATTATGTTCTCTGATACACATGCCTGCATTTCTGCTCAATAAGAGCATGGAACCATTATAGCTGATCCAAACATTTGTTTTTGTGCAGGTCCTCATGATAATGCTCACAAGCATCATGTGAAAAATGAGCTTAAAATGCTGGAGCGATTTGGGTATGTGGAGAGTTGAAAGTTTATTCTTAAACTTGTTATGAGATTAATTTTAACTGCATCAAATCTTGAATTAACAAGCATTTATCTCAGGGGAAGGAATTTTGTGATAAAATACGAAGGCTCTTTCAAGAATGGAGATTCTGAATGCTTTGTGCTTGAGCATGTTGAACATGACAGGCCCGAGGTAAACTTAATTGCTTTAGAATTCTATAGTTTCCTCTTGCCATTGTGTTTTATTTCTGCTCAGCAGATCTTTTGGTTTTGCTACAGGTACTCAAGAGGGAGGTAAATATTTTTCAGCTTCAGTGGTACGGCTACTGCATGTTCAGGGCTCTTGCAAGCCTCCATAAGCAGGTAACACAAAAATGCTATATGATGCACTATGTTTTCCCCCTGGGCAATGTGGTTCTCTGGCTTAGAAATGAAGAATAAAAGTGAAGTTGCATTCTTGCAGGGAGTGTTCCACCGAGATGTCAAACCGGGAATTTCCTGTTTTCTTGCAAAACCAACAAAGGATATCTGATTGACTTTAATCTAGCTAAGGTCAGTATAAACATATAATTGCTTCCCAGTTAGGTTTATAGTGGGCCATTCTTTCTCTTTTTGAGAAAGCAAATAATATTTGGTTAACCAGTTTCTCAACATACATTGCAGGATCTGCACCAGAAGCATGAGAGTATTGGTGAGTTTTCCTTCTCCAGATTATCTCTGCTTGAAATCATAAAAAGGCACTCCTCCCCATGAAGATCAAGCCAAATATGGGTTGTTTCACTCTTTCATTGTGTAGTGCTCAATACACTCTGGCCATCATGTGGTGGACAGTTATCTGATCTATTTTTCTTAATTGAGACTGATGTGTTTACTGCAAACTGTTAATTAATAGTATTTGCTACTACAATGCTGCACAATAGATGCCACTGTGTTTCATTTTAGAAGTGTCCTTCATTCATTAAGCTTGAAACCTCTCATACCTTTAGATTATAGATTCTGTGATGGATTACAACTTTTAGCACGGTTCCGATAAAATTTTCCAAAATTGTCATTTTCTGGGTTACTGAAGTTAACATGTGGCATTAGACTTTGTCGAGTGAAATCTTCATTTGCTTGAAATTCACTTCAAGTCTTGCTTAAAAATATTGTCAAGTACTCAATTCTTTGTTCTACTTCACTGTTTTCAGTAGTAGACCCTTGAAGAATTGGTCTCTCTCAATCCTCTCATTCCTGGACAGTTCAGTTATCTGAACATTGACTTAAGCATAGAACATGAAAGTGTATGTTGACTTATGAAGTGTTGGTTACTTAATGGCAGACAAATCACAGACATCTATTCAACACATCATGGGATTGCAATCTAAGTCAACTTCTCCCAACAAAAGAAGGAAGATTCTTGGTGGTAAATCCATTGATGCAACCAAAGGAAGTGTACCAAGTGGAGCCAATCTCAATAGCAAGGTCTTGAAAAAGAAGACTGTAGACAAACTAAAGGCCTATGAAGGTTTAGGCCTTCGGAATTCCATCACAAGCCAAGGTGCAGATGCTTCTGGTCTGACTTCTGCTAAGGATATAACGCCTTCAGGAGAAAGGCTAAGAGAGCCCCTTCCTTGTCAAGGTCGCAAGGAGCTAATCAACCTAGCTCAGGAAGCAATGCAGAGCCCCAATCTCGGAGCATCAAGTACTCCAGCTTCTAACCGGAAGAGGGTAGCTGCTTCACCTGGAATCATGGATAAGAAACTAATTTACCTCACTCCAATGCCACTTCATTCTTCCGGTGTTGCTATTTCTGGTGCAGGGTTACTAAAGAACAAAGGTATAAAATATGCTCAAAATTAAGTAAATGCTTTGCTCCATGGGCATTGGTATTTCTTGTATATAATATTTGTTCTGCATTTACTTCTCAGGAGAAGTTAAGTTGCACAAAGAAGGCCCATGTGTTGGAACAAAAGGGTTTCGTGCCCCGGAGGTGAGACACTCTAGAATAATTCATGGTTTCTATCTCTTACTTCCGTAAACACTAGTGCTTCTTTTGCTTAAAAATCATATAATTTAAGAAGTACTAAAAAAAGAGGTCCATTCTTTGTTGCGGTGATGCTATCTGCTGCTGTGACCCCATTGCACGCCTTGTCCATTCTTATGAAAATTTCATTTAGTTCATAATCTGTTCTTCACATTCGAGAAGTGCAAGAAAGCACCATTTAGACACTTTTTTTCATTGAGATGCTTGTGCCTTGCAAAGTGTATGATAGTAGGAAACTGAACTAAAATTGGTAACGGAATTAGATGTTTTCTTGTGGGTGACCTGTGACATTAGAAAACTACTGAACAAGTACAATGCCCTTTTTCATTTCCTTTCTTTCCTCATAACATTGTGAGGACAACAATCTGCTATGTGTAAATTTACTGGACGTGTTTAAGGTTATAATGTGAGGATCGTCTGTCTACCCCCTGGGTGTGGCAGTTCAATCATCTAAGTGTCTAGCTTATACCAAAGATATTTTGCAGGTTTTGCTTCGATCATTGCATCAAGGTCCCAAGATTGATGTCTGGTCTGCTGGGGTTACTTTACTTTACCTGATCACTGGAAAATTGCCCTTCATGGGTGACCCTGAACAGTAAGAACTTCCTGATGTGAAGCTTAAACGTTAACGATAACTTCAGTAAAATCAACGCCTAACAATTTTTTATCATTGTAGAAACATGAAAGATATAGTAAGAATAAGGGGCAATGAAGATCTATGGGAAGTCGCCAAGCTTCACAATCGTGAATCCTCCTTCCCAGTGGTAATTGTTTTACACATTTATCAACATCCCATTGAACCCCCAAAACCCCTTAGCCAAGAAATTATCCATCTAATATTCCGAAAGGTGATTATCTTTTCAAGCTTTGACTAATAGGCTACAATTTATTGCAGGACCTTTTGGATGTAAGATACCTTCCATCCATGAAAATAAAAGAGTGGTGTGCAGCTAACACAAAGAGACCGGATTTCCTTGAGGTAATCCCAAGATCACTGTTTGATCTAATCGAGAAGTGCTTGACAGTAAATCCTAGATTGAGGATTTCGGCTGAGGAAGCTCTTAGGCATGAGTTCTTCGCCCCGTGCCATGAAGCCCTCCAAAGGCAGCGATCAATGAGACGGGTTCCAAACCAGGACTCAAAAAGCAATGCCTTTCCTGTGGTACGTGAATCTAGCTCTGCTAAACCTGCAAGAGCAGTTACTCCTGTAAAAAGAACTGAAAATCCTAGTTTAGTTTTATAATGCTGCTTATTCTGATATTCTCTTGAATTCCGTAGAAAAGTGTAAACCATTGTACTAGTATTCTACATTTTAATTGTAATTCTTTTTATAGAATTTGTATAAAGCTATAGAAGACCAATGACTGCCTCCATCTCTGCATGAGGCTCACATCATCGATAGGAAGTTTTAAAACTTGCAAGATCGTGTTCATTTGTGTGATTATATTATTAGGTGTTCCGACGTCGTTTTCAGGATGATATATTATTATCAGGAGGCCAAATATTAATACAATGCTGATAAGTTTGGTCTTGGCAATGTTAAAGAGAAAATCAATACGGTGATGAATCCGATTAGAAAGTGGATTAATGGATCAATCGATCCAAGCAGTTAGGTTAAAAGTTAGACTGGTTGATTTGGATTACATTTAAATCGGGTTAGACAGTCATAATCCATTATACCTTGAGCAAATTTTTTTTTTTATATTTTTAATAATTTTTTACTATTTTATAGTATCTTATTATCAAAAAAATGTATTCATAATAATTATTATTATAAAACAATCATGATAATCATCGTAAATCAAAATCAACTACTGCCATACATGTGTTGCCGTTTAATTTTGACCATTTATTTTTATACTTTCATGAAATTTAATATTAAAGAAAATTTCTATTTTCATAGGACACCGAATGTACACAACCATATGGCTTGAGTTTTCCTTTAAAAAAAAAACACAAATTCTGTATACAATAAAGAAATTTACTTAACTGATGACCAATTTAACTATTTGCCAGTTTGTCCTGACTCCCTCTCCTCAAGCTTCCCACAGTCTATGTTACAAATCGAATCGGTCATTCGATCAATTAAACCAAGAACCGGACAATGATCCGGGCCAGAAACACACAGTCCCACCCCTATACCCAATTCGATTTTCCCTCCTTAGACCACCACAGTTTGTATTGCTCTGGGGATGGGATGGGTGAGAGACTGAGGGGTGGGTAAAAATGGAGAAACTAACACTTAGCAAGTGTAAATGTATGATACAATTTATGCTAATTGTTGATAACGATACTCATTAAAAGTTTTTTTGTTACTTAAAAAATATAATTTGAGAAAAATATTACATAAAACCTGAATGCAATAGAGATATAAAATATTTCATCCGTTTTAAAATACTTATCGTTTTAACGTTATAAAGGAGTACAAAAAAATACTAAATTCATGTCAAAATTTATGTTAAAAGACCAAGTTACCCCAAGATTTTATTGGAAATGAAGAAAATCAATGAGAAAAGAAGAGAAATAAAGCAATTAGTAAGGATAAAATTAGTAAGCTAGTCATTAATACGTCATTACAATTGTAAAGTAATAAGTATTATGAAACGAAAAAAGTTAATTAAAGTGACATATTTTTTTAAACGAATGAGTACCTATTTTTAAAATAAAAAATTAGAAAAATAAAACTAAATTTTTATATAAAATTACTAAAAAAAAATTATCTAATAAATTAAAACAAAACCTTAAGTATAAATGCAACTATGACAATATAAAATTTACTTGTTGTTGAAAATTTACTTGGCTAGCCAAATTTATCAAATATGAAAATTAGAAACAAATTTTTTATTTATGTCTTTGAAAAAATCACTAAATTTTAATGTTGTTGAAACTTAAATTTTATTGTATCTACACCTTATTCTTAGTTATTTTTTATTTTCTTAGTTAAAATAATTTCTAATTTTTTAAAAGACAATATAAAATAAAAGAGAAAAATTTAATTTAAAATGGTAATTACTTGCCATGATATTTAAATTTACTTTATGGCTATTTTTATCATTAAAATAGGAAAACTTTCAATGTACAATGTCAATAAGGGTGACTTTATGCTAAATCCTCAAATTCATTCAATGTAAATAAATTCAAGAATAAGTTATCATTATTTATAGAAATAATAATATATTAATTAGATTATAGACTATGATAATATATGCATTACCATATAGTGTATGAAATTCAGAATAATTTTTAAGTTTAATAATTTAGTAATTTTTCAACCTTACTTAAAGTTTAATAATTTTTAAGAACTTTGAAGGAAACGTTTTAAAAAAAATTTTAATGAAAATGGTTGGCATCTTTCCTTAATGTTTGTGTTCTCAATATGCAAATTGTTGCAATGTAAATGTTCATGGTGTAGGCCCTGCATTGTTAGGAGTAACTAAAGTTAGCTTAGTTGGTTGATAGAATGCATACTGTGTAAATTTTAAATTTCAACATTTTTAAATTCTTCTAATTTATTGATAGTTTCTTTTTGGGTATTTAATTTTTTTGTAATTGTGTGGTCGATACAGAAGGTAGGGAATGAACAAATGTACAACAACAAATCTTTATAATTAAGGGAATGTTTGAAGTTATATAAAAAATAAATAGAAACAAAAACATAAATAAAAACGAACAAGTAAAGAGCAAAAACGAGTATAAACAAATAAAAATAATAAGGATCACAATATAATAATAATAATAATAATAATAATAATAATAATAATAGAAATAAATTGAAATAAATAGAAAATAAAAATAAATAATTGTTTTTATATAACTTCGATCAACAGTGGTGGAGCTATGGGAGAGTTATGCCTATGGGTGTCCTAAGACACCCATAGCAAAAAAAATTATATTTAAAAATTTTTAAAATTATTAAAGAGGACAGCATAGAAAAGAATAATGTTTATAAAATTTAAGAATATTAAAAAGGAACACCCTTAAATATATTTATTAGTTACGTCACTATCGATGAATCCTAAGTAGTCTCATACAAAATCTAGAATAATTTGTGGGATAAATTTGAGGCAGAACTATTAATGCATACTCCCTTCGTTTTAAAATATAGGTCGTTTTAAGCTTATGTGGAAATATTAAGAAAACACAAAATTTATGACAAATTTTATGTTAAAAGACTAAATTATCCCTATATTTTATCAAAAATGAAAAAAAAGAGAAACAAAATACTTAATAGGGACAAAGTTGATAAATTAGTAATTAATATATCATTGGAACCGTAAAGTGACTAGTATTATGAAACAAAAAAAATTAATTAACTTAATATGTATTTTGAAACGGAAGGAGTACAATCCAACTACAGATGACGAGATATTCAAAATCTGGACAAACTAGTTGGATTACCTATCAATTTTTGTAAACTTTGTCACGATTATAGAAAAGAATTGTGGTAGTTTGTTTTGGGATTGGAGAAGTTAGCAGTACGATTCCATGCTTGAAGGGGTGTGTGGTAGTCGTAAAGATAGCAAGCCTGGGAATCAGCAAAAAGTTATTCGCCTGAAGTAGGTGGTTCAGGGTCATAGTAGTCTATTATCCTTATTCAATTGCTTCTGATCTGGAAAAGTGTATCTTCTAATTAAAAAACTTTCAACAAAAAGTTAAAAGGGGTATTAATATTATATTTCTTTTATAACACAGAAGCCGCAAATGAATCGGAGTCTATCAACATGCATACTGTAGTGAGTAAAGGTAAGCACACCAAAATGGGAGGGAGTATTTTTTTATTTTTTTTTCTTTTTAGGGGAGGAGGAAGTACCTTGATATCACCTAATAAATGCAATATAAAAAATATAAGAATATAATTAATTGTAAATAAAATTATAAAAAACTATAAGAACGTATAAGATTGTAAATTAAAGGTAAATAAAACAAGATTTTAGCGTAATTTTTATTTTGTATAATTGAGAGAAGTCTAGATATTAATTAAAATATTGATTCTAAAAATTTTTAAAAATTGTACAAAATATTTTGTACAAGTTAAAATTTTAAAAAGAATAAAATAACGAAATCTAGTAAAAATTTATGAAATATTTTCTGCCAATTTCGAATCACATTCCAAAGTAAAAAAATTTATGAAATATTATCATGAATAAGATCTCCTGGAAATCAGGCATTTGACTGTCTGCGTCCTCTGCAAGCAGAGGAACAAGACAAATTAGGCGAGCACATCGATGCATCACATGAAAACGTGCGGGTGGGGGTGAGTGGAGGTTGCACAAAGTTGATAAGTGAGGCTGGATATCACAAAGTTGATAAGGGGGAGCTCATGAGTAACTGAAAGTAGGAGATGCCTGATAATAATTTAATATCCACACCTTGTCAAATTTGTATAAAGCTATCGATCAAAAGCAATGACTACCTCGAGGTCGATAAGTGTGGGAGGTTAGACCTCTGCAGGACCCTTTTTATTTATACATTAAGTTCATGTTCGATAAAACAAATGGTTTGAATAACCAATAATTATTTGTATAGTAAATAATTGTTTAGTCGCAGACACCGGAAAGTTTTATATTAGCTAAGTCCGTTTTAAAATATATGTCGTTTTAAGGTTATAGGGAATACCAAGGAAGCACAAAAGTCATCATAATTTTATGTTAAAAGATTAAATTACCCCTATATTTTATTGAGAATGAAAAATATCAATGAGAAAAAGAGAAATAAAACAATTAATAAGGACAAAGTTGATAAACTAGTAATTAATGTATCATTGAAATTGTAAAGTGACAAATATTATGAAACGAAAAAATTAGTAAAAGTTACATATATTTTGAAACAGAGGGAATACATAATAATAAAATATATTTAATGTTTAAATTAAATTTAATAATTATCTGATTTTTAATATAGATATTGCTCGGTGTTTAATTAATCAAATAGGTCAATATAATTAACAAAATCGTTCCTCACCTCCCCCAAACCTTTTCTTCCCTACTTTTAAGCCGTTGATTTTGGTCTGGGTGGAGAAGTGAAGTGTGCTTGGTTCAGCACAAGAATAAAATTCTAAGGTTCCACTTTCATATTTTTATCCCAGAAATACACAATGAACGCACTAGACTGATATGCATGTGAAAAAGAGAGACAAGGGCTACTCTTCCAGCGAAGCACCGTGTATGTTTCAATATTTTTTGAATTCCCTCCGATGAAAAGATTAAGGAAAGGGCGAAAGGAGTGAAAAGAGACGGATACAGACAAGGGACTTCATATATAAGGCCCTGTGACATCAAATTTACTCGCTATTCACCAGCCACCCTTTGTCCCATATCCTGTCCAGTTCCGGCCGAAGCCCTTGAAATGGATCATTCATTCTTGAGATTCACGCTTGAGCTCATTGTCAATATGCTTCAGTTGAAGTTCCAAGCCAATGGCAGTCAAGCTCCAGCCGCTAACGGTATTGGTAGTTCTACTTCGCCATTCGACTCCCACCCCATCACCATGCTGCTTGCTATTCTCTGGATTCTCCTTTATTGTTGGGCTGCTCTTACTTCTTCCACCACCACCTCCTCCTCCTCATCATCATCTTGGTTGTCAATGTGTCTATCGTGGTTATTGGCTAAGGCTAGTTGTTCTGTCCAACAGTTTATGCTCATTTCTTGGTCAATGGCAATGCTCACCATGGGCTATCTTCTCTTCCCTAACTCCGCTCAACCCTATGTCCTTTATGCCCTATACTCCATCATTGCTATCGCTGCTCTGCTTCGTTGGGCATGGCTTCAATTGCGGACTCCCATTCTCCGATTCCTTTCTTTCTTACTGAGAGCCTGGAGGGACCTCCTCCTCTTGCGCTTGAGGTCTAGGAGGAGGAGGAACCTCATTCCCTTATGAGAGGATCAAATCACCAACAAGGGTTTCAGTATACAGCCTATAGAAAGGTCAGCAGCCTATTTGGACGTTTATATATATATATATGCATGGTAGGGTGTTCAGCCTGAGTCACTAATAGATAAGCATGTATTTCATTGTCAATGTGGCTATGATACTGTTACAGAGAGAGAGAAAGAGAGAGTGATGAATAGCATTCGTATTACGAAATATGTATGGATATTATCTTCGTATTTCAGACAACTGCTCGCTCCTCATCATGAACTTTTTTTCTTTTTTGGCTAGTTTTGACTGTCTTCAAAAGTCAGTGACTGCTTGAAGCAAATGTTTTGTATTATTCAAGTTGCAAATAAAGTAGTTCCATGGCAATCAACCAATCAGGCTGGCACTTCACTTTTTAAAGGGGAGGGGAGGGGAGGGGGGAGAGAGAGAGTATGTGTGTGCGTACTCTTGTGTTTTGTTTTTGTATTGTCCCATATTCAAAAGCTGCATGTTGGAACAACAACAAATGTTACGAAAAGTTGTATCCTCCACATGCAAGGAAATTTGCAGATGTCAGCATTGACTAGCGCTGGACAATGGACAAGAGCTCTATTAGGCCAACAGGATCGGACCAGTTAAAATATGTTCAAGATTCTCATATGTATAAAATAGGGTGGGATTAGTAAGGGCTCTATTCAATTAAATTTAGTATTGGGTCGATCCTGGTCAATCTTATAGTGACCTGATTTGCTTTTTTTTTTTTTTTTAAAGTTAAAGATAAATAGCACTAGTGTTTATTATTATTTATCATACTAATTCTCTGTTCTCTAGTTGTCGTCTCTCTCTATTCTTTCCCTCTTAACTCCGGCGCTTTTAATCTAAATTCTTCCTCTTGTACATCAACATCATCACTTACCATATTACCCTTTGTGGGTCATCTAAACTCCGTCCTTCTACACCCAGAAAAAAAGGCCGTCTTCTAAACTACACTCAGGGTTGTGTGCTTTGCTTTCAGCCGTAACAAATCGAAATGGAAAAGAGTAGTTCATAACTGATGTGCTATGGTTCGTGCAACAGGCTTTAAAGTGATTTCAGGAATATGCGTCATACATAGTAGAACAAGAAGAAAGAGGTAGCTAAAGTCAATTTACAGAGCAAGGAAAAAGAGCGATGGAATAGCTCGCGAGAAATGTATGGATATTATCTTAGTATTTGTGACAACTGGTCGCTTTAGATCATGAAATTTGGGCTCAGTATCTATTATGTCCTTTGATGCTCCTGTTCCCTTCCAAATGTTACATTCGAATAGTCAGTCCTGTTTATCAGCTGGTGAATGACATCTAGTTGAATATGTTCAAAAGAATTAATTATAATTAATCATCATTGGTTGCTCATATAGCTCAATAATTGTCTATGAGCTACAGAAAGACATGGGATCCCGTTGTCATAGGAACACTCTTCTATTCTAGATATGTTTTGCATGTAAACGAACTACTACTGCCATGCCATGCCCCTAAATTTTGTTTTTGCAGTGATGTTTTAGGATAAAATATAATGAAAACAAAACAAACTAAATATATATATATATATATATATATATATATATATATATGTATATGGTTATATAACTTTTATTATGTCCTTTTTACCCACTTTTAAATTAGAATTTGTAAGGATAAAATCATCTTATCAAATTAATATTTAATGGAATGAAAAAAGCAACAAGAATCAGATATCAAATTACATTATAGTAATTGATCATATCTCTCTCTCAATATACTTTTTTTAGAAAAGCTTTAGCCCATGTTCCCACTCCCACCTTTAACCTCAATCTTACACTTCCACGTCCAGGTTTGAATTGGGGGGAGCAAAATTTTGTAGTAAAAGGATATTTGGGCGTTGACACCTTTCCTGCCCAGCCCGAGTTCAGTCCACTGGGTTATCCTATGAGATAAGGGTTTAATATGAATGGGCCATCTTACCAACAAAAAAATCTTATACTTCCACAACCTTATCTCTCAAAATGAATTTTTTAATTAAAAAAATTACTTCCTTTATTATTTTTGATAAAAAATTTTTATTTCCTTTAATTGCAAATATACATACACTTCAAATTATAAATTGTAGAATGAGTATGTTTCGTTTTCACAAGTTATTGATACTAATATTAATATTTGTATAGTTAATTATATATTTGAATATACTAATGTTTGCTTACCCACTTTTATGGCTAATATCCACCAAATACTATAACTTTTACTCTAATAGTAATTCAATTTCTTGTCTCCCATTCTTCATACGCCCTTTCTTCACAATTTTACTTCTCTAATATGGCTTTAGCTGAATCTTTATGACACCCTATAGCATTCTTTGTTAGTACAATCATATTATAATTTTATTTTCTTTAAACATATTGAAAGAAATTAAATCGTACAACATTGGAAGTCGAGGTACCCCTCCAATTTTCATTACAAAAATTGAAGTTCATTTTTCACATAACCATTATTATATGCATGATTATTTATATTTTTTTTATTACTCCGCCAATAAGATATCTTATGTTTTATTATGGGTGATTTTCTTATTTAGTCATTAATTTTCTTTATCCTACAATTTATTCCATTTCTTTAATCAAATGCCTCTTTTAAATGTTCTTCCTCTCTAATTTAATAAATTATATATTAATTTTGTCTTAGTTGTTATAGTATTTTACATAAGAAGCACATGTTATATATTCAATAACAATGAAAATAATATTTAATACTGTATGAATAATTTTTTTAATTTTAAAAATTTAATTTTAAAAAGATTATTAATAATTTTTTCCTCTCGAATATAATTATAATACTTTTTGTACAGTTGTACGCATTACATATGGATCAAACTATTTAATTTTAATGGAAATAATCATTAATATATACGAATAAATCCGAAATTCTTGTGGTTACTAAGGATATAAGCTCGAGGTCATCCATGACGAACGACAACACGTGTCGTTGTTGGATGAAGGGGGAAGGGTTTGATTCTGCGGATTTGGAACCACATAACAAAGGGATACATGGCTCTTTCTTGTGGGGTCCAAGGACTTAGGACACCCCTATTGTCTTTTTCTGCAGTATTAATGTGTATGCAAAGTAAATCCGCCAGTACTTTCCACCCCTTTCTTGCTGTCCCGTTGTGAATGTTTTTGCTTCTGATATTGCCATTAGTTTGAGGAATAGATACCTGTAGTCACTGGATCCTGCTGTTAAAGAACATAAAAGGGTCGTCAAACAAAAGCAAAGCAAAGCAATAAATTCTGATTTTGTTCAGAAACGTTGTAAACAGAGCATACAAGCAAAACAACGGAATCTGGTACCATTTTGTTTTGACAGTAGTAAAACTCAGCCAAGTCTGATGTTTAGAGTCGAGCTACCGCCGCAGAATCTGGTGCTAGGAAAAATAGCAAAGGAATAGAACTAATGAAAGATAAAGCATTGCAGGAAAGGAAATAAAGTAAATGATAAAGCCTCTTCCCTCTGCTTTCCGCGCAGCTTCCTCACATCCAATCAAGACATACGTATATATGATAATGAGTCCCACGAACCTCGGTCATTCCCACAACACATATCAAACTGTAAAGGCTCCTCCCTCCCCTTCAATTCCCTCAGCTCTAACAATGGATTATTCAATTTTAAGGTTCATGATCGAGCTGATTTTCAACCTCCTTGAGTTGAAATTTCAAAGCAATAGTAATGGCAATCACGTTGATGATGATGGTACTCCTACCTGTAGTGATGCTTCCCCGTTCAACGACCACCCCATCACCATGTTGCTGGCCATTCTTTGGCTTCTCCTCTACTGCTGGGCTACCCTTGCTGTCGCTACCAGCTCCTCATCGGCATGCTCGACATGGCTATCACGGTTATTGGGTAAGATTAAGTGCTCTATGGAAGAACTTATCGTGATTTCTTGGTTAATGGCAACGGTCACATTAGGGTGCCTTCTCTTCCCTGACTCAGCCCAACCCTATGTCTTTTACGCCCTCTACTCCCTCATTGGGGTCGGTGCTCTGTTCCGCTCGGCATGGCTTCGATTGGGGACTTTCATTCTCAGGTTCACTTCTGTCTTAATGAGGGCATGGAGGATCCTGCTTCCCTTCCCTATAAGATTTTGGAGGAGGAGAGTCCTCCTTCCCCTGTAGTAATTGTTAGAGTATAAACTTATTCCCGTATGTTTAACTATCAACTTAAGCTTTTGGTTGAATCGGTTCATGAACATGGTATCAAAACCCTTTTAAGCGAGAGTTCTCAACTTCGAATCTCAACAACCCCACAATAGTTATTGCACGAGGTATAAGGAGGAGGTCATTATTGTATTCACATTTCAAGTTGACCGGTATTCGTATGAGGGCGTGTTAGAGTATAAATTTATTCTTAAACCTTCAACTATCAACTTTAAGTTTTTGTTAAAGTTGATTGATAAATAGTAGTCACGTCCTTAGAAGTATGATGTTTTTTTTTAATTTTGCGCTTCTCTTATTGTTTCATCTAGTGTATTTTTTTTATTGTATTCACATTTCAAGTTGATCGATAAATTTATTCTTAAAGTTGATCGATAACCCCACTTGTCTCCTCTGTCTCTCTCTCCGTCCCTCTTCCTCACTAAATATGAGGAGGAGGCGCTTATTTAATATCAGGGATGGCCAACAAAACTCAAGGGTTTCAAAATCGATTGCTAACAGGGAGCCCATAACTCAGTAACTGAGCAAAGGAATCTCCCTTTGTTTTAATCTTTATGTCATATCCTTGTATATATTCTATTGACAGTCTATTTTATATATATATATATATATATATATATATATATATATATATATATATATATATATATATATATATATCACCCAAGTTCTAGAGAGATGAGGTTCTTAATTTCTCCAAAAACTTTCCTTTGATTTTAATCAATTCTAATTTCCTCAAACTTGGACAAGTTCTTACAAATTACTATTATGGATTTGTTTACTATATGCTACAGATTCACCTGCAATTTCTTTAGATTTTGATCATGAACGTAATAAACGAACACGAAACCATTATTCCAGATGAATGACAGTGAATTTGCGAAAACAGGAAAGTGGGTCATTGTTGAATTCGAATTTCATCTGTCTTGTGCTCAATTTTGCTCCAGACTTGCTGAAATTTGTATAAAGCCATCGATCAAGAGCAATGAATGACATTACCTCGATCTACCTCGAGGTCGATAACTGTGGGAAGTTTAACCTCTGCAAGACCGAGTTCGTCTTTATACATTAATACTTTCTCGGGTGGCTTTTCCATGATTGATACGAGGATGTGCCTGATAATGATGTAATGCCGATATGTTTGCGAGCAAAGTCATAGCCATGCTGCATATTACATGAAGGACATTGTAAATATTGAAGGACGTGGAAATGAAAATGAAAATGGGAGGCCTTTATATATATTAATTTACAAGTTATTTCAATGTAAATGTTCATGGTTCAGGGCCTTTTTGGGGATTCATTTTCCATAGATTTTTAGTTTTTACTATGTTAAAGAGGCACAAGAAGGTCATGCCCGACAGACTCACCTCGCATTGGGGGATCAATGAACAAACATAAAAAGATAAACAAAGATGCCTTAATGACAATATTAATTTGCGTTTCAAGAAATCTATTGAAGATTATTATACTTAATAATAAAGTGTTCATTTGATGTTTGAAAAGTTTATGTTATGTGATCATCTGGCCCCATGCTATCACATATTATGCTTCAAGAAATCTATTGAAGATTATACTTGATAATAAAGTGTTCATTTGATGTTTGAGAAGTTTATCATCTGCTCCCATGCCATCACCTAAAAAAATAAATAAGGCCGTTAAATTTTATTAATTTAAATAGATGATAGTGGAGGCAGAAACAAATTATTTGATGAGTCTAGCCATTATCCGATGTTTAATATAGATCACCCGATGTTTTATCAATTAAATAGGTCAAAAGTTAACAAAACCATTCCTTCACCCTTGCCCCCTTTTCTTCCTACTTACCCTTTTCTCCCCTACTTTTTAAAGTCGTTGATATGGGTCTGTGTGGAGTATTGTAGTGTGCTTGCTTCAGCACAAGAAAATAATGCATAAAAGTTTCCACTTTCAAAGTTTAATACCATGTTAGTACACCGCACTACACAAATTGCTGTCACAAAGAAACAGACAAGCCAGTCATACGAGTATATTTCAATTATTTTTGAATTGTCTGGGACCAAAGATTTAAATAAGGAAAGGGCGAAAGGGGTGAAGAAGAGACTGACACAGACAAGGGGATTCCGTATAAGTACCTATGACTTCTAATTTACTCGCAAATCACCAGCCAGCCTTTGTCCAATATACTGTCAAATTCCGAAGCCTTGGATTGGAATGGATCATTCAGTCATGAGATTCATGATTGAGCTCATTGTCAACATGCTTCAGTTGAAGTTCCAAGCCAATGGCAATGGCAATCAAACTACACCAGCTAATGATATTGGTAATTCTACTTCGCCATTCGACTCCCACCCCATCGCCATGTTGCTTGCTATTCTCTGGATTCTCCTTTATTGCTGCGCGGCTCTTGCATCTTCTACATCCTCCTCCTCCTCAACTTCATCATCTTGGTCGTCAATGTGGCTATTATGGTTATCGGCTAAGGCTAATTGTTCTGTCCAACAGTTTATACTGATTTCTTGGTCAATGGCAATGCTCACATTGGTCTACCTTTTCTTCCCAAACTCCCGCCAACCTTATGTCCTTCATGTCCTCTACTCCCTCATTGCTATCGCTGCTCTGCTTCGTTGGGCATGGCTTCAATTGCGGGCTTCCATTCTCCGATTTCTTTCTAGCTCAATGAGGGCCTGGGGGACCTCCTACTTTTGCGTTTGAGATCTAGGAGGTGGAGGAACCTCATTCCCTTATAAGGGCATCAGATCACCAACAAAATTAATTAAAACAAGAGGGTTTTAATATACAGCCTATACCAAGGTCAACTTCGTCAATAACATTGCTGTTTTGATTTTTGTCACCCCCTCATATACTAGTACTAAATTAGAGATCACTTTGACTAAAAGTGAAGATTAAAAAAATAAGTGTAGATTGATGCTATATATCTTTCTGTAGTGTATATGCTAGTGGGATCTCAGCCTAGTAAGTTAGATTGAGGCTCTAAGGCTCTGAGTTTATTATACCTGTATGTTCTATTCCCCCTTATGTATTGCATTGCCCTTCACAGATCCTCTGTCTTGCTCTCCTATTGTACCACTTACCCGTTGTGAAAGGCCCTCTTATCAGCAATACTCAGGATTGTGTGTTTTGCTGTTAACTATAGCTGATTGAAATGGAAAACGGTAATTCATCATTGATGTGCTATTACTTCTGCTACCAAATTCAAAGCGTTTCGGGGTTTGAGTCTCACATAGTAGAACAGGAAGAAAGCTCAGCTAACGCCTATTTGGAAGTTTATATGGCAGGGCGTTCAACTTGAGTAACTACTAAGCATTTATTTCATTGTCAATGTGGTTATGATGCTGTTTACAGAGAACGATAAAGACTGATATAGCATCTGCAAATCATGTTTCCTGTAGAAAAGTAGTTTCATGGCAATCAGCCAATCATGCTGACACTTCACTTTTTAGAGAGAGAGAGAGAGACAGTCCCACTCTTTTGTTTTGCTTGTCGCGGATTTCATATCTGTGCCAGACCCAAAAGCTACATGTTGGAACTAGGGGTGTAGCTAACCGGCTCGTGAGGACCAGACCCAAAAGCTACATGTTGGAACTTGGAACAAGAACAAATATAATTCTATTCTATATTCAGTTCAGTGACCACAAATTCTTCTGGACACTGGTGTCATTTTCCATAATTGGAAGTTTAGACAAAATGTATAATTTTATCACTGAATATGCATTTATCCTTCATCCTGAGAAAAAGAGAAACTTGGATGTCTGGGTTGTATATTTTTCTTCTTGTGCGCCTTTGGGAGGGGCAGGGGATGTGGAGATGACAATAATATGGTAATCTACTGACAATAATTTTTCTCTGATAATTCCGTTCTCTTAATATAGATTGCCCCCATGTTCAATGGGTGCTTTATTACAGCATCTATTATGTCCATGTTGCTTTTGTTCCCCTCCTCCATATGTCCCGGTTTAATGAGTTCGCTTAAATGTATTATTTTAAAGTTAATAAGTTATAGGTCTAAAATAACCACCAAATTCTTAATAAGTTTTAGTATTTATCGACTAAACCGACAAGAACGAAATAGCATTCTAATCGATCAACCATATTCACGTACATATTTATATGCAATCTAATCTAATACTATAATTGAAATGTTTTTTTGAATTATTACTTGCACCACATTGAATCCCGCCTAAATAACCCCTCTCAAATTGCTTCCCTCATTTTTATGTTCTTTCGAAATTCAAACTAAATTATTTTTATTTTATCAAAAATATCTTAAATATAATTTATGGAAAGATGATCTCTCTTTATATATATATAGAGAGAGAGTGACGTCTATATATATATATATATATATATATATATATATATATATATATATATATATTACTAATGGAAGTGGATAGTACTATTCACTTACTATTCGAGGTTTTATGATCAAGATAACATGTGGCATATTTGGCCACCCTCAAGAGAGTGACGTCTATATATATATATATATATATATATATATATATATATATATATATATTACTAAGCATTTATTTATTGCACTTTTACCAAATATTATTATAAATATTTATTTATAAAAAACTAACCATTGAAAATATTATATGGCTAGCAATAATTATGCAATTATCAAGTTTAAAATTATCATTCAAATAAAAATAAACCTAATTTAAAAATTAGTCCTTGATAAAAAAAATTTAAATTTCTTTCTTAACAAATATATAACATAGACAATTTTTCCTTCTAATTAGCTCTTAAATTCCAGTTTCCTTCAAAATTAATTCTTTTACTTTAAATAGTTCTTCCTTTAAATATATTAGTATAATCACATTCATCTCTTACTCTCTACATATTAATTAGGCCATTGTTGGGATGAAATCTCTTTGTGCGTAAAAATTATTTATTTTAGCTCAAATTTCATATTGTTTTAGTTAGAAACTATTATATCTTTTAATACTACTTGAATTATGATTT
This sequence comes from Talinum fruticosum, assembly GCA_021018815.1. Classification (NCBI taxonomy): domain Eukaryota; kingdom Viridiplantae; phylum Streptophyta; class Magnoliopsida; order Caryophyllales; family Talinaceae; genus Talinum; species Talinum fruticosum. Next base: position 4,047,165 of record JAITYX010000056.1, read on the forward strand.
TTTTTTTTCATATTTCATATTATTATCATGCCATGACAATAACCCCACGAACGAGTATTTAAGTGGGTATAAAATTTCTCATAAATATGATCATGATGTTGTATATTGCCTCATCAATATATTTGAATATTTCAATTTTTATAAGTGAATATTTTGAATTAAATTTTTTAATTTCCATTTTTTGGTTTTTTTTGTGACTATTTCCAATTTTTGATATACTTTTATATTCTAAAACTTTTGATATACTTTTATATTCTAAAAATGTAATATTACTTACATTTCTCTCCAAATAAATCAATGGATATAAAAAGAAAATCATTAATGGGACATTATTGTCTAATCTTTAGTTCATAATTGACATTCATCAATGAGTGAGTTTTTTTTTTCTCGTTTGGCCAAGGGTATAATCCGTTTCAGGCCACAAGCTTTTATCAATGTATGATTATATTATTATATTATTTATTTTCAATTTTAATTACCAATAAAAATATAAGTCTTCAAACTTTATTGTAGATTTTAAATAATTGAATTTTATGATGTTTGAATTATATGTACTCCTTAAAGTTTTTTTTTTTTTAACAATGTTGGTAGACTACATTCATTTGAATTAGACTAACGAGGTATAATATTTATATGTATGAGAACTTTAATAGAAATGTACTCATTTATGTGTTCATATAAATTATATGTTAATAAATTCTATAATTTTAAATGAATTATTTTCAAGGTAAATATCTATTCGTCTTATTGTGAGGGTAGAAGTGGAGTTTTGTGCATTAATATTATAATGATATATGCTAGCCTATTATTGATAATTTATACTCATATATATAAGCATTTTAATAATGGTTATTAAACTCACGATCCGAATGTAACAATCCTACGATTCTATACGGAGTACATGGTCCTGTGAATGCATAACATATTACTCGAATTACAACCTAAGCATTGTTTTCAGAAAATGGAAGAATATATTACTATATCAACATAAATAAATGTTCATGACATGAGATTTAACAAGAGCTTCTTATGTAAATTTTCATGGCAGTAATACCAATGTTATTATTCAACATAAATGTTTTATGACTTAGAGCCTTATTTGTTGGACTCGCTCTCATGGATTTTTACCCCCCGCCAACAAATTCTTAATTAGTTACAATTTTAATTTTTTTCAATTTTTTTACACATATATATGACGTATTCATTGAAGACTAAACCTTAATTTGAGAACTAAGATATATAAATCTGAACACTTAATTTTTAATCCCATCATTAAAAACCTACGACATCATCATGTAATCCACCGCTTCCTCCTCCAATGTTGATCCTGATCGGTGTTTTGGATCCACTTTTAGATGAGTATGTTTGAAACGTTGAATTAAATAAAAATTAAATTCATTTAGTTTGGATTTTAAATCTTGAATCAGTTTGGTCATATATGAGGTGTATATCAGCCGTCTCTTCTATTGAATGACTAATTGGACAAACATAGAGCTATAAAGTTGGATTCGTGCCATGTTGGAGAATACATAAAAGAATTCCAAGTTTGCCTTAGTGGCCTCAATTTTAATTTAAGTAAAGCAGAACAATACAACACAGCAGGCGCTAGCACATGAAACAAAAACAAGTATTTTTTTCCATTTTATTTGTTTTGATTTTGGTCAGAAACTCATCCTGAGACTTGTTAATGTCACAGGTCGTGATGTGGACCCTCTTTAGCAGGTGCAATTTGTCTGTATAATAATATGTCTGTAAAATTTCCAAAAACCATTATCATATTTTTAAGACTCATTTACATTCAATGTGTCTATATAATAATGAATAAGGGATAAAAGATAGTAACTCTTGGATCCGAGTACGTTTTTCTACCCACAAAGTGCCTATGAGAGACCATATAGCATGATATATCTGACAAAGAGTTAGTCAGTTTGACACATATCGATCGAACTAAAAATCAGATTGAGTTATGTTTCAGATCAACGACATTTTCTAATGTAGCGAATAATTTTAAAGTCGAGTCGACAACAGATCAACTAATGTTTGAGCCAATAAACTTATCTTGTAAAAAGAATTAAATTCGTAAAAATTTTTGGTTGAGTTAGTATAAGGATTAAATTCATTTCTTAATGATCCAATTAGGGTGTTAAATAGGTTATTTTTTCGGTAGCGAGTCTCACTCATATTGGGCCCTATCGTAGGGAAACCCAACGGACTTACTTGGGCCAGGGATAGGGGTGTCGAGGTTCAAAGTTATCCCCACAACACAATTTTCTCAAATTGAGAAAATTACTCCCCAAATTCAAACCTAGGGGAGGATGAAGGATAAGGTCAGTGATCATTACAGCACTAACCCCTCGACGTCAAATAGGATGTGTGTATGAGCTGTTGAGTTCAGATTTCAGATGTCGGGTTATCTTGTCAAGTTTAGGCATATATCGGCCGTCTTATCTATTGAATGTCTAATTGAACAAGGTGATTGAGATAATGGTAGGTTATAGTGATGCAATTTCACTTTTGGGCATCACAAACTCACTTTCCTTTATACCCTTTTCCTCTCTCTCTCTTAGCTTTGGTCGATTGTTTAATTAGTTTTTAAATACAACGCAATCTGATGGCAGGCACCGCCAAGTTTATTTGGTAGCCATGGTGAAGAAAAGCGTTTTAGGCCAATTTTTTTGGTGACGTGAATTTAATAGTTTTTATAAGCAATAAAGCCGAAGAATAAGACGAAGAACGACTTAAAAAGCAGATGAAATGAAAACCATGTTTTCTAAAAAGTATTAGTATGCACAAATAAACAATATAGTGGTATGGAATATTCTATGGCAGGGCAGGCTAATATAAATAGCACTGGATCTGATCTTAATCAGGAGCATACGTAAGAATATATCTGAATTTCATTCCAACAATGGATCATTCAGTATTGAACTTCTTAATTGAGTTGATTGTCGACCTCCTTCAGCTTAAGTTCCAAGGCAATGGCAAGACCAACAGTATTACAACTATGAAACCTACTGATGCTAGTGCTAGTTCGCCATTCGACACCCACCCGGTCACCATGGGGCTCGCTCTTCTCTGGCTTCTCCTCTATTTCTCGGCTGCTCTTGCTGCTTCTAGTACTACCTCCAATGCACCTTCATGGCCTCTTACAACCTCAACCTCGTGGCCATCAAGGCTACTAGCTAGGATTGGTTGTTTGTCAACGTGGTTATTTGCTAAGGTCAGCTGTTCTGCTGAACGGTTGAGGGTGATATTTGGGTCAATGGCAACAGCCACACTCGGGTATCTTCTCTTTCCCTCCTCGGCCCAACTCTACGTCTTCTATGCCTTGTACATCCTGATTGGATGTGCTGTCGTGTTTCGTTGGCTCTGGCTCCAATGGCAGAGTACTCCAAGCATCTTACCGTCTCCTTCCAAGCCCAGTAGGAGCAGCAGGAGGAGGAGGAAAAGGAGGAGAAAGAACCTCCTTCCCTTATTTGAGATCAGCAATGGCCAGCAAAACACAAGGGTTTCAATTGCTAGCACCAATCCCATAACAGAGTAACCATTAGATCTCTCCTTTTTATATTTTTCTCATGTTCTCGTTTATATTCAAACAGTTTGTTACTTAGGTTATCAACTCATGGTTGAGAGATGATGATGATGATTATTACTATTATTATTCAGATTTGGAGTTGATTCTTATAAACTCTAACAGATTTTTACCACATTTTACAAATATACCTACAATTTCTACAGATTTCAAATGCTAATCTTAGCTTTTACAGATAAGAAACTGTCCAAAGCTAGGCGAATCAAGTGGACCCTGAATTTGCAAAAACAGGAAAAATGAGTGTTCAAATACCATCCAACCTTGTTCTCAGTTTTGCGCCAAGCATTCGGGCCTTGGGCTACATGACAGGAGATTTTTATGAAACTGCGTCCCAAATTCATCTGCTATGAATTCTCGACTTATCACTGAATCCAAAGTGACCATACATCTTGTGCTCAGCTCTACAACAGACATTCGGGCCTTGGGCTACATGACAGGAGATTTTTATGAAACTGCGTCCCAAATTCATCTGCTATGAATTCTCGACTTATCACTGAATCCAAAGTGACCATACATCTTGTGCTCAGCTCTACAACAGACATTCGGGTTTGGCCCACATGGCTCAAGATTTTCTAACCATGCACCAAATTGATTCTACTATATAACGATGAGTTCAGTTGCTGCAAGATTAACTGAACGAAATTGTATAAACTCTGAAGAACACAACATAATTGGTTTGATGTGTTGTATGATGAATGCCAAAATCAGACATTCTCCCATTCTGCATCTGAAAATAACTCAACTCAGATTCTGAAAAATGAATATTACACAAAATCTGCGGACACAAGCAAGTCTGGAACGGAGCATATAAACATAAAGGGAGGAAAAATGAATAAAACAAATAAATGTAGTTTCCCATTTAGATTTGGAATTTCTGCCTAACATACTAGAAAAATCAAGGGTATGTGGAAAAATCAAGGGTAGTCACCATTTTCTACATCCATTGCAGGATCTGCACCAGAAACATGAGAGTATTGGCGAGTTTTCTTTCTCTTGATTATCTCTTCTAGAAATAATAAAAAGATACCCTTCCCTATGAACATGAAACCAGATATGGGCTGTTGCATTGCGTAATGTTCATTTCACTGCTAACTTGCCATTATGTGATGGGCAGTCGGATTCATTTTTCAATTTGAACCTTAGTATTTAGTGTGAACTCTTAAGTTATAGTATTTGCCATTACATTGCTGCACACCAATATATGACACGGTGTTTCATTATAGAAGTGGCCTTGATTTATAACGTACCCTTTTTTATAAATTCAAAACCTCTCATTCCTTCAGACTGTGGACTCTGTATGGATTACAAGTTGTACAATGATTCCGATAATTTTCAAAAGGGTAAGTTTTGGGGGTACTAAGTTTAGCATGGGGCATGAATCTTTATGAAGTAAAAACTTCGAAATGCACTTCAAATCTTTGCTTAAATAGACTGTTAAGAGCAGTATACATTACCCCAATTCTTTGTTCTATAGTTCACTGTTTTCAGTAGCAGACCCTCGAAGAATTATTGTTTCTCAATCCTCTCTTTCCTGCACGTTTTAGTCATCTGAACGTTGATTTAAACATAGAACATTGGGGTGTATTTATGATTTACGAAGTTCCTTACTTCATGGCAGACAAATCACAGACATCTATTCAGCATGTCAAAGGATTTCAATCTTCTAAGTCAACTTCCCCAACAAAAGAAGGAAGATCCTTGGGGTAAATCCATTGATGCAACCAAAGGAAGTGTACCAAGTGGATCCAACCTTGATAGCAAGCCCTTGAAAATGAAGGCTGCAGACAAACTGAAGTCCTATGTAGGCCTTCTGAAATCCATCACAAGGCAAGGCGCAGATGCTTCTGGCCTTACTTCTGCTAAGGAATAAGGATACAATGCCTTCAGGAGAAAGACTAAGAAAGCTCCTTCCTTGTCAAGGCCGGAAGGAGCTAATCAACCGGGTTCAGGAAGCAATGTTATCAAATTGGTAAGTTTTAAGTATATATTGTTAACATGAGGTGGGTAATGTTAAACATAAATACCCGAAAAGTTAGCGTGTTGGACACGAGTTCTAAAAGTTGGATTATTTTCGTCACACAATAGCCAAAGATGGATTATTTAGTCCAAAACTCCAAAAAATTTTGGCAAGACAAACGTTTTTTATACTAAACAGAGTTGCAAGATGATCTCATCGCATTGATCATTGTTAGGAAATAGAGCAAATAATATATCAAAAGCGATTTGGATGTCAGATATTCAGAAAATAGATAACAAGGTAAATAAGGATGACTACCGAATTTTTACATGGAAGCCCAAAATAGGGAGAAAACCATGGACGGAAGTATAAAATCCACAAAATTGAATAAGTACAAAATTTAATCTCAAGGGGCATGAAAGCACAACGAGATTAGAAAAAAGAGATTATAAATACTCTCAAACACTCACTCACAACACCTAAAACGGACAATTCGGATAAATTCACAAAGACTAATGGTGTAGAAGGTGGATGAAATTCGGTATGAATTTGTGATGGTTTGGAGAATAAAAATGATGGAATTTATAATGGAGTTTGAAGCTATGCCATTACTAGCAATAAAGAAGGCCTTAAACAAGGTAATAAAACCAACCATTAACCTTGCAATAGCCCCATGTAACAACTGAAATCGGATGAAGACAAAAAGCCACACAAAAATTGCCGAAAACTAAACTTGACACCTAACACGGGCCATGTCAACGGACATAGGCTGCCCGTGTTGGGTGCTAGAGGCCACTTTTTTGCGTCGTTTCGAGCACGACTCGTTTTACCTCGAGCACGATCCGTTTCCCTTGTAACACGACCTAAGTATAACCGTTCGGTACAAATATTACGTCATTTATACCCTTATTTACTTAGTTTTTGACTTGTAAAATAATTTAATTTTAGGATTTTTACTTGTTTTTCCTACTTTTGTAGGTAATAAATCAAATCGAGACAATAGCAAAAAGTTTGAGCCAAAAAGGAAGCAAAACGAGCAAGATAATGGTGTGCACAGGGGACAGTGCGTAAGTCGCACAACTGTGAGAACGGCCGTGCAACTTCCGAGTTTCGATTTTTCTCGGTTTTACAGGTTATAAAAGGATAATTTTGGTTCTAATTCCAGGGAGCTAGGTTTTTAGGGACCTCTTAGGGTTCCGACTTAGCCAAAATAAAACCCCATTAGGGGAGATTAGTGTGGAGATTTGTATAAGATTTTGGGATTCAAGCCTTCAATTTCAATTCAAGCATAAGTTTTCTCTTTCTCTCTTCTTCTTTACTTCTAGTTTACTACTTTGATTGTTTAATTTAGTTTCAAGATTCAATTTTTATTAGTCTAGATGTTAATTATAGTTAGATTTATTACTTGTTTTCATGCTTGAGTTTAATTATTTAGTTTATGTTCTTGTTCAAGTCGGTTTGTGTTAGTTTGTTCTTTAGTGTAGTCTTTATTTTTGTTTCATGTTCTAATGTCGGTTAGCTGTTAAAGTTGATTGTTTTGGTTGTGGTTAGCCTTCCTAATGGCTAATTAATCTTGTTTAGGCCTTAACCCAACTAATTTATGCTTGTTATTTGGGATTGTTTCTCATGCCCACCACGTGTTCGATGAAATGCCTAAAAGGGATTTTCATCTCGATTTTTGGGTGATTGGTCTATCACCGAAAGGTGGAGTCAATTTACTAGCATGGGTAAAGAGGATAGTCGGGATTTTGGCATGAAAATAGCCCGAATCCTAGCTAGGTCCATAGGTTGCTACTCTTGTAGTCGAATTGGATTAACCCTACGAAAGTAGGTGGTTAGAACAATTAGATTAGCTCATGACCCTCGAAAGTGTGGCTTGAGTGGCCTTTGATGGTGCAACCGACCACTTCTAAATGCTTGCATAGACTTGGTTAGGTGTAGGCTTGTCTTGATTAGTTAGTTTATTAATTGGTAAAATCACAACCCGAGTATTTTATTTTTATTACTTTCTAGATTAGTTTAATCACCATATCTATCTCATCTCGTGTTGATTCGCCTAGATAGAAAGTTTAGATTAGCTTTAATATTTGAAACACAACTCTCTGTGGACACGACCCGTGCTTGCCGGCTAGCTACAACTACGCCGTGCACTTGCGGTTACAATTTTAGAACTTAATTCTTCCTAACAATAACACGTCTTTTTAATGAGATTTTGGCCACCAAAACCTAACAATCTCCACCTTGGACAAAATTCACCAACACCAAAAAAACCACCAAATGAACCCCCAAGGGTAAAGCCCCGTAGGGTGGAGCCCCGAAGGGCAATCAAATTTGTGAACACCAAAGTTAGTTCAAGCGATGCTTGAACCTAGCAAAGAAAATGGCTTGAGTAGGCCTTTATCAATCATATGGCCTAATCAAACACAACATGAAGAATATGAGGGTATAGAGACATCATAAGAACCCCTCGTAGCACAACCTTGTAGAATATAGAGGTCATCATGCCTCGCACCTTTCAAGAGCAACCGAGCGCCTTTGGAGATATTGAGAACTCCACCTTGAGCCGAGTATGTGTGCACCCTTGAGATTCAAGAGTGCCAAGAAAGATGAGGTTACGCTTCAAATTTTGGGACATGACGAACATTAGATAAAGTTCTAATAAAACATCATCATGAGTCTTGATTCAAACACTACCAATACCGGCAATTTTTCAACTAGTTTCGTTACCCATGTGAACAACACCGGAATTAAGAGATTCATATGAAGAAAACCAATCCCTATGAGGACACATATGAAAAGTGCAACAGGAATCAAGAATCCAATCGGAATCATTCCCCTTTTCAAGAGGAGTAGCAAATAAAATGTCACCATCCGACTCCTTATCAACAAATGTAGCTTCACCATGTGAAGGTTTCGACATTGTTTGTTCTCTTCTTCTTTATCCTTCTTATTTTTCAATTTAAAACACTCGGAAATATCATGGCCCGACTTATGACAATAACGACAGGTTTTGTTGGATTTACGTTTCGAAATTTAGGTTTAAGACCTTTCTTTTCACTAACAGTTAAGCTCTTGACTTTATCACTACGCACCTCAAGATTATACTTTTCTTTAGACAAAAGATTAGACTTAACATCCTCAAACAACAATGTCTCATTATTATTATATAAGAGGATTTCTTTGAAATGCTTATAAGAAGGCGGCAATGAAACAACCAACAGAATAGCTTTATCATTTTTAATATTTCTAATTTTTCGATTAATCCTCTTAAATATGTTTTATGTCACTAGACCAAAAAGAAAACTGTAAACTGTTGTAATGTTTTTTTGGGTTTTGAACATCATTATATTAGAGTGGAGTTATTATTGGCCTATAAAGAGTAGATTTCTTCCATCACAAGACTCACACTAGAGATTTAAAAAAATGGGTAAGCGGATCTAGCTATAACAACCCAATTATTATTATTATTATTATTATTATTATTATTATTATTATTATTATTATTATTATTATGGATGCAATTTTAGTACATGGTAATTGAGAATTTTAGGACATGGTACATGATTTTGGTTGTAATATGTTAGGGAAGAATTAAATCTTAAAATTTATTATCGCAAGTGCCCGGCGTAGTTGTAGATAGCCGGCAAGCATGGGTCATGTCCAAAGGGAGTTGTATTTCAAATATCAAAGTTACTTTAAACTTTATGTCTACCATAATCAACACAAATGAGATATATATGATGATTAAACTGACCTAGAAAGTAATAAAAATATACTCGGGTTATGATTTTACAGCTTGATAAACTAATTAATCAAGTCAACCCTAAATCTACCCAAGTTTATACAAGTATTTAGGAGTGGTATGTTGCACCATCAAAACCTACTCCAGCCACACTTTCGAGGGTCATGAGTTAATCTAATTATTCTAACCACCTACTTTTGTGGGGTTAGCCCAACTAGACTACAAAAATAGCAACCTCGGACCTAAATAGGATTCAAGCTATTTTCATGCCAAAATTCTAACTATTCTCTTTACCCGCAGTAGCAAATTGACTCCACCTTTCAATAATAGACCAACCGCCTAAAAATCAAGATGAAAAGACCCTTTCGAGCATCTCATCGAACCTGTGGCAGGTAAGAGAAATAATCCCAAAATACTAGTATAAACTAGGTAAATAAAGGCTCGAGACAAGATCAATTAGCCATTAAGAGACTAATCACAATCAAAGTGACACAAACTAACAACTAATTAACATAGAACACAGTTAATCTAACAACTAAATTAATAAAGATCAACTCAAACAACGACATAAACTAACAATTAAACTTAAACATAAAATTAAATAATTAATATAACTATTACTGAGAATAATAAAAATCGAACCTTTAAACTAAACTAAACAAACTAAAAATAAAGGAGGGATAAAAGGGGAGAAGTTATCGGGAATTGAAAGTCGATACGTCATCGAATTAAATAATTAAAATTAAAATATGATATTGAACCTAAATTTAGAAAAGAAAAACTAATTCAACTAAACTAAAATTAACCTAAAACTAAGCTAAACCACGGCTGGCCCTAATTGATGATCGCCACTTGCCTTTTATACACTACTCTCCCGCACAACCCTTGATTTTTTAGTCCCATAAAATTCTAGTGATGATGTCATACCGATGTCAGCACTCAGATGGTAATTTTCCTGCATTTTTTTATTGCCACGGCTGGGTTGCTGGAATAATTTTGGGTTGGACTTAACACCGGGCTGTCAAAGTGAAGATGAACGCTTGTGTGCATATTCGGGGCTTGGCTCGTCAATATTTGATCGTTTTAGCTCTATATATCACACATTCCTTCTACTCAACTTATTACCTACAAAATTAAATTAAATAAGTAAAAAACTTAAAAATTATATTATTTTACGAGACAAAACTTAAATAAATAAAGGTGTAAATAACGTAATATTTAGGCTGAACATAATCTTGGCTAGATGTATTGGAGAAAAGTAAAGGTCAATGCTCTTAAGTAAGAGATTAATGGTCATCACAACGCATATAGTTTAATGGAAACTTTAATTGAAACTTTTAAAACCCTTAACATTGAATTTGTAGTCCTAGTCTCCCCTATAAATACTCCCAGAAGGCTAGGCAAAACACTTGCTTATCTATTCTTACATTTACTTTATCTATTTTTTCTCTACTCTTCTCTCTACAACCATTTTGAGTGAACTTCTATAATTCTTAGAGTTCATTGAAGGTAACTAAAAGTTATTTTAACTAAAAGTTATTTTTCAAGTGCAAATATCAAGGTATAATGCATGTCAATCTCTTCATTGAATCGTCTTGAATCAAGTCTATGTGCAAGTGTAATGGTTTTCAACTGTTTGTGTGATAAAAGACGTCCATAATGGTGATTGTTAATTGTTCATTATTCAAGTGATCATCTCAAGTATACATGATTATTGACTCATCGTTTATTATCCCTTTTAAAGGGAATCATCGTTCAATATCGGATCATTTGAAATTCAAGTGTTTTCTTATCTTATTTCCAAATAAAATAAATTTCTCAAAATTATTATTTACATAATTGAGTTTATTTTGCTGAGAGTTTTCAGTCTCAATCTTTAAATTTTTTATTGTTTTCGGGTAAAATGTGAATGTATGGGGACAATTGGATTATCGGAACACTTGCCTAGTCTCATTTCGTAGTTGGAATAATAAGTGTTTAACTATCTTAGTTATATTATAAATTCAATGTGAAAAATATAGCTTTGACATATTTTAGTAACGGATTGAATAAATAATAAAGTTTAAGTTTTATTTTATTAAAATGCCTTTTGTGTCCATTTAGACACATGACATAACACTCTGACCTTTGAATTTTTTAAATTTTATTTAGGTTTAATGAATATTTCTCCAAAAGGATAGATATAGTGTTACACTAGCCTACTAGACCCAATCTCAAGGTACCTAGTGAACCTTTACACAAATAAGCCAAAGTCCAAGCCTAAGATCATCAACCATGCAACTTCAACACAAAGTTGGAATTGCGCACCCTCAAGATTGAACATTGTGCTAACTAGCTGAGATACACCTTTTTGGCAATTTGAGAGCTTATCTAAAAGGAATGAGTGTTAAGCACCTCATCCATTTGGATTGGTTAAGGAAGCTTCCAATATGTTAGTGTAGGACAACATTTCAGCTTTAGCTTGTGGTCTCCCTTTTCCTTTTAATTTTATTGTACTTGTAAGCATACGACGGTATTTTATCAAGTTTTAACCTTATTAGTTAATATTTTTTGTAACCCCATTGGTGGGTTTGAAAATTAGAGAGATGACAGCCTAGAGCTAGAGACATATATGCCATATATTTGCCCGCTGCAAAATTTGGAGACTTGGATTTTTCATAAAATTTAATGAAGAGGAAGCGAGAAAGGGACAACTTTACAAACCATAATTCCAGCATCAAAATAATAATAATAATAATAATAATAATAATAATAATAATAATAATAATAATAATAATAACTCTCTTCGATCTCATAATACTAATCCTCAAAAATAAGAGTTTATTTATGTCTTACAAAAATAAGACTTTTATTTTACGAGGTATAAATAATTTTTAACGGACATGGGAAAAAGTGCTAAAGATGAAATATTTAAAACATATATATGGTAAAATGAAAAGAGTGCTTATCAATAGATGTTTGCTTGATGAGGTGAAAAAGTAGAGCACCAAATCAAGAATGCGCTATCTACTTCAGATTCCTCCTAATTGCATGGACGAGGGCACATTCATAAAGCATAGCAGAGACAAAATGATTTTTGGGGGAGGGGGGAAAGAATAGAATACTAAGATAGTAAAAGAATCGAATTGTTGACCCGAGGGCTTCCCATTTTAGTTTTACACTGTCTGAAGCACATAGACAAAGCAAAGCAGTCGATAAAATCAAATCAAAAGTAGGAAGTGGCTAGTGGGATCCTTGTAGTAGTACCATGGTGCAAACTGAAGTAGCTGAATCGAGCCGAGCTGAGCAGAGTCCGACCGGCATAGACTTGATTTGGTAATATATGAGTTCGTATCGAGCTTTGTCTCGAAACTTTAGAACCTAAAAAGTTTAGATTCAATTTAAGTTTCTCTTTTTTTTTTTTAATTTTTAATTTAAGGATATATTCATTTAACTCGTTAAAAACTATTTGTTAGATATTATGAGTTGAGTACGAGCTGTTGTTACGGCTAACCGAAACTAGTTGTTATGATTTGTTACCAAGGACGAGCGTAGGGCGTGTAAAGGTATACCCTTACCCATACCTATTTTCCAAAACCATCCTCATACACATTCCAATATCCATCGGGTTTTTATAATATATCCCCAAAACCTATACCCATCGGATTTTTCAAGTATTTCGAATTTTATTCAGGTACTTATAAATGTTAAAAAACAATACACGTTGAGTTTTATATACTTAAGTAGTTTTCGTTTATGTAAAACAATATGATGCATTGCATACCATCCGAGATGGTTGGACATGAGTCAGTACTATTCACTAATGAATAGGCATAAAACATTCATCGTAATTTTATACATAATCAACAATTACACAAGTACATAACTATTGATGTACTAGTATAGACTTTGGATATATATTTAAGTTATGAGAGAGGATGAGAGATGTAGAGAGAGTCATAGAGTAGAGAGAGAAGAGAAAGGAGGTGCATCACATAGTTACCACCTTAAGATTTTAGTTATAAATTTTTTGTTTCTCCAAATTTCAAATGAACATACCAAAATTTTTAGGAAAAAGAAATTTGAAAAAATTAGGGAATATGTTCGGGGTATGGGCAAGTGATGCCTATACTATATACAAACCTGCACCACATCCAAATTAGTTAATACCCATACCCATTTTTTCCCAAATTTTATGTATTCATAGCCAATATATTCGAGACCTATTCAAGGCAGGTTTATCGGGTTGGGATTATACTCTCATTCCTATTTGTTATGAGTATTATAAATGTTAAAACGAACGTGTCCTAATTTTAAAAAAAAAAAAATTGAACCAAACATTATACTAACTAAAACTAAAATTTAAATTTGAAATTTAACAATAGATTCAAGAAACAAGAGAAAGAAAGAGAAAAGTTCACTAATATAAATTAATTGTTTTAGGTTATAAATTATTTTCAAACAAATGATACAATAATATTATAAAATTTATTAAATAAAAAAAGATACAACAACAACAACAATAATAATAATAATAATAATAATAATAATAATTATTATTATTATTATTATTATTATTATTATTATTATTATTGTTATTATTATAATCATGTCCATTTCAAAATATATGTCACTTAACTAACTTTTTTCGTTTTATAATAATTATCACTTTAGAATTTCAATGATGTATTAATGACCGGTTTAATAATAATGTCCATATTAATTGCTTTATTTTTCTTTTTTTCTTATTGATTTTCTTCATTTCCAATAAATTCTTTGAGTAACTTAGTCTTTCAACACAAATTTTCATAAATTTAGTTTTTCCTCAGTATGCCCTCATAATCTTAAAACGATAAACATTTTGAAACGGAGGAGCATAAAATAATTTCTTTTAAAAATACGTGTTAGTCAACTCTTAATTAAATTTAAGCATGCTCTCTCCCTTTTCCCAAACTCATTCTCTCTCTTAATTGAATTAACATGCAATATTAACTCATTCTCTCTCCCAATTGAATTAACATGTAAAATTTACTCATTTTTTCTCCTAATAATTAATGAGTCTAGGAGTGAGAGAAAAAGAGAGGAAGGGTCTTCCACCAACGAATTACAAGACGATACATTGGCGCGAGCTCTTTCAGCGGTTGGAGTAATAGGTTGTGCCTCGCACGCCCGCCTCTAGAAGATGCGCACCTTTAAAATATGCGCGTCTATTGTGAGACCCCACATCCGATCCACACACCACGTCGAGCACGCCTTGTCTTATGCACCTACATTGGTGATGTTCTTATTATTGATCTCTCTTGGCCACATAATTTTAAAATTATTTGTACTCTCTCATTTTATATTAAATTTTGTTCTCTTTTTATATTGAATTTCATTCATCACGCTACCATCAATCGTTCTCATCTTGAATTTTTCATGTAAATCCATGCTTGATTGTATAGTTTAATTTATTATCATTATTTCACTCAATTTTGTGATTTTACTTTACATCAAATTCAAATTCCAAAGTTTCCTACAAATATAATAATAATAATAATAATAATAATAATAATAATAATAATAATAAAAAGATTACTGTTACTCTACTTGATGGTAATGGTAAGGGAATTTTGACTTTATGCTTTCTCATTCGTGTCTGACGAAGGGGGTATGTGGCCAAGATTTTGATTTCTTCGATGGAAGTACAAACGGCCGAGTTAGTGGGTTCGTCCTTTTTGTGTGGTTCCTCCAGCTGTCTAAGGACACTTGTAGTCCATTGCGAATGTTTTTGCTTTTTGTCAGCATTTATATCCATAGTCCAAAATTTGTTTAATTACATGTGAAGTATATATCTTTCCCATTATCTTATAATTTAATTCTTTTAAAATTAAAATACTTTTAAATTATTAACTTAGATTATCAAATAAAATATTACTTATGTATCATATAAATATATATATTTAATTTATTTTTTATTTAAATATGGAAACGCCGATAAAAACAAAAAACATTGATGCAAAATAGAAATATACACAGATTGAGTACACGAAGTAACCATACGAGCGGATTGACCTCGAGTTAAATAAAATATTTTATAGATAAAATTAAATCACATGATCTTGTATTACAATTGCTATGAGCTTTACTCATCTAAGCCTTGAGATTGGCCATTTTGGAATGGAATCCTGTAATCACTGTGCTCTATTGTTTTAAAAAAAAGTCATCAAATAAAGCAAGGCGTTAGAATCTGATTTTTGTTTAGAAAACTTAGTAAAATAAAGCATACAGTAATAGAATCGTTGTGAAAACTTAGCAAAGCAACAGAATATGATTTTGTTTATAGTTTAGCAAGTTGTCAAACATAGCAAGGCAATAGAAAATTGCTTGTGTATAGTTCAGCGACAACCATTTTTCTTTCAGTTCGTGGGGCACTCCTTCGATCGTTGGGATCTACAATTTTTTTGGTTAATACCTTTGATAGTGCTTCAAACCGTCTTTCAGCTGAGTGTTGGCCCGGTGAGCAGTAATTAAAAGCGTCACGCTTTCATAATCTCCATCAAAATTTGAATTTTAAAGGAGTTAATTTATTTGTAAATTGTGCAAATGAGTTGTGAGTTTGATATCCCTATATTCTGTAAAAACACTACGAATTCCTATGAATGAATATGAAGAGATGAAGATCGATTTCATATTTCCTTTCGTGTAGGAGGAGGAATGTTACTACCTTACTAATGGAATCAAAATATAATAGTGATTGTTTATACGATGCTTTGAACTACTTTTGATATTATTTTTGACTAGTGTGTTTCAATAATAAACGTTTAAGCTGATTTATAATGTAAACACTCATATTTTAAAGCGAGCATAAACTTTCAATTTAAAAGGCATAAATAATTTATGACAAAGGTGGGAGGAAAGTGCTACAAGATAAACATTTTAAAATAAATATTGTCAAATCAATTAGTGTGTGGAATGATAGAAAGTGCGTAATAGAATTTTACTTGATGAGGCAAAATGCACGTCACGAAATCGACGCTGGGATTATGATGCTGTGCGCACGAATTGCAGCAGAGACAAAATCAATTGCCGGGAGGGGAGGGGAGGTGAATATTGTAGTAATAGATAAAGAAATCGAAATTTTGACCCTGTGGCTGCGAATTTTAGTTTTATACTCCTACAAGCAAATAAAGCAGAAGAACATAGACAAAGCAGGCGACAAAATCAAGTGAAAACTAGGTAGTGGAGCGGAATCCTTAAAAGGCCCCGTCAGGTAGGGGTGAGCGGGACCGGGTATCCGATTGTTTTGGCCGGATCTGGTCCCGGTCCCGGTTGCAACCGGGTCCTGATTTTGGACCCGGTCCCGGTCCCGGTCCCGGACCCGGTCCGGATACCGATCGTTGTCCCCTTTTGTTTTTAGTTTTTCAATTGATTTTTGGACCCGGAAGAAACGACCACCAACAATAACAACCGGGGGGCACGAGCTACCTACAATCGCACGAAAAATTGAGCAAATCAACAACTTGTTTGTTTTTTAAACATATAAAATCAACAAAAACTAAATACTCACAGCTTGGGTGCCCGGAAAATAGCCGGAGGAAAAGAGCGAGGGCAGGGCAAGAACCGCCGGCGAGAGCACCGAGGTACTGCAGCGAGCGGAAGCGAGTCGGTGAGAGAGCGAGAGCGATCGCAATAACCGAGTGAGTGAGAGAGAGCAGCGGCGAGGGCGGGGCAAGAACCGCTCGGCGAGAGCACCGAGGTACCGTAGCAACGCAAGCGAGTCGGCGAGAGAGCGAGAGCAGCCGCAACAACCGAGTGAGTGAGAGAGAGCAAGCACGCCGGCAATGGCGAACTTTGGGGCGGACGCCGGCGATGGCGACGGATCGGAGAAGAGAGAAAGAGAAGGGAGCGAGAGGAGGGCGGACGGGGAAGGAGACACGGGAGAGAAGGGAGCGAGAAGAGAGCGGACCAGGGCGTAACGCACGGGAAAGAAGGCAAACAAAGCCTCAAGGCAATTAGTTAGGGTTTGATTTTCTTTTCTTTTTTTTTTTTTTATAAAGCTGGGTAACCGGTCCGGATCCGGTTCGGGTCCAAGATATTACTACCTGGTCCCGGACCCGGTTATAACCGGGTCCTACAATTTGGACCCGGTCCCGGTCCCGGTTCAACCGGGTCCGGACCGGTTCCGGTCCGGAACCGGGTACCGGAATTTTTGCTCACCCCTACAGCCGGTACTAGTACTCGTGCAAACTAAAGTGGTTATGTAACCGAGTCTTGCCGAGCTCGGTCCGTCTGGCCAAGACTTAGGCTAGTAATTTATGAGTTAATATCGGATTTGGCTTAAAATTTTTAAAACCTATAAAGTTTAGGTTCGATTTACAATTTTGTTTTCTCTTTTAATTTCACTTGGACAAAAAATGAATTCAATGTTGTTATACTAACTTTGTTTTTTTGAATCAAAGAAAGGGGTATATTAATTGATATCAGTCTCGACAAACAAAAGTCTTTAGCAGCTAACTCAAATACCACATCGGGACCATCACCAATCTACGATCAAACATAATGATCATGAGGTTGGAGGTGGGCTATTGAGTGAGTTACTATATTACCCCCTACAAACATGCGAAAACGAGCAAAAAACAAAACGCTCCGCAATAAAAAGTCTTAAATCTGAATCAAGGCCCTTCCTCTTGTTAATCTTTGAGATCAAAGAAGCACAATTATTCTCTATCATTATTCGGTCATGTGCTAGAGCTAATTTCATCCCAAAAATGCATGCTCTAGCCTCCTCCATTTAAGCTCCTAAAAAGCCTGGCCCTTGACTAAAACTAAATAAAACAATAGAAGTTATACCCATAATTACAAAAATAGAAGTTTCTATTATACTAACTAAAACTAAATGTAGAATTTAAAATATAACAGTAGAAGCTTCTTTTTCATTAATGAATATCTCTTTTTCATAATTAAAAAAATAAAAAGAGAAGGGGAAAGTGAAAAAATTACAAAGAAAAATTCATCTTTTAATCAGGTTTCATAAAGTTATACCCAGAATCTACACTTCCAGGGTGCCAGTGAGTGGCTTTTCATACTTATAAATACTGCTTCATCTTTTAATCAGGTTTCACAGAAATCCCACTTGACATTTGAATTCCAATATAATGGATCATTCAGTCTGGAGCTCCATGTTTGGGTTGATTGTCAACCTTCTACAGTTGAAGTTCCAAGGCAATGGCAAGATCAATTCATCTACACAAGCTGATGATAGTGCTACTTCACCTTTCGAGACCCGCCCTCTCATTATGCTGCTTGCTCTTCTTTGGCTTCTCTTCTATTTCTTGGCTACTTCTACTGCCTCCAATGCGTCTCCATCGTCGTTGGACACTATGACTCTTGATGCTCCTACTAACTCTACCTCGAGGTCGTATATATATTCAGCGAGGTTAATACTAGCTAAGATTAGACGTTCATCATCGAGGTTGTTGGCTAAGATTAGGCATTCTGCTGAACGACTGAAGGTGATTTTTGGGTCAATGGCAGCGGCCACATTCGGGAGTCTTCTCTTTCCTACCTCTACCCAAAGTTATGTCCTTTATGCCTTGTACGCCCTCATCGGATCTGGTGCCGTGCTTCATTGGCTATGGCTCCGGTGGGGAGTCCGCCACGCTCTCCCATCTCCTTCCTCCTTGCCAAATAAGAGGAGGAACAGGTGGAGGGTGAGGAGAAAAAGGAATCTCCTTCCCTTATTTATCAGGCATGGCCAACAAAACCCAATGGTTTCAATTTCTAACTCACAGACACAGCTCATAGCAGTGTAGCCATCAAGAATCCTCCTTAGGATCTTTTACCATGGTCTTCTTGGAGATTAAATATTAGTTACTTCACTTTATACGGTCTGCTCTTTCTGTCAAAAAAAATTTACAGTCTCATGCGAAACTCTTAAGAATTAGAGTCAGAAATTTCAAACATAATTTTGTAGAATATATGCACAATCTTGAATAAAGAGATCGAACGATTTGCTACATAGGTTAGTTAATCATGATTGAGGGTCTATTATATATCAGGCTTAGATTCTAGACATTTGAGATTTCTATAGATCTCCGGTGATAATTTATTTCTCCAAAATTTTTCTTTGGGTTCTGCATTTCTCCAAAAATTCCCTCCAACCTGGACCTGATTCTTACAAATTGTTGCAGACTTTCACAAATTTTACAGATTTATCTACAATTTCTATAGGTTTCAAATGCTAATCTTAGATTTTTACAAATAAAGAAACAACATTAACCAAAGTTACAGACGAATCAAATAGGCCCTGAATTTGCAAAAACAGGAAAATGAGTTTGCATAAATTTCAAATATCATCCATCTTGTGCTCAGTTTTGCAACACACATTCAGCCTTGGGGCTGCATGGCATAAGATTTTCCATCTAACCATGCACTCAAGTCATTCTGCAATCTGCCAACAACTTCTGTTGCCATAAATTAACTGAATGAAACTATTCATCCTCTAAAAGGGTTTACATATTCTCTAAAGACGTAACAGACAGGTAATCTAAGTTGCCATCTTCAGCTGAGAACCCTCAGCATCTGCATAAACAGGGTGAAGCA
Organism: Talinum fruticosum; assembly: GCA_021018815.1. Classification (NCBI taxonomy): domain Eukaryota; kingdom Viridiplantae; phylum Streptophyta; class Magnoliopsida; order Caryophyllales; family Talinaceae; genus Talinum; species Talinum fruticosum. The sequence continues at coordinate 4,067,019 of JAITYX010000056.1, forward strand.
CATGTCCTTCCTTGGGCTCAACATGTACCCATTTACGCCCGCTCAACTTGTGTGTCTCAAACTTCACATTACCTTCTTTCAACGCATATAAAGTGTGATCCTTTCCTATTCCAACATAATTTCCAGGATGGAAACGGGTCCTCGCTGACGAACAATAATGTTACCGGGTATTACTCTCTGCAAGCAATCACATTACGGCAGTAAGTACAAGGTCTAGAATAGCAAATGAACAGCTAATTCGTTTTTGTTTCATCATCATTCATTCTGATAGATACCAATAGAGATAGAACACTTGTGCATTAATCTGTCAATAGCATTTCAATCTTGCAGTCAAGGCCACTCTGGAATTTCCATCTAAAATTTTCGAAGTTTCAAAGCTATATTTTCAAAGGTTTTCTTGAGGATATCCAGAAATAGCCTCAATGCTTTCAAGGGTTAGGCTGCTTACATATTGATCTTTAAGTGCCCTACTCCTGTGGAATCCACATTGGGTGATTGTTATGGAAGAGAGTGCATAAATGCATGCACAACTTCACTCAACAATCATTACCAGCAATTTGTAGCTTTCTGGACTATGATTTAATTTCTCAATACTCGCAGCTATTTTTAATTCTCTACCTTTTACAATCGTCACTTGTTTAGAGATTTGCCCTAAAGAACTCTTTCCATACCGTCAATCAAGATTGATCTATATCGATCCAATCAATCTCCATTGGTTGCCTAATCTGAAGCTTGGACCTATGGAATTTACAGGAGTTGCTTAACTCAGAAAACAGAAAATGCAGCTATAATATAACAGAAAGCATCGACGGCATCTTCTGCTACCCTTCTCCCTGTTTCTTTCATCCTCCACCAGCTCAACAACCAAACTGAATCATACGGTAAACCTTTCCATCAGCTCACCATAATAACTAGAAGTAAATTAAGGCATCACACTCATCCTAGGCAAAATAACAGAAGGGATAAAGACAGTACAATCTATCGTATCCCTGTCTTTCCTTAGAGGACCCAAAATTGGCTCATTTCACTCTCCAAAAAAATTAAATTAAAGTCAACAGATACTTCAAATGATTAGTAACGCAAACTAAGAGCAGTGCTGTCACATGATCTAGTTCAACAAGCACAATAAGATTACAGTCTATACACCATAACAATGCAGTTGCGAATCAGTGTTTCAATCATAAACATAAGAGAGGGAGAGAAAGAAAGTGCTGAACTTTAATCCACAGCAAGCAAAACAAATTGGGAAGAGGACCGCCTATTTCTAAAGTAAGCTCCTCCAATCTCCTTTTCAGCTCACTAATCGATATTCTCACTTGCTAGATGCATGATCACCATTTCTACTACTCCATGACGTTCACAAAATTAGACCATTTTCAAAAGGGCACAAAGTATCTTACCTCCCCTCCAAATTTCTTGACTCCAAGGTTTTTGGGCTTTGAATCTCTTCCATTCTTGGTGGAACCAGCTGTCTTTTTGGTAGCCCACCTTCTAAACACTAAGGCCAATCCTCCTCCAGACGATTCTAAGTTCCAAAAATCAACAAAAACACCAGATATTACAAACCAAACATTTCCAATTTCTTATCAATTACTCATTGTTCTTACCAGTTGCACCAGCATAAGCAGGAACATTCGTGACCAATTCCCTTATGTTTACTCTTCTGCACAACGATGCCGCGAAATTCATCCTATATGCCGATTCAAATCACCGATTCCAAGGCCTCAAGAAGTTCCTACGAAGAAAAATCAAACCAGTCGGCGAATGATCTCAATCGAAATCATAGTTAGAAGCAGAAACGAAGAAAGCGATTAGGGTTTTTGACGAAATCGAAGCCAGCTCGTTGGATCTGGCGGCCTCCATGAGAGAAATTGAAGCGAAAGAATGCCATGGAAGAGTAGATATGATTACCGGCGGCAGCCCGGTGTTGGCGGCGGAGATGGACTGGAGCGGCGGAGATGCGGGTGGAGAGAGAGAGAGGGCGGATGACACTGGCAGCAAAAGTTGGGGCTAATGGCAAGAGGATGGGTGTTTACTTGGGCTTTGTCGTTCAATGGGCTTCAGCGGCTTCTAAAAGGGAATCATTGGAATTTGGCCCAAATTTATGGTCTATCTGAAGATATATAATATATAGACCTCACAAAAGCTCCGTGAGCAATGACCGGAACCAAACTTCACAGGACAAGTTTATTGGACCAAATTTTAATTAATGTAACGTTAATCCGACCCGAACCCGAATCGGATCGAAATTCAACTAAATCTTAATGATCCGAACATTACCAAGCTCGAACTAACCTAAATTAAAACTTATCGGAATGATCCGATTGTCAAGTATATATATATAGGTCGTTTTTTGTAATTAGGATACTTATAAAAAAAAATTTAGTAGTTAAAACTAAAATTCCAAATATATTAGGTCTCAAATTTAATTCTACGCTCGTCCATGGTATTTTTACTCTTTCTCGCTCCCATAAAAATAAGAATTATAAAGTATTTGGGAACAGATTGTTTAACATATACGTTTACTTGTTTAGTATACACAAAGTTAAAGTAATTAGGACTAAAATTTTATTTTTATGTTTTATAGGACTAACTTTTGTCTCTTTGATATTATAAATGATTAATTAAAAAAGATATTATTAATGATGAAAAAGAAAGATGTAGAAGAGATTAAAGAAAAAATAATCTCGTTGGAGGTTAGTATTTAAGGATTTGGTAATTAGGTCAGCAAGTAGTGAACTTTCGAGCAAGTCTCCTAAGTTCCTAGAATGACCTTTACAACTAATAGAAGAAAGACCAACTGGAATATTCTCGAAGGGCAAAACCGTCATTACTGGAGGCCCAGAAATTTCCAACGGAATCGTATAAAGGCGCCATTCCTCCTGTTGTCTCCCAACGGTAAGCAGTTTGAAGAAAGCCAGTGAGTCGAAGCACAAAAAACAAAGAGAGAGAGAGAGAGAGAGAGAGAACAGGGAAAATGGAAGCCTTCTCGTCATATTTCTACTCTGCTCCTTGGACCTATGATTCTCTCAAGAATTTCAACCAGATTTCCCCGTCGTCCAATCTCATCTCAAGCAGGTTCGCCTTCTCTCTCTCTCTCTCTTTCTCTCCATAATTTGAATCTCTAATCGTTTATGGGTTTTGCTGGATTTTTAGGGTTCTATTATGATGGTAACTTTTTCTGTATAAATGTTTTGGATGTTCATTCTTCTATTGTTCTAAAGTATGTTGATTGGTATGTAAAAACTGTGTCTCTGTTTCAGAGACTCTACAATTTGTTCCATTTTTAAATTTCTATGGATTTCGATTGAAACCAATTCACGAATCCTCTCCTCGTTATGAAAAGAAGGGATGAATTTATAGTTTCTGAGAGAAATTCAATTCAAATACCTTATTCTATATCTTTTTCATACTCTGAAACCTTTGATTGTTATTGCAGGTGTATTTGACATTATGCTGTGCTTTAGTAGCATCAGCAGTGGGTTCGTACCTGCATATGCTATGGAATATTGGCGGTCTCTTTACCGCTATTGCTGGCATTGGTTGCATAGGTTGGTTGCTTTCGACGCCTCCGTATGACGAGGTAATCTATATGCTCAATTGGCTTGGCAGTATATTCATTTATCTGTCTTCATTTTGTGGGTTAACACTTTTCTGACGCCTTTTTTATGACTCATTGAACAGCGAAAGAGGGTTGCCCTGTTGATGGCTGCTGCTTTATTTGAAGGTGCTTCTGTTGGTCCTCTCATTGAGTTGGCTATCGACGTTGATCCAAGGTATGCAGTTCAACTCATTTTGTCGATGAGCTGAATCCCTTGATTTTGTTTCATTTCTTTTGTTGGCGAGTTCATGACCATGAGATATTCTTAATGATGCTGAAAAGCCTATATTTTTCTCATTAATGTATGAATTAGGACTTAGGATTTGAAATGTTAGAATTTTTTTTGTTTGGAATTGGTATCAATGAATTACAGATGTGTGAAGTGTTCTTGGAAAGGTTTTTTGTTTGGAATTGGTGCTTCTTGGCAATTGAGTAATGGTTACATTCAGCTAGAGGAGGTTGTCTTGCTGATTGAATGTCTTATGATTCGTTTTGAAGAGCTGTGAGCAGCTAGGAAGTGTAGATTGCTAAACTAATCGCATTCATCATGTGTTTTTCGCACTTGATATGTTTGTGGTCCGATTGTTGCAGTGTTATACTCAGCGCATTCGTGGGATGTGCAATTGCATTTGGCTGCTTCTCCATGGCTGCCATCATGGCAAGGCGGAGGGAGTACCTCTACTTGGGCGCTGTTCTTTCGTCAGGCCTCTCCATCCTCTTCTGGTTGAACTTTGCTTCCTCTCTTTTTGGAGGGTCCTTGGCTATTTTCATGTTTGAGGTATGATAGCTGAATGCAACTACTGTCATTTTGGACTTTGAACGGGTAAATGATTATTTTGTACAGATGCTGTTCGATTTCAGTTTTCATGATAAACCTACGTCATTTGTATTTGTAGTAATTTTGGCACTGAATCAACCGCTAACAATGACATCTTTTCACACTTTCTATAATCCAAAATGATGAAGGGATGGAATTAGAGAAACCAAAAACATATAGGCAACAACAGTTTCTCGTATCAGTTATATGTTCTGATTAGATCTACCGTTATTCTTATTGTTTTGATGGTGCAGTTGTACTTTGGTCTCTTGGTTTTTGTGGGATACATTGTGTTCGATACCCAGGCAATCATTGAGAGCGCGCATTTTGGTGACTTGGACTACGTCAAGCATGCTTTGACCCTCTTCACTGACTTCTTTGCTGTGTTGGTGAGGATCCTCATCATTATGGTATGTTCCCATCAAAATCCTTATAGCAATATTACGTGCGAAATGATCAAGCAGATGATTTCCACATGTAGACTACATTCATGTCTATCTATATCATGTCGTCTTTTAGTTTCATTTTCCGAACAGAATTTCTGTCACATATTTATTCTGCTCTGCTACATCATTTCCAAAGAGGAGATATCATATTTGATGGTTATTAAGCAAGCAGTTCTGGGTTTTAGGAAGGAAAATGGTTGACATTCTCGTTTACTTATCTCTGTTTAGTTGACTAGTGATTTGTTTGTTTGTTATGCAGCTCAAGAACTCGATTGATAAGGCCGAGGAGAAGAAGAGGAGGAGAAGGGACTGATATGGACCTTGCGGTTCTCACGGCCTTGGCTTGTGTGATCAAATATGTATTTGTGGAGAGATTCCTCGCTAAACCAGCAGCCAGTTTTTCTTTCCCCTTATTTTATTCCAGTAGCTTGTAATAACAGTTCAATGAGTTTCTTTCTCATAATAGCATAATACCTATACACCTTTGCACTGCGTATACGCATGTGTTCTTCCTTTGGATATCCGTATGTTTTCCCCATATATGTCTCTTAGTCCTGTGGACGCATCTTGTTTACACATCCTTGACTGTTATGATAATATTTATAACCGTTGACTGTTAGTAACTGGTAAACGTTAATAACTACTAATGCTAATTGTAACTGTTAGTAAATGTTGGTAGCTACTAATCATAACCATTTATAATCGCTGGTAAATGCTAATTATAACCGTTAGATAAATGTTGGAGATTGTTAGCCATTAATCGTACCCGTGGTAAATAGCTGCAAACATTGAGACAGAACTATTCTAAGATCTTATATCATCTAGATTGGCAACTCTGCTTTTGTAGGGTCCATATTAACTTTGTAGTTTTTAATGATTGAATTTTTATTCCTTATTTTTTAAGAGGTTTGTTTAATAAGATTGTATAACAGAAGGAACAGCAGAAAATAAAGCTAGTAACATTGTTGTTTTAATCAATCAATCCATAACCTCCAAACTAGCACTCTCAACATGTGAGAGTGCTTAGAACGGAAACATGTTCAACACATGACTACAATGGAAACATAAGAGGGAAGAAAAGGGGAAGGGGGAAAAACAGAGAAAATGACAATGATTTGTTATGAACAATATACATACAGTGAGGAAAGAACCCCCAAAAAATGGACGCAGAACATGGTGAAAATGAAGTGAAGTATGTGCCTCCTGCTCCTGCTTCATTAAAGTAGGTTACTCTGATGTAGGTGAAGACGATAAAATTTTTAAGAGGAAGCCGAGCACAATTCCTATAATTGCCACCAAAAGAACAAACTTGAATGAGAAACCGCCGCCATTATTATGCAGTCTGCGCTTCTTCAACATTTCCTACATCACAGAATCCAAAACGACACAAATTAGTTGCTACTTTCAGGTTGCCCAAGTACCAGTTACAAATTACAGGACATAATTACTTTTGTGTGTTGTGCTCATATGCTGTTCAGTCACTGCATCAATAAGATATGTCACCCTCGCATTTTCTGATGCAAAAGTTTCAAGGCTATATCCTGGTTGCTCCAGCACCAGTTACAAATTACGGGATATAATTATTTAGTGTGTTATGCTCATATGATTGGAGAACTCTAATGAAGCTGTTCAGTCTCTGCACCAATAAGATATGTCACCCTTACCTATTCTGATGTAAAAGTTTCAAGGCTATTATGCCAGTTTGTTGATCTTTTACTCATACATAAATTGACCTTTAAATTAGGCTAAAAATCCAAAAAGTTCGTTCAAAATACCCAGAGTTCAGAACTTGGATAAATGCTCATACCCAACATCCGTACCTGGGTGGCTTCACTGGCTAGCGTCTAAGTCTATAAGTCATTGTATAGTAGAGCCTTTCGAATCATAGACAATCACTTGTAGCTCCGTAAGTTAGAATGAGAATGTGCCTAGCACCCTAAAGCTTGGGATTTTCTATTTTTTTATTTTTCATTTTTTCAGCATCGACTAAGTTTTTAGCCAACCCAATTGTCCCGATCAAGAGGCCAACTAAGACAAAAGACTTGATTCATGACAGCATTGACGAAAAACTTGTGGCTTTTCTATTAGGCTAGTTAAGAGTCCAATTATCAAAATTGTGTGTTTCTTTGACAATGCTCAGGTCTACAAGTTATTAGTCATACTAACATACTTGCTCAATATATAGTTTAGGATCAGAGTGATACGGAATTAGCTTCTTTCAGTTTAACTGAGAATCATAGAGGTAATTCCAGGATTGTGTGCTGTACAAAGATGCGCATACTTTTAGTTTCCAACATACAGAGAGATTCAATATTACAACATCCGAAAAGAAATTTCCTATTTGTTAACTATATGTGAAGTGAAACATATATTGGAAATGACAAAACAAACAGGTAAGGGATGTTAGAAATTGATACCAATTCCTGTTGGAGTTGCTGTGTTTGTCGAACAGCTCCATCTCTTTCCTCTTTCACACGCTTCAAAGCCTGATTTCAAACAACACCCCCACCCCAACAAAAAAGAAAAAGAAAGAAAAAAAATAAATAAAGAAAGAGTGATGGCATAACAAGCATTTTAAAAAATGGTCAACAGAAATTCTAAAGCATTCTAAATTTCTAATGCAATGCCTAGGAGCTAAGCCAACTGCATTGACGCAGACCCATTGATTGACGACATGCTTCAATCCCGACATGTAAAAGATGTCAAGAGCCAATGCATAAAATCAATACAGTGAACACCATCTGATCCCAATTACCAATATATTTACTCTTCTTTTTTTTTTTTGGGGGGGTTGGTAAGGTATCCCACAACGGATGTAACTAACATGGACACGATAGTGGGAGGAGGCATGGGAGAGGGGAAGCATGCAAGAGCTAGGAGAACTCCCCATGCCTCTGGTGCAATGTGAATCCTCATCTCCAAGGTGGGAAGGTGGAGTAGATCCCACCAGACCACCCCTTGCTGGTGCTACCAACATTAACCTATAGTGGCATTTCCAATGCTATAATGCTAGATTTGATTGTCAAGCCAGAAGCAGGGTAGCGAATCAATTCGGGAAAGATAGCCAAGTCCTGATGAATGTGCGTACCAATGAGATGATAATCAGGTTATGATATTGTGTTGTTTTCGGGAAAAGCTTCTCTGTCCTAAAGATTGTATAGTGAGATTATGCATCCAAGGGGCCACGAGAGACATGCCCTCCCCCCACCTCTGGAGGAAAAAACAGAAAAAAAAAGGACAGGCATGGGGAGAAAAGGACATATACTTGAACTCAGAACTGTGTATGTTGGACTTTATCCTCATAACATTTCTGTCATCACTTCCTTTCTCAGGAAAATATAGTGTAGAAAATCATGTCAGAGAAAAGAAAGGTGCCATCACATACAACTTTCATGCTGCCATCACTAAGAAAAGGAACAGTAACAAATTTTGAGTGACCAGATACTCACATCCTCAGAATTTAAATTGCCATTATCCTGAAATTCAGAAAAAGACACAAAAAAACTTTTATAAGATAAAAAAATAATAATAATGTTTCATGATACTTGACACTAAATTAGATGGTGGCACGCCTTGACTACAAGGCAGCTTCAGTTAGAAATGAAGAACACAAATAGCAAAATGTAGAAGCTCACCCCACTATCCCCCTCTTTTTCCCAAATAGGAATCAGTGTTTCAGATTGCATAAACCAAAAACAATACCCGTGAACCGTGATCCCTCCTACGCAGTTGGAGGGTTGGGGAAGGAGATGAAATGTATGCAACCTTACCCTAGATTTGTTGAGAGATTTTTCCCTTGACATTATCTAAGGAGGGTTGAGTGCCAACTACTCCACACCAAAGGGAAAAAATTGCATAATTAATGATTGAGAATTAGATCAGGATACTCACATTTAGTCCTTTTGCAGAGCTATATACTAAGTCATCACCACTTTCATGAGCTGAGCTTGGAGAGGCATATACGACTCTGAGTTTGCATTCCTCAATTACCCTTCCACTGTCCTTGTTAAACTAGATCCAACATTAACATTAAGATATCATCCATGATAATTGTACTTCATACCTACAAAAATACATAATCTAGTTTGTATGACTGAAAAAGCAGTTAAAAAATATTCTTACAGCATCTTGAGGAAGATCATCAACGTCGCTATTGGCTGAGACAACTGTGCTTTGAAGAAGAAATTTATCCCTGCACTGCATATCTGGTGGATATTCACGCTGAGCTTGGAGAGTAACTGAAATTTAATTATTTTGGGAAAGAAATTCAATAGAATATTAGTCCAAAATACAATATCCACAAAATTTACAAAACCAAACTGCTACAACTAATTAAAGGGATGAATCATCAGAGGACCCAAAATTTGTTTCATCTCCACTACAACTCCCCACTTTCTAACTTAAAATGTCTGCCTGCTATGAGATGACCCGAAATTATCATAAACCTCTCCACTAGAGGACTTTAATTTGAGCCACAAAAACAATATGTAACTTTTGGAGTTTCAGGACATAATACCTCCGGAACAATTGTGACTGTTTCAGAGACACGTTCTAAAAATCAGAAATTTGATACCTCTTTTCATCACCAGGACATGATTCTAGGAATTTCTGGTTAAAAGGAATGATGGGCCGTGAAGTGTTTGCCAACTAGAGTCATCATTACTCTACCCAACCATAAGCAAATAAGCACATATCTATGCCATGGCAGTCATGCTCATGGGGTGGCACTCAACTGACAAATCCACCTAACAAAACAAGGCCTGAGTCTTATCTTTTTCTTTTCTTCTTCAATTCAAGTGCAGTTTAGATGAAATATTGCATGGAGTTAAAATAATCTTTCATTTTAGCGAGGGACAGGGGGAAAAGTCACCTCTTATGACACATGAATCCCAAGGATGCATAACACCAGTGTTGGGCCGCACAAAGTACTTCTTAGGTGATGTGGTCTTGACCTGGCAAGGAAGCATAGGCATTCAGTCTAAAAATACTGATATATGGCAGCTTAGTACAAAATAATAATAGCAATTGCTATGTTCAAAGTTACAGCTTACTATAAAATAATAATAGCAATTGCTATGTTCAAAGTTACAGCTTAGTATAAAATAATAGTAGCAATTGCTATGTTCAAAGTTACCTTAAAAGCAACATTTTGATCTGTATTGTTTGTAACTTTCAGGTCACAAAAGCTTTGCTTTTCGAGCTCAACTGATAAAAAGAAACGAGTTTATAAGTACAACACAAAAAAATCAAGAATGATAAACAACCAATGTTATCAGATTTCCAACAATGATTAGCTGTCTACATAAACCAGCATGTACATGAGATTCCTTCCTAAATGTTGATGGAAATCCCAAACTCCTACAATTTGATCTTTTGATAGAATTGTCACAGATCAGTGTATGACTTGTTGGTTTCTGCCCGATATTCATTTGCCTCAGTAGCTTGCCATAACCAATCTTTTCTGCTAGTACATTTTGCTACATAGATTGACTGTGAATGTACCTCGGCCTCCTGTTGAATAACTTAACCATAGTACACAATAGTTCCGGACGTAACTACTCTTAATCAACCAACAATATGCTTCACTAAGAATTGCAACTGCACAAAAACACCTAACAGCGACCGATGCAAACTAATGACAACTGAATAGTCCATAAACAAGGTTTCTCTGCTGAGAATTAATTCCAAACAAAAAAAAGGCCACTAAATGGATTGCTGATACCACCCACTATAACCAGATGTACTAAAACAGAGCTATTAGTCTTCAGAACAGTCTGTCAAAAAATCAATGACTACTTCTATCTCACCCATATTTACAATGTACATGCACATCACTACAATCATTCTCTAAGCTATAAACCAAACACTTTCTATAGTTCACCCAACTTTCATTCCCATTTCACTAAAAGTCCTCAAGCAAATAGCTTCTTAGAAAATTGTTATAAACACAAACAGCTGGAGCTATGTTAGCCTGCATTTATTGGGACCTTCCTAGACCCAGAGCCAAACTGGCTTCTTGTTGTACTAGGAGCAAACGTAATGGATTCTCCTCTGAGTTTACTTTGAGTTGGCCCATGTGATACGTAAACAGAAAAACCGTCTTGAAAGTGATGTATCCCACAAAACAGGTTCAAATAATCTTTTACTTATACACCCTGCAAATGCCCCCCGGTCCGATTAAAATTCAGGTTTAGTTGGTATACACATGCAATCTGTAATTGTACAATGAATTTAAGATGATTGCTAAATATCCTTTAGCAGCTTGTGCCATCCGATTAGGCATAGATGAAGAAAATTAATAGCATACCCAAGATTCTCTTATTCATAAGGGATTTAACTGCTTTTGTCAGTACTCAGGAGGACAAGTGCTTGTTTCATACACAGTTATGAGCTACAAGGGATTTCCCTAGCACCCTACATACAACATTCCAATTCATATGTTTTAAGTGCTTGTTTCATACGCAGTTATGAGCTACGAGGGATTTCCTGGGCACCCTACACACAACATTCCAATTCATATGTTTTCGAAGTGGCGTGTAGAGGACCAATAGCTAAACTGCCTTTACTAGAATATTAGCATTTGAATGTGGCGCCATTCGATGTTCCTAGCAACTATTAACCTACTGTAGATATAATGAGGACAATGGAAATTCAGAGACCAACACATAATTTGAATCAAATTTTAAGAGGCAAAAGCAAGAAACACAGAAATTAGATGAGAGAGACAAGCAAGTATAGCGAATCACCATAACCGATTGCATTGAAGAAGCAATTCAGCTTCAGAACAAAGGCAAACGCACGAAAAACGGAAAAAGAGAGAAAAATATTAAGCTTAGGACATAAAGCCATACATATGAACTTGAGCTCCTCAGGCTGGATGGAGATCAACTGTTTACTACCAGCAACGGTCGTCATCGCCACCATAACAGAATCAACTCAAACCCTAAACGCCTGTCATCAAATTCGCAAAAGAAAATTTCGAAGAAATCCCTCAGCAAATGAAATTAATTCACCAAAAACGAATTGAAGAAAGTAATCATCAGAAAGAGAGGAAAACAGGAGTAAGAGGAGAGAGGAGAGAGAGAGAGACAAACATGAGGCGATGGGGGCGCGATGAAGAAGGTGCGAAAATGGCGGATCCAACGTCGTCAATCTAATTATAGAGAGAGTGCCGAATTTCGAATTCTCCCCAACTTCCACTCCTCTCAATTCAAACAATGATGAGAAAGAGAGAGGGGGAGGAGGGAGGGAGCGAGGAGAGAGGACAGAGGAGAGAGGAGAGAGAAAGAATGTTTGACGCGTGGCATAGGGGGAGAGAGAGAGACTTTGCAGCCGGAGACGAATTTTAAGCTGGAGGGTTTTGTTGGTGGGAGTTTTGCCAGTCTGGATTTGGGACCCACTGCGGCGTTGGGGGCCGACGTGGCTTTCTTGTTTTTTCTGGTGGTTGCCTATTTTTTAATTTTTTAATTTTGCAAAAAAAGGCTTGTTTAGTTGGAAGATAATATTTTCTTGACCAAGAAAATATATATTTTCTTCAAAAATTTTATTATGTATGTCTGGTGAATGATGAAGGAAGCAAAGGAAATATTATGCTTGTTTTTGTTGCGCATGTCCAAAATTTTTAATGATATTTTTTTTTGTAAATGAGATATAAAGATTGATATATGTATAATTAAATTTATATTTATATTTATATTTTGTAATAATTTATAAAAATTTTACTAATATAATAAATTAATGTAGGCAGAAGTAACATTCTCAAATATTTTACCGATTAGTCAACTGATACCATTTTATAAAAACACTAGAATATATCTCAATGTAAATAGTTTTATTTTATAAATACATAGATAGATAGATTCTTAGAATAATTTCCGACTTCATCTAAATATAAGGTAGATTTTCATGTTTGCATGAAGAGAGTAATAATTATATGTTTTTATTATCTTTCTTTTAATATATTTTACACCGATATGACGATAAATATAATTTTTAATTTTTAAAATTCAAGTTTCAAATACAATGCCACATCACACAAAAATATTTCCCCATAAAAATGTTATTTTTAATGAAACCGTGTTTCCCTCCAGTAAAACAAGCCCTAGATGCAAAATGCAACATGATTATATGCAATTTTTACTAATCTTTTTATTCAAAACTAACATTAAGCAACCATTATGATTTATGATCATTTTTAAATATATTGTAGGTGTAATGTAAAGGTTGGTTTTCTAAAAAGGAAAATCCCATTTTGGCCTGGGATCAATTTCCCTTCCACTTTTCATCATTGTGCCATGTTCACCCTTTGATCGATTAAATTAAAAGCAATGCTTTTGAAAAAAAAAGAAAAAAATCGACAAAAAGCAAGATCTACTAGTATCTCTTTTTCGTAAGTGTATGCTTGGTGAGCGACCGCTTACATTAATATGTAATTTATGATTGATTATTGTCTAATAAATTAGTTGATAATGATAATCATCCTTTCGATTATGATATTAAAGTAATTATAATGCAATAATTAATTAGGGTGCTAATTGACTCAAAAGCACCCACTACATGGGTATTTTAGCTGGCCGAATGATTAGGAGTAGTTGATAATTTGATATATAGAATGGTTTGTGAGTCATATAAAGGGGATCTTAATTTATATTAATAAATTTATTTAATGTGAAATCGTATTTATTATTTTAAAAAATATAATATAATAAGTAAATATTTGCGATAATGATTAAAGTTCTCGAGTTTTTAGTGATGAGCTATAGCTCTTGTAACGATACCTTTTAAGGTTTCATGTGCAACACATGTTGAGACTTCAGAGATGCCAACATTTGTCCAATAGTACTTGCAAGTTAACTTTTACTTTTGGTCAAAACCCAGCAATTCTATTGATGACAAAGGTTCAAAGTTTGGTCATCGAAAGAGTAGGTTGGCTCAACTCAAGTTGATCAGTTCGAATGAATGGGTTGGCTCAACCCAAGTTGACCAGTCTTATCAAGTTTGGCGTGACATAAAATTTAAAGGAATAAAGTTGAGCCAAGTTGAACTTATATTTCTTCGTGATTTAGCATGATTCAACCTTAAATTGGCCTAGGTTAGATCGAAGGTCCATGCCTACCTCGATTAGATTTACTTTTATTACTTTCAAACACCAAAAAGACAAAAAGGAAACAAGAGCTGCATAGACTAACCCGACCTAGCTGATCTTGGTTCCTTTTTATAAAAAAAGGTTCAAAAATAAAATCAATATTTCAAGAAATTGAGACAATTATACAATGCTTCAAGAAAGAATTACTGCGTTCTGATACATACTTCAAAAATATAAACATAGCATGCCTGAGCTAATCTCTAAGTGGGATCGACTATTTAACGTAACATCAAATAGCACAAGAGCCTGTTTCCCAACGAGAAGAGAAAAGAGACTTCATATAACCAGAACCATGAGGGATTTCTTACGATAAGCAAAGCCTCCACAAAACTTGTAAGGTGAGAGGCTTGCCAGGGTCAGAGTTTCAGGCAACTCACATTTTCATTTGAAAGTAGATAGCCTTGGAAGTTTCTCCCTCAGGTAGTACAACCTCGCCTTCCTCACCTTCCTGTGGTCAACAACTTTTATCTCCTTGATGTTTGGCGAGTACCTATACAAAGTAAAACAGAGTTACTGTTTACTTTCAACTGAAATACCGCAGCTCAATATTTATGATGTAGAACATATATGGATACACTTAAATCAAAATCTAACACTTTACTGTAACATTTCAAACTTGAATAGATGTATATGATAGGTGACCGGCAAGGAGAACAGAAGACTCTTCCATATGTCATAGACTAGAATTCAGTAAAGCTTAACCAGTACAATCTGCAGTGTTACAATTGTCAACTAATGGTGTTGGGTCTTGGAATACAGCAGAAGCTGTCAAGAAGCAGAATTCATAATGCTTCAAATTGACTTCAGAGAACATAAAGAAAGAGGGAACATCCTTCTGGTTGGTTGAAGATTGATGTGGATGGTTTGGTTGAGGGGAAAACCAGGTGCAGCCGGATTTGGGCGACATACAGGAAGTGACCTTGAGTTTCAGGGGAGCTTATCTATTCCTCATGAGTAAGCGATTCTAATAACACTGAAATTGAAGCTGTTAGGCACACTTTGAGGATATTAGCTCACAGCAGATGGTGATCTAACCACCAATTGATCAATGAAATTGATAGGGTGAGCTGGCTATCTAATACAACCAATAGACCTCGCACACATGGAAGAACTGCAGAACTTTTACAAGAATCAACTAGCTTATCAAGCAAATTAAGGAGGTATCGATTCATCGTATCATCAGAGAAAGAAACCTCACAACAGAGCAATTAGTAAAAGCAGTTGTTCATAGACATAGTCCTTTTGGAAGCAAGGTTATTGAGTTATGTAACCCCTCCCCTCCTTTCGATTGGATAAGTGGATATAACATTCTGAGCAGCTATATTACTCTGGGTACAGGTGTCTGATATGGATATGTGTCCAAGTGTCAGACTAAGTTATTTTCAAAAAAGAAAAATCAGATTCATTGTAATTTGAAAGTGTCAAGTGTAGCAACCTTATCCGAGTGTCAGGTCCGACATGGGTATGGTAGGTCAAAATGAAGAGTCCGAGTAACATAGCTAAGTAGTAATCTCAAACGATCGAAGGAGTAGTTATGTGCTTAGTAGAAATTAGTTGCCTATTTCAATAATATTTTTTCTTTTCCGAGGAAAAAAAAGGTGATCTTTGGCATTGCAGAACTTCCTCCCTAAGATAATTCCTGGCCTAGTGCCCATTTTTACAAAAAATGGGAAGTGTCAATAAATGGCCTTCATAATGTACAGAACTTCATTGAATGTCACAAAAACTATTTAGCACCTTGCTGTACTGAAACAAACGGGCTAATCAAAATCTAGCCAACCATTCTATGGTTATTTATGAACCAATAAAAAATAGGCAAGAGAAAAAATGCAGGCAAAGAACAGTGTCAATGTACTAAGAAAATCTCTATTCTGCATATACGAATCCATAATTTCAGTCTTTGATCGCAGAATGTCATTGATTTCAATTAACATCTCAGTGCAAGGTTTAAGTGCTAGAAACTATAGAGCAGTCACAAGAACAGGAATGCTTACAGAGGGAACACGATCTCAACTCCAACACCAGCAATGATCCTCCGAATCCGGATGGTAGTATGAATACCAGCATTCTGCCT
The DNA here is from genome assembly GCA_021018815.1 of Talinum fruticosum. Lineage (NCBI taxonomy): Eukaryota > Viridiplantae > Streptophyta > Magnoliopsida > Caryophyllales > Talinaceae > Talinum > Talinum fruticosum. The sequence continues at coordinate 4,083,102 of JAITYX010000056.1, forward strand.
CGACATCACAATACCCTTGTATACAGACAGCCTACGCCTGTTTTCTGGAACTTCCTGTTAAAGAAGTAACCAAGAAGAAATCATCAACAAACAATTTAGAGCCCCTATTCTGAAATTCAGTTTGGAAAGTCAGAACCACCACTTGCCAATTTGATTTCCACAATGTCTCCAGTCCTAATATCTGGCACGGGCCGCTGCTCTTCTGAAGCCTCAACTGCTCTCTTGTTTAATATCTGCTCAGTTGAATAAATTGCAATTTTGCAGCAGTCAAACAAAAGAAATGAAAACCCATATTCACAGTTAGCTTGAATAATTGAACCCAGAACATATTCATTCAATTTAAAGGTCGAATTTGTTGCTAAAAATTAAGTCCACTTATGTTGCCAGATTAGCAAATTAGTCTAGTCAGGCAAAGCCCTGAATAATTTAATATAATATCTTGCAATGTCTTCTTAAATGCCATCAAACAAAGTATTCCTAATCAAAGTTTACAAAGTCTATTTCATTTCATTTTTATGATAATGCTTGTAATTGGAATCAATGTCTCTACTTGCACGGGATCTTACAGAGGTAAGGTTGTCTACATTTGGATATCCTCATACCTCACAAAAGCGGGACTCACACTGGAGATGCTATTGATGTTTAGGATAGTGCATATAAATCGATTGAATTCAGTAATGATAGCAATGTAACTAGTTACCCCCATTATCTCTCCTAGCTTAACCCTCGGCTGCCGTGGTGGCCTCGCCTCATCTTCAGCTTCAGAACTTGCTTCAGCCTCCGAGCTCTCCGGCGATTCTTCAGCAGCAACGGCTTCAGTTTCAGCCGCTACATCCTCACTAGCTTCGCCTTCGGGGCCAGCTTCGGCTCTCACAACGAAAGAATTTCTCGCCGGAATTGCCAAAATCGATCCGAAATTAGAGCTCGACGAAGCCCTAGATATTGGATTACCTCTGGAGTTGGAAAGAGTCAAACGGCGAGACGTGTTTAATGAAAACCCTAGCTTCTTCTTCAATGGCGGACATTGAACCGAGTGATTCGCGGGAACCACAAGCAGCGCCTGCAACGAAAACCAAAACCAATTCAGCCACTTCCGAGAAAGGGATGGAAAGAGAGAGAGTGAGAGTAAGAGCGAGAGGGAGATACGGTACCTGAGTGAGAACCTTTGACGCCATTGACGATGGAGGGAAGAGAGAGAAAGTAAAGGGATTTGATGCGCTTGTGATATTGTTTGTTACAAGGTTTCAAGTCATCGAGTGCAGAGAGGAGAGGAGAGGGATAAAGAGAGAGAGAGAGAGAGAGAGAGAGAGAGAGCCTTATCTGATGATTTGCGTAAACTTCGGCCTATCTATCCGTTGGGAGTTTGTATACCCGCTTTTTACAAAACGGGCGGGGCTTATGTGCTCCGTTTCTTTCTCTGTAAAGTAACCCCTAAAGGCCCAATATGACTTCAGCCCATAGTATGGTCCAATCTTAGAAGACCGAAACTTCTATTTTTTCCGGCTTTGGTCCTTGGTATTAGAGTCGAGTTATTGTTGGTTTATAAAAGGTATAACCTTTTTATATCAATTTTTTATTTACAAGTTTCGGTCCCGATCCGATATCTTACTTAAAGAAGATAGTGTCAAACAATGTAAACTCTTTTCAAACATTATAACTAAGGTTTCACTTACCTCTTGGACTCTTGACATTAAATTATTAAAAAAATTAATTGTATAGATTTCTAATTATTACTAACATGAGGTTTTTTAACAAAATTTACTTTTTTTCCGAACATATACTATTGATGTGATTATATGATAAGTTGATGGTGATTGAAAAAGGTTAAATAATATTAGCAGTTTTGCATTATAAACGGAATGCTTTAATAATAGACTACAATGGTGACTCGAGAAGGAGGGACAGGTAAACTTGAAAAAGAGGGAGGGACAGGTAAACTTGAAAAACAAAGTAGATCATATGAATTTCCTTTTTAAACTCAAATTTGATAGTAGAGTCAATATCAATAATTTGATAAGTAAAATTTTTGTGCCAAAAGACTTTTTGAAAAGGATAATTATAACCCAAAGGGGTCACCTTTAACCGTAACGGATGTTACTTATTGGGTTCTAAAATCTTGTCTAATATGTTAAATTTTTTGGGACGAGTTTGGATTAAATTATTGGTTCTATTAAATTTTTAAAAATATATATGATAAACTAAGACACATTATTATACATTCTTTTTATTGCATAATATTTGTTGATTTTAAATATGGAGAAATATCAAAGAAATACAAAATATTGTATTTAAATACTAAAAATTGAAAATGAGAAAAAATTAATTATTAATATATATCAATTAAATTATAAAATAACATAATGACAAGACTAAAGTAATCATAAATTACTAATGAGCAAAAGAGTTGGATTTATTGATACTGCAACAATAATTACCCAGAAAAGGCAAATGGGGACAGCACACGTCATTATTGGAAAATGATGGTAGTAAATAGTTTCCAAGAAAATCATGAATGTGAGCCAGCCACCAATTACACCAAACACAACAAAATTTACTGGGAATTATGATTAACATAATTCTCCACAGATTCTCATTCTTGGCCGTAGTCTCTTTGCTGACTCAACCCAACACGTAATCACTGTGGCGCCGCAGAACTCAATGCCCTCAGAATCCCTCCACGTGTCCCTTCGATATCACGAGAAACCTCCCTCTTCTCTCTCTCTCTCTCTCTCCTACTTCCTTCCCGCTTCCTTACGCCGTTCGCCCTCCCTCCCTTCTCTGGTTGCCCTTCCAGCACTCCAAGAACCAACAACATTCTCTCTCTCTCACTTCCGCGGAATTTTTCTGGAAGAAGAAATAGTCGAATTAATTTCGCCACGGATTATTCTGATTGTTTTCTTAGATTATTCCGATCGAATCGATTCGAAACACCTGGCAACAATGAGTTCTTTGGATACTTGAATCGTTTCTAGCTTTTACTTCAATCGTCCGGCTTCTTTGTGCTAATTGGTGAGTTCCTGGCCCTTGTGATTGTTTTTTATTTCCCAGATTTTTGGTTTCGGAAATGTCATTTTCTGTTGGATTTTATGACGTGCAAAATTGTGCTCGATACTAGGTAGAATCTGAAGAACGTGCCGGATATTTGAAATTTTCAGTCTTTTTATGATTGACTGTCGATTACTACTATTTAATTTATGCAATATATTATTATCATTTGGATACTTGATAAAATTTGTTCTTGCATTCAAATTCAAAATTTTAGTACTACTGTTTTTGTGGAGGTAATGTTTTAATCTGAAAAGTTTCTGACTTTTATGAAGAATTGGGTGCATGAATGTGAAGTGGATGCTAGCTAAAATTAAGAATGTGTTAATTGGAGAGAGAGTACTAATTGTGGCTTGATGAAGGATCAAATCAGAGGTTTTGGCTGAACTCCAGATTTTAAGGCGAGGAAGAGGGTTGTGGGCCTTATTATTTCGGGGTTTCTGTTGTAGGGGGTAGAAAGAGTTGATTTTTTTGTGGAATAATTTGTCTCTATTTGTTCTTCATCGGGGATTGTGGGTTTCACTGCTTATGGAAAGAGATTTTGTTTAGGTGTACTATATTCAAAATTTTGACATGTTGGGTTTGTATGTTGGTGGTTGCTGTGGATGTTGATTCATTGTGGATTGTCGAATAGCTTATTGTTTTGTTTTAGCAGAAAACTGTGAAACTGTCGTAATTATTATTGCAGTTCTAAGCTACTAATTGTTTATTTCACTGGTTTATTATCTATATATTTGATTCTAATGCGACTTTTCCCATTTTGAGGGTCTGAAAGAATGGTGATTGCCTATTGGTGCAATTATATGAATTTACTTTGGCTTTGTCGATACTCTGCCTTCATGCAATTGTATGAGAATTTTGCATTAGTTTGGTTTTGTTGGTACTGTACTTTGGGCTCTGTTCACTAGGGTGGTGGATAGCCTGGTGTTACAATTGTCTATTTCAATGCAGTTGTGCCAATACAAGTTAAGATAATTAGGAACAAGAGACCACTTGGTAATGGACTGGTATACATGGCATAACTTCTATACAAAAGTGCTGACAGCAGGTTCTTTCTGTACTGATTAACACCAAATCCCACATAGTAGAGTCCCTTCTGTGATGGGGTTAGTACAGGGAAACACACCTCTGATAATGTATCTCATATGAATTTTTTTACTCTGATGATACTGATATGGATGGAGTGACACTCTTCAAACTTCTGTCTAAAAATGATGTGTTCCCTTGAGCCTCTGGAAGCGGTACAAAGACTGGATTTCAACAGATGCATCGAGTGATTGTTTCTGTTCAAGTCTTGTTGTGGTTTGTTTTTGAGGAACTATAATTAACTTTTCATTCATAGAAATGATTATCTATGCACAAGGATTAATTATCTATACACAAAGGATAATTACAGAAGGAAGACAGATTTTTAGTGCTTTCTGTGTATCAATATTGATTTCCTTTAGTCACCTGAGCTCTTCCTTGTGAAGATATATGCTCATCCTTATCTGTAATGTTACTATAAGTGGCTGTCAAATGTTGGTGGTAGTGTCCAACGCATACTTTTAAAATATTGCTGGGGGAGGGTCCTGCAGACCCCCGGGGGAGAGGAGGGGTTTGCAATTCTCTTGAGTATTGGCTCTTTGCTAAATCTTTTTGATCAAATTTGTGCTTTGGGCTTGAAATTTGAAGAATGCAGTTAGTTTTGAGATACTTGACTTTAAAATTTTTTTTTTTTTTAAAGTGTTGTGTTCTTTTGAAGCTAATGCAGAAGTTTGGTTATTTGCGATCTGCAGGCCTTTTTACTATTAAGATGGCTCGTGGCTCAGAATTGATGAAGGGGAGTCCACCAGGGATCACTCTTATAAGAAGATTGAGGGGCAAAGACTGGAGTTTTGCTTCCTACAGATATGCTGTTCTGTTAATTACCTTTATTGCATATACTGCCTACCATGCTTCTCGAAAACCAATCAGCATAGTAAAGAGTGTGCTATATCCAGAACCGGAAACTGCTGTTGTTTCAAATCCCTGGCCTGTTGGAAGTGTTTTTATAACAGAAGAACTTTTAGGTACTGACATCAGCAGAGCAAAAAGTAAGGGTTGGGCACCTTTTGATGGAGAAGATGGACCATCAAAATTGGGTGAGATCGATGTTGCATTTCTTGCGTGCTATTCCATGGGAATGTATGTTGCAGGGCACTTGGGGGATAGACTAGATCTCCGCCTTTTTTGACTACTGGCATGATTGGCAGTGGCATATTTGTCGCACTTTTCGGCATGGGTTACTTCTGGAACATTCATGCATTTGGGTTCTTTCTGTTAATGCAAATGATTGCAGGATTATTTCAAGCCACAGGTTGGCCCTCTGTGGTTGCTGTTATCGGTAACTGGTTTGGCAAAAGAAAAAGAGGTTTAATAATGGGTATCTGGAATGCTCACACGTCAGTGGGGAACATCACTGGCTCCCTTCTCGCGGCTAGTGTTTTGGAGTTTGGATGGGGTTGGTCTTTCATAGTTCCTGGGGCCTTTATCTTTCTTGCAGGGGTTCTCGTTTACTTGTTCTTGCCTGCCTATCCTGAGGATTTGGGCTTCCCTTGTCCTTATGCTGTAGGAAATAATCAAGAGACAGGTCCAGGTGACCTAGAAGTTCAGAACCAATCTAATGCCACCCCTCAAGTATCTTCGACAAATAGGCGAAGTGTGGGACTCTTTGAAGCTTGTCTAATACCAGGGGTGATACCATTTGCTCTGTGTCTCTTCTTCTCAAAGCTTGTGGCGTACACTTTTCTGTACTGGCTACCATTTTATCTTAGTCAGACAGGTTGCTGGTTAATCTCTTAGTTACTTCATTTCTTTATCTTTGCTTTATTGGCGAGTGTGTTTTAATATCATCAAGGTAATGTTTACTATGTTGCTTATTTGGGGTCTTCTCCAGTCAGACGTGGTTCTGCTGATCCAGTTATCAATTGGAGGAAGTGATCTGGATTTGAAGGAACAAATAACAGAACCCAAAGTCGGCAGGAAGGCTTACATGGAGGCCTGTTGGGCCTATGTTTTTTTTTTTAAAAAAATGAAACCAAGTTTCCTATTGAGTGAACTGCCAAATGTTAGCTACTTGATTTTCCTTCATCTTCTTCCAGACTTTCCATAGCATTCAAAACCAGCACCCCCCAAAAAAAAAAAAATTTTTTTCCAATTGTCAGATGGAGAGTTTCTATGCTGTGTGCTTGTGAAGAAATAGCTGACTTCTCATCTCGGTGGCATTTGCATACATTACCCCTCCTAATTAAGTAAAGAGCATTGTTGAAAAAATTTTGTGGGAGGGCTTCTTGTGTTCCAATTCGTTGCAAGATTGCAACTATTGTGTATCCTTTTAGATTGCAGATGGATTTCAGAAGAAGCCCTTAAACCTTAGTACTGCATTCATATGGTGCAAAAGCTGTAAGTGAAGGACAAACTTACACAACTTTGACGATGGTATTTATTCACTTATAACTTGCGGCATTATCAAATCTTTAGAACCTCACCTAGACATTTTCTTCAACTTCATTTTGATGTCTACATGAACCCTAGTTTTTTAACATCTTATCTCTAACCATTTCTTATCAATAGATTCATTAAATTTGGCTTGATAGAAACTTCAGAGTGTTGAGTAAGTTACAAGGCTTCCAAGTCCAGACCATACAATAATGCTTGTGAAGGACTGTTGATCCCCTCTTTATATCAGCCCTTATGCAGGGGTTGTGAGGTCGAATGTGTTAATATGTATATAAAGATGAAGTCTGAAAGAATACATTTTGAACTTGTTCTCATGTCCTTTGGAACATAATTCTGTTCCCCTAGTGCTGGATCCTTGTCAATACATATCAGCTTGAACCTTTTATGTGTGTACAATCATCTGTAGAAGACAGCTTTCTTCTAAAAAGTTTAAAATTCAATTTTTGCATGCATCGGAATTGCTTCTGATTAATAGTTTTTAGCCTTTAGGGAGAAGTTGAATATAAAATGTGCTTGCTGTTCGAGTGGACATGCTCTTCTGTTCCTTTTACATTATTATATAAACTTGTTTGTTTGTTTTGTTTCATTTCCACTTTCCTAATCCCCTTGATTCTGATTATTGCTAGGAAAATGAAGAAAGGTAGAACATTGACATTTTCTTTTTAAATCCAATTTTGCAGCAATTGGTGGAGAATTTATGTCTGTAAAGTCTGCTGGAAATCTTTCCACGCTATTTGATGTAGGGGGCATTGTAGGTGGAATAATAGCTGGCCATCTCTCAGATAAACTTAATGCCAGAGCTACAACTGCGGCGACTTTCATGTATGCCGCAATCCCATCAATGCTCCTGTATCGCTTTTATGGAGGCGCGTCTATGACTGTGAACATTATCCTCATGATGATTGTTGGGTTGTTTGTCAATGGTCCGTATGCACTTATAACAACTGCCGTTTCCGCAGATCTTGGCACTCATAGTTCTCTTAAAGGGGATTCCAGAGCTTTGGCAACAGTGACTGCTATCATTGATGGCACAGGCTCTGCTGGTGCAGCACTAGGTCCACTTCTTACTGGATTTCTTTCGACAAAGGGATGGGACAAGGTATTCCTCATGCTGATGATTGGTGCTCTTATTGCTGGCCTTTTGTTGTCGCGGTTGGTACTTACAGAAATTGCAGATATGCTCAAGAGAAAGCGATCTGCCAGTACCCAACACTTGCGAGGTAATATAAGTTTTCTGTTTTGGGTTCCTCTTATCCTTCAGCACTGAAGTGTCATTGGCTGACTGAGTATAAAAATAAGGTTCAATAATAAATTTCTTGAATTAAGACATAGATTTAGAGAAAATTAAGTAATTGCTGCTGAAAGGGCATTGGTAGCAGGGAGTCCGCTGCTGTGAACTTCAGGGCTACAACAGGGAGGCGTCATGAGGAGGGTGCTTGCTTGGAACATTTTGACATTTTAACCGAGTACTTGGGCTTGATGAAAGTGGTTTTGCGTTCGTTTTCGAGAGAGGGAGCAATAAGAGACTGAATAAGGGGGTGGTACTGAAATTTTGCAGTTCTCTCTCAACCCCTCCCTCCCGGAAACTCTAAAAAAAAAAAAAAAAAAAGAACCCGAGAGACTAGAAAAGAGGAAAGCAGAAGATCTTGCTGGTCTTCAACATTAAGTTACAAGTATAACTGAAGGCATGCAATTTTGCATGTTGTGAATGATGCTAAACACTGGGATACCTTCAGCCTTATCGACCACTTCTTAGCGATCATGCTTGAGAGGGCTCTTTAAAATATTTTCATCGTCCATTTTCCCCAAATAGCTTAACTAGTATTAACCCTACTTGGTTAACTTCTATTTCATACTGAAAAATCACATCTTAGTTTATATGTGTGGCTTTGGTAAATCTGTCATCAATGAAACAAATCTTATTTGACGTGCATGTCAGAAGTTTCCTAATTCAGATGATTAGGTATTAGCTTCTCATTTCTAGTATGAAAGATGGTCTTTTCTAATAACTAAAATTTGTTCTACCCTCTGCTCTTTCCCTGGGTGGTTGGCTACTCTGATAAATTTGGTCTCTTCTTTAACAGGTTCCTCATCTGAACCCCTTCTGACTGATGACTGAAGGTGATTCAAAGGGACCATAAGACATTCCACTCTAATCCAGGCTCAACAAAGAAATCAAAAAGGTGATTCAAAGGGAGAATGCCCAGTTACAACAAGGAACGGATAATGGAATCCCACAATTCGGTACTTCATTAAGATTTGCTGGTTATGACACTCAATTTTTGCTGTTTATAGTCTGTTGTATGTCAGTGACAGACAGGGTTCTGGCTTTTTCTTTGTTTCAATCAACTATACTTATAGAGTCTGTATATGACCTTCCTGGAAGGCGGGAGCTTACGCTGTACAACAGGTGCATTTTCACCTCCATGTCCGGTGCTCGAAGAGGGTTTTGGATTTTGCCTCATCAGTCTCTGCAAGTTGGCTATATAACAAGTTCTTGTTAAAATTTACTCATGAATAAAGTGTTAGATGGCACCAACAGGGAGCTCTTGTTGAATTTTTGATCTTTTTAATGTACTATACCAAGTTCTTTACTATCTCCCTTTGTGTGTTTGAGTAAGTTTGGGTAAATCAATAGTCCAAGCTAATTTTGTCAATGAGAAGAGAAAACAGTAAAATTTTTACACCATTTCTTTGCCAACGAGAAAAAACAAAGGTAAAATGCTTCCACTAGGGATAAATTAGTAGCAAATTTTGTTTATCTTACGGCTGGCTTTCAAGTCCAAGTATTTTTTTCATCTGTTTTTTAATGAGTAAAAAATGAGCACCATCTAACGTGCTCATCCCCTTTCTTTTTTAATTCTAAAAAGTGTTCATCCCCTTTTTTATTTTCTTTTAAATTTTGAAGCAAAAAATGAGGTAGGGCCAAATATAGAACATCTTGCAAATAAGGTGATTAAGGAAGCCAGGCTGTGCCGCTAAGCACCATTCTGACCTGGTCTAAGTCTCGCTAATGTGATCTTGGACATCTTTATGAAAAATAAGATTTTCTTTTTCAATCTAAATTATTGATTTGACACATCATCGGCTAAAAAGTTGTTACCACTGTTATAATAACAATACAGCTAGTATGTTTTAAGTCGGCATATCATAGGTCATGGATCAAGACATAAAAGTGTTTTATATTCATCTAAATTATATTTTGTAATGAAAAATCACCAATATCAATATTTATAATTAATTATCTATTTAAAATTGGGTGTTAATTGGTTACATCGATTAAAATAAACGATACTAATAAGATCAACTCAATTCGGAAAAAAGTAATATATATATTAAGGCGATTTTACACAAATGATGAGTTATAACATCTACTATTTTTCCTTTTTTTATCAGTATATAATAATTTTTTTAGCAAAGAGAGTTTTTTTTTTTTTTTTTTGTGTATTCTCTTAAGAATCTTTTTAAATATGAGTCCTTAGCTTCCATTTTCAATAATTCTAATATTGATTATTGTGCAGGATAAAGAGAAAGTTATATAACACCATATTTCAAGTCCAAAAACGACATTTGCATAAGAAAACATGTTAAAGTATTATACCATTTTCTTAACATTTTAATCATCAATTTATACTTTTGGGTGAATCGGTTCAGAGTAATATCCTTTTTTTTATTTTGTATTTCTTAAAGATTATTAATGATAATAGAAGACAAGTTTTGGGTTTCTCAAAAAAGAAAAGAAAAAGAAAACAAGCTTAATATTATTATAAGAGAAAATGTCAGTTAAAGTTTATTTATTATTATTAATCAAAGGATATGTAGCCATCATTTTCGTACAGTATGTCATTAGCTTTAAAAGGCAGTCATTAGCTTGTAATGACATGATTAATTTAATTTAATCACCTTTTATTCATAATTCATAGCCCCTTATTATTTTATTTTTATTTTTTTGTATTGGATTTTCTTAGACCTTGAAAGGCATAATGAGAGAGTGCTCTCCCACTAATACCTAACTTATTCTCCACAACTAATTTCTTGCCCCAATTCTCATAACAAGTATCCCATTTCTTTGTGTTCATCCTTCCCATCATTATTTTCCTTTATATATCAACCTCATTTCAATTCTCTCCCATTCCTCAAAAGCACCCCAAAAAAAAAAGTGTAAGCATATCCCTACCTTATTTTTCTCCAATTCCTAGGGATTCGCGTAACAATACTATTAATTATTATAACTCGATCATAATCTATGGCTGTTACACGTGTCAATCTCTCCTTGGCTATCATCCTCGTCCTTGTAGGGTCTGCCCTAGCCCAAGGACCCATCATGGCCCCGAGCCCGGCGCCCTTGATGGGCCCAAGCCCAAGCCCAAGTCCAATTTTGGCCCCGACTCCTCCCCCACTCCAGTGGTGACCCCGGCCCCTGCCCCATCGCCAAAGGCTCCCTCACCATCACCATCACCATCACCATCACCAAGCCCAGCTCCGGCCCCAGCCCTTGTGAGCCCGACCCCGAGCCCCGCTCCGGCTCCAGCTCCATTTCCAGATGGTGGAGAGGCTGATCTTGACAGTGGTGCTTTTGTTCATGGAAGCAGCTTGGCTCTATTGGCTGTCCTTGGAGCATGGCTTGCCCTCTTTGCTTAATTACACTTGCAAAACAATCACTAATTTGAGTCAAGTTATTCAATTCATATGTCACAAAGATTGATTGTTTGCCAATTTTTCCTTGACCTCCCCATTGGGTTCTATAAGAAATATGTTTTGCATAAATATTTACTGGTCTCTTCTATATTTTGATAACATGCCATCTATATTGAATGTTATTGTTGTTATATTATTGAGTACTACGTTCATAGTAAGCACAACCTTTTTCTTTTTTTTAAACGTAAATAATTTGTAATTATATATTTGATTTTTTTTTCTCAATGTGCATATTTAAGCGGCAAAGGCCACAACATTTTATTTGAATAAGTATTAAAAATTAAAACGACGACAAACTAATATGAAAGGAGCAAGCTAGGCTCTCATTTATCGTACCTATTTTTAATTATTATACTGTGCATAGAGGGGAGAAGAATAATTTTTAAAAATCATATTTAATGTCATTAAATCATAATTACATTACATTTTCCTCAAATAGATTTAATCCATTTTACTAGGAAAGGTGATATAAACATTCATTCCAGATTTGCCCTCAGTAGTAGCAGAAATTACGACGAAAACCACTCCTTCAAGAGCATCACAAGAAACCCAATGTGAAACATCAATGGGCACATTTTCTCTTCGAAAAGCAACCTCCTTAGTCCTCAAATCCTCCCATTTTAAAGGGCTAAGTTCATACTTCAAGCTTTTTGGTGATCCAAAAATGCCCTCTTTGGAGGACTTCTCGACCTTGACCTCCCCATTGGGTTCTTTGGTAATTAACGTGAAACCCGAGCCCATTTTCCTACCAAGTTTGCCCTCGGTTTCTTCGATGCAAAGAAGCACAAGATACTTGCAAATTTCATCTCCTGCATTTAACTTCTCATCGGTAGAAATACTAAACATGGTGGTTTTGGATGCTTTTCCACTGGTGTTGGTGGTGTAAGTCTTGGTGGATTGTGGAGTGGTTTGCTTGAAATTAGGCGCGTAGAAGAGGGGCATTTTGGGAACTTCACCATCAAATGCCATGCCTCTATGGATTTCTGCCCATTTCGTGAGAAAGTTATCCATGAGCAACGGGTCAGCCAAGAGAAGGTTGTAGCTTAGCCCCACTGAATATCCACCACATTGAAAGTTGGTCACCTACATTCACAAAAAAATAAATTATAATAATAATTTTGAGTATTAAAAAAAACTATATTAGAAGAGCGAAAATATAACAGATTTATATAAGTACAACTAAGTATTATAAAAGGAAAGTTACCAATTAGTGTCTCGAATATAATTTGTTGTTAAATAGATTCGGATTTTAATCTCGTTCTCTGTATTATTACGTAATTTAATAAAAATAATAAGAATATTAAGAATACTAAGAAAGGATTCAAATATGGTGAAAAATATTATTACCTGAACATAAAAGATGGGAGAAAACTGAGGATTAGCTTCATCAACATCTTTCCAATAGACAAGCTCAGCCTCAGCTTGGCTCTTGTCCTTAGACTCAAGAAACTCTTCCATTCTGATGGATGTCTGTGCCTCAACACATCTCACACCATTGTCATTAGATACAATCTCCAAAACCCCATCTTCGGATCTTCGAAATCTCCCAGCAAGAATAGGGTTTTCGACCAAGGTTCTTCCTAGGGACTCCTTGATCCATCCCCGGCGTGCCACCCTGAATCTTCGTTACTTAGCTTCTTGTAACAAAGAACGATATTCAACCGTGTTTGTAGGATGGGATGAATGTCGAATGGTTGATCGACATTGTGAAGTGATACCTTGTATGTGAATTTGGGATCAGTCATCTGTGTTGGCATTGCGGACTGAACGGCTTCAATGGCTAAGTTTGGCATCAAGGACTTGGCCATATCCTCGATCACCTCAATTCACTTCTAAATTAATCGAAAACAAACTTGTATAAGAATCGATTTATAAATGGTATTTCGAAGAAGATATTGTTTTCTTTCTATAGGGAAAAAAAGAAAAGAAGAAAATGAGGTATATTATAAATGTATGAATTGATTGATGTGCTTGCTCAATTAGGACCAAAGTCCATTTATATAGAAACAGACATGACTTACAAAATTGGGGCGTGAGGTATGGGCAATTTCAATGAGTAAATGACATAAATACCCTTTGATTAATCCATTGGTTGACAGAGAGGGTAGTTGGTTTTAGTTGTGCTAATGTTGAGGTTGAGTATATAGTTAGATTTGCAATGCTGATTACCCAATTATTGTGTACCAGGCGGTTCATTCTAGAGGAGGTTAAATTTTAGTAATACATCATATATTATTGTTAATACTTATATTATAGACCCGAGTCTATTAATTCAATGACATTGTATAATTTGAGAGAGAAGAAGATAATAAAAATAAGGCGTAAATTTTAAAATATTAAAATCAAGTACCATTTATAATAATTTAATTTTATACACTCGAGTCGATCGTATAAATTGTACATAATTATTTGCTAACATGGGCTTAAGGTTGTTGACTTGTTGTACCTATAAATAGAAGGCAAAATATGAAGCATAAGTGTGGAGCCAAAAAAAGAAAACAGGTAGTTGATTTTAGCTAAGTTAGTTGATAAAATCCTTATAGATTTAGATTTAAATTTCCTCTAAATCGATCAGCTTTTATGTTAAGCTCTGGTACTAATCTTGCGCAAAGCCAGTTTGGGGGAGGGACAAAGAAGGCAACATTTATTTAATGTCTTTAAAAATAGAGTTATTGGAGTTGGTTGAATCAGTGAATGCACAATTTTAGAAGATTTGGGTGCCACCTACTTTGCGTCAACTTGGATTTTCAGGATGGGTAGAAATGAATTTAAGTTTTTATTTTTTTAGCATAGTGACAACGTATGACCCAGAAAATAGGTCAATTGGTTTTGTTTGTTTTGGGTCAGATTAACTTTCGATTGGCTCATATTGGGATTAATAAGATTCAAATTGGATAATTTTCAATTTGGATTGATTTCAATCGATTAACGTTTGGTCAAATAAAATTATTTTAGTCGGATTCAATTCGGTTCAAATCGGTTTTTATCTTGGTAAACCTAGACTTTCTCATTTTACATTATACAAGTCATTCCCATGGCCTATGTAATCCTAAACTTGTGAATTCTTTTCCAATTATTCCTCCAAGAAAAAAAGAATAACAGACTAGTTTACACTAATTCGATATATAAGTCGAGTTGAACTGAGGTGACTCGTTCGCTAAGTCTATCTGAGCCAAATAGGTAATGGTTGGTAAAATTTGAAGCTCACAACCGATGAAAATCCTCAGCCACTTGTTTCCCATGGCTGTCCATAGACCACCCTCCACTCCCTCCTCCTCACACCTCCAAACCCCCACCCCCATCCCCCGTTTTCACTCTCCTTTATGCAAATTCCTCCTCATCAACATTTCCCAAAACAATATTTTAAAAAATGTCACCAAAGACTTCACCATCTCATCTTCTCATCAACAATTTTCTCCCACCATCACCAACCCTTGGAAAAATAACGTACCTCCTTAGCAAACGTCCCTACAGAACAACCCCACAAGGAAACAGATTCATCTGCCTCTCAAAAAAACTTACAGAAACTCAGAAGGAAGAGGTAGTCATTGTCGGTGGTGGTATTGCTGGTCTTTCCACTGCTCTTGCCCTTCACAGGTTTCTTTGATTTCCACTGCATCTTCTAGAGGCAAATTTTATCCGACCCGATAACTGAATTTGTACATACCCTAAAAAACAGAGACATTGGACCATTGAATTTGTTCAAATTTTATGCATTGTCATATTTGTCTGATTATATGTGACCAAACTTGTATATTTTTCCACCTTACTCAGATGATAAGTTTCAATGGATGAACTTGAATTGATGTTTTTGGAATGTTTTCATTGAAGTTGTGGTGAATGATTGTTGGTTGGTGTTGATTTTGAAAGGCTTGGAATTCGATCATTGGTGTTGGAGCAATCGGAATCATTGAGAACAGGGGGACATCACTTACTCTGTTCAAGAATGGTTGGAGAGTACTTGATGCACTTGGGGTTGCAAGTCAACTTAGGACCCAATTTCTTGAGATTCAAGGGTAATATATAGTACTTCTCTTGTTCCTGATATATCCTCCTTTTTCTATTTATGTTTGAAGGAAACTATTTGTAGACTTGGCGAACTAGTCGTTTTGTTCAGGTACGCGTCAGATTAGGTTCGGATTGAATACTTAAATTTGGTTCAACTGTTCGTGAAAAAGAAGTAACTTCGGATGAAGTTTCAGATGCTTCAACCTGACCTGTGAACTCGGACCATTGTGAATTATTGAAGTAATTTAGCCACTAGCTAGGCTAAGTTTCGATAAGAACGGTTTAATTTCATTTAATTTACTTAATTAGCACGATTTAGCTTAAACAATTATCATTATGCCAGTCTGATTCATGTGTGTTGGTTAAGTGTTTGTGTTTCTTCATTTTTATCGATGAATTTCTTGATGGTAGCAGCAACACAGGTTGTCGATAAAAACAAATCAAGGGAAGGATCTTCGATCTTTCGATTTCAAAGATGTCGACCCAAGGTAACAAATAATTCACATTATATGTAGTATGCAAAGCTTTTGTGGATTTGTACAAGATTTTGCTGTATGAAGTTCTGAATTTAACGTGTAAAACTACTACATTAACAGTCAAGAAGTACGTGCAGTCGAGAGGAGAATTCTTCTGCAGACTCTTGCTGATCAGTTGCCCCTGAATTCTCTTCAGTTTTCATCAAAATTGGCAAAGATAGAACAAGATGATACAACAGAGGAGATTAGGCTAGAATTAACCAATGGAGCTCAGTTGTCTGCCAAGGTTTCTTTCTACTTTCTCTAACTTCTCTCTATGAATCCTGTAAACTTTTGGTTCTTGGTGTTGGCTTAAGTAATAGACCAGCAAAATTGACCCCTGTAACAATTGTTCTTTCAGAATGGCTCAAAATTAGACTCCTCATAAGACAAGTCAATTTTCTATTGAAACCCTGATTGGCACAACCCGAACACATAATATGCCTAAAATACATCTGTCACGTCTTCTCAATATGCTGTACACTGAAAGTGTGAATATGATTGAAACCTGCGAGATAGTTAACTTGAGTCAGAGGATAACTGAATTTTATCTATGCTGATATCATGTTTTGCAGATTGTAATAGGGTGTGACGGAATCCGATCTCCGATAGCTAAATGGATGGGTTTTCCAGAGCCCAAGTATGCTGGGCATTTTGCTTTCCGAGGGCTTGCATACTATCCCAACGGGCAGCCTCATCAACCAAGAGTCAGTTATGTATACGGAAGGGGAGTGAGAGCCGGATTAGTTCCTGTTTCTCCTACCAAGGTCTATTGGTTCATCTGCTACAACAGCTCCAACCCAGGTCTGCCTTGCTCTAACCATTACAGAGAATTCTAGCTAGCTAGACATGGTGAAATTGACTCACTTCCAACTATCCAATCTAAGCAATAACCAGAAACTGGACCTAATCAGGAACACCTGAAATATGAAATCCCATTTAAAGCCGTATCTGAGTTGACTTGGCCCAAACTAATTGGAATTGAAATTTGTCAAACCGATACCAATGGCATTTTCTTGACAAGCTTATGGGACACACCAACAAGATTAGTGATTATGACTTATTGACTTGAATTTGAAATGACCCATATACTCCATCTATTTGTTCTAATATGCCCTAAAACTTGACTCAAATGACCTGTTTACCGGGTCCAACATTTATGCATTGCATAGCGATGAATTCTAGGAGGATAACAATGAGTCAATTGAAAATATACCACAGGTCCCAAAATTACAGATCCTTCTGTGCTGAAGAGGCAAGCACTTGATATGGTAAAGAACTGGCCGTCTAATCTACTTAACACCATAGACCAGACACCAGATGACACTATCAGTCGAACTCCACTTGAGGACCGATGGCTATGGCCTGGGATCACCCCTCCGGTCTCAAAAGGTAGAGTTGTGCTAGCTGGTGATGCCTGGCACCCAATGACCCCCAACCTCGGCCAAGGTGGGTGCTGTGCTTTGGAGGATGCAATCGTCTTAGCAAAGAAACTTGGCCAAGCAATGAAGTCAGGACAAGGGTCGGTTGAGGATGCACTGAGATCGTATGGGGAGGAGCGGTGGCCCCGAGTATTCCCCCTAACCATCAGGGCGAACCTTGTGGGTGCACTCCTGCAATGGGAGAACCCTGTAGTTTGCTCATTAAGGAATGAGTTGATTATACCAAAGCTAGTCCAGATAGGGCCACTGCTGGAGCACACAAATTTTGCTTGTGAATCTTTGTAGATGGAGTATACTGTATTGAAATTCTATTATAGTGTATATTACAAGGAGATGAACTCAAAGTTGTAACAACTGTATGTAATCGATTGAATAGCGCTTCAATATAGCTTGTTTTTGCCACACATGTATACAGGAGTTATCTCTTCAGCTATTTTTTCATTTTCAGCAATACACTCAGCAAGAGCCGCTGATAGTATAAGATATGCCTTCGCTAATACTAGAAGTAGAGTATATATTCCTGTGCCTCATTAAGATCCTTCTCAGAACTCAAAACATGGGTGCTTGCCCAGATAAGAGTTTCACAGTTTTTCCCTCCAAACCTCAATAAGTGAAGAAAACATGCCAAGAGATATACGTTCAATCACACAGCGGGCTTGATGTATTGGTGCTGATGGTGATCATGTGGCAAGACTACATCATCAAGCTCTGGGTGTTCCAGGTGTGGCAAGCTGTTGTGGGTTCCATCGATCCCCATGGATCCTGCAGCCTTCAATCCTTCGTCACTGGCAACACCTGAGTCAGGCTTTGCATTCACAACATTAACTGCAACATTCAAGAAGGATGTGCCACACTTATGATCCAGCACTAATGTTCTCAAATGTACACGAAGTGTTGCACCTCAAAGAACAGTAAGTTCATTTAAATGCTAAATATCAACTTCACAGGACCAGAAAGCAAGAGAAAGAAAAGAACGAAGCCATTGACAAGGATCTGCACTTCCGATGTTGAAATGGCTACACTTACAACACAAGCAGCAGCGCCTAACCAGCCATGGTTATGTGCATAATTTGAAAGGTACGACGAAAAATGAAGTATAAAGGCACAATAATAACACATGTAATGCCAATAAGGTTAACAGCTAAATGGTGGCTAAGTAGCCTCCGGTACCACCTTCTCAGTCCTTTGGTACCAACTCCATGGAGCTACAGTCCCCAAGTTTTGGGGAGTGAAGAAAAGAACTGGCTGTCTCCACCCACTATTGACCAGGAACTAGAAACTCAAAACAATTCCATAAGAAGATACTCAAAAACAATGCAAGCAAGAGAAAATGTTCACACTCATACACTAAACTGCAGGGTAGGTATCAGAACGACACCATTGCTTTTACATGGGCAACTACTGGCCTGGCAATGGCAGATGTACAAGTTTTAAACAGAAGGAATACTCACTAATACACTGAAACTCAGAACGATTCGTCTACTATGGAGGCAATTGGGATTGGAATCCTTGCACTAAGTTACGTTATAGCACGTACCCACATCTAATTAGATGAGGGTATACACTTAATTAGGAGGATTAACCAAGTTTCTTCAATCAACTTTATTGCACTCTACCTAACATAGCATTTAATTTGAGTATAATCATTGCTAATCATTGTCAAGAGTAATTTGCAAATGATGGCACATCCAACATTTGTAAATGTAATTGCGTCCCTCCTCTTTCTTCATATTCAAAATTTCAAAGTTCCGAATTGGACAAACTTATCGATGAAAATAGCAAATTTAAACATGGGATCAAAAAGGTTGCAAGAAACAAACACTTCAAAAATCCAATTACAAACCTAAAGAAAGACGAAATCGATAGATAATGGGTAGATGATTTTGCCCCCTTTTTTCTCTCTCTTACCGGGATTAGAGAAGAACCAGAGGATGACGGCACAGAGAACGAGGATGAGGGGGATGAGATGGACGGCGTTCTCGGCGGATCTGAGACGTGACTTCTCCTTCTTTGCTACATCAGACACCGGACTATACACCGGAAGGTGGGCATCGCCGCCTCCTCCGTCTGCCGCCGAGGAGGAGGCTCCGGAGACAGTGGAGGACAAGTTCCGGTAAAACTCGTCGGCGACTCTGGTGGAGCTGTGTGATCTGTGCATCTTTGAGCTTGCTTTTTGCTTGGGTTTGCTGGTTTTCACAAGAAGACTGGAAGACCAATGCTTGAGGTGGGTTAAATGGAGAGAGAGAGAGAGAGAGAGAGAGAGAGAGAGAGGAAAGGGAGGGAAGGGAAGAGGGGGTCGTTGATTGCCTGAATGGCCTCCTGTGTTGACCCGCTAAACTCGTTTTCTTATGGGAGTGCTTTCATGCCAGCATTTCTACTTTGTTTTCTTTTATGGATTTTTTTAAACAATCGGTTTTAGGTTAGAGTAGAATAGAAGCCCATTACCAAAGCTTAATGTGAGATTCTCATCTTAAATAAGTTTCATCATTTTATCTCAAAAAAAAAAAAAGTATCATCGTTACAAAAGCTTATTGAGACTTAATATTAGTCTTTTGTTTATCAAAAGGATACAATAGGCAAATATACAAATAGACCTCGAAAAGCTTATCCGATACACGAAACTCAAATCCAACTACCATTACCTATATTTGACACGATTTCTGAAATGTGTTTATCGAAAAGTTAACCATACACCTGAAAATATCCTCATCGAAAAGTTAACCAAATACCCAAATTGACTCGACTCGAACCAAAATTTTTAACATTGTTATTTATTTTTACAAGACGAACTTATTGGGTCAAATTTTAGTTGACCCAAAATCAATCTAACTCAAACCCAACCCAATTTGAACCAAACAAAGTCTGAACAACATTAATTTAAAACATGAACATATTCGAAATTAATACCTTAACCAAAAGACCCGTTTACAAAGTATAAATATAAATACAATTAAATCTAACTTTACAATTATTATATAGGCGAGAGTCTTAACCTTACATAATTCTTAAAAGTTCAATTATGCCTTGATTCTGGGTCCAATAGCTATCAGTAGTAATTGTTTCAAATTTTAATTTTTAAATGTCAATATGCACAAAATAAAATGCAAATCAAACGTAAATTCCTTCTTGATAAATTTTTTATTAAAAAATCACTCAATCACTCAGTATTTGTGATACGTGGCGGCTCCCAGCGCGGTTACCACGTCATTCCCGCTGATGTAAATATGCACATGAAAATTAGTTTAAAAAATTTAAAAAAAATGATGCATATAAAATGGCCGACTTTTTCGGGTCCAATTCAGAAACTGCATTCGATCAAACATCCCTTTGATCATATTTTCTCTGTCCAATTCAGAGAGAGAGAGCGAGAGAGAGAGTGAAGAAGGAGAACTTCACAGCGACATTGTATCTTTTGATCTGTTCAGTCATGAATTTCGAATAGTGAGTTCCATTTCTTCCCCTTTCAATTTTCCTTCCATTACTTCCAGCTTCCTTGTAATTTGATCTCCATTGGTTTGATCATTTTGAGATAATGGAGATCTTCGTTGATTTATTGCATGTTAGCTAAGATTCAATCTACGGTGTAAAAATGTACGTAATTCTTTTTCAGTTTCGATCCACCGTAATTGTGAATTCCTGATCGAATTCTCAGTTTTGGCGCATGAATCAGTAATTTGTATTCTGGATTGTGTTTTGTTTGATATGATCACCAGTAGACACCTTTGATTCGGTTTGATAGTCTTTGTTGATGCAATTTTGATTCAGAGAATCGACACATTACAGAATACAGCGTTGTAGTCTTTTTGTTAGATGTGATGTTATGGTATTGAATTATGCGCCATCAAATAGGTGTTTTCTCTTTCCTTTTTTTTTTAGGGGGGTTGGGTGGGGTTCCCTGTTTTGGGATAGTTTTTGGCTAGAAAATTAGGTGCGCCTAGAATGAATCGTCTTCAATTTTTTAAAATCATTAGTAATATATATGGAAAACTAGATGTACAAAGATCAACCTCTGAGGCCAGTACAAAATGAAAGATATCGGCATCAAAATGGATTTTGTATTTGGATAATGTGTTTCGTGTTTCTTCCTTGATCAGCTTTCACAATGATGTTAGGTAGACAGAAGACAAATGAGATCTGCCTATCCATATATTGAGGTTAACTATGCCTCAAACAAGATTTTCGAAGTTAGAGAAGTCTTGAAAAGAGTATATCGGTTGATAGTCATGTGTACGTAATATCCTATGTGTGCATTATCGAGGTGATAAGGGAGCTGGGCTGCTACAAAATTGCACGATGGGAGAACCTTTTTTTCCCCTTGTGTGCACCCTCCCCCAAAAGTGGGGACAAAAGAAATGGAGATGAAGGAGCAAAAGTATTGCTTCCTCCTCTTGGCTTTTAAGCAATTATATAAGAACTACTGGTAATCTTGACTTGATGAACTATGACCTTAAAGAATACAGTGAAGCACATATATATAATGCAATTAATGCAGCATTTGATTCTTCTTTTTCCACCTTTTTCTGCAGTGACTATTTGTTTAAACTTCTGCTTATCGGAGACTCTGGTGTTGGCAAATCATGTCTGCTCTTGAGGTTTGCTGTGAGTTGCATGACCTTTTCTGTTCTTATTCCCAACTTTTATCAGAGTTATTAGTTTATAGATTGCGTTTATTACAAGGAGGAGACATCAGATTAATTACTTTCATAGATTTAGAGATTTTTGGTTGTTATGCTTGAGTGAAAGCAAGTGCAACAGGTTCCATGAACATGATTTCATTTTGTTACTCACATTCTTCTCCATGAAACCAGGATGATGCATATCTTGAGAGTTACATCAGCACTATTGGAGTTGACTTTGTGAGTTTGTAACTTTGATCTTTCCTTTTCCTTTCAGAAACACCCTCGCCCCCTTCTTTCCCCCTCCCCCCAAAAAAATAAAAAATAAGAGAACACCCAAATGGAAGTGATTTGGTCGCTCATCATGTAATATTATGGTACCTAACCTTGATGTCTATGTATCTTCAGAAAATCCGCACTGTCGAGCAAGATGGGAAGACCATCAAGCTTCAAATAGTAAGTATATTATGTTCCCAAATTTACTTGTTGGTAAAATGAGAACCTTATTCTGAATCTATAAACCAGTGGGAAATGTTGACTGTATTAACACAGTCAGGAACCAAGAACACCCTTCCAGTTTTCGTGGTATGCATTCTTTGGTTGCTTCTTCTGGTTGCATGTTTTTTCCTACTGTCTCAAATAATTCACATGACTATAGAATGAAAAGGTAAAATCTTACAGTGACCATACTAGTTTGTTTTCCCCTCCCATTTCTAATGCACAATTGAATATATTAGTTCTATACAAAGAGAATCTTGTTGATTTAGAAGAGTTGAGTACTGCTAGTGGGTCTCATAGAATCCTGCATAGATGGGATGAATTTTTAGAATTCATCAGCACATTATCTTGTTCGTGGTCCTGAAACTCTGGCTAATTTCTCTGGCTAATTTCTCCGGATTTGAAAAATTCTTTGTATTACTCATTATTTACTTGGCCTCTCCTTGTTCCAGTGGGATACTGCCGGGCAAGAACGTTTCAGAACAATCACTAGCAGCTACTACCGAGGTGCTCATGGAATCATTGTAAGTATAAAGAAAATTGTCCTGACAAATTTAACTATGTCAAATATGTTGTATGTATCTCAGTTTGTGTCTTATTGACTGATAAATTGCACACTGGCAATCTCAAAACAGGTGGTTTATGACACGACTGACCAAGATAGCTTTAACAATGTGAAGCAATGGCTAAATGAGATTGATCGTTATGCAAGTGATAATGTAAATAAACTCCTAGTTGGAAACAAGTGTGATCTTACCTCAAACAGAGCAGTATCTTATGATGCAGCGAAGGTAAGTAATTTGTATTATTGTACACAAAATTTCTTGTGAGAGCTCTTAATCGGTATGGAAACAAGCCTCCCTGGATAGATTCTTGATTGTTCCTCTCCTCTGCACTAATGCTTGAGTTCATACAGGCATTTGCAGATGAAATTGGGATTCCCTTCATGGAAACAAGTGCCAAGAGTGCCACCAATGTTGAACAAGCTTTTATGGCTATGACTGCTGCAATCAAGAACAGGTGAATCTTCTTTTCAACTTTGGATCAAACTAATTTTAATGATGGTATTTGAAAGCAATTTAACCTTAAGAGGCAGGTTCTAGAGAATGCTGGACTCTACCTGCAAGGGAGAGATATACAGTGAGAGGATGTCCAAGAGAGCACTCAAAACTCTGCCTTTAACTTTCTGTCCCCTGGGGGTGGAATGGGTCAATAGGGACACTGATCAATTTATCATTATCCAGTTGGGCATTCTTGTTGCATAGCAGTTAGCACAAAGGCTATTTTCTTGATCTGATGCAAACCTCGTTGGAGATCAATCTATACTGAAGCACAGGATCCTCTCCCAACCCCCACCTACCTTAATCCAAAACATTGAGATACCTCTGCACCTTGAAATTAACTTTACATCTTGCCAAACGAAAAAGGATCCTTGCTAGCAGGTTTAACTCACCAGAATCCTAGAATATCCATCCACCTCTGCAGTGTAGTGTTTTTTTTTTCTCGTATCAAACTCTTTTCGGTTTCAGACATTTTGTCTTCCTCCTGTCTGATAAGTAGGTTGCTTGTTTAGTTTCTTGCAGCTGCGCCTTTATTTATAGCTCTGCTGTAACAACTTATCTTTAGCTTTCAAAAAGTTTGAAAAAATGGGTCTCGTGGTCTTCCTTTGCTAACTACGGCAAAGTTAATGTCTTCTGTGGTCATGCAGTATTCTTATATTAGATTTTCTGTATAATTTGCATTTGCAGAATGGCTAGCCAGCCTGCTCTGAATGCCAGACCACCAACGGTTGAACTCCGAGGAAAACCAGTGAATCAGAAGGCTGGATGCTGTTCTTCATGAAGAAAAATCTCCGTTTCTGCGAGCATTGATGGCCATCTATTTTCTCAGTGCTTGTTAAACTTTAATTTTGTTTCAACCCCATTTTGTTGAGAAAACACAAGAAGTATGTAGCATAAGCTTCTCTTTTTGTTAATTAATGAGGTTGGATTTCCCATTTCCATCCGCTGTGCCGATGCATTGACAAATCTTTCATCCATGATATGCTATCCAGACCGAGGAAATATATGTAGTTGAAAACAAACAGCTTGTGTGTTGTGTCACTGTTTCATCCATAATACCAGTAAGGCAGAGTCGCAATTCTCTAGTTAGTTACTATGACCAACAAATAGAGACTGGTCTCGTAATAAAGCCTTGACGACATCATATCATATAAGAATTCATAAGAGTCAAATATTGTTCCAGCATATGAATTGGATATCATTCCAATACAGTGCTACAATTATCGGGAGTAAAATAAAAGATAACAACAAAAATAAAAATTTGAAAATTGCTTCAGTATCAATCATGAAGTCAGCCCTTTAGAGAAAGGTTAGCATGGATGTATCCTCACCAGTAATCACCACAAGAACAGCTCCCATCTTTGAAATGATGAAACCTCGTATTATCTCTCACTATTATCTCCCTCCCTTCTATGGCGGATATATACTTTATTGCTTGATGGCAATCCCCACATACCCTCAGATTCTTGAAGACGCGTATAGGCAAACCCAAGGGCAGCTTGATCAACCCATAAGCAATTGCCAGTTTCTCACTATGCCATAATAGGAGCTTCTCTTTTTGTTCCTTACCGACATCATGCAATGCAAATTCAAGATCGGGGACATAACCCTCCAACTTCATCTTCCTCTCTAGCTCATCGAGCTTTTCATGTATTAAGGGCAATTCAGGGTGTTCTATCTCACTCGATCTAAACTCATGAACTATGTTCTTGATCTCGATCCAACTAGAACCTGGCATTTTCACCATTTTATTTGCTTTCATGGACTGCCAAATCCTGGAAACATCATCCCATCTGTTTCTCACTGCATAAACATTAGACAGTTGAACATATGCCGCTACATTTGTGGGATCAATGCTGAGCAAGTTTTTGGCAGCAAACTCTGCCACCTCTATGTTTTTGTGGATTCTAGCTGCTCCCAAAAGGCTCCCAAATATGACGGCATGTGGTTTGAATGGCATTCTTTCTATCAAGTTGGTAGCCTCCTTTAGTTTACCAGCACGACCTAGGAGGTCAACCATGCATGAGTAGTGCTCTGGCTTAGCCTCAACCCCGTAATCCTTCAGCATTGAATCAAAATAGCGCATCCCGAGCTTAACTAACCCAGCATGGTTACAAGCTTGTAAAACACCTACAAAACTAATCCAATCTGGCTTTATTTTCTCATTTCTCATCTTATCAAATAGAGCAAGAGCTTTTTCACCAGCCCCATGGGTAGCATAACCAGAAAGCATAGCATTCCATGTAACCAAGTCCTTCCTTGACATCCCTATAAACAAATTCCATGCATCCTCCAAATCTCCACATTTACAATACATACTCAGCAACGAAGTGCCAACAGTTGTATCCAGATATAATGGAGACTTGAAAACAAACTGATGAATTTGTGTGCCTAAGACCAATGCAGATAGGTTGCTACAACCTAACAAAGTACTAGTCAAGGTTATGGGAGTAAGGATAACCCCATTTTCCAACATCTTTTTGAAAATTTTCAGGGCATCTTCTGGTCGAGAATTCTCAACATACCCAGCAATCATAGCATTCCATGTCACTGAACTCTTTATAAGAACCTCTTCAAACATCCTCTCTGCCATTTCAACTTTCCCAACCTTCATGAAGCCAGTTATCAATGCTGTCCAAGCCGTTGTACTCTTAAAAGGATCTAATTCAAATAAGTTCAGGGCAGACTTCAGATCACCACACTCTACATAACCAGATATCATTGCATTCCATGATACACAATTCCTCTCTGGCATAGCAGAAAATAGCCGTTGGGCTTCACCCATGATCCCATTTTCTGCAAAGCCGGAAACCATCGTATTCCAGGAAGCAATATCCCTGACGGGCATCTGCTCAAAGAACAGCCTAGCACCATCAACATCCCAATTTCGCAAATAGCAGGATAACATAGTGTTATAGGAGAAAACATCTGGTTCAGGAATTTCATCGAACAGTTGGCGGGCTTCAGTAAGCCTCCCAGACTTTCTCGAAAATCCAGCTAGCAATGAATTCCAAGTAATAGTCGACTTGATGGGCATTTGAGAAAACACTCCAAGAGCGGATTCTAAATCACCATCTCTAATATGCCTCGTGATCATTCTATTACAAGAAATGACATCGGCATCGTATGAAACACTGGTACTTACTGTTTTGTGTTTCAGGTTATTGCGGGGAACCAGGATAGAGGATTTTGATAAAGGGGAGTAAACCTTGCTGAGATTTGATTCGTGTTTCTGTCATTATCTGGGTTTTGGATACGGGAAATGGAATATGAGCAGATTGGCTGTTTGGCGAAGAATAAAATCTGGAGGAGAGAAAGCAAACAAGGGTTTCTTGGGGTTTTATTAAAGAGGACGAGGCGATTCATGTATGTGAATTAGAGGGTTGGCTTCTGTAGTTTATCATCATCTTCTTCTAGGAGATGCAAGAATGTCCAGAGAAGAAGATGCATCTATCCAACAAAATTTGGAGGAAAACAAATATATACTGAAGACTTCAAATAATTTCTGGAATAAGATTTCATAATCATATGGGATTTCTTCGCCTACCCAATAAGATCGTCATACTACTACCGTTGAGCTTGAGTTGGTGAGCTGAACAAAATGTACCCCTCTAACCCTGCTTTTCTTTTCCTTTTTTTAGTTGGTGTAACTTCATTATCATATTAAAATCATATATTTAATTATTTAAAAATGATATATTTCTTTATTTTTTGTGTTCAAGAGGGGCTAAGCCCAAAGAAAAATATTACTTACCCGTGCATTAAAAATTGTCAAAATTTTCTATTCTAAATGTCTTAAAATCGTCAAAGTTTCTCTATATAGTAAAAAAAAAAAGTGACATTTTATTTGAAAATTATCAATAATAAATGGTGTTTTTCAAAAAACAAAAATTTCCAAAGTTTGAAAACTTTTTAAGGACAGAGAAAGTATTACTTTCTTACAAGTTTGGGTCATAAGATACCGACATTATTTACAAATAACAAATCTTTTAAATTATTAATAATAACGTGAAAAAATTGATAACCTAAATTCATAGTGATCTCAATATTGACAAGTTTGTCCACAACCACAACTTGATTAGCTTCATCGAAGCAATAATCATTTTTAACATCTCAATCCCTAAGCTCAGTAAACTCCTTGCATTGTATGAGGAGGTGGGAGACCCAAAAACCGGAATCTTAGCTATGCTCGAAACATGTCTACCATTATAATAGAATCAACACGAAGTCAAACTTTAGTTAGTCTCATACATCTGCCTAATATGAGACCCCTCCGTGCTAGCTTCAGCTCAGCCAGAACTAAAGTACATATCCCAAAATTTTGAGCAAATCCACCAAACCACTCACCTCTATCTTCTCTTATGACGCCACCATCGCTGTCTGACCTAGATTCCCCTCTTTGGCTGCACCATCCGTATTCAAAGTAACCAAACCCACATGAGGGATCCCAACCTACCTTAGCTCAACTCGTATATTTTTAGAAGAAATTTGTTCAAGAAGTCATTATAAAGGGCTCCACTCACTCCTAACAAATATTCTTAACAAAAACTACGTTTTATCACTAGGCATGATCTTAGGATATGATACTATATTTCTTTAAAGCAACCAATAAGATAAATATTCAAAATTATCACCTAAAATGCAAATAATCAAAATTGTCCCTAGGCATGGTCTTACGATATCAATTGCTTCTGCCCTCAACCCAAAACACAATGTTTCTCATCTCATGTAAACTAAATTTATCCAAAATATTTCATTTAACTATAAGACTGTAAGCAATCGTAAACATAGCTGTAAGCTAAACCTAAATAAAACATGACATTAATGTACATTCATTTTGCATTTATGTCTAGGCTTATTTATTTACCGAAGTTTATCAAAATTTATGGACACCAAATTATAAAATATTTCCATTCCATATTTCACAAAGTATAAAAATTAGGGAAAAAGACAAGAAAAGGCACACAAATCCAATTTGCAAAAATTTGAGAGAAAACTTGTATAAATTAAAATCTTAGAGCAAGATTACGATCTAGCTAGTGCCTAGTTGCTACCTCAAACCTACCTGGGAGGACTGGGAGATTAAAAGGAAACCAGAAAAACCCAGCAAAGATCAAAACAGATTAAATTTTCCAAAACAAAAATCTAAAATTTACACTCTCAATGCAGGAAATACATCATTCCTGTCATAATACTTTTGTCACATTCATCATAAATGAGTCTGACATGTCGAGAGCCAAAAATAGTTAGAGAACAACAAAGGGTGGCCAAAAACTTAGTTTGCCCCCAAGGACGGGAACTGGCTGGGATCTTCAATTGCAGGAGCACGGACATTGTTGGAGTAGCCTCCACTGTATCCTCCTCCTCGACCTCGGCCTCCTCTTCCCCTTCCACGACCACCAGGTCTGTAGTAGGCCTCCCCCTCAGCCGGCTTGAGAAACTCATTTATGCTCATAGACTGCAATGGGCAGTTAAAATAGGTGTCAGAATGGAAAATAAACAGATTGTGTCCTTGTAAAATCAATACTAGCAAAGACATGCTTTCTCTCTCAATATCTTTCTTTTCATCTTCTCTTATCCTTTTTCTTCACTGCTGAGATTTGCATAGGTGCATGGGCTCAAAATGACTCTGACCAATATCAGGTCGCATTGTGTTTGGGTTGTTGCCTCCAGATGGGTAAATTTTAGGTTAGTGTCTGCTTCAGGTAGGGAATACAAACTTGGTCAGTAGTTTCTGGTTGGCTTTGTAAGTGCTAATTTAGGGTACAACTTCCAGGTATACAAGCAACAATCAATATTCACTTGGGATAGCATTCACAAGTAAACTTCGAATGCTAATTAGATATAGCACTAAAAGCTCAAAACAGAAATACATGCAAATGGCCTCACTTGAGAAAAACACCAAAAGACTAACAGCAGTGGCAGAAAGGCTTAAGCCCTGACCAGTGATCACAAATAACACTATAAGAATCAACGATCCCAGCCATCCATCCACCATCAGAGGTCTAAAAATTTCACCAAAAGGCACAAACCCTACAGACTAGAAAGTAGAAACTCGACAACAGAGGGAAGAGCAGAAAATGGCCACGCCATATAAGTAGAAATGAATAAAAAAACACATACAAAAGAGGACGTTATGAGTGATGAAAAATAAAAATTGGTGGAGAAACAGCAAGGGACAATAAAAGAAACAGAAAAAGAGCATCATACAAAGGCTTTTTACTGATCCTGATAACTATAATCACATGCAAACAAGCAAGTACTCAATGGCACAGTATGAAACCTCCAATCTAAAATTTTTTAGAAAAGGAAAGAAAGAAAAGCTAAAGAATTGAGTACCTTCTTTGCCCTCTCTTCTTTTTCAGCTGCCTCTTTTCTCTTGTCTTTATCAGAGACCTGGCAGGAAATTAGATGCACCAATATAAGTAGGAATTAACACAACCAACTAAATTTAACATGAAAATGGTCAGAAGCCTCACCGGCTTAATGAAAACCTCCTCTTCATCCTTCTTCTTTGAAACCAGCTGCATAGATTCAAATTCCTTGTCCACATCAACTTTCCGCTCTTTAGCCTTAAGAGATTCCAAGGCCTTTCTCTTCTCCTCCAGCACTTTCTCATACTCTTCCAGTGTCATTTGCTGAAGAAAGGGTGGAAAACAATTAGATATGTTTTAAGCTTCCACACAGAACATTTTGGGCAAAGTGCAATCAGAAAACAATTACATATAAACCGTGATAATATCCAGCAGATACTTTGCCTGTTTGCTATCAATATATTCGCTTCTTCCATTAATAATTGCATGAATAATAACAGACGGGTTCAAGTACATTGCACTACTTCTATTACAGTCATGTCTGTAAAATCACACTGATATTAACAATGTGTGCCAGACTTTTTCATTACTCATTTTAAGCTTGTTGATCATCTCAGTTGTACAATTTATGTCAAATCAGACAAGTTTATATAAAGAAAACATTATAAAAGTGTCAACCATTGCTCTTGCCAGCTTGTCATACGGGAATAATAGCCTAATCTAGCCACAAGAAACTCACCTTCTCTTCTGGCTCCTTCTCCTCAGACTCATTGACTGCATTCTCCTTTTCAGCATCAGCATTTTCTTCTCCTTCAGGCTGCTTCTTGGTGGCAACATTTGCCTCACTTTCCACAACAGGTTCCTCAGTCTCCCTGAAGGATAAAATTCTAAACTTACCATGTATGCTAAAAGACTAAATTCATGGATATACATGATTAAAAGGACACTCACGGGACAATCTCATCAGCAGGAGTTCCCCAGTTTCCACGACCAGCACCGTCACGTTTGATTTCACTCCTGATCCAAATAGCCAAATACAAAATCAAAGAAAATGGTAAATTCATTTGAATAATATGTACAAAACATATTTAACTTGACAATGTAGGGAAACATAGGCATTATATTAAGTACTAACCCCCATCCAGAGCCACTACGGCGTTCAAACACCCTCCTAGGTCGTTCTCCCTCAGCAGCTTCTCCATTGCTGAAACCTCCACGGCGTCCTCCACGGAAACCACCACGAGGTCCACCATAACCACCACGTCTTTCATATGGCCTTTCTCGATCCTCCTTGTACCCCATTGCAGTCCCATTCTCATTGGCAAATGTGTTCTCACCATTGACAAACTCTCTAGGTGGACCACGTCCACGGCCATATCCACGACCACTGCGGCCTCCTCCGCCACGTCCAGATTCATTCCTTGCCTCCCTCACTACAATAATAAATTAAAACTCTCATTAGTTAAGAGTATAAGGCTGAAAGAGCCAGTTATGTGCAGTTAACTGAGAGAGGATGCTGAAAAAGTAAAAATCAGCAGCTACAGAATCATGGAAACATATAGAACAGAAACAATTTAAAATTATCACAGGCAAGAAATCAGTTATCAGAAATTCAACCCATTAATCATAACATTACACAAAATTCTACACTCCGAATTAAGATGGCAGCCAAAAGGGCATTGACAATCCTTAGCCCTTTACAATGATCAGGCACTTCATAGACAAAACAAAAGAGCTAGTGAGAGCAACAATCACAGCAAGCAATGCCAGAATGTTTGTAGCAATGTCTGTAGGGCTGAAAGCATTGAGTCATATAGAAGCAGTGATATCTCCCATGTAGGATTGTGCAGTAGTACACTGGTTGCTGATTCCGATGTAAATGAGTCATGGTAACTCAAATAGATGGCCAATCCATGATGAACCTTGAAGGACAGAAATCATCCTTGTGTAGGTGTTACATAGACACAATAGTAAAGCTTGGTGTTCAATCATATTACAACGCAAATGAGCAAGGAAGCCTGACTCCCAAAGGCATAAGCATTGAGATTACACAAATAAAAACAAAGTTTTGCTTCCAAGCATCTAAATGATCTGATTTATGGCAGCTAAGCTAGCCATGACTTGATGAAGCATTTATAGCAGATGGTCAAATCACAATGCATTCTCATCCCATATGGCCTTCTCTGCCTTAAGGAACAAGTTCTGGGAGAATTTCTATTCCTTCCGAACTTGTATTTCATGAATTTATTCTGCTTTATCACTATTTCGTTCTATTATACATAACTAGAGGAGGGAAAATACGCACTTCCTAAAAGACATCTCAAGCCTTTAACATCTGCATCAATAGTACAACAAAAATCAAAGGATCTAGAATCGCCTTCAATTATATCATTAGCCATGTTCACACTTGGGCAAAATTCAGAAGCTCCAGAAACAGCAACAGCAACAGCAACAGCAGAGTTCTTAGGGTAATGATATATGCAACTTAACTTATAGCAAGCAATTTGCGTTCTTCCAATAAAAATATTTAAAGCTAAGCTAGAATTTGCAATCTTATGCCACTAAACTTTCTTTGGCTTTCCCAATTCAATAACTGTTATCATGCACTCATAATGCACAAGGAAGCTTCACACATATTAACAAATGAGAGCCATATTTTTAGCCAAAGAAAGTCCAAATACAGGTTAAGCATCACAAAAATTTGCATGAAAACATATAAGGACATATCATCAGCATGTAAATACATTCCGATGGATAATATCTCAAACGGCCAAACAAATCCAATTTCTGATTAAGAGAGAAACCAAACCAATACCCCAATACCACATAATCTAAAGAGCAGAAAATACAAAAGGTTTCAAACTTGATATATCAACACTGCGTGTAAATGCCTAAATAAGTCGTGCATTTCATTTCCCTCTGGCAATAAACAGTATCATCGATTAACACATACCAATAGCAGCAAAAACCAACATTTTTCATATCTTCAGCAACCCAATAACACAAAAACTAACAGAAGATTAACAAAAACAAATGTAGAAACCGCCATCAAAGG
The DNA here is from genome assembly GCA_021018815.1 of Talinum fruticosum. Classification (NCBI taxonomy): domain Eukaryota; kingdom Viridiplantae; phylum Streptophyta; class Magnoliopsida; order Caryophyllales; family Talinaceae; genus Talinum; species Talinum fruticosum. Next base: position 4,115,834 of record JAITYX010000056.1, read on the forward strand.
ATAGAAATAGAATCGAAGGATAGAAATAGAATCAGAAGGAAAAGTCACCTGCTTGAGACGGTGGTTGGGGCTTGGAGGGGAACTTAGCGCCTTCAGCAGCATCGGCGGCCGGTACTTTCTTGGTCCCACCGACCGCAGCCTTTTTGGTTACGGCAGCTGCGGCGACGACCTTTTGCTCTTGGGCGGCGATGAAGACGCTGGGATCCTCAGCATCGCCATCGCCCAATAAATCGAAAGGGTTTCCCGTTGCCATTTCGGCCGAGGCTCTATCTCCTCAATACAGAAAAATCCTAGCCTCCGTAAAATAAAAACTTCGCACTAGCAACCAACGACAAACCCTAGTTCTTCGATGAAGCCATGAATTGTCTGAGAAATGTCAGTGACAGAAATGGAGAGGTAGGAAGGACACGAGAGGAAAAAGGAGACAGACAGAGGAGTGACAGAGAAACCCTAAGCAAGAGCGACAGTGAAGTGGTGGAGGCTGGAATAAACGTAATCTTAAAAAACCCTGCCAATGGTGTATAGGGTGCGCTTGGGCACACCGTTGTTGCCTGGTCCCACGTCGGCAAATGGTTGGGGTTGGTTGGGGTGAAGTTAACAGTACCAAAATTTTATCTAACTTGATTACTTAAAATTAGACCTGGACAATGGGAATGAGCCCTATTGAGCCCACATAGTCAGGCCAGAATATAAGGTCAAAGCCTATTTTTGTTAAATAGAGTTAAAACCCTTTTATTTAATTATAATATTAAACATGTCAGGTACATATTAACAAAAGGATTGGTTAAAAGGTTAGAGAGTAGAGGAAGAAGGTAGAGTTAGATATATACTTAAGAGTCTCACTTGTTCCACACCATTAAATATATCAATAAACAAATAAAAGTATAATTTGTATCGAAAAAGACACCCAATTTCACAATAAAGAAAATAATTTTTAGTCTCACTTTTCTCATATCTCACATTCTCTAACTTGCACTTAATTTAGACAAGTCTCACTTTTGAATTCTCATGTCACACTTTATTTTTCACAATTCTGAACATTTACCTAACAACGTTGAGCATGATACTTTGATCTTTCTCCATTGACACTTGATTTTTTATGCTCAATATTTCTAATGGGAGGGCCAGGATCATTTGGTCCAATGATCCAGCCTTACCCATGTTTTCCTTTAACTGGCCCAGCCCAACCCATGTCTTTGCAAAGGTGACAACTATAGCCCTACTAAGACATGTGACAACAGGTTCAATAGAAATTTCATCCCTAAATTAATTACCAATAACAGGAGTATTTCACTTGATTATATAAGCCATGATGTGGGACTCAACTCATTAATGATACCCCAACAAAATAATCTCCAAATCGTGGATTTTATTATTTTTTGTTTGAAAGCTTGGTCGCACTAATTTTCTAATATTGGCTTAGGTATATGAACTTGGAACATATGTGGCGTAAAACTGTTTTCAAGATACGAATTACTTAAAATTTTCTTATTTTTATACTAGTTTGTAAAAAAATTACCAATATAATTTAAACCTGTGCACAACAGAAAAATTTTGAAGTGTTACTTGTAAGTTGTAAAATTGTAATAGTTGAAACTAGTATTTGCTACTGAATAGAAATTCATTAACTAAATAAAAAAATCATTCTATATTAAAAAACATTTTTTATGATTTCTGTTAATTAATATGTAAGGTAGTATATATCTAACAGGTCTTTCTCTCTAATTCCCTGAAAGTTGTTTAAATATAAAGAATAGGTTTCTTCAGGCCAGATCATTCTTGTTTAACAGTTGTAGCATCAAAATTCCATGTTTCATCACATCATATATTTTTTTTGGTCAACACGGAAAATATTTGATCTTAGAGGTTCATTTCGTTGAGAAAGATTGATCACGACGGTACACTTTGTCAATTACTCTCTGGTTAACAATGAAGCTCGTTATCATTTCAGTACTCATCAGCACTATCAGCTCCTTAATTGCTGCTCAAAATCCGGGTAGCGATTGCTTGTATGGCAATATCATTTACTCCTGCAACCGGCCAGATCAAAACAACTATCCAACGTTCATGCCTGCAGAACAAAGGGAATTACAAGCACAAAAGCAAGTATGATAAGAACCTCTTGACCGTCTTCTCGGACCTCACCTCACCAGCAGCCTCCTCTAAGGCCTTCCACAAGTCCACAGCTGGCTCAGGCCGCAACAAGGTCTACGGCTCCTACTACTGCAGAGCCGACATGGATGCAAGCGTATGCTACGGCTGTGTCCTCAATGGCACGGCAGTCCTTCGCGGGGACTGTTTAACAAAAGTGGGCATTATATATTACCGAGAGTGCACCCTACTTTATGCCAACTACCCAATATGGGTGTTCAACAATACAGCTACGTTTGGTGTGACTGCCTCTTTCTGCAATGAACCTAAGAGTCCGGATTGGATGGGGCTAAACCGAACTGTGGCAGGGGCAATGACAAGGCTCATAGACCGAGTCACTTTGTCCTCAAATTCTAGCTACTTTGCAACAGAGTCGAATGATTTGTATGCAAATTCAGATCAGAAAGTCTATACACTCGCGCAATGTAATCTTGAGCTTAGCATATCTAAGTGCAGGAATTGCTTGAGAGCTGCACTGGAAAATATACTTGGTTGTCTGAGTACAGGGAACACATGGGGAATCGTGTTGATGCCAGGCTGTCAGTTAAGATACGATGTAGTGCCTTTCTATAATTTGCCATCGACACCTGCGCCCACCAGTCCTCCCCCTCCCGCTCTAGCACAGCCTAGCTCAGCGGCAGCAACCACACCCCTTAACATGAAAACCACCCCTAACACCACAAAAACAGGCTGCCCCCGGAGTTGTGGAAACTTAACCGTTCCGTATCCATTTGGGATCGGCCTAGGGTCAGGTTGTTCATTGGGTCCATCTTAGGATATCTTTTGTGTCTCTTCCTATGACCCTCCTCGCGCCTTCTCTCCAGTGATCACCACTGATTATGGAACCATTATTGAAGTGTTAGATATATCCAATACTCAGATCCGAGTTAGAGATTTGATTGTTGGTTATCAATGTTACAATTCTAGTGGTGGTATGACCACTGATTTCGGCTCTGGTTTAGCCGCCTCCAACATTAGGCCTGATGTGCCTTATACCCTGTCTGCTACAAGTAACAGTTTGATAACGGTTGGGTGTAATGACATCGGAGATATCAGCAGTGAAAGTGGTGATATAAGTTTAAGACCTGGTCGTTCCTGCTCCAGCAGTTGTATCAGCCTAGAAGATGTAGTAGGTGGACGGTGCTCCGGCAGCAATGGCTGCTGTTAAACCCATATTCCCAAGGGCATGAGAAGTTCCATGGTTAGTGTAACATCTGGTGGTGCTGGCAATCATACCTATATCGCATCTTGGAACCCATGTGGGTATGCCTTCTTAGTGGCAGAAGGTTCCTTCACATTTCGTGGGGCTTCGGACCTAGATGACCCAAATTTCATTGATCGAATAAGGCATAATGCCTCAATTATGTTTGATTGGGTTGTTTCAAACCTAACATGTACCGAAGCCAAGCAAAATCACACCACTTATGCTTGTGCCCGAAACAACACTATTTGCGTAGATGGGGACACAGGTATCGGTGGTTATCGGCAGTTGCAGCCCGGGTTATGAGGGCAATCCTTATCTTGATCCAGGTTGCACAGGTATGTACATACTCTTTTTAATTACTATTATAATTATTATGATGTACAATTATGATGTTCATCTATTCTCATTTTGAACTTGTATGGTACATTCATCATGAAGTTATGACTATCTCCTTTGAACAGATTTTGATGAATGTGCGGATAAGCAAAGCAACCAATGCTCTATGAAGTGCAAAAATACTCCTGGGAGTTACAACTGCTCTTGTCCTTCTGGCTACTCTGGCGATGGCAGAAACGATGGCACCGGTTGCAAGAGACTCTTTCCTAAAATTCCCGTTGCAGTAGGTAAAGATTTGTTTATGCTTCCTTCTCCATATTTTTGCTTTTGGTAGCTAATCAAACATCCATCACTTTGATATCTCTTCAAGCAGGTTCAAGTTTTGGCTTAATATTATTGATCATTTTTGGAACCTGGATGTCAATAAAAATGAGGGAAAGGATTCTTATGAAAAGAAGACTCAAATTCTTCCAGCAAAATGGAGGGTTCTTGATGAAACAACTTCTTTCAGGTGATGATAATGCGGAGTCTGCAAAGATATTTACCATGAAAGAGTTGGCCGTTGCTACCAGTAATTTTAGTGAAGACTACATCGTTGGTAAGGGTGGCTATGGCACAGTCTACAAAGGAACCTTGCCAGGAAATCAAGTTGTCGCGGTCAAGAAGTCCAAAGTGGTAGATGAGTCTCAAATTGAACAATTCATTAACGAGCTCGTTATCCTTGCACGAATAAACCACTCCAATATAGTAAAGCTCTTGGGTTGTTGCTTAGAAAGTGAAGTCCCCTTGTTGGTTTATGAATTCATCCCAAATGGAACCCTTTATGGTCACATCCATGCTCAAACATCTTGGCTCTTGGAGGAACTGTCTGCGCATTGCCACTGAAGCGGCTAAAGCACTGTCATATTTGCACTCTATACCCATCATTCATCGGGACATTAAGTCTGCAAACATTTTGTTAGATCATAACAACACAGCTAAGATATCGGACTTTGGAATTTCTAGGTTGACTCCGATGGACCAAACAAGAATATCCACGCTAGTTCAAGGTACTTTAGGGTACCTTGATCCCGAGTATTTCTTATCAAGCCAGCTAACTAATAAGAGTGGTGTGTATTGTTTCGGTGTTGTTCTTGCTGAGTTAATCTCGAGAAAAGCACCAATTTTAACTGACAGTCTAACAGAAGAAAGAAATCTAGCTATATATTTTCTCAAGTCTATGGAAGCAGGTAATATGGCTCAGATTGTGGATCATCAACTGGCTGAGGAAGCGTCTCAAGATCAATTAGATGTTCTCGGAGAGCTCATACAAAGTTGCCTAAGTGCAGAGGGAAATGATAGGCCAACAATGGAGGCGGTAGCAGAGGCTCCAGGAGAGTTATGCAAGCTTCAGGAACACCAGGGCAATTGACCTCATCAGGTTTAAATTGAATACCAGTAATTCATTTTTAGTTTTCTGATGAGAAATGCAATTTACTAGTTTGTATTTGGGGATTTTTTTCCTTTTTTTATTTTTCTCTTTTTTTTTGTAGGGGGTGGGGTGGGGTGATTTTTGCCTTGTTTTAAGCGCACCTTTCATGAAGGGATCGTGGATCTATGTGGTTTATATTTCAGCCTGTAATACATGTGTAAATCATGCCAATGAGTTCATAACTTAAGTGGCAAAAAGATTTTTTTTTTTAAGATTATGGGATCAATTCTCATGATTTACGATTCTCCTTGTGCGGAGATGAGCAAGGTTGCCAACCAGGCTATTGGCCTTGGTTTCGCCCTCCTCTTTGGGCCGCTTAATTTCTAATTTTTGATATTTAGTATAGTGAATGTATAATAATAAAATGAAATTAAATACTGCAATATACGGAGTATCTCTTTTTTGGTGTAATAAATAATATCTAATGAGAAAAAGAATAAAACTACAAAGGGGCTTGCGAGAAAACTAAGATTTTGAGAGGAGGACCGAAAGAAAGAGCTGGTATTTTTAGAGCTTTGCCCAATGATTTTTTTCTTTTAAAACTATCCATTATGTGTTTATTTACGTAAATTTTATTCCATCCAATTAAACTAGAGAACTTTAATTAAATTGAATATAGTATATTCATATATACCATATGCTTTGGTGACTAGTTTTACATTCTAAATATCATTTTATCATCTTAGAATATAATAATTCGTGAATATCAAGTAATTCAATTGGTAAAATTTTATGAGTTATTATCGAGTCTTAGATTCGATTCCCGCTTATAATAATCTTTTCATCTCATTTGCGTAAAAAAAAATCACATATTTACTTTTCATCATACCCTATAATATCTTTTTTTTCTACTTGGTCAAACAACTAAATAATAATCTATGATGAAATAATTTATTGAAAATGCCACATTATTGTTTGTGAAATAATAATGAGCTTAAGGAACAACAAGCTCAGTCCTACATTAATTACATTGGATATGGCTTTGTCAAGTGTTGGAATATAAGAATAAACTGAGGTTATCCTACATAGACTATATTAATAAAGTAGGAGATTTTGAACTTTTGGTCATGTATATAAATTAACAAGTTACTTTATTTATTATTAATTAATCTTAAAAGTTAAATTTATACTTGTTGAAATTTGAGAAATTTTCAATAATTTGATAAAAAAAAAAAGAGACTATGCTGGTGACGGAATGGGAGAATACAATAGTTTATATTTTTCCATATTGATAAAATAGACAGATCTGAAATGTGTACATAAATTTATAAATTATTTTACTTATAATCAATTAAGTTTTATAATCAATTAATTTTGAAATAAAACTTATAGTTCTATAAGATAGTGATTGATGAAAATTGTTATTCTAGTTAATGGAGGTTTCAGTTTTGTTTGACCGTTTCTATTGTTTTTTTCACTTTTTTTATTTATATCACATCAAACACTCGACGATTGAGGGGCTTTCTTTGAAACTCAGTTTAATTTATAGGTTTGACTTGCTTTGAGATGATTTTATTCACTCAAGGTCAAATCAATGATTTTTGAGACTTTTGAATGTTGATAAGGTTTTATATTGTCATAGATTGACATATGATTTAATTTCATCATATTATCAATATTCCATTTATTTATAATTAATCTTCAATTATTTAGTATGGAGTCCATAGGTTATTCCAATGAATATAAATGATACCTTAATAGAAACAATTATATCAACAAAGAAGGATTTCTTATGTAATTTTATAATGGTAAAAAATGTACAATAATTTTATACAGTTTTTATGAGTAGTAATACTTTTTACTATTTACTCCAGTAAAACCATCTTAATACTTACGGTTTTTTTCCAATTACTTGTTAATTCGTAAAGACCTTATTCATCGATAAAGATGTTATTATTAGCACAGTTCGCAGATTATTCTCAGCACAATACATATTGCTTCATACTTTCGTCAGTAGTTCCTCCCTTTTTCAAATAATTTATAAAAGAATTTAAAAATGCATTATTATAACACGGGAAGTATATTATGAAAAAATTTAAAGATACTTTGTGATAACAGGGGAAGTATATTACATTGGGTATAATGTAATTTTTACAATTGACGTTGTTTATAGTCGTTGACATAGACAACAATTTTTCAAGTTTGACAACAGATAATTAATTACAAATATTAATAATCAATCTAGACTAATATAAGAAATTTTATTTATATATCTTATAGGAAGATCTTATTATCATTCTTTTAAATATAAGCATCTATGAAAACTTATTTCCTAGTGTCTATCTATTTTTTCTATTCAAGCATCATTTATTTATTTTTTTATAGATCTTATATTTCTGATTCATCATTCTCTTGTTAATTTGGTCGGTATTCCTGATTTTTTTTTTTTTTTTTTTTTGCATTGTTGAATAATTAGCACACGTTATGATGCTTGCCACCCTACGTTGAGGGTACCTGATATTAATTACTTTATCCAATAAATTACTAATTACTAGGTGTATTGATATAAACTAGCTAAGAAAGGTAATTGAACTTATCACAATATAAGTGGATGTTGTATTTTTTTTTTTAAGATGGTAAGTGGACCTGGTTTACTGGACCCTTATTTCAAGGGAATCCTAGTGAATCTACGTAAGTTAGTGGAGGGATACCAAAGCTCAGATTAAGAGGTCGATGACTCCAATAACAACAATTTCATCCAATACAAAGACGGACAAATTCCATCCTTCCATGTTTGAACTTGGGAGGGGTGTGCGGAAAGAGTGGGTCACTTCGGTAATCGATGTTGATATATATGAAACAATATATGTATGTAAGTTTAAAGCTGTAAGACCCGTAATTTTGGGGTTAGATGGTCTTACGAGCTAGAACTAATTATTTAGCCCTGGTTAAATAGAGTAGGTCGGGAGATCAAGTTTTACGCGGTTAGATACTCGTAAATTTATTTGGGCGAATTATTATTAGTTCGCGTAACTCTTATTGGTGAAGCGTATTAATTCGGTTTTCTAAGTTTCCGCCTGGACCAGCTACGTATTAATCGGAGACCGCGTATGTTATGTGTGTGGGTTTAATTACATTGAGGATGAAAAATAAAAAGAAGAGGAATGGGATTAGTATTGGGGAAAGCGAGGTGCTATCAGACCTGGGTGGAAACCACCAGAAAGGAAAGAAAGAAGGGGCGGGGGACCGAACAAAAGCGAGCAACGAGAGTGAGAGGGGTCGAGCGAGGGAGACAAAGCGAGAGAGGGAGAGCGCGTGAGAGCCCGAGAGGCCGTGGCCGTGGCTGCTCGAACGGCGAGAACGCCGCGGCCGGCAAGCGCCGAGAGGGAGGACGAGAGCAAGAGAGAGGAAGGAAGCTGCGAGGCTGAAATCGGGAACCGAGAGAACGAGAAAGAGGAAGGAAGCGGGTGCGCGAGCCGGAGGAGCGGCCAGAGGCCAGCGCCGAACGGCGAAGGAGGACCGGGCGATCGGCAAACACGAGGAAAACACCAAGGGGCACGATGGGAAGGCGAAGCCGAGACTCAAAGAAGGGAAACGAACGCGATGGCCAAGGGAAATAGTCGGTGAACACGGGAGCCGTGATCGCGACGGCGCCGAGGCGCGGAGGAAGCGGCAAAGCCGGGGACCGGCAGCGAGGGAAGATGATGGAAAGAAGAAACTAACCCAGCTAACCTGAACTCGAGCAAACCGTCAATCCACTGAATCGAGGTGGGTAGTCCCGTACTCTAAACTATTAGTACTTTCGAAAACCAATTGAATTTATCATGATTGTGAAATGTAATCGTGAATGTGGAATATGTATGCTATTGGGCGAGTTCGGTAGTTGCTTGAAAGTGGAATTAGGAGTCTTGAGGAGTTATCGTGATTGTTGAATATGATTATGAATGTTGAACATGCATGATATTGAACGAGTTTAGTAGTTGATGAAAGTGGAATTAGGAGTCTTGAAGAGAATTGGTAGTTGTTTAGGCCTAAATTGAAAATCGGGAATTCATACAGAGTTAGGTTGCTTGAGTATAGTGAGTCGTATCGAGAATTCGATCGAGTTGGGAATGAGCACGTTATGGTTTAGGTATAAGTTATGAATTAATGTTTCAGCTTGAGCCTTAGAGATTTCTTGAACTTGCGATATTGAGAGCTAATTACGAATATTGGGTAATGATCGGTTAAAGTATAAAGAGGAGTATGAATTCGTATTAAGTGATGCGCAACTGGTACAAGTAAGTGAGTAATGGGTGATTGTGAGATTAATTGAGTTCGAAAAGTAAATAAATCCTCGAGGTTGAACCGAACGGGAAAGTAAGCGAAACTAACGGAAATTGAATAATGAAAATTAAGTAAGAGGTACATAATTAAGGATGGGTGAGCAAGAATCGATTTATAAGGTAAGAGATATGAAATGGGAGATTGAGGTTGGGAAATAGCGAGGTTGGGGACGATAAAGTGGAACTAAGCCATAGTCATGTCTAAGACCTTTGAGAAAGAATTGAATTAAAAGGTGAATGGAGATAGAGGAAATTCGGTAAAGCAAGTTTAAGGATATATGGTTGAATGAGGGCAAAAGAGGTCTGTTTACAAAGTGAAGTCATGAAATGAGGAATTGAGATAAAGATAGTGAATTGGGAAAAGTGAGAACGTCGAGTTAAATAGTATCTACTTGTGGTTATTGTGGCTCGGAAAATAGATTCAATCGTACTAAACTAATGAAGTAAGAAAAGCTTAGTTGGGAAAGGAGTTGAGAATGATTGCTTGCATTGAATGGTGATTATTCGTGCTATGTGATTTCTTTACGTGATGCTCAAAAGTAGTTTTGAAAGGTGTTTTGTATTTTACGTGGAATGATTCTTGAATGCAACTTCTTGTGAACTGCCTTTCAAACTTGAATGTGTTTTAAAGAAGCGAAACTTGTTTAAGAAAGTGAATCTTGTTTGAGAAAGTGAAATTTAGAAGGGTGGCACGTGTGTCATGCCTTCTACGTTGAGAAATTGATTGAGATCTTGGTTAGAAACCAAGTTTGATAAGTGATTGTGATCACTTCGATTGAAATGAATTATGGGCTAGATTGTTTAGACCGGAGGAAGGAGGTGGTCGTGCGTATCAGGCCACGGGGTCCTGATATGCGTATCGGGATGCCCATCAACCGGAGAGGTTGATTCTTTCTTGACGAGGAAAGCGGAGCCTTCCAGGTATTTGACTAGAGATAGGTCCCGGAACTCGAGTCGGGGTAGCGCCCCGAGAACCGCCTCGGTGATAGTTCAATCGCCGAAAGCCCCGAAAGAATTTTCGAAAGTATTTGAAAGAAAGTATAGATGATTCCACCTTGTCTAATGTGATTCCATGCCTAAAATGATTGCAAATCGTGCTTCCAAATGATTTAAGTGTTATGAGCTTAATGTTGCGAATGATTTCAAGAGATTTCATTGAAAAGGATATAGATTTGTATTATATTATTATGCTTTCGCTGATTTGATTATTATGAGTATTATGTGTAAAGAATTTTCATTTTAAGGGTGTAGGACTCAGGTGAGCCCGTTGATTATTGCTCACCCCCACAAAATTCCCCCTTCCAAGTGTTGCGGGTATATTTTCGGTGTGTCACTTAGCTTATTCTGGACCTCATTGATTGCCGTTTCTTTGGTTGCTTGCATGATTTGAATCGCGGATGTGCATTTCTTATATTTCTAAGTATTGTACTTGTAATTTAGTTCATGTAGTTTGTACCATATGTATTGTAAATCCTTTTAGATTATTGCAAGTTTTATCGCTTGGGTGGTTGGACTCCGGCGTGTGGCCGTTGAGTTGTATACTCGAGCGGGTGGCTCGTTGAGTTATGTGATGCTTTTCTTGCAGGATTGTACGGCTTTAAGCCTATGGGTTAGTCCATATTACAAACAGAACTCTGCCGAAATTTTTAGGAAATCTCATATTCTTTTGGGAAACCACCTTTATCATTTTTAAGTTGAGTTTAGATAGCCAAACCGGCACCGGAAGGAGCCTTGGGAGTTCCTTTAAGGAACTCGGCGATGTAATACTCCCGGGGGTGTTTTGGGTGGTTACATAAACTCCCTCGTAGTTGCTTCGTTGTGGAAAAATTTTGTTGTTAGTCACTCCTTTTGTTTTAATTTTTTATCGTTTTAACTAACTTTTATTGTTTCATAAAATATATTACTTTATAATCTCAATGATAAATTAATAATATATTTATCAATTTTGCTCTTATTAATTGTTTTTTTATCCCAACTTTCTTCATTTTCAATAAAATTCTATGGACATTTTGGTGTAGGCATTAAAAAATCTTGAAATTTGTGTTTTGTCATTTAGCAACTAATTTATCTTGAAATTAACTCCACTTTAGTATTTCCGCAATATTTCAAAACTATAAATAAACTGAAACAGAGGTAGTATAGAGGAAGCTATCCAGTCTTATATTGGCTTATATAAAAACCAGCTATTTAAATAAATTGAAACGCCTATTGAAATACTTCTCACCTTTTCTTATACTGGCTTAAAAAACAAAATCAAGCCTAAAATTATTATTTCTAAAATTTGCAAGTTAAATCCATTTAAAATTTCAAAAACCTCATGGATCAATTAAAAACTAATATAACCGTTCAAGTGATTATATAGTTCCGTTTCTAGTCCTCAAATTTCAAAAACGTTATAGATCGATTAATTACTTGGGCACTTGGTCCAATTGTTATGTATTTGCTCACATTCTAAAAGAGATCATGGATCAAAGAGGTACACCATTAATATATCTACATTGTTATGTTATAAATTGCTAGCAAGGACTCGATGGAATATTTGTCAATTAGATTAAAACCTTTTTTTTTTTTTGTTTCAATTATATTGAGAGTCAAACCTACAAAATAAGTGTATTCTACTCGACATTAAGGTCTAAATTGACTAAATATTTTTTTCGCAAGGGTAAATAATGAGTACATAAAATGCCAAACATCTCTTCTCACAAAAGTGCTCCCGACTATATGGCACTATCTTACAAAATGATGCATATTGTTAAAAAGAAGTAAAAACACTCATAGAAATTTATTTCCTGTTACACATTTGCTGTTTCTATTCCAATAAGTTGTCCAGCATTACTGTTTGTAGTCTTGCTTGTATATATAACTCTTCTAGCACGGTTGCCACCTCTTTCATTGTTGGTCTGTCTTTGCCTTTCATACTGAGGCATCTTTGTATAAGCTCTCCAAGAATGATGAGCTAATCTCGAGATGCTTCCTTGACCAGTTGAGGGTCCATTATTTCGACAATCGACCTGCATTTTTAGACTTCGGAAAATACATTGCTAGATTTCTTTCTTCTCTCTGCCCCTCTGTTGAAATCGGTGCTTCCCTCGTTATCAACTCAACAAGAACCACTCCGAAACTAAACACATCACTTTTATTAGTTAGTTGACTTGATAAGAAATACTCGGGATCAAGATATCCTAGTGTGCCTTGAACAAGTGTAGACAGTTGTGTTTGATCCATAGCTATCGGTTTAGAAATTCCAAAGTCGGAAATCTTTGCTATGAGGTTGTCATCCAACAAGATATTCGTAGACTTAATATCTCGATGAATGATCGCTGTAGAGTGCGGATAAGCTACTGCTTTAGCAGCTTCGATAGCAATACGCAAACAATTTTTCCAACAAAGCCAAGATGCACCACCTTGAGCATGAATGTGATCATAAAGTATCCCGTTTGAGATAAACTTGTAAACCAACAATGGTGCCTCGGCTTCTAAACAACATCCCAAGAGCTTTACAACATTGGGATGGTTTATTCTCGCAAGGATAACCAATTCGTTGATAAATTGTTCGATCCGAGTGGCGTCTAGGACCTTAGATTTCTTGATTGCAACGACTTTATTTCCAGGCAAGTGTACCATGACCACCTTTACCGATAATGTGATCTTCACCATAGTTATTGGTAGCAAGCTGTGAGCTCTTTGACAGCGAAATATCCCTGTCTCATTTTTATCAATGTCAAAGTTGTGCGGGTGATCAATAATGCTTGAGTTGAAAACAACACCTGTGTGACATAGTGTAGTTTAATTTCTTTTACGATGCAAATCTAATCAAATAGTACACATCAAAAAGAAGGTTTTAATTAGTTGCAAGGAAATAAGGAATCGGTACCACGAGTCTTAGGTTATACCCCCCAAACCAAAAAAAGGGCATATGAAGTTATTACCTAGAGCCACAGGAATTTTAGGGAAGTTCGCTAGCAACCAGGTGCCATCTCTTCTGCCATCACCGAAGTAACCGGAAGGGCAAGAGCATTTGTAACTTCCAAGAGTGTTTTTGCACTTCATTGAGCATGAACTTCTTTGCTTATCCACACATTCATCAATATCCGTTCGTTGGACGAGGTTCATAAAACGGCCACTTAGGCCTGTTAATTTCCGCCTAATAATCTCCCTCTTATCCGGGAAAGGTTCTCGGATAAGTGGGATAGCGAATGAAGTTGAGATTGACTCAACTTCTTAACAATAAGGATAGGAGCGGATGCTCCTATTTAAACAAGTAATGGGAGACACGGATTGATCATCGGTGAACAACACAGGCATTCGTTGCTCTCCTCATATTTTCCCTAAAGATCCTCTATTCTCCCTCACGATTAGACCGACCATCTTAGGGTCTTCGGGTTTGAGACGTGACTGTTTCGGCGACTCTAGTAGACGCCGGATATACTGTTACGGACGACACCGAACCGGACTTCGGAGTACAACCGAGAATCGGAGGGTTCGTGACTCGGAAATCGACTTGTGGGCTATCGAACGGCAGTCGATCTATTCGCTTCCGCAACTACTAAGGTTAGTCCTTATTTACATATATACCTACGGTGGTATCGAGCTTTGGATGCCTAGTTCCTAGCCCCGATTAGTCATTAGCCCGATTAGTTTAGGCCGCATAATTTGTTAAGTACAAATTTGAATCCCGTTTTAATTAACACTGCGTTAAACCCCGACTCGGACTCTCCGTAACACCGCCTCGTGGCGCCCCCGACGACCATAGAACAAACCGCCAATCGCCTCGGCGGCGACGGCGGCTTGGCTATTAGTGGCCCAACGCAAAAACCACCCGGTCCGGCCTCTACGACCCAAATAAAATAAAATAAAAATAGAAAAGGAGGTTAGGAAATCGGACTAACCCATCGGACCGCCGGGAGAGGGTGGCACGTACCGACACGCGCCGCCGCGAGGATTAGTTCTTCCTCTCTCTTAGCTTCTCCGCCGCCGATATACGCCCAACGACCTTTTTCTTTGCGAAAACAATCCGGCGGTGGCGCGTATGGGTCACGCGCCACCACGCCGTCACTACCACCGCTCGAGCCGGTGTTAATCGGTTGCTTGGCGGCCGATCTATACTGTGGCAGTGGCACTTTCGTCGAAAAAGGAAGGACGAGGCTTGTGGGTCTCGATTTTTGGCTTGGCGGAGAAGGGCGGAATTACATCATTTGGGTATTTTTTGGGATGCCGGAAAACGAAAAGTAAGGCCGTGGCCTTTGCTTGATGTCGCCGGAGATAGTGGAAGACAGGCCGGGGCCTTCCTCTCGTGGCCATGGCTACTACGGAGGTAAAGCGAGAGAGGGAGAGAGGACGGAGAGACCGAGAGGGAGAGAAGATAAGGAACTCTCCGGGAAAAGTGAAATTGTGAGTAAATGAAAGGAGACTTGAAGTAATAAGGCAAGCGTGCTCTTCTAGCCCGGTTATTAAATTTTCCCGTTTTCCGAGGCCTCTTTTTGCTTTTCGGTTCTTGTCTTTTTCGTTCCCAAGGCTCGTTCACGGGGTCCTTTTGATTTATTCAAGTAACATGCTAATAATACTTAATACGTTTAATACGTAAATTTTAATTTTTATTTTGTGTAAATTTAAAATTAATATTAATCTGATTTTGTAATTTTGTGTAAGTTATTTTAATCAGTTAATTTTATGAATCTGTTTCATATTATGTAAATTACATAATTGTGTTTTTGTGTAATTATTTGATTTTTGGCATGTTATTTGTTTAATATATGTAATTTCGTATTACATGTTTCAAAGATGGAAAATCAGCATGAACATTATAAATGTGTTTAATATAGTGTTATATAAATTAGTTTTATAAAAGGCAATAGTTTTGCTATACATGCTACATATGAATTTGTTTCATGAAATCATATTAGTTATAAAATTAGTTTTTATATAATATGAGTTAAGTGATATTATCTATAAATTAGTTTTTAGAATTAATATGAATATGTTTCATGAGAATTAATAATATCACGTACAAATTATTTCATGTAAATTAGTTTTACATCTTAACTACCTTTGTGGTATGTAAAGTTCAATGTTAATTCGTTTGATGTTAAAATTCATATGAATATGTTTTCTATGGAATTAAAGTGTCAATTATTTTTTCTAAAATTTCTAGTTCATTTCATATGTGATGATTATGAGCTTAGCAAAATTTTCGATCATATGACTTGAGTAAAGAATTTTGTGAAAATTTTAATTGTTTTAAGATGTGCCTAAATGTCCAATTTTTATTTGTAGATATGGCAACGAAACCTATGACCGATATGGCCTTGACTGAAAAGTTGGTAGGGTCCAACTATGACATTTGGCATCGGAGGGTTCAGTTCCTTCGAATGAGCGAGAACTACTAGAGTTCTTGACCGCCAAAATGTATCCCCCTGCTACTAAGGATAAAGATGACAAGGATGTTGATACTAGTTACGCACGAGTATCGAAAGGAATTGAAAGCATATCGGAGTGGTTCAAAAGGACCGCTCGACGCGGTATGCCTTACTTGAACCTTATGCATGATGACTTAATCGGTGAGTTCGAGAACTGTCCCACAGCTAAAGATATGTGGGATCAACTTAAGATCAAGTTCGGGCAAACTTCGCCACTAAGCTCCGCCAATTGCATCTTACGTGGATGCAATACACTTTTGGCCCGGAGCATAGTATAATCGAACATATACGAACATTGAGTGCAATGGTTCGTGATCTTAAGGCTGGAGGGATCGAGATCTCCGAGCGTGATCAAGTCACGAATGTGATTCGTGCTATCCCATCCGAGGATCCTTGGAAAACGTTCAAGACCACGATGGTGCATAGTGATCACCTCCGGATCGTGGACGATATTGTTCGTCATCTTGAACTTGAAGAAGACCGCATGAAGTCACATGCTCCTGCTCCCGTTCCTGCTGCATTAGTTGCTAAAGGAAACAAACCTAAAGGCAACAAGTTTAAACGAGGGAAGAAGAAAAGTTCTCATCCCTCTAAGAAACCTGGGCTGCAGGTGGAAATGCCAAGAAACATGACATAAGGCTAAGGGCAACAAAGAGAAGAATATGGCACGTGTGAAGTGCTATAATTGTGGAAAGAAGGGTCACTATGCTAGGGATTGTCCCGAGCCTCAAAAGGTGACCCCCTCCATTAAAGTCTCCGAATTATTTGTTTGTTCCCATGCATTAGTTGCTAACTCTCTTCCTAATTGGATTGTAGACTCGGGAGCAAGCAAGCACATAGTTCAAGACCGAGCTGGGTTTGTAGAGTTTCACCCTTATCCGGTGGGCATACAAACCGTGACATTAGGGAATGGCACGATTGAAGACGTTCTCGGTGTGGGAACGTATCAGCTCAAGCTACGTGGAGGAAATAAGTTACTCCTACTAAATGCTCTCTACGCGCCTGGGTGCAATGTTCCCTTATTTCCTTTGTCTCCTTAGTTAAAGTAGGTTTTCAGTTTATTTCAAAAGAAGATGGTTTAGAGATTTATTATGGTGGCAATTTGTTTGGCCATGCTAGTTTTTCAAAACAATTTCCCTGTTTTGGATTTAGACGTTTGCTATGATAATTCTGCATTAGTTTCATTTGTTGATTCCAATTCGAATCTGTTAAATGGCATGCAAGACTTGGTCATATTGGCCAAGATAGAATGACTAGACTAGCAAAAGAAGGTCTTCTAGACCGACTCACTAAGGTTAGGTTGCCTAGATGTGAGTCATGCTTAGGCTGGTAAGGCGACCAAAAAGCCTTTTGGTAAGGCTTCTAGGGCGTCACATCCCTTAGAACTTATTCACTCCGACATATGTGGACCTATGAATGTCAAAGCACGTCATGGTGCTAGTTATTTTCTCACTTTGATAGACGACTATTCACGATATGGGTATGTGTACCTTTTATCACACCGTTATGAAGCTTTAGATGTGTTCAAACGCTTCGTAGCGGAAGTAGAAAACAAATTGGAGCGTAGAGTGAAGTCTCTTCGCACCGATCGTGGTCGTGAATACCTTTCGATATGTTCAAAGGGTTTTGTGAGGAAAAGGGCATACGCAGGCAACTCACGATTCCGGGCACTCCTCAACAAAATGGAGTTGCCGAGCGACGGAATCGAACATTACTTGACATGGTCGGGACAATGATGGCCCAAGCTAATTTGCCAATTAGTTTTGGGGGATGCGTTGCTTACGGCAACTTACATCCTGAACCGAGTGCCTAGTAAGAGTGTTTCCATCACTCCATATGAGTTATGGAATGGTAGAAAGCCCATCTTGGACCATTTACGCCCGTGGGGTTCGGCTGGCTATGTGCATAACCCAACTCACCCACATGGGAAAATTGGTCCTAGAGCTACAAAAATGGTGTTCATCGGGTATCCGAGAAAATTCAAAAGGATATGTCATGTATGGAGAACATCCAACTGGCGGCATGAAGGAAATAGAATCCCGAAATGTCGATTTTATTGAGGATGAGTTCCCAAGTATTGGTGAAATTAAAAAGGACTTAGAGTTGTATGAGTTACAACAATTATCTCTCGGTGAGGGGAGGATTCATACACCCATCGTGTCACCGAGGATAATAGTTTTCCGGACAATAGAGATAGTGGGAGTGGTCCTACCATCTCTAATGATGGAAATGTGTCTACACAGGAGATCCAACAAGAGAATGAGGAACGTCCTCAATCTCCAGTTCCTAGTCACGAGGTCGAGTCCTCCTTCTCGGGAACCTGAACCCACATCTCAAGGGATTAGTGGGAGAGATTCTCCTATTACTCAGAGTCCCACACCTCAAAGGAAAAGGGGAGGGATCCTGAGCCTAGTAAGACAAAAGAACCAAGTCCTAAAATCATTCGAAGGAGCGAACGAGGAAAAGTTCCCCGACGATTTTTCAAATCGAAGAGGATATCTTCTTTTGTATGCCTTTGGAAATAGAAGAGCCAACCTCTTATGAAGAGGCTATAAACTCACCAAACCATACGAGAATGGATGGAAGCCATGAGAGATGAGTTGGACTCAATGGCAAAGAATGAAGTTTGGGAAGCTGGTTGATCTTCCTCCCGGACGTAAGGCCATTGGAAACAAGTGGGTTTTCAAGGTTAAACGTCGAGCAGATGGATCAATTGATAAGTTCAAGGCCCGATTAGTGGCGAAAGGATTTACACAAGTTGAAGGTGTAGATTATGAAGAGACCTTTTCTCCTGTGGTGAGAATGACCTCTATTCGCCTACTTCTAGCCCTGGTTGCTCATTTGGACTTAGAGTTAGTCCGGATGGATGTAAAGACTGCCTTCCTCAATGGTAATCTGGAGGAGGAGATTTATATGGATCAACCTATTGGTTTCGTATCAAAAGGACAAGAGGACAAAGTTTGTCGTCTTAAAAGATCCATATATGGTCTTAAACGAGTCTTCCGAGATCATGGTACTTTAGATTCCATGAAGCTATTACTTCGTATGGCTTAACCATGGTTTCAGAAGACCATTGTGTATATGTCAAGAGGACGACAGTAGGGATTATGTTCCTTACATTGTACGTTGATGACATACTACTGGCTGGAAACAACCTGGAAATGATCAACGCCACTAAGAAGTGGTTGTCTTCCGTCTTCGAGATGAAAGACATGGGTGAAGCCAAGTATGTCCTTGGTGTGGAAATAATTAGAAACCGTTCTAAAAAGCTTCTTGGTTTATGTCGGAAGGCATATATCGAGAAAGTCCTGGAACGTTTTCGGATGCAAAATTCCAAACCCGTTGACACTCCAGTCGATAAGGGTCTTACTTTAAGTCATGAGCAATGTCCTAAAACGAGATAAAGAAAAGCGAGAATATGAGTAGTGTTCCCTACGCTAGTGCGATAGGAAGCTTAATGTATGCCATGTTATGTACACGGCTGACATTTGCTTCGCGGTTGGATTGGTGAGTCGTTACCAAAATAACCCGGGACCTCGCTCATTGGCAAGCTGTCAAAAGAATAATGCGCTATCTTCGTGGAACTACTGACTTGGTACTTTGTTATCAAGGAGGGGACCTAAAGCGAGGGGATACTCGGATGCGGATTGGGGTGGTGACCTGGATGAGTCCAAGTCAACCTCGGGATACGTTTTCACCCTTGGTGGGGAGCCATATCTTGGTGCGGTAAGAAGCAAGACTGCATAGCCACTGTCAACTATGGAAGCGGAATATGTCGCTAGTTGCCTTGCCGCTCGGGAGGCAATATGGCTAAGGAGTTTTCTCCAGGATGTCAACCTTTCTCCTAGAGTTGACGATCCTGTCGAGATGTGGTGCGATAACATCTGCTGCCATTCAATATGCTAAGGATCCTAAGTTTCATAGGAAGGCTAAGCATATTAAAAGGCGTTATCACTTTGTGAGGAACGCTATAAAGTTGAAAGAGATTGTTGTCAAATACTTATCTACTAACAAGATGATCGCTGATCCTTTGACTAAACCTACTCCTAGAGATGTGTTCAAAACTCATATGATGAGTTTAGGTCTTCATAGAGTTTAGTCATTTGAAACATCTTGTATTTTTGGTTTTTGGACATACATTTTAGATGAACTTTCTCATTGAAATAAAGATTGGTGTTTCTTTTTTTCTTTTTGAATGTTCATAATTTTCTTTGGTTGCATGAATTGGCACATCTGAATGTCACTAGGCTTCGATTATCTTATCATACGAGATAATCAACACTAACGCTTGAGTAGCGGTTAGGATGAGACTAAAATCATATTGGCACTAGGTGTGCAATATTGATTAATTTTTCGTACTCGAGACAGTATGAAAAATATACATGAATAGTCGCCTTAGTAAGTCTAAGATGAGATTTAAGAAAAATCGAATATAACACAACCTTATATTGAAGCCTTTTAGCCGAATTTAAGTGTCGGGATTACGTTGAGTGCGTTAATCCAGTGACTCAAGTCAGGTTTTAGAAAAAAAAAAAAAAAACTTGGACTTGTAATTCGTATGATATAAAAGTGACGAGACTCACCTTAGTGGGAGTTATATCATAACACACACTTCATACTGTGTGTGTTAAAAAGACGACCTTGTGGAGTGACAATAGTTTCCCTTCCTTGTCATCTGTGTGATCCTGAAACATTATTGTTTCAAAACACAATTCCCTTTGACTTAGGACTATGATGTGAAATCTAAGTCGGATGTTGCTACTTTAATGTACACTCCAAGAGTTATAGAAATATACAGCTCAGCGGAATACATTAGGAAAGCAATCTTACCGAGATGTAACATCATGAGTGGCTAAGGAAAACCATTTCGTATTCACCATATCAGCCGGGCGATTATATTCGGAATATAATCATATGATATATCAATAGGCATAAAGGGATTATATATGCCACAGGTGATGTCTTGAATGGTTTGGGGAGTTGTCCTTATGAAAGTGTCATGTTAGTTAGATGGTGACTTAATATGACACTACTGGTTACTTTTTGGTCGCACGCTTCATTCCCGGTATGAAACGTGAGGAGATATAAAGGATTAGAGATTTTATTGTACGGCCTATGTGGCCGAGTGGGAGCTGTTGGACGAGGTTCATAAAACGGCCACTTAGGCCTGTTAATTTCCGCCTAATAATCTCCCTCTTATCCAGGAAAGGTTCCTGGATAAGTGGGATAGCGAGATGAAGTTGAGATTGACTCAACTTCTTAACAATAAGGATAGGAGCGGATGCTCCTATTTAAACAAGTAATGGGAGACACAGATTGATCATCGGTGAACAACACGACGATTCGTTGCTCTCCTCATATTTTCCCTAAAGATCCTCTATTCTCCCTCACAGTTAGACCGACCATCTTAGGGTCTTCGGGTTTGAGACGTGATCTGTTTCCGGCGACTCTAGTAGACGCCGGATATACTGTTACGGACGACACCGAACCGGACTTCGGAGTACAACCAGAATCGGAGGGTTCGTGACTCGGAAATCGACTTGTGGGCTATCGAACGGCGGTCGATCTATTCGCTTCCGCAACTACTAAGGTTAGTCCTTATTTACATATATACCTACATGTTCAAAGGCATCAGTTTTTCTAAGTTTGTAATGTGAATACATAATAATAATAATAATAATAATAATAATAATAATAATAATAATAATAATAATAATATACACTTTCAAATCGAACCAGGAAAAAGACTGATCCACATTTTCTTGGCCGACTCGCATTTTCAAGCTCGATAGCTTCGATAGAAGAATATACACGAACCTAATTTTTCACATGAAAAAGAAGAAGAGAATATGTATTTAAATTAACGAGAATAAGCGGACTCGTGCAGCCATGATGAAGATAAGGATTACCCTCATAACCGGGATCGCAATCTGCAGCTATATCCACCGATACTCGTGTCTCCATCTATGCAGGTGGTGTTGCCTTGACCACAGGCGTAGTTGGTACGATCTTGTTGTGCTTGACCACAAGTGACGTTGGATACAACCCGGTCGAGAACAACCGGGACATTGTCCCTAACTCGATCCACAAAAGTGGGGTCGTTAAGATCGGCAGCTCCACGAAATGTGAAGGATCCAACTTCGCGATAAAGGCATACCCACAAGGGTTCCACGAAGCAATGTTGGTATGGTTATTCACTTCGATATTGATGGAAACAAAGAAGTATCTAGAACGCTTGGGAATGATATCCTCGACAACGGCCGTTGGTGCCGGTGCATTGGCCCCCAACCACATCTTGTAGGCCCGAACAACTAGAAGGGCACGAACTCGAAACTGCTGCCTCATTGGCAAACGGATCGAGATGCACTTCCGTAGATGCTCCCCTCGTCATTACACCCAACAACCACCAAGTTGTTGTTGGTGGGCGACAGGTGTAGGGTGCGGCTTCGGTCATGATTGGTAGGATAACTTGAAAAGTAGAGTTGGAAATCAACCCGCCGGTTGAATTATAACATCCATAAGCCACTATCTGGTTCCTAATGTTAGGATTATGGAGTCTAATAGTTGTTTTAGACTCGGGAAATCGCATTACGGGGCAAGAAACGGCAACAAGGGCAAGAGACCACGGATCGTTTCGGACAAAGCATGAGCAGTGGCCATGACCAGCACCGAAATCGGGCTAGCCGTGTCCGGGAAACGGCTTGTGCCGGTTGTGTGGCCTTCGGGCTGCACCGATTGATGCGTTTTACAGCTGTTTTCTTTGTGTTAATGCGTGTTAATGCTTGGTTTAAAGCTTGTAAATGCTGTTTGACTGGTTGTGGTTATATAATCGAGTGTGTTCCTCCATTGTTGTATAAGAAGTGAGTAGTGTATTGCAAAGTGAAGCAAGTGAGTGTTTGAGGGAAAATCTTTGTAAATTACTCAAATTCTAGTGCATCGGTTTTGTGGTTTTTTCCGGGTTTGGGTTTTTCCACGTTAAAATTTTGTGTCTCAAATCTTCTTTTATTTTCTTTTGTCCTAAGTCTCATTGTTATGAACCCCGATTCCTAACAAGCTGGTATCGAGTGTAGGTGAGATTGAGAGTTCACAAAATGGAGAGCGGCAAAGTAAAGATTGAGAGGTTCGATGGAAAGGACTTTGCGTTCTAGAAAATGCAAGTGGAAGACTTGTTGTACCAGAAGGAGTTGCATCAACCCCTCTCGGGAGTGAAGCCCGCGGACATGGCGGAAAATGATTGGAAGTTGCTTGATCGGCAAGCGCTTGGGACTATTAGATTGACGTTATCACGAAATGTGGTTTTCAATGTGATGGAACAAAAGACGACGAAAGGGTTGTTGGAGGTGTTGTCCAATCTCTATGAGAAACCTTCGGCGGTAAATAAGGTATATCTCATGCGTCGATTGTTTGATTTAAAAATGGGTATCAGCACTAGTGTAGCGAATTATATTAATGAGTTTAATATGATTATCTCTAATCTTGCTTCGGTGAGTATAAACTTTGAGGATGAAGTTAAGGCCTTGATCTTGTTGTCTTCGTTACTCGAGTCATGGGATACCACAGGTGTCTGCGAGTTAGTAGTGCTAGGGGTTCAAATGCATTAAAGTTTGATGAGGTTCGGGATGTGATCTTGTAAAAACTACGCTGAGGTACCCTCGGTTCTTGTAAAACTATTTTTAGACCCCAAGTTTTGAAAAATGATTCTAAGTCCCCCTAAATTATGTGTAAACTATATTCTTGGCCCAATTCAGACTAATGACGTCGGAAAAACGAGTCTGTTTAGGCGGGAATTTTCAAAATTACATTTGAAAGCCCCAAAATACCCATGGCAAGCTTAAATTAATTCCCCCTCTGTCTCTCTCTCTCTCCCCCATTAGCATCATCTTCATCGGCATCGCTCCGCAACTTCGTTGCTTCTTGTTAGACCTTGTTTTTGCCGGTTTTTAAGGCATTATTTAGCCCAATTCCGTGATGATTTCAATGATATTTATTTAGTTTTGGGTTAGATTTTGCTCATTTTCTCTTTATCGTCACCTAAGTTCGTAAATCTCTTTATTACGGGTTTTTGGGCTTAAATTTGAGAGATTCGAGGTAAATTTCATGAAAAGCGATGAAGAGAAAAGTTCGGGCCCAAGAGGAGGCAAGAAAGAAGCCTAAAACACATCAAGAGAAGTCGCACAGCCCCTGTGTGAAGCTGCACTACTGTGCGGATCATCGAGCGAAGGCGCGAAGTGAAGTGTTCGGTACAAATATTACGTCATTTATACCCTTATTTACTTAGTTTTTGACTTGTAAAATAATTTAATTTTAGGATTTTTACTTGTTTTTCTTACTTTTGCAGGTAATAAATCAAATCGAGACAATAGCAAAAAGTTTGAGCCAAAAAGGAAGCAAAACGAGCAAGATAATGGTGTGCACGGGCGGTGCAACCTCGCACAGCTGTGCGAAGTCGCACAGGAGGCAGTGCGAAGTCGCACAGCTGTGCGAACCGACCAGAAGCTATGCGAAGTCGCACAGCTGTGCGAACCGACCGAAGCTATTCGAAGTCGCACGGGGCCGTGCGGAACTTCGCACGACCGTGCAACTTCCCGGTTCGATTTTTCTCGGTTTTACGAGGTTATAAAAGGATAATTTTGGTTCTAATACTAAGGGGGCTGCGTTTTTAGGGTTTTGAGGGACCTCTTAGGGTTCTTACTTAGCTAAAATAAAACCCCATTAGGGGAGATTAGTGTAGAGATTTGTATAAGATTTTGGGATTCAAGCCTTCAATTTCAATTCAAGCATAAGTTTTCTCTTTCTCTCTTCTTCTTTACTTCTAGTTTAATACTTTGATTGTTTAATTTAGTTTCAAGATTCAATTTTTATTAGTCCGGATGTTAATTATAGTTAGATTTATTACTTGTTTTCATGCTTGAGTTTAATTATCTAGTTTATATTCTTGTTCAAGTCGGTTTATGTTAGTTTGTTCTCTAGTGTAGTTTTTATTTTTGTTTCATGTTTTAATGTCAATTAGTTGTTAAAGTTGATTGCTTTGGTTGTGGTTAGCCTTCCTAATGGATAATTAATCTTGTTTAGGCCTTAACCCAACTAGTTTATGCTTGTTGTTTGGGATTGTTTCTCTTGCCCACCACGTGTTCGATGAAATGCACGAAAGGGATTTTCATCTTGATTTTTGGGTAATTGGTCTATCACTGAAAGGTGGAGTCAATTTACTAGCGTGGGTAAAGAGGATAGTCGGGATTTTGGCATGAAAATAGCCCGAATCCTAGCTAGGTCCATAGGTTGCTTCTCTTGTAGTCGAATTGGTTTAACCCCACGAAAGTAGGTGGTTAGAACAATTAGATTAGCTCATGACCCTCGAAAGTGTGGCTTGAGTGGCCTTTGATGGTGCAACCGACCACTCCTAAATGCTTGCATAGACTTGGTTAGGTGTAGGCTTGTCTTGATTAGTTAGTTTATTAAGTGGTAAAATCACAACCTGAGTATTTTATTTTTGTTACTTTCTAGATTAGTTTAATCACCATATCTACCTCATCTGTGTTGATTCGCCTAGATAGAAAGTTTAGGTTAGCTTTGGTATTTGAAACGCAACTCTCTGTGGACACGACCCGTGCTTGCCGGCTAGCTACAGCTACACCGTGCACTTGCGGTATTATATTTCTCTCAACAAGTTTTTGGCGCCGTTGTCGGGAGTTGTTTGTTTCAGTATTGGAAGCTTACTTGAGCATTCTAGTTTAGGCATTTAATCGAAAATTCCAAAAAAAAAATTGAAAAATCAAAAAAATCAAAAAAATTGAAAGCATGTCTACTTACCATTATCCGCAGTATGAGCATGAATTATTTTATCGAGTACTTTGATCGACTTAATTCTTTTCTTGCTCTTTACGGTAACTGTTTGGAGAAATGGGAAGTATTGAATGTTATCTGTGAGGGTGTGAATAGTGAAACCCGTGCTCTTTTAGAGTATTGGAATTTTTGTGCTAAAAGTGTTGATGAAGCTTGGGATTTACTTGAGTGGATTGCTTGGGATACTTGTGAATTTGAAAAGGCATGTACTGATTACTGGATTTTCATGTCCCGACCTTTATGCTTATCATACTAAATCTTACATCCAATCCCCTTGTATTCCCGATCCTACTCCTCTTTGGTGTGAAAAGTGTAATTCTTCCGATCATGATACTAGTTCTTGTCCTTATTATGATACTTTATCTCCCGAATGCTACGATAATTGTTATAAGATGATAAGGGCTATGAATGACCAAATTGAGCAACTTGCATGTCTTACTAAGATTAGGGAGCCCGACCTATCACATGAAACTAATCTTAGTCTTGGTTCTGCTAAAATTGAGGCATTTTTCTATGATGATGATGATGATGATGAGTCCTCCTTTTCTTTAGAATCCGGACTAGAGAAAGAGATTGACCCTCCCTTTACTACATTATCCACAGTTGCTCCATCCTTACCTAGTACACATAGGGACTACACTGAGTCTTCATTTGGTGTTGATGCTAGTTTAGATGGTGAGGGTGATTTATATTGTGAATCGGAAGATGTTTTAGCTGAGGTGTTTGATCGGGAGACTCCTTTAGAGAAGTCATGTGAGGTGGTTGTGGTCGAGGCATCGCCTACTAGTCTTGATGTTCATGATCATGTGTCCCCCAAGCCACTTACTTTGATCTCTGCTTCCCCTATTTGTTCACTACCCTTCCCTTCCCCCAAGTATCATTTTTTTGAGCCCACTACCTATATGATTTGTGATTCGATCTAGATGTGGGCAATGTGAATTACTCATCTAGCATGCTTGAGGGGATGTGGTTGACAATATTTTGTCCCTAGGTACCTTTGGAGGTTACATTCCTTCCTTTGACCCTTTTCATGTTTACCTAGAGGACATGCCTAGAAAAATCATGTGGACTAGCTTCTTTGATCATTCTTTTGATTTTTCTAAAGCTTCGATAAGTTTAAGAGAGCACTGAATATCACTAACATATTTTTGTTATGTTCTCTTATCTACATTTATCCGAGTTTTGTGCTCGGGAATTTGATAAGCTCCTTAGAGCTCCGACAGACATCCGAGTTGGAGCTTGGTCTTGAGATGAGGAGGAGTGGCTGATGCTCCTCAAGCCTTCTTAGTACTATTTTAGGAGGCATTAGTTTAGGTGCACCTAGCACCTAACCCAGTATAATTGTTCCCTTTCTTTCTCTTTTTCTTATTTTTCCTTTCTTCTTTCTTTCTTCATTTTTTTTTCTCTTTTCTTGTTTTTAGTTGTGGATATTTAGGGTTGTGTTTTTCTTTTTGCTTTTAGTGGTGGATTTTTAGGATTGTGTTTTTGTGGGGTGATCACTTTGAGGATAAACTTTGGATATTGTTGAGCCATGATGGCTATGATCACCTACATGTATATTTTCTTATTTTGTTTTGCTTTCGCTTTTGGTGGTAGCGTTTTTGTACATAATTGAGTCTATTTTGTTGGTGTGGTTACTCCTTGGCTCCCAATGAGGACATTGTGAGATTTAGGTGTGGGGGCGGAGAAGCCATGCTTCAATATTTTGTAAAAGAAAAAAAAAGAAAAAAATTTTCAAAATTGCTAAAAGATTTTTGATTTTTAAAAAATTATTTTTGGGGAGTTTGTGGCATTTTGATTAATTTTGACCTCTTGTTACTTGGCTATTAGTTTGTGTGTATTTATGATGTATATAATAGACTTTGATCCAAAATATGTCATTCTTTGTCCCTTTTGAATCCCGACATTCAATTATTGAGTTTGTTTGACTTTGGTAGAGAAACCTATGAGATTTTGAACCTTATAGACTAATTCATCAATTTTAGTCTCATATTTCATTTCGTGTGTGACTCTTCCTTAGTGTATTTCCTCTAGAACTTGTTCTGTCTCTCTCTTTGAGACTACATTTGGCATATGCATTATGTAATATGATAGAGGCATTCATTGATTTTTAAACTACATGAGCCAAAAAGCCACCCTACTATATATACCCTTTTTGCTATCCCTTTGAGCTTTAACCTATTCTTTGTTATACCTACATCTACTTTACCCTTGGCCTATATATATTTCCTATACCTAAGCCAGGCCCGAGTAGAGTAACACTTCTTGATGGGTAGTTGTGGGTTATATATTAATGGTGTTTTGTTTGTTTTTGTGGTTTTAAAACGGGGATTTATATTAATGAAAAATTAGATGTATCCCCTAGAGGTTGATAAACCCTTTGGAATTGAGTTGTGTTCATGATTCCCATGCCAATAGTATTTGTTTTCAAAAAAAAAAAAATGAAAAAAAATGAAATGAAAAAAAAAGTGAAAAAAAAAAGAATAAGTGATTGGCATGAGGAAAGTTCAAAAGTTATTGTGTTCATTCCTTAGGTTCTCTTGGGTTTGTTTGTACTTGAAAAGGTGAATCGGGGAGAAGTTTTAAGTCATTTTTGGAAGTGTTTTTGCTCCTTAGTCATTAGGCCTTGGCTATTTAGCTCCACATTTTCCAAATTTAGTTCCTTTTCTTACCCATGAACTTTAGCCCCATTACAACCCTTAAAAAGTCCTCTTGATTGCATTTGCATTTTGCCTACATAGTGGTGGAGAATTGAGAGTATGACCAAGCCTATGGTAGGGTGCGCTATTGAAATGAGTTTTGAGTGAACCATTATTATATATTCTAAACACATGAGTGTGAGTGTTCCACTTTACCTTAAAGTGAGGTTCTACCAGTCTAACTTGCTCATTATTTACTTGTATGGGGTGAAAATTGGTATATGGATATCATTAATGGAGGATCAAATGTATTGATGTGTGCATTGTTTTTATATGCATGTTAATATCCGACGTACGAGAGTGATATGGTTGATTAGAATGTGCACAATTTCTTCCCACTTTGTATTTATGTTTGTGAAAATTTTTGAAAAACCCAAAAAAAAAAAAAGATTTTCTATTTTCTCTTTTTCTTTTTGTTTTTCTTTTTCAAGATTTTGTGGGTATATCTTCTACAAACCCTCACGAGACCTCACTCGTCCATTTGGGCTACCAAGGGGTTTAAAGGGCTTGTTGCACATGCTAAGTGCAATCGCGATTCTGCGAAAGTGAGTTAGCTTTTATTTTATTTTGCTCGAGGACGAGCAAAAGCTAGGTGTGGGGGTATTTGTTCGGTACAAATATTACGTCATTTATACCCTTATTTACTTAGTTTTTGACTTGTAAAATAATTTAATTTTAGGATTTTTACTTGTTTTTCTTACTTTTGCAGGTAATAAATCAAATCGAGACAATAGCAAAAAGTTTGAGCCAAAAAGGAAGCAAAACGAGCAAGATAATGGTGTGCACAGGGCGAGTGCAACTACGCACAGCTGTGCGAAGTCGCACAGGAGGCAGTGCAGAGTCGCACAGCTGTGCGAACCGACCGAAGCTATGCGAAGTCGCACGGAGGCAGTGCAGAGTCGCACAGCTGTGCGAACCGACCGAAGCTATTCGAAGTCGCACGGGGCCGTGCGGAACTTGCACGACCGTGCAACTTCCCGGCTTCGATTTTTCTCGGTTTTACAGGTTATAAAAGGATAATTTTGGTTCTAATACTAAGGGGGCTGCGTTTTAGGGTTTTGAGGGACCTCTTAGGGTTCTTACTTAGCCAAAATAAAACCCCATTAGGGGAGATTAGTGTAGAGATTTGTATAAGATTTTGGGATTCAAGCCTTCAATTTCAATTCAAGCATAAGTTTTCTCTTTCTCTCTTCTTCTTTACTTCTAGTTTAATACTTTGATTGTTTAATTTAGTTTCAAGATTCAATTTTTATTAGTCCAGATGTTAATTATAGTTAGATTTATTACTTGTTTTCATGCTTGAGTTTAATTATCTAGTTTATATTCTTGTTCAAGTCGGTTTATGTTAGTTTGTTCTCTAGTGTAGTTTTTATTTTTGTTTCATGTTTTAATGTCAATTAGTTGTTAAAGTTGATTGCTTTGGTTGTGGTTAGCCTTCCTAATGGATAATTAATCTTGTTTAGGCCTTAACCCAACTAGTTTATGCTTGTTGTTTGGGATTGTTTCTCTTGCCCACCACGTGTTCGATGAAATGCCCGAAAGGGATTTTCATCTTGATTTTTGGGTAATTGGTCTATCACTGAAAGGTGGAGTCAATTTACTAGCGTGGGTAAAGAGGATAGTCGGGATTTTGGCATGAAAATAGCCCGAATCCTAGCTAGGTCCATAGGTTGCTTCTCTTGTAGTCGAATTGGTTTAACCCCACGAAAGTAGGTGGTTAGAACAATTAGATTAGCTCATGACCCTCGAAAGTGTGGCTTGAGTGGCCTTTGATGGTGCAACCGACCACTCCTAAATGCTTGCATAGACTTGGTTAAGTGTAGGCTTGTCTTGATTAGTTAGTTTATTAAGTGGTAAAATCACAACCCGAGTATTTTATTTTTGTTACTTTCTAGATTAGTTTAATCACCATATCTACCTCATCTCGTGTTGATTCGCCTAGATAGAAAGTTTAGGTTAGCTTTGGTATTTGAAACGCAACTCTCTGTGGACACGACCCGTGCTTGCCGGCTAGCTACAGCTACACCGTGCACTTGCGGTATTATATTTCTCTCAACATGAAGGAAGGCCGCACGGCCCTCGTGCACATCTCGCACGGCCGTGCGACAAGTTACTGAAAGATTGAAGACGCGCACGGTACCCGTGCGGAATCTGCACGGCCGTGCGAAACAGGCGAGAGCACGAACGTGGCAGATTTTTCGCACGGTACCACTGTGCACATTTCGCACAGCCGTGCGGCTGACCGAAAAGTGAAGCAATTTCGCACGGTACCCGTGCGACTTTCGCACGGCCGTGCGACTCACTGTTTCGGCGATTATTTAAGTTTCCTAATTGTATTTGTTGAGGATTTTTTTCCGGAATTTAGACATTTAGCTAGGGTTTCGTGGGCAGCTCGGGAGGAGACTCAAGAACACCCATTATTGTTATTCTACTTGAAGTTTTTATGATTGAATTGCATCAAGCTTTTTATTCGGTAATCGTAATTTCTTCTCTTTATCTTTTCTTCACAATTTCTCTTTGTTTCTCTATGGCTATTTTCTCCAATCTTTGTCAATTGTTTAGTATCATGTTTAGGGGCTAATTTCTTTACTTAGGTTGGGATTGATCCCTATTATGCCTTGATAATCATGAATTGAGTACCAATTGGGTTGTTCTATGCTTTTTAGGTTAGAATTCACTTCGTTCATCACTCTTTCATTGATTGCCTCGAGAGAGGACTCATATGCTTTTATTAGGGTTTTGTGGAACATCGAAAGATGAAAACTTACCTAGAATGACGTTGTGAACGATTAGAACTTTGATATGAAAATAATTAAGGTTTTAATTGGGGGTTGTGAGATGCATTCATTGTAATTTTGCCCTTTATTAATCCCATGAAAATAGGTGATTGGATTGAGCAAGATTAGTCTTTGACCTTCGAAAGTAGGCGAAGATAGGCTTAATTGGTGTCTCCCTCTTCTAAACTACTAGCATAGGCAAATCTCAAGCGGTATTCGATTCTAGTTTCAGGCATATTAGTGTGATTAATCCCAATCTAAGGCTTTTTATTCATCGGTTTCTCTTAGTTATTTTGTTATTAGTTGATCTAAAAACCAAATCATTGTCGAACCGAGTTTTTACCTAGATTAGAGTTTTTAGGTGGATTTGGTATTTGAAAACGAGTTCCTTGTGGACACGACCCGTACTTGCCGGTTCCTAGCTACAGCTACACCGTGCACTTGCGGTATTATATTTCTCTCAACACTTCTCCTCCATAACATCCCTCATAACCTCGAAACCTCCACCCTCAAGCTATCAAGTTCTCCCTTTCTCTCTCCTCTCCTCTCCTCCCCTTACCGACCAAACTTACGCCCTCTTCCTCAAGTCCGACCATGTCCTTGACACCTACCTCGCTACCTCTCTCATCACCCATTTCTCCAAATTGGGTGACTTCTCCCGCGCTCTTCGCTTTCTCCTCGATGTTTCGATCCCGATATCGTCTCTTTCAATGCTTTGCTTTCTGGGTATGCCCAATTTCAACGAGTGGTCGGCGTGTTTCTCCTTGTACAGTAAGTTGACTTGTTATGGATTGAGGCCGGATACGGGTTTTGTGGCCATGAGAGGGTTGGGTTTGGAATTGAATGAGTTTAATTTGACTCGCCATTTTGGGAGCATTGAGGGATGTAAGAGAAGGCAAGCGGATTTATGGCTTTGCTTTTAAAATCGGGTTGCTATGTGGCGGTTCGATTCACTTGAGCAATGTGATGATGAATATGTATTCTAGGTGTGGGAGCAGGTTTGATGCTTTGAAGGTGTTTGATGAAATTCCAAAGCCGGACGTTGTTTCTGGACTGCTCGAAACAGGGCGACTTAGAATATAGTTTCATGGGCAAAATTGACATTTCACACCTCCGTTTACTCTCCGAGCCGGATTTGGGCCAAGAATATAGTTTACACATAATTTAGGGGGACTTAGAATCATTTTTAAGAACTTGGGGTCTAAAAATAGTTTTACAAGAACCGAGGGTACCTCGGCGTAGTTTTTGTGTGATCTTGAGTGAAAGCATTCGCAAGGGAGATACTCTAGAGTCATCGGGGAATGCATTGTATATAAGGGGTAGGGAGAAACAAGGAAAAAATGGCCGGGAAAATCCAAAGCAAGGGGACAGTCCCAAAACTCGGGGAGGTTGTGTGTTGGGGTTGTGGGGATAAGGGACATTTTAAGAAAAATTGTCCTAAAAAGTTTGATGACCGGAGTTCTATAAATTCCATGGAAGATGTAGGTGATGCACTTGTGGTTAGTGCGGAAAGTCCTATTGAGTCTTGGGTGGTTGATTCCAGGGCATCACTTCATTCCTGGTCTAGGAGAAGCTTGTTTCACAATTTTGTTGCGGGAAAACTTGGGAAAGTTTTTGTAGCAAATGGGAAGAGCTTGGACATTTTAGGCAAAGGGGATGT
The DNA here is from genome assembly GCA_021018815.1 of Talinum fruticosum. Taxonomy (NCBI): domain Eukaryota; kingdom Viridiplantae; phylum Streptophyta; class Magnoliopsida; order Caryophyllales; family Talinaceae; genus Talinum; species Talinum fruticosum. The sequence goes on from JAITYX010000056.1 coordinate 4,148,656, forward strand.
GAGGATCAAAACCTCAAGTTGGGGGCTTTGGACATCGCAAGGTGTTAGGTATATTCCGGAATTAGCAAAGAACTTGATTTCGATAAGTCAATTGGATGAGTCGGGATACCTAATGAAGTTTGGCAATGGTGGCTGGAAAATTGTTAAGGGGGCAATGGTTGTGGCTAAGGGTATAAAATCTGGCTCTTTATACTATACCGGGATGGTAGTGACTTAGCTTTGGATGCGGGGTTAACAATTCTAGTGAGAGTTTTCGGGATGAAGGACTTGGTATGAGTTCTATTGTAGTGGGAGTTGATGAGGATGACAGGGTGTTTGTTGGGTCTATAAACGGGTCATCGAGAGCTCCACAAGGAAATTTACAAGAATCCATGATAATAAAGAACGCGGCGTTGTCTACGGCAGTAAAGCCCAAAGGTACAAATTATGTCTTCATTATGTTTTATTGACTAACATCGGTGAGCCAATTGTGCATGGTGAAAATGTACAAGATGTAGATCGATCCGAGTGGGAGTTCACGTCGGGTGATGAAAATGGGCTTGAAGGCTTGGATAGCGGAAATCCGGTGAAGGAACTAGTCCAAGGTAAAGGTACCGAAACATTGAGGCGGTTCAAGGCCTTGATGTCTCTCATGTTGAAGGGGCCGGCGATTTCGGTGCCTAGATGGTTGCAACAAAAGGAGGTGAGTCATTAGTCTCCAAGTGGGAGATTGTAGGATTATGGAGTCTAATAGTTGTTTTAGACTCGAGAAATCGCATTACGGGGCAAGAAACGGCGAACAAGGGCAAGAGGCTTCGAGCACGGATCGTTTCGGACAAAGCATGAGCAGCTGGCCACGACCAGCACCGAAATCGGGCTAGCCGTGTCCGGGAAACGGCTCGTGCCGGTTGTGTGGCCTTCGAGCTGCACCGATTGATGCGTTTTCGGCCGTTTTCTATGTGTTAATGCGTGTTAATGCTTGGTTTAAAGCTTGTAAATGCTGTTTGACTGGTTATGGTTATATAATCGGTGTTTTCCTCCATTGTTGTATAAGAAGTGAGTAGTGTATTGCAAAGTGAAGCAAGTGAGTGCTTGAGGGAAAATCTTTGTAAATTACTCAAATTCTAGTGCATCGGTTTCGTGGTTTTTTCCGGGTTTGGGTTTTTCCACGTTAAAATCTTGTATCTCAAATCTTCTTTTATTTTCTTTTGTCCTAAGTCTCATTGTTGTGAATCCCGATTCCTAACACCTAATACGGATTTGGGTGTCCGATATGTCAAGGACTTGTATCATATTTCCATTTTCATCCGTGACCACAGGTGAAAAGGCTCTAGGGGGTCATAGGAACTGTCACAAGAAATTTTGTACCAAGAGTTCAAAGAGCAAACCGAGTCTGAACCAATCCCAAACGGGTAGGGGATGGTTAAGTTTCTGCATTGCCGTTGGCACCCTGGTTTTGTGGTGTTCGGGGTTGTTTTCATGTTTAAGGGTTCAGCGGCTACCATGGCTAAAATAGCCAGAAGAAGGGACGCTTTGCCAAGGAAAGCGGCCATTGGTGTTATGACTCAAGCTAATGTTTAAGGGTTCAGCAGCTACCGCATGGCTAATGATGCATTAATTTAACCCTTCCTGCACGCTGCAGGACTTGAAAGTCTATGCCAAAGTCAAAGGTCATTTGGAACCTGAAGAAATGTGTTGAATAGGGGAATGAAAATGTAACCCTTGCTGTCACTTTTGAAATACACTCATTTGGTGACGTATAGATGTTGATGTGTATAGACTTTCTATACAACATTGAAACCCCCGCCCCCTTTCTTTTCTTTTTAAACTGTGCAATCTTATCCGAACGGGCCATACACTCAACCTACACAATATATATATAAAAGAATGAGAATTATGAATTATATTCCTCTCAGTCAGTAGTATATGCTGCACTACGTCATATGAATTTCTATGAAATTTCATTCATGAAGATCTAAGCGGATTTTGGAATCGACCAGATTAACTTGGTTGACTTGGTGAGTTTACAATCTTTCATTTTTCTTCCTTTCTTTTGGGGCGTGAACTGTGAATAAAAGTACAAATCAGTATATAGATGAAATTCAAACCTGTATCTCTAATCTATAACAACTTTCAGATAGTAACAATTAAGGTAACTAACAGCTACAAAACGAAGATCTAAATCTATGTATGTTCTTCATAAGCTTTGGTATATAACTAATGACTAATTGTGCAACCTTCAAGAGGATCACTGCTACGCCTAACATCTGCTGTGACTCGAGTTCATTTGCTATACAGCTATTAACTAATAACATTGTGTTTCCACGCACAACCCCCTTCCTGAGTAATTGTTCTGTGTTTGTTTGATTGGTTGTAATTGAGTTCAATATCATAAACAGTGCACTGTTCTTAAATGGCAACTTTTGGTAGACTATACGTTCACCAGGACACATTGAAATTAAGACAAAAGATAAAGCGTCTGAGTACATAACCCTGGATCTGGAATCCTCGTCCCTGAAAGTAACAGTAGGAAAGAGAGGAGACAATAATTAAACTCATTTGTTTTGAATATGATATGGTCAGCACCACACAGTGCACTCTGCTCAATTGTATACTACACTTTCCTTGGTGCTGCAATCTACTAGACGGGTCACAGGGACATTCATGACAGAGCGCGGTAGCAGACATCTGGGTCCACATCAGATCTGCAGTAGAATGAGGCATAGACCTTGTCACGACCTGAAGCTGGCTGATCCGTTGTAGAAACCCCAAGAGGCCAATGCTGTGCTGAGATTTGAGAAGATAGTTAGGATTTTTATTCATTCATACTTGCTCTTATGAGTGTAATTCCCACTGTGGTCAATGCAATAGTCCTTGATGTCATAACCATTTTGATCGTTGAAGCTGTGGATTGTGAAACTGTTGCAAGCAATGGCTACCAGAATTCTGAGAAGCTTCGAAAGCCGGGCTAAATGTGATCAATAATCCAAGACATCGTCAAATTCAGCACAAAGGTCAACAAAGTTTCTTTCAATCATATTTTTAGAGAGGCCAACCAAGCAACTGACTAGGCAGCACATCAAGACCATTCATCTCTCGCTCTTATGATTTGGGACTCTTGTACTAATCTTGAGCTCTTATCCATTCTTGTTGACGAGTACTTAGGTAGATCTCTTGTAAGAAAAGTTACATTAGTTTCTGTTTGTGAATTTACCCTTTCCAAAAAAAAAAAAATTAAATTATTGCTTTAAGGATTATGAGAGCTTAAGTGAGATGGGTGTAAGTTTGGTCCACTAGATCCAAATTTATTATAAACTTTTAAATTTAGATCCAGATTCAATCCAAATCTTTTGGGTCTATTCAGCCCAAGTGGAGATCAAGCTCAAGTGCGCATTGTGCAATCTAATTCTGAATCAAGAAGTGAGCCTCGACTTGCTCACAGGCCTCATCCTGATGTGTCTATATTTTTTGTCCTTATATAGTAGACCATTTTATATATGTTATTATATCTTCTCTTTTATTTGTTCATTTATATGTTTTGTAATACTAGGAGGAGCACCACAACTCTAAATTGATCGAGCCAACTTAAGTTTTGTGATATGATTTGTACACCAAAACTTTCATGTAGAGGCTAACATAGTTACCATATATTCATATTTATACATGGTTTTCAGGAGTTTACACACAACTTATAAAACTTCATTTCTTTCTTTCAAATATTTGAGATTCTTAATAATATGAAGTTATCTCTTGGCTAACTTCTCAAATTAGTGACGTGATTGACGTCACAGGATTAGGATACATTCTCTTTTATCCCTCTTAAAGGAATAAAGAGTAGAATATTACCAGCGAGTCACTAACACTTCAAAAATATGCTGAATTGTATTTTTCACTTATCCATTTATTTGTATTGCATTACCCTACATAATAATCTTTATAATACCGCGGTGATAAGTTAACAATTCAATTTGGACAAGTAATATGACAGGTTTTTTTTAAAAAAATCCCACAACTTTATCCATCATCATAAAACTTCATAAAGCACTAAAAACCTCTCAAACTTCTCTCCATGTCCATGTAAGTTCAACGCATTGATCTTCTCTTTGACAATCCAAGTATATAATATAATGTATTCTCATTCTGAAGGTTTCCTACTAATTATAATCGTGTATGATGTAAAGGCTGAAGCTGCTTTAAAGCCAAGTTGCTTAATCAAGTACATGACACCCACGCATAATCTCAGGCAATATGCGACTCTTTCGCATAGTTTATCATAGCTGACAATATTAATTATGAGGTCTATTTGAATGGTATATATGCAAATTGGCAAGCCATCACCAACATAATCTCTCTCCATGGCGCAGTTGTGTTATTTCACCATTCTCACTATACTCTTGATAATTGTTGACCCTTGTTTTGCCATGGATAACTCAGGCAGCCAATGCGTGTTTTATGATTATGATGCTCCATGCGACAGCTCCACGATTAATCAAATTTTAGGAAAGTGTGATGTGAACAGCGGTGGCAATTACACTCGCAACAGTGTGTACGAATCAAACCTCCTGAGCGTCTTCTCCAATCTGACCTCAGCGGCAGCGTCCTCCAAGGCATTCTACAACGCATCAGCTGGGTCGGGGGATGATCAAGTGTTCGGCTTGTTCTACTGCCGTGGTGATGTGGATTCAAAACGTTGCCTAACTTGTGTCCAAACCGGAATTTCACATCCTAAAAACTGCGCTGCCAGGGTCGGGTATACTACGAACTATGCACAATCCTCTACGCCAAACGTGACATGTTCGGGTCAGTTGAATTAAAACAAGGTTACACTTCTTGCACTGAACCCACCATAGTAGGGCCAAACACTCCGAACCTCACAGTTTTCAACAAAACGGTGGATTCAACAGCACAGAGGCTCATAGACCAAGTCACGTCCGGGAATTCTTCAAGCTATTTTGCAACGGACGCAGCCAAACTGCATGGGAATCAAAGGGTTTACGTGCTAGTACAATGTAGACCTGATCTTACTCTATAGCGGTGTGTGGACTGCTTACAGGATGCTCAGGAATCGATGGCTACAAATTGTTGGGAGAAAGGGATAATATTGGGGTATGTATTTCCAGCCAAGTTGCCAGATGAGATATGATGTAGTCCCTTTCTTCAGTTCGACAACATTGAATGTTTCTCCTCCTGCTTTAGTTGATCCATCCCGAAATACGTCAAAAGTTCAGGTGAGCTACTTTCTGATTCAATATGCTCATAAAGGATATGTCAAAAATTAAGTCCAACTTAAAAGGCATCCAATATCCTAAAAAGACGTCCACATCTGACTTCAGATGTCAAATTTAAGTGCTCGTTGTTGCATGCTCTTTTTGAAATTTTTAATTCTTGTCAACTGCAGGGAGGAGGCCAGCGAGTCGATGGAGCATTGTTGCTGCAACAATTGCTCTGACTGGTTTCTACTCTTGATGCCATGCTTTACCCACACTGTATATGAAGCGATTGTTTTACCCCAAAATTTGAGGCAATTTTTGTGCTGCTCCACAAAATTTCAGTATTTATTCCAATGACTCTAATAATGAGCCAAAACTTTGCATTGTATATGTAACCGATGATTGACAGTGAAAGTTTTACGTACATTTCAATTTGAACTCCTCGAATCCTAGAAGGGAAGTTCGTGATCATTTGTGTCCAAGTCACAAACAACATTTAGTAATTTGATATTTTTAAATAGTCATGTGTTTATATATCCAATTCATAAGTGCTATAGAGCCACACCCAAGTTTGACAAAAGCAGCCAAATTTTACATTTATTAGATGAATATCATTCATACCTCATACAAAATATGAATGGAAACATTTGAAACACAAGAAATAAGATACACTATTGATTAAGCATACTCTATTCAAGAACCAACTCAATAAAAAATTTAACCTAATAGTTGAAAGCTCAAGAATACATTTATATGCTAATACATACACTACACTATCGAACAACACTTATTTCTAAAACCTCTCAAATGTTCTCCATTAAGATTCATTAAGAACAAAAGTTCACCCTCTCTTTGAACATATGTTAATCACCAAGTGCTCATTCATTTGTGAAGATAATTGAGAGGCTCTGCCAAATTGGGAGTCCTAACATTCACCAAATGCTCATTCATTTGTGCCTGACATTCACCAAATGCTCATTCATTTGTGCTTGACATTCACCAAATGCTCATTCATTTGTGCCTGACTTTCAGCCATAATTTTAGGAACTATTTTTGAGTCATTATTTCTGAATTTCTCATTGAAGAGCTTTCCATTGATATACTATAAGCTCAATTCAGATAACAAATGGAAAACATATGAGCCAGAAAGAAGTTTGTTGTAACAAACACCTCTCCACTCGTTGATTTATAACCTTCCCACACTTATGCAACAGTCATAACGCTAAAATTTATTAGAAATAGTCTCAGTAAGCTTTTGAGCAAATCAAGGATCACATTATTTGGACATTGAACAAGAACATTATGCTCAAAACAAATTGGCTCATGCCTGACAGTAACACAGCTAGATAGTGTTGCCAGAGGCATCCAATATCCTAAAAAGATGTTCACATCTAACTTCAGAGATCAAATTTAAGTGCTCGTTGTTGCATGATTTCTTTAAAATTTTCAATTCTTGTCACTTACAGAGAGGAGGCCAGCGAGTCAATGGAGCATCGTTGCCGCAACAATTGCTCTAACTGGCTTCTAGTCTTGACGCCGGGCTACACGTAAGAACGTGATTGACAGTAAAAGTTTTACCCCAAAATTTGAGGCAATTTTCTCATTGTTGTGCTGCTCCACAAAATTTCAGTATTCACTCCAACGACCCTAATAATGAGCCAAAACTATGCATTGTATATGTAAGCGATTGACAGTGAAAGTTTTACGTACTGTTCAATTTGAACTCCTTAAATCCTAGAGGAAGTTTGTGATCATTTATCTCCAAGTCACAAACAACATTTAGTAATTTGATATTTTTAAAATGGTCGTGTGTTTATATCCAATTCATAAGTGCTATAGAGCCACACCCAAATTTGACAAAGCAGCCAAATTTCACATTTATCATGAATATCATTCATACCTCATACAAAATATTAATGGAAACATTTGAATGCAAGAAATATGATACACTATTGATCAAGTATACACCACATTATTATTGAACACTTAATTCTAAAACCTCCTTAAATGTTCTCCAGTAAGATTCAGTAAGAGCAAAAGCTCACCCTCCCTTTGAACATATGTGAATCACCAACTGCTCATTCATTGTGAGTCCTGGCATTATATTATATAGCAATATAGCAATAAGGGATACCATCCTATATGACCAAAACAAATTGACTTGTGTCTGACCGTAAGTAACACTCAAATTCGTGCCTGACAGTAAGTAACACTCAGACTGCTTCTTTCTACTTACTTGTCATGTTGCTGTTTCATCGGAATATACAACTACTGATCGAAACAACAACATGACAAGTAAGTAGAAAGAAGCAGTCTAGACATCAACAAAGGAGCATGCATTGTGGAATGGTTGTCAACACAAAGGACTAATAAAGAGTTTTGTTTTTTTTTTTTTTTAAATTTGGTTTACAAAGTTGTCTTATATGAAACAATAAAACAATAAATTCAGAGCAACAGCAAAGGGTATAATTAGCTTAAACCTTTAGGGACACTAGTCAATACATGGAAATTGAACTGCTGTAAAACTAAACATAAAGTATGAAAGACTCATATCAAACACAATTTCAGTACTGTATTTAGTTAACATTACATCATTTTCCAGATGTTCATCAAATTACGTTCCTTGATACTCTTGAAGCTTGTGTAACTCTTCTAGCACCACAGCTACCTCTGCCATTGTTGGTCTGTCTTTTCCATTCGCGCTTAAGCAACTTTGTATGAGTTCCGAAAGAACGATGAGTTGATCTTGAGATGCTTCCTTAACCAATTCAAGGTCTATTATTTCATTTAAGCACCCTGCCTCTATAGACTTGAGAACATATACCGACAAGTTTCTTTGTTCCATGTTTGTCTCATCAGTCAGAATGGCTTCCTGCCTCGTTATCAGCTCCGCAAGAACAACGCCAAACCATACACATCACTCTTACTGGTTAGTTGACTTGATAAAAAATACTCAGGATCAAGATATCCTAATGTACCATGGACTAGTGTTGACATCTGCGTCTTACCCACAGGAATCAACTTAGAAATTCCAAAGTCGGATATCTTAGCTACATTTTCATCACCAGTAAAATGTCAGTGGATTTAACATCTCGATGAATGACTGGTATAGAGTGCAACTGTGCTAGTGCTCTGGCAGATTCTGTGGCAATACGTAGACATTTGCCCCAAGAAAGCCGAGGTGCATCACCTTGAGCATGAATATGATCGTAAAGTGTACCATTTGGGATGAATTCATACACCAGCAGGGGTACTTCATCTTCTAAACAACATCCCAAAAGTTTCACCACATTTGGATGGTTTGTTCGTGTAAGAATAACCAGCTCATTAATGAATTGTTCAATCTGAGACTCGTCCATTTATTTAGATTTCTTTATTGCAACAACTTGGTTTCCTTGCGAAATTCCTTTATACACCATACCTTGGCCGCCTTTGCCGATAACGTAATCTTCATGAAAGTTATTAGTAGCAGCTGCCAACTCCTTGACAGTAAATATCTTCGCCGATGTGACATTGCTACTTGCCAGAAGTTGTTTCAATAAAAGTCCGCCATTTTGTTGAAAGAATTTGTCTCTTCTTTTGCGAACCACCTTTTCCCTCACTTTTATAGATATCCAAATTAAGCAACTTGCTATTATTGCAGTACTAAAGATCGTGCCTGCGTGAAAAAAACGAAAATGGATGAAATTAGCTGACAATAAATTACTCGGACGTGCTGTAAAATTAGAGGTTGTATGATAATTTGGGGCTGATATGGCATTACTTTATCTTTTCTCAATAAATTTTTAAGAAGACGGTTTCACTCAATATAAACTAATATATAATCATTTAAATCAGCGTTGACATTTGTTATACATTGCACGGTAGTTACCAGTCATATAGGGATAACCTTTTTAACTAAGTATGTACAATTTAGTGAAAACATGAGGCTGTCTGATTATTGCATAAGGTGTATCAGTATTCACAGCTTCTTGTACCTGAATGTATTATTGCATTAAAATTACATTACTCAAATGTACCAATTGAAGCCTGTTTCTACTGCCATGGCTGTCACACTTGTAAACTTATGTGTTAGTCATACATTACTTCCATCTAATTTTTAATAAAAAATAAAGGAAATTGTTAATTACCAGTAATCAAAAAATTACGAGCTCTTTCATCTATAGATATCATGAACTCCATGCACTAAATAATTTACCTAGCGCCACAGGAGCTGTGGGGAAGCAACCGGAGCCATCTTTTTACCATCGCCGGAATAGCCGGCTGGACAAGAGCATTTGGAACTCCCCGGGTATTTTCGCGCTTCACAGAGCATGGGTTGCTGTGCTCATCCGCGCACTCATCAACATCTGTTGCCAACAAAAGTATTTTTTTAATCATTGAGAATATAGACATATTTTAGTAAACTTATAAAATAGACATCAAATTAATATTTACATAACTTAGCATAATCAGATAGATAGAAGATATAATTATGAAAATAGGAATTTTAAGAATAAAAATTAAAATCAAGTAGACCAAAATGCACAACATAACTATTGATGGCCCTTTTTGTTTCAGCTAGTGCTGGGAAAAATCGGATTCGGGTCTATAACGCCCCAAACCTGTAATCACCGGTTTTAGGGCGTTACGGATATGGTATCAAAGCCTAGATTTAAGGAATCCCTGCGAGCCATATAGTAACCATGAGGGTTAAGTTAGAGTAGGAAGTATAAGTGCTTTAATATTAGATGCTTGTATGAAATATAGAATGAGAAATACTCATAATGCCCAAATGAGTCTCGAGCTGCGAGCAACAATCAATATGAGAATAGAAATTCTGAAGAAAGTGAAGAATTTATCTTTCTTAACGAGATTTGTTTTTGTAAAATTTTATATTCAAGGCCATCAACCATCGCCTGTTCGGGTCCCGCTCAAGGTGACAAAGGAAGGAAATCAATGTCGGTTCAACAATCAAATTCGGTTCATCGAGTACGTTCATTGATCATGTCCTTCAATGTTTAAATTATAAATGAAGACCGAATATGGCCAACATCAACAACAATAAAGAATCATTTGCAAATAGTATTTGCCATCATTAATATAGACCCGCTCATCAAGTGCCATTATTTGGCACGCCTCAATATTCGGGTAGGTCCGACACCGTAACTGTTGGCCGCCTTCAACCGGACTATCCGATCGGTTTGGGGCGTGCACATGCGTTTAGGGAAACTCGATGATCGTAAGGGATCCATTCGAGATAATTAATTAGCAACATTTTTACATTATTCACTCTCCATCATTTACAAATGAATTGAAATGCATGCGCTCAACTCAACTATTTCATAACTTTTATTTTACAGACATGATAGTGGACGTATTGATTTTCGACTCACGTTTTCAAAATATTTTCCCTGTTTTGTTTTAGGCAAGAATAATGAAGATGACAAGTTGTAGAGAAAAGTTCTGTTTGAGATTTAGAGGCTCGCGAGTGGCAAGTTGGGATATTAGTAATCAAATATCGTTGATTCATTTAGCAAGTTTGACTTGTACCTTTTGCATAAGTTGTAGCTGCCTAACAAGGTAACCACGGGTAAAATACATATAAATACATTCGAGCCTTGCCCTTTTAGCTGGTAAGGGCGGCGGTAATGTCCCCGATCTCCTTTCTCCTGTGCTAATTATAGGCTAGCGGTTTGTTTAAGACTAAAACCGGTTATTACGGGTTTGGGGCGTTACGGGGTTAATTCGGGTTCGAACAATTGGGACATTCGGACAAAAATACCATACCTGAACCATGTTCGAATTGCGGATTCGGACGCCCGACTAGACCCGAACTCGAACCTGAATGTCCGATGTCCGAATTTTTATATGAATTTTTGAAAATTGAATTGAAATTTCCGATGTTCGAACCCGAATGTCTGAATATTTTATTGAAAATTTTGTAGATTTTGGACTAAATTATAGCTAAATCCGAATGACCGAATGTCCAAACACGGTTGTCCGATTGTCCGAACCCGAATAAATTACAAAATTCGGACAACCCGAACCCGAATTGGCAAACCCAAACCTGACCCCAAATTTTAATTCGGACATAATCGATTGTTCGAATTTAAAATTCGGATAAAAGATTTGTAATTGGACCCGGTTTTTTTGGGTCGGACAAATTCGGACTATCGGGTCAAACAAAGTTTCAGCTTTTATGACAGTGCTTATAACCGTTATCGCTAATCATAACAGCTAGTAAAAACTGAAAACTCTTGATAACGAGTTAATTGTAACTATTAGTAATAATGGTAACCGCAGATAATTACTAACCGCCAATAACTGCTAATATCTCCAATTGTAAACACTTTAACCACTAATTATAACATCTTAATAAGGAAAATTTTGAAGTACTAATTATGAGAATTACCGTGCAACCATGATCAAGGTAAGGGTTCGCCCTCGTAACCAGGGTTGCAACTGCAACGATATCCTCCAATGCCTGTGTCACCGTCTATGCATTTTATGTCGCCTTTTCCACAAGCATAGGTGCCAGGATTTTCTTGTGCTTGGCTGCACGTTTGATCCGAATGACCCAATCTAGCACAATGGGGACAGTAGCCCTTATGCGATCCACGAAACTTGAGTCATTAAGATCGGCAGCCCCGCGAAACTTGAAGGAGCCCACTTCTCCGACGAAGGCATAGCCACAAGGGTTCCAAGATGAAATGAAGGTGTGATTGTCGCTAAAGAACATGGGATCGACCTCTACAGAATAGTACCTTGCGCACTTGGGGATAATGGCTTCACAACAGCCGTTGGCGCCAGTGCAAGGTCCCCCACCACGCTCTGTTGGCTGGTAACTGGTGGAGCAGGAAGCTCTGCCTTTTCTGTCCAATAAAGTGTCATTGGTACTTCCAATGATGTTTCCCTCGTCGTTACACCCAACAGCTGTAAGTGTGTTGTCGTTTCGGGACAGGCTATATGGTGCACCTTGTTTAATGGTCCTAGAAAAACTGAAGATTTGGTCGGAGTCTGTCTCGACACCAGTGGAATTGAAACAGCTATAGGCTACCATGTGGTTCCTAATCCGAATTTGAGTGTCCGATATGTCTATGACTTCAGCCATGGTGCCATTTGTGTTTGTTATTATAGGAGAAAAGGCTCGAGGAGGACCGTCAGAAGTGACACAATCGATGTCGTACCATGGACTCAACTAACAACACGAACCCAAACCGATCCCAAATGGATAAGGAACAGTTAAGTTCCCGCATTGCCAGGGGCACCCTGGTTTAGTGGTTACTGTGGCTGTCTTCGTATTAAGTGGTACTGACTGCGTTGGCATAGCTGCCTCGATCAGGAGTATGGCAATCACTGTGGCTAATATTGCTATGCCATACAAGGAGAAGATGTGGCCTACCATTTTCAATCTCTCTTCACCTCTCTGTGCATATATGACGCTCAACTGGGGATTTGATTAGTTTCTACGCATCTAGCTTCCTCATTTATTAATAAATTTAAAGGGCATTCGTCTATGCAACGATGACCAGACAAGCCGAGACAGCGTCAGGTGAGTTAGCCCTAATTGTAAAATTCCCTTAAGCTTTCCTCCCAGAAGGTAACACGCTAGACATGATAGCACCAAAAACATTTTTTCTCTTTTGGTTTTTTGAGTCCATTTTCTTTCATACATATTTGATTTAATCAAATCATATAATTTGCACCAGAAATATTGAATCAAAGGGTTTTGTCTCTTTTTGTGTTACAAATTTTCTCTGATTCTCTTATTGTATAATAGTGGTAAAATGATAGAGTAATTGCAATTTAAGGTTTTTTTAAAAATATTTTTTAATTATTTTAAGATAAGGTTATATGCATTAATCCTCAAACTTAAACCCTATAAGATATGAATTATTTCTAAAGTAGTCATGACTATTCGGTCATAACCTCATTGATAATATATATATATATATATATATATATATATATATATATATGAGAGAGAGAGAGTTAGCCAAGAAAAGTTTATGTATATTTATTCAATTTTAACGACCTACAGTAAGAACCTATTTACTTAAAGTAACATAATTTACCCGTTAACTACCATCTTATATGTTATTGAGGTACAATATATATCATACTTTCACTCGCATATTATACTATTCATCATCCATCATTCTATATATTTATATGTGGCTTGAGTATATAATGCAAAATTAGTGGCAGAGTCAGAAATTTAGAACAAGGGTATCCGATGTTTTTGGGTCAAATTGAAGGGTGTCCAATTACTTATAATTTGAATATTTTGCTCCAAAAATAAACTATTTTTTTAATTTTCTTTTTGGGTCAAGGGTGTCCATACAAAATACTCCAACAACTATATTGGACATATTTGGTAAAAGTAGTTATTTTATTAATGGTTAGTTGTATTACCTTATTCATTAACGATAAGTTGTCATTGACTAGTGTTTTAAGATAAGTGTGTTTGGTAACAATAGTTGTTATTAATTAGCATATTTATATAAAATGACGTAACAGGATACAATAAATTGAAGTTTTTAGAAAATAAAAAAGAGAAATTTGGGAATATATGTAACCTCTAAATAGTGGTTCTAAAAAGTTATTTTGAGTAGATTTTGAAAAATAATACATAAACTCCTAATCACTATGTCACCCATTGCTTTACTGAACACTTATATTTTAAATTAAGTGACCATTTAACTCCTCCAAATCACTAATGAATACCTCAAAAATTAGTATCCAACATACCCAAATCTAACAATTCTACTCTTTCCTATAAAACTCACACAATTATTGTTTAATAAAAAGACAAAATTGTCTAACCATGATTGAAGAGTACGCTGAATTTGTAATTGATTCAGCAGATATGTGTCTTATAATTTCACAGTGAACAAAGCATATAAATTATACATTTATATGAAGTCAACGGTGACCCATTTCTGATTAGAAGAAGAATAATAGGGGATCTCTTATTGCTCAGCATTAATTTGATTCCCAGCTCAAAATTAATTTGCAAATGGATTAGCGGTTCTCCACGCCTTTTTGGTTTTTTCCTTTTTGGGTTTCTCCGAAAGTACTGGTCTTATAAGGTCATTCATGCTATGCACGATAGTTTTAAATGAGAGACGGTAGGAGCAGCTTGTCTTAACGTGTTGTTCGGGTCATATTACGGTGAATGTGGAGTATTTAGCTCTGTGATTGTGCTACCAAGATAAGAGAAGCCTTTAAACAGTTCAAAGGCAAATACCTTTTATAAGGGATTCGCAAATATAATCAGATATATCACCAAGTAAGATAAAGAACCATATATATCAGGAAAATCTTGAAAATGGGAAAATAAGCGAGAAAAAGAAAAGAAAAAAATACAAAGTCAATACCAAACCCGTAAAAGAAATTATTAGATATAATTATGGAAATGATTTTATTACATATAATTATGAAAATGATTTTATTCTTGTATTATTCCTTCCATTAGTTTAGGATATTGTAAATATCCTTCCCTTGATTTTAGCCTAAATTATCTTTTGTACTTTGTATAAATATCATTGTATCATCATCAATGAAGGAAAGCAATTACATTCTTTCATGGTATCGAGCCCTAACGATCCTTGTCTAGCCCTAACCTCCGGCCTCCCTCTCCCTCACGGCAGCACACCTCACGGCGTCCCTCTCCCTCCTTCGGCCTCGTCCTATCTTGTAGCCTTCCATGGCTCCTCCTTCCTTTCACCCTGCTCTTGTTGTCAATAACATCAAAAATTTCATCCCCATTACTCTTGAAATTGAAAAAGTGCAATACTCCTCTTGGGCCAAATTATTCAAGATTCACCTGTCGAGTCTACCAAGTCCTTGATCATATCCTTCCCAACAACACCACCTCCAATCCTACCTCCTCTTCCTCGGACTCGACTCTGCCGACTTCGACATCGTTGATCCCACTCTATGGTCCCGCCTTGATGCCATCGTTCTCCAATGGATTTATGGCACCATATCTCATGATCTCCTCACCACTATCATTGAACCCAACTCTACTGCTCGCAACGCCTGGGACCGCTTAGCCAATATTTTCCAAGATAACAAGTCTTCCCGAGACCTCTACTTGGAAAACCAATTTAGTCAAGTTCGTCTTGATAATTTTTCCAACGTCTCTACCTACTGTCGGGAGTTAAAAATGATTGCCGACCAACTCTCCAATGTTGATGTTCCGGTTTCTCAACAACGACTCGTCCTCCAACTCATTGCGGGATTGAATGAAAACTATGACAATATTGCTACTCTTCTTCAACAAACCACTCCCCTTCCCACCTTCTATGAAGCCCGCTCCCGTCTCATTCTTGAAGAAACCCGAAAGGCCAAACAACTTGCTGCCCTCAACTCTTCCGCCACCACTCTCATTGCTACTCCCACTTGCCCCACATCCTTCTCCTCCTCCGGTTTCAGCCTCTTATCATCGGCATTCTCCTCGCCAAAATTACCGTGGCCGTGGCCGTGGCGGGGTCGTGGCGCCTCCCGGCAGCCGCAGCGGCACCAGCGAGTCCCCGCCTCTCCCTTCCGCCAATTTCTATCCAAACCGGGCGTGGGCACCGCACGCCCGGTGGCCTGCTCCTCCCTCTTGGGCCGCTCGGGGTCCGTGGGCTGCTCCTCCCTGCCCATACCCCACTGCCCCATTCCCGCGGCCTGCCTCCAATCAAGCCGGTATTTTGGGCCGATCTCCACAAGCCCACGTTGCTCAAGCTCCTACCAATATAGAAGCCACCATGCACACCATGAGTCTTGCTGTTCCGGATGATAATTGGTACATGGATACCGGTGCAACTTCACATATGACGGCCTCCCAGGTACTCTCTCCTCTTATTTAAATACGAGCACAAATCATAATATCATTGTTGGTAATGGCTCTTCTATTCCTGTTCGTGGTTTAGGTCACGCATCCCTTTCCTACCCGCATCCTCCACTAGTCTTAAACCATGTCCTTTATGCTCCTAATCTCATAAAAATTTGATCTCCGTGCGTCGATTTACTACGACAATAATGTGTCTGTTGAATTTGATCCTTTTGGTTTTTACGTGAAGGACCTCCTAATGGGGACACTCCTTATGCGATGTGACGAGTACCGGGGACCTATACTCTCTTCCGTCTTCTTCAACAAATGCTTCTTCCACCTCATCATCCTTTGCCGCTATTTCTCCGACTATTTGGCATAGTCGTTTAGGTCATCCAGGAGCACATGTGTTAAACTCCCTTCGCAATACTAATTCTATCGATTGCAAATGTTTTCCCCATTCCACTATTTGTCAATAGTGTGTTTTTGGTAAACAAATAAAATTGCCTTTTTCCCCTTCTTTCAATTTTACGTCCCTTCCCTTTGATATTATTCATAGTGACTTGTGGACATCTCCTATTTTAAGCTCTGCAGGTCACAAATATTATCTGCTCTTATTGGATGACTATACGAATTTTCTTTGGACTTTTCCTATTGGCCATAAATCTCAAGTCTTCTCTCCAGAAATTTAGTTCTTTTGTCTCTACTCAATTTCATGCCAAAATAAAAAGCTTTCAATGTGATAATGGTCGTGAATTTAGTAACACCTCGCTCACATCTTTTTGTGACAATAATGGCATGTCATTCCGTTTCTCTTGTCCCCATACTTCCCAACAAAATGGCAAAGCCGAACGACAAATTCGCACCATTAATAATATGATTCGTAGTCTTCTTGCTCATGCATTTCTTCCTCCCTCTTTTTGGCATCATGCTCTTCACATGGCCACTTACCTTCTTAACATACTTCCCCACAAAATTCTCCGTAACTTTTCTCCCACTAAACTTCTCTATCATCATGATCCCTCTTATAATCATCTACGAGTTTTTGGATGCCTATGCTACCCACTATTTCCTTCCTCTTCCATTCATAAACTACAACCTAGATCTACACCCTGTATTTTCTTGGGTTATCCACCCAATCATCGTGGTTATAAGTGTTTGGATATTTCTTCCAAGCAAATTACTCATTTCTCGTCATGTTGTCTTTGACGAGTCTCAATTCCCTTACTCCACATTACATACTCCCTCCTCCACTTCTTATGATTTTCTTGATTCGGGTCTTCCTCCTCCTTTTTCCCCAACTCTCTGGTTCCCGGTTACTGTCCGGCGTCACCCCACCGCGCCAGCCCCGGCTTCCTTGCCTGCTGCCCATTCTTCTCCACGCCTGCTGCCCATCGAGCCCAGCCGCCCACTGCCCCTCGGGCCCAACTATGTCCTCTCTCTCCCGGTCCCGCGTCTCCTACTCTGGACTCATCTCGCTGCTCCGACCCAACACCATCGGGCCCAACCTTCCACCCCGCCTCGCCCCTCTCCCCGCCCGCGTCTACCGCGAATCCAGCTCGACCCAATACGCCTACGCACACCAGCCCACTTCGCCTACTCTCCCTACCTCCTTACCACCTACGTCAATCTCTCGACCAAGCCCGTCTGCTCCCTCGGTCCAACCCACCAGAACCATGACCACTAGAAGCATGAGTGGTATCTTCAAACCTAAACAACCCGTTAACCTTTTTACCACTACTTCCTCTTCTCCCTTACCACGTAACCCAAAGGATGCCTTATCGACCCGAATTGGAAACGAGCTATGATCGACGAATTTGATGCTCTTATTAAAAATAAGACATGGGAGTTAGTACCTCGTCCTTCTAATGTAAATGTCATTCGGTCTATGTGGATTTTTCGGCATAAAAAGAATTCGATGGTTCTTTTGAGCGGCACAAGGCCCGTCTTGTTGGTGATGGCGAGTCACAGGAAATTGGTGTTGATTGCATTGAGACTTTTAGCCCCGTCGTCAAACCGGCCACTATCGGGACGGTTCTCGGTATTGCTCTCTCCAAATCTTGGTCCATTCATCGGTTGGATGTCAAGAATGTTTTTTGCATGGGAACCTCGGTGAAGCTGTCTATATGCATCAACCGCTTGGCTTTCGTGACTCCGCTATCCTGATCATGTCTGTCTCCTTCGGAAGTCATTATATGGTCTTAAGCAAGCTCCACGGGCCTGGTATCGGCGTTTTGCGGATTACGTCGCTAAGATTGGCTTTATCCATAGTCGATCGATCATTCCCTCTTCATCTATTAGAACGGCTCGAGACTTGGCTTATATACTTTTGTATGTAGACGACATCATTCTCACTACGTCCTCCGATCGTCTTCGACGAGTGCATTATGGCCCTTCTTCGTTACGAGTTTGCCATGAAAGATTTGGGTCCGTTAAGTTATTTTTGGGCATTCTTTGTCACTCAACATGCCTCCGGTCTCTTTACGAGCCAACGAGTAGTATGCCAAGGACATTCTCCAACGTGCGGGAATGACCTCCTGCAAACCTGCTCCTACACCTGTTGATACCAAAGGCAAACTCTCGGCTTCTGCTGATTCTTCCTACTCGGATCCTAAGGCTGTATCGCAGTCTTGCCGGTGCCCTTCGAGTACCTCACATTTACACGCCCGACATATCTTATGTCTGTGCAACAGGTTTGTCTTCATATGCACAATCCCATGCAAGCTCATATGACTTCACCGAAACGCATCCTACGGTACCTTCGAGGGCACTCTTACTTTTGGCCTTCACCTATATCGCTCCTCCTTATCGGATCTTCGTTCATACACCGATGCTGATTGGGGTGAATGTCCTGATACTCGTCGTTCGACTTCGGCTATTGTGTCTTTTTGGGTGACAATCTCATCTCATGGTCCTCCAAACGCCAATCTACTCTTTCCGGATCCGAGTGCGAAGCTGAATATCGTGGTGTTGCTAATGTGGTTGCCGAATCCTGCTGGCTTCGTAATCTTCTTCTCGAGCTTCATTGTCCCATTCCTAAAGCTACTCTCGTCTATTGCGACAATATCGGTGCCATATACCTTTCCGGTAATCTCGTTCAACATCAACGCACTAAACACATTGAAATGGACATCCACTTTGTTCGGGAAAAAGTAGCACGAGGTCGGGTTCGGGTTCTCCATGTCCCCTCTCGTTATCAAATTGCGGATATCTTTACTAAAGGACTTCCACGTGTTTTATTTACGGATTTCGGGGACGAGTCTCGGCGTTCGGCAACCTCCGCTTCCATCTGCGGGGTGTATTAGATATAATTATGGAAATGATTTTATTACATATAATTATGGAAATGATTTTATTACATATAATTATGGAAATGATTTTATTCTTGTATTATTCCTTCCATTAGTTTAGGATATTGTAAATATCATTCCCTTGATTTTAGCCTAAATTATCTCTTGTACTTTGTATAAATATCATTGTATCATCATCAATGAAGGAAAACAATTACATTCTTTCAGAAATCATACAGAATATAAATGAGTGCATTGATAAGTAAAGTTGCCTGTATCGCCTGTTGGAACTACATTGCATTAGATGAGACGGAGTTACATGAACAAGCTCACACATAAGTGACACAACTGTGTCGCATAAGAGAAAATATTTTTTATGGAAAAAATGAGATTATTGATAAAAAGGGGCATGCCATATACAATGAAAATCATTTAATAAGCATACATCCAAAACATAAAAATAAATGCTTATATCTAAAGAGTTTATGGTAAATATATTATCGATTGACTCTCAACTTATAACACTAACTCCATTTTTCAACGTGTTTGTGTCTTTTTTTAAATGTCGGTAAGATAATATAATTCTATAAAATAAATATTTGTTTGACATAATATATTATGCTTTTTAAAGAAGATGTAGGCAATCAGGGTTTTAGGGGAGGAAGGGGGACCTTTTCAAGAAAATAAATAACATTGTGATGTATAATTGCCCACTCGCTCCCCGTCTACCACACTCGCACGTACAAAAATTTGTCATATGGGCATTTGAAGGACTTGGTTCTCCTCCAGATTTGAATGGCTAGAACATGGAAAGTGGAGTACTAGTAAAAGAAACCTAGCATAGAGGAAATGAGAGAGGGAGGGATTGAGACCATTTCCAGCCGAAGTGGTGCTCTGCATAATTTAAATAATCCAATTGTTCAAATCTCGATCTTTAGTACTCTCATTGTTGGGTGTGGTTCAAAATCTTTTTGTTTCCTAATCCTAAAATAATTATTAACAGGTTTTAGCGGTTTATTTTAGGAAGAATTATTGTAGGCTTAAATTTCCTTTTGGTGTAGGGTTTCTTTCCTATTTAAAAGAGGATTGGCCTGCATTGTAACCATCAAAGAGTTTTTGTGAGATTGGGATATTTCGGGTTTGGCAAACTCTCGAGGTTTAAGATCGTTCTTATACTATCTCATAATAGTGAAATCATTGTGCTTGTGTCATTCATGTCTTTTTCCGTTTTGGATTTTCCACGTTAAATTAATCCTTGTCTCGTTCATGTTTTTTATTCTCATCTATTTTTTGATATTGTTTTATCATCTTAAATCGCTTCCGCATATTTGCTATAATCTCACATATTCAAAGTGATATTTAAAATGGGACAAATTTCCTAACACTCATCCCTACCGATTCTTATAATATACACTTAAGAATATATAATGTCAGTTTATGGACCCACTTTAAAGTCGTCGTTGACTTGGAGTCTTACAGTTTGGCCTAGTTCGCGGCTTATTGTTGGACATTGAACTTATTGTTTCTTTGTTCCTTTCTCCAGTATTGTGAGCCACACCATGCATGGCCACTGTTAACTTATTGTTTCTTTGTTGTGCTTGTGTTTGCGATTATTGTTCTCTAGTTTATAGAATCACAATCCTTTTATGTCGTGAGTAGCTTTGGATTTTTCGGCTTGTTAAGGATTTATTTTGTAGTTTTTGACCGCTATAATTTTCTTGGTACATTTTATATGTATTTCTTATAACTCTTTACTGTTCATCATAAATCTTTTGGCTTCCTCATTCAAAAACAAAAAAATGCAAACATTAAATATTGAATAATCTTGAGAATGTCATGTAAGTATATTATCGATTATTAAATGCGTAAAATCTAAAATAGATGTCAACTGACATGATATAAAAAAGCAATGAAATTATAGTTAGTCGGACACATAAAAATACTGTTAAGTCACAACAAACATCTTGCAAATGACTTTTACACATGAAGTGACAATCTGTAAAATTATAGTTAGTCAGACAAATAAAAATACTGTTAAGTCACAACAAACATCTTACAAATGACTTTTACACATGAAGTGACAATCTGTATAAGGGTAGGGGACTTGAGTTGATAATCTCTTGCTTTAAAACTCTTATCAATGTTTGACTTCTTTTGTCGAAACAGTGTTGGGCTGATGAGCCAGCCCTCACCTACCTACCTCAGGTTCGATTATGGGGAAGTAACTTTCCCTCTTTATTGAGTGAATTGTGTGTGGGGATGGGCTCTTGTTGTTGAGCTTCGACACCTTCCTCCCCAAACTCATATTAGTCTTACGGACTTCCCTAAAATAAATGGCCTCAAAGGTAGACCCACTTAAAAAAAATGTTGGACTTAATTCTTTAAACCGGTTTCCATCAGTGCTTTTGCTAGGTTCATTAACTTTGCATAATGGCTGCGTATTTTCCGAACAGTTTTTCTTTACTACTTGACACGGCCTCCTGGATAACTTGACGATTGACCAATCCATTGTTAATGACTGCCTTGTTGGCTTACTCCAAATCAATCATATTGGTTAAATTGTTAATTACTCATATCCATTTTCTAACACTCATAATTATTTTTTTTTCTAAAGGCTAAAATTTATATATAATCATGATTCATTAATACTCCCTCGTAAAAATTGTCAAATTAGGTTAAGATATAATTTAATCTTTATTTTATTATAATTTAATCATATTAGTATATTAAATGTGCAAAATTAATATTTAAAATTACCAAAAAAGAAATTCCGATTAGTTTTTAAAATAATGTTCATTAAATTTTATGATAACGCGTCCATAAGTACATAGTTGGAGATTGGTTCGGGACACACCCCTAACCATATCTCGTTCTATCCCCGAGGGAATCACCTTGGCAAGATGATGGGCAACAGAGTTTCCATCTCTCTTAACATGATTCCAAGTACAAAAATTAAGGAAAGTGTCTGTAATAGAATAAATCATCTAGGATTAAATCAAATTCTCCAAGAAAGAACTTGAATTGGTTTAGTCTATGAATTAAAGGGAGACAATCCGATTCGAAAGAGATCTTCCGATAATTGAACCTCTTAGCTATCCGAATCCCAAAGAAAATTGCTTTCGCTTTGGCAATCATTGGCATCCACCGTGCCCGGACACGTTTCACAGCTGCCATATGAACCTCTCCATGATAATCACGTCCCACCATTCCTAATCCTATCCACCCATCTTGTTCTATCGAAGTATCAACATTGATTTTCAAGACATCCGAACTTGGAGGACACTAAGTCGTTGTGAGATTTGCTTCGTGCTGCGTTGAGTACTAAGGTCTTTTTCCTAGAGCTTAAGTAAATCCTTGGCCATAGTTTGAGCTTTTGCCAAGACCACTGCACTCGGGAGTAGTAATATCATTGAAAACTTTAGCATTTCTACCCCCATATACACCAACCCAAAGTTAGGGATACCAGGAAAGCTTCGTCCTCCAACTCGGTTGCCCATCTCTCAATCAAGGTGCCCGGTGTATCAACACCGTCACGGGCTTGCATAATTTTGGGATCCAGTCCTAACTACATATTCTTAACTTCAAGACAAGTCAAAAATAGCGTGCCATGGTATTTCAATCTCAACATGGCAACGTGGGCAAGTATTGTCCATAGTAATGTGACGGTATACGAGTAGCTCTTTGGTGGGCAAAACATCCGAACACCACTTCTACCGAAATGTTTGGCTTTAGGTATGATTTTCGATTGCCACAAAATGGGCCAAAACTTGTCAAAATTATCACAGGAAAAGATGAGCTAAGGAGGTACGCTGATTTAACCGTGAACATACCTCTATCGGAATAACACCATACTAGTTGATCGTGAGGGAGGCTCTCGCAAAGGGGAATAGCTGCAATTAGCCTACTGTCACGATCATTAAAGTTGGTTTCCACTATCTCCATATTCCATTGGCCTGAATCTCGGTCTACCAAATCACAAACCATAGAGAGCTTAGTCCCAACCGGTTGGGGGATAGTTGTCCGCTTGCCCGCCTCATCAATAAGCCAATGATCACTTCAAATATTGATGCTACGACCGTTTCCAACACGCCACATTAGACCTTCTTTCAGCAAGGCTTTTGAGGCCCAAATACCTCTCCAAGAGTAACTTGGTGCGTACCCAAGTGATGAGTCCAAGAATGTGCCATTAGGATAATATTTGGCCTTAAGTAACCGACTTAGAAGGGAATTTTCATCTTGAATAATTCTCCAGCCTTGTTTTGCGAGTAACGCATCATTGAAGACGTCCCATCTTCAGAACCCCATTCCACCTAAACATTTAGGGGAGCACAACTTATTCCACGGGATCCAAGTACATCTTACGTTTCCCGTCAACCACCGCCACCGAACCGAGCACACATGCTATGAAAATCCTCTATTACCGACATAGGGAACTTGAGGATACTCATTAAATAGGTCGGCATTGCTTGAACAACGGACTTGATGAGGACTTCCTTCCTCGCTTTCGATAAGAATTTTTCTTTCCAGCCCCTAAGCTTTTTCAAGCACTCGTTCCTCGAGTGATGCAAATACCTCTTTTTACTCCGTCCAAAAATAGTCGGTGCTCCCAAGTATTTAGCATGCTTCTCAACAAGTTGCATATTTAACAACTGTCCTAACTCTTCTCGTTTCGCAAAAGGTACTCCTTTACTTGAAAAGACTTTAGACTTATCAAAATTCACTTTTTGTCCCGATGGTTTTTCATATTCGTTGAGAATCTCAACTATTTGTAAGCATTCTTGTCTTGTGGCTCTAGTAAAGAGGATGCTATCGTTTGCAAAAAAGAGATGAGAAACTGCTAAGCCATTCCTGCTGGCTTTTGCTCCATGAATTAAACTTTGGGAGACAGCGAGTCGATAGGAGCCCGGAGAGGGCTTTTGCAACTATAATAAAGAGATATGGGGAGATGGGATCACCTTGCCGGAGGCCTCTTGACGGATGTACTTCCCACCGACTTCACCGTTAACCAATAATTCATAGGTTACGGATGTAACACACCCCACTAGAACTTGTACCCAATTCTGATCGAAACCCATACGAAGAAGAGTATCTCGCTGCACGAAACCCCAATCTACTCTGTTGTATGCCTTGCTCATGTCCAGTTTAAGTGCCATAGTACCCCACTTACTCTTTGATCAACTTTTCATAGAATGAAACAGTTCAATAGCTACTAGCATATTATCGGTAATCAAACGGCTCGGAACAAAACCACTCGAGAAGGGGAGATAATAAACGGAAGATAAACCTTCAGTCTATTTGC
The DNA here is from genome assembly GCA_021018815.1 of Talinum fruticosum. NCBI lineage: Eukaryota > Viridiplantae > Streptophyta > Magnoliopsida > Caryophyllales > Talinaceae > Talinum > Talinum fruticosum. The sequence goes on from JAITYX010000056.1 coordinate 4,173,238, forward strand.
AATGGTTTTCGAAACAATTTTGTAGAGTACATTGCAAAGAGTAATTGGGCGGTAATCTTTCAGTGTGACTGGATTCTTAACTTTCGGAATCAGTGTTACCCGAGTACATTGCAAAGACTAATTACAAAGAGCTGTCTTGATTTATGCTGCGGAATATGGCCGTTGTAAATTGCCCTTCATCTGTTCTGTGACCCTAAAATGTCATGATTACAAGAACTTTAAAAAATATTGACACTTTACTGTGTGATATTGATAATATGATAAAAAAATTATATTTTATAAATAATAAATTAGCACCCTAAAATGTCATTAATTTAACAATTTAGATCCTACTTTTTAACTTTTTAGGTTAATAAATTGTTGAAAAAATCATATGTTAGGATATTAATTTATTATTTACGAGACATAAAAAGGACTTATTTATCGTTTATCAATGTCTTATGGTAGTAAAGTATTAATATTTCTAACTTTCGTTCTAAGAAAATTGTAAGATTAAGAACACCAAATATTACAAGATAAAATTCATTCATATAATTTTTCCACATCTCTCAGGACATAAATAAGAGAAAAAGAATCAACAAATCAATATTACCAAATTAACTGTAGAAATTAATTTTACAAAAATAATAAGATTATCCACATAGCTAGCTTTAATAAACTGGACTCTTTAAAAAAAAGAAAAAGAAAAAAATCCTATTCTTATTACAACGGCTAGCTAGAATCTTATCATATTTTGATGAATCCATTTAGTAATAGGACTAGAAAATTCTACTTGCCAAATAGTAAAAATTAACCGAATTAAACTCAAGTTAACTAGGAACTTGTTATTCCAGTTTTAATTTGTAGGGTTTCCTTTCCATTATTCTCGTCCTCTATAAATTCATTCGTATTTTCATAAGATTTTACTTAGCTTGAGCTGAGTTCTAAGCCTTTTTCTAAACCCTAGCTATTATTCCAATCCTTTTCCTAAAACCTTCGTAAAGTTCCTTCTGAAGATGAGAGACACTGTGAAGTTGAAGATAATGCACAGCAGAAGCAGAAGCAGAAGCTTGGGAATATTTAAATCAAGATCATGATTCCAACCCCCAACACTAATACTCATATGATCATGATAATGAGCAAGTTCTTAAGCTTTTTGGGAAGGTAATATGTGAACTCAGGAGTACCCATAATCATAATTATGCTCTTAATGATAATCATGAAGATAATCATGACGATCATACGATCAACACTAATGTTGGGAAGGTAATATCTCAACACAATGGTACCCATCATCATCACCGTCATGTTTGTTATGATGATCATATTGGGGATTAAAAGAACGCCACCAAAGCTTGGGAAAGTCGGCACTCGAAAAGCGCTAGGAAGAGTGCTTCGTCATCATTTGCGTCAACAACGGCTACTACTAGTGGTACTTTGCTGATGAAGAAGCAGAAGAAAGAGAGGAAACAACGACCCAGCATCACCTCCTCCACTTCCTCTTGAGATCAAAGAAAAGATGATGATGTTAGGCATTGATCTCGATGACGAAAAGAGTAAGCCTAAGCTTATCATCCAAAAGTACGTCTATACGTCAGACATTAGTAACCAACAAGCGCAATTCCTGATCCCGATAAAACAGTTGCGGACAAAAGAAGACATGTTTCTCGAGCCCCAATAACTGGAAGTGCTCAAAGAAATAAAAGGGGAGACGAAGGTGAAGGTGATCAAAATCTTGTAGAAAACGCCACTCCAATGCCAGCTCATATTCAAGGGTGTTCAACTGATATGAATGTGATGTAGATACTGCGTCTCTCTGGAAATAAGAATTCAAATGTAGTTAAATTATGGAAGAGAAAGGACTGGTGATGAAGTTTTCAATATAGGAAAAATGATGATACCGATTCTCGTTGCATTTGGTGTTTAATCTATCAACAACCGGATGACCAAGGAATGAAGACTGCTTTTCAGGAGAGCTTAAAGCACCAGGGATCCCAACAAGAGGTCTTGTCCCATATGAAAAATGAACGCGAAAATGAGGAGGAACCTGATCCGGTCTTGTCCCATATGAAAAAGAACTATTTTTCTTTTTCTTACCACAAATTTTCTTAAATACAAAACGCAGGGTAAATACTCACATGTTCCCGTCAGTATTATAAGTAATAAACTGCCAATAGAAAAAAAAAAATTGAAAACTAAAATCTTACTGTCAAGTATCAACAGGGAGAAGGTGAATTTCTATCCAATTAAGGGATTTTCTCTGCCCGGAAAATTTTCAGAAGGGTGGCCTGAGAACTAGTATGTGAAAGTACTGTTTACCTAACAAACGTACATTTATAGTAGTTCACATATGTCATATTCTTGTTAAACTTAATTTATGTTGTAGTAACGGCACCTGTATGTTATTACTATTGTTCTTCTCTCCTATTACATCTCCCCTAAAGACAAGCCCGGAAAATTAATCAGCTGGCTTGAGGAAGAAAGAAAGCTTTGTGCTGTCAGGACTCAGAGCAATCATTGACTTCCACAAATAAAATAAAATTACTACTAGTCAAATCAATGCAAATTCTTGGGTACTTAAGACAACATCCACCACGTCATTCCCATTTTCTTTCACTTTCTCTCAGTTTCTTAATTAAACATGGTTTGACTTATTATGGCCATAGATTTTCAACTCCTGGAATGAAGAAGCCTAGACTCATGCTTCAGGTGGAGCTACTCATCAAAACCTTTTAAAGGAAACATAACACAAAGTGCATCAAGTCAAATCAAAAGTCTTTGGCCATTAACTTAAGCATGGTGTCATCTCGAATCCTGTGTTTGTATCTTGCAATATTGTTAGCCACAATGGCAGGAGCCACAGTACCCTTAGACATGAAAACCGCTCCCAACACCACCAAACCGAGCTGCCTCCGGCAATGTGGGAAACCTTTCCCTAACATTTGGGGTCGGCTTAGAATCAGGCTGTTCCTTGAGTCCTGTATAGGACATCTTATGTGCCACTTCTATTCAACCTCCTCGAGCCTTTTCCCCGGTGATCATAGATGAAAATAGGATCATGTTTGAAGTCCTAGACATATCCGACACCCCAGCCCGTGTTTGGAAAGCTGTGGCCAACAGCTGTTACAATTCAACTGATGGGTTGGCCACTGACATATACTCTCAACTGGTGGGTTGACCACTGACATATACGGTCACCAGTTCAAGACGGAAGCTACATGAAAGTTGATATCGCACATGGTACCAGTGCAGGGTCGCACGGCCATGTAGATTAGACAGAAACGGGCAGAAAGTGCAGCAATGATGCGCGACCACCGTGTAGGGGTCACACGGCCGTGCGATGTCTGTTCTGCCTCGGCTTTATAAACGATTTTTCATTTATTTTTTGGTGAAGCTTTCCATTCCCTTTTTGGGGTTTTTATTATAGTTTTTAGTATTCCAATGCGTTGAGATTAAGAGATTAAAATTTGGATTTTGAAGATTAATTTCAATGTAAGAATTCAGATTTCTCTTCAATAAATTTTAGTTGTGATCCAATAATGGGGTTTTGAAGATTGGGGTTTTTATTATATCGCAGCCAGAATTCTGAGCAGCTTCAGAAGCCGGGCTAATTGTGATCAATAATGAATTATTAACTTAAGGGCTATTCGAGCCATAAACAAAATGACTAATAATATCTCTGGTAATCTCTCTGTTATAATTATGTCTCCCCGTTTATACAAAGGAACCATTGTCCATCAGATATAAAATTATATTGCAGATTGTGGTATCAATTGACTTCCAGTAACGTGCAAAAAGAATTATTTGTATTAAACAATTATTTAAGAGGTATATGAACACTCATTAATTCTTTGTATTTCGTTTCATTTGGCTTATTGTGAAAAAGATCCATAGGCTAACTATGCCAAAGTTGTTAGAATTGACATTCTAGTTAGAATCGATTAGGGCGGTTAGAATCGGAATCTTAGAATTGGATCGAGAATTATAAAATTCTAATATTTATTTGTAATAGTGAAATTTCTTTTATAAGAATAAAAATATTAGCAAACATTTATAAAAATTTATAGAAACTCAATTTAACTATAAGTTGTCAAAGATTTTGTTTCAAAAGTATACTATTGTGATGAATTATTGGATAAAATTATTCGTTACTAATTTATGACATTTATTTAGAATCGTGGATTGGATCGTATGATCATAAAATCGTATTATACGATCCTACCATAGATTTTTTGAACTAAATTAGAATCGTAAGATTCTCATACATTTAAGATTCTAATGGAAGTTGAATCGATGGAGGGGTTTTAGATCGTAGAATAGTAAGATCATAAGATCCGGATCAGGAGTTTAATAACTATGGTTTCAACCATATCGATGATTGTTTCTGTAAATATTAACACCCCTGAAAATATGGAAGAAAATTAACAAAGGCTACAGGTCAAGTTATACATCTTCGATGCTGTCTGAGATTGGAGCTGTTGCTCTGATGCCCTGAACCTTGCATATTTCTTCTAGCACAGAGGCAACTTCTTTCATTGTCGGCCTGTCTTTACCTTTTTCCCTGAGGCAACTTTCTATGAGCTCACCAAGAATGGCGAGTTGAGCTTCAGGTGCTTCCATAACCAATTGAGTGTCTATTATTTCAATTAAGCGTCCTGCTTTCATGTAGCTCAAAAAATACATTCCTAAATTTCTATCTGAATCTGTATCTCTTTCAGATAAGATTGGTGCTTCTCTTGTCAGCAATTCAGCAAGAACAACGCCAAAACTATACACGTCACTCTTATTAGTCAGTTGACTTGATAAGAAATACTCAGGATCGAGGTATCCTAATGTACCTTGAACTAAGGTAGCCAACCGCGTTTGATCCATGGGAATCAACCTTGAAATTCCAAAATCTGATATCTTAGCTGTGCTATTGTCATCCAGGAGAATATTGGTGGACTTAATGTCCCGATGAATTATGGGCATAGAGTGCAAATAAGCAAGTGCATTAGCTGCTTCAGTGGCAATATGCATACAGTTGCTCCACGAAAGCCAAGGCAAACCACCTTGAGGATGAATGTGATCATAAAGTGTACCACTTGAGATGTATTCATAAACTAGCATAGGGACCTTGGCTTCTAGACAGCAACCCAAGAGCTTTACTACATTCGGATGGTTCAGTTGCGCAAGTATAACCAACTCATTGATAAATTGTTCAATTTGAGACTCATCTACGACCTTCAATTTCTTAATAGCAACAGCTTGATTTTCTGGCAAAATTCCTTTGTAGACTATACCATAACCACCTTTCCCAATAATGCAGCTGTCACTGAAGTTTCTAGTAGCAGTAGCCAATTCTTTGATGGTAAATATCCTTGTGGACTCCACATTAGAACTTGAGAAAAGTTGTTTTAATAAGAAACCTCCATTTTTCTCAAAAAATTTCTCTCCTCTCTTAAACAAAATAATCTTCTTATCCCTCATGTATTTAGACCCCCATGTTAAGCAACTGACCAATAATATGAAGCCAAAGACTGTCCCTGCATGAAATTCGTGAAAAATAGATTTTCAGGCTTAGTATAATTCATAGATAAATAAGTAGGTGAAGATTTTTTTTTTTTTCGATAGGATAGGTGAATATTATTCGATGAAACCTCCATTTAATTAGTAATAAAAAATTCTTGTTCATTGTGAATTAAAGCAAAATATACATGAAGGAATAAGGGTTAAATTAATTACCAAGGGCCAGCGGAATCGTGGGAAAGCATCCAGTCCCATCTTTTCTACCATTGCCAAAATAACCTGATGGACAAGAGCAATAATAACTCCCAGGAGTATTATGGCACCTCGTGGAACATGGATTACTTTTCTCATCCGCGCATTCATCTATGTCTGTACAAGCAAAGTAAAACGAAAGTTATGGAGGACAGCATAGTAATCTTACATATCAGAGGAGTGTCAGACAAAAAGGTTAAATTTGGCTAGGACAAAATTTAAAATTAAGACGAATTATTACCTTTTTCGATACCTAAAGTTTTTTCAGGTCGGATAAATTGAGCATGCTAAATCTGCGCTAAAATCGGATTTGTATAACAAAAAAGGGAAAGTTTTGTGTCTCAATATAAATTTTGGACGAAAAATCAATGACTATGTTTTACTTTTTCGGGATAAACAAATTTGGGTAACTAGTTTGACGAAATTTTGCCAGGAGAGACCTATTATGGCGAGCCCACGCTGCATAGATTATCAAATAAAGAGAAAATTCAGTTAATGAAGTACTGTAAACATCTTCTATCAAAAAAAAAAAAAAGTACTGTAAACATTTAAAATATGCCATTTAGAAAAATTTCAATAAATAACAATAAAAGTTAATGAAAAACCTTGTGATTCGCGAATATGTGCCCCAAAAACTCAAGCAAAGAGTATTAACCAAAAAATGCTCAGAAGTGTCCAAAAGGTCCCAAGTTTAGAAGGTCCATCATCATCCAATACAATTATGATCTCATTTATCACATGAAAGGCTATTTGAGTCTTACATCTAGATTATTAATTCAACCTAGAACTAAAGAAAATTCGGGTAAATTGGCAAATAAGACACAAAAATGACACATTTTTATTATTTTGCTTGCATTTTTTGTCATTCTTTAAAATTTATTAGACAAGTTTTCTTATTTTTTGTGCAGATAAGTTCACCTAAGTAGTTCAAAGAGAATGTAGGAGGAAAATTTGTTGTTGGATTGGCCTACACATATAAACTAATCATACAACATAAATTTTCTAATAAATCATTTAGTTTTCATCACTACAATAGCATATTAAGTTTTGGGTATACTTGGTTAATTTATAGTTCGGTTCAGTGTTAGGTACAGTCAATTTGAATTGGGTTATATTCAAGTAAATGAAATCTTAATTGGTTTCGGACATAATCATTTTTGGCTCACATCGACTATACTGATTATTTGATAACCGGTCTAACAAACTTATTCTTTGAAAGAAAATACCCTTTAGAGTTCGGGTCAATCAGATTAGGTACGAATTCAGTTTGGGCTTCAGGCTTCAGTCATTTTGCCAGGTCTAGACTCTCGGGAAAGAATGCATCACCTACCAGATAAAGCCAAACTTGGGGCATACATTTTATTGTCGGGAGGATTCCTTGTTTCGGCTAAATTAACAATAAAACGAAAAAAATACATCTGTGAAAGCATTAGCTAATTATACGAGTTTTTTTTTTTTTAACAATTTTTTTATGAGCAGCACATTAGCTTATATAATAAGCTTGCTTAACAAGAAATTATTACCTGTGCATCCAAGATGGAGATAAGGATTTCCCTCATATCCTGAGCTGCAGCTGCAGCGATATCCTCCGATGCCAGTGTCTCCATCTATGCAATTGGTGTTGCGTTGACCACAGGCATAAGTGCTCAGATTTTGTTTTCCTTCTTAGCATGTCTGATTTGATGAGATGACCCAATCGAGCACAACAGGAACATAATCCTTTATTTGATCGACAAAATTGGAGTCATTAAGATCAGCAGCCCCGCGGAATGTGATGGACCCCTCTGCTGCCAGGAAGGCAAATCCACAAGGGTTCCAAGATGGGATGTGGGCGTGATTATCGGTCATCCAGTCATTAAGAGAAACAGAAAACTGTCTAGAACCCATTGGAACCGGAGTCTGACAGCAGCCATTGGTGCCAGTGAATTCACCTGCCACCACATCTTCGTGACTGCTACATTGTGTACTGCAGGAGGTTCTCAGTGTTATTAATGCTTCATCAATTTGTACGAGGTCATCAGCACTTGTTTGCATTGTTCCCGAGTCATTGCAACCAACAACCATAAACCTGTTCGTAGGTGATACAGTGTAGGGTGCTCCTGGCTCAATGCCTAGGCCTCCTGAGGGAAAACTGAAAGTCTCCTCACTGCTAGAATCATAGCACTGATAAGCCACAATTTGGTTCCTAACACGGATTTGGGAGTCCGATATAGCAAGGACCTCAACCATGGTACTGTTTGGGCCAGTTATCACTGGGCAAAAGGCTCGAGGAGGGTCAAAGGAAGTTTGACAAGAAATGATGTACCAAGGACTCAAGGCACATCCTGATTCTACACCAATCCCAAACGGGTAGGGAACGGTTAAACTCCCGCATTGCCTGGAGCATCCTGGCCTTGTGATGTTAGTCGCAGTCGTCATATTAAGTGGTATTACTGATGCTCTAGCGATCTCAGTAACGAGCAAGGCAAATGTTGCCATGCCATACAGAGAGAAAATGGGGTTAGCCATCCTAGTCTCCAAAATATCTTTGTCTCTTCAACATAAGGGGCTCCACGACTTTATTATCTCCCAGAAATATTCTAACTTCCTCATAATTATTTAAAGTGAAATTCGTTGGTGTATGTAGTGCTAACCAAACAAGTTGGTCTACTCAGCCCAAGCGCAGGACAAGCTCCTGTGGCTTAATTGGCCCTTTGGCCAATCACATCCCAGATCAAGAACTGACCTCGGCTTGTTCATGGAATCATGGGTCTATAATTTGCGTTGTTCAATATCATTGGTCCTAGATCAAACTCAATCTGCCTCAAACTGAGTAGACCATTTTTTTCATGCTTTTTTTTTTTTTAATATCTTCTATATTTATTTCTTCATTTGTTTTACAATGTTGGAGATTGTGGCGAAGTCTGAATAAAATTGACGTTAGATAAATCCAACAATGTCTAAAATTCAGACGAAATATTTTGTCCCATACCTTTTTTCAAATCAGACAGACAAGACTAAATTCAATCAAAATTGGGTTCAGATAATAGAAATAGGAAAAATATTATGTCCAAATTTTAAATTCGGATGCAAACTTCATTACCATACCCAATTATTTTTGTGTCAGACAAATTCGGATAATTAGATTAGACGAAATTTTACCAAACCTAAAAATTGATCAAACCTGCCTGATTGGATCCATAATGCTTGTGACTTCTGCACCCACGTTTCCAAGTGTAGACCAGCATCCTGATCTTACCTTTACAACTTTAAGGAAGGCGACTCACCCCAAAAAAAGGAAAAAAAGTATAATCTAATATCAACGATTTTCAAGAGTTTATACACGGTTCATAAAACTTATGTAAGCTGCGACCCATGTCTCCATAAAATAAAGAACAAGGAGATTACTATTATTTGCTATTATATGCTTGGCACACCTTGAACCGAACTTAGTATTAAACTAGCTAGATTAGGATCTTCCATAAATTATAGTGGAAAAGACCATTAATGATGTGCACGATGTTTGTAATATGCGTTTTAAATTTAAACAAATAGCAATTTGTTTATTTTTCAGCATAAAAAATATCATGTATATCATGTAAAAGTGTTTCTTATATTGAGATTGTGCCACAATCTTACGACCTAAAGAGTGTCATTAGCTAGTTATATATGTTTTGAATTTTCTATTTGAAAAGCAGGCAAAATTAGGTTTTCAGATTAGACTAGATGTTCATGTTTTAAACTGATAAAAGGGCATAAATATCAGGAGAAACATTTAAATTATGCTGTTAATGTTTATCAAATAGCGTTTCACCATATTTTTATTAATGACCACATTTTCTAAAAAAACCTCTTCAAATGTCCTATATTACAAGTAACATCCAAATTATAACATTGAGTCGAGTTTATAGACACAAGTTACTATATGATATTTTCTTTTGTTATTTTCATATATATATATATATATATATATATATATATATATATATATATATATATATATATATATATTATATAAAAATTTTAAAAATTTTTCTCTAAATTATATTATGTCACCGAGTTCATGGTATAAATATTACAAGCAACACCAAGCTCTTGACAGTCATAAACCACAATTTTATTACAAGATCTGAAAACAGCAAATTTGACCTTTCTATCTATATAAGTTCAACTACTTGATCTCCTCTTTGACGGTGTTGTGTTTTGAAGGATTCTTATTAATCACCTATATATGATGCATGAAAGCTGGTTTGGGAACCAAGTTGCTTAATTAGATACATGACACCCACGCATAATCACAGCAATATGGTGACTCTGTCGTGGCATAATTAAGTTGACAAATATTGATTATGAAGTCCATTTGAATGGCAACGAGGCAAGCCCTTACACATTACCATTATCTCTCCATGGCGCAGTTATGCTGTTTCGCCATTCTCACTCTACTGCTGATGATTATTAGCCCTTGTATTGGTGATGAAAATTTTGGAAGCAATTGTTTGTATAATGGTTACGATGCTCCATGCAACAGTTCGGCAACCAACCTAATTTCAGAGACGTGTGATCCACGCAGTGGTGGAAACTACACCCGTAACAGTGTGTACGAATCAAACCTCCTGAGCGTCTTCTCAAATCTGACCTCTGCAGCAGCCTCCTCCAAGACATTCTACAATGCGTCAGCTGGGTCCGGGAAGACCAAGTCTTCGGCTTGTTTTACTGCCGTGGTGATGTGGACCCAAAGCGTTGCCTAAGTTGTGTCCAAACCGGAGTTTCACATCTTAAAGCCTGCGATGCCAGGGAAGCTTTGGCGTATTATGAACAATGCACACTCCGGTATGCCAAACGTGCTATATTCGGGTCAGTTGAATTAAACCAAGGTTACCATCCTTGCGAGGAAATGATGGCAGGGCCTAACACCCCCAACCAGAGTGTGTTCAACAAAACAGTGGAACCTGTGATGGAGAGGCTCACAGATAAGGTCACATCTGGTAATTCTTCGAGCTATTTTGCAACGGAGTCAACCAAGTTGTTTGAGCATCAGAAGGTTTACGTGCTTGTGCAATGCAGACCTGACCTCACTGGATCACGATGCCAGGAATGCTTGAGGGAAGCAATGGAAGCATTAGCTGCAAATTGTCTGGGAAGAGGGCAGATATGGGGCATGTATTTTCAGCCAAGCTGCCAGATCAGATATGATGTAGTCCCTTTCTTCAATACGACCACGTTACGCACCTCTCCTCCAGCTTCAATCGGTTTTTCGCCCAGAACGTCATATAGTCCAGGTAAGACTAGTGAGTTATTGTTATCGTGAAATTCGGTCTAAAAACAACTCAATTAAAAGTTTAACTCAATCTAACTTGCATTTCCAGAGCAGTATATCACAAATTTTAAACCTGAAAACCGAAACCAAAAATAAGCTGATAGTTAAAGGTCAAATCTAAATCAATCGATTCTATTTCCACCTGTTCAACTAAGTTTTGCTCCTATAGATCAATGTTGATAAAGTCTTGACTCAAAAAAAAAAAAAAAAAAAAGGAGTTCATTGAAAACTTGCCTAGCTTTTTGAAAGGAAGAAAATAAAAGGGAAAAAAGAAAACTGTAAGGACATTATGTGCATTTAATTTGTATATTTAGAGTTCTTTGGTAAATTAAAAAATTGTATATTAAAATTGTTGGTAGTTATATAAATCTATAATCAATTGTCACCTATTACGTACATATTTACCATATTGCCAAAAAACTAAATGTGCAATGTGCATATATATAGTTTTGTAAGTAAGGGAAACTACAAATAATAGCAGTTTCACATAATTTACAAGTAGTTTTTTTTTCTTTTATAGAATTTACAAGTAGTTGCTTTCAACCTTATGTTATTCAACAGTTTTTTTATTAAAAAAAAAAAAAAAACAACCCTGATGTGTTCAAATCTGACAGTTTTTTAACTCAAACTTATAGTATGGGATATATCAATTTTAACTAATTAATCAAGACACAAAGAAAAATACTCTTTATCATTTCCTTTTGTTGTTTACTGTGCTGGTGCTCTTGAAAGTTTTCATTTATTCTCTGTTACAGGGAGGAGGCCAGCGAGTCTGTGGAGCGCAATTGCCGCAACAATTGTTCTAATTACCAGTTTCAATCCGTTGACGCTGAGCTCTCATTAACATTCATTTTACATGTAATTAAGTAGAAATCAGAACTTTGAGACCAGAAAAATGTGTTTGGCTCCTACCAAGTAATTCACTACCTGTTTCCGTTAGGGTTCCTGCATTAAAGAATGATTACTAACGCTTGACAAATGTGTTGTAAGACAAGAGCTTCCATTCTGTCTGTACTGGTTTGGTTAATTAATCTTGCGCAGTTAAAAAGAAAAATTTGGCATGCTCATTTCATCGGGACATGTCATATAATTGTCAAGTCATATTAAATTATCATATTAATTTGTTGAAATTTTCATTCAAAAATTTAAAGTTTATCCGCAAACCACTGTGGCAATTAGTAAAGGCTACTCTATTCATTTTTATAACTTATTTTTACTAAAATAAATTTAATTCTGCTACATTATACTAAATTAAACGGAGCTTTTTTTTGTTAAACAGGACTTATTTGTTGTAAACTTTATATATATATATATATATATATATATATATATATATATATATATATATATATATATATATATAAAATTATTTTTGTGGAAGTGAACTAAATTTTGAACTTATTTTATGAATTTAACTGAAAATAAGTTCAGAAACTAGGGTCTATAAATCAAGATTTTGTGAACATGTTTTTATTGGCTCCTTCAATTCATTGTAAATTTTATATATCAAAATTTAGGTGCCAATATGCCTTGTGTAGACCCTCCAAATTTATTGCCGCTAGTGCAAACTTGTGCTCGGTTTATATACCTTTTTAGTATTTATCTGCATCCTAGCTGGCGCAGAAGGTATTTGACACAAAACTACTAAAGACATGCAAATATTTAGAAGTATGTTCAAATTATTAACCTGCCTAATTATGAGACTTTTTATTTATGTAAGTTCATGTGTGTATTTCCTAGCTTATTTTTTATTGTTTTCTTTTTCACAAACAAGCCGCAAAGGACAATGTAAGCGATATTTGAATTCAGGTCGCTAGTAACAATTCTTACACATTTTAGCAATTGAGCTAACTCATCCCAATACCTTTGAGATTTAACCTATTTTTTTGTTACACTTATGTATGTTTTACCTTTGGCCTAAACACATTTTTCGATCTTATGCCAAGGTTAGGGGGCAAGGTTTTTTGAGATGTATAGTTTTGGGTTATATGAAGATGGTGTTTTGTTTTTGTTTTTATGGTTTGACAAGGGAAATTTATTGTAATGAAAACTCGGATCTGTCCCGTACTAGTCGATAAACCCTTCGAAATTGAGTTATGTTCATGATTTTCATGCCACTAATATTTGTTCAAAAAAAGAGGAAAAAAGAGAACAATTGAAAAAAAAAAGAATAATAAATCGGCATGAGAAAATAAGTGTTGTACTTGATTCAAAGTTGTCTAAAGGTTGTTTGTGCAAAAAGAAGTGAATTGGAAGAGAGGTTTTGGGATATAAAAAGCCAACTTTGGGGCTGACTTAGAGGGCTCGGTTTTCGAGATATTGTAGGAGTAATTCTAGGTTCTTATTGTTGGGTTATGGAGCCTAATGGGGTTATTTGGGCTCGGGTTTTACAAGCAAAAAGGTGGCACGGTACCACAGGACAAGGTGGCATGGACATGACAATCGACATGGACAAGGAAAACGCGAAGCAAACACCGAACTTGGGCCAAAGAGTAGGCACGGGCCATCACCCCGCATGCTCGTGCGAGGTGCAAAATGCCCGGCTATTGAGTTTTTCCTTCCGTTTCTTTGGTTTTCTTGTAGTTAATGCGTGTGTAATTGCTTGTAAATGATGTATGACTTATTATGGCTATATAATCGGTGTTAAACCTCCATTGTTGATTATGAAGAATAGCAAGAGTAAGGTGTAAGCTACGGAGAGCTTAAATGAAAATCCTTGTAAAGCTATTCGGTGTTCTAGTGCATCAATTTCGTGGTTTTTTTTTTTTCTGATTTGGGTTTTTTCACATTAAAAATTCTCGTGTCTTATTTCGTTATTTTCTTTTATTCCTAATTTCATTCTTTGAGAGCTCTCCAACCTAACTATTGGTATCGGTTTATGGTTAGATTGAGAGTTCACAAACATAGAGGGAAAAAAAGTGAAAATTGAGAGGTTCGATGACAAAGATTTCTCGTTTTGAAAAATGCAAGTCGAGGAGTTGTTATACCAAAATAAATTATATCAACCCCTCGAAGAGAAGTCCGCAGACATGGATCAAAAGAAATAGGAGTTGCTAGATCGGAAAGCTCTTGAGACGGTGAGATTGACGTTGGTGTGGAACGTGGCGTTCAACGTGATGGACCAAACAACGACAAAGGGGTTGTTGGCGGCATTGTCCAACCTCTGCGAGAAACCTTCAACGATGAATAAGGTATATCTCATGTGTCGGTTGTTTGATTTAAAAATGGTAGATGACACTAGAGTAGCGGATCATATTAATGAGTTTGATATGATCATTTCTAGTCTTACTTCGGGAAAATAAATCTTGAGGATAAGGTTAAGGCCCTACCCAAGTCATGGGATACCATAGTGTCTATCGTTAGTAGTGCTAGGGGATCCAATGCGTTAAAGTATGTAAGGTCCGGGGATGTGATCTTGAGTAAAAGCATTCGCAAGAAAAATTCGGGGAACCATTGAGGAATGCATTTCATGTGAGGGGTAGGAAGAAACAAAAGGGTCGATCTAAATCCAAAGCAAGGGGTCGGTCCTAAAACCCGGGGAGGTTATTTGTTAGGGCTATGAGGACAAAAGACATTTTAAGAAAATGTTTCCTAAAAAGTTTGATGACCGGAATTCTAGAAATTCCATGGAAAATATAGGTGATGCACTTGTGGTGAGTGCAGAAAATCCTATGGAGTCTTGGGTGGTGGATTCCGGGGCATCATTTCATTCCTGGTATAGTAGAAGTTTATTCTACAATTTTGTTGCGGAAAACTTTGGGAAAGTGTTTGTAGCAAATGGGAAAAGCTTGGACATACTTGGCAAGGGGGACGTGAGGATCAAAACTTCGAGTTGGGGGTTTTGGACATTGCAAGGAGTTAGGTATATCCCGGGGTTGGCGAAAAATTTGATTTCGATGAGTCAAGGTATCTAATAAAATTTGTAATGGTGGCTGGAAAATTGTTAAGAGGGCATAGGTTATAGCTAAGGGTGTTAAATCTGGCTCGGTAGACACTACGGGGTATAGTGGCTTAGTTACAAATGCCAAGATGGGTTGTTCCAGTGGGAGTCTACAGGGTATTGGACTTGGTAAAGATTTGTGTTCTCGCTGTAGTGGGAGTCGATGTGGATGACGGGGTGCGTGTTACGTCTACAAACGGGGTCATTGGGTGCTCCACAAGGAAAAATACAAGAAGCGGAAGTAGTGAAAAAGGTCGCATTTTCAACGGAAGGTAAAGCCCAAAGGTACAAATTCTTTCTTCATTATGTTTTGATGACTAATGCCGGTGAGCTAGTTTTGCATGGTGAAAGTGTGTAGGAGGTTAATCAATCCGAGTGAGACTTCACGTCGGATGGTGAAAATGGGCTTGAAGCGGGATAGCGGGAATCCGAAAAATAAGCTAGTCCAAGGAGAAGGTACCGAAACATTGAGGCGGTGTAAGGCCTCGGTGGGTCTTTTTTGTTGAAGAGGCCGAGTTTGCGGTGTGCTTGATGGATGCAACAAAAGAGGTAAACCATTAGTATCCAAGTGGGAGATTGTTGGGTTATGGAGCTTAATTGGGTTATTTGGGCTCGGGTTTTACAAGTAAAGAAGGTGGCACGGCCATGAGACAAGGTGGCATGGACATGACAGTTGGCAAAGACAAGGAAAATACGAAGCAAACACCGAACCTGGGCCGAGAGTGGACACGGGTGCAATCGTGCCGGTTGTCTTGCTCTTGCCAACCGGCACGCTCGTGCCAGTGCAAAATGCCCTACTGTTGAGTTTTTCCTTCCATTTTCTTGTAGTTAATGCGTGTGTAATTGCTTGTAAATGTTGTATAACTGATTATGGCTATATAATCGGTGCTAAACCTCCATTGTTGATTATGAAGAATAGCAAGAGTAAGGTGTAAGCTAGCACTACTACAATAACCACTTTTAACGACGATTTTTAACGATGGTTAAAAGGACAAACTGTCATGAAAAATGAATCGGTGGCTTTTTTGTAAATAAATGGTGTTGTTTACCACCTATGACGACAATTGTTTCAATGAACCGTCGTCATACGTTAGGCTATGAACATATTACTATGGTTTATTGAAATAACCGTAGTCATAGGTAATACTTATAACTACGGTTCTTTTATTGAACCGTAATTAAAACTACAGTTCAATTAGAGAACCGTAGTTGAAAGTGTAGATCTGTTTTCAAAAACCCTAAATAAGGGCTTTTTTTCTCCTCTCTCTTTCTCCTCCTTCTCTTTCTCCTCCTGCTCTTTGAACCGCTCAACCATCATCTCCACCTCTTTGCTTTCCCACTAAACTCTCTCTCGTGTCTCTCTCTATCTCTATCTCTATCTTCTTCTAGCATCGACGTTAATGGCAACCAAGCCTATCTCGTCTTTTTCTTCCTCCAGATCCGACATCAATTGCAACGAAGGCTCTCTCTCTCTCTCTTCCTCCAACGCCGGCGTTAATGGCAACCAAGGCTCTCTCTCTCTCTCTCTCTCTTCCTCCAGCATCGGCATTAATGGCAACCAAGGCATTGTTGGTGTCAATGGCCTGCTCATCCCAATCCTCAAGAGAGGCTAATTCCTTCTCCTCTTCGCTCGCTCCCGCTCCGAATCGTCGTCCGTGCCCAAGCTCCGCCGCCGCTTCCGCCGTGATGAGGAGCAGGACACCTTACCCCGAGCCTCCTCCTTGGTTCGTAATCCTCTCTCTCTCTCTCGGACAATGAGATTCAAGAGCAGATTAATTATGCTTCCATGGTTCGTTGTTAGATGTTCCGATTTTGCCTTTTGTTGTGATTTTGCTGGGTTCTACCCTTTTAGATTTGTGGATTTGTAATTGAAGAGTTGAAGTCTTTTGGATCTTCGTTGTTAGATGTGTAATTGAAGATTTGAAGTCTCTTGGATCCTTACATTTCAAGTTTTTCCACGCTGCCAGTGAAGAAGGTTGTTTCATTTGAGGTAATTAATTAGTTGGATTGTAATGTATTCATTTAGATCTGATTTTTTTTGCCCTGTAATCTTCAAAGTTCTGAAAAATTTGTCAAAATTCCCCTCCAACAATTTCATATGTATTTAGATCTGATTTGTTTTTGTTACTCGGTTTTTTTTTCTCTCCATTTCAGTTTTAGTTTTAGATCCAAAAATTTTCAAATATGAAATTTCTCTATTTTTTTTTAAAAAATTCAGACGTATGACGACGGTTCTTCCGGAGAACCATCGTCATAGGTGAGAGAACCGTCACTATAGCTGACCTATGACGACGATTCTCTTGAGAGAACCGTCGTTATAGGTGACCTATGACGATGATTCTCTTAAGAGAACCGTTGTTATAGGTGACCTATGACGATGATTCTTTAGAAGAACCGTCGTCATACATGTTCTTTTACTACGGTTTTGAACCGTAGTAAAAGATGTTACATACAACGACAACCACATATACGACGCCCTTTAACCGTCGTTAAAGGTCATTTTTAACCGTAGTTAAGTGGTTTCGTAGTAGTGTAGGGAGAGCTATTAAGCGGAAGTCCTTGTAAAGATATTCGATATTCTAATACATCGATTTCGTGGTTTTTTATCGATTTGGGTTTTTCTACGTTAAAAATTCTTATGTCTCATTTTGTTATTTTCGTTTGTTCCTAATTTCATTGTTTGAGAGCTCTCTGCTCCTAGCACTTAGTCAAAATAAAACCCTATTAAGGAGGCGATTAGTGCATAATTTGTACAAGATTTTGTATGTATTTAAGTCATATCAACTTCGATCAATTCAAGCACAAGTTTTTCTTTTCTCTTTTTCTCTTCCTCTTTATTTTAAGTTCTTGTTTGTTCTAGTGTAAAGATTCAAATTTATTAGTTTAGATGCTAATTATAGTTAACTTTCATGTTTGAGTTTAACTAATTAGTTTATGTTAGGTCGGGTTATGTTACTTTGTTCTTTATTTGAGTTCATGTTAATTAGGTCTTTGTTTGGGTTGCTTTTGATTTTGATTAGCCTCTCTAATGGCTTATTAATCTCGTTTAAAACTTAACCCACCTATTTTATGCTTGTTATTTAGGATTGTTTCTCATGTTTATCACGTGTTCAATGAAATGTCCGATCGAGTTTTCATCTTTACTTTTGGGCAGTTGGTCTATTAATGAAAGGTGGAGCCAAACTCCTAGTGCGGATGTAGAGAATAATCAGGATTTTCACATAAAATTAGCTTGAATCCTAGATAGGTTCATAGGTAGCTACTTTAGTAGTATAATTTAGATAACCCTATGAAAATAGGTGGTTTATACAATTAGATTAGCTTATGACTCTAAAAAATGTGACTTGAGTATACTTCAATAGTGCAACTGGCCACTCCTAAATACTTGCATAGACTTGGTAAAGTTTAGACTTGTTTTGAGTAATTAGTTTATTAAGTAGTGAAATCACAACTCGAGCATTCTTTTATTGCCTTCTATAGAACTAGTTTAATTCTACTATCTCTCATCTCTCTTGATTTGTCTAACTTGAAAGCTTAACATAACTGTGGTACTCGAAACACAACTCTTTGTGAATATGACCCATACTTGCCAACTAGTTATAATTATGTCATGCACTTGCGGAAAATTTAAGACTTAATTCTTCCCATCAAAAGGCATCTTACACATTGAAAGTGGGTTATATACTCCCATATTAGTAAAATGAGAGGACATCGAACATGTTTATAAGTTCGTGAGTTGCTTGCACATATATTGCCAATTGGTTCTGGGTAAGAACATTGTTTGACCTTATATGCATTGTTGGTTTATTTAAGACCCAAAATTGTATAAAATTTAATAATTTAAACATCTTTTTGAAATATAATTAAAACCGCACTGTATTATTTTAAAATAACTCTCCTTCATACTTGTCCAACTAATTAGCGTAACACAAAGACCAACCCATCAATTAGATTAAACAAAACAACAAAAATATCTGCATTTCAAGCTGCAAAAACAACTCACAAAATAAAGGATTAATTAGTTTGGGTTGCTTTCTCCTTTTTTTTTGGGTAGAAGCTACACAAAATCGTATCAATTGCCCTGATACTCTTGAAGCTTGCATAACTCTTCGAGCACCATCACTACCTCTGTCATTGTTGGCCTTTCTTTTCCCTTTGGCCTTAAGCAACGTTGTATAAGATTGCCAAGAGCGAGGAGTTGATCTTGAGATGCTTCCTTACCCAGTTGAAGGTCCAGTATTTCATTTAAGCGCCCTGCTTCCATGTGCTTCAGAAAATATACTGACAAGTTCCTTTCTTCCAGATCCCTTTCATCCGTAAAAATTGCTGCTTTCCTTGTCAATAACTCAGCGAGGACGACACCAAAACTATATACATCACTCTTACTAGTTAGATGACTTGATAAAAATATTCGGGGTCAAGATACCCAAGGGTACCATGAACAAGCGTGGATAGTCGAGTTCTGCCCATGGGAATCAACCTAGAAATTCCGAAGTCTGATATTTTAGCTCTGTTATTGTCATCCAGTAAAATATTGGTGGATTTAATATCTCGATGAACGATGGGTATAGAGTGCAAGTAAGCCAGTGCTTTGGCAGATTCAGTTGCAATAAATAAACAGTTGCTCCAAGAAAGCCAAGATGCACCACCTTGAGTTTGAATGTGATCATAAAGTGTCCCATTTGGAACAAATTCGTAAACCAGCAAGGGGACTTCATCTTCTAGACAACATCCCAAAAGTTTCACCACATTTGGATGGTTTGTCCGTGTAAGAATAACCAACTCATTTATGAATTGTTCAATCTGAGACTCATCTATCACCTTCGATTTCTTTATTGCAACAACCTGATTCCCTGGTAAAATTCCTTTATAAACCATACCACAACCACCTTTACCAATAATGCAGTCTTCTGAAAAATTCTTTGTTGCAGCCAACAACTCCTTCATAGTAAATATATTTGCAGATTCTCCATTACCACTTGAAAGAAGTTGTTTCAACAAGTTTCCACCGTTTTGTTGAAAGAACTTATCTCTTCTTTTACGAAGCATCTTTTCCTTCATTTTCCTCCACAACCAAACTAAGCAAACGGTTAATAATGTGAAGCCAAAAACCGTACCTGCATGAAGCCATTTGGTTATCAACGAAAGATGTTTAGCTCTACCTACTCAAAGTATAACCATCAGATCGGAGTCATACATCTTACTTTGGTTATGAATGAAAGATCTTCTATTATCACAACATCAAGACACATTTCTAACACATGTGAATGAATGCCAGCTTCGAATTCATGTTGGACATACTGTAGGCACAAAAATTCTCGAAATTTGTGGTTACACATACACACACTATGCTCAAGAGTACATCATCCATACTTGATAACTCCCACTTTACATGTCACAATGGTTTTCAGATAGGAGTCACACAACGTGATTTAAGTGTCTAACATACCTAACACAAGGATATAGTCTCCCTATTTATTTTTGTAAACATATCATGGAGGTATACTTATTACTAAAGTTCAAGACATCAGCTTATTCAGCGTGCTGAAGTTTTGTTGTGGGAATTTACATGTATCTTCATAAGTTGTCTATCCTACTTTCTCTACTGTTCCATTTTTATTGGATATGATTCTCGATCCGAAGAGACAAGCTGCCTACCTATTTTCACAAGTTTACATAAAGACAATTTTTTTTGTTTTCTTTTGTTTTTTGGTCTCAATTTTCCAAAGCACAATTTATACCTCAACTGAATTCAAATTGTGCATAGCCCGGATCAGTAAGTGTGCAAGAAATAGCAAAGAATCGATGATTTACCTAGAGCCACTGGAACTGCGGGGAAGCAGCCGGTGCCATCTGTTTTACCATCGCCGGAGTAACCAGGGGGACAAGAACACTTGTAGCCCCCTGGAGAGTTATGGCACCTCCAAGAACATTGGCTTCTAATTTGTTCAGCCGCACACTCATCAATATCTGCTCGAATAAATTTATCTTTTTATAAATATGTGATATCATGGCATACGTAGGATGCAAAATGATACGAATTTTGGTGCAAGGACACTTTAAGTGTATGTACTTAACTTAAAAAGTTTATAATATTATATATAAAATTTAAAAAATTGGTATAATTATAATTTATAATTGGTGTAATATTATAGTTTTACACCTATATTTTCAGAATTGAAAAATCACACATATAATATGTCTTTACGAATAGGGTTGAACCAATTAAAATATCACTTTGTTCTTGTCGATGTAGCCAATGGATTTCAAAACTTTATAGTCTATAACTAAATGTAATTATTAAAAAATTTTATGATTTTGAATCATATGGCATATTAATTTAAGTTAAAATAAAAATTACAAGATATGTCTTGCTACAAGATATGTCACCCATATAGGATATGCCAAAAGGCATAAATCAAGAGAAAGATTGTTCTAAGTACCTATCCATTTGAGTTTCGTTCTACTAGCTCGATTTAAATAAATTTTTGATTATTAATTGTAAATTCTGTGAAAAAAATTCAAAAGTAGACACCCCATAATTTTATGAATCGAAAGTTAGTAGACTGAGGGGTTTTGTAAGATAGAGGAACTATATAATAAATTTGAGATCACTATTTGAAGTAAATAGATTGATTTTTCAGTTATACATATTAAAAAAAGAATATTAAATATGAACATTGGAGAGGCACAGAGGACAGATCCAAAGAGTGCCAAACATTAATATTGTTGGAAAACATGCACGATGACACCGGAATCCATGGAGCCAGTCCCACCAGGCAGGGGAATCAGAAAGGAAAGATTTAAGTTGCAAACCCCCCCAAAAATCATTCTCCCCCAAATCCCAATTATTAGTCTCTAACATTTTGGCAGAACGTAATTGGAAGTATTTGCCCATTGTCAAATCTCAAACAGATAATTGGAATAAATGAAATAATAGGATAATTTTGTACGCTTAAATCTCTGTCTCCAAAAATATACGTTTTTAGGAGCATTTAAGAATTTGCACATTTTGACATTATAACGAAATCATAAAAATGAACCTATTTAACAATACGAAGAAATTAAATTCTTCATGATAATTCATTATTATAGTAGTAATTTGTCAAATGAATAGAATCTTTCTACTAATTTACTAGTATTCGTAAAATGTGAGGAAGCAAAAGGAAAGTAGTGTAATTACCATGAAATGAGAGTGTATATTCCTTTTTTAATCAAGCAAATCGATACAGTTTATCAACAGTTGACTTCTTAACGTTTGGGAAGTGGCCCACATGTACAAGGAAGTGGCAGTGGTGATGTATATAGGAAAATGTGAAATATTATATGTCTTAAAACATACTTTAAATTTTTTTAATTTAAAAATTATTATATTAAGTAATAAATTTTTAAAAATGTTATAATTGAATAGAAGAATTGCAGTAAAATTGTAAATTATGTTAAATTATTATTTTATTAATAATTTTTTATATTTGTAAAATTATAAATATGACACATTTTTTATATAAGGTTGATCTAATTAGGGTGTCATTTAATACTTGTCCGTACAATTAACGATTATTAAATCTTTACATTCATAATTAATTATAATTATTAAAAGATAGTGATTTGAGATCTTAAAATACATTAATATAAGTTAAGAAAAGACAGCTTTAAGAGTATTTTCATGTAAGACACACATATCATCACCCTAGGAAAATTAGGATTGTCTGTTGGGGTAATTTGATTTGTATAAAGGTTGTATTATCTAAAAATACTCCATCCGTTTCAAAATATATGTCGTTTTAGGTTATGCGAGAATACCAAAGAAAGACAAAATTCATCACATTTTATGTTAAAAGACTAAGTTGCCCCTATATTTTATTGAAAATGAAAAAATCAATGAAAAAGAAGATAAACAAAGCAATTAATAAGGAAAAAGTTGATAAATTAATAATTAATGTCATTGAAATTATAAAGTGACAAGTGTTATGAAACGAAAAAATTGATTAAAGTAACATATATTTTGAAACAGATGGAGTATTCAATTACGATATCTATTTTGTCCACTTTAAAAAATTATCGATTGGAACTTGTAATATAATATCAAGAAACTACAAACAAAATAACAATTACAAAATTAAGGAAATAAATTGTGTAAAATTTTATTAAAAATAAAAAAATTAATGATAAAAAAGAAAAAAATACTGAACAAATATAAAATTTGTAAACTAGTTATTTATATGTTATTAAAATTGTGAAGTGATAGATATAGTAAAATAAAAGGTTAGTTTAATGACAATTATTTTTAAAATGGAGGAAGTAAAAACTCACCTGTGCAACCATCGTCGAGGTAAGGGTTGCCCTGATAACCTGGCTTGCAAATGCATCGGTATCCACCTATGGTAGGCGCGCCTCCGTCAATGCAAAAGCTATTGGGTCGGCCACAAGCATAGGTCATGGAATTCTGTTGTGCTTGACTGCAGCTCTGGTTTGAGATGACCCAATCAAGCACAATGGGGACACTATCCATTATTCGATCTACAAAAGTAGAGTCATTGAGATCCGAGGCCCCGCGAAATGCGAAGTATCCCTCAGCTGCAATGAACGCATACCCGCATGGGTTCCAAGATGCGATGGAGGAGTGATTATTGTCAGACCCGATTGCTGAGCCGGTCCCAAAAGAGAAATACCATGATCCCTGGGGAATCTTAGCCTGACAGCAGCCGTTGGTGCCTGTGCAGTTTCCGGCACTCACATCTTCTTGTTTGGAACAATGAGAGGAACAACTCATTCCAGCATTTTGAAGAAAAACGTCTTCGAAGGCGCCTCTTTTTGCTCCAGAAATACTTCCAGTGTCTTCACATCCAACAACTGTCAGCAGATTGTCAGTAGGTGACAGACTATAAGGTGCCCCCGCTTTCGTGATTAGCTGGATAGAAAATTCACTGCCTTTACTCGTTATGTGACCTGTTGAATTATAACACGTGTAAGACACAATCGGGTTCCTGATGTGAAATTGGGCATCGGATATATCTAAAACTTCAATCATGGTATCATTTCCGCTAGTGATCGTAAAGGGGAAAAGGCTCGAGGAGGGTCATAGGAAGTGTCACAAAAATGTCATACCACGGACTCAACGAACATCCTGTTTCCAACCCAATCCCAAAAGGGTAGGGAACCGTTACGTTCCCACATTGTCGGGGGCATCCTGTCTTAGTGGTATTGGGGGCTGTTTTCATGTTTAAGGCTGACACCGCTGAAGCTGCCTCGATTATGAGCAACATGGCACTCATTATGACCGAAATTGCCATGCAGCATCGAGGGGAAATGGGGTAAAACATTCTCTCTCTCTCTTAGCTCTCAAAAAGATTGGGGTCAACCCTTGCCAGGCTCAGCAGTACTGAGCAAAATTGGATTGGGATCACTAATTTCTAAATCTATACATTTTGATTGACTCAGCTTACAACTTACCCACGTACGGCGCCTCAATTCCAAAAATTCAGTGAATAATTTTCTTTTAAGACCTAGCCAATTCAAACCTATTATTTGTCTGCCTTTTAATAATTTAATAATAAATTATCAAAAAAGAATTAATAATAAAGGGTGGCGATTGTGACAGAATTCAACTTAGGTTAGGAAGAGATCTGCAACCCTTATGGCTTCACGGTACATTATCCTAGCTTAATATTATAAGAGTGCAGTACAGTAGTTGTCGCAAAATGTTAACTATGGCAACAACCATAACTCCCCACTCCCGTAATATAAACCGTACAAATATTTTGATTTAATTTAAACCGTTAAATTTTTTAACTTTTAGTTTAATTAAAATTTATTTAATAAATTCAGAAGAGTATAATAAAATAAATAAATAATATTTATCTAAAGCGGTGTTTGAATGAAATCTTAGCTTTTTCATAAATGCACACCTACTCCCCACAAAAAACCCATTCGTTATACCCCGCCACCTAGACCAGGCAAAACCGACCCCGACCGGAACCCGCACCGAAAGTTTTGGATTTTGAGCACGATTTTATCAACCCGAACCCCAAAAAAAAAACCGAACCCGAAAAACCCGCAAATTAACGGGTCAAACCCGATCCGAACCCATTTGACCCATTGGGTCAAAGCAATAAAACAACCATTTTTTTCATGCACATTATATGATTTTTTCTTCAATTTATCACTCTTTTAATAATGATTATTTATCATATCGGATTATTCGAGAGAGATGTTACATATCTATTACAATCATTTACAGATAAAAACCGATACTCGTTTAATTTCTCAACTTCTTCCTCATAAACAAAAGTCATTATATACAAAAATTATGCATAGTTAATTTCAATAAAAACATATATGGATTCAAATGGTGTAATACATTAAAATACTATAAGTGTATAAGTTATACTCGTTATATTTTTGGTGAACTGAATATACCTAATCATATCTAAATAATATACTTTTATTTTGTAGAAATAATATTATTATAATGATGTAAATTTTGATGTTATAATTAAAAATAATAATTTTAGTTTATTATAAATCTCTAATTCTTATTTATTTTAAACTGTTTTACCTGTACTCGAATCATAACTCCTACGGTAGGCAATGAGCCGAACTAAAACAAAGTCAAATTTTTGCTAGTGAATAAAATGGATCGGTTAAGCCTACCCAAGTCAAAACTTTCTCGATGTGTTTTAAAATGCATTAAATATGCATATAAACCTTCTTAGTACAATATAAATGGTGAAATAAACATCGTAACCTTGAACTAATCATTACGAGAACAAGTCATTATTATACAACCCATTATTGACCCAATCTTTCGTTGGCCTTATTTTAAACGCGTCAAGCGGCCAACCAGCTCGACGTAAATGGGACCTTACACAAATATCATAACGAAATTTTTGAATATTTTTGAATATTCATTTTAGAAAATACAAATACTATACTTTTTCGTAGAATTATTGGGAATTTTAAGCAAAAATTATGCTTAATTTTTATAATTAACAAAAGAAAAATAAGTGATAAAAAGGCGGTCTTAACCCATTGGGTCAACTTGAAACCCGTATAACCGGATATACGACCGCCCGTATTTTACTCGAACTCGAAATACATCCGACTAGTATTTTACTTGTAACACCCCGAAACTTAATCGTAATTAATCATTTTAATTTTTCATTTTATTGTCTTAATATTGTTTAAGAGTACTCGAGCCGCACAAATACGAAATCGAAATAAAAGATGCGAATAAATTTGATAATCGTAAATAATAATAAGTAATTCGTATGCATTTACATTAGTCCGAAGACATGTATGTATAGTTGAATAATGCAAAATTATGTATCGAGCACGATTTATTTATATATAAATAATAAGTAAATGAAAAAAAAATAAAAAGAGAAGTAGATTGTAGAAGCATCGGGATATAATGAAAAAGAGGAGGGGTGTCTGTAAACCAGGAAAAATCTCATCTTCATCTCTCTTCCATTTCTCCTTTACTCCCTCTCACCGTGGTGCTCGTACCACTCGCCGGCCGGCCAGGCCTCATCGGTTTCTTCCTCTTTCGCCGTCGCCAAGTGGCCGCCGGCGTACCTGGCCGCTGCTCGCTCCCCTGCTCCCACACCAATTTTCTTCTCCCTCCTCCCCTGTCTCGCGCCAGCAGGGCAAAGCCGCCTCGCTGCCGCTCGGTCGTGCCACCCGCTGGCCTACCGCCGTCCCTGGTCGCCGACCGGCGCCGACACCGCCGAGCAACGTCCATCATCATCGTCCGGACATCGAATCTCCATGAGTGAACCACTACCACTCAATTTCACCTCTAACCCATTTTGAGGTATATCTCTAATCCTTAATTCTAAGTAAATTCTATCTTAAATTTATGTTGTAATTGAATAGTTAGGCAAGTAAATGTGAGAATTGAATTAATTTATGTTGGAATTGGAAGAATATTGGGAGAAATTAAAATTGGATTTAGGGTTTATTATATGTTGATATGGAATTGGAAATTAATTTGGGTTTAGTTATAATTATGAATATCCTTGTTCAACTTCTATATGAGTATGAATGAGTTGTTTGGTTGTGGAAGAATTGGAAGAAAGATATTGAGGATGATTGAAATATGAGCATATATATATATAATGTTGTGAGTTGCTTTCAATGGTGTGTAATTAGAGATTGATGGAAGATTGAATTTATTATGTGTGTAAATGTGCTAAACTTGAGCAAATTAATGTGATTGAATATTGGTTTAGTCAAGCAAGAGTGAATCAATTTGAAATGTGAAAATTTAATGAAGTATGGAGGAATACTCATTGGTATGAATTAACTAAAAATTGGGGTTATGTTAACTTCGGGAATGAGATATGAAGGAGAATGTAAGTATAACAACCCAAACTTTAAGGAAACGTATTACCTCTAATACATTTAAATATAATAAGCGCGTACATTTCAATTTTAAAAATATTTTTCATATATATATATATATATCGAGTTTTCTTGCAGGACCCGGATACGAACAACGACGGCAGATGACCAATATTTTTCGTATAATTTCAATATATTATCTAGTACCTATATTCACATAAACCATATTTAAATTCATAACTTAAATCATAAATATTTTCATATAAGTTTAAACTTTATACGTATATACACATACATAACTAATGACAAATTGGCACAACTTATATACAAATAATCAAATATCTAAATATCAAATCTTAAGGAATAACTTGCTAATGAAACTAACCTAATCTAAGTATAGACAATCACATATGTTAAAACACACTAGGTTATAGCAATAAAGCTATCATATTAACAAAAGTAATAATAAAACTACAATAGCAAAAATAATAATAACAATTATAATTATAAAATAAAATAAAATAAAAAAATAATAGATAAGTACAATGACAATGCTGAAGATAATTATGATAATAAAAATAATAATTAATAATAATTTTGGATAAACAATGAATTTGGGGTCAAATTAGGGCTTGACAAATTAACCTACACTAAGCATCATTAGGAGATTGCCAAATCACCAATTAACCATGAGTCATAACCTAAGTGTCAAGCAAGGGTAACCACACAAATAATTAATTAGCACAGTTTTACATTATTCACTCCCCCATTTATAAAATGATTTGAAATGCGCATGCTTAACTCCACTATTTATCAACCTTTATTTTAAAGCATGATAATGGACGTATTGAGCTTCGGCTCACATTGCGAAAATATTTTCTTATTTTGTTTTAGGTAAAGATGTTGAAGGTATAAAGCAAGAGAAGAGTTCCGTTCGGGACTTAGAAGCTCGTAGTGGCAAGTTGGGGTATTAGTGTCAAGTATTGTTGATTCGTTTATCAAGTCTAACATGTACTTTCGTATATATAAGTTGTAGTTGCCTAGCAAGGTATAACCACGTGTAAAAATACACATAGATATATTTAGAACCTTGCCCTTTCCTCCGGTAAGGGCGGCGGTGATGTCCCCGACCTCCTTTCCGTTGCGCTAATCATCGGCTAGCGGTTTATTTAGACTAAAACAGGTGATTACGGGTTTGGGGCATTATAGTAAGTGGCTATGAAATTAGGGGTTTGTTGAACTTATTGAAGATTTTGTTCAAGTAAGTTGCTATAGAGTGGAAGATGAGCCAGTAGGTGCTTGTATTATAAACAAATGTGAATCATTAAGTGTGCAACAATTCTAAAGAGGGCTCATGATACTATTTAAAGTAAGTTTTGGATTGGAAAGAAGTTTAGAATGTAGAATGTTGAATCAAATTACTTCTTGAAAACAAAAAGCGACTGGAACGACATTTTCGAAGAAAAGAATGAAAAACGATATTTAAAGTTACCTTACTATTTGTACTTTTCAAAATATTTAAATGTTAACATGTTAAAATATTAATGAGTTTCACTATTTTGTCTACAACACACTAAATCATTAACTGATTATTGATAGTACTCATAAAGGAATTAATCATACGAAACCATCTCCCGATAATCGGGATTTCTATGATTAAATTACTTAACCGAAGCCTTAGCTATATATATATATATATATATATATATATATATATATATATATATATATATATATATATATATATATGGCTCTTGTCGTGATAAAAAAATCGAAAAGTTCATGAGCACAAGAAAATGAGAATATTGACGAGATTGTAACTTGATTTATATACTGGTTTGAAACTTGTTTTTGTGGTTGTAAATATACTCCGAGCGTGTGGCCCGTTGAGTTTTATTGTAGATTTTATGTAGGTTTTTAAGGCTTTTAGCCTAATGGTTAGGCCATGTTTGAAACGAAACTCTGTCAAAATTTTTAGAAAATTGGAAAACCAAACCGACAACTTAAGTAGGAAGTATATTTGGTTTACGAGATAAGAGGACATCCGGGCATACTAGATTAAACGAGTGGTACAATTAAGGTTAGGCTACATTAAGCACGGACTAGAGGTGATAGAAGCAAAAGATCAAACTTAAGTTTTATTACAAGAATGGGGAATTAAACTCATCAATTGTTATATACAAATTCAAACTATGTCATCAATAGCTTATTTCCGGAAATGCATGAATATCGAGATCGAAGGAAACAATATGAATAGGTACACGAAAAGTAAAAGTTTGATGATCGTAAATGCATATAAATATTGTTAAAAAACTAGTAATCTACAAAAGTAGATTCATTTTAGGAACAGAAATCGAATTGAAATTGTGTTGCGTAAATAATCAGCAATTGAACTGTTCAGCTCACTGAGGTACGTTATTGCTTATACCTTTTTCAAAGTGTTCATCTTTATTATTGAGTTTACTTGTTTTAATAATACAAATTATTTGGACTCACTTCACGATCGAGTTCACAGCTTATAGTAGATTTATCACAGTTCACGATTACAATTTACAAACACGATTCATGATTCACGATTATAGTTTACAAACACGATTATGAGCTTACGATTACGATTCACGACTACAGCTTACGAACACGATTATAGTTCACGAGGGCCCTCCCCGATCGATCGAGATAAATGAATGAATTGTTTATCCAGATCACGATTACATATGTGATGATCTCACGGAATCGTTAATCGTTCAATTGTTCACGGAATCGTTAATCGTCCAATTGTTCACGTAATCGTTAATCGTTCAATTGTTTACGTAATCGTAAATCGTTCAATTATTCACGTAATTGTTAATCGTTCAATTGTTCACGATCGACTACCTCGGGGTTCGATGAACCTAGGATTCGGATTCCATGATTGATTGTTTCACGATGACGGGTCCTAAGTTTGGCTAAATCGGAAAAGCAAATCGGCAATTGACAAGTTTGCAAACCTGTTTATTTAAGAAAAATGATTTAAGATATGCATGATTTAAGAGCACTTAAATTATAATTTTATTTTATAACATTAACGTACTGAGTTTCTAACTCACACGTCTATTATTTTATGTTTTAAAACTTTTAGGAAGTCGAGCGCATGACGGACTATTCACAATTACGCCTAAAGTTTAAAGAGGAAGAAAAGATAATATTGGTCAGAAAAATTGATGTATGGCTGTTCGCCTTGACCCCATGCATGCTAGTCCCTCTCTTGGTCTCTTGACTCATGATTCCTCTCCACCCGATCCTCGGGATTTTGAAAATTTCATTTTCACGTGCGGAAAATTTGGAGTTGAATTGTTACATAAATTGTTTGAATAATTAATTTGCTCAAATGAATTTGCCTTGTTTTCATTCTCAAAACGGCGGTAACGTCTCCCAATTTACAAGTCTTCCGCTGTTATCTACTTATGTATGTGGTTTTGTATCGGGCGCGTTACTTACCCGAACCCAAATACACCCGATCCGTATTTAATCCGCCCGCCCGAATTGACAGGTTTACCGCCACCTATGCCACCTCAACTCCATATGCACCCAACCCCTCCCCTCGCCCGGACCATTTTCACCGAGCAATTCGACTACCACCCAAACCGGATGAGGCGAGCAGCACGTCCACGGCCCCTTTTCGGCTCAAAATCGGAGAACATGGTGAGAGAGAAACCAAGCGAGGAGCCGGCAGCGAAGACATAGCCTTTCCGGCAATCACCCCCGGACTCCGGATGCGGACCATTTTTTCCGACGACCAAGCATACTTTTCCGGCGACCACCCAAGTTGAGGATGCCCGGATCTCCTTCACACCCCTACCCACTAGAATTGGATGTTGCCTGGTTGTGTATTTTTGCCAAATTGAACGCCGGACCTCCATATTTACTGGCAACAAATAGCCCTCCCTGCGTTGAAAAATATTTCTACTTGTCCACTCCGGCCCCGGAAAAAATGGAGGTCTTCTTGAAAATAAACGTATCGTCGGAAAATGTGAACACCTCGCCGGAAAATGTGACTGTATCGCCAGAATAAATGAAACCTTGTAGTGATTGTTAATATTTGTTCTTTGGATTTTTTCCTTAAAAGAAATAAATTTATAGTCAAACATCACTCAACAAAAATATTTTATTTATTTATTTATTGATAATTTTTAATTAATTAAACATATTATTCTAATTATAATTAAATTTAAATAAATTAATAGATAAAATTAAATCAAGACACATGTGCGGTTCATATTGTGGGCATTATCGTGGTTGCCATTACCGTGAGGATATTATAATGGGATTAACGGTCCCCAATACTGCAAATAAGATAGTAGTCTTACTAATGTTATGCACGATTTCTGCCAAAAAATAAAATAAAAGAAAATGTTATGCACGATTATCATAAGTTCAACACATATTTCATCCAAAAAAAAAAAAAAAAGGTTGAACACATAATACCCGGGGCCTGTAAATACTGTCTAAACTACGTGCTGCTTAGTTAGGCGTTTCGCATACAATATTGTTCTTAGCTTTATCACGACTTTCTCTTATTTAAGTGCCATAAATTTTATTGGGTCTGTATATTGACAAAATAATCGGCTAAAAGTTCAACTAATTAAAAATATACAAGATTATAATTTCATGTTATATCAAAGAAGTCTTCCATTTGAAAAATTCCAAATTTGAATGTGGTATAACATATATTTCTCCTATAAAGCTGTTTTCACATTAACAGATCTTTCAGATTAATTTCCACCTGTAAGTCCCAAAACATAGCCTCTTGCTGTCTTACAAAATCTTGGGTAAAGTCTAACAAATGGACCCTTTGCCTTTGAAAAAGAAAGACAGAATTCACATTAAAGGCTCATGTAACACATCAACAAATCAATCAATCAATAAATAAGCATTTTATATTTCACTGTAGAGAGGCGCATATGTATGAATACATTTACAAGTTATCTGGCATACTATGCGTGTGTAGCACTTTTAAAGAGGACTTTATTTAGATAGAACCGATCTAATGTTTCTTCGTTTTAGTTGTAAAATCGAGCTATTATAACTGTTATGGTTAGAAATTAGCTGGTATGAGTTATTATGGTTAGTTACTATAACTGTTATGAGCAGGTTATAAAACTTTATAGACATTACTACAGAAACCACTTTTAATGACGAGTCTTTAAGGAAGGTTAAAAGAACAAACCATCATGAAAATTGGACCAGTGACATTTTTGTAAATAACCGGTGTTCGAAGCACATATGACGACGATTCTTATGTTTGGTATTTTTGGACGACGATTGATTTCATTGAACCGTCGTCTTATGCAATATATGACGACGGTTCCGTGAAAGAACCGTCATCCAATGACTTTCGTAACAGATCTAAAAACCCAAGAACATACCTGTTATTTCCACGACCGCTTTATCTCGCTATCTACTCTCAATCTTATCGTTCTCCACTGTTCACTTTCATCCACAATTTAGATCTAGATTTGCTCGGAGTCACCGGTAAGTAATCAGCGCCATTGTTCCTTTCATTGTTTAATTTTCGTTTTTGCTCACTCATTGTCTCTCATCTTTCTTATAATTGTTATAGTATTGGTTGTGTGTATTGCCGTTGTTTTCCTCCATTGTCACCGTTGGTTTCGTTGTTCATTGTCGCCATTGTTTTCCTCGTTATTATAGTATGAATCTTTATCCTTTCTTATTTTCCACTTTAAGTTATTTACAAGATTTAATATAATTAATTGGTGAACGTATTTGGGGAATGATGTGAATGTTGAGAATGTGAGTAAATGTTTGAGATTGTTGAAATGTTGAATCTTTGTTGAAAAATTGAATATTGAGAAAGTGTGAATGTTGATAATGTGGGTAACATTTGTTTAGTTTATTATGTTGGATATTCATGACATGTTAGAGATTTTAAGAAATGAGTTTAGGATTTAATTTATAGGGAAATAGAATGATAGTTAAAGATGGTAAATCAAAAGAGTGCATCCAAATTTGTTTAAGGTTTTAGAGAAATAGAAAGATAATTTGGATATAGGGCTTTATTTTCATATAATTCAATTAATGGCATGTTTCATTAAATTATTGTATGCATCTCATAAGTTTAGAAAAACCATTCAAACATCCGTACATAACAAGTTATCCTAGGTCACGGTACGTGCATAAATGTGCTTATAGCGTTTTGGATATTAGCTTAGTATGTATAAGTTTTTGAATTGTCCGTGTTGGACAGTTGGAGAATAATATGGTAATAGGTTGTGTGGCTATTATAATATTATCATAAATTTGACGAGGATATCATGGTGCTCATTTTCCCTCTCGTTCTTCGGATGCAATTATGATGACGATGGATTTGATGTGTGTATCTTTACTTCGGTTACTATACAATTAAGTAAAGATATGCACATTAGACAATATGTTTTCATATGTTGTACTTGAAGAACTAAAGGGAAATGTAGCCGGAATTTTGTCAAATGTATGATAAAATTTTGCTATACGGTCTAGGGTCATATTATTCTTAAATGGGTTTAGGACTATCTATCCCTATAGAAGATTCTTAGGTGTTAGACCTCGCTTTTGCTCGTTTTTAAGGCATTATTTAGCCCAATTCCGTGATGATTTCAATGATATTTATTTAGTTTTGGGTTAGATCTTGCTCATTTTCTCTTTATCGTCACCTAAGTTCGTAAATCTCTTTATTACGGGTTTTTGGGCTTAAATTTGAGAGATTCGAGGTAAAGTTGATGGAAAGCGATGAAGAGAAGAGTTCGGGCCCAAGAGGAGGCAAGAAAGAAGCCTAAAACACATCAAGAGAAGTCGCACAGCCCCTCGTGCGAAGCTGCACTGCCCGTGCGGATCATCGAGCGAAGGACCCGAATCCAAGGAAGTCCGCACGGCCCCGTGCGGACATTGCACGGCCGTGCGAATCATCCGGAGAGTTCTCGGTTTCGCACGGCCCCCTGTGCACATATTGCACGGTTGTGCGACAAGTTACGGAAGATTGAAGATGCGCACGGTACCCGTGCGCGAATCTGCACTGGCCGTGCGAAACAGCGAGAGCGCGAACGCGGCAGATTTTTCGCACGGTACCCGTGCGACTTGCGCACGGCCGTGCGACTCATTGTTTTCGGCGATTATTTAAGTTTCCTAATTGTATTTGTGGGGGATTCTATTCCATAATTTGAGATTTTTAGCTAGGGTTTCGGGGCAGCTCGAGAGGAGACTCAAGAACACCCATTATTGTTATTCTACTTCAAGTTTTTATTATTGAATCGCATCAAGTTTTTCATTCGGTAATCGTAATTTCTTCTCTTTATCTTTTCTTCATAATTTCTCTTTGTTTCGCTATGGCTATTTTCTTCAATCTTTGTCAATTGTTTAGTATCATGTTTAGGGGCTAATTTCTTCACTTAGGTTGGGATTGATCCCTATTATGCCTTGATAATCATGAATTGAGTACCAATTGAGTTGTTCTATGCTTTTTAGGTTAGAATTCACTTCGTTCATCGCTCTTTCATTGATTGCCTCGAGAGAGGACTCATATGCTTTTATTAGGGTTTTGTGGAACATCGAAAGATGAAAACTTACCTAGAATGACGTTGTGAACGATTAGAACTTTGATATGAAAATAATTAAGGTTTTAATTGGGGGTTGTGAGGTGCATTCATTGTAATTTTGCCTTTATTGATCCCATGAAAATAGGTGATTGGATTGTGCAAGATTAGTCTTTGACCTTCGAAAGTAGGCAAAGATAGGCTTAATTGGTGTCTCCCTCTTCTAAACTACTAGCATAGGCAAATCTCAAACGGTATTCGATTCTAGTTTCAGGCATATTAGTGTGATTAATCCCAATCTAAGGCTTTTTAATTCATCGGTTTCTCTTAGTTTTTTTTTGTTATTAGTTGATCCAAAAAACCAAATCATCGTCGAACCGAGTTTTTACCTAGATTAGAGTTTTTAGGTGGATTTAGTATTTGAAAACGAGTTCCTTGTGGACACGACCCGTACTTGCCGGTTCCTAGCTACAGCTACACCGTGCACTTGCGGTATTATATTTCTTTCAACATTAGGCTCATGTCATATTATTTGTACATAATAAGTACGTATTTCTCAAACTATATGTGGTTAATTACTTTTCGTGTTAATGGGTAAGGTATGGATCGAGCGTGAGTTTATATCAATAGGAGGAGTGTAGAATATCGTGATGGTGTTAACAACTTTCTTGAGATTACTTGTCGAACATGCTGCCAAATTCGGAGAATAGTCCATATTCTGTCCGTGTTTAAGGTGTTTCAACTCCTTAAGATTCCCCCTAAGGTTGTAAAATGTCACCTATATCAGCATGGGTTGAACACAACTTATAAGGTGTGGATATGGCATGGGGAAGAGGAGTATGTGAATATACCCATACGAGAGGAAGATGAAGGGTATGATGAAAATGAAGTCGAGTAGTAGTATGGAATTAGAGATTGACTCGAAGATCTAGTTCATGGAGTAGAACGTGATTTAGTCAATCAACCACACGTATTGGAGCAATTGTTAGCCGATTCGGAGAAGCCTTTTGACCCGAGGTGTGATAAATATACCCGTTTATCAGCGAGTGTTGAGGTTGATGAACTTGAAAAAGGCTAACGGTTGAAGTGACAAAAGTTTCATGGACTTACTATGTCTGCTGAAAGATATACTCCCGAACGTAATGTCCTTTCCAATCGTACATATGAGGCGAAGAAGATGTTGTGACCTATGGGCATGGGGTATAAGAAGATACATGCCTGCCGCAATAATTGCATATTGTACCGAAAAGAGCATGCACATAGACACAAATGTTCTAAGTGTAGTGTACCTCGATACAAAATGAAAAACATCGATGGAGAGAGTGTTGAGGGACCTCTCGCAAAGGTGTTATGGTACTTGCCGATAATATCGAGGTTTAAGTGTCTTTTTCAAGTGCAACCGATGCGAAGAATTTGACGTGGCATGCCGACGAAGAGTCAATGATGACAAGATACGTCACCCTGTCGATTCTCCTCAATGGAAGAAATTCGATTCACTATTCCCGGAATTTGGTAAGGAAGCACGAAATCTACATCCGGGTCTTTGTACGTGTAATGCCCTAAACCCGTAATCACCGGTTTTAGTCTAAACAAACCGCTAGCCGATGATTAGCGCATCGGAAAGGAGGTTTGGGACATTACCACCGCCCTTACCGAAGGAAAGGGCAAGGCTTTAAATATCTCTATATGTGATTTTTACCCGTGGTTAGACCTTGCTAGGCAACTACAACTTATATAATTATAAATAAAGGTACATGTTGAACTTGATAAACGAAATCACGACACTTGACCACTAGTACCCCAACTTGCCACTGCGAGGCTCTAAGTCCCGAACAAAACTTTTCTCTTGCTTTACCTTCAACATCCTTGCCTAAAACAAAACAAGAAAATATTTTCGAAATGTGAGTTGAAGCTCAATATGTCCATCATCATGCTTGTAAAATAAAGGTTAATAAATACTTGAGTTGAGCGTGCATATTTCAATTCATTTTATAAATGAGGGGAGTGAATAATGTAAAACTGTTGCTAATTAATTATCCGTGTGGTTACCCTTGCGGTCATCGGGTTTCCTCTACATGTGTACACACCCGGACCGATCGGGAAATCCAGTTGGTGCTGCACGATTACGGTGTACCGACTTTGAATAATGGTGAAGTATTGATGGGCGGGTCAACTTTATATGGCAAATACTATTTTCAAATGATTCCTTGTTGTTGTTGAAGTCGGCCATATCCGATCTTGATTTGTAAATAAAACATTGAAGGACACGATCAATGAACGTGCACTGATGAACCGAAATTGGTTGATGATTTGAACTTGATTCCTTTCCTTGTGATGTTTGAGTGGGAACCTTGAACGTACGTCACCGATGGCCTTAAATAAGAGTTAATAGAGTAAGATTTTGTTTAAGACTTATATTCCTTGATTTAGGTTTAATAATGACCTATCTTACCCTTGGTTACTATGATTTATCTTTAACATGATTTATATCTTATATTTTTAGTTTGTTCAAGCTTTACTTTTTTATTTCTAATTTATGTGTTAAGTTACCTTTACTTATAAATGCACATAGTTATTTACTATGAATTTATAGAATCTAAACATGCATAATAACACTATTAACTTATTTACTAACAATGTTATGAATTATGGTTAATTAACTTATCATGCATCAATTATTAAGTGTTTATTAGCTTATTCACTAATTTATTTATTTGAGCATTTATGTAGGAATTAATTAGTCATCTAAGTTATAACTATGTCAATATTTTGTTTATTTATTTAAGCATGCACATAATGAACTAATTATCCTTACTATACCATTTTTATCTTTTCTAAAATTATTCAACCGTAATTTTTAACAAGATTATTTAAACTAAAGTATGTATGTATAATTAAATTTCCTTTCTTTACTAATTATGCTTGTGTTTTCTGTTACTCTTAGATTTTATCTTAAGTATTTAGTTTTAAATGGTAAAATTTAAGTTATTATAATTATAGGGTTTAGGGTTTACCTTTAGAAGAAAAGTGAAGGGAGGCAAAGTTTGTGGTGGCTGCTGGTGGCCACAGGTGGCGGCAAGGTGGCGCTCAGGTGGCGAGGGTGGTGCAGGTGGCAGGGCGGTGCCTTGGCGGCAGTGATGGCAGCTAGTGGTGGCTATTTTTTGAAAGATAATTTTAAGTGTAAATATATTAGGGCATAAAAGAGGAGAGAGAAAAGGTGGGTATTTGGGTGGCTGAACCGGCGGTGGGTGGTGAACTTGTGGCTGTTGGTCGGCAGCTGTAGGCGGCGAGGGGCTTGACGGCGGCTGGCTAGGTGGTGGCCGAGTAGTGGTGGAGAAAAGATGGAAGGAGTTGTGTGATGTTTCTAGGGTTTGGAGGTTTGAGGAGAGTATGAATGGTGGTTATTTGGTGGTCCGGTGGGCGGCGTTAGGGGCAACGACGGGTGGCCTGCAGGGCTGGCCGGTGGTGGGAGGCAGGAGGCGCTCGTGGTGGTTGTGGTGGTAGCTAGAAGTGAAGGTGAGAGTATGGAAGGTTGGTGATTAGGATGGTTTTGGCTAGCGTTTTTGGCGATGTGGTGGTCGGTGGGTCGACCTGAAGGTGGTTATGGATTCATTGCAAGGTGGTGAACGGTTCTGGGTGGAGGTGGCCGGCAAAAAGGCTTGGTGGGCGGCTGTGGAGGTGGCCGAAGTGGTGGTGCTGAGCAAATGAGGGAGAAGAGAGAAAATGGGCTAGAAACAGATTTTTGGGTTGGATTTTTTCGATTTTGAAGCCTATTTATACTAATTGTGGTACTTATCTTCATGGATTAGCTAGCTATGCTTATCAATTCTTGCTTGATACTTAGGTGTTGTTTGGCCTGATTTATAAAAAAGTGTTTTTGTTTATGAAAAACAAATTTTCTAAATTAATATGCATGCACCTTTTAAGGGGTTATTATAGCTAAATTAATGAATTCCTTCTTATAATGAACTACTTAACATTATTATATCATTTTTATTCTTTCTAAAATTACCTAATCACAAGGGTTGTTTAAACTAAACATGCATGCATAATTAAATTTTCCTCCTTACTAATCTGATTATACTTTCTGTAAATTTGCATATTTTATCTAAGTTATTTTAATTTAAATGCTAAATTAGGTTAAGATAATTTTTAGGGTTAGGGTTTTTTACCTAAGGAAGAAAATAGAAGCAAAGGTGGTGGTTATTGGTGGAATTCGGTGGCGGCAGGGCGGTGCTCCGGTGGTTGGCGGTGGTGCCGGTGCTCGGTGGTGGTCCTTGGCGCGGTGGCGGTGGCGGTGGTGGTGGTGGTGGGTTTTTGAGAAAGATGGATTTTAGGGCATAAAGGAGAGAGAGTGTGTGTATATGCTTGATGGCTACGAGTGGTGGTGCTGGGTGGCTCGCCGTCGACGCGTGCAGGTGGCGGCGGTTATGTTTCCGGTCGGTGGTCGGGTGATGGCTGGCCATGGGTTGTGTGGAAAAAGGAGAGGTTGTTTGGTGGTTTGATGTATTTGAAGGGTTTGGAGGGTGCTTGTTTTTGGTGGTTTGGTGGGCGGTGGTCGGTGGTCAGCCGGTGATGGGTGGTCGGCGGCTCTAGAGGGGCTGGGCCGCCAAAGTGGTGCTGGCCGGGGTTTGTTGAGGGTGGTCGGAGGTGAGAGGGAGAGTATATAAAGGTGAAAGGTGGTGGTGAAAAGTTGGTGAATAGGGTGGTTTCAGAGCCGGTTTTCCGGCGATAGGGTGGCCGGAATGATGGTTGAAAAGATGATTCTTGTTCGAGTGCAGTGTGGTGAAGAGTTATGGTCGAGTTATGATCGGTTATAGTCAATCGAGGAGGTCGGTGCAGAGGAGAGAGAAATTGCTGAAATAAGTTTTTAGGCCCAAATTTTCTGCTAATTGAACCTATTTATACTAGATTTCCAGGATTATCTGCATGGTTTTACTGGCATAGGCTGGGTTTTGTTGATGACAAATGTTAATGATGCATGCTAACTTAGTGATTTGGCAATTGCTAAGCCTTGCTTTGTGTAATTGGGGTGTCAAGGCCCCATTTGACCCCAAAACCTATCTTAATTCACTAGCATTTCTATTAATATTTTATTATTATTAATGTTATCAGCTTCATTATTATATTTTATTATTTTTATTTTTCTCATAATTATTTTTATTATATTTAATATTAATTTTATTATTTGCTTTTGTTGTATTAAGTAAAAATTAGGTTAACCTTATTAGAAGCAATTGACATTAGATGCTCATGTACTTAAAGTGTGTTTAATTAGATTTGTGTGGATATATTTATATGTACATATGTGTACGAATAGCCATATATAAGCATATCTATAAAAAAATTGGATTTATTTTAAATAGTTAGGATTTGAAGGAATTGGACACAAATTACGTGATCATAAGTATAAATAATATTTTTGGGGTTTGATATTTGATGAATTAAATCATAAATATTAGCTATCTATCGTCGCCGTTTACGTCCGGGTCCCGCAAAAAAATAAATTTGATACATATATAAATATATAACATGATATGAAAATATCTTGGAATTGAAATGTACGTGTTCTTTTTAATTGAGGGGTTATGTTAATATGTTATAATTAGGGACGGGTTGTTACATCTTTCAAAGCTTGTAATGTGGCCAAGGTTCATTGGTAGAAAAGGGAACCAATTTGGGAGGTGTGGAGCTAAATAGTTGAGGCCTAACAGCTAAGGAGACAAAAACACTTTCAAACATGACTAAAAACTTTATCCCAATTCACCTTTTTAAGTACAATATGCTCTAAGACAACTTATGGAATGAGCATACAACTTTTTTGAACTTTCCACATGCCTATCACTTATTTCTTCACTTTTTTTTTCTTCATTCTTTTTTTTTCTTTTTTTTTCAACTATTCAAAACTTTCAGGAATAGATATAATTAGCATAGGAATCACAAACACTACTCAATTCCAAAAGAGTCTAAAAGGGGAACTAATCATTTTTTTCAACACGGGTCCCCAAGTCAAACTACAAACTAAATGGGGCGCTCCATCATTCAACCCAAAACTAACCAAGAAGTATTGCTCTACTAGACCCGGTTTTGACATAGGAAATGTATATACGCTAAAGGTAAAACAGATGCAGGTGTACCAAGAAATGGGTTAAGGCTCAAAGGGTTAGCAAAAAGGTATAAATAAATGGGATGGTTTTTTGGCTCATGTAGCTTGAAAACAAACGAATGCCTCTATCATATTACACAATGCACATGCCAAGTGTGATCTTAAAGAGAAATAAAGGAAGTTCTAGAGGTATGCATCAAGGAAGAGTCACACGTGAAAATAAAACATGAGACTAAAAGCTGATGAATTAGTCTATAAGGCTCAAAGTCTCACGGGCTTATCCACCACAGCTTAACGACTAGCTCAAAAGGTTTACCACATGCTCAAGTTTGACCAATCATGTAAAGAAATTCTCAAAGACACCGACAAGCAACTCAAGACATCACAATCAAATTCATTCACAAGTTCATTTCCACACAAAGATTCCACCAAGAATGGGCCATCAAATCATACACGATCACGCCCATTAATCAACTATCACACTTCACATATCATCATAAGAGGGGTTCTGAAAACAAAAAACTAACTAAAAGAAATTCACCAAAAGAAAGCGAAGGAAGGGTGGAATGTGGTTACCTCAAATGCTTTCGGATGCCCATCGCCTCGCATCGTTTTTGTGATTAAATCAAAGAAAGGAAAAATAATATACAATCCAAAATCCCAAATAGTATGCTCATGCTTAGTCCTATATGCTAGTAACGTAAAAGAACTAAAGAAAGCAAAAATTAATGCGACTATATGAATGCATTGCTAACTATATGCAACTATACTACCCCAAATCATCCAGCGAGTCAGCAGATTCCTCTCAACTCAATCATGCTAAATCAAATGTCAATGGAGAACCCCCTGCTTGAGTTATTTATTGTCCCCACTGAAAGAAATATGCGAGAGAAAGAGGGGATGGGGGCAAAACTCACAAGTGCATCAATATGGGCCAGGTGGCCCACGAGGTTGCCACTTGGGTGGAGGATAAGGGCAGTGGAGTTGCTCATAAGCATGTAAAACAATACGCTTCACCCTATCAATACGGCTATCAAGATGCTGAAAACCCTACTACGTCTCAATCGGATGCTGGTGCATAGAATCTATCAAACCATCCCGACCAACTTGAAGGCGGTTCGGGTGATCAAGGATGGACTGATACATTATCGCAGATAGTGGGAGGGCGACAAGAAAAGGAATGTCTACCCCATCATGTTGTGGAGCTTCTTTTCCTCGGGATACCCAGATGGCCCAGCGTCCGGCTCCTCGCAGTGCCCGGATGGCTTAGATGGCCCAACATGAGATAAGGTGGCACCGGATCCAGTCCCCGATACAGACGAACTCGACCATATGACCAATTGCGCTTGTCGGTAATAGTGGTCCTAACGGGATCGGGGAGGCGAAAAAGGGCTTCCCGTGGTGGTTGACAAGTTAAGCATTGTCTTAAAGCACGAAGAGTTTCGTGTACATGTAAGCATCATAGTTAAGCGGACCACCGGGGTGTAGCAACTTCAATGAAGATAAATCAACCCCTACCCCTAGGCGCATAGCTAAAGCAAGTAACAATACCGCCGGTAGCCCAACAAGTGGACTTGGTCACTAACTTGTCCCTAATGTGTTCTAACCGCAAAGCACCACAGTTAACGAGGATTGCTCCTCATGCGCTTTAACATTTTTTAAAATTGTGATTCGCGACTTGCAAAATCGAAACCCTAGCCTTCGCCTTGCACGGACCTTCGATTCAACCAAAAACTTCATAGATCGATTTATCTTTCTCTATATATTTCCCTCACCTTCGATTCAATCGAAACCCTAGCCTTTGTCTTCGCGGGACCTGCAAAATTGTGTTGAAAAGGGAGAAATTAAATGAAATTGCAACCAAATGCATATCGATGGAAACTTTAGATTTAACCGAAAGAACGGCGATTCACCTCTAAATTCTCGATGATTGAACTCATAGTTTCCTTTCCAAAAGCGGAACCCATAAACCCTAGCCTTCATCGAGACAGATCCGAGAAAAATTGCAGAGAAAGAAAGGTAGAAAGGAGATAGACGAAGAGAGTTAAAGAGACCGAAGAGAGGGAGAAAGGGGTACCGGCCGATGAGGCTTCGGCGATCCGGCGGGCGGCAACGGGGGTAAAGGGCGGAAAGGCGATCAAGGCGAAGCGAGAGATGGGGAGA
This sequence comes from Talinum fruticosum, assembly GCA_021018815.1. NCBI lineage: Eukaryota > Viridiplantae > Streptophyta > Magnoliopsida > Caryophyllales > Talinaceae > Talinum > Talinum fruticosum. Next base: position 4,216,392 of record JAITYX010000056.1, read on the forward strand.
GAGAGGAGAGATGGAGTAGAAGTAGGGGAGGTTCCTTTGAGGAGAGAGAATGAAAACAACAGAAGAAGAGAGGATAGGCCTTTTGAGGGGAGAGTCGGATGGGGGTTATTTTTTACTATGGTTCTTTAATTACACCGTAGTTAAAATTCTACAGTTCATTGAAAGAACTATAGTTAAAAGTCAACATATGACGACGATTCATTGAAACAATTGTCGTCATAGGTAGTAAACAACGCCGCTTATTTACAAAAATGTCACCGATCCATTTTTCATGATGGTTTGTCCTTTTAACCATCGTTAAAAGTGGTATCTCGTAGTAGTGGTAGGTGGTTTTCACTACCATTCTTTGGACAAACCGTAGGAAAAGGCTTGGTTAAACAAGCCTTTGACTACAGTTCTTTGGCTTGTTTGAGCAAGCTTTTTACAACGGTTTTTGGATGGACCATAGTCAAAGGTTGTTTGACCAGGCTTTTCACTAGGGTTTGTCCAAAGAACCATAGTAATAGGTTTTTTTACTACGGTTATGAACCTCATTTAAAGATACTTACGTACAATTATGGCTACATACACAACGTCGGATAACCGTAATAAAAGGTATTTTGGAACCGTAGTCAAAAAGTGATTCCTGTAGTAGTGTCATGTGAGGTAGTTGCGATCAAGGTTCCACCTACAAGTTTTGATGTTATGTCCTCCGACCCACTTGTTTTGATCCCTACTTCCCTTACTTGTTCACTACCCTCCCCTTCCCCGAGTATCATTTTTCCGAGCCTACTACCTATTTGATTTGTGATTCCGATTTGGATATGGACTATGTGGATTACTTATTTAGCATACTTGAAAGGGATTTGGTCGACAATATTATGTCCTTTGGACTCCTCCTTTGACCCTTTTCACGATTACCTAGAGGACATGCCTAGAAAAATCATGTGGACTTGCTTCTTTGATCGTTTTTGATTTTTCTAAGACTTCGATAAGTTTAAAAGGGCACTCGAATATCACCGATATATATGTCGTTATGTTCTCTTATTCACATTTATCCGAGTTTTGTGCTCAAGTATTTGATAAACTCCTTAGAGCTCGACATCATCTGAGTTGGAGCTTGATCTTGAGGTAAGGAGTGACTCATGCTCCTAAAATCTTCTTAGTACTATCTTAAGAGGCATTAGTTTAGGTGCACCCAACACCTAACCCGATATAATCGTTCCTCTCTCTATTCTTCTTTTATTTTGTTTTGTAAATATTTTTTTGCTTGTGTATATAATTTTATTTTTGTTATTTCCTTCAAGTTTAGAGTCTTGTCATTTTTATTTTTATTTTTTCTTGGTATACATGTTGTGCATTTTATTTTTAATTTTCCTTTTGTGGTTCCCTATACCCACAATGAGGACATTGTGAAGTTTAGGGGGATAGGGAAACCTTACTTTAAGAAAAAAAAATTGACTAAAAATTTAAAAATTTTTAAAAAAATATTGTATATATTCTAATTGATTTTTGAATCCTTATGACTTAGCTATTAGGTTGTAAATAGGGAAATATACATGATGGCACTTACTTCTTAGTATGGCAATTTTAACATCTTTTTTTAATAACCTTAGTATACTATGAGAATTTGTAAAGTCTGTACCTATTTTTATGAAAGTCATTTGCCCTTAAGTTTAAAGCTCTCATTGATTGGTTCACCCATTTGTCTTATATATGAAAATAAGCTTCATTTTGTTCTATTTTACATTGAAAAAGAGGGGGAAAAACAAAAATATAAAAAATAAAAAAAACAAAAAGAGATTAAAATTGGGAATGACAAGAATCATTTGAGGTATGCGCTAGTGGGTGTTATCCTTTGAGGCAATAATTGCTACTGAGTAAGGCTTGCTTCCCAAATGAAGTGTAAATAAAGTACTAGTCAAGTGAGTTGAGTTAGTTATAATAAGCCAAAAATAGTTGTGATATATTTACACATCATGCACTAGGTCAGATTTACTATTCTGAATAGAATAAAAAGATAGAAACATTGATGTATGATTCCATCAAAAGAGGCTGAGAGGTTTGATATGTATACTACACCTATATATAAGTTGATGACTAAGTCCCAAGGGTGATATGATTGAGTGGATATATATATACACGTTCTCCCTATTATATGTACTCTCGTAAAAATCTTTTCAGTTTTTCCCTTTTCCATCTACATTTCTTTTCCTCTAGAAATTTTATGGGTATATATGCTATATACCAAATCTCACTTGAATTGAACCATCCCTCAAACAAAATTACCCATTCAAGTCTCTAATCTTTCAAGCTCATGGAATGCCTATGAAACTTTGATGCAATGCAAAATCTAAGTAAACCGTGCAAGGGCAGGGGATACGAGAGTAACTGGAGGACAGAGGCAAAAAGTGTCAGCGTCATTGGCCAAACGATCAGTAGCTCTATTAATTTCCATGTAGCAGTTTAGCTTGATCCTTAAATTGTAGATCGTTCTTATAAATGAAACAATCCTCCAACTTCAATATATTGAATACACCAAGAATGTCAACAACTTGAAATAATTACATCAAAAATTTGATAATGAGTTGCATTATGTAGAAATGTCTTATACAAAGTCATTTAATAAAGAAATATATCACTAATATTAGACCCCTTGCAGAGACGTATAATGTAAAAGAATTGCCCAGAAAAACTTGAGATTGCATTTCTAATGCAAGAAAATATAAACAAGTCATTCTGGTTTTTCGTAGCAGATGCTATTCAAAATGGGATCAGTTTACTTCTTACTGTGGTATTCTTGAAGCTTGCGTATGTACCTCTTCTAGCACCGTTGCTACCTCTGTCATTGTTGGCCTCTGTTTACCTTCCATACTTAAGCATTTCTCTATAAGTTGTCCAAGAATGAGAAGTTGATGCTGAGATGCTTCCTTGACAAATTCAAAGTGAATTATTTCATTTAAGCAGCCTGTTTCCATAGACTTCAGAAAATATATTGATAAATTTTTCTCTTCCGTGTACTCCTCCTCACCTAAAATTGGTGATTCCCTTGTCAACAGCTCAGCCAGAACGACACCAAAACCATATACATCACTCTTACTAGTTAACTGACTTGACAAAAAATATTCAGGGTCAAGATACCCTAATGTACCGTGTACAACAGTAGACAAACGTGTTTGACCCAAAGGGATTAACCTAGAAATTCCAAAGTCTGATATCTTAACTGTGTTACAATCATCAAGTAAAATGTTGTTTGACTTAACGTCCCTATGAATGACAGGTATAGAATGCAAATAAGCTAGCGCTTTAGCAGCATCAGCAGCAATGCGCAAGCAATTGCTCCAAGAAAGCCAAGATGAACCACCCTCAGCATTGATGTGATCATAGAGGGTACCATTGTTGATGAATTCGTAAACCAACAAGGGAACTTCATCTTCTAGGCAACAACCCAAGAGTGTAACCACATTTGGATGGCTTACTTTTGAAAGGATAACCAGCTCATTAATAAATTGTTCAATCTGAGATTCATCTACCCCTTTAGATTTTTTTATTGCAACAACTTGATTTTCTGGCAAAATTCCTTTATATACGGTACCATAACCTCCTTTGCCAACAATGCAATCTTCAGCGAAGTTATTTGTCGCGGCCGCCAACTCCTCGATAGTATATATCTTTGCATACTCATCATTACTACTTGAAAGAAGTTGTTTCAACAAGTTTCCACCATTTCGTTGAAAAAGTCTCTCTCTTTTTTACGCAGCATCTTTTCCCTCAGTTTTTTCGACATCCAGACCAAGCAAACAATTAATATTGTGAAGCCTAAAATAGTACCTGCATGAAAAGTTTTTGAAGGGAGAAGTTTAGCACTTGATGTGTTGAATTATGCCCAGAAGTATGTGTGTAAGATTTGATTTGTTTCTTATTATAGAAAGATTTTATGTAATATGAAATGTTAGGGTTGGATTCATAGCGGAAGTAAAAATAATTTGATAATTCAACAAAACAATAATTAAGGTGATGGAAATATTATTTTTATGTGAAAAACCCAAATCGAAAAAAATTATGGCCGGTAACAATATAATCCATTACAATAGAGAAAGGGTACAAAACGATTTACATGGATGACATTCCCAACCAGATTAATCATAGAGGAGAGTATAAGAAAGATTTATAGAGTGATGGGTTCAACGCGATCAATAAAAGGAGAGTACAATCTCATCTCATCTAAAACGCTCGTCAAACAAAAATCTCTCAAAGAGGAAAAGTGGAATAGAAAAGGAACACCCACAAGGGGCGGTGCCGAGAGGCAAATAAGGTGGGATAGAAATTGGCCACTAGCAACTAACTAGGTTAAGCAACTTAGTACATATAAAAAACCCGTAAGAAAACCCTAGATAACTCTTGGTGACTGCTAATATGAATTAGGTTAAAAATAGCCTAAAAGCAAAAGGAACCGCAAATGGTAAAGTGCAAAACCCATGTAGATGCAGCCAACATGGATTGTGTCCACCTACACGGGCAGCTCCTATGGGTTGCTAGCGGAGCAAACCGTGGCTGATTCTTTGGGCGCGGGTCGTGGAATGCTAACACGTGCCCATTAGGAGTATGCTAATGCGAGAAGAAGAAGAAATGGGTTTGATACTGGCTAGAAACGAGGAATTTTTTGGCCACACCTGACATGATGTATTTTATTTTTAAGATTCTACTGTTATTTGAAAAGTTTTCTTTTGGTCTGTTCTTTTTAAGTTTAACTTACAACCTTACAATTCTTTATAATTAACCTTACAATTATTTTCCAAATTTTTATAGTTTTTCATAACTTCACAACTTCTTACAAGTAAAAAGAATATTTTCCAAATAATCATCAGAAACATTTTAACATTCTAATAAATTAGATTAAAAGGACAAAAGTAAAGGTTGTTATATATCGGTTGAATTTTTTAACCTATAATAATTTCTTTGTTATTGCATTTTTTAAATTTCATTACTAAAATATTTAACTTTATAAAAGAATCTTTTAGATTACAATAAAAAAATTTACTTTTGTAAGCTTTAAGCACTTGAAGATTGTATACTGTGTTATTAAGTGGCATGAAATGACATGGCATTGTGGAAGTCGTATTGGTGATTTTTTAAACTCAAAACTAAAGTTAAGCGATTTTAGTGATGTAATTTGAAGTTTGATTATTTTTCTGTAATTTTCGTATGTTTGGTGATTTTTAAAACGTTTTTTATTTTTTAAGTTTTACCCTTCATAAATTGTGGTTATTATATAGATTTTCTTGTACGTTGGGAAGAGAATTTATCTAAGATTGACAGTAATTTTTTTTTTTTTTGGCAATTTACTCCACAAAAAAAAAAAAAAAAAACTACCGCATACATAACATATATAACATAGATTGAGACAAAAAAATTGAAAATTTTTCATTTTCCCCTTTAGGTTTTTTGGCAAATGTTTTTCTTATCGTTAACTTTTCGAATTATTATTTACCTTTCTTCACCTTTATGTTAAATTATCACAAATATCTAAATATCACCTTTGTGCTAGCAAATATTTATTAGAGCTTTTGATTAAAAAAAATTTGTAGACGTAGTATTCATTATTTATGATCATAATAACGATCATTTATGGTCAAGATTATTAAAATAAAATAATAGAAAAGTCATTACCCACTTTTTAGAACCAAGTGTCAAAATAATATCTATGATTTTTTATATGGAAAAATCTAGAGCTTAGAAATATCTAGATAATTATATGATTATCCTAGAAAATATCTAGATATTATTGTACTATCCATAATTATCTTAGTAAATATCCTAGATATTTAATTAGGAGCATAATTAGGATTTTTACGTTTGTTCAAATCTCCACCATACATTACTATAAATAGGAGAATAGCCTACGTATGTAAGCATCAACAACAAGTGAGAGATCCACCAAAAGAGTAAGTGAGGAGTCCTAAGAGAACAAGTGATGTATCCCATATACTCTATTGTTTAGCATACCACTTAAATCTCCTAATTCCTCAACAAGTGGTATCGAGCAAGTTTTCAATGGCCTTGTCTTGAGCTAGCGTTGTTGTTTGCATGGTCAAGGACCGGATTATAGAGGAAACTATGTCGGCACAGTCCGGAACTATGAAATCTGTTAGTCTCAGAGCACGTCTTACTCGGTTGAGTGCTCGGGCACTTACTAAGTTGTTATGGCGGATCTTTCAAGCATCGGCTAACTTACTCAAGAAGCGCAATAGGAGCAACTATAGTACTTGGTGCACACGTATCAAGTACTACTTGAAGGGCAAGATTTGTGGGGTATCGTTGGTGGCGATGAGAAACCAGCCACAACGGACCCGATCGAGAAAAAGAAGTGAGAGATCAAGGCGGGGAAGGCTATGAATGTTCTATCCGTCACCATGGAGGATGAAGATCAAGGACTGCAAGACACCACAGGAAGTATGGGATACCTTAGCTACACCTTTCACGAAGAAGAATGAAGCTAAGCTACAACAATTGGAGAACAAGCTCATATCCATCAAACAAGGAGACATGACGGTAAGGCAATACTTCACAAAAGTTGAATAATTTCTATGTGGTGAAATAGAGAAGGTAGACCCCAAAAGTACAAGCAACGAGTCTAGAATTTGTCGGATCATAATCCGAGGCTTGGACCCCAAATATAGTGGCCTTATTACGGCAACTCGGAGATCAGCCACTCAACCCAATTTAATATAACTAGAAAGTATCTTAGTCAATCAAGAAAACCTTGACAAACAAATGTCCATGGTCTCAATAAAGGAGGAAGAGAAAGCTTTCTTTACAAAAACGAGAGCACCTAAAGGCCAAGATAAGACCAAGAGAAGACATATCGGAGATGAAGATTATTCGAGAAGGAGGCAATCCAAGTGGCGACGAGCACAATGTGGACGAGGTCTATGTCGAGGGGAGCAAACCAAGCTCGAAGTGATCGAGAAGAATTGAAATATCGTCGACAAGAGGATCGATGCTACAAATGCTACAAGAAAGAACACTATGCTCGAGACTAAAGATCTGTTCAAGATTAAGGTAACTTAGTTATTTCAAAAACAATGAAAGTGAAGAACGAGTGGGACTTACAGGCGTCCTTTGCAGTGGAAAAGAACAATGTCACACTCAATGTAGAAATAGCTACATCATGCGTCGAGGAGCCAAAAGAGGAAACCGCTCTTGTCATGAAGAGCAATGAATCCAAATATCAATATGACTGGATAGTGGATTCAGGTTTCTCGAACCACATGATAGGAGACATGAACAAGCTACACCGTATGACCGAATATAAAGAAAATCGGGTCGTGGTAACAACTAACGACTCTAAAATGCCAATAACCTATGTTGGCAATGCACTCGGTTGCTCCTTGGTTTAGTCCGCATCAAGTAGAACTGTAAAATGTCTATCACGTGCCTAGTACGAAAAAAAACCTTTTTTTGTATCATAGTTGACATCCTCGGGGAACTACGTGGTCTTTGGTTCTAATGATGTCAAGGTATATCGTAATCTCAAGCCTACATCGCCGCCACTTATGGAAGGACGACCCTCGAATTGGTCTATATAATGTCAGCCTAAGATGCATACATTGACAAAACAAGGAAGAATGAGATGGCAAACTTATGGCACGCAAGACTCGGCCACGTGAGTTCTCACAAGCTGAAGGTGATGATGCGAAGTCAATGATGAAGGGTCTTCCGCAACTTGAGATTCAGGAGAACATAGTATGTGCGGGGTGTCAATATGAAAAGGCGCATCAACTTCCTTATGAGAAGTCCTCATAAAGAGTTAAGGCGCCACTTGAGCTCATCCACTTCGATGTCTTTGGAAGAGTAAAGCAATCATGCATCGGTGGATACAGGTACATGATTACCGTTATCAATAATTTCTCAAGATATATTTGGATAGATTTTTGAAAAAAAAAAAATCGGAGGCGGTAGATAAATTTAAGGAGTTCAAAAGTAAGGCCAAAAGTGAAGTAGGACACAAAGTAAAGTGCCTACATACAAACAATGGAGGAGAATATACATCGGATGAGTTCTCGAATTACCTACAAGCACATAAAATACGACGCCAGCTTACTCGCCCTAGCACACCACAGCAGAATGGTGTTGTAGAGCGAAAGAATCGGCATCTTGCAGAGACCTGCGAAGCATGCTACATGCCAAGAATGTACTCGCCACGTTTCTAGGCCGAGTGCATGAAGACAGCGAGTCTATGCCACAAACAGACTACCGCAGGCAAGGCTCCAATGTATGTCTCCATATGAGAAGTTATGGAATGTCAAGCCCATGGTAAGTCATTTCGGGGTGTTTGGGTGTATATGTTATGTCTTCATAACTCGACCACCTACGAAGCAAGTTGGCCAAAAAGGCTATTCGATGTACTTTCATGGGCTATGATAATGAAAGAAAAGGATAGAGGTGTTCGACCCGACAATAGGACATTGCTATACATCGAGAAATGTGGTCTTCGCCAAAGCATCTTCATGGTGGTCATCACGAGCAATAGCACTTGCCAACTCTAAAGAGATTGAGGAAAAGTTGGAGCAAACGCTAGAAGATGAAGAGAAATACTCAAGCTATGAGACAACACCATGACAAGAAGTTATCGAAGAAGAAAGAGGTAAAGAAGAGACACCAAGGAGGCACAAAAGTCCATGGCGGACAGGTGCATCATGCTTCTCTAGAAGAAGAGAGGCCAAGCCAACTCGAAGAGATCGTGATACGAGAAGCCCCCAAGTCACAACTAAGGAGGTCCAACAAGACACAAAAACAAAATCCTAAATATATAAACACAGACATTGGTAGAAGGAACAAACATTAAGGAACTAAGAACCTACGAAGAAGTATACCAAAAGAAGGAATGAAAAATGGCAATGGAGGAAGAAATTCAACCTTGGATTCAGAATGAGACTCATGAGCTAGTACCCAAGCTCGAGGATGATAATGAAGAAAAGTGGATAATGAGGAGGAGTGTTAAAATAAAATAATAGAAAAATCATTACCCACTTTCTAGAACCAAATATCAAAATAATATCTATGATTTTTTATATGGAAAAATATAGAGCTTAAAAATATCTAAATAATTATAGAATTATCTTAGAAAATATCTAGATATTATTGTACTTTAGAATCATCTTAGCAAATATCCTAGATATTTAGTTAGGATTTTGACAATCGGTCAAATCTTCACTATACATTAAGAATGTGGAACTACTCGGCCTACCTATGTAAACATCAATAACAAGTGAGAGCATCCACCAAAAGAGTGAGTGAAGGGTCTTAAGAGAACAAATGAGGTATCTCATATACTCTTGAATGTTTGTATAAACTCTTGTAAGTTTGCTCGTTTAGCATACCACTTAGATCTCCTAATTCCTCAACAAAGATTTCACCGAAAATGAAAATTTTGAAATTTTTAAGAAGGAAGAGAAAGAGGAACCCGCATCATTAGTTGCAAACGGAGAAGCGCCAAACAATTGACAAAGTAAATTTACTGGATGACGAGTGAATCCCTAGGGCCAGGTTTTCATAAGGGGAAAGATATGTGGGCTGGCCAGGGGTTAGATAGGAGGGAAAAGTGAGAGTAGATGGTCATTTTTATAATTTTAAGTTTTATGATAATGGGATAAAAATGTCAAGGTGGTAAAAAATAATTTGAAATATTTAAGAGTAAGAAAAACATTCACCGCAGCTTTGAGGAGGATAAATGAAATTTTAAATATATATATATATATATATATCAACAGTGTTTTGCCACGAGTATAACGCGAATGGGAAATTAGTAAAAACAATGATTTACCTAGAACCACTGGAATTATAGGATAGCAACCGGTGCCGTCCTTTTTCCATCGCCAGAGTAACCATGTGGGCAAGAGCACTTGTAACCGCCGGGAATATTTGTGCACGTCATAGAACATGAGTTTCTTTGCTTATCCGCACACTCATCAATATCTGTTCAAAGGAGACCTACTAATCAATTAAACCAAAATTAATAAAAATAACAGGTGGCTGCTAATCAAGAGTCAAGACAAGACAACTCTTTAATTACTAAGGATGTATTCATTATCCGCTTTTGAGGTGATGGTTAGTGATTTAAATGAGTTAAATCACTACTTATTTAAAAATTTGTGTTAATATATTGATTTTAGGTTTATATAGTGTTTTTCAAAAATTATTTAAAATAATTTTTTAAAACTATTACCTAGTTGTTACATATATATTTTTAAGTTTCTCTTTTTATTTTTTAAAAACGTTCACAATTCATTGTGTCATTTTAAATTATTTAATATAAATTTACTACTTAAATAGCAACAATTACCGAACACATATTATAAACCAATAGTTAAACAACTAACCATCAAACACTAGTCGATTACAACTAATCATTAATGAATGAATTAATGGTTAGTAAAATAACTAATCGCTAATGAATGAGTTAATAGTTAATAGCATAGTAATAATATATTATTTTAAAAATTACTAAAATTAATAAAAAAACTTAAAAGTAAAGATAACTTCTTAAAAATGGTGAACAGCATATATAATAATAGAGCTTAATAAATTAAAAAAATAACAAGGAAAAAGAGGAGAAACTTTTTATGAGATTTTAATGTTTACCAGCCGGAAGGCATTAAGCGTTCGAATTTCTTTTTCAAAAACAGTTTTAGTTAAGCCTATCTAAAGGCATGTATCATAGGAACAGCATACGAGAAGAAATGGAGAGGAAAATAAAGAGGAAGGCACAAGGGGAAAAGAAAATTATTCCATGTAAAGATGTAGTGGGTAAAAATTGTTCCAAACATATGAGAAATAAGAAAATTATTTCACTATACCTCAAAGGGTTAACGTAATTGTGTAAATATCTCCTTTTGGTTAACCCTTGATGGGTATAGGAGAAAGCTGGGTTAATTCAGTCCCCTCCCAACACCCCCCAAAAAAAAAAAAAAGAAAGAAAGAAAAGCAAGGCAAAGAGGCATACGGACGCAACGCAACTTTTGAAAGGGAATCCTGAGCCAGAAATTACCTATGCAGCCATGATCAAGGTAAGGATTACCCTCATAACCTCGGCTGCAATTGCAGCGATATCCTCCATCTCCTTCTACGCAAACAGTGTTGAGCTGAGCACAAGCAAAGTTGGTTTGATCCTGTCGAGCTTGACTACAGGTCTGATTAGAAATGAACCAATCAAGCACAATGGTAACATTGCTCCTTACTCGGTCCACAAAAGTCGAGTCATTAAGATCAGCTGCCCCTCGGAAACTGAAGGACCCTTCTTCAGCTACAAAGGCATACCCGCAAGGGTTCCAAGATGCCACGGAGCTGTGGTTGTTTCCTTCACTGAATAAAACTAACCCGACGGAGTAGGTGCTCACACCCTTGGGGATAGAGGCTTGACCGCAGCCGTTGGAGCCAGTGCATTCTCCCTCAACCACATCGTCTTGTCGGGAACAATGGGTAGGGCAGTAGCCGAAAGATGCTCGATTTTGGTGAGGATCATCAGCCCCAGATGCATCCATAAATCCCTGGTCATCACAACCAACAATCGTTAACCAATTATTAGGAGATAGGCTATACGGCGCCCCTTTTGTGGTTAGCTGGCTATAACTTGAGCTAAAACCACTGATCTCGTGGCCTGTTGAGTTATAACAGACAGAAGCTATGACCTCGTTCCTAATGCGAACTTGGGTGTCAGATATACCCAGGACTTGGATCATGGTACCGTCTTCAGTGGTGATAAGCGGGGAAAAGGCTCGAGGAGGGTGGTAGGAAGTGTCACAAAAATTTCATGCCATGGACTAAACGAACACCCTGATCCCAACCCAACCCCAAAGGGATACGGAACGGTTAAGTTCCCGCATTGCCTTGGGCACCCGCTTTTAGTGGTGTTTGGGGCTGTTTTCATGTTCAATGATAACGCCATTGAAGCTGGCTTAATCACGAGCATGGCAGTCGCCATGCCCAATATTGTCATCCAGCGCCTAGAAAAAATTGGGTAAGCCATTCTCTTTCTCTCTCTACGGATCATCAGGAGCTCAACGGCAATTTTATAATCCACGATACACCTTGCTCATTAAACCAATAAATCAGAGGGCGTAAAAAGTTCAATGGTAATTACAAGTCTTCTTTAAAAAACTAATTACAAGTCTCGATCCAAGTATGTGCTTAACCCCTTTTGACTCTTTCATCCTGATGAGTTTGGATTATTTGTGAGCTTGTAACTCGATTTAAATCGGTTAAATCAAACCCATCTCAATTCCCTTGATTGGTTTGCCCCCCCATTAATTGACCTAATCAGTAAAGATCAACAGAACGGGCACTCTTGTTGCTTGGCAATGCCTTGATGATATGATCTTAATTAGTATTATAATTGATTAGAGGTCCTCCATACTCTTTTTTGCGTCTTTTCAATATGCAAGTGGCGATCCCTTGTCAATTACAATAAGGCATAATGTTATTCATGATATGCACGACCTTTCTAAATCCAACTCAACCATGCACGCAATTAAATTTGTACCTTTCTCTCCCATTTTGGGTTCCTAAAAAAATCTTGAGCGGCCAATTCCTCTCAATGCAATCGAAAAATGGAAAAGGAATTAAGAGTTGCACAACAAAGCATTTAAAACATGTACGGATAAGAGTAACAAAGAGAGTTTGGCCTACTCTCCTTCCATATTCCAGCTTGGATGCAAATTGCTTGTGTCAGGCTTGATTCTTATGCTTCTGTCTGAGCTTTGGTATGCCTTTTCCCGGCTTGTAAAGGCCCAATAGGATATTTCTAAGATAGGGGTTGGTGGACCAGGCCCACTCACCAAAATTGTATGAATAAGAGCTGATTTTATATGTTGAGCGTTGATTTTCTACCTATTTCTAAAGAAGATAACTGATCGGATTTGATACTCTTTTTTATTTTGGCTTTGAGATAGACTTTGTAATTTATATGCATGAGTTCTTTGGCTGGATATCTTGGATTAATTATCATACACTATATCCCAACAAAATGTCGTGAATATTATAAATTTTTTATTGACATTTATATAATTGTTCATATTTTTGTATCTTCAAATCTACACACAATTTCACTGTTATTCATTTGTGATCATTCTTAGCTTTGTGATCAATGCTGAATCCGATCCATTATTTGTTGAGTAAAGATCTAATGATTTTCTTATCTACGCATCATTTCCTTAATTGTGAGCAATACTGAAGACTTTTTGTTTGATTTAGGTCATTTCTTTGTTTTGATGTTATTATTGATGAATTTGTGCTCATGATTTGTTGCTAATGATATGTAATTGATGTTTGATTTGGTGATGAATATGAGTTTCACTAAAACCTCACAAGCAGTTTAACATCATTCTTTTTTTTCAGCAGTAATGGGAATATAGGTATATACCAGAATGTAGGCATGAAGTTGCAGTACACTGCACCGTTTTTGCTGAGCAAACATCTCCAAAAGCACACCAAATTATATCCTGGCATACGATACAGAAGTAACCAAGATGAAACGGTACAGTTGCACTTCTGAGAATAAATTTCAGGTAGGGAGAACGAAAGAGCAAAAAGACAGGACAGTACTTAGTCCTACACTCTCCCCATTCAATATTAATATTGAGCAAGTATATATGGACATATAGCACCCAACCTCCCACAAAATTTAACAAAGGCGTAAACAAGACCAAACCACATTTAACCGTAATTCTGCTAATCTGTCTGAATACACCACAGGAAATGAACACATCCACCGCCACACAAGCCAGACCTAGTGGCATAGAATAGTCATTCTACTACTCACTAAATAGCATAACCTCACTAGCAAGAACACAGAAAGTTTCTCAATTTTACTAATTGACATGGCCTCTTGGATAACTTGAGGATTGATCAATTCATTCTTCGTGACTGCTTTGTTGGCTTACTCCAAATCAATCATATTAGTTAACTTGTTAATTACTCCTACCCATTTTCTAATACTGATAATCTTTTTTTTTTTTAAAGTCTAAAAATTTACAATTATAATTCATTAATACTCCCTCCATTCTGTAAAAATTATCAAATTAGGTCAAGATATAATTCAACCTTTATTTTATTATAATTTGATCATATTAGTATATTATATGCACAAAATTAATAAATTTATAAATTACCAAAAAAGGAAATTTCAATTATTTTTTAAAAAATATTCATTAAATATTTTTCTTAATCTTACACTTCAATTTAAAGTAGATTCCTTTTGACCAATTTCGACAATTTTATAAGATGGAAGTACGTAGTACACTTATACTTCAATGTTATGATTACAAGAACTTTAAAAAATATAAAAACTTTAGGAAAAACTTATAACGACCGTCGCTATATAATAGTCACCATAAGATGCATTAATTTGTATTATACATGTGTATCACAATAATCATAACCGTTCATTTTTGTCTTCTAATTAAATTAAAAATAAAATTTAAAAATTTAATTAAGTATTTTAAAAATTAAATTAAATTAAAATAATTAATTATTATTATGTTTATCATACACCAAAACACAATTAAAAATCACATCAAAAGTTTTCCATTCATCCTCGAAGATTGTTTGTGGGTTTTCTTCAATGGAGGGAATTGTGGTGGTTTTCGACTTCGACAAGACGATTATCGATTGCGATAGTGATAATTGGGTTGTCGATGAATTGGGTTTTACTGAGCTTTTCAATCAGCTTCTTCCCACCATGCCTTGGAACACTTTGATGGTCAGTTTCTCTTTCCTCTGTGTCTCTAATGGGCTCTTGGGTCATCGTTGAGTTGGAGTTCTTTCTTTCAATTCCTCTATTTTCTCCCGAATAACTCTGTTTCATTCTTATGAATCGCAGGACATAATGATGAAGGAAATGCATGCCAAAGGAGTCACAATTGATCAAATCGCGGAGGTACTGAAAACAACTCCAATTCACCCTCGTGTCGTTCCAGCCATCAAAGCCGCCCATGCCCATGCCCAGCCCTCACCGAAACCGTATTTGTACCCTACTACCCGGAATCGACGTGAGTGGAGTTGTAGTCGCCGGAATTTGGCCAAAAAATGGGCAAAGCTTAACACTCCCCGATCCTGGTTGGGGTTCGATTGAAATCTGGAAAAGCTCCGAGTGATGGCCGCAACAAAATGGAGGTCGCCGGCGTTATTGTCGCCGGAGTTTACCGGAAAAATGGCGAGTTAGTTTGATAGGAACGTTATTGGATTATTTTTTGTCCGCAAGGGTCGTTAATTAAATGGTTTGCCAAACATAAGAATAATTAATTATTTTAATTTAATTTTTAAAATACTTAATTAAATTTTCAAAACTTATTTTTAATTTAATTAGAAGAAAAAAATGAATGGTTGTGATTACTCGTGATACACATGTACGATATAGATTAATACATCTTATGGTGACTGTCGTATAGCGACAGTCATTATAAATGCATCCTAAAACTTTAATGCTCTGTGATATTGATAATATGTAAATCAAATTCTTCATATTTCATTAATAATAAATTAGTACCCCTATATCACTAATTAAATAGTTTATTATCCTACTTTTAAAATTTTATAGGATATCAATTTATTATTTACGAGACATGAGAGGGACTTATTTATTATTTATCAATGTCACCGGTAGTAAAGCAGTAATATTTTTAACTTTATTTCTAACAAAATTGTATAATTAAGAACGTCAAATACTACTGGATAAAACTCATTCATACAATTTTTCCACATCTCTCAGGACATAAATCAGAGAAAAAGAATCAACAAATCAATATGATGAAATTAATTGTAGAAGTTAATTTCACAAAAATAACCGAATTACCCAGTATCTACCTGTAATAACTGGACTCTTTAAAAAAAGGAAAAAGAAAAAAGAATCCTATTTTTGTTACAACGGCTAGAATCTTATCATATTTTGATGAATCCATTTAATGATAGAGTTAGGAGACTCTGCTTGCCAAATAGTAAACAATAACCGACTAAAACTCATGTTAATTAATTAGAAACTTGTTTTAATTTGTAGGGTTTCGTTTCCATTATCCTCCCTCTATATAAATTCATTCTTATTTTTACGAGATTCTACTTATTTTGATTTGAGTTCTCCTTTTTTCTAAACCCTAGCAATTCCAAGCCTTTTCCTAAAACCCTCATCAAGTTCCTTGTGAAAGAGCAACGAGACTGAGAAGATGATGATGCAAAGCAGAAGCAAAAGCAAAAGCGTGAGAATATTTGGAGTCAATATTTTTAAGCTCTTTGGGAATGTAATCTGTAGTACCAATAATCATAATTATGATCCTAATCATAATCATGAAGATAATTGTGAGGATCCGAGGATGATGAACACTAATCATCATCATGTTTGTAATGATGATCATGATGAGGATCAAAAGAACACCACGACAGTTTGGAACATCGGCATTCGAAGAGCGCTAGGGAGTGTGCTTCTTCATCATCCGCGTCAATAACTGTTACTACTAGTGGCACTTTGTCGATGAAGAAGCAAAAGAAAGAGAGGAAAAACGACCGAACAAGCAAGAGATAAGCAAGGCCAACATCACATCTCCTCCACTTCCTCTTGAGATCAAAGAAAAGTTGAGGATGTTAGGCGTTGATTTCGAAGACGAAAAGAGTAAGCCAAAGCTTATCATCCAAAAGCATGTCTATATATCAGACGTTAATAACCAACAAGCGCGATTCCTTAACCCAAACGAAGACATGTTTCTCGAGCCCTAGGAACTGAAATTGCTCGAAGAAATTAAAGGGGAGATGAAGATGAATGTGATCCAATGTAACGAGACGGTGAAGGACCCGGAGATTAGAGCCCCAGCAACAGAGACCAGCCGCAATAGATACGATAGAGATGAAGAAAAGGAGTCCTTATGCATTGCAAAGTGAGTGGAATGAGGTCAAAAAGGAGAGTAACATTCAAGATAAGGATGTCGTTCAAGTGTGGGCGTTTAGCTATACCAAGGAGAACAAGCTTGGACTCGCCCTGGTACAGGGAGTAGCTACTGGTGAAAAACAAATAGTCTTTGGGATGTTCTAGAGTTTGTTTGCTGCATTGAGGCTTAGAGGAGTTCATCATCCGATTTCAGGGGCCAAGAGGGTAGTCATTCATTAATTTTTTTTATAGAAGAAGAAAAAGGTAGTCATTGATCAATTATGAAGTTTCTTCCTTCTAATATTCTATAGTAGTTTCTGATTTATGATCGGTGATTATATGTTGTTTTATTTAATTATACAAAAATTTATATGTTGTTACTCAAAGTTTGTATCAATTGTTCTCCCCTACGTTTATTAAGTCAGTGCATTATATACCTGTCTTCTTAACTAAGTACGTACGGTAATGGTATGATTCAATGTAAGTTGTAACTCCTGCCAAATTGAAGTTCACAAAACTATTAAAAATCTGCCAAAAGTAGTTGCAGTTTTTATGGTTGGATTATGTGTTTTGTGCACCTTAATATACCTTTGAAGAGTCCAACAGCAGGGAATTAAGTTCTTGAAGTACTTTGTTTTTAAAAATAAGAAACAAAGATTTCAAAATTTTAAAAATCATCCTTTATTTTCAAAGAAAGTTGTTCAAATACCTTCATAGACCAAAGGACGTATACATCAAGAAATTGAGAAAAATGGTTCAGTCGAGTAGTATAACCAAATAGTGCACACAGCACAATAAGAGGGAACTTTAGTATTTCCGGTGGCAGATTGTGTTGTTTTCGTGTATCTTGATTGTTCCTTTTTTTCCGTGTCTCTTTGGTACTCGTTTGCAGTAGCTTGGCTCTTGAAGCTTTGAACTTATCAGTTGAATAGCTATGAAAGGAGGGGGTGGAGGGGAGGGAACAAAGATGTGCACACAAACAACGGCACACCCAAGTCCACATGTTGATGTAGAGAGAGAGACGGGAAAGGTGCGATGCAAGAAGTGGATACGAATGAAAGCAAGTAAAAGAAATTACTATTAACTACTGAAATGAAGTGGTTTCCAAAGTTTTGTTACACAAATACACATACGAGACGGCCTCACTATGAACAGCCAGTGAAGTCCTAACACAGCTGCTAAGCCAAAAATCCCCAGATGATGATGATACTCCAAAATCTCTATACTTCCAAGGGGCTTTGATGATGATACTCCAAAATGAGAGCTTTTCTCTATGGACCGCCTCCTCTATACAGCCTGCAGCTCATTTTCAGAAATGCATCATCGTCACAACATCAGTTCATGTTCAATATTATGGGGGAAAAATACACCGAATAGAAGAATTAACACTCACCCAACCAAAAATTTTAGATGCCTGAACTTCTTACAAGACCTCACATGTCACACATAAAATCAAGTCATTGCCAGCCAAAGCAACTAGAAAACAACTTCTGCTCATTTCCTTGACTTGAAGCTCTTCTTCAGTCTTTTCAGTTCTTCTCCTTGTTGCTGTAGAGAGGTAAACAAAATTAGATTTTCAAAAAAATGGGTATGATCAAGAAATAGTAGATCTTAGTCCTTGGAATTCTTCATCAAACCTTGTTCAGCTTCCTCCAGCCCAACTCTGATCTATCTTGTAGTAAACGCCACTCCAATGCCAACTCATATTCGAGGGTGTTCGACTGAGATGAATGTGACGTAGATACTGCCTCTCTCTGGAAATAAGAATTCAAATGTGATTACATTATGGAAGAGAAAGGACCAGTGATGAAGTTTTCAATGTGGGAAAAACGATGATACCGATTCTCGTTGCATTTGGTGTTTAAGTTTATCAACAACCAGATGACCAGGGAATGAAGACTGCTTTTCAGGAGAGCTTAAAGCCCCAGGGATCCCAACAAGAGGTCTGCAGTTGTACAGAAATCACATTACACACCAGTTACAAAAGTCAAATAGTACAGAAATCTAGTTAGATGTAGCTGTATTGCCCAGTTTTGGGTAACCCTGGTGGCACACTGGCACTATGTTGTTTCAGCCAACAGTGAAGGCCACAAATGTTTAACTCTCACTTTATCAAAGACAGCTGCCAAGCCAAGATATCTAAGGGTATATTGAACCCAGGAAATTGGAATACAGGATAGAAAAAAAAAATGAAGGGGAAAATGAGGAACATGATCGGTCTTCTCCCATATGAAAAAGAACTATTTTTCCATTTTTCGTTTTCTTACCACAAATTTTCTTAAATACAAAACACAGGGTAAATGCTCACATGTTCCTGTCAGTATTATAAGTAATAAACTGCCAATAGAAATAAAACAAAAAATGAAAACTAAAATGTAACCTATCAAGTATCAATGGGGAGAAGGTGAATTTCTATCAAATTAAGGGATTTTCCTGCCCAGTAAATTTTCAGAAGGGTGGCCTGAGAATTAGTATCTGAAACTACTGTTTACCTAACAAACTTACATTTCTAGTGGTTCACAAATGTCATATTCTTGTTAAACTTAATTTATGATGTAGCAACGGTACCTATATGGTAATACCATTGTTGTTCTCTCCTTTCTGTAATAATTGAGGAAGGGGCAGGCTGCCCCAGAAAGTTGTTGCATCACCATTTGTGGCCCCGTGTCAGACTATAACATGATATGATACGACAAGGACACCCAGCATAGAATAGGTGATGAGGTCTCAGCATTCCTTGTTGCAATCAGACGCACCTAGCCTAACCTTTAGGTTGCGCAGAAAATAATAATACATAATCCTCAAAAGAAAAGGATGGAATATCATGCAATATCCAACGCCTCAAGAACCTGGAAAGCAAATTAGATGTGATGACTTATCGGGATTATAGGTTTCAGAATGTTTGTATTTATGTCCACACCCCTGCATCCATATTCAAATTTTGGGTGAAGTCCTGGGCCTCACAACGCAAAAGCAACAGATAACTGGATACATACTCGTGTTCAACACCTGTCTAAGTACTCAAAGGCCAGCTGTAAGCTCATTCTTTAAACTAAAAAACGCATTGTTGCTAATCTTCTTTTGATTTTGTAGATTTTGTGGATAGTCTGCATTGTGGTTGTATATAATCCTTTTGTAGGATGCTTGCTTTGCATCCATCCACTTGATTCAATATATATTCTCTTTTTCTTATCAGACAAAAGAACACCGAACTCCAATGGATCTCGACTTTGCTCCTGCAAGATCGTCGACTCTGTTCTTTGCATCTAATTTCTTCTATCTTTTCTTTATTTTTCATTGAACAGTACAAATTTAATATATTGTAAAAGAAAAGTAAATAAAGCTGCATATATCCGAATTCCTCTAAAAGTGGACCGTAATACAAAGGTCAACAATAGCCAATACAACAAAGCTATGCTCCACCCTCCTGACAAAGGATGATATAGCAACATAAAAACGGCAATCACTGTAAGCATAACAGTAGGTCCGATTCCCCCTCCCATGTTATGTTATACTCCTCTTTGTGGCTCTTCTGGGCCAAAAACCAAACAAATAAAAAATGTGTCTTCCTTTCAAGTAATCTTCTCTAATGACTTCAGCTTCACAAGGTAAGGCTGGGGAATTAGGGCTCACAGCCTTCACCTTGTGTCTAGACTATATATATTAGTCGTCATGGAAAAGGAATAGAATGGTGTCCAATTTAACAACAAACAAGCAGTGCGTAGCTTGACATCTAATTGATTCATTACCATCCATAATCTCAAAGCTTCCCAAAAAGTGAGTCTTAGGCTTTAGCCCTATTGAAAACGGACCACTCAGGTATAAATACAAAGTCAAAACAGGAAGTGGGGCGGGTAATGGCTGTAACCAAAACGATCACATCTACATCATGTTGCTCAATATAATAGCTACTGGAGAGCACTGATGTTAAGGATAAAGAAATCTGAAAAGCCACCTCTGATTGCAAACAAATGCATTTGTCAAGAGCTAAGAAAGGCTTTGGAACACAGGACTATAAAGTCCAAAGCGACAAATTGTCAGTAGGCTGTACGTACCGTTATACTTATACCATACAAGTTCCAGCCATTAGAAGTGTAGCCTGTCGGGATGGAGCCACAGCAGAGTTTCCCCTCCCCTCCCCCTGCTAACATGAGTTAAACGCCACTTCCCTCCCCCGATGCCTTCCCACAAGGGTCCCACCATCGTGGACACTGGACAGGACCCTTAGATTGGGTATCCTTTCTCCCAACACACCCCCCAAAAAAAAAAAAAAAAGAAAAAAAGAGCCGCGATATCCAAACAAATCCTTCGCTTCTATTAATTACTATTACTGTTCAAAGATGAAGTATTCTCAAAAAGAGATAATACAAGGACATAAATAATACTTGCTTCAGTCAACTGTTCTAAGGCTTGATACTAGTAATGCTTCAACACAGAGAAGGTACACTCAGTTGAACCAGTGAAGAGACAGAAGAGCAAAGATAGAACCTGCAGCTCGCCCTCCCTGACCATACAACCCACGAAAAACAAACGGGAAGAAGGGCAGAGGAAGTTGCATATCAATTTCCTTCAATTGCATACTAACCTTAAATTAGGAAGCATTAAACACTCCCTCTCCAACATCCCAATGACCCTCTCTGCTGCTTCACGGGTTCTGAAGATAACAAATGCTTGTCCTACAGAAAACAGGATAACACAGCAATCACTAAAAACTCACAAGAAGTTTATCATTCTTTTTTTTTTTCAGCAGTAATGGGAATATACAGAATATACCAGAATGTCGGCATGAAGTTACAGTACACTGCACCATTTTTGCTGAGCAAACTTCTCCAAAAACACACCAAATTATATCCTGGCATACAATACAGAAGAAACCAAGATGAAACGGTACAGTTGCACTCGCTAGAATAAATGAGAATAAATTTCAGGTAGGGAAAAAGAAACAGCAAAAAGACAGGGCAGTATTTAGTCCTACACTCTCCCCATTCAATATTGACCAAGAAATGTAGGCCCCAACCTCCCACAAAATTTAACAAATGCATAAACAAGACCAAACCACATTTAACTGTTCTTCTGTTAATCTGTCTGAATAGACCACAGGAAATGAACACATTCAATGCCACAACCCAGACCCAGTGGTATTGAACAGCCATGCTACTACTCACTAAATAGCATGCCCTCATTAACAAGAAGACGGAAAGTTTCTCACATACAAGCTCTATTATCACTGCAACTCAAAATTACAACCTCAACTTCTGATGACGTGTATGATGGATCCAAGTTCTGGAGCAGAACAAGTGTCCCTTGATCTTGAGCAACCTTCATTCTCGATTCCTACACATTTTTAAGGCTAGTAAAGCATGAACAAACACAATATAGGAAGTTCTCCAAAGCAATTAAACAAATAAAGAACAAAGTGCCACAAGATTGACAAAATCAGCCGAGGACAATAACAGTGGCGGAAAAAGAGCAAGAGTACTCACAATTGATGTGTAATATTTTTCTTTATCCTGTATAGAAATTACATAAGAATGTCAGTACACTGATAAAAGAAAAAAGAAAGAACACGATAAAACACATGGATGTTATCAGGACGATCAGATAGTAACTAAGAGCACATTCATTAATTATCAAACATATATTATAAGAAAAGCTATTCAAAAGACAATCACTCATTTAAGAACCATATTTGCAGCAGACATATGTGCCTCAATTGTAATTTCATTGAATAAATCCAAACTGGAAACATCATGTAGTGTCCTGATCTCCTGTTGATCAAGGTTTTTAGCTTCAGAAAATAACCGATGAAGGAACTGAAAATTCTATCAATCTTCAACTACCATTGTATAATTGTCACATAGAGCATTAGCCTCGACCACCCTCCACCCACGCTACTGGGGAATAAACAAGTTCTTGAAAAAAGCCACTACATAAATACATTAGCACCAAAATTAGCCTATCAAAAATCATTGAGTTCTGATTTCAGATTGTTAAATGACATATTAGAAAGTTGTAAAGGATGGTTGTCATCAAGATGAAAAAAAAAACCATAAGATCTACTCCACGATACATTAAGTCAACAAAAGGGACCAGCATCCATAAAGCCCAAGTGAACAGGTCAGCATAACTTCATAGACTTTGGACGCTAATGAATAATAAAAGTAAAATGAACAGCACTCCCCTAGCAAATTGGCAACTATGACAAAGTTCAGCTCTTCAAGAGCACTGTATGAAGCCATGTCAAACATCCTAACACTCAATCAAAAAATTATAAATAAAGAAGCCATGTCAACCCTACGTATTGTCTTCAGCCACCTTAACTGCCATCTCAATTCTCATCCTAAATGGTCTTCCTATTTTCAACAGGTCCTAAAAATCTACATGTAATTAGTTAACAAAAATACTCTTACAATATTGAAACTAGAAAGAAAGTCGTTTAAAATTGCAACGCTCGAGAGAGACACACACACAGAGAGAGAGAGAGAGAAGGAAAACCAAACATATATGGCACCTCTGAGGTTCCTAAATTTCAAGCAAAAAACCAAACAAGCACCAATAATCGATTAAAAGATTACATCACTTTTTTGCAATGAAAATAAATAAACACGAATAAAATCGTAAACCACCAACTTCCCTTATCATCACCTATCCTTTACAAGACAAACCTCACAAGTGAAAATTTCCATTATTTAGTATATAGAAAAATCTGTCAAGCCCTCTATGTTTCACGCTTAACAGCATGAATAGCGATGGACACTAAACCTCTCAAGTGTCAACTAAATACACACTCATCCTTTTCTCCTTTTATACAACAAATCAATTGAAGTAAAATTTTCAGAAGAGAGAACCTAAGAATGAGAGAAAGTGCTAAGAGGAGATTATGGATGGCACATAATGGTGGAAGGTCAAAAATCTTGCTATGCTTAGCATGTGGCTTTGACAGTGTAATTAATATATTTTCAAGTGATAATTACCTGTCAACAAAATTATAAGGATCTCCTATGTATGAAAGGAGAAAATACAAACGGCATCATACCTTCATGCTTTCATGAACCAAAAAACCGAAAAAGTAAAATATTGTTCACTATTCAGCTCATTACTCTACCTTACAAAAGGTCTCAAAGAATAAAGTTTAATCTCCTTATAAGAGATAAGTTCGCCCTCACAAATCTACCAAGTCCTTTTCTTTCAAGGACCCACCACATAGCTAAGCAAATCATCTTCTAAATACCAAAAATCCCACTGCTTTCATTTTCTGAACACCCAAGCATCTTTAACTTTACTCAGTTCACCCAATGCACGCCCAAAAAGAACACTATGTCAAAGACAAGTAGCCCCCGGACATCGAACAAAGAGGTGGTCAAATGAATCGTCCTCCTTTAGCCAGATACAGGAACCTTCCAATATTGAAATACTTGCCATGAATTTAATCTATATGACTCAGGCAAGAGAAAATATGCACCATAGGTCCATAATATTGGCAACGAAGAAGGTAAATTATGCTTTATCCAATTGCAAAGAGATTCCAACTTGTAGGATCAGGAATATTGAATTTTAACAAGTATAACGAGAGGGTTTATTCCAAGTTGTACATATCAGAATGTGGCGTATTAACAAGAAAGCCTGTTGACCTGCTGAAGACCCTTGGAAGGAGTGAGATCAACATACCATGTTCACATGAGACAAAATAACGTCACTATTAGAATCAAGCATTAATCTATTTTAGGTATTCAAATCAAGTATGCGTTACTGTTGACAATAATCTCAGGATCATGTGATTGAGCAAAATGCACAAATGTGAGTTTTGCAAGATCACGGATGCTGAATCAGCTGGGAGATGAAAATATTAGTCAAGTTACAGCATATGCAACTAGAAGAGGTCTAAAGGAAAACCGAAGGAGATGCTTGGGAGAACTTGAATGAACTGATTAAAGTTTCCCAAAAAGTGTAAAGCTCTTCGCAGACAGTCACACAGGGAATAGACAACACAGAGGCTCTGTTTTGGCAAAACAAAAAATGAAGGCATAGATAGCTATGATGGTTTTTTAAATACTTTTATTCAGTCACAATCGGGATAATGGGTTCAGTAAAGCAGAATTGCACTAATGCAGCAACTGTGGAACCGAGGTTGTCATAACATGAATTGTTCAAAAGATTCAGCAAATGATGTTCGCAACTACACTAGGAAATTTTGGTCTTATTGTTCGCATAAAAATAACAGGGTTTGCCAAACTTAGATGCAAATAAAGAAAATATAACATGCACAGAAAAACAAATAAAATGAAGATATAAACCCCTTCTCATTTCAGAATGGTTGTTCCATTTATATTGCAGCTAAGGATGGCAGTGGGTCCAGGGTCAGTTCTCCACAAATTAGTTGGTCTAGGTCCAAAACAATTGGACCCAATGGCTAGTCCAAGTAGCGTTAAAGGGTCTGGGTTGGGAATTTGAGACTCAAACCCGACCCAAAAACCCAATTAAATGCTTTTTAAAAAAGAAATGATTTAAGTTTGGCTTGTCCTAATTCTTTTAAACAATTCAATCACCCTTTCCCACCTTCGCTCATCATTTAACATCTTTCATAACTCTCAATCACTTACTCTCACATTCTTTTTAAAATTTGTTTAGTCTCCTTAATTTTTGATTATTTGTCTTAATTTGTCAATTTATGGACTACCTAAATGTATTCATGAAAGAGTAACTACAAATACGTAATAATATCAAATGAGCCGTATGAATGATGAGATTAGGAGGTTTTTTAGCTATTTTAGAATGAAATAACTTGGACCCACTAGACCAACGGGTCTGGTCTTTGTCCATGCTTCACAGACCAACGGATTTGGGTCGAGTTTGGTTAAAGTCTAAAAATATTAAATGGGCCTAGATCCAATTCGAACGACGAGATGGATCCATTGTCATTCCTAAGTTCTCATCGTGGTCTTGCCAAGTAAAAGTGTTACAACCGACTTACATAAAGCAAAACGTGGTTCGCTCATGTTTGAAACCTAAATGAAGTGATCATCCCGCCACCAAACGACCATATTTGGAATTCATTTAGTACAATGTAATTGAACGATGCAATACGACAATCAAGAATCTAAAAATGCGGTCCGAAAGAGGATGGCCAAACAAATGGCCTATGTTACTCCACTCTTTATTTTGCCCCAAGTATTCCACCTTGGACACTAAACAATTTAACATGGGTATGGGCACTCGACCTTTACTCTGGACCAAAATGTTAAAAACAACTTTTAGAAAATTGTAGAGAGAACGTAATAGTAGAACTATAAATTATACAATCCAGATGTAGAGTTAAAGCCAATGAAAGTTGATATAAACCCAAAAGAGGAAAAAATAACAAAAGAACTTCACTTAAAATTCCAAAAAAAAAAAAAAAAGGAGGTTACATTTTTCTTAGCTATTAGGACATATGAAAGCCTAAAACTCATCAATATATGTCATTGGAGTTTGCATGGGTAAGGAAAAAGATTGGAAACCTAAAAGTAAGGTGCATAAAATAGGAAAGTGTCAAAAGCTACAATAAAAGAACTACACAATACGAAAGATGGCCTTTTAGAGGACACTTAAAGACAATTAAAAGGCAATAACATTTGTCCACATAAGTTGAGACACTCAAAGAACAATTACATCCATGGATTCAAAATGCGACCATTCCCCGACTACATAAGAAATATATTGAAATTAATTGAATTATGTTTTTAATCCATGACAACCAGAATATGCAACGATGTTGCCACATTAGAGTCATAATCGAGGAACCAAAGGCCAAAACACGATCGTGATTGACGCAGCATTTTGTATATTTGCATTTACATCCCCAAACAACAAGACAAATACACTATTAGTAGATGGAGAATGGAATACCATGATCTGAGCCTCGCGCTCCAAAGAACTTAGAAATGCTTACACAAACCACATATACAACATGAAAACCACCACCACCAACTACACCTATTGTGGGTGCCTCATTAGCAAGCTTTGGTAGATCCTAATGCAGGCAACCTTTTGCATCTCAAGAGATGCATTAAGCTATATGAAATGTTGCCATGAACGGTGAGAAAAGGTGCCACTCTCACCGATATTACGCTACATAAGAGATTAGCTATGAATTTGTTCCACTTTGTGATACCCACAAAAAGAGCCCATTCCAATGATTCGAGATAATCTTGTTGGGGTATGTTGGGTGTGTTATCCGTGTTGATGTCACCATCGTAGGAGACTCTAGTAGCTTCAAGATTCACCGATCAGTGAAAGGAACCAACTTCAACAGTGAAAGGTTCATACAAGATGCACAAAAACCTAACATTAGATATCCTCAACCAAGATTCACCGATCATCACCTTTTACATGGGACTACGACAAATCCAAAACATCGATAGAAGAGACGGCAACGAATGCCGCCAACCACAACCAAAATTATTAACAACTTCACTCAGCAATCATCTTTTACAGGTTCACAAAGTGATTTTCAACTCTCTGAAAAGCAAACACACATTCGTAGATGCATTGATTGGCATCACTTAATTTTGAAGATTGAAATACACATGCTTCATGATCCCATCAAGTCAAGCCTGGACAACTCATTTTCCACCTAATCAAGACAAGCTTCTCAAATTTCCCACACCGAGCTAGCTCATGAGCAGCTAGGGCTTGGCTCTGCTAATTTCCACAAATCTTAAAGGCCTAATTAAAATGCCACTCACAATTACATAATAATTGTAACGGAAGAATAATCACAACACAAAGCACTTTTGCATAAACAACTCATTTATAAGAGCTTCCGAAGATATGGACACACGAGGAAAAACTACCAAGGTTTTTATCATCCTATAAATTACAAGGAGCCACAACAAGCTTAACAGTTAAATCAAAAGGCAAAAGAGTCTCCGAACATAAGCAAGCCAACACAACTTACAAGTGAGTGGTCGTCGAGTAACCTCCTTAACACAACCATAAGCCTCAATCTCTCGCATTTTTACACGGTTTGAGAGATGCTTTAAGCAACTTGTCGTTGAGTTCATCCTTAGCCATGTCATTGGCCTTCAACCTTTTTGGAAAAACATTGCCAACTTTACCATCTGACTTGTCAATCGTGCTATCACGCTTCAACTTTTTAGAAAGTGCATTGCTTGTCCCAGCAAGTTCTTTCACCTCCAAACCTTTGGCTGGTTTTAGAGATGTTTTGCACAACTTGTCATTCGACTTGTTCTCTTCCCCACCATCAGGTTTCAACTTTATAGAATGTCCATTGCCTATACCATCAAATTCCTCAGCCAGCTTGCCTTTGCCACTCATTTCAGCAGCAACTGATGCAGCTGGTCTTGAAGCCTTATTACGGTCGGAAGAAACAGCAGCAGGTTGCAGAGTGCCATTCCTGGCATTCTCAGTTGCTGATGTAGCATTATCGTCCATAGATTTCTTTATATTTTCACTTGAATTTGTAGGAGCAACATCAAGCTTATGCTTCTTAGACAGCTTATCCTCCAAAGCAACTCGACTGCTAATAGACTTCTTTTTTTCAGAGCATCACTTGGCCAGCTGATTTTCTTATCTGCAGCCGGCTTTCCCTTATCAGCAGCAGCATTAGATGAAGCTGGATTTTTACATTTTCACCAGAACCATTCTTTGACTTTCCACCATCACTTATCCTTTTTTCATTGCATATGACAGAATCACCGAGCTCAGATATGGAACAGACTCTTTCTGAAGCGCTGACGTTTGCTGCAGATTTGACGTCCTCATTCAAATCAGCTTGCTTGGAATTAGTTGATTTCAATTTGGTTTTCTGACCAAAGCCAGAGAGTTCTGTAGCAGGTAAAGACAGTGGACCTCCCTTGTCAGATCCAGCAAGATCATGTACCCTCGGAGGGCCTTTTGAGTTGTCCATTAAATCATTTGTCCCTTCTTCACCTCTCACAGACGATGAACTTATACTGGCATCAGGCATTATAATGTTGCCTTCTCCAGCAATATCTTTAACCAAAATAAGTGACTTCTCTACAACGGTCACAACATTCTGACTATCAACTTTAATGTTGAGACTCTGATTCGGAAGTTCTATGTCTTTTTTGTTTAATAAGCATTCAACTGTAACAGATCAGCAACAAAGATATAAGTCAGGAGAGAATATTTTTCCCACAAGTACTTAAGCAGAACAGACTTTCAGGCATAAGAACGCACCCTCAATAGAGGCTATTTTTTCACCCAGCTTATCAGAGAAGGTCAAGTTTCCAACATCAAATGTACGATAAAATACATAGTCTGCCCTCTCAAGTTCTTCAACAGTAGGTTGCCGATT
This sequence comes from Talinum fruticosum, assembly GCA_021018815.1. Classification (NCBI taxonomy): domain Eukaryota; kingdom Viridiplantae; phylum Streptophyta; class Magnoliopsida; order Caryophyllales; family Talinaceae; genus Talinum; species Talinum fruticosum. The sequence goes on from JAITYX010000056.1 coordinate 4,245,599, forward strand.
TCTCTCATCCTTCGAGATGCATACAACATTGCACTTGCCAGCAATAGCTTCCTGAATTTAAATGAGTACAATCAGTGCCCACGTCAACATGGATACCGCAAGAAATTAAAGTGTCTTCCTTCGAATAAAAGAGACTAGGGCGAAAAGATCATCTATTTGTTCCCCTTGGCAGTTAAAAGTGAGTGAGTTAATAATAGGGCAAACGATAGAGAACTTAGTGCGATAACATTCGCCCCAATGTGAAACACGATAACCTTCACCCTAATGTGAAACAAGATTGCAGCGAAAACATAGGCATCTTCTCAATCCCCTCAAGGCATTGGGGAAGAACAAGAAATTCATCATTGAACTTGCCTGCAATTGTTTCCTGAATTGACATGAGTACAGTCATGCACTCATCTAAACGGAAGTTGCGAAGGAAGTAAAGAATTCTTCTTCCATAAAAAGGAAGAAAAAGGATCGAAATCATCTATTAGTTTCTCATGCCGGTTAAAAAGCGAGACTTGAAAAGAATAAAGAATCTTGATTGAAAAAGCGGTCACTTCGAGACGGCACAGCCACATCGTAAAGGCTTTGATGTTAAGCGAACAACACTTTCCCCGCCGATGAGCAACATGGCTGTTGCGATAGAGCGATTTTCAAATATGGCGACAGACACCGAAATCACGTTTAAAACCGAAATCCCACATAGTGCCTATGAATGACAAAATTATGTCTAACCAATTACCTGAATTTACCGGGACTCGTAAAAACCAAGTATGGTCGTGATTTCGTCCAAATTTTAAATATGGACACAAGGTTTTTTATTTCTATTGTTCAAACTCGAATTTGACCCGAATCGAGTTTTATCCAATTTATCCAAACTCGAAAAACCAAACCATATTTTTTCCCACCTTTAATAGTGTGTTGGCCTCCACCCTAACAATGAAACACAATTGACGGGAAAAATAGCCATATCCCCAATCTCCTTAAGTCATCGAAGGAAGTACATGGAAAGAAGTACACCTCAAAAGCATACCATTGAACTCATTGCAAGAGAAAAAGATTGCGAGAAACTTGTAATTGTTTGCAAGCATCGATCTTCACCTCTTGCAATGGTTGATCATAGGACTCCAAATGCAAGTAAAATCTTGAGTTAAGCCTAGAGGGTTTGAGGTTCAAAAGCACATAGCCTCCATCCTATAATGATATTCCAAAGCGGTTGTTTCACCCGGACCCAAACCTTGGATTAGACAAGTCATTTGTTGCCTACTACTCCAGTCCACGATCCACCACCACCCCCACCGGAGAGTTGAGACTTTAACAAGATAATTCACTTTAGTTCATATTGAAAATTTCTCCCCTAATAGTAGACATGGATATGATGATAAATAGAATACACTCATGGATGATGCCGACACACCTCCATTTGGCCTCGATTTCAGCCTTCTAAATAGTTCTCCTTTCTCCACGACTCTAGCTTTCTTTACCTCCCTTTTCGAGTATTGTCTTTCTCTTTTCCTCTTTTATTTTTTTACCTTAACCTCTGCAGCTTGATTCTTTCTCCGCTTCCCGCTTCTCACTTCTCTAGGGTTGGCACCCGCCCCAACGGGAACGGGTTGGGGACGAGGAAAAATATGTGTCCCCGCAGCAGACAGGGACGGGGAAAATTTTGGCCCTGTTCCCGCCCCATCCCCGTTTTTCTTTTTAGAATTTTTTAAAATTAGAACCCTAACTATAAAAGGCCCTTGCTCCCACTCCCTTCAGCCTCCCCACCACTCTCCTCTCCTCTTGCTCCCTCTCACATGCAAGCTCCGACTTCCTCTCTCTCTCTCTCTTTCTCCTCTCCTTTTGCTCCCTCTCGCACGCAAGTTCTTCTCGGTACTCTTCTCTCTCCTCAATCTTCTTCTCTTTCTCCTCTCACAAGCTCCTCTCTCTCTCCGCTCTCGATCGCCTATCGTATGGCTTTTGGTTTCGAACTCCTCTCCCGCGGGTTCTCGCTATCTTCTCCTCAACCCACCGGCGGCGAGCACCCCACCAACAAAGAGGTCTTGCTTCCTTGCCTCTCATCCGGACTTTTTGTTCCTTATTCTTGTTTGCCTCCCAGGATTTTTGCTCCTCATTCTTGCTTTCCAATCAAATCTGGACTCTTAAATTTCGAGTTTTAAAATTTGACTTCGGGGATAACGGGACCTCGATGGAGAACGGGTACCCAATGGGGGCGGGACGGGGCGGAGAAAGAAGCGGGGGTGGGGGTGGGGGTGGGGGTGGGGTGGGGACGGGGAGATATCCTCCCGGCCTCGACCCTCCCGTTGCCAACCCTACACTTCTCCATGTATTTCGTCATAGTCATAGCTCTATACTTTAGCTCTCTCTTTGTTTACTCCATCTAAGGCACAATAGGCCCTCCTTCATACACCCTTCTCATCCATGTATATAACGAGCACGTCTATGCCTCATGCCTTAATCCTTAATTTTGAATTACCCTTTCACATTTCAAAACATAGATATCATCATTCAGCAAGTGTCAAACACAAATACCGTCCATTAGAATTCTTCCACTTTAACAAACTACTTATGGTAGCAATAATAAGATACTTTCTTATGCCTTTGCAAAAGCAATTGAAAGTGACCTCATCAAACAAAAGCTCCTATTAGAAAATTTTTGAAGAGATCCTCCGGTTACATTATCGCCTAGTACCAATAACAAATAGCTTTAAGATAAAGCTTTGCTTACAAATATTTCCTTATAAGACCCGACAACTCCGCCATGTCCAATCATCACCTCCCTTTCCCCTAACACCCCCAATATGATGGAAGCTATAAGATTGCAAGTTCCATAAGCAAATTCTAGTACACGTTATGCTAGAATCGTAGCTACAACAGATCTAAATTATCATCCACTTTCACCAACTACAATTGTGCTAAACAATGCGAGAAACCCAAGTACACATTACTCTAATTTTCAGAAGATAAAAAATGGGTAAATCGTTGGACGTCCGTACACAAAGGCCAGCCATATCGCTTCCAAGTCACTAATGAAGTAGGAAGGAGGCAAAATAACACCATAATATTCTTTTTTTCCAATGTATGGCTTCCCATAGATATATTGTCCTCCATTTTCCACATGAATGACTCAAAGGAGATATAATGCCCTGAAATAGATGGCTTGTCACGAAGCCTTAGGAAAGAATCATTAACCATTTCATTATATACAAATTATTTTCAAAGGGCAAATCAAATTAATGTTGAAAAGTTATTTGGTAAAATTAACAAACCTCAATGTGAAGACATAAGACATAAAACCGACAAAAAGAGGCAACGATGTCAGCATCTTCAACAAGGAAATTCACCCGTAAACAAATGGAGTGGAAAATGTCTAAATCGAAATCAAAATCCATGTCTCAAGGAAGAGGATTTGATGCAGATAGAAATCTTATCATAGTATGTGTATATAAAATCCTAAAAAGTTCAAAACCGTCAAAAGAAAAATATACAAACAATATTTCACACTAGTCACAAATCCCGACTTTACATAAAATGGAGGCACATTGCTTTGATCCTAAGTGACGCTAATCATAACATATTTTTAAAACATCTACACCTCTACCTCCTGCTGGACATCACACCCAATGTGTGTGTGTGTGTGTGTGTGTGTGTGTGTGTGTGTGTGTGTGTGAGAGAGAGAGAGAGAGAGAAGAAACAATTTATTATTTGAAGTCTTGTATCTAATTTTGCACTTAGAAATTCACATGAGAATTGAAGTTTTCATTTTACTAGAATTATGTTTATGAAAGAGTTCACAACATTTCCTATCAAAAAGAAAAAAGACGCCATTAATGTACTAAGAAAGGTAGTTTCATTTAATAACGTAGTGTCTTACCACATTCGGATACTAGAAAATATTATTATCCCATATTTCTTTTCTTTTCATCACCTACCTAATTAGGCTAGATACTTTGCTACAAAGGTCGATAAACCTTCATGAGTTTATTTGAGAGAAGAAGCTTGTTCTACATCAGAAAGAGAATTATGTTTGACTACTATTGATATACATGCTCTTGTTTCTCCATCCACAACTCCACATGGCTGATCTGCTATTTCCTCTTAATCTATACGCCACTTCAAAGTGGAGATGACAAGCACAGAGCACTGCTCCCTTCACCGAAATCAGAAAAAGTGTAAAGAACAATAGAGATTAAGACCACAAAAACCAAATGCAATGCAACATTGCGAACATGACATAACCCATATCGTCTTTCTTGTATTCCTGTGCTGGCATTGATAGGTAACACTTGCACTTTTGACCTCTACTAAGAACATATAATGTACAATCAATAAAATTGGAGGTAGTCCACTAGAAGAAATACATGAATGTCTCAGCTGCGAACCCAAATGCCATCATCACAGATCTCCACAAGAGCACATCTATATGCCTCACAAAATCAATCCCAAATCAACGTACTATTGTAATTTTCCTGCCTCAAAAATCTTCTTCATACTGCAACACTTGGTTTCAAATGCCTTCCAACACAGCACTAAATTACCCGCTTGTTCAGAAATCATCAAACATAATCACACAGCAAGAGACCACGTCAAAAATACAGCAAACAACTGCCAAGTAGTAGGGCTCCCTCCGAAAGATTCCAGTTATAGAAGGTACTATAAGTAATAAGTGCAAACTAACTTGACCTTGCAACAAAAAGCATGCCAAAACCGGAATCATAAATCAAGAAAGGTCTTCAGCCTTCAAACTTCTAAAAGACATGCCCCACAGCCATCCTACACAATTCTAAAATATATACATCGACCACTACAGGATTACTCCTACAAAAAGCTCCAATATCTTGGGACTGTCTTATCATTCAATATCACCACATATCCTAGATGACACAAGAAAACACTAAGTACATAAGGGACCAAACTAGGAGCCCACTTTTGTCATGTCTGCATTGAGTAGGCAAATTCTTGCCAAACTTTTTAAAATGAGTAACAAAAACTTTCTTCTAAGAATAATCAAAAGTATATTAGACTAACAAAAACAGACATTGCTCATGTAAAAAATGGACAACTACAAAAAAAATGCACACGCCATCAAGCTCTCACGAAGAACTTTATTATCCATAAAATCCAAATAATTAAGCACTTGACTCAAATTATATAACACAAAAACAGTTCCCAAAAGAATTAAGTTTGAACTCTTGATAAGACAAAACTTTGTCCTTAAAAATCCGCTGATGCCTTTCCTTTCATGTGCTCAAACAAATAGTCCAGAGAATAACATTAATGTAAGACGTAGGTACATTATAATGGACAAACACCAAGAGTTCCGCCCTATCTACAAGATATCATGATTAACTTTACCCACCAAAACTGATGAGACAACTTTTTCCTCAAAAATCCGTTGATGCTTCCTTACAAATGTCCTGCCAAATAGCCAATTCAGTCAGCCTTCTAACTATAAATGTCCAGCCATTCTTCAGCCTTCTCTCCCGTGTCAACAAATGAAGCACTACTTTCACGTGCACCGGTTGAACTCAACTAGTTAACTTTACTTCCCTAATTATATTCAAATTATTGGACTTTTTTCCATTTTGTTTAATTTAAGTCAACCTTTAATCTTCAAGATACAATAAGTAACAGCATATAAATTAGGAAGACAATCAAAGCCAAAATCTCAAAAAGCTTGACCAACAAAAATTCAAAATAACGTGCATTGTTACACGAAGATAAACTTCCTCTCTTACAAGCTCGGCATTCTAAAGCAAGTATCTAATCATCTATCAAGCAAGTCATATTTCGCCTTTAGTCTACTGCAATAACAGAAATATCGGATAAAAAATGGGAGTGCTATACATTAGGATCATGCAAAGAAATTTGAGATCATAAAAATGAGAGTGCCACACATTAGGGTCATGCGAAGACATTTGAGATCTGTAAAGTTGACAATCAATTGAAAGAAAAAAAACAATTTAACCAACTAACACAGCCACATAAGAAGTTACTCATTCATGTAAAAAGATTGGGAATGTCAGCAATTGTATTTAGACCCAACAGTCCAACACTGCAAATGATCCCCCCCAACCACCTCCACATTTTTCCAAGCTTTCAAAGCAAACTAAACTAACATTGACAGTTGTCATTCCTTTTCTCCATTCCAACACTCTATGCTATAATTAAGGTAGCTCCCTCTCGACCGGTGAAAAACTGTAAGCCATAATCCAAAAGGCCATCCTACTACCACTATGCCTCCTTAAGACAGCCGAAGTCTGTGGTTTCACACTTTCACTTTATTCGTTAACAATGACATTTGATAAATTCACTGTGGCTAAGACACCCATAACTTTTGATTCCAGATCAAAAAGTATATTTGAAGCCATAACCCTTTGCCTTCCCTCTTTGTAAATACCAACTGAATCCCTGTTTCTCTGGGAGTACATGGACAAAGGACCATCTCTGTCACATGAACCCAGGAATAGGCTGTTGGAGAAGAATGTATATCTAAGTGCCCAGCCCATCAAGATCCTAAATTTAGGACATAAGGACACTCAGAGATGGACGAAAATTCACATAATTTGAGTTTTCAATAAAAGTAACCAAGAAATCAAGAATTATTGATTTTGAACCTATGAACCAGAAACTCCTGTACTAGGATAGGGGGCAGATCCAGAAATTTTTGTTTAACAGAGTCCTTTTTTTTTAATTTGCTTGAATTCAGTAAGTACTGACTAATTTTTACGGGTAAACATTTAACAATTTTTTGGATTTTAGACGATAATATTTATACAAATCAGCTAAAAGTTGCCACGAAGACTGGCAATGTAAATCCGCCCCAGATTAGGATTAGTTTCAATCTTGTCCAACCTTAGAAAATGTAACCAAACATCAGAATTTGGCAACATATGTAAAAAGAACCCTTACAAGAAAAATATATAGATCAGTAAGTATACTCTAGAAAAATAAACTACAAAAGGCACATATTAACATTATTCGCCTGTCCACTTTTATTCATATTATGTGATTATTATCAATTAGATGTTGTTATTATGTACCTTGCCTAAATTAAAAGTGTTTCAAACGGATAACAAGAAATATGAATTTCAAATTCCAAATTTCGATGGATGAATGAAAGAAAACTAGCAGCATTCTGCCTTGTCTTCCTCACTAGTCTGGATATGACTAGAGCATGCACGGAAAACCAAGTCATGTCATGATGGTATGAGTACAGCCAGGAAAAAGGAAACTTCAAGTAACATAGTGGACCACCAGCAAATAAGCTGGCAGCAAACATCTCATCAAAATTTCTGACATTTTACATCCCCCTTTTAACAGTTTCCAAGATGGAGAATCCAAAGCAAAATCCATCCATAGCCTTAACACAATATCACAAGTTACAAAGAATGCTATGTCCATGCATCCATCAACAGCATAACACAAGTAAACAATGAGCCATGAAAAATGACCCAAAAAGTTCATAGGTGGCATAGAATGCCATATGCACCACGGTAAGGAATGAAAAAAGGGAAAATATTGAAAGATGAAAGAGAAATTTGGACAAAATAAACCAAGAAAAATAAACCACTAGTATGAGATAAGGGATAAAACTGCAAAACCATTACCAGGGGGTTAAGATTTGCCAAGCCCTCACCACCACCACTTGCCAAAAAGAGCTCGTTCTGTAGCACCTTCTCATGTCCCAAATAATTTGATATCTCCGATGGGCGGAAAAACCAAAGAATTTTCACCTTTCTTGCTTTATTCACAGGTTCCCATATTTTGATGAGCTTACCAATATAGGGATCTTGTTCACCCTCCTTGTAAAGATACACAGAATCATAGAGAAAGTATTCAACACCATCATAGGTAAAAGATTCATAGAACTGCACCTCCTTTTTGCACCACCTCGACCTTTCTTTTTACCCCAGGAGAAGCTAACATCGTCAGTTTCTACCATACTTCTTCAATCAAACAATTTTACGCAAAGATTGAGAATTTGTAGCCTGCATTGCAGGAAGCACCAAGATAAAAACACAAAACAAGGATTACAGTAGCAGGGAAAGCAATTTATCTAAGCAAAGAACAATGTTTTCTAGTATACAAGATAGGCAACATGTTGAGCACCACAAAAAAAGGAAAGATACGAACACACAACAATTGACTGGGAGATGTCAATTGTCCATCAAGTCAATCTTACAAGCCAATCATTATCCATCACAACCAACCACAACAACGCAATTTGTGAATGAAACACGATCATGTGACAAACTGACAATATACCAGTACTTCATATTCACATCCTTATTTTTTATGTCCATATATTCCTTACCTGTGAAATTTTGGAGGGACACTCACCACCTATACTTGATGGAGAGAACCCATTTTCAAATGCTACCACATTTATATGCGGCTAAGATGTATTAACAAAGATAATTCAAATCTGAAATCATATACATCAGCATTAAGAATACTTAGTTACTTACAATAGGCAGTCCTTTCCTAAGCCTTTGTGTTCAATTTCTATGACTATTACAGACTAGATACTCTTTAGTTATGTGTACATTTAATTTGGTCAACCACAATTTTTATTGGTCGAACAACCTTTATTGCTCCGACTGCATTTTACTAGTGACCAACCACACTTTTGATGAAGTATGTACCCACAGATACTCTTTGTATGACCTTAGAATCATAGATTTCATAAATCATAGCATACGCCAGCAAGTGCTTATTGGATGTTAAAGCCAGCCTCTTCTCACATATAACAGTAATTGATGGTGGTTCCCAATATAAGTAGTTGACAATATGTTTTAGCCAACCATTTTCAACTCGTTTTAGTTGCATAGAAACAGACCAATAGCTGTGCAAATTTTGTCTTTTAACACTGCGGATATGCCCAAACAAACAGGACTACACAATATAATTGTGTCTCAAATTAACCATTAGCATAATAACCTCATTCCAATCAAAATTCATCACTTTGAATAACAGCATAGTATAAGCGGGGCATTAATTGTGGTATTTCAACATGCACCTAGACAAACAAGCTAATCCAGGAAGTTTTGAGACAGCCAACTCATAAGATAAGTTTTCATTCCAATAACTAACAACTCATGGACAAAGATTCACACTCAATAGTATAGCATAATACATAACTAATTAAAAATTAATCCAAAGCCCAAGTACCCAACACACATAATTATGCACATTAAGTGTATGGTCACGAAATTGAATTGAGGATAATAACATTTCCATAATATCAACCATGCGTGTGACCTACAGATAATCATTAAACAATTAAGCATCAAATACAATAAAAACGTGCACCTTCAGGCTGCACTAGAAACATGAGTAAAACATTGAAAAGCTTGAGCATTTCGAACAATCACAGACACCCGTCAACAAAACAATTCATCGATATGTCAACCAATTGAAACCCTAAGGCATCAAAACTCCATCAAAAAACCAAAATTGGAAAGGCAAACCATCATAGTCTATAAACGAATTCCAATAACCAATCCTACTTTATCCCTAGTTTAGGAGAGAGAAACGGGCAGTACTAGGAGGACACATGCGAAAACAGCGAAAACAAACAAATGGAGTCAAGAATAAACACATCAGGTCGAAAATTTTTAAACTAGTCATATAAATGAAATTACACAGTTAACCCATTTAGAATTCTCCTCGGTGAGATCTCATGTTTTGAAAGCAAAGCATGATATCACAATAGTGAGAAGAAATTACGAGTATAATAAGTATTAAATACTAACTCGAACCTGAGTTTAAAAAGCTCAAGGCGCACAAAAGTGCAAAGGGTCCTGGGCCCGGGGTGGGCTTCAAGGCGAAGGTGCGGGGCTTTTTGGAACGAGGTGCACTTACTAAAAAATGCTTAAAAATCATTGCCAAGCAATATTTTGGGTCAACATGTTAGATGATGACATCAAATAAGCAATTAGATATCATTGTAACTACGAAACATACCACAAAGAGTCTTAGATTGTGATAACACGGTGAATTCGCTGTGATTTTTACCGAAAAAGCAACCAGAAAAAAAGAAAAATATAGCACAAATTGAAAAAAGGGGCAACTAACCCACTTATTCACAGTCTAACAATGACATACATAGACAAAAGAAAGAGGAAGGGGGAGACAGGAAAATAGCAAAATAATTAAAAAAAAACCCTCTCGAGACACACAAGGTGCACGAGGCACAACTGCGCGCTAGCCGAGGCGCCTCGGAGGGCTTTTTGGAGGGGTTGGGCTTGACCCCTTGCAAGGAGCACACGGGTGGGCTTCTCTGAACCCGGGCGACCTTTTTAAACTAAGACTCAAGCCAACTAATATTAAAACCATCTATCCATTTGTATTGCGCTTTCCTTGCAGCTATAACTAATGGGAGCTAACCCATTTGACCACCCCAGGTATCAATAATATTCTCTCTCGATGAGAGCTCTCTAGCCATGGCCAGAGCGAACTGAGGGAGGGGAAGAGGACTGAATCAACCATGGCAACCAAATCTAAGGCTTAATGGATTGCTACAGGAGGAATCCCTATCAAAATTAACCCGGCAGGCGTCCAGGCAAGAGCAATCTAATGAAACAGTACCCACATCGCAGCAGCTGGTTTTGGGTTTGCAACTCCGAAGCTAGAAGCTAGAAGCACTCCAGCAAACGGATCTAATAACTTGAAAGGTTCCTCAACATCATGGGCTGATGCGAGTGAGGTTGAAACGGTAGTGGAACCTAAAAGGTTCCTCAACTTGAAAGATTGTTAATATTGATGATGGTGATGATTTAGATTTTATACCCTGTGAGAACAGCAATGGAGTAAGATTTGCAAAAATTGAGTTGCAGGATGTCAACCTAAAATCGATTTTTGGCATCACTCGGTTGTCTGCGGTGTAATTGGGGCTAACCCCCCTCCTTTGTTATGGAGGGTTTCTTTAAAAGACTATGGAATCAACTAGACCTGGAAAGGGTGGTTGGATTGAGAAATGGCATTTCATGGTTAGGTTTGACACAAAGGAACAGCAGATGCAACCGTGTAAGGGAATGCTATTTTTTGATAAAAACCTGTCATTGTCAAACCATAGTCACCTGATTTGGTACTTGACAGGAGGAACATTCAGAGTCTTCCCATTTGGATCCAATTTCCAAACCTTGATAATAAGTATTGGAGTGCTTCTAGCTTAAGCAAACTTGGGAGTCTAGTTTGGAAACCGTTGAGAATGGACAAAACTTTCACTACAAAGGATAAGATGAGCTTTGCAAGGATATTAGTTGAGGTGTAGCTGGTTTTCCAGCCTAATGTTGTGGATTTTGTGAATGAAAAGGGGATATTAATCCAGCAGGCTGTTGAGTTGAGTGGAAACCGATTAAATGTACCCACTGCAAATTCTTTGGCCATGAAGAATCAGAATGCAAGAAGAAGAAAATAAACCAAGAATGGAGACCGGTTCAAAAGGTGACTCAAGCTGTTCAGGGGAAAAGCAGTGAGGAAGGCTTTACAATGGTGAAAGAAAAGAGAAGAGGACACTAGCCTGGCTGTAATTAATGCTTTTCATGCCTTAGCCAATGAAGAAATAGGGGTGCAATTAAATGAAGAAGGGCAGGCAGCAGCCCCACCAATATCCAATCAATAGTATAATAGCATGGAACGTGAGAGGCCTTAATGGGCCAAATAAGAAGGCTGACCTCAAAAGGTTTGTCCAGCAGAATAACGCAGGGCAATTAGCAATGATAGAGACCAAAATAAGGGAGAAGAATTATCAGCAGGTCTACAACAATATGTTCTTGGGATGGGACAGTTTCATAAACAACTCCCACCGCCCTAGGGGAAGAATCTGGGTAGTATGGAAGCCACAACAATTCCCAGTGGAGAGTTAAAAAGGGAGGCAAGCACTGTTTCTATATGACATATGTGTATGGATTGAATAGAGAGGAGCAGAGGATCCCTTTATGGCAGCAACTAAGAGTAACAGCGGTAGCAACTAAGAGTAATCTCGGCTTGGAATGAGCTGACCTTGGTGTGTTATAGGAGACTTCAATGCTCTTACATCTGTTGAAGACAGGATTGCAGGAGCACTCATACAAGCACATGAACTTCAAGATTTCCTTAGTTGTTTATCAGATTGTGATTTACATGAAATGAGAAGTTGTGGGCTGCTTATTCTTGGGGCAATAAGAAAGAGAATGGAGATAGAGTGTACTCCATAATTGATAAGTGTTTTCACAATGTTGACTGGATACTTGAATATGGAGATATTGTAGTTGAGTTTATGGCAGAATCATTATCAGATCATTGCTCTTTGAGGCTGAAAATGGGACCAAATATGCAAAGAAGAATGTTCAAATTTTGTGAAATGCGGGCAAAAGATGAGGAGTTCTTACCTATTGTACCTGCAATGTATCAATTGGTATCATGTCTTAAACAGGAGGAAATTTGTGAATGTTCACAAAATGAAGGACTTGTCTAGACTCAAAATGATTCAATTGGAAAAGTAGCAAAGAGATCCTATGAACAGCCAACTTCAGGAGATGGAAAAGATTGACTACCTCACTTTTACTTATGAAACAACAAAGTAGGCTGGATTAGACAGCTATGGGAGATCAGTACTTGAAGTTCTTCTTTGCAGTGGTCAAGAAGAAACTGCAGGACAATAAGGGGAAAGTTATTGAGTATTTGGAGCAGGATGACCAGATTATGCTAGACTACTATAGACCAGGGAAGTCAAAGAGGCAGAATAGAATGTGATGAGCAGGTTTTGATATGGGGCCTAAACTCACTATAGAACAAAAATCCATATGTGCAGGGGATTTAGTGATGCTGAAATTCAAAAGGCAGTTTTCTCCATTCCCAACACCAAATCTCCACGTCCGGATGGCTTTTCAAGTAGTTTCTTCCTCGCAGGAGAATCAATTGGTCTGAAGTGCTGTTAAAGAGTTCTTTAGATCAGGGAGATCAGGGAAATTACTGAAACAGATAAACAATACTAGGGCAGTTCTCATCCTCAAAGTGGACAACCCGAGGATGGCTAAGGATTTCAGAGCAATAGCATGCTGCAACGTGGTATATAAGTGTATTACTAAGCTAATATGCCAAAGGTTAAAAGCCACTCCTAGATGCTTGATTAAAGTAGACATCAAAAAGCCTATGACTCATTGCATTGGGACTTTCTAGAGGAAGTACTTTATTGCAATTTCCATTGGGACTTTCCAGAGGAAGCACTTTATGGTTTCCATTTTGCCGAGATAATAATCAAGTGGATTATGGCTTCTGTGAGGAGTACCTCATTCTCATTCTCACTCTACTTCAATGGCAAGGCTCTACCTAAGTTTGAGGGTGCAAAGGGGATAAGACAAGGGGACCCAATGTCCCTTTTGTTATTTGTTTTCTCCATCGAATACCTCCATAGGAAGCTGGATTCACTTGAGATTCTGGAGATTTCACATATCACCCCAAATGTGCAGTGTAATGCATTGTCATTTAGACACCTTAGAGTACCCATTAGTGTTGCAAGATTAACAAAAAATGTCTGCCGGTGGAAAAGATAACAGCAAATATTAAGATATGGGGAGTAGACACTACTGCTATGCTGGGAGAGTGCAGCATTTGCTAATGGGGGTAGTGGATTTTAGGCAAACATATTTGTTCTGCCTCAACAAGTGCTAAAAGAAATTGAGGCAAGATGCAGAGCCTTCCTCTGGAGTGGGACTGAAAGCAGCACAAGACAACCTTTGGTGGCCTGGGGCTTGGTTTGCCAACCTAAGAGGTATGGAGGTGCAGGACTTAGGAACATCAGGAAATGGAACAAAGCTCTCATAGCAATGTATGGGTGGCGCATTGCACAAAAAGAAGATAACCTTTGGATCAAGTGGATCCATGGTCGCCACTTAAGGAAAGTTAGCTGGTGGGACTATGTGCCTCAATTAGATACGTGTACGTGCTGGTATTGGAAAAAAAAACTATGCAGGATCAAAGAGCATTTCAAGCATGGCTACACTGATCAGTGAAAGTGGCAATTCACACAAAATCAAAGATACCAAATTCAGGGTGGATAACAGTGGCTGATGAAAGATGGAAATAAAGTCTAGTGGGACAGACTTGTGTGGAACAGAACAAATATCCCTAGACACTCTTTTGCACTAGGATATTGATGCATAAAAAGAACCCTACTAACTCAAGGCTGGCAGTATATTGAGGGGATTGACATCAGTTGCAAAATGTGTAAGGCTACAGGTCAATGTGATGAGAGAGAACACATATTTTGGTAGAGCTCTTATGCAAAATCAGTATGGTGTAAAGTCTGTGAAAGGACTGATTGTTCAATATCAGTTGGGGCCTTGGAAGATTTACATTTGAACTTGCTGAAAGGCAGGTGGAAGCAGGGACAAAAGAGGCTACTATATTCAGTTTACGCTGCCTACCATTATCATATTTGGAATGAAAGAAACTCAACAATAGAACTGAAGAGCAACTGTGGAAATCCATCCATATTGATATATGCATATGTTTTGATTTTTTAGCAAATTGTAGCAAAAACCTATGTAAATGGGGAGAATGGGTAAAGGATGTGGGAGAATAGCTATGTAAAGAAAACAAAATCACCCACCTAAATTCTTCCAGGGGAAATTTTGGTAATAAAAACTTTTGGACTATTATCAAGAACAAAATAACCCGGCTAAAATCAAACTAAATAATTCATTTGCCATGTCTAGATAACATTAAATAATAATTAAAAGTTACAAGCAATTTTTTTGTTGTTGATCAGAAGTTACACACAAATGAAGTTTCATATGTTACTTAACCTAATCACTAAATTACTATAATTTGGAAAAGTGCAAACTTTCTTTTTTCTCTTTTTTTTTTTTTGTTGGGGAGCAGTGTGAATGGTTGAGCTAGGAATTTTATCTATGGGTGTCCCTTTACAAACGACGCCAAAACATATATTATAAATTGAAAATCATACGATGACATCAAATATTAGAATAATTCATTAGTACAATTGCCCTTTTGAGGCTTCATGCTTTGAAATCGATACATGATAGAGTCCTTAAAAATTGAGTCCAATACATCTTTGACACGTTCAATTGAGAGTCTATTGGTACACCCAAATTGCATTCATCTATTGGCCAACAAATAAATTTGAAACAACATTTTATTTACTAAAATCAACAATTGACCACAAACCATACAATTCACCAATCATAATCATCATCATTCACCAGTCATCAAAAACCATTACAATAATTCACTCAAATCACAAATCACAAATCAAGTATTTATATTTCACACAATCAATCAAATAAAAAAGAATTGCTACCGTAATTCATTCAAAATTCTAAAACGAAAAGTCAAAAATTTTAAAAGTTAGAAACCCTAACCTTATAGTTCAAAATGAACTTGGATTCGAGAGTGAAGGGTGGACGTCTGGGCGGCAGCGGGCCTTGACTGGGCGGGGGTAGGGCGGAAGAGGGTCAGTGAGTCGGCAATCGTTTGAGTCACCGTAGGCAGTGGACAAACGTGGCTGTGCGGCTGTTGCGTGAGCGTGGCCAAGGGGGCAGCGGCAGGAATCGGCGGTGGGTAGGGCGGCAGGGGTTCGGTGAGTCAGCGCCGGTGAGTCAATGTCGGTTAGTCCAAGTGGCCAGTGGCAGAGAGTGATTGAGAGGCAACAGTGAGAGCAGAGCGAGACATGAAAGAACGAGGGCAGAGAGAGAGAGAGAGACGAGCGATAGGACTGAGAGAGACAAAAACTTCTTCACTTAAAGTGTCATTTGGGCTTCTAAATATTTTTTTATGGTTGTTTCATATGAAAATTAAAGGTATCGCCTTAGGATAGTCTAAATTTTTTTGTTGAGTTTATGATATGTAACATGTTTCTAGGGCCCTTAATAAATCCGTCTGATCAGATCTAATCCTCGCTAGATGTTAAAAAATAAAAAAAAGTTAATAACAATTGATCAAATTATATGTATTAGAAATCAAAATCATTCTCCCATTTCCTTCTTAACTTCTCATATGAAACAAATCTTGATTACTCCTATCTTTTCTGAAAATGGGTCACCATCAGTCATCACTACTAGTGATAAGCCTCAATTTTTCTTCTCTTTTTACCATCATGTTTTGATTCTTAACATGTTGGCTTTTGGTTTTATTTATCTTTCCAATACATTTTGTTCATTTCATGAAAGTTACAATTTCCTTGTGTGGGTTTTGTCCTTACCTTTGTATGAGCTTTTTCTCTTGCTCTAATGTGATTTTGTGTAGACTTGAAGATAGTATATTTGTGGTAGATACTAGGATTTAATCAAAAGAGTCATGATTGTTTTGATAGGAGGACGAATCGACTATAGAATTTTATATACTTTTATCATAATGATCTTCCTTTCAAATGTAGTTACATGTCAAAAAGATACTTATTCCATGGAGTTATACTATAGCTCGCTAATGTTCGAAAAATCTATAATGTTGTTGAAGTATACAATTAGTACTTATAGAACATAAGGATGTTGCAAATTTAGAGTCCGTGGGTAGTATTTTTACCATTGACTTTTTGGAGATAATGATTTACTTAGATACTTTAGATCTATTATTCTTAAATGATTTTCATAGTACATATCATATAACTATTTAGTATTGTCTTATTCCACAAAAATAAAATAAAATGCATTAAGGACCCACTTCTTATAGAAGATGATGGAACACTATTACCACTCAATTTAATCACGGTAATAATAACAACAACAATAACTTTTAGAATATATCTCGCTTTTCGTGAAACTTTTTTTCAAGAGGGTAAATGTAATACATACGACATTTTTAGGAAGCTATTATAGCAAGGTTAGTGCCTAGATTATCATTTGTCACAATAGTCTATAAGGAGGAAGAAAGGAGGCATGCCCATACACTTGGATAGAAACAAGAATGACCAAAATGCCCTAACCAAGTTGTGCACAATTTGCCTCCCTTAAAATGTGATTAATTTTACAATTAACAAATTTGCTCATCATGAAAGTGGTGTCTTTGATAATGTAGTCAATTTGTCGTGGTCGCTTGAGTTTCCTTTTTAATCTCATCAATAATGATTTTATTATTGTATTTGATATGGAGTCTCTCATGGTTTGCTTTAAGTGCCTTTTGAAGCTTGAACTTAAGAACCCTAGCTTCCGCTGCCAATATTGAAGTGGAGTTAGGATTGGAAGCCCTTACTCTTAACAAATTACTATTTTCATCACATAAAACTAAGCATATGGTTGCATTAACATTGCTATGAGATCCATCGAAATTAAGCTTATTGTTGCCACTTGAAGGCCTACCTAATCTTGTTAGATGGATCGACTTATATTGGATTTGTTGATGAGTGTCGTGAAGTTTTATTGGAGAGTATTTATAGATTTTCATTATGTAAATGATTTTGTAACTCTAATAAAAAAAATTGATGATTTTGAAATCTTTACTTTGGAAGATTACTTATTTCTTTCCTTTCACATGCTCCATATAAGAAAGATAAATCTATGTAGTTGATTCGGTTGAAGAGTGGAGTGATATAAGTGTATGATGTTTTTCTCGTGAGTTTGAGAGGTTATATTATGTCCGATATGTAACCATTAACGATTAAATGCGATAGCACAAACTTGTTTTGCTCGAGGGCAATGAAGATATAGATGAACTCATGCTTCCTTGTCAGTTTGACAAAGTTTGCAAAAATAATCGGTGCTGATCCCTTTCTTGGCAAGGTTCCACCTTAGGGGAATCCCATGATGAAAAATTTATCATAAAACACTAATTTTGGTTTTTCTAATCAAATGCCCTTACCAATTATGTTGTCTTTGTGTACCATAACATAATTAAGTGGTTGATTTTGTGATAAATAAGACACTCCCAAAATTCCCTAATACAACTCCTTTATAGGGTGTATTAGTAACGGGATATCGATAATAAAACTAGTGATATTGGTCGAAAAACATAATTGGGTTTGGTAATACCCATATGTTATTTGGAGAGATAAATTCATTGGCACGGATTTGCATATCAAGGTTTTGTGGATCAAACTAATTAGTGACATATTATGGTGTTGGCACCATAGATTAATTAAAAAGAGTACATTTTTACTATCACCAAATTTTCAACGCATACCCTTAAAAAAAGTAAGTTATCATTTACTTTCATACCTTGAAGTCTTCATTTCTTTAGAGGATTGATGAAAAGTTTACCTTGAATACCATATTCACATCTCATATGGTGGATCCATAAATTGTACGACTCTTTAAGTAATTTCTAAATGAGTTTACATTGAAAAGTCATATTAACAACTTCAGTATTTTGCATTCCAAGACCACCTCTCAATTTGGTTAGCAGATTTTATCCAAAGTAATCATAGGCATGCCTTTAGTACTACTTGATTTTTCAAAAATTATTTGTTAATTTTATCAAGAAAATTACACGTATATTTTTTGAAGAAATCTAAATGTAAGTAATGTTATCTTTACAAGCAATATTGCTACAAATATAGTGACTGATTTTAGAATACCCATAAAAATTTCTCTGAAAACATTTTATCAAATTGAAAAATTTTAAAATAATTTCAAAAAGAGGAGCTTAATCACAACACTTTAAATGAAAAATACCTTTAAAGACCACCATATATGCTATCTTAGTGGGGTCAAATCCAATTAAATTACAATGTACAAGAAAAAGCGTATAATTGGTCATATATATAGACAAGTCATTAAATTAAAAGAACCAACCCATTATCAATACAGTGTGGTAGCTAAGATGACTACAAACATAAGTCATTCATTAACAAATAAGGAGTCTTTATATAGCAATTAAGTTTTGGTAGACCTAAATTAGTGGAAGGGATGACGTAATAAGGAAATACCTAATTCGCATCCCCATTTCTACCTCATTAATAGCTTACTTCATTGATATGGTTGGACTATTCGGATCAAACATTATTACAGGAAGGGAAATCAAATAGATAACAAATTGATTGTAAAAAAATAAAGGAGTGTCTTTGACATATAGAGTGGTACGGGTACGGTATTCATTGATTCGCCCTCCTCCAATATGGCTAGGGTTCTCTTAGAAGATCTATAAGGAGTTTCTTCGTCTCGTACAGTGGTTTACGATATAGTTTAGTTCTCCTGTATTTTTGGGGACGTATCCTCTCAAGCACACTCAATATATATATATATATATATATATATATATATATATATATATATATATATATATATATATAAAATAATGAAACAACAAGCAAGTATCTGACAGAGCCAAGAATCAACACAAATTTATGCAAAAGATCACATTCAAGCCTCTCTCTTTCTTGGGGATGTCATTGCCTGTGTCACCACAATTATGTTTTTTTGGGTGTAAGTATCAATTTTAATTTGTCACATGTGACCCTCTCTTCTCTAATTAGACAAAATTTTATCCAAGTTAAAATTTATATAAATACTTTTTTTTTGTAATAATCACATGTTCCCCTTATATAATTTGCCTTTTAAATTTTTTTTTATTATTAGAATATTCTTGAGATATTATTTGATTCTTTTGACACTTTCAATATTACTATTTTTGCTTTATTAATTTTAAAAATAATCTAAAAATTAAAAAATATGATTTATGCATCAACAAAAATTAGGCAATGACTAATAATAGCAAAATTATTATTAGCTGTGTTTTTTTTATGTAATTAGGTAGAAAAGACATGCATGGAAATATGTTGCTAAAACTGAGAAATTATCGAGCAATTAAGGTGTTTTTTTGGGACAAAATAAAAGAATAAATAGTTTACATTTAGACAGTCTTTCTAATAAAGATCTTGTCTTGTTTAAACATTACCATATGCCAAAATAGATGAAATAAAAGGCGACAAATAACATTTACAAATACCAAAATAGATGAATGACATCTTTAATGATGAAATTAACACGTCATGGTAGCTTAAACTTCCCTTTTATCGCATGGATAATGACAAATAAACCAATGAAAATTCATTTTCAAAAGATCAAACTGAACTACCCTTTTGAAAATTACCCTCAACTAAAACTACTTGGTACTTTTTGTACGTGTTTAGGTAGATTGTTCTCTCTCTCTCTAAAAGTCTAATCCTTGGAGAAAAAGTTTTAAAGACCACTGAAAATGTCTTTAATTAGAGAGAGGAGAAAATTTGCATGGTAACAGTCAATAACTCTCTTTATATATATATATATATATTTTTTTTGTTATCTTTTTCATAGACAAGCATCAACTATTAAAAAAATAATAATTATATATAAAAAATTTCTCCTCTGTCTAATTTTTAAAGACTTTTTGATTGTTTTTTTATTACTTAGGCCGCAAGGTTTAGACTTAGAGAGAGAATAATCTTCCTAAACACGTACCAAATATCCAGTTAATCAGCAATTAGTAACCATGACCTTGACTGATTATAAATTCATTGGTTCCAAATCCAACTACACTTGAAAGCGATCCCCATTGCCCAGCACCAACTATAATTAGTATGTACTTCAGATTATTATTTTTTAAATAAGTCGACTAGAAATTAGCGCTAATAAAAATTCGGATCCGGGTTAAAGTTGG
This sequence comes from Talinum fruticosum, assembly GCA_021018815.1. Taxonomy (NCBI): domain Eukaryota; kingdom Viridiplantae; phylum Streptophyta; class Magnoliopsida; order Caryophyllales; family Talinaceae; genus Talinum; species Talinum fruticosum. Next base: position 4,266,164 of record JAITYX010000056.1, read on the forward strand.
ATTAAAAAATCGGTAATCGGACGGAATTTTTATCCGATATCTGATTTTTTCTGGATCGGACAATTCGGATAAGGGTAAATTTGGGTTAAAATCGAGTTCGGACAATAGAAATAAAAAAATTTTATATCTGAATTTAAAATTCGAACAAAAAAGTCATATCCAAACCCAATTTTTTCAGGTCATATACAAATTTGGGTAATCGAGTTGTGTGGAAATAGTTTTACGAATTAGACAAAATTGGAGAACATCTTCATAAGAATATTTTCATAAAATCAGCTTATATTTTGATCTAATTATGAACACAAATTCTTAAGTTGTCTCACATATGAGTTTGCAAAAATGTAAATGATAGAATAAACGACATATCCGTGCAGATCTTCTCACAAGACTTCTACCTAAAATTATCATATGCGTATTTTTAAAATAACTTTCAAATTTAAAATAGTGATTAATTGTTGATCTAGTAATAACTTTTTATCACTCCTAAATAAAATATCAGCATCTATTAAACATAATAGTCTTTAAAAGTCACTATATATAATAATATTTATATTATAATATGCCTTATATGAGACAATCTAAAGCTAAATTTTAATTCAACTTAGAGGGATTAGGTCGAGGGGATTATTATCAGAGAATCTAACTGGATTTGTTGCCACCATGCTAGCTATTAACACAACTTGAGGGGGAAATTTTCTGTCCGTACGTACGCATAGATATGAATTATTCAACTACAGAATGCAGTACATGCAGTGGATTAATTAAAAATTGAAGTAGTCGATATACTTTAAATTAGTTTCACACTCTTAATTATCTCCGTCATTCACATTGTCTGGTCTACATATTTTTAGATGTCATAACAATCGTCATGCATCGATGTTAATTGTTGAAAATAATAACACAATCACAGTAAAAATTGGAAAGATCTTATTTTGAGCGAGAATGAGGAAAAGAGACAAAAACAGATTTATCGTGGCGTGATAAGAATCAGTATCATGAATGTGACTTTGCCCGAGTAGGGATGCAAACTCTCCGATGACGACCACTCCTCGGAATTATATGATTTTTGCAATATCTTGTGTACTCTCAATAACCCAGATGAAACTAAAGGACCATGCCCAAAAAGAAAAGGTTTGCAGAGGAAGAAGAGTGAAGAGATAAGAAGATTTTTTTAGTATATAAAAACTAGAGAGAGGAGAACCCCTTTATAGCAGCAGAAAAGAGCTAGAGCCTTGCCTTGAAAAATCACAGTTTTGATAAACACAAAATTAGTTTTGGAAGACTGTAAATCACCTTCGTAAACTGCTGAAGTTTCGTAAATAGTAGAAACCTTTAGTTTAGTCAAATATAGTTGTTGGGAACAATTTTCGAGACTTTAAAATAAATTTTCAGTGAAAAATTAACACCCAACCCACACCCTCGCCCGAGCCCAGCCCGCCCGGATGGCAGCGGTAACGTGCATGTGTGGTATACCAAGCCCACCCTTGGTTTCTTATTCAAAGACACTAGGGAAAACCCAAGTATAAAAAGTAGTAAAAATTACTCAAAAACTTTTACGTGGGACAAAATCCTTCTATACAAAAGTCTCCAAATACTTTGAAACTTTCCCAACATTAATTAACTTGATTTAAACGTCTAAAATAAGACGGAGTATAAAAAGGTTTGAATTAATTACATAAATCAAATTAAGAGAGACATATATCAATATCTTCTTATATGGATGGTAGTCTACATATTTTCAGATGACTAATTAGTCAATTTATGATTACTTGTTAGAGATTTTTAGATGACCAAAATAAGTCTCTTAGGTTGACGTTTCAAATATTTTTGAGTGATAAATTTTTAAATGGTTAATGGTCGTAGCAAAATTTTTAAAATTACGTGTGAAACATTGCGATGGATTACAAAAAGTATGTTGCCACCTTTCTTTTATAAATTATTCATACAAAGTGTATTAAATTTATGCAAATATCTTGGTAAAATGTTTTATGCTATATGAAATAGTGAAAGGAGGAAGAAAAGATAGAGAGAATTAGAAAATCAAAGGGTTGAATAAAAGGCAAAAATAATGCTTTTATGATTTGTTGGGTTTTAAATATACTATAGAGCGGCTGTCACCATTAAATTTTATATAAAATAGTCTCATATAAAGTATTTCATATTTTATGTTTCTGTCTCTTTCTCTCTCTCTCTCACAAAATTTATATATATTTATGTTAATTTTCTTTGATGCAGCAAAATTAGGGTTCGAGTTGGATTCAAATTGAACGAATTGAACAATGTTTAAAATTTAAATAAAATATCTATATATTTCCGATTTTTTCATATTGGACGATAAGTGTTCACAATCGAATTTGGATAATAAAAATAAGAAAAGTATTATTTTCAAAATAGAAATTCAGATGAAAATTTATGGCCATTTCGGATAAAATATAACAAATTTGAATAATGGGATGATCGCATAAAATTTTACCAACCCTAGTCAATGTTTATTGAGCCATCCAGGTGGGAAATAAAACCAAATTCTGAAGAAAATATTGAAAGTTGAATAGGTCGATAGTCTTCTTTTGTCTACTATTCAACAATTTCGTGTACGGTTATGCATATGCAATATACATATTGTATTGCCTACCGCGGCTAGCCGGCTCCTAATATGTATATATAGTGCATAGTGACGTGGGACATACTGCATAGTGACGTGGGATATTATTTTTTGTTTCCTTTTTTATGTTCAGTGGTGCACTGTGCATGTGGCTGGATTCAATATTTATATTATGATTCTGAATCTATACATCAGATAATATGATATAATATGATAGGGAGTAAATATAATTTTTATAAAAAATGGATCATAGAAATAGAGCATGTATTTTAGAAATTTGAATCAAAATATCATACATATTAACTTGATCTGTAGGGGAGATGATTACAAAGAGGATACATTGCTAGACAACAAGGCACTTCTTTTTATTCTTCCCCAACATCTCATTAAAAAGTAGAGGCTCTCTGCAAAACTTTCATATGGTTCAGAAATGCTGAGCATAAAAAACGTCCCCCTTGTAGCCTGACATATACTTTGTAAGCCAAAAATGGCTGTTGGACTTTGTGTCAATAACTGTAAAATCTGGAACTAGGCAGCTATTGCTAAACATCTGCAGAGCCTTGCAACTGACAAGATTTTCTTGTGGGTCAAATGGGTAAATGGCATTTACATCAAACAAGCGGATTTTTAGTCCATTTTACCCAAACCAGAAACCTCAAGGCATTGGAAGAAGCTTCCTGTATTCTTTGCTTATCCAAATTGGAATATCATCAGATGCAGAATTTCTACAGGTTACCAATGGCTTCTTGATCATATATATTGACAAAACATGCGATGCTAAAGTAATTTGGTGTAAGTCTCACATATCCAAACACAGTTTCTGCATTTGGAGAGGTGTTCTGAACAGACTGTCAACTAAAGACAGGCAATGCAAACAAGGCATCAACTCTGATACTATATGTTGTCTATGCATTACTATGGATGAGGACCACTCCTACCTTTTCTCCGGATGCATCTATTGTCAGCAAGTGTTGCACTAGGTTTGGAAAGGGCTCCAAGTTTATACTGGACTTCTACGGTTGGACAAAATTATGGGCTGGTGGTAAGCATTCTTCTATAAATTTGCAGAGCTTTTATGTCTTGTGTGATATGTACACTCTCGCTGGGAGAAGTGCATGCATAGCTCTCACTGCAGCTGTCTACACTATATGGGGAGAAAGGAATTACAGAATTTTCAGAAACAAGAAGTGTGAAATGGCAGAAGACCATGGACATGAATGTCAAAATGGTACTAAAACATAGATTCTTGTTTATAGCTACAAAGAAAGTCGTGAAAACTGAGAAAGAGTAATATATGTTTAGCATATCTGCTTAAGGGTTTGAGCATACACACTCTTGGACTCTTGTAAATGATTTCAATTTTGTAGCAAGTGGCGATATACACACCCCTCATTTATTACAAAAAAAAAAAAAAAAAACGTAATTGTTGTATTATTTTTTATGTCTTGTATGATATGTACACATAAAGAACCCGATTGTTTTATTATTATTTCTGATTTTTTAATTTAAAAGATTAACATGATTATTTTTTAAAGTTACATCATTCTTCCCTTGTTTTCTTAAGAAGGGAGGAAATTTATTATGATTCATGTTGTAGTGAGGGACTAAGCATACAATTAGACATGGACACTATACCATCTCTCTCAATTTTCAATGTCAAGGACTTGCTCTTGCTAGTATACAATTTCTTGACATTAGCCCCTGTTCACTTAGCAACTTCAATAGGCTCCTTTTAGCATTTGGTCTAAATGGACAGTTGGATGCTAAGTAGCCATCCACCAAGTGCAAGTATGCCTCCAAGTCATGACAGCATGCCACGTCAGCATCGGGTTTCAAATAGGGTGACTTTTTGTGTCAACCCTTAGTTCTGTTCCGACATGGGCGTATGCCCAAGGCATTTTATCATCGATCACATCTAGGATCCCTGCCACTTGAGCATTGCTTCTTAGCTTATGGTCAAGTTCCTCGCTCACAAACATTCCGGGTACCCTAGTGATCACATCCTGGTTGTTCACAATCCTTAGGACTTTCACATTCTTGCTTTTGATTCGATCTGCAAAGGAACGATTACCGACGCGTGGACCTCCGAAGGAGAAGACTGCCACCGGAGGGACATCTGGAGCACAGGTGCTGATTTCGTCTGCAACCAGTAGGGATAAGGCTGCACCAAGACTGTGACCAGTTATGGTTATGCTTAGTGTCTCACCTTCGTACATCTTTAGTAGTCTTCTAATTTCTTCCACCACGGACTCCGCTAGGCTTGGCATGTGCTCGCCTGGGGTCCGAAACAGGCTAAGGAACCCACATTCCACCTTAGCCTGCCGTTCAGGGGTCAGGTTCGGGTCTGGGTTATTTTGCATGGGGACGAGTAGGTCTCGGACATTCTCGGCCCACTCGAGACACGTGGAGGTTCCTCTGAGGGAAATGACGATGTCCCTACGTCCCATGCGGGCGATCTCCCGCTCATCCTGGCAAACTGCCACGTATCCAACCCAGCTTGACCGTTGGGTCATCCACCCAAGCTCAGGTGCTAGCTCATCCACCCATTTGGGTAAGCCTATGGATGACGTGGCGTACAAACTTTTTGTCACTTGATACGACCCATCCGGCAATTCTACGGATCGGGGCAACGAGACACCTTCCAGAGTCGTGGCCGGGTCGGAGTTGAAGGCTTTATAGGCTGCCTGTATGAACTCCCCGTACCGAACCACCTCCCTACGGAGGTTCTCATCAAGCGGGTCAAGGAGGCCCTCCCAGTCCCGGCTGCCATGATACTCCCTCCACCGCGCCCCAAGGTGATTCCGAGGGGAGTACTCAGGCTGCTTCGACAGAAGCCTCTGGAGCCGCTTTAGGCGGCGGGGTGATATATCCGCGGCCAACTCCCCAGCCCGACCCAGGACCCCCTCGGGCCACATACGAGCCAGGTTAAGCATCTCCAAGAGCCCCCTCCCTTGGCTGTCATCGGGCTGTTGGCCCGTGTTAGGAACTTGCACAATAGGCTTCGGCTTGAGCTTGGGCTTGGGCTTGGGCTGCAATGTCGTCGCGTCATCCTTTTGCAGGAGCTTCTCAAGATTTGCCAAGTGAGTCTTGGCCTTCTCGGTTTGAACCGAGGCCACGAAAACGGGCCTCATGATTGCCGGGTTCAGCCGGGACTTCTGGCGCTGGAGCCTGGCCCGGTTCGTTTGGAACACATGTGTGTTTGTAGATGGAAGGATTGTCGCCATTTGCGCCATTGTTGAAAGAGAGAAGATGAGCGAGAGAGAGAGAGAGAGGACGTTAGTTAGTTGGTGAGGAACCGAGAGGGTTTATATAGAGCGCCACCCACAGCTAAATTCCAACAATACGCTCCCTAAATGTCCATAATTACGAAGAATACCGTATGCTATTATAATTTCGTGATTGAACTACTGAGGGGCAAAAGTGGGATTCAAAGGTGATTTGTTGACTTCTTCAGAAGCGCAATTTGAGTCATACATGCGTGTTTATGAACCGGCGACAAAAAAGCTTATTCTTCAAAGTCTGCTTGTAACCGGTTCGGGAATTGACCAGAAAATCCAGCTGGATTTTAAGCGAGCAGATTGGCCATTTTACCCTTATTAGTCCTAAGTTTAAAGTTGTCTTGATTGCGCACCAGTTGACAAACAGGAACTTATAGAGGCATATCTTTGGGTTTTTTAATGGTCGGTCAAACACTTTTCTTTTTGATCCTTTTGGAGGTCAAACAACGTGCACTTGTATTCTCACTCATGTACAAAAATATAGTTTCCTCAATTACAATTCTTGTCCCAAAAAAATATTTATTTGGATTTTCTTAGCTAATACAAATTTTTAATAGTCAATATTAGCATATAAGATATATGCATTTAAACAAATTCATAGTATTAACTTTATATTTCACGAATTTTGTAAATAAATAAATAATATAACAACGATATTGAATGATATTATGGCAAACAATGAGTGAAATTCAAAATATTGTTTACGTAAAGAGTCATGCGAGAAGATAATAATGTATACCAGAAATCAAATATGATCAAATGAGTGTCCGAAAATTAAACATTAACAAACGAAGTTATTAAAAATTATTTAGTGATTTTGTTGCTGTATTTTTTCTTAATGTATAAGGAGGCGAAATGATAATATAATTGGGATTTTAGAATAAGTCGTTTATAATTGTTTAAAATCTTTGACAACTATATTAGTTGACATTTCACGAGAATTATTTTTAAAAACTTTTGACAATCATTTTTTTGATAAAAATGTTTGACAATTATGCTAGTTGACATTTTCATATATAAGAAATATAATTGTTCTTAATCTTGTGAGATAACAAGACCCAAGTATACAATTATCTAATATTTGCTATTTTGTCTTCCTTTTTATATGCAATTATGCATCCATTCTTCTGCTCATTTCTTTGGTTATATATGTTTTTTTTTTCTCTGTGCATTTTAAAATATCACTTAAAAACGAGCCCTTTTATAGAAAATTCCAGCCCTTTAAAAAATTATGAAAGAATCTTGTGATTGACAATATTTTTATAATTGATTCATGATCTTATAATAATATGCACTATAATATTTTAAAAATCGATCTTTACTAGATGTCTTGAATCATACCGATTAATTACAACTCTTAGATAAAGATAAACTAATATTTTCATCCAAGGTAAAGGAACCTCTTTATATAAGAGACATGTATAGTTTATTTGTTAATGTATAAATTATAAATATATGTTAGTAAGACATGTATAGTTTATTTGTTAATGTATAAACTATAAATATATATTAATTACTAACGTATTGTAACACCCCTAGACCAATCCTAGGAGTATTACATGTCGGGGTTCTCCGAGAGGAACCCCTAAGGTCGCTTAAGATCTCAACTTGGGGTTAATAACCCTTTCTTGGATTGGCGGAAACGTAATTCTAGGTTTTCAAAGGTTTTTCTGAAATTTCGGCAGAGTTTCCTCTCGTAACCGGCTAAACCCATGGGCTTAAAGCCCTAACCCCGCACGAAACACAATCTTAAACTCAACGAGCCACACGCTCGGAGAAACACAACTCAACGAGCCACACGCTCGGAGTATTCACATAGGGATTTTACATTCATAGGTAAAACTTAAGTTCAAATACAACAGATCTTTACAACCATGAAAACATAAAGTACAAAATAAGTCCGGAGAAGTCCTATCCGATGGTTCGCTTCCTCTAAAAGCCAAAAGTAACTCCAGGGAGTCTTAACTTCGCACTCGAAATGTTGGTGATGTCATGAGCTCACTAGCCCAGTGAATAATCCAAACCCAACCCCGGTTTCACTTTGCACATTAGTTCATTAACAAACACACGTAAGTTCATAACTCATTCATGACATGCGATTCGGATCAAATAAGCTTAAGACATGCGAGATTCTAAACTTACCAACTTGCCGAGAGACATAATGACATCATTTGCTTATGAACTCAATCAAACATGCTTCATTCATCTTTCTACGCAAGTAAATCATATAATCATTCATCATGCAAATCATTCACCACGTACATCATATCTTAGTTCTTATCGCATTCATTACTTACGAAAACAGGATTCGATCTTCTTCTTATTCTTCTTCTTGAGTTCAATCATGCATTTCTTAAATCATTGGTTCTTTCTTTCTTATTCGATACGCACGATCATTCGTTTCTTCGAATCATAATTCTTTTAAGTCTTCTTAGTTCGAATGGAAAGAAGATTTATGCACTCGCTCTAAAGACCCAGTTCTTGGAGCCAAAACAATTCGTGGGCTCGGTTCACGGAGGCATACAATTCGTGGCCTCGAGGCATAACAATTTGTGGCATCGAGGCGGTCTCCCTTCCCCGAAGGACGCATATCGTCAATTCTTAATGGAAGCAATTCAATTCGTGGCTTCAGGTTGACGAGACACTTCTATGGCCATAGCTTCGAGAGGGTTCTTTAATTCATGGGGTCCTAGATCAATAACACAATCCTTTCTCCCTTCTTTAGTTCTTTATGTTTCTTATCTTCTTATTATCTATACATAAGATATACTTAATTCATATAATTCATGCTCAATGCGTTCATGCGTAACTTCTTCAAAACAAGCAATTCCCATAAGCATGTTCTAACTCAAGCACAATCAATTCCTTTCACATACGCATGCTTATGCCATTCGGAATCAACGTAATTCAAGATAACACACAATCACATAAGCATACCACTTATGATTCCTAATCGACGAACTTCTCGTTTTCATGATCGCGTATTATCGCGTATAAGTAGTTTATGGTTCTATAACTTTCCTTAATCGATATACATCTTTCAATCTAGCCATAAAGCTTCTTAAATCTCAGTTCTCAATTCAGTTACTCATTTAGTTCTGATTTTGCTCAAAACAGGACATTTTCATTTAAAATTGCATATCTCCTAATCTACTCATCCAATGCATACGAAATTTTACAGGAAATTCCCATAAATTGCCACAAAGCTGTAGTAAAAGTTTCAGGAAATTCGGGCTACACATGACAGCACAATAATGCAGACAGCAGGCTTTATTCACCGAAAAATTTGCACTAAATCATGAACTCAATTTTCTGATTTTTCTCACTAAACCTATTCAAGCTATTCTCATCCAATTCTCAATAATCATGCTCAATAATGCTCAAATATCATTAAATTCATAAACTAGGCATAAATCGCAACATGCTTTTCAATTCATGAGTTTCTAGTTTCTTAAATTTAGGCCTCTAACTTCTTCAATTAACTTAGGGTTTCCAATTTCATGCATCAATTTCGAGTTCAAGCCACCTAATTCATTTTATTTCGGAGGATGAATTCAGACTACTCACCTTAAATTCTTAGAGGTTCTAAGAATTCAGTTTTAGGAGGTTATCGGATTAGGTTTCGATTTGGGTTTTGCTTCCTCTCCTTCCTCCTTTCGCTGCTCTCGTTGCTCTCTCGCTTTGTCTCTCCTCCTTTCGCCCTCTCGCTTCTCTTTCCTTTCCCCTTCGTCCGCGGCCTGTTCTCGGGCTCGCCGTGCCCGCCGGCTGCCGGTTTCCGGCGTTCCTCTTGCTCCCGCTCCCGCTCCCGCTTTGTTATGCTTCTACTTCGTCTCTCGCTCTGCTTCTTCTTTCTTTCGTTCCCCTTTCTTCTTCCGCTCTGCTCGGCCTCCCTCGCCCTCGCCCTCCCTTCGCTCACCGGCGGTGGCGTCCTCGCCGTTCAGGCGGCCACGGCCACGGGCTCTCGCGCTCTCTCCCTCTCTCGCTCCGCTTCGGCTCCCTCTCGTTTCCCCTGTTTCTAATTCTTTTGTTTTCCTCTGCTTCTCCTCCTCCCGTTCTTTTCTTCAGCCTCAGCCTCACTCTCTCTCCTCTTCTCCTAATCACACCTAATGGGCTTGCTAGCCTATTTTCAATTGGACCCCTTCCTTCTTGCTTTAATCATCTGCCAACTCTCTCTCTAAATTGCCAGCCAATTCATCCATTCCTCATTCCTTTTTCTTTTTATTCTAATTGGGCCCAACTTCAATTTTAATAAGCCCAATTTAAGTTGGCCCATGCTCGGGTTTCGGTTCTCGGATTTCTAATTCCGACTCGGAAAAATTCTAATTCACTTAATTTAATAATTTAATTTACTAACAAGCAAACACCCGAAATTTCGGGGTCTCGCACGTATATTTCAATTCAAAGCGGGCCTTGTCATTGATATATATTAAATAATGTAATAAAAATCAACGTTATCCAAGGCAAAGAATTAAAAAATATTTTTTAATCAATAAATAGATTCACCCATATTGGACCTCCTATTTTAGAGATGTCCAACGAATTTAATTCGTGGAGGAGGGGTGATATCAAGGAAAATATATGAATATTGAATGAGAGTCGATGCCCACAAAGTATGGACCTCACGCATTCAAATAGCCGTGTATTTAGAAAAATTATATTACGTTGCATTTTCTTAATATTTTAAAATTAATAATACAATTATTTTTTAAAGCAATAATATTATTAATTTTTATATATGTATAATTTAAAAATTTTAAGAATTTTTATATTATATTTTGAGAAAGTTTAAAATTAGCGCTGGTAAAATTTCGTCCAACTCGATTACCCAAATTCGTCCAATTCGGAAAAATCGGGTTTGCGTATGATCTGTTTTGTTCAAATTTTAAATATGGAGACAAAATTTTTTATTTCTATTATCCGAACCCAATTTTAACCCAAATTTATACTTGTTCAAATTGTCCGACTTGAAAAAACGAATATCGAACAAAAATTCATCCGATGACCAACTTTTCCAACATAATTTTAAGCTAAATCCGAATTTTTGCAGATCGCTATACAAAATAGTGTCACTCCTATATGACACACATATTAGCAAGGTGGATGTGGATCCTGTCTCCAAGTCAAAAGTAGTAATCTACATAGCTTAATTTTTTGACAAATATTTGGAGGGCACCCCCTTGAAAAACGGTGAGAGAAGTAATGAGAATACATAGACAGGGAAACAAAAGAATAATTTCTGGCACTTTTTTTGTAGTCACCTGCTTCAACAATTTCTAGTTTTGTATATTTTATAATTTGGTCAAAGATTATGTTTTGTCCCCCAACTTGGTTTTTTTATAATTTTTTTATCCCGAGCTGCAATATGAGGAAAATCACTCTCAGCTACTACCAAAGAAAGTATAGTCCGTACGGACTAACTGTAAACAATAATCTTAGATCTTAGATCTTTCGATAAGTACAATTAAATTATATCTCCCACCTAATTTATAATAATTTAAAAGCAGTAAAAATAGCTAAGTTGTTGTCGGGTTTGTAAAATGATATATTTACCTCATTTTTAGAAGTGAGATGACTACGCTAACCCTAAAATATAAAAGGAGAAAATTTTAATGGTGGTTCGCACTTCAATTAAGTACATAGTCTAGATCGTCCTCTCCTTTTATATTCTTCATTTGCATTTGAAATTAAAGTCCTGAGTTGTTAGGGTTTATGAAGATAGTGAAACAAAGTTGATGAGAACTTGTTTTTGAGAAAAATCGTGCTATATTTTGATTTTATTTTACAATTATTATGGCCCGTTTTGAAATGTGACGTCACTTATTACAGTAAGTCACCATTCCCATCGCCTTTGAATTGCTTCTACCTCTAGCAATAAAAGTCAATGCTTCAATAAATTATTGACTACTCCACTCGAAGTGAGTTATTATTATTATCAATAGGTGGAGGGTTAATTTTTCGAAAAGACCGAGGAAGGTAGAGGTGAATACCTCATTAGATTATTGTCGATTTATAAGAGGTGAACTCCTTCAACACAAGTTATCTATGTAATAAACTCTCAAACCATTCTAAATATACTAACAAAATTAATTCTAAATTTTTGCCAACATAATGTACCATAATTAGTTGGAAAATATTACTTTAGAAAATTATAATATGTCGTTATATTTTTAATACTCCCTCTGTCCCAAAATAAGTGTCTTGTTTGACATTTTACGGTCTCCAATGTATCACTTTGACTATCATTTTTAAAAATTACATAATAGAAAAATTACAAAATTATATTATAATGAAAGTTTTTTTAGAAGAATTCTATTAATAATTATTTCATATCGTAAATCAATCTATTGATAATCAATGTAAATCAAAATTATATTAAATATTGGTCAAAATTCACAAAATTTGACCTCCAAAGTAAAAAACAAGCAATTTTTTTGGGATAGAGCGAGTATAATTTTTGTTAATAAGAGTAGAGGTTTGATAAACTTTATGACAAAAATCCATACTAATTAATCAATCATCTGTTCTGAAAAAGGAAAAAAGAATATTAATTGAATCACCAAATAATAGCTAGGGTTTTGCACTTGTATTGTTTGTGCCAAGTTCTAAAGGCAAAACATATATAGTCGTAGTATAACTTTATATGTGGATGATAGAGAAGAAAATCATAATAAAATAGGTCAAGGTTTTTTAAGGTAAATTTATACAATAATAACAATAATAACTTTAATTATAAATTCTGTTAAAATATAGTTTGGAAAGGTTCATATATAAACAGTCTTACTGACTTATTCTACACATCTCTATCCGAAAGACCGCAATTGCCGTGATTCATACATCATATCGATGGTCAATCTAATATACCCACAACAGTCATATGAGACTAAAAGGACCATGCTCTAATAAATTCATTCATGGAGCCTTGCATTTAAGGCAACGCTAGCCCTAACCAACACATGGAGTTGATCAGTCACACACTCTTGACCAGATTAGTAAAACAAAATAGATAAAAATAACAAAAATATATTTTTTAATTAAAATTAAATATATTTTTATCTTTTGATCAAATCCTAAATTGAAAAATAAAAGATAATCGTTTATTTTCCTTTCTATAACATCAACATATATATAAAAAATATAAATAAAAGCAACCAACGAGAAAGTTGAAATATACATTCTTCTTCTTCTTCTTTTTCCCGTACCTTTGAACTTTGAATTCATTCATATAAAAATTCAACAATCTACGTAATATAATTTAAATATAGTCTCATTTGAATGTTCTTCTTGTTCAGCTGATTAGGAAGGTGCATGCAGACTAGCTAATAGCTATGCACAGAAATTCCATTTATAGCAAGTAGTTAGCAGCTAATTGCTGAGATTAATTAGGGTTTTTAGTGGGGGATATTTATTGGGGTTAGGTTTTAGGAGCTAGTTTTTAGTTTGCTTTTCAAAATTCCTGTAGAAAAAGAGCTCGATGGCCTGTTTATACTTGGACTTTTTCGACTTCTTCAATTCAAACCCACAGCTGTTAGTTGTACAGTAGTGTTTAATCCATAATTAAATCCTTAAAAAGAGATAAAGTAGTCAAAATCCCAAAGATGTACAGATTGCTTAGGGCTCGAGTAGTATGGAATATAGTTTTATTATTTTCAATATGGGATTTTGATTCAATCCCAATTCCCAAATATTGTATTGGGTTGTTAAAAAATTCTAAACGAAAAATAAAAATTAAAATAAGTTGAAATTAGTTCAGTAATTAACCAGTATAAAAATTAGCACAAAAGGAAGGATATGAAAATTCGGTTGATTAAATTGGCATCAAAGAACTGTTTGTTCCTAAAAAAATTGAGCTCTTTCCATACAAGTTGACTCCATTTAGACGGACCCATAATAATGTTCAATTAAGAATCTCATTCGCATTCTACCTTTATTAACATTTTTGTGCTTTCATTTACTAAAAAAGATGTCAAAAATAATATGATAAAAAGGAAGAACCTCATCTAGTATGTGATATCAAACCTCATCTAGTATATATTTTAAAAAGAAAAGGTTAACATAAATTTTATAGTCTATTTTCAATTGGTTTTCCCAAGTATTTCCAACATTTGTTTTTCATTTTTTGGGTGCAAAATGTCAATATTTGATGGAATAATATGCATTTTATTTTTCTGGTTCAAGCCATCAGCACCATGTAGGGTTTATATTTGAATCGGTCCGAATAGAAAATAAACTTTACATGCCATTATGATCTACCACTAGGCTATCATGTTTTGAGAATTTTGACTCTTGCCCTTTTCCTAGACCAGTAATTTTTGAACGTTGATGAAATTGAAAAGTAAGAAGTTTAGGTTCCTCTTTTTTGTGTTTATGGTTTTGGTTCTGTTATTCAAAAATCATATTGTTCAATTCAATTAAAAAATCTTGAATTATCCTTAAAAAAAAAAAGAAATCTTGAATTAAAATCAAAATCGAGAGAAATATTTCAGTAATATATGATAATTTTTTGCTTTATTCATCTTATTGGCCGACCGGAATCAATCATTATGTGAGTTAAACGTATAAAATCAATTAAATCGAATAAATTAATTATCAATAAAGTGTTGGTTAAGTTGATATCAATCTCATTTCGATAACAAGGTGATCATAAATTTGAATCTCAAATGAACTTATTAGAAGAACTTTTATCTTAATTAAATGCTCATAACATGAAAACCTTAAATATATTAAAAAAATATACAAAATTAATTAACAATAAAATAAGCAACATATTATATTAATGCACTTGTATTTTGGTGCAAAGAGTCACCAATCTAAGAAAGAAAAATAAAAAGGATCCTTTTTTTCTCCTTTGCTTTAAATGAGCTATGATTTTGTCTAATGTACCCTAAGTTTCTATCATAAGTGTTGACTGTTAGCCAAAAAATTTATTAGCATCAATCCAATTATAAGAATGGGAAAAATACTAACAAGAACATTCATGCCAAATCCCTAAGAAGTAATATAAGAAGGGCTATTTTGATCAACACAATCTTAGCAGCGCTCAATAATCATATTATGGTTGTGTTTCGGTACCTCTTAGTATTTCAAAGTTGTTGAATGGTCTGTTGGTGAATTTCTTGTGGGGAGGATTGATGGGAGTTAGAAAGGTGCACTCGAAAAGGCGGAAGGTGCATGCGCTACCAAGAGGTATGGAGGGTTTGGGGCTAAGGGATGTGAGAATTATGAATTCAGCTTTGCTTATGCGGCGAGCTTGGAGGTTGCATAGAAATTTGATATTTGCAAAAGTTTACAAAGCGAAATACGGGATGGAGTCACCGATTAAGAAGGTTTTAGGGGGTTTGAAAATAGTTAAGGGATCTTGGGGATGGAAGGGTTTGTATAAGGCGGCTAGTAAGTTTAGGGAGGGGTTGAGTTGGTCTATAGGGGGAGAGGTAGGGATATATTGATTGCTAAGCACAATTGGGTACGGGGAGATTTAGTTTAAAGAGGAGGCGAAAGGCTCGAATGTCAAGATAAGAATGCTAATTTTTATTATGAAGGAATCGATTTTGGAATAAAATGTTGGAAAGGTGAGGAATGTTTTTAGGTGGGATTCGACTAAGGGAATTCTTGCTATTCAGATTGAGGGAGGAGAGAGAAGGCTTTTGGGATGACAATAAGACGTGGAAGTAGTTATGGGCATTACAAATTGAACCTAAAGTTAAGGTTTTTGTTTGGAAACTTCTTAATAATGCACTACCGTTGGGATCAAATCGGTAGTCGAGGTATGGTATTGGAGGCTAAGTGTGCTTTATGTCATAAGGAGGATGAAAGTTTGGAGCATTTATACAGAGATTGTGAAATGGTGCGAAGAATTTAGGCTAGAGGGGAATTGGGCCCGAGAATTGTTCTTAAGTTGTTTATTTCTTTTCAACGAGTGATTTTGGGACTAGTTTGAATATTTGAGGAAGAGGAAAGGGCGGGATGGAGGAAATAGTTTAGAGTGTTTTATTGCTGTGTCTTTGTGACAAATATGGAAAGGAAAGAATGACATGATTTTTAGAAAGACTAAAGCTAGTCCTCAAGGTATTCTTACAGAGACCAGTTTGTTGAACTACGAGGAATGAGGACGGATGTTGAGGTCAATGATTGTCCGCGAGTAACAAATTTTGTCTCTTTTGTTCAAAAAGGTGTTCGGAGTGATAGGGTATGAATATGAGTACTGGAAATGGGTGGTGCTTGGAAAAACAATACGATGCGGGGAGGTGCGGCTTGGTTGATTAGATTTGTTAATGGTGTTTTAGGTCAAGGTTCATGGACAAGTTTTGGCTTGAGTGCACTGTAGATGGAGTATATTGTAGTTGAGGGTGGTTTGATGGAGGCACTTAGAAAGGGTTGTTCACGGGTTTGGGTCAAGACCGATTCTTTGCTAATCATTAGGGAGATTAATGGGTATGGTAACGGCCAAGGGTATAAGGAGAATAGAGCGCTATGTCAATGACTTACCGAGCTTCTTGCATCTTTCCGTTTTGTTCGTATTGAAAAGGTAAACAAATTGCAGATTAATCAGATACATGATACATCGGATGACTACTGCGAGTTAGAGATAAAAAGTTTATTGTGTAAATTTTTGTTGTTCTATAAAAAAAATTTCTTATATCTATTCATTAATTTAATAAAATTGGTGTAAACTCACTCAAATATCCATTTAAGGAGAAACAATATTAGAGTAGGAAAATTTTTCCATCAAAGAAAAAAAAAGAAAAGAAATTGATATTTGCACGGTTTTTTCACTCGGATGGAAATTGAAAATTGAAAATTGAAAATTAGATTTATTTTGAAATTTAAACTCTCTCTCTCTCTCTCATTTTGAAATTTAAAATAATGACCGTTACTCTTTCATCCAATTCCTATGTATCTTCATCTGTCTCTCCTCCCCTTCTGTTCATCTCTCTCTCTCTCTCTCCTTTCTTCTCTCCGTTCATCTTTCTCTCTCTCTCTCTTTCCTCCCCCTCTACTGTCTCTGTTCATCCCTCTCTCTCTCTCCTCCCACTTTCTTATCTCTGTTCACCTTGCCACTCCTCTGCAGCGACCTCCTTATCTCTCTTCTGCTGTTTGCCTGGTAATGGTTTACCGCTTTCCTCGCCAAACGAATGCGTTACACGACACCTATTCTTGAATTATTTGATTCATTTTGTCAATTTTTGTAATGATTTTGTAGTTTTTGCTCCGTCTTTCTTTTTTTCGCTACTGCTGTGATTTCCCTAAATTTGCTTAATGGGTTGTTAATTGTAATATGGGCAACGTCGTGTTAGTTTTGATTCACCATCTGGGTTGAGAAAGTAATGAATAATGCGAAGAAACTAGAGTAGAGAACTTAAAATTGAGTTCCAGAAAACTCTGTTTTCTGATAAAAAAAGAAAAATCAATTCGTGTATTTCTTGTTTTGCGCAGAGGAGCTATGCAATACTTGTTCCGCAAAGCCATTTTGTCTGTGAACTTCTTTGTGCCGAATGCATGAAATGGCTGTCAGGGATGCTCTAAACTCTGCCCTAGATGAAGAAATGGCTGCAGCTCCTACTGTCTTTTTGATGCGTGAATAGGTATCCTGGGTACCTGAAATGATTTCTGACTGTTGCTTTTAATCATGAATACTGCTTCTCCAACAGTTGTGAACCTACTTACGCCTTCTTCTTCTTCTTTTGTTTTTTTTTTTTTTTGAGGGAATAAATCGGTTGGTGAATATCAAGGAACTTATAAGGTGAAATCCCTGTGATTATGTTCTGCAATTTTGTCAACGATTTCTTGTAATTGGTAATACTTTTCTCACTCACATTTTTTCGTTGTACCAGATATTTAAAGGGCTTTTGGATAAGTATGGTCCAGAAAGAGTAATTGACACTCTTATCACAGAGGTATCTTTTTAAATATCTTAGGAACACCTCTTTCTTTCCTTCTACTGATTTTCATATTTTCATTGCACCAGACATTCTTCAGTCTGATATTCTTATAGTTGTCTCCACTGTATATCACCCCCCAAATAATCACACGATTCAGTAATCAACACCTTGTTCAAAACCAAAGCAGAGACATCAGACTTGGGCTGAGGCGTCGATATAACATGGGGTCTTTTCCTCTAGAGGGTTAGAGAAGCATCTTTTGAGTTAAAAATATAGACGGAAAAATGTTTTCAGAGGACCAAATGGCGCTGTTGCTGGAGTTAGTGCTCAACATTCTCAGGTGCAATTGAAAATTATCTGCTCAGGCCTATGCATAATTAATGGTTATTGGTGTTTTACTATATTCTCTTAATTCATACTTTCGTGAGACGTCAATATTTATCTGCTCAGACCTCAATACCAGGCATAGTGAGACAGCAGATTCTGTAGGTATTCGAGTTTTAATATGTGGGTGCTCCTAGCTTTCTTAAGTTGCAAGTTGGTACTAACCTCTCTGCAATTCTGGGGGTAAGATTGCTATATCTAATCCTCACTACTTTGCCTTGGGGAATTATTGGGTTATGGATTTGGAGCTGTATTTGTCATGAAAGTTGGTATCTTCTGAGTGAGTACATAATATCAAATCAGATTTGGTGCTGAATTCAATTCCTGGATCACTTTTGCTATTTTGGTGGCTCAACGCTTACCTCT